>OZ022530.1:5326108-6705042 GCA_963989415.1 Cerceris ruficornis | reverse complement strand
GTCGGTCAAAATGACTTTATATTTTAATATAAATTATTGAAGTAACACTAAACCTATTAAGTCGGTCAAAATGACTGGTTTCTTATTTTTTCGAAAAATTCTCAAAGTTTATAAGGAAGCCATAGAGTAGAAAGTCTACGTCCATCTTATAAAATATAAATTATTGAATTAACACTAAACCTACTGAGTCGGTCAAAATGACCGGTTCGCAATTTTTTCAAAAAATTCCCTAAATTGATAGAAGAGCCATGAAGTAAATATTCCACTTCAATCTTGTAAAAACTAAGGTAGCTAACCAATCATCTTTTTCGCCTCTTGATTTCTTTTTTTCCAAAGCACTTATTCAGTATATCATAATTTTAGTAGATATTAGCGTCAATATAAAAATTAATCCCACGTAAAATTCCCTACCACGATAATTCAGAAACTTTAATCATTTAATCAATCTGTCTATAATAATTGCACGTGCAATTATCCATCTTATAGAATGCTAGATTTTAATAATTTCAAGCATCAGGTCATTTCACCATAATAATTCCGTCGCCATCCAACGAAAAGTCAAATATCCATTTCCCCCATCAACGAACCATCCTAACTGATACTTTCACCCTTGAACTTCAACCCCCGAGCCACGAATGCATCTTACTTACGGTGCAATTGCAACCCGCTTAATTTGAAATTAAATCCGACAAACGGAGCGATAAATTGGTTATCCGTGCGCCCAGCGGAGCATGAATTTCAATTTCTCGAAAAACCTAATCTCTCCGACCTACGACGATATTTCTGACGGTTCCGCGCTGTCTGATATTTCAACGGAAGATTCGCGAAGGATATTTCACGCGTTTCGAGCATGCAAAATATGCATTTCTCTTCCGCAGGACATGCTCCCTGAAAAGAGACACAGGACGGAAGGATTACCATGAGGAAGAAACGAATGGAGTGTTCAATGTGGATTTCTGATTGAACGGCAGCGAGGATGGAATCGATGATGGATGGACAATGTGACAAAGGAAATGGTATGTAATTTCCGATAATAGCCCTCTCAATGATGCTCTTTCCAAAGGATCTGTACAGAGCCATTGTACACGAAGGATCATTGGTCCTTTTGCCTGCTGGTTGCATCAATGGATGGTGCATTCATGTGAAATTAAATCTTTCGTCTGACGACGTCTTTGAAGATTTGTTTTACATTTGTAGGAACAGTGGGTTCAGTGAGGGATGCTGGAAATGATGTTAAGGATCTTTGGGCAAGGTTTTTGGGGGTGCTTTTACGAAGTTGATGTTGTAGGGTGTTTTATTTCGCTGAGAAAATTAATTAAGATAGGGTGGTATTACTTTATTGACAACATAGAGTCGTAAAACGTGCACATGCTATGGGGTTGATGCAAGCTTCTAAGAAGCCTGGAGATGCAGAACACTTATGCTCTGTTCTTGGTGCTCTGGTGATAATTTTTATTCGAGTAATATTTCTTTGTTATTTGCAAAATTTGCTTTTTTAAAGGAATATTTACGTCATCCTCACTCTCAGCATCATTTTAGTTATTCTCTTAACTATTATGCTCGGCAGTTTAAACAAATAGAAAAGTGTATTAAAAAGAATGGAATATTTATATCCTGGATTGCAATTTCTATGTAATTAAAGCACTATAATGCTTTATTTATTTGACAATTTTTTAAATATTGAGGTATAAATATAGAAACATTCATTATGAGAGTTACAAAAATATTCGTACACCTTGCACGAATTTTATTATTCATTGTTCATTTTTAAAATTACATTCTCAAAAGTCGAATTGCAACGCTATACGAGTTGAATCATATCGAAGACAATTATTGACCCCTTGCCGTACGATTTCTTTTGTAACTGCGTCCGCAATAATTCAGAATTACTTTGGTAAATTAACCCCTTGCCGTACCATTCTTTTGTGATTGCCTCCGCAACCATTCAGAATTAAATTGGAAAAATAAAAATTGATCGGTGATTCTTGATATATCATATAATTCAACCTAATATTAATATTATAGAAATGATTTTCTCATGTCGCGTCTCACTGATATTTTCAATTTCATAGGTTTTGCAAAACCTGACAATTTCCTATTCCATTTATCGCATCACGAGTGTCACTCGTTAATGTACGGCAAGGGGTTAAAAATTCATTAGTGATTCTCGATCAATCGCATAATTCAACGTAATATTAATATTATAGAAATAATTTCATCATGTCCCGTCTCACGTATATTTTGAATTTAACACTAGATCTACAGCAGCCGTCAAATTGGCGGGTATTCCTACTTTTTTAAAAATATTTCTCAATTTTATAGAGAAGCAGTACACTAAATATTTCACGGCTATCTCATAATACACAAATTACTTAACTCGATCGTATTTTTGCTGCTTCATCCATCTTTTTTCAAAGTCCTTATTTAATATATTTAACACTAGATTTACGGGACTGAAATCGGCCACACTGCAATATATTAAATAAAGACTTTGGAAAAAGAGGGATCAATCTGCAAAGCTGATAATTCGTTAAGTAATTTTTGTATTGTAAAATACACGTGAAATATCTATTGTACTCTTTCTCTATATGTCTGAGGAATGCTTATAAAAAAAGTATGAACCCGTCAATTTGACGGCTTCCGTAAACCTAGTATTAAATACAACAGATTTAGCGTAGATACCATAGAGATACCATAGCGATTTACCATAGATCTAGTGTTAACATGTTTTGTGAAACATGAAAATTCTCCATCCAATTTACCGTGTCACTCGTTACAGTGCAAGTGGTTAACAAATGCACATGATCCTAAAGGCATCTAACAACATTTTAATAACTTCCATAATCCTGTAGACATCTAATAACATTTTAATAAGTCCTCATTATCCTGAAGACAATTAAAATAAAAAATGCCCAGTTCCAAAAAGTAAAATCCTGGAATGAATCAAACTCACCGAACATTCGCCAGGGTATGTCTGCGCGATCGTAGATTGTGGTAGCCTCGTAGCTCCCCGATGCTCCCCTGTTCAGCCTGCATCCTGGCCTGTGCAGTTGCAGCTGCACTGGCGATCACGTGGTGCTGATGACCCGGTGCACCCGCCGTTGTGATGCTCCTGCGCGATCGCCAGCCCGTTCTGCTGCTCCCACCACCGCTAGGGGTTGGTGATTTCTTCTGGTAAGGCCTGGAAGAAAACACCATGGCGCCGCGAAGGGACTGAGTCTCTTTTTGTCTCGTCACTTTATTTTTTTTAGCGCAGCTTCGACAGTGGTATTTCCCTTTTGAGCCATTTCATCTTGAGCTAAGGTGGAGGAATTTTATTTTCATATTTTTTGCATTTGTTTATAGCGGTATGGCGGTTTTTAGAGTATTGGAGTAATTGGGTGGGTTTAGGAAAAGTTTGATTTGGAAAAGTTGGCAGGGATGGTGGGGATTTGAGGGGTAGTTTTTTTAGGGTTTGAGAGGTGGTAGAATTTTGATGGTAGTTTTACTTTATGGTTGCAGCAAGGAAATGTTGCCAGGAGGATTTATCGAGAGTGTAATTGAGTTCGAAGGGGAAAATGGTGTAGGGTGTCATAATCAATTTTCCTGGTTGTACCTCAAAGTAAGAGTTGCATTTAATCACTGAAATCTTAGAGTGATTGTCGCAGGATTTTAGTTTTAAAAAAAGGGTGGATATTAGATGGCTAATTTTCAAATGTTAGAATTTGTATTATTTGTTCTGAACACATGGAATTTTTAAGAAAGGTACAATATACGAAAGATAAATGTTTATTTCTGAAAGTTTTAATGTAAAGAATTATCATTAGTACAATTAGGTTCTGTGAAATGAAACTTGGTAAACAAAACTAAACAGTGGCCGTAAACAGGCGAAAGTTAAATTTAAGATCAAGTTGGAAATGTAGATTTACTTTTTAAAACACATGATAACACAATGTAATGGGGGATTATCAAGCAATTTGGACCTGTGAATTAAAAAACTTTGCTCTCTACCGCACCATAAATCTTACCTATCTGCACAATTCCCAAACTACCTCGTAAAACCGTTCCGACTTCTTCAGCACCCAAATTATACCCCCTAATTGAATTCTAACCAACCCCGCATTTTCTTCACCCCTGTATTTTTTCCTATTATCACAAAAATTCTCATTCTTATTTTTTCTATGATAATTTACTCCCTCTAATGAAATACTAAACATTTAAAATTGTCGTTTTGATTTTTTCCATTGCTAATTTACACCTCCGGATTAATTTCTGAACATTTCAGTAGTTCCTTCGCCCCTGTATTCCTTTTATTATCAAAGAATTGTCGTTTTGACTTTTCCAATTGTTAACTAACAGCCCCTAATTAAATTCTGAATATCCACAGATTTTCTACACCCCCAAATTTTTCGATTTATCAAAAGATCATCAGTTTGACTTTTCCAATGCTAAATTACACCTCCTAATTAATTTCTGAGCATCTCAGTATTTTCTTCACCCCTGTATTTTTTTCTATTATCAACAAATCGTCATTTCGACTTTTTCAAAAGTTAACTAACAGCCAATAATTAAATTCTGAACGACCACAGATTTTCTACACCCCCAAACTTCTCCCATTATCAAAGAATTGTCATTTTGACTTTTCCAAAGCTAAATTACAACTCCTGATTAATTTCTGAACATCTTAGTATTTTCTCCACCCCTGTATTTTTTCTATTATCAACAAATCGTCATTTCGACTTTTTCAAATGATAACTAACAGCCTGTAATTAAATTCCAAACGACCACAGATTTTCTACACCCCCCAAATTTCTCCCATTATCAGAAAATTGTCATCTTGACTTCTTCAATTGCTCTTTTCTAATTCCCAGCTTCCTCGTAATCTTTATCAGGTCATAACAACCGGGCCAAAATAACGTTGTCGAGCAGATGTGCAGCAGTGTAGCAACGGTGATTAATTAACATACTCAGAAGGAATTATAATCTCCTTTAAGCTGTCTACACGAGGCTCCTTTATTTCGGGAGATTATTTATTACCTCTGAATTTCATCTCTGCCATTCATCTTCAACCCTTTGCACTGCCAACTGAACCGGCCTCGGGTTTTCATTCTCGCAGCTCGAAATACTCCCGTAACTTTGTGCACGCTTACAATGGAGCTTGTGTCCTCGTATTTGGCCATTTTTTGGTCGGGTTTCCATCGACTTTAGTGAAAGCTTGGTTCTATGAAGTGGTCCATAAGTTTATTCACAGGTATCAACCTTTTTTGGACCGAATTACTTCCCTAATTTTTTTGTTAACCAAGTCAAATCAATTTTGAGAAATTCTACGGTGGTGGTTGTCCATTTTTAACCGATGATGGAAGGTATAAACACTGATTTCGAGAGTGAAAAACCTTCTTGGATGAAATTATTATCCCAATTTGTTGTTAATTAAGTGAAATCAATTTTGTGAAATTCCATGGAGGGGTTTAGTCATTTTTAACCGATGATGGAATCTATTAACATTGCTTTCGAGAGTGCGAAACCTTATTTGATCAAATTATTATCCCAATTTATTATTAATTAAGTGAAATTGATTCTGTGAAATTCTATGCAAGTAGCTATTGATTTTTAACCGTCGATAGAAAGCAGTATTGTTACTTTCTGTCACTGAATAAAAATGTACAACCTTCTGCATAGAATTTCAGAAAATTAATTGTTCGTAGTTAACAAACAATTGGGCTAATGATTTGATTCAAAAAAATTTTCTATCATTGCCAGGAAGGAATATTTAGGCGGAGGTAAAAAATAAATGGAAAGTTCTAAACTCAAAATTAAGTCGACAGAATGTAAAAAAATCTCTTACTCAAATCTGAGTGATAGTGATATCTACTCTGGTAAACCACAGTCTATACTACCCCTAAAAAATAATATTAGCTCTCAAATTTCGACAGATAAGCCAAAACTATAAAAAAGTCTCCTACAAAGTATTCCCAGAAGAGTTCAAATTTACCCGCGCAATCTAGGCGACCATTTAAAACCCATATAAAAACTTAAAATGTTAAATTTTATATCCTCATCGTCAAAATTTTCTCTTCACTCCGTATATTCCTTAGAAAAACTAAATACCAAGAATCTGATAGACCACCCTATATTATTCAGAGTGAAAAGTAAATGACACAAAACGAAATTATAATTTTGAAATAAATTGGACATTGTGCGATTGAATGGCTGTACAAATGGAAGAACCATACGTATTCCAAGTAGCACTGAAGAACTGCGAGATTCGAGGAGGTATGCTTGTTATGCTAATAAAACAATCCTCTTCTGATTCTTTTAAAAGCTTCGAAATGTATTCAGCGAGCAGAACTGAGTGCTTTGTATACATGGTGTCCCTGGACAGGGTGTACTTAAGGGAGGTTTTTCAGGGAATGAAATGAAGTGAAAAATGTGCCATTACCATGCCACGAAAGTGGTTTAATTAGATGAATGTAATTAAAAGATATTATACGACGTATCAGTTTTTTAACGCTCGTACTTAATATATGGGGGTTTGTTTATCAGCGAGGAAAGTAATTTCGTGGGAGTTAATTAAAGCTCAATGGAGGTTTATTCTTATTATGCTACTTTATTTCAGGTTTAGTTGTCTCGTTAACGGCATTTCAACGGTGCTTTTACGATTATGCAAATTAACAGTGCACTTTCAGATAGTAGCTTGGATTTTTTGACAAACTGGTTTATTTTATTTCGGCCAATTGATGAAGAAGAAAGATAGTTTTGATGATTCATAGAATTGTAAATTCTCCCTTCATATTTCGTGAATTTGAAAATGATGGAAAAATTGTCGAGCTAATTTGTCAGCAGTTTAAAACTATAATTTGGAAAAACTTGCGATCTGCTAAACTTAACTTTTTGCAGGATCGTTGAATCGCCTAGAAAAATCAATTCCTACGAATTTTGTTAATAAATGCTCTTACAAATAATTCAAATATGTCATTAAAGTAACACCGAATAATGTCTATAATATACTATCGAAAACTCAGCTACTAATAATTTTCCAAAATCATCCAATTTCATTGGAATCCTTTTTCCACTTCACACCAGCCTTCAGACTTCTCTATTCCCCCCACGGTAATTAACCCCTTGCCCTACGCTTCCTATTTTGACTGCATGCGCAATAATTCCGAATTAATTCCGCAAATCAAAATGCCTTCCGCAAATAGAAAACTTCAAAATTTCCTATTCCATCTACCGCGAATCGAGTGCCACACGTTCTTGTAGGTCAAGGTGTTAAATTTCCTCAAACGAGCATTTCTTCGCAAACCCAGCCCTCAAACTCCAATCACAGTGCGAATGAAAACACCCACAAACCATGACCAACGAAATACCTACAAATCGTTCCCTGAAAGCGTCTTAAACAATGCCTCACGCTATTAACTTCTCCCTTTCCATCTTGGACTTTCTTCCGCCTCACTTGACACCCCGAATTCCGTCCCTCGAGGTGCCGGTGTTCTATACGTTCACAAACAGACACACAAAAGCCGATTCAGGGGCAACGAACGAGGGTAAATATTTCCATTACCTTCTATTTCTCTCTTGAGCATCTGACGTGCACGCGCACAGTGTCACGCGCATGTATAGTACGTTTAGATTGTCGCACGCATGCGCACAGCGATGGAAACATTGAGAAAGTGAAGAGAGGGGGGGAGTCAGGGGGACTTATAAGTGGCTCAAAACTCCTGGCTGTTTGCCAGTCCACGGTGGTTAACTAGGGCCATCGAGAAGCTATGGTGGGCAAAGATTTTTTTTATATTGACTCTTTCATTATTAGGAGTCAATTGTTTATGCTGTATAATAGCTATGTGGGTAGCAAATTGCTGTAACTTGTACCACCAGACAAATTTTTACATATGAGATAATACAGATGGCTATAAACTGAAAAATAATGGCAGGAAAAAATTATAAAGCCTGTCTCTCGAGGGTAAGGATATAAAGACTCGGACTCACAATGAGTGGGTTAAAATTTAACTTCTCTGCTGTCACTTTTAGAAAATTTGTTCTTATGATATGC
Source organism: Cerceris ruficornis (assembly GCA_963989415.1). Taxonomy (NCBI): domain Eukaryota; kingdom Metazoa; phylum Arthropoda; class Insecta; order Hymenoptera; family Crabronidae; genus Cerceris; species Cerceris ruficornis. The sequence continues at coordinate 6,697,013 of OZ022530.1, read as the reverse complement.
CTCGGTGGCTTGGAATTCATCTAAAGAAATAGATTCTAGGCGAAACAATTATTGTAGTTATAGTGATTAATGTTAGGAGGTTGAGGTGGATCGAGGTCAATTAAAAACGCTTATGAACACTGATAAAAATATATTGAAATGAATAAGACTGTACGTGAGGATAGTTCTGTTGCGACTGACTTAATCATCACCGGCGTCGATAGGCCCGACGCCCTACGAAACAAAAGACAAACAGTTCTCACTCATACGCAGGGACTTCTCGGAAGCGCGGATCGCATATACCTCGCACGATCTCTAACAATTAAGAAGGAAGCAGTCCCAATCTCTGTCTAATTAGTAAATCCTACGAAAAATAACCACCATGGCAGGTACAGCCAAAAAATACAAAACAATAAGATCTGGGTTTGCTGCGTAGCGAAAACAACCGCTCATCGGATGTGAACTCTAGATAGAAAGGAACTGATTTTTATAGCTGAGAATCTCTCAAAGTATTTCTCCACTAAGACAGGTTATTTGATTATTTTATCCGTCTTACACTTGAGCTTTTTGAGGCTCTCTCACATCAGAAATCCTGTCACCGGCTATCGACTTACGTAGTTTAAAATGAAACTTCGCAAATTACTTCTATTGGTCTTATATGAGAGTTTGTGACGTTGTCCGCATCGAGGCGCTGCTCTCCTGTTTCGCTGATGTTGCCAACTTTCCGGCGTTTCGTCGTACTCCTACGAAGTAGTTTGCAACTTTGTGTATTTGTTGTAGTTGTAATTAATGGGTACCGGGACGAGTGTAATTTATACCGGTGACGTATTACTCGAGTTAAATGTCACGTTAAAACGGGGAATGACTTATTGGGGCAAGAGTCATGTTCAGTGGAAATTATCAGATTTACTGAGAGATTGTTGACGGTTCCATTGTGAGTGTTGTTATTAATTTCTGTTTGATGAATCTTGTTTTTCTTTCAATTTATAACTATAAATTTATGATCTTCCATTTTTATCATATTACTATGTTTTTAGATAATAACAATAGATTGAGTTTTCATAATTCATTTTCAAAAGATATAATAAAAATTCATTAATCTTTGTTTTCTAAATTACAGAAATTTATTAATAAGGATATAGCTAGGCCTCTTTTGATAAAAATGTATAAATTCTAAATTATGAAATTTATTGGAAAATGTGCAAGGAATTTTTATTTTCAAATTTCAAAGGAGTAGAGGAAATATTTCGTATTAATTCTACAATAACCGTGGGGATTTGAAACATTTTTTACGGAAGTCGAAGAAGTCGTGCAAACGAGAATATAAAAGTTTCAGAGTGCGGAAGATTGAAAAAATATTTGGAAATTAAATTTCCATTGGATTGGGCGCTTTTTTACGCATGCTAGATTTATATCCATTAATTGGAGAGCACGTGGAGATGACGTAGCTTCGCGAGAGCTTCGTCGAGCTTTCAAAATTGATGTACAACACATTCGTCGACGATAGAACGATAAGTGGTTTCGGATATCGAAAATGAGAGCACACATCGGTCTTCTGCGAAAGCACACGTATAATGTGAAACTGTTGCTCAAAAACTGCAGGAATTTCGAGACCTTCAACAACCTCAATCCTTTAAAAATTTCAAAAATTCCAATACTTTCGCGACCTTCAATAACCTCCAGCCTTGCAAAAATTACAAAAATTGCAAGGCGTTCAAAAAACCCCAATATGTTGGAATCTTCAACAGACACAAGTCTTGCAAAAATTACAAAATCCCTAATGTTTCGAATCCTTTGACAACCTCAAAACTTTCAAAAATTGCAAAAATTACAAGACCTCCGTAAATCCCAAATATGTGCAAACCTTCAACATCCTCCAGCCTTGCAAAAATTACAAAAATTGCAAGGCGTTCAAAAAACCCCAATATGTTGATATCTTCAACAGACACAAGTCTTGCAAAAATTACAAAAATCCCTAATGTGTCGAATCCTTTGACAACCTCAAGACTTTCAAAAATTGCAAAAATTACAAGACCTCCGTAAATCCCAAATATGTGCAAACCTTCAACATCCTCAAGCCTTGCAAAAATGACAAAAATCCCAAATATGTCGAAACCTTTGACAACCTCAAGACTTTCAAAAATTGCAAGATGTTCAAAAATCCCAAATATGTCGAAACCTTCGACAACGTCAAGACTTTCAAACACTGCAAAAATTACAAGACCTCCGTAAATCGCAAATATGTGCAAACCTTCAACAACCTTCAAGCTTTGCAAAAATTACAAAAATCCCAAATATGTCGAAATCTTCGACAACCTCAAAGACCTTCAAAAATGATTAGGTTGGTAGGAAATTAATGTCGGTTTTCAAACTTTATCTTTAAATGCACATGTTGAGAATGGGAATAACTTTTTTTAATCAAAATAAGTTCCATTACAATTTATACATTTTTCCCAACGAGAAACAAGTTTTCTAATAAATTTATTTGTTCTAAAATAATATAAGAAGACAAACCGATTACAATTAACGGCTATCTCAAAATTAAGCGCTAAAGTTTGAACACTTGAAAACTGACATTAATTTCTTACCAACCTAATACAAAGCAGCCAAGCATCCCAAATACGTCAAAACCTTCAACAACCACAAGACTCGTAAGAATTGCAAGAATGATGAAAATTACAATCCACCCAAAAATTCTAAAAACGCCGAAACCTTCAAGAATCCCAAGGCTTCGAAAAATCCGCAAGAATTTCGACACTCTTAAGAATTCCAAGGCTTCCAAAAATCGCAAGAATTTCAAACACCTCAGGAATTCTGAGTTTGGAATAATATTCTAAGTAATGTGAGGTAATATGGGAGCCAAGGAATCACCTAAACTGGCCCTCCTCGCAGATATCGACCTTCCGCGGTCGTTTCTGACGTGAAAGTCGTGGCTGAACAGACATCAACAGGTTGCTTCGCGACGTAAAACTACTCGTTCCTTCGCAACGAGAGATCGATACGTCTCCGGTCGACTATGTCGATGGAAACGTGACTGCTTTATTAGGCTAAAAGCCTAATGACATCGTGAGCTCTGATTCGAAATCCTTCGATGACCTAAATGGAGAAATCACCGGAAACTACCATCCGCCGGATGAGGATGCGCATCTACCGGATGGCTCTTGCGATCGTTAATTGATTTTCGGCAGTTTTTTTCGAAATTCTATTGGAGGATTGATATTGCAGATTTCTACGTTTAAAAAAAAAGGTTTACAATAGATTTTACAGAAGTAATTGAAATTAATTGTTGGTAAAATTCTTTAAATGGTTTTTGTGTCTTTTGAAATTGAGTTTCTTTTGATTTTTTGTATTAGAAGATTTAATAGATGAAAATTAGGTTTCCAAGGTTCTTTTTTCCCCGAGGAATAGTGCGTCTGGAAATTTGGATATTTATAATTTGTTGGATTTTTGAAAGTGTAATTTCGCCATTGATTTGTAAAATTTAAATTATGAAGTTGATGCAGAAGCGGAATTTCTTCGCCATGGGAAACATGGTATCTCCGATATTTTATTCCAGTTGTCATTCTGACGTGTAATTTAGCAGCTAATTAAGTAGGTAATTGTATGTAACTAAGTACCTAATTTAAGACAATGAAAGCGGCAGGAAGATTCTCTAATTTCACTCCAATTTCCGTCCTTCTATTTCAAAGATTAATCACAATCTTCTAAAGAAATTTTATCATCTGACATAAAGTATTAAAAATGTCCTGCTAAAACAATGAAGAATTACATTCTGCAGTTTCTGAGCAATGTTTTTAAGAGAATTTCAACTTTGAATGATACCACAGACATAAAACGGGTTCCATTATTGAACTGAAGCTTCAACAACGAATAAAAGGACTACCTTATCGTTATAACGCCATTAACGCACATTACAATAGTCATCAATCTTTCTCCAAAGAGAGGGATGACGCTGAAGGAAGCATTTTCGTAGACACTTTATAATGTACCCCAAATTCAAATGATACTTCCGATGATCCTCTATTTTCGTCCTCATCATTGAAACGCCGAGCCCCTGAATCGAACCCGTAGAAATCAATAAACGAACTCCGTTCGTTCATTAATCAACTTCGAAAAATCTACTCCCTCGATTCGACTCATCATTGAGCTTTCCTGAATGAAATTCAGGCACATTTGAAATACTGTTCGCCACAGGAATTTTCTGGAATATTCGAAAAACCTGTTTCTTTGATTTAATTCGTCGTAGAGCTTTCCTAAATGAAATACAAGCCCATTTAAAATATTGTTCACCATAGGAACTTTATGGAATATTCGAAAAGCCTGTTTCTTTAATGTAATTTAACATTGTGCTTTCGTAAATGAAATTCAGGTACATTTAAAATATTGTTCACCATAGGAATTTTCTGGAATATTTGAAAAAAATGTTTCTTTGATTTAATTCATCGTAGAGCTTTCTTAATTGAAATGCAGGCACATTTAAAATATTGTTCACAATAGAAATTTTATGGAATATTCGAAAAGCCTGTTTCTTTAATGTAATTGAACATTCAGCTTTCCTAAATGTAATTCACACACATTAAAAATATTGTTCACCGTAAGAATTTTAGAGAATATCCGAAAAGCATGTTTCTTTAATGTAATTTAATATTGAGCTTTCCTGAATGAAATTGAGGCACATTTAAAATAATATTCTCCACAGGAATTTTCTGGAATAACCGAAAAAGCTGTTTCTTTGATTTAATTCGTCGTAGAGCTTTCCTAAATAAAATACAAGCACATTCAAAATATTGTTCACCATAGGAACTTTATGGAATATTCGAAAAGACTGTTTCTTTAATGTAATTTAATATTGAGCTTTCCTGAATGAAATTGAGGCACATTTAAAATAATATTCTCCACACTAATTTTCTGGAATAATCGAAAAACCTGTTTCTTTGATTTAATTCGTCGTAGAGCTTTCCTAAATGAAATTCAGGCACATTTAAAATATTGTTCACCATTGGAATTTTCTGGACTATTCGAAAAAGCTGTTTCTTTGATTTAATTTAACATTGAACTTTCCTGAATGAAATTGAGGCACATTTAAAATAATATTCTCCACACTAATTTTCTGGAATAATCGAAAAAGCTGTTTCTTTGATTTAATTCGTCGTAGAGCTTTCCTAAATGAAATCCAGGCACATTTAAAATATTGTTCACCATAGGAATTTTCTGGAATATTCGAAAAACCTGTTTCTTTGATATTTGGTATATGAATTATTTGACTTAATTCGTCGTCGAACTTTGCTAAATGAAGATCATTTACATAACACCTACTACGGGAATTTTACGAAATATTTAAAAAATTAAATGACTGTAAATATTATCTTTATCGAGAACTAAACATTTCCCCATCGATTAACGATATTTTGATAATTAAACATAATTCGGATACAAATAAATTCCTAAAAAAACAATCACTTTATTAGGGAAGCTTCATCGGAACACAATGCTAATCACCAATGATCACCACGTCAATCAACGACTTAAAGTCCAAAAATCCCTCTTCCAACTCTCAATTCGTGTAGTTCAATCAACGACTGAAAAATAGTCACGAAAAGGACCCTTAGAAAGAGAAGCAGTACTCGAAAACTCCCGTGCAAAACTTCATCAACCGATCGACACACAATTAATGGAACTCTGCGCTGCAGTCATCAAACGTGCGATAAGGTCGAAATTCGAAAGTTCTCGAATTTGACCTAACGACATAGGAAATAGTCACTCTAACCCATGTTCGTTGCTCGTCTCCGCGGTGGGAATTTCGTTTGAACGTGACACGTCCATCCGGGAAATATATGCCGCACTGGGCACACCGATGAACGATCATCTCGACGGTCTAATTATAATCGTTTCGTTTCGAAATTAGACCGGCTGACATTTATAGCGCGGATGGAAAGCGACAAGTAACGCGTCGTAAACTGCGGTTAATAATAACTGTCTTTGTGCGCAAGGATTGACGATTACAAAGGTTATCGGGGTGCCTCGAAGTTTTCAGGTGATCGGCGATGGAATTGTTCGTTGATTTGATGAACTTCCTGTATGGGGGTTGAGAATTGATTTGACGCGGGAGATTTAAATTTCGGGGGAGGATGGTGGCGAGTGTTGGAGTTTTCTTTGGATTTGGAAAATGAGGTTTTAAGGATTTATGTGCACTGGGATGTAGATGGGCTGTGGAATTTGTAATATTCTTCGAAAAGTTTTGGGACTTTTGAAGATTGCGGAGCCTTTGAGAACTGTGGAATAAAAATATCAGCTATCTGACTAAATTGCACCTCTCTCAACGATTATTAAAGCTTTGCGGATTTTAAAAGTAGTGAAGTTGGTTTTTTGATATAATCGCAATAATGTCAAGTTTTTGCGAGAGGGCCTTTGAGGGCTTGGATATAAAAATACCAGATTTCCTTCTAAATTGCTAGACTTTCAAAAATTACTAAACTGTTGAGAGTTTGAAAAATAAGAAGGTAGATTTTTAAAACAATTTCTAAAATTCCAATGCTCCCAAAGATTGCTAAGCTTTTCAGAATTCTGAAATCAGGCTGCTTTCCGAAAAAATTCCAAGACTTTCAAAGGTCGCTGAACCCCGAAGACTCCGGGAAATAAGAAGGTAAATGTTTAAAAAATCTAAGAATTTAAACATCACAAAGCCTTTGAGAATTTCAACATAAAAATACTAGCTTTTCTAAAAAATTGGAATCCCCCAAATATTGCTAAACCTTCAACAGTCCAGCCAATAGAAAGGGTAGTTTTTTCAAAAAATTCCCAAGACTTTCAAACATCACAGAGTCTTTGAGAATTCCAACATAAAAATACTAGCCTTTCTAAAAAATTGTAACCCCTCAAATATTGTTAAACCTTCAACAGTCTAGCCAATAGAAAGGGTAGTTTTTTCAAAAAAATCCCTAAAACCCCAAAACGTATAAACATCGCAAAGCCTTTGAGAATTCCAACATAAAATACTAGCTTTTCTAAAAAATTGTAGCCCCTCAAATATTGTTAAACCTTCAAGAGTCCAGCAAATAGAAAGGGTAGTTTTTTCAAAAAATATCCCTAAAATCCTAAGACTTTCAAACACCACAAAGCCTTTGAGAATTCCAACATAAAAATACTAGGTTTTCCACAAAATTCTAAGCCTTTCAAAAATTGCAATCCTTCCAGAGCTCTGATATTATTAGATATTATATCAGGGGAACCGGAAAGTAATGTCGTTTCTCCAGATATTTTGCTCAAAAACCAATTGATTTCTATCGATCCGGTATTGAAAATTTGCTCACTAGATGACAAAAGCTTCTTGATAACGAGAGTGATTGCATCATTAATTAAAAATAAAAACTTGTTGCAAATTTAATTGCTTGAATTTAATGTAAGAAAACGACATTACATTCCGGTCCCCCTAATATTATATATTAGAATATGAGCTATTTCAAAGAGTCGCAAACCTTTCCAATATCGCAAAAAACCGCGAAAACTTCGCAGTGTAGATTTTTCCAATTGTGATTAATTGTCAACAAACAATGCAAAGTTTCGAGAGCATCAGATATCAAAGAAGCATGTAAGAACAGCTCGGCTGAATTATTCCGAGCTGGGGAAAAGCAACGAAAGTTTTATGCAACGATTCACGGATAAAAGTTGCGTGATCAACGGCGATCTGGGCGAAGTCCATGGGTGAAAAAGTTCTCACATTTTCTCCCTGGTATCTCGCAGCTGTTTAACGCCGTTAAGAACTTGGATTAAGTTTCGACGGTGAAAAATATGCAAACATTGAGAGTCCATCTAAAGCCAGTCGGCTGGAATAATTTTCTTCTGTTCTTCTTCCCGACTCTTCCGGTTTGTTCGGCCGCGTTCTTCAACTTCCGCTGTGAATTAATTGCAGGAGGTCCTCGCGGACTGATCGAGCCTGGCAGAAACGAATTTCTGAATTTATAATGGCTGCTCGTTCGGGTGGAAAATTGATAAGTGGAATTTGAATTTGTCATGATTCACTTTTGGACAGTTCTACCATTGAAGAAGTTGCATTGTTGACTTTGGGAGGATTTCTAGGATATTTAACACTAGATTTACCATACCAGTCAAAATGACTGGTACACAATTTTTTCGAAAAATTCTCCAAATTTATATGAGAGTCATAGAATAGATATTCTACATCCATCTTATAAGACATAAATTGCCGAATCAATCAAGTTTTCCACCTCTTAATTCCCCTTTTTTCAAAATACTTATTTAATATTTTTAAATATGATAGATTTAACGCCGGTAGTTCTAGTGTTAACACTCTGCCGTCAAAATTATATTTCTAACTACTGATTCTTTTAAATGCCCTAGCGTAGATTATTTATTTCAAATTTAGGAACAATAGTACAGAAATTTTTAATTTCAGTGTTTAAAAAACTACATTCATCGCGGCTGTCCCTTTTTTACATATGTACAATTTTCCATAACAATTAAAATATTTACTGAATTATATTAGCCCGTGACAGATTTAAAAATAATAATATAGAAATTGTCAATTTCAGTATTTAAAAAAATTAATTTAATCCTCTTTTGCATCTACAACATTTTCCATAGAAATTAAAACATCTAATAAATTATGTTGGCCCGTCAAAATTTGTTCTTTGTTGCCGGCCCACTCCTAAAAATGTTTGCCCATCCGTGAATTTATTTATTTATTCTTTTTAACCCTTTGAGGACGACGGACACATATATGCGGCCTGAGAAAAAAATCTTATTATAGTTTATCGGTGCTTGTATACACGGTTAGACTTGAAAAATTGAAATATAACCGTTGAAATATGATTACACAAATAGTAATTTATAACTTCTATACATCAACACTCTGACTGTCTCATAAAAAGGTAGTTTTTGAACGCCAAATAAATGATTATCTCTCAATATGCAAAAAAGTCTCCGTCCGCAAAGGGTTAACGGAGAAATTGTCCTCTAATATACATCGAAAAGCACCAATAATTGCGGTAGGCATGACACTAGATGGTAAAGAAAAAGAAAGGTCCAGAATTCAAATAACTAAGTTTATTTAGGGATACGTCTAACACCTGAAGACAAAAGACCACTTCAAATATCAAATTCAAAATTGTATTAATCAATTTCAATAAAAGACACCGGTTACATAAAAAAAACCCATACAATCGCACCCCTAACATCGCAACACTTGCCAATTACTCCCACGACACAAGTAAAGTCACGAAATACAATAATCCTGAAAAAGAAATCCTCCTGTTGCGATCCATGTAACTAATTGGAATTCGATAATGATGCAACGTTCACGGGCCATCGATAACGATAACCATTAGCGGGAAATCGTGGAGGGATCGTCATTAACGTAAGATCGATACAAGCTGCAAGGGAAAGTCCATAATCAGGACTAAACAAGCAATATCGAACGTGCCATTTCCTCGAGATCAGCGCAGCCCCGTGCATACATGAGAACGATGACATAAAGCCAGAAGGGTGACGCAGGATGATGACGTCGGGGAAAAGAAATGGCTACCATGAGATTGTAGCCTGATCAGTTCACGGAATGTCTTTATTATGCTGCGGATAGAAGAAACGATGAAAGAAGAATATGAATTTTGGGGTGTTGGAACGGTGAGGATGATCTGTTTGCACTATGATTAGGAGATTGAGATATCATATTTATTGTTAGCGTATGTAATGTTCTACTGATGAACAGCAATTAAATTCTGGTGAAGACTGTGGAAAGTTAGTAAAATTGCAGAGGAAAATATATGGCTACCATGAGATTGTGAAATGATGAGTTCACGGAAAGTCTTTATTATATTGTGGATAGAAGAAACGATGAAAGAAGAATATGAATTTTGGGGTGCTGTGATGATGCGGATGATCTGTTTGCACTATGGCGGGGTTAATATTTATTTGAAGCGAATTTTGAATTTTTGTGATTGATAAATCATATTTGGTGTTTTTAATAGTAGCAGTACCGGCGTTATAGCTGTTTTACTTCGATATACTGAATAAGTAGTTTGTGAAAAGAGAAATCAAGGGGTGGAAAAGACGATTAATTAGGTAATTTAGGTTTTATAAGACTGGATTGGAATATTTAAACGCCTTGATATTTCTAGTGTCAATTTTCTGCCGATGGACAACGCTTAAATTCTACTGAAGACTACAGAAAACTTATAAAGTTGCAGATATTTTTGTATTTTTCTTTGCAGAGTACAAAACATTAATTAATGATAGATGTATCAAGATTGAAATGTTTTACGACTCAAATCCCTTTTCGAATCCTATGTCCAAACTTTCAACAGTTAAATTGTCAAGCTCCTTCATTTTTTTAAATATCATCAAATGACAAATAATAATTTCTATCACTTTCTCCACTCTCATCCCAGCTTCGACAGGAATTGCAAAATAGGAGACGGTCGACAGGCGAACAAAGGGATCATTTACGTTCTAGGTCAACAGAACTCGCATAACTCGGCTTTCTTCTTACCTCCGTGGCTCGCCGGAATTTCTATGTGGCTACAATCTAATTTAAAGGGGCCACCATACGGTATCGAGCCATCTATCTTTCATCTCTTCTCCGCCAATCCCTCTCTCATCCTCCCACAATTCGGCACGCTCCATTTTCTCATCCATTTTCGAGCGATACTCTTACGCATCCCTTCGAGGATCTTTATTGCCTACCGAAAGTTACAGAACGAGAGAGAAAAGAACGAATTTCGGCCCGGGAAAGACAGAAGACGTTGGGAAAGCTCGTCGAAAGCCAAGGAGCTCGGATCAAGGGTGGAATTGATCGACCATTTCACTCGCAAAGGGTATCGATATTTCTGAATAATTCAGAGGCTGTGAGTTTGATTTTGGAGAAGCTTTTTTGTTAGTCAGCTGTGAGAGGATTTTTAATGTTGCTTTTACATCGTTTCTTACGATTTCTTTGAAGCCTAAGTGTTAAACCTTTGCGCGCTGAATTATTTTATTATACTAATTTTTTGTCACATAAGCAAATATATTGGAAAATTGTCTACCGTTGATTATTCATTTTAATTTAATACTAGGAACAATTGTAGGTACCGCAGGATATTTATCTTAACCCTTTGCACTCCTATGTCGAGCTACACTCGACACAGCTTTCTATGGCGTTCAGCATTTCATTAAATAATTATCGACTTTTCGAAATCAACAATAACTTTGCATCTTAACATAAATATCCCACGGTACCTACAATTGTTTCTAGTATTAAGTAAAAATGAATAATCAACGGTAGACATTTTTCCGAGATTATATTTGCTTATCCGACGAAAAGTTAGTAATATAATTCGGACCGCAAAGGGTTAAGATGCAAATTATTGTTGGTTTCGAAAAGTCGATAATTAGTAAATGCAACGTTAAGAACCATAGAAAGCTGTGTCGACTTTAGCTCGACATAGGTCTGCAAGGAGTTTGTGGCGGCACGACCTATCGAGCACCACCGATCTACCGGTCGCCACTACGCCCTACGCCCCTAGTTCAAGTATCGTCCGCTAGATATCGTGTCCACCGGTGGATCGCTCTCGCGAGTTGTTCAACGACGTTCGGTTTCTATATATACGATCGATCAACAGATAGTATTGTCCCATCCGGAGCACAGCGTCTAGGGCAGGGCCTGTTCGGTCAGCTACTTGACGGGCCCATGAACAGGCCCAGGACGAAACGCGCAGCGCGCTAATAAAAAAAACCACCCCTTTTTAACCCTTTCCTAGGAACAGAAGGACATCCGCCGACCCAAGGCCAACGTGGTTCCTTCAGGTTTTAACACTTTTAGCACTACTTAAATTTAACAAAGTAGAACTGCCAGCGTTAAAATTATGATTAAATATATTAACTGAGTACATTGGAAAAGTAATGAAACAAGAAGCGAAAGAAATTATCAATACACAGTAATGTTGTATGTGTCATAAGATGGCGAATATTTACTTATGGTTTTCCTATGAATTTAGAAAATTTGTAGGAAGAATTAGGAACCAGTCTTTGAATGCCTTGGTAGTTTTAGTGTTAAGAATTAAATTACCAAACCCTCGCATGAAAAAAACTCCCGAAAACGTCTAATTTGGCAAAAAGAGAATTCCAAGCCTCTAATTTAACCATCAAACCCTCAATTTAATGATCGAAGCCCACAAACCTTAATTTAATCATCGACACACATCCCAAAGTCGACAATTCGTCGAGCAATTACCGAAAACCTCGCATGAAAAGCCTCCTACAAAGGGTCCAACCTGACAAAAAGAGTATTCCAAGGTGTATAAAAACCCCATGATCCCAAAGGGAGGCAAGGAAAATCGTCCAACTTTATCTCCAAAGCATCGTGCGAAGGGAGCCCCATGAGAATCCCCATTCCAATGATTCGTGGCAACGTCGAAATGCTGGATCTTTGATTCGCTGATTCCGCTAACATCCTGCGTTAACGTGTACGCGAACCTCCTCGAATTCTTTGGCATTTTCCACACGTTGAAGATATCAGGATAGTGTTGGTTTTTTTCTGTGAGACTATGCTCACGATAAATTGCGAAGCTTTGTGGCAATCGCGAGAGATAGGTCGTGGAATTTTATGGTAATCTTGCAAAGTACTCGCGAGCCTGGATCGCACACGTGGGTTTCGGAAAAGGGACAAGTTTTGCGGGATCGTCGTAAAGTTGGTGGGTTTATCGTTGCACGATTTAGAATTGCGGAGGCGAATTTCGTAGGTTGGATGCTTGACTCTCGAGTGCTTTATGGGGGTTTGATATTTTAGTGGGGGCTTTGAGTTTGAGGTTGCGTTTATACGTTTTCGAGGCGGAATTGTTGCGTGAGCTCGTGATTTTGCTGAGCGTAGGATGTTGGCTTATTAAAGTGATTAGTGCTTTGAAGTTTAATAGGTAAAATAGTGGGAATTAATTAGACTTATCTCTACAGAAAATTAATTTCTGTATTGTAATCTTAATTTCTTTAAAACTAGAGAGAAGGAAGAAAGTTGATCGTCTTAGATGCTGAAGTTTTGCAAGATGATTTAGAAGATTAAAGACAATAAATTACAAATAAACGTAACGAAGTAATAAATTTAAAGAATCTCTTTAACCCCTTAAGTGGAAAAGACGAGTGCCGCCAGCATCAGTATTCAGTGCCTTTAAGATTGACATGCTAAATTCATCCTATATCTTGCAATTCTCTTTAACAAAATTCGCTTTTTTATATTTCCGTAGTAAACTAATAGATGCAGTAATAAGCTAATGATTTTAAATCGATCCATTTCAATGCAAAATTAAATAATGTTTGCGTCGAAAACTTCAAAATTAAATAGTAAGGCAAGGGGTTAAACAGTTGGGAGAGAATCAAAAATTAATTATTTATCATTAGTTATCAAGACAATTTTATGGTAATACCCATATGCGTAAAGTCTGATCTCCTCCCGAGTGCAAAGGGTTAATTTCTATCTGCCTTCGATAATTAAATAACTTCGACTCACTTAATAACCCAATTTGACCCAATTATATATCATAGTAATTCATTTAATTATATACTATCTCACTCGCACCATTGAAATTGCAAAGTTTAAAATAGAGAATATATAAAATCTCCGAATTCGGCGAGGAAATCTACGGAACGAAGGAATTTAAAGAGAAGCATTTTCCAAGGGAACCATATAATTCCAACTTTGCAGTTTCACGCTACATCGCCCCATGGATATTAAACAATGCAATTTCATACTTCGCGTGGAGTTGACTAGCTGATTCTCCAGCGTCTTTCGAATTCCTATTTCCTTTTTTTCCATTTTCTTCCGCTAAATTCTCCACTATACCGTAGAGACTTAGCCATACATACTTGAAGAGCTTGTAACTCTTCATTCTCATGGAAACCGTCTCCATAAAGCAGCTGCTCTGAATAAGTAAAGGATCATTCTAACAGAATTCCGTCGAATTTTCTTCAGTATCTGCAACATCTCTGGCATTCTTGCAGATAAAAGAAATATTCCTTTCTTTTCACTTTGTACTTTTCTTAAAATATATTTCGAAAGACGCGTTAAAGGTGATAATGGCTCAAAAGGGAAAGTTGTTGCACGTAAAAAAACCTTTGTCGAAGTAACAGATAAATATGGCAGCAATCGTTGCCATGGACGTTCAGAGGACGTTTTATGGGGGTGCGATGTTTAATTGGATTAAGTAGCAAATATAAGTTTGATGATTATAGGAAAAATTAATTTTGATGTTGGCTTGACAAGTTCGGAAGAATAGTTGAATTTATTTTTTACTTGTTAATTGAGAAGCAATTTTAGGATTCGAAAATATTATAAATATTCGCACCCTCAATTAACAGTAATTGAGGAATGTAATACAGGAAGGAGCTACGTAATAGTAACGTTGGAAAATATTATGAATTTTGTTATAACAACTTCTCATTCTGCGAAATCCAGAGACAGCTCTCGCCTGAACTATACCCTCAATTATCCTCCAAACGTCTCCAAACAACCATAATCGCATTTCTCCCAGCAGGTTTAACAAAGTTTATCCGATACCTCCATAACTCTTCGGCTCCATCTTCCCCTTTGATTATTTCCTACCCCCACCGGCTTTCGGTCGACCACAAAACACCTCTCCCCCTAAAACCTTCACCAACCCTTGGACCCCATCAGAAGAATTGCGGTACTACTACAGAAAAATACGAGTGTAGCTCAATTTTCCCCTTCGATTGCTCCCCACGTCCACCACCCCTAATTACCCCAAAACACTAGACCTCGAAAAACCTCATGAAAACCCGTCATTTCCACCGGAAAAATGTAATACTACTTCAAAAACAATAGCTTAGATCAATTTTCTATTGCAGTTACCCCAAAAACATCACCCTCGCTAAAAAAATGTCACCAAAACCACTTTATTTCCACCAGAAGAAATTCAATACTACTTTAGAAAAAGTAGCCTAGGTCAATTTTCTATTGCTACCACCCCCAATCGCCCCAAAACACCACCCTCCGAAAAAAATCTCACAAAACCCCGTCATTTCTATTTACCACGAGAAATACAATACCACTTCAGAAGAAGTAGCTTAGGTCAATTTTCTATTGTCATCATCTCTAATTACCCCAAAACACCACCCCCCAAAATAAATCATAAACCCCGTTCATTTCCACCGGAAGAAATGCAAGACCACTTCAGAAACAATAGCCTAAATCAATTTTCTATTGCAGTTACCCCAAAACATCACCCTCGCTAAAAAATGACAGAAAACCCCTTCATTTCCAGCAGAAGAAGTGCAATTCAACTTTACAAAAAGTAGCCGAGGTCAATTTTCTATTGCTACCACCTCCAATCGCCCCAAAACACCACCCTCCGAAAAAAATCTCACCAAACCCCTTCGCATCCAACTAGAAAAAATGCAATACTACTTTAGAAAAAATAACCTAGGTCAATTTCCCATTGCTATCACCCCCAATCGCCCCAAAACACCACCCTCCGAAAAAAATCTCACCAAACCCCTTCGCATCCAGCTAGAAAAAATGCAATTCTACCTTAGAAAAAATAACCTAGGTCAATTTCCCATTGCTACTACCCCCAATCGCCCAAAACACCACCCTCCGAAAAAATCTCACCAAACCCCTTCGCATCCCACTAGAAACAATGCAATACTACTTTAAAAAAAATAACCTAGATTAATTTCCCATTGCTACCAGCCGCAGTCGCACCAAAACACCACCCTCCGAAAAGAATCTCACCAAACCCCTTCGCATCCCACTAGAAAAAATGCAATATACTTTAGAAAAAATAGCCTAGATTAATTTCCCATTGCCACCACCCCGAATCACCCTAAACACCACCACCTCAAAAAAACCTCACAAACCCCCTTCATTTCCACTAGAAGAAATACCCTGCTACTTTAGAAAAAATAGCCGAGTTCAATTTCCCATTACCACCGCCTCAAAACACCACCCCGTTAAAAAAAACTGGCAAACCCCTTCACCCCCACCAGAAGAAATGCGATTCGACACCGTAACAATAGAATTCTACTGACCTCTCCTTCGTGTTCCGTCCTTCCTCATCGTCCTCCTCCTCGATATCGTGCAGCCGTGGACTAAGACGATGCTGAGTGCCTCCCTCCTTCGCGAAGTCCTCCTCCTCCGCCCTCAGCTCGCATTCCTTCTCGTCGTCTAAGTCATCGAGGTCCTCGTCGAGGTTACTGAGAGGTGCACGTTCCTCGATCTCCTCTACCAGTAGCTTCTTCTTATCCTCCTGTTGTATCTGCTTGAGCTCCTGTTGCTTCTGCTGCTGAGGCCTCTGTTGCTCCTGGTGTTTTTGCTGGTGATGCTGCTGATTCTGGTGTTGCTGCTGGTGCTTGTGGCCGGCGGAGCCTTTTTTGGCCTCGGGGGTGGCCCCCGAGACAGCTGCACCACCCCCACCCCCGCCGCCACCGGCGCACGGCAGGCAGCAAGACCACGCGCCCCCCACCTCGGCACCCTGGCACCACTTAACGTCAAAACATCCAGGGCCGGCTGCACCAGGCTCTTCCTCTTCCTCACTCCAATGCACGGACCTACTGCCAGCTTTTTTTCCAAATTTCTTCACCTACATTGCCATTTGGGGGAATTATCTGCCCGGAGAACCAATTGGTATTCTTATTCGGGGTAGCTGGGAGAGGGTGGTTTGTTACGGGGATTTTTCCACGTTCTTGTGAACTGTTCATTGAGAGTTGTTACTCTGGAGATATTTGATGACGTGATGAACGCCTTGAGTTGTTTCTGTGTTGGCTAACCTTCCTCTGATAGAGGTTAGGATTAAAAGTCCCCAGGGTTGCCTAGGGAACCTGGTTCTTTTTCGTTATAGGGCCTTTGGATGATGTACTTCTCAGGTTGAACCTTTTTCTTGTAAATTCGACTGAGCTGATGTATGGAATTGGGTTAACCTTGGATGTAGAGGGTTTAGAGGTCAAAAAGTGGGCAGGTTTGCAGTTGAGATTGGTATTCGTTACGCGGGAGATTTAAAATCACTCGCAGCACTTTGCGAGGCTCTTGTTCAACTGTATCGAGCCTTGTAGCACTAATCCGAGATTAGGATGATATTCGGTTGAATCCGTGGAACGTTCTTGGAAGAAATCGTCGGAGGGGTGAGACGTTGACGAGGATGTGTCGAAGAATTTCGAGGTTTCCTTCGCGATCCTGATACTTTGCCCTTATCTTTGAGAGCTCGTGGCTTTTCGTCGAGTCTGCAGGTTGTCCTGGGTACTTTTAAGCTTTTATCTACTGGCAAAAGGGTCTCCCGGAATTTCTGCTTCCCTTCTAATCTTTTTTATGACGTCGGACGACGAACTATCCTTCTTCTTTGTCGTCTTCCGGAGTTTACGATCTTCTGCTACGACTTCGAGTTCTTTGCGGTCTCTGCAAAATTCTACACTGAGTTTTCTTGATGATCAAAAGGCGTAGCTTTGGAGAATTTGCCTTTTTATATTTCTGTGAAAATGTAGGCCTGACTGTAATGTTTCAGGAAAACGACGTCATCCTAACGATAATTCAGAATTTTTAATATGCAGTGGAAAATTATTTTGTTAATATTTTTGTGATTTTGTAAGATTATACTTTTTCTTTAAAATCGTGATACTTTGATGATATATGAAATTAAAGAGTCAGATTAACTGTCACTGATTTAACACTTCGAATTTCACTGAAAACACTTCAACGTCGTTCTCGCGAGTTCACCGAACACATTTAAACGCGTAGAAAATTTTGGAAAATTTTCTGCCATTTTGTACCGATTCATTTTACAATGGACGATTATCAATTCAACTTTCACCAGCACGATTTTCCTTCATTTCTGGTTTAACAACGTTGAATAATCTCTTTCGTATCTGAATGATGTAATCATTTTTTTAAACAAATTTTCACAATGTTCAAGAAACTCCAATTTGTTTTCCCTCGAATAGGAATACAGAGAAGTCATTCTACAAAATGCGTGCTTCGAAGTCCCTTCGATTTTCAAAGTTTGACAATGTTTGACTACTCACGAAACATGCATTTCTAGGATTCATATGGAATTTTCCACGTCGCGTTCATTCCAGCTGCAAATATCGATCACGAAGGATTCGAGAGCATTTTATATCGCACTTTTTTTTCAAAGTAACACCTGCAGCCTTAACGAATAGACTTTAATGAGATTCTTGAGGTCCTACTTCCATTCATCAGCACGACAGCTATTCCAATATGCCGGGAGAATTTTTCACTCTGAAAATTCCAGATTATATTTCTCCGTCAAACAGACATCTCTAAAGTGTTACACAGTCGATAAGATCCGTAAGAAAATTCTTCAAGATGTATAGAAATCTATTTTCACAATATTATTCTACTTCCGAAGGTCTTTTTATCCTCAAAGTACAAATTGGACCCTCGGAGAACGTTAATATTACGGAAGGCCTTTAAATTCTGCAAATGTCTACCTTTAAATTGATTCAGACCCACGTTATTTACATTAAATAAGCCAACATCAGTTTCAAACTTGTTAGTCCATATCAAAGATCGATTTGGAGTCGTAGGAATTTCTCTTCCGGAATAAAGAATCCGTAGTCATTCGCATATCGATTAACCTCTTGCTCTACGCTTCCTTTCATCCGCGAAAAATCATTCCTCCTTGCAATTCGATCGACCGACACCAAGTCTGCAGTTTAGCGCACTTCTATAAATGCATTCTTTGATCATTCCCCTCTTCCATCGGCAGCCCCATGTCCCTCCTTTTGCAAGCTCTTAGTGGTTACACTTTTTCTGCAGACGAAGAAATCGCGGATATTGCACGGACTAACCTCCGACCATTTTCTCACAGGAAACGAGTGTCGATGGGAAAAAAGCCCTTGGCAATTTCTTCTCTCTTATCGCTTCTTTCGAACGAAGAAATCGCGAGAAAGTCCATCTGTTACTCCGATTTATGCGTACACGAAAAACCGCGGGAATGTTTGATGACGTTTGCGCAAAGGTCCGTTTATATGCACTGCACTAAAGGGATGATATTTGCAAAATGTTTAAATTCTGGAATTCTAATTCTCTGTTGCCGCTAGAAATCATGGAGATCCATCGGAGTTTTAGCCAGTTTGATGTGGTTTGACGAAAGTTGTGCTTCTTCAGAAACACTGTGCTGATAGAACGTTCAAAGATGTGTGTTAAGACAGTAAATTTGATTCGGTTTGAAGTGGTTTGATGAAGTTTGTGCTTCTTCAGAAACACTGTGCTGATAGAACATTCAAAGATGTATGTTAAGACAGTAAATTTGATTCGGTTTGAAGTGGTTTGATGAAGTTTGTGCTTCTTCAGAAACACCGGGCTGATAGAATGGTATTTAAGGATGTACCAATGTTCACACAGTAAATTTTATTCATCTTGTTGCTGCTAGAAATCCTGAAGATCCATTAGAGTTTTATTCGATTTGAAGAGGTTTGACGAAGTTTGCGCTTCTTCAGAAACCCTTTGCTGATACAACGGTATTTAAAGATGTATAAGTGTTCACACAGTAAATTTTATTCGTTTTTTTTCCGCTGGAAATCGTCAAAGTCCATCGGTGCTTTATTCGGTTTGAAGTTTGACGAAGTTTGCACCTGTTCAGAAACACTGTGCTAAAAACACCATGTTCAAAGAATATTTAAGGAGGTATGAATATTCGAGCCGAGAGGTTTCGTCGTAGTTATTCTCTCCAGAGATCGAAGGAGCGACGTTGATTTATGTTCGATCCAATTTGAAGCGGTTTGACGAAGTTTGTACGAACGTTTCCTCAGCAGCAGAAGAATGACGGTTTTCCAGGACGTTTGAGAGCTTAGAAGTCTTCACCAAAGATACATTTATCATTCTCTTTTGGAACGTAGTGTAAAAAAAGGTGATCCTTTATGAAAGTAATAATGTCCGCAGATAGGACTAACGATTTAATATCGTCTTGGTGGAATTTAGGCGCACCGGACGATTCATTTGTGCGGATTTTTCCTCGAAGCTTTGCGACGGGTTGAGATGGAAACTTTTTCGCGAACGCAAGCGCGTTTCTGCGTGACGGAACACAAAATTGATTGTCGATGGTAAAAAAGGCGTGCTGGCTGCACGATGATCTTGGCTGGCGACGATGCTTTCGATTCTCTGAAAGATTTCCATTCGGGGCGTAAATTAGATTGCTGCGAAAGGCACGGGATGTTTTCAACGGAAACCGTTTCGGCATTGTCATCGAGGAGAAAATTGCTTTCGAAGCTCCGGGTTTCGCGGAATTGCACTGTGCATGCGTCAAACATTTTATTTGACTCGCGAATTTGCAGAGCTTGTTTGTCGATTTCCTTTTCAATATAGAATGTATTTTTTATTATATCTTTAAGCCTCTGATACGGATTTAATGGTTATTTGTTTTAACTGAAGGTATTTTGTTTGAAATCAAAGGTATTATATATCAGTAGGAGACAATGTGCTTTTGAATTCGTACAGAAAATGGCGCGCGAGTAAATGTTGTTTTATTAAATTCCCTATTGTTTTATCGAGCGAGGATTGCAAAGGAAGGTGTATTTGCACCGTGGCAGAGGCTACACATTTGCAAATATTTGTTCAACTAATATACATTGACCTGTGGTACGAGCAACCGTGTAAAAAAGTACCATTTTATTGCAAATATTTACCGAAGTATTGATACAATCTCGTTAATTCATTTCACTCTTAAATCCTTGTATTACCATATGCTGCTTTCCCTACTGACTTATTTTTTCAAATGATTAACAGCTTAAATGCTGAATATATATAAAAAAATGTTTTTTCTATTAAAATTGGATTTATTAATTATTAAAAATCTTAAAAATACCAAGTGTCACTAATGTTATAATACTTTAATCCTTTTAGTTTGGTATTTAAATAACAATTACCGGGGTTTATGGTGGGCAAAGTGGCAAAGGTAAAATTTTTTCTCTGAATTGTCATTTAATATGATAGCATTGACGGTTTTAGTTGAAGTTACCATAGCAATTAAAACCGAAAGAATATTTAAAACTCACAGAAACTATGATACATTAAATGATAATTTAGAAAAAGTTTGCAGAGTAGAATTTTAATTTGGGCCCACAAATATTCGTTAAGGTTCGCACTCACCAATTAAGCGCGAATTCAAATTTCCCTCCAGAAATTTTCTTCTAAATTATCATTTAATATATCATAGTCTCAGTGATTTGTAATCCACCTAAAACAATAAATTCTAACCGAAGTTACCATGGCAATTAAAATCGAAAAAGTTCAAAACAACCACGTAACAAATATAGCCGGAAATACGTGAGTTCATGACCTCAAAATGGCTATAAACTTCATTAAATTTAGAGACTCCTGTCATTAGTGATCCCATTATATCAAACGTATAAAACACGAAAGGGAAAAACAGATACTTCGAATAAACGAACGAATTAAATTCAAATTTTTCCAACAAGCATGGAGAACTAAGTTATCAAATATTCCTATCAATTTCTTCCATTAAAATTGTAAAACAATATACGAGAAAAACGCAAAGACAAAGTTTCAGAGTGAAACATCGACTATAGTAATAATGACTATAAAAAGGGCGACCCATAATGAGGGACGGCGGTATCATTTTCTCGATGCCCGTCGAAGCCGCAGCGATGAATCAATATTTAACGAAGCATTGTTAATTAAAACATCGCAATTTCGGTCGATGTAAAAACGACCGCACGTACTTCTAACATTGTGGATCGTGAATTTTCCATTCGCCAACGGAGAACGTATGATAGACAGCGGCAAAAAAGAGACGATCGCTTCGCTGCTTCCATTTTCGATATTTCATTTTGCCTGCGCATTGTTTTCACTATTTTCTGGAAAGTTTAGCTATCTCGCCATTTATAATCTGTTCGACGATGTTCATCGCTGTCCAAAAGAGTTTGAATAGAAATTATGAAGAATTAACAATAAAACCATCGACTTTCCATTTTTTATTTTTAAATATATTAAGTAAGTGCTTATCACTGGAACTACCAAACCAACCAAAATTACTGGTGCACAATTTTTTCAAAAAATTCTCTAAGTTTATAGAAAATTCGTAGAATAAATATTCTACGTCCATGTCAATGAACATAAATCATCGAATGGATCATCTTTTGCGCCTCACGATTCCTCTTTTTTCAGAGTACTTATTTAATATATTAGAGTATAATAGATTTAACGTCGGTGGTTCTAGTGTTAAATGGAGAAAAATCAAGCGGCGAAGAAGATGACCTTTTTAGTCCTTCATGTACAGGGTGATTCGAAAGTCACTGGATTTGAAAGTAGAATATTCCTTTTATTTATTAAACATTCACAGTTATTCTTTTGTAAATAATAAATACGTCGCTTGGAAATTATTTTTAACCCTTTGCGATCGCTGCGTTTTTTGAATACTAGAAAGTAATTATTTATTTGGTGATCGAAGGCTTATTAAGGTATAAGTAATATAAAGTTCTATGTGCGCAATTATTTTTCCACGATTACATTTCAATATTTTTACCTACTGAAGCCATCAAAAAATAACCCCATCACTCTGTAAATTATTTTTGTAGAACACGTCCCCCAAATGGCCACAATTTTGTTCTCAATTATAAAAATTCAATTGCACAAATGTTATTGTATTTTAAAATGGTCCATTGACTTTTGAACTACCCTGTATTGTAAAATACACGTGGAATATTTATTGCACTTATTAATTTGAGGAATTTTATTAAAAAAGAAAAAAGTGGAAACCCGTCATTTTAACAACTTTGATTGTTCTAGTGTTAAAGAACACCGAATTAAATGCAAATCGAAATGTTGGGATAAAATAACATATTAGGGAGCTTGGTAGGTAAAGTCTTGTATAATTATGAGCCCCACTCATTGTAATTAATGGACTCGAATTCGAACGCCTCGTTATTTTTGAGAAATTAAACATTTTTCCACGTGATAATATATCATAACCTGGACGGTTCGAAAGCCACGTAAAACAGTAGGTTCTCTGCGAAATGGCCATGGATGTCGAAGCCGAAATACAAAAGCAACAACAACGACATATTATTGTTATTGTTATTATTATTCTGTCACTCATCGTTAGTGCTAATAGTTGCACAACGCTTTTGGCATGTATCGATTCCTATTCGCGAATGCATTATGCAGTGTAACTATATTGCAACATGCGATATTTCATCACATTGCATTGTGCTGGGATTTCTATGCAACCTTATTGAAATAGCTTTTTCAATTTCATATTTATGGCTTTCCATTTTCAGCGTTTTTGCCCCTGTTGAGTTATGTATCATGCTGTTTGACATTACATTACGAAGATTCACGGTTTTCTTTGTGTTATTTAGTGTTTATGTTGTTTTTTAAATAATCAGTGACAAGCAGAAAATTTCATGGAAAATGGTAATTCCTGTAAATAATAATTATCTCTTTGACTGAGAAAGGAATATTTATCAGAGTTATCGATGAATTTCAATATTTCTGCGACTTTCATTTTATTCATTCTTATTAGTTTTTTAAGTTTGTTGTCTGGTGAAACTTTGCATTAATTGTTGAACGTTGCGAAATTAACGTTGAAAGAGATATTCCTGCCTCGTAAAACAATGTGGAAATTTTGCTTCGCTTCGAAAAAATGACGACAGAAAATGTCGATAAACATCCTATAAAATTTTTCCGAAAAATGCTCGCTCGTTTGAAAGACGATCGTTAAATTGAACTTAATGAGAGCTTTTAGTGTAACAAAGCTTTAGCCATTGGACGTTCTTCGAAAGCAAATTGAAATCATGGTTGATGCCTTTCATAATTAATTCGATTCACGGTGAAAACTTAACGATGAGTATACATTCCCTGAACGTTTTATTCATTATCCATTTCCACTGCTTTCGAGGAAATTGTTGTTGCAATTAATTAAATAACCGATCCAAACTGGTAAACCCGATGCAAGATAAGGATATTTGTTTAATTATGTCTCTGCTTTTAAAAACGTCAGTCAGGGTATCAGATATTAATATCAATAATTAATATTCACGCTTTAAAAAAACTGTAATTAATTTCTAACTGCTTTATATCGGTCTTCAGCTATGTTGGAATATTAATTTTCAACTGATTAATTCCCATCTTCAATTACGTTCGGATATTAGTTTTTGATATTTCATTTCCAAGCTTAGTTACATTGAAACAGTAACTTTGGGCTGTTTCATACTTTTGCACAATTAAGATTAAATACTTATTAATTTCTATCCTCAATTATGTTTAGGCGTCAATCATTAGCGATTTAATTCAATTATGTTTAAATATTAAGCCTTAGCCGATTAACCGATATACTCACTTATATTTAAAAATTAATTGTTAGCTGCTTATACCCTATCATCAATTACGTTCAGACATTAATTTTGCGCTAAATAATTTCTATCCTCATTTTTCTATACGTATCAATTATTACACTTTTAAATCGTCTGCCCAATTACTTTCAAACATGAATTTTCACTTACATTTAATCGCAAATTAGTACCTGTATAATTTCCATTCTCAATTATGTTCAAACATGAATTTTTAACTATTTAATCAACCCTCTTCATTATGTTTAATTTACATTTCCGTCGAAACACTATATATCTTCTCCCCGCTAAATGTGAATTTCCGTGATTTCAATGATGGAAAAAAATCTTTTTTATCAATTAAGAGTCAAATTTCTCTCTTTCTTTGTCTCTGCATCGATCAAATGAACGTTGAGCTTCGAGCTTTCATCGAAGGAGAAATTAATCAGCAGACGGCTCGCCTTGCAGATTATTGGCTTCGAAAAGAGAGCGAAGAAACTGTCACCTAAAGACGTAACCTAATTTCCTGTTTATTCGATACGCGGAAGCCTTTAATCGGATTTCCAAGAAAATGGAGAACGTTCCTTCCGCCAAGGGGGTGGCTGAAAGCTGCAGTTTTCCTTTCGATCGCAGATGGAATGAATTTTCCCTCTCGAAATCATCGGAACATCGTCAATTTCATTCCGGCAGAAACAACAGCTTTGCTGATCTCGCTAATGAAAGAGAGAATCGCCGTATAGGGGATGAAAGGATTTCGAAATTACCGCAACAAGTTCGTGTAACATTTGCGAGAGTATTTGCCTCGATGTTCTTGGAAAATTTTTTGCTAGCAGTCTTTCGGAAATTTAATACTATAATTAATGGGTAGAAAATACTGGGAAAATTTGTATCTGGAGCTGTACTTCCTTTGTGAAGTTTCGTTATTAAATTTGAAAGCTTTGTGGGAGTGTACTGGATTCCAATGTAGAGTAGACGTAATTATTATTGTTATATTATTAAATCTGGAATTTCCTAAAATTTCTTACTGAATTTTAGAAGGTTATTACAAATTGTACAAAATTCAAAGCTAGGGGTGTGCTAATTTCATCTAAAGCTTAAGCACCAAGTAGAATTCGTAATTCGAACTCTGCCCATGATAGGGACTTGCAGCATTTAACTCCATACCACTTGTCCCACACTCACAAATAACCTTCTAATGATGGGTCCAGCCGTCAACTTCATACCCACTATAATCCGCTCAAAATTACCACATCACAAACATTTGTCCCACAAATCACAAATAACCTCCTAACGATGGTTCAATCCGCTACCCCTATACCCACCACAGCCCCCCACAAAAGTGCCTTATCACAATCACTTGTCCCACAAATAACTACCTAACGATGGGCCAAGCCTTTACCTCCATACCTACCATAGCCCCTCACAAAGTTACCATATCACAAACATTCATCCCACAAATCTCACATAACTATCTAACTATGAGACAAGCCTTCAATGCATTACCCATCAAAACCCTGTAAAAATTACCATATTACAATCACTTGTCCCACAAGTAACTACCTAATGACGGGCCAAGCCTTCACCTCCATACGTACCATAGCCCCTCACAAAGTTATCATATCACAAACATTTGTCCCACAAATTACAAATAACCTCCTAACGGTGGGACAAGCCGTTACGTCTATAACCACCTTAGCCCCCCACAAAAGCGCCTTATCACAATCACCTGTCCCACAAATAACTACCTAATGATGGGTCAAGCCTTTACCTCCATGCCTACCATAGCCCCTCACAATATTATCGTATCACAAACATTTGTCCCACAAATCACACATACTTATCTATCTATGGAACAAGCCTTCAATGCATTACCCGTCAAAACCCTGTAAAAATTACCATATTACAATCACTTGTCCCACAAGTAACTACCTAATGATGGGCCAAGCCTTCACCTCCATACGTACCATAGCCCCTCACAAAGTTATCATATCACAAACATTTGTCCCACAAATTACAAATAACCTCCTAACGGTAGGACAAGCCGTTACGTCTATAACCACCATAGCCTCCCACAAGAGCGCCTTATCAAAATCAACTGTCCCTCAAATAACTACCTAACGACGGCCCAAGCCTTCAATTCTGAACCCACCATAGTCTCCCCACAAAATTACCACATCACAACCACGTCTCCCACAAATCCCACATAACTACCTGACGATGGACCAACCCTTCAACTACATACCCACTTAATCCCCTCAAAATTACAACGTCGCAAACATTTCGCCCACAAATCACAAAGCAATAACTAACCTTGAATCCAATCAATCCCAAATTTCTCACGGACCCACCTCGAATTCATTTCTCAAGAATTTCATTCCAGGTACTCTCGTGCTAATCCAAAACATCTCTCTGTACCGTCCAACTCAAGGATCCTCCCGCGAATTCCCCGCAAGAATAAGGGAAAAAAGAGGCCATCTAGCAGCCCTTGGCTTAATCCCACGGTATTTTCCGGCTTCCGACAATATTTCAATCGGAATTGCGATACTCCTTTAACACTGTCAAGCGCACCGTCTGCCCATGGTGGCTATACGTTTGCTTTTTTATCGCGAGCTCGTTCCTCGGTCCTTTGTAAATCCAATTTCCTGCCACTCACGTTTCTTCCTCGCCGGGAAGGCTGAAGAAAAAATGGCGGGAACAGGTCAATCGTAATCCGGGAAACGTAGGTGTAATTGTTAACAAAATAAATGAAATGGCGCGCGGAGAACTGAACGGTTTTGAGATTACGAAGCGGTGATTATGTTAGGGGAGGTATGTTGCAGCGATTTTTTGAAATGGGGTGGAACGTGTGAGAAGTGAGGTGGGTAATGTTTAATTAGTATTTTTGATGGTTACTGTAATTAACGGCGATCGAGAGGAAGATATGGGGATTTTGGAAGAAAATGAATTGTGTTTTTTATGGGGGTTGAGAATTGATAGTTTGAAGAAGTGCTTTCGAAGAATATGAGACTTTTTGAGAAATAAGGCAAAGATTTGTGTGGTTGGTAAATTATATCCTCGAGGAAAAATTGTTTATTTTACAAGTGACAATGATTGAAATTTTCCGGTGTTTTTAGGTGGAAAATGCTAAATAAATTGTGGCAACGTGATTGTGAAATTTGTTAGATTTTGTAAGACAGCGAATGACAATTACTGAGACATTTACGAAAGCAATTTATTATTTGCCTTAGCTGCAATTTAACGGCGAAAGAAGAAAAATCAGAGGAAATTCTGGAAAGCAATTTCAATTAGCGTAATAGGTCGACGCGATTTTCATCGCAATTTAAAAACGGTTGACCCATGATTCTAGTGATTTACGCCGCAAATTGAAGAAATAACGAAATATGAAATTACACGTTATAATTCCGTGACATCATTCCCTTAAACGTCATTAAAACTTGTTCATTAAAGAACTGCAACGCTAATTGACTTTTAAAAAATACCTCGTGATTTTTCACAACTCAAAAATTCACTTTAACTTTAACTCATCTCTCCTTAAAATTCGCGCGTTCCACTTTTACATTAAAATGAATGAAAAGTTGCCTCATTTCGCGGACAAATGATAAAACAAATTAGAGAAACATCGTAATAAGATTGTAATAATAATTATTTTATTTGCAGAGTAATATTTGATAATCGTGTATACGTCAGCGACCGGAAATACAAACTCGCGAATTCTACGCCACTTCCGTTTCGCGACAGCCCATTACGACACAGTGGGGGAAAAATTGAAGCATTAAATACTTTTATCTTCTGTCAATTTAAAGCGAAACAATGGACACGTTAATTAAACCTTGACGATTCGTCGATAATTCGCGCTCCATTTCGCGTAAATACGCCACGAAAATATTCGCGTCCAGGTTCACTAAACCCCTCACATCCCAGCTCGTTCTTTTCTCATTAATATCATTTAAACAATGGCAAAAATAACCGATCATTTCCTTGCAATCTTTTTGCATCTGTAAGGAAAATTAAAAAATCTTCGACTTTTCTCCGTTTCTTAATGAATTTTTCTTCTCTGAGGGGTTAAAATTAAATAAATAAATTTCCAATCAGTTAAGTCAATCTTTCGGACAATTTCTGACTTAATTAAATGTAGAGAAAATTTATTTTAAACATAGAATTATGTAGTTCTTTAAATATAAAAAAATAAATTTGCAAATTACGAAATTAGAAAAAATCTGTGCCCTAATTTTTAACCACTCGGAAAAATTAAAAATCTGCAACTGCATTTATCTGCATTAAAAGTGCTACACAATTTTGAGGTTCTCTCAAATATCTCATAATTTGCAACATTTTCCACGTTGCAGCAGTGTTTCCCCAACTTTAATGAAATCCAAATGATTTCACTCGAAGTCTATAAAATATTTAACAGCTTAAATTTCAATACCTTCTCGTTCTGCTCTCAGAAATCACAATTAATCCTCCCAAAAAGATTATCCCAAGATTGTGCAACAATGTTTCAATAGAAGCCTAATCTCCTCAGTGTAGACACGTGGCAGCGAAACGTGTGCACTCTGATTGGACAGTGTCAAGGCTTGTGTTAACGAGACTAATCGGTTCAACCAATCGGAAGCGAGTTTGCGGTTTGAAGTTAACTCTTGGAGCTTCTAAGCTGTCTTCAAGCTGCCCGGTCTTCGGGGTGCTACTTTGTTGCAGTGGCGCCAACTGACTTATTGGCGCTTATTAACACTGAATCTACCGACGATTGATCCAATATATTTAAAATCGTGAGAGAAATACGTTAGAAGTAAATGTATAAAAAGTGCAAAAACTTAATCAATTTAATAGCTTGCAGTCTGCAAAATGGACGTAACAAATTTAAAAAGAAACAGCGTAGAAATTTCGGGAATATTTACAGAGTATTCTGAACAAACTATTTTGAAAATTGGTAGACGTAGTTTTAAATACCTTTATTTTTCGCTCGATAAATTCTCTGCGGTATTTAAACATTTATTGCGGCGCATTGCCGTGGAGGAGAAGTATATAAAAATTTAAGAACTTTTGGAAACTTTTCTATTTACCCTTTAGCGGTTTTTATTCCGCAATTGGTTCTCGCTTCGCGTGAATTTCGAGTGAGTAAATATTAGTGAGATAAATATAGAATTAATGGAGGATTTTTAATCTGCAACACCGTTTCGGCGAGATGGAAATTTTTGGACGCCGAATTGTTCTACTTGCAACAATGTTTACGGGAGTTACAAATTTTTCGAGGTAGGATTGTTTAATTTATAACAATGTTTCAGGGATTTAAACATTTTCAGAAGAGAAATTGTTAAATTTGTAACTGTTTTTTTCAATTAGTAAATTCCGAATCTTTCGGAGTTTATATAAGATTTTTTCAAATTTCCCACAATTCAATTTGTTTTTATAACTATCTAACTTGCAGTAACTTTATTAAAATCAACTATTTTATTATTAGGTTGGTAGGAAATTAATGTCGGTTTTCAAACTTTATCTTTAAATACACATGTTGAGAATGGGAATAACTTTTTGTAATCAAAATAAGTTCCATTACAATTTACACATTTTTCCTAACGAGAAACAAGTCTTATAATAAATTTTTGTCTTCTAAGAATACAAACCGATTAAAATGAACGGCTACCTGAAAATTAGGCGCCAAAGTTTGAAAACTCGAAAACCGACATTAATTTCTTACCAACCTAATACAAACTGCAAGAAAATACCCCCAATTCCGTCCATTTCATCAAATATTCCATAAAAAAACTATTTCGAACGAGGTCAATGCCCTTTTCTCCAGAAAGGAAGTCGTGAAATATTAAATTCGTTAACGAAATTGAATCCACGCAACCAACATGATAGACACGGTCAAAGGAAAAATTATTTTCCTCGCCATTCCTGTCGAATCGAACGACGCCCGCCGACGTGAGTTCGTGTTTTCTCGGTTTCGCTGAAAACGAGGGGAAAATTGACGTTTATCCGTCTACGACGACGTTGCCGAATTTGTCGGACTTGCAGCAGATGGGAAAGGGAACGCGAGCCATCGAGCATCGATTCCGGAAATCGGACGATTTATCGTCGTAGCATGTGTGAGATTGAAGTATAAATAATTCACGGGGTTTGCAAGCTCATGGGAGTGCAAATATTCCGTGTATGGAGTGTCATTAATTTTATAACGAATTGAATATTCATTAAATTGGATATTCCTTCGTGTAATATGGTAAAAACTGTTTTTTTATCTCAACTTCAACCCACGCATCCATTCGTAAGAATTTTCATCGTTTTATTCGGAGGAAAATTTCATTTATTAATATTCTTTTTGCCATTTTATTTCTTCGACGTGTTATGAAATACGAATTGTAAAATGTGAACGTTTTGCTATTCTAATTCAATGATTTGTTAATGTTGCAATTTAATTGTAATTTGGGAATTAACGATTGCAGGATTATTAACCGGCACCTAAATTTGAAATCCTTAAAAATGAAATATTTCTAGGTGCAATTTTACAGAAATATTAGTTCCGTTTTGCAATTTTAATTGCAATTAATTTTATTATTCTATTAAATACAAATAGAATGCATGATTGTAATTAACAGATTAGGAATTAATGTATTTTTATTTGTTATATAAATTCAATTTACGACAAATTGGATTTCGGTGGAAGAGGAATATCGCAGAATTTTTTAGTACATTCAACGTCAGAATTTAACTTCCAGGAACTTTTATCCAGCGCTAATAAGGTGTTCCATTATCTCTACTTAATTAATTAGCACCATTGCATCTATATTCGACGTACATATATTTTTAAGAATCTCGACAAACAACTTACGCATTTCAATACTAATTTAGAAATATAATCCTCGTTGCGCAACGATATGCCATTTTTTTCTCCTCGATAACATTATGCCTTTTATAAAACAATTCCAATATTTTCGCAAAATCATTTCAAAAGCAGCATACACTCATAAACTTCAATTACTGCATAATGCAATAATTCGACGTAAAATTCCATAAAAATCCACAGAAATATTGCAATATGAAATTCGTCGTTGCTTTCACAAATTGACAAAAGGTAAAAAACAATATAACACAGTGATAAAAGCGGATCATAAATGAATTTGCCCTTTATACATTTCCCTCGGAGAAACGTTAATTAAAGGACGGTAAATAGTAGCCTTTTATTCTCTTCCAATTCCTCGAAAAAACAACAACCCCTCGCGACTGAAAAAAAGAGGGGGGAAACAACCCCCTTGCGACCTCGAGGGTGAATCTCTTCGGCGATGTGTCTTAAAATAAGACACTCTGCCAGGAGATAAGGAACGATAAGACACGCCTGTTCTTCCTTCTTTTGAGAAAATGATAGAATTTGAGAAGATCTCAATGGAGAAGACTAGTTTAACGCTTCTGCAAATACATATTTCTCTTGAATTGCTTGCCGTGAGAATTGACAGTGTTGCAGGCAATTTTTTATAATAATATGTATACAATAACTTATGTAGCGTGGTGGCTAGAGTAATTCTAGGTGAAAATCAATTGAAAATATGGAATAACAATTTTTATTTGAAATTTCATTCTTGAGGAAATGCAGCTTCAATATTTGTTACTCAGTGTCCACTCGGTTTTTCATCTCGATGAATTCCACTGAAAATTGCATTTACTTTGATCAAAAAATATCTCCAATACTTACATAACATTTCGGAGAACTCGAATTACAGAGAGCAAGATAAAAAATGTGCACAAATTTTTTGTAATTTGCAGCGGATTTCGTTGAGTAGAAATTTGATCAGCGCACGAATATCAAAAGCTGGTTTTCCCCAAAGAAATCTCAAATAGAACATGTTTTTTTATAACTTTTCGACTTACTTTTTTTATTTGCAGGCTGTCTCGCACGGTTATATTAATTTTATGAATTTTCCGTGTTTAATTAAAAGAACTCTTTGTCTAAAATTAACATGTCTTTGAATCTTTTAAATTACATTTATCTTTTTTGTAATATACAAGATTATATACAAGATAATATACAAGATACATTCATCTGTAACAGAATCGGAAGAAAAAATATTGCAATATAATTTTTCTAAATTTTTCGATACCTGAGAGAATTTGAAGGTAAAGTATAAACTTAAAAATGAAAGCGGGATTAAAATGTTAATTGTTTAATGTCGAAGGAAAAATGTCTGAAAAAGGAGAACGGCGCAAGTAACTTTTTGCTCTTTTATGTATTTCAAAGAACGCAAGTTCACCTCTTCAATTGGATTTTTCTCATTTTTACAGTGGGTTCTTTTATCGGGAACAAAAGGGTACTTCTAAAGAGCCGCACGGCGCTAATGACAAATTAGCGTTTAAACAAATTAACGCACGTCGTGTCGGAAAGTGTCCGCTTGGCGCGTGACGCTATTTATATACATCAAATGAATTTAATTGTTCGGCATTCATTAATTACGTCTAGCCGGCGAAAAGAGGAGAAACATTTACTTTCGTTTTTGCCTTTTAACTCAGAGAGCAATTCAAATGGAAAAGTAGATTCGACAGAATTGTTGTTGCCTCTCGCTTCATAAACTCTTCATTGTTCTACGTTCACGCTACGCTTAATTAACGAATTTTAAAGTCCCTACGATCTAATACGTGTCTGGATACTAAACGTCTCAAATAATTACACGCTATTCCCTGGAGATTTGCGATTTTGAAATCCATTTTTTGCTATTTTACAGAGGTGCAAATATTATTAAATTAATTAGCTAGAAGACTGTTCAGTGTGTCTAGAAATTGTATTTAAAAATTAGTCTTTCCACGGTAATAAAATTCTATATTTGCAAGTAGTCTGACTGGACACTCTACTGAATCTACTGAATCTGACTGACATTATCTAATAATATTTATTGCGTTGAGTGATCATATTGTCTACTAATTCGGAAATTAGAACTGCTAGTTTAATATAGGCTGTACCGAATCTACTAAAATGTCTGACGACACATGGTACTGAATCTACTGAAGGTGGCTAATATCATCTATTAATTATGATTGTTACATGATAATATTATCCGTTAATTTGAAGCTTGGAACAACTAATTTAACCGGGCTGAGCTGATTTTACTAAGAAGTCTGAGACACTGCACTGAATCTACTAAAACTAGCTGACATCTATTAATTATGATTGTTACATGATAACATTATCCGTTAATTTAAAGTTTGGAACAACTAACTTAACCAGGTTGAGCTGATTTTACTAAGAAGTCTGAGACACTGCAGTGAATCTACTAAAATTGGCTGACATGTATTAATTATGATTGTTATACGGTTACATTATCTCTCAATTAGAAGCTTAAAACAGCCAGTTTCTCTATTCCGAATCTATTCAGCAGTCTGACACTGTACAGAATCTACTAGAACTGAGTGACATCTATTCATTTTCAGACTGTCATTCACTGATACTATCTACTAATTTTACACCAAGAACATACCGACATTGTATACTAATTAACATCTGACAGTTAACGATATCATCGACGAATATCAACGTCTCGCATTTACGGTAATACCTATTAATTTTCCATACGACATTCGCATCAATCGTCTACTAATTTCTCCTTTGACAGTTCGCCACAATATCTGCCAATTTTGCGTCTGACACTCCACGTCATTATCTACTAACGTTGCGTCTGACGCTTCATGTAATTCCACGTCTGACACTTGAGTGCATTATCTACTAATTCAGCGTCTGACGTTTCGCGCTATTATCTACTAATTTTACATCTGATAACGAACGGTACTCATTCACTGTGAGCTCATTCCGTCCAATGGGTCATTGGAATCTCATCGCGGTTCTCTGGGAATTCGATTAATTGAAAATTACCAAATAACCTTTTAATCGGCCCATTATTTTATATTGAATTTAACGTCCCTTTAAACTTAATAATCGCAAGCGAGAAGGAATTCGAACTATTTCTATATGAAGCAAGAATTCTATAAAATCCAGGCGGCAGAAATTCCACCGTGAAACTACGCTCATCCAAGGAAAATTCTTTTTTCGCGAACGGAAATGTGTCACGCATCCACGCACTTAAAATGGCTGAGGAAATACGCTCGATCGCGAACAACAGGTTGCAAAACAACACTCTGCCGTCTGTGGAGTTCACAGGGGAGAAAAGGGGGTGTTCTTATGGAACATAATTTCTTTTTACGTCCTTAAAACGGGAAGTAAATTCTCTCGTTCGTAATCTGATTTTCTTCCTGTTCCGTAAGAAAAGAAAAGTGTTTCACGAGCACACGCTACTTTCCTTGGCCTTCTTGACAAAGAAGATTCTTCTTCATTGAAATCTACTTCTCTGTCTTGTCGAATAAAAAGCGGATATTGGCATGAGAAGCTGCTTCTTTCTCTGGCTTTTCCGATTGCAAAGAAAATTCTGCGAAGACGTTGCGCAAAATGAAAGTCACTTGCCGTGCAGAAAATTGCATGGATTATGACACTTTTATTATTCGGAAATTTTTAATTAACTGCCACTACAATTGTCTTTCAATCGACGTTAATAATTTTCCATTCTTTTCGTCGTGAATTAATATTATTTGGAATCTGAATTGATATAGAAGTTTACGAATAAGAAATTTGTTATGTAGGCAGTGTAAAGGGGTATTTGCAGTTGAAAAATTCTTAATTAATCTTAAAATTAATAATTAATAATAATTAATAAAAAATAATATTAGAATATTATTAATTTTATTAATAATAATTAATAAAATTCTTAATTAATCGTAACTAATCTTAGATAACTTAATTGGCGGGAAATATGAATAATCTAAAATAGAGCTCTTCATAAGGCAAGATAAATTTATGAATTTTCCTAGGAAATTATCGCTTAGCAATAAATTAAAAAGTTTAAATTATTTCAATTTTATCAGAATCATCTGTACATTATTAAAATTATTCCTACAACTTTCACCTTCAAATACTCTCAGAAGTTCCTAATTTTCTTCCTTTCTTCCCATATTACAAAACATAAACAAATTCCAATAAGAATACTCAATCGAATAAAAATGTTCCACACACCTCATCAAATTCTCCACTAACAATTATAAAATCGCCCATTACTTCGGCAAACCATCACTTCCTGAAAACTCAACGTTTCGAAACCACCCAGAACAAAACACCACCCCTTCCAAACAACAACCATCCCCAAGAAATCATAATATCTCGCAATTAAACATAAAATTCTCCCCTGCAACGACGAATTTCACAAAAATTGCAAGCATCGCACAATGGCGTGTCGGTGACACCATAAAAATGATTGTAATTTTGAAGGTCTTACTTCTCAACGATCTACTTGGTCTCTCGGTGGTACATGTCGGTCACGATTCACCATAAAAACGAGAGAGCACTGAGATCTGATCACTTGAACGAGCGAGAGTAGAATTCCCGATCTGGTCACAAAGTGCACACAAATACACGGTGGAGACACTTTTATCTCGTACGCGATGTTCGTACAGGGTAGGGGGTGAAAGAGCTTCGCCAAGGGTGAAGAAGGGGGAGGGAGAAAGAGAGTACGTTTATTGTTATTCTAGGGTGAGCTTGGCGAGAATAAATTTACCATGTATCGAATAAAGTAAACAATGATAATGACATCATAGGATAGGGGTGAAAGGGGGATGAAAAACAGGGGAATTTTTGCTCTTCAGATGACGAAGGGGTTTGAGGTTGATTGATAAGAGGAATGGGGATCTGCATCTGTGCGTTGTTCAATCTGCGAATGATATTTTTGCTGCTGTGAAATTCTATGGGGGTTGAAATTAAAGGAAGTCTGTTGCAGATTTGAAAATTCGATTTTTCGGGGTTGGATATTGCGAATTTTTAAATCTGCTTGGACTTATATCGAGGATTTATTTCTTTTGCTAGGTATTATTGTAAATTTGAAAGTTTGCGAGTTGAAAAAGTATTGGGATAACAGAAATTTCCGTGTGCTCGAATTTAGGGTGTATGTTAATTAAACATTTGATTTGGAGTGATTGAATTTGCAGAGGCTGTTTTTTGTATCTGTTATATTCAAATAAAGGGGTTATTATCGAAATTTGATACTCCTGTTATTAATTTCTACCGCGCTGTGGTATTATGTAGTGTATCGATTTAATTACATGGAAAGTCATTTAAAGTAATTTAATTAGTACTCGAGCGACTAAGATTTTTCTGATAATGATATCACAGAGGATAAAATGAGGTGGTGGAGGAGAGAGGGGATGAGAATCAGAGATATAAGCGCTTGAGTGGGCAAAAAGATTTTTCTTTCGCGGAAAAGCGGTGCGATTTAAAGTTCTTAGTATTCAGAAGCTATCTCCGTGTGATTTTTTAATATCACTTAAATCATACCATACTTTAATCAGGCTAAGGCATTAATATTCACTTTTTCATATAAATCCCAGCGCGAGTAATCATTTTAATATAATTAAAGGCTTTAGATTTCCAATTTTCAAAGAAATAAAAAGGTCTCTGCAAAATCCAAATATAATTCCAATATTGAAAAAAATAGGACGATATTTCTCGACGCGAATAATTCAATTTTCCAATGTTCAAGTAAAATGAAAAAAAAGTATACGGCAATGTGAAAACCTAAAAAAATTTTCTAAAGAAATAATTGAGATACGTAATATTTAAGTAAAAAGAAATTATACAAAAACGTGAAGGTGAAAGCCTCAGAAAATTCCCTACGGAGATGATTTAAATTTGCATTCTTTAAGTAAAAGGAAATTCTACAGAAACGTAGAAGTAAAAATGTAAGAAATCCGTCGGCCAGAATAATACCCTGCGGATTAATTTACCGTGAATTATCTTCGAACAAAACGATCGCGATTTATGGCTTCTCTTTGAACCGTCGAAGCGAAGAACGGAAGAAACGTTTCTCGTTAGACCGAAACGTGCTTTAAACGATTTCGCTCAAAGGCTACTTTCGATCGCAAAGAACGAATGGAACCGGCGCCACGTGCAACCTGACCGAGAGAGAAACATATGATTCTTTCGTTACTGTGTCAACGAAATTTCCATCTGATAATTAAAAGTTTTCGTTGAATTTTTATCAAATTTAAATTCATCCACGGAAATCGTACAAAATTCCCGCCAACAGCGGTAATTTTTCAAACTTTCTACCCTTGTTTTCACCCTATAAATAGCATTGGTATAATAAATTTTGTTTTCAACCCTTTAACTATACCTGCTTTTCACAATTATGTCATGGGTCTTCTCTAAACCGTTTTTTTATAATACCTATAGTAATTTTCTTTTAAAAATTCAATAAATAATGTTTTGGTAAAAAAAATAGGTTACTTAGATAATTTTTTGATTCCGGATAATTCTCAGCACTGTAAACACGATTGTTTAAACACGTTTCTCTCGTTCCTCATTTCAATGTTCTTCAAAGAAACCACCACTAAGCACAGCTACCATTAAACTCGCCCCCAACACCCACGTTCTCCCTTTACATCCCTTAAAACCAACCCGAAAAATTCATTTACCCCAATTCTCTGAAATATTTCCAATCTCTTCACCCCCACATCCTCAAACGCCAAACGCAGCCCTTCAATCGACCCCCCATCAACTCCAATTCACCAAAACCCCAAAAAACTACCCCCTCGCACCCTACACTGCGAAATCCCAATTACCCGAACCACAACCTCACACCCGGCACAACCGCCGGAGAAGCACCGAAACATTAAAAAACAAAGCACACACTGGCCCGATCACATATCACCCTCTCAAAAAACAAAAACAACCCCGTCGCACAGCCCGGAGCGCCTCGAGCACCGACAGTTTCCGCGTGAGATCGGCAGAACGTGGATGGAGGAAAAAAAGCTCGGTAAATCCCATAGAAACGGCACCCCCCTGCGTTTCAACCCCTCCGACACTTTGTCACTTCGCGGCGAGTAGCCTGACCCCCCTCTATCGAACTGCCAATCTGCCCTTCACCTCGCCCTGGACAAACCACCCTCGCTGGTGCACGCAGAAACAATGCGATCGGGTCGAGCACTTGGAAAAACAGGGATGTCCGCAAAGAATACCGGAGGCTGTCCTATGCTGGACCACGTCACGGGGTTTTTCAGGGGTGGAGAGGGTTGATGGCTCACCATGGGCGACGGAGGAAATGAGAAAGGGTTGAGAAGAGGTGTTTTCGAGTCTTGATACCGCGAGAGAAAGCTCGAGACGATGTAACCGAGACGATGAGCTCGTGCGCCGTCGTATTGACGTTGACGGCGGCCGAGACCCGACTGACGGAACGATTCTCTCTCCGGCGACGCCGTGGCACAGGAACGTAGCATCCGGAAAAGCGCCGGGTTTTTCGCGACGCCCTGCAGGAGGGGGATTTCAATGGGGTTTGGTGAATTTTTTGAGGTTTCATGGGAGTGGATGGAAAGAATGGTTTTTGAGGTTTTTCGGGGAGACGGAGAGGGGCGAGGGTCTTTTGGGGGATGATTCGTAAGGTGGGAGTTTTTTTAAGAGTGAGGGAGGTTTGGGAGGAAGGTTTATTTTTAATTGAGGGGTTGAAGGAAATTTTGGATTGTGGAGAAGGCGAAGGAGGGGGTTGTGAAATTTATGGGATGGTGGGAGTTTTGTGGGGTTTTCAATGGGGTTTGGTGAATTTTTTGAGCTTTCATGGGAGTGGATGGAAAGAATGGTTTTTGAGGTTTTTCGGAGAGACGGAGAGGGGCGAGGGTTTTTGGGGGATGATTCGTAAGGTGGGATTTTTTTTAAAGGTGAGGGAGGTTTGGGAGGAAGGTTTATTTTTAATTGAGGGGTTGAAGGAAATTTTGGATTGTGGAGAAGGCGAAGGAGGGGGTTGTGAAATTTATGGGATGGTGGGAGTTTTGTGGGGTTTTCAATGGGGTTTGGTGAATTTTTTGAGCTTTCATGGGAGTGGATGGAAAGAATGGTTTTTGAGGTTTTTCGGGGTGACGGAGAGGGGCGAGGGTTTTTGGGGGATGATTCGTAAGGTGGGATTTTTTTTAAAGGTGAGGGAGGTTTGGGAGGAAGGTTTATTTTTAATTGAGGGGTTGAAGGAAATTTTGGATTTTGGAGAAGATGAAGGAGGGGGTTGTGAAATTTATGGGATGGTGGGAGTTTTGTGGGGTTTTCAATGGGGTTTGGTGAATTTTTTGAGCTTTCATGGGAGTGGATGGAAAGAATGGTTTTTGAGGTTTTTCGGGGAGACGGAGAGGGGCGAGGGTGTTTGGGGGATGATTCGTAAGGTGGGAGTTTTTTTAAGAGTAAGGAAGGTTTGGGAGGAAGGTTTATTTTTAATTGAGGGGTTGAAAGAAATTTTGGATTGTGGAGAAGGCGAAGGAGGGGGTTGTGAAATTTATGGGATGGTGGGAGTTTTGTGGGGTTGGGGGCGAAGTATTTGGATGGATGTTAAGTTGTTTATTAGAAAAAGGGGAAAGTTTGATAACGAAATTGTTGTAATTCGGGTTCGGGGGCGATTAAAGGGATTTTAGGGATGCACAGATGGTGAGGAAGGGGTGTATAAAATTTAGGGGAGGTGGGAATTTTGTGGGGTCGATTGGTACGGAAATGATTTGGTTTTATTTAAGAATTGAGAGAGGCTTAGAAAGGAAATTGTTGTATTTTAAACTGGGAGGGTTGAAACCATTTTTGAAATGTAGAAGACAGGGGGAAGAGGTTTCTGTAACTTCGAGAATTTCGAGAATTTCATAGGGTCAAATTCCAAGAATTTAGATCCAAATTTCTTATTAAAGAAAGGGTGAAGTTTGTTAAGGAAATTATTATATTTTAAAGTAAGGGGTTTGAAACAATTTTTGAGTCGTAGAGGAGGCAAAGAAGGGGTTTCAGCAATTTTGAGAATGTTGGGAATTCCATAGGGTCAAATTACAAGAATGTAGATCTGAATTTCGTATTAAAGAAGGGGTGTAAATTGTTAAGGAAATTATTATATTTTAAAGTGGTTTGAAACAATTTTTGAGATGTCGACGAGACGAAGAAGGTGTTCCAGTAATTTCAAAAGTGTTGAGAATTTTCTAAGATCAAATTACAAGAGTGTAGATCTGAATTTCGTATTAAAGAAAGGGTGAAGTTTGTTAAGTAAATTGTTTACTATTAAAAGAATTTAAATCCTTATTAAATGAAGAATATTTTAAGAAACTGATAAATCGATACAGTAACTAGTGGAATATAAAATGTCCTTACAATACAAATAATAGCACGGTACATTGACAAACAATTACATAAAGTTCTTTTCATTTACTACCCCGTTCAGACAAAGGAAAGAACGACAGCAGGTTATTCGGGTGTGCAAATGTAAGAGAAAATTTTAATGATAAGTAACACTTAATACAATCGCAACTTAAATACACAGCCCCATTTTACAGAACACGAAAAAAGAAAGAGAACAATAGCTGCGGGGGAAAGACGATATTAATTGTTCGCGATAAAAATTACGTAATACACCGGTACAAAATAAATCTCCCATATTCCAACTCCAAAGAACAAAAGAGAAATGTAAAAAAAGCAATTAGCAGCTCTATAAAAATAATTCCTCATCATAAATAAAAATCACCAACTTTTAATTAAAAAAGAAACCGAACGTTCTATAGGATAAAATAATTGAAAATACTGTTACCACTATAATATGCAATATTAATTGCAGAATGAAAATTCTAAAAGAAATGCAATAGTATCGAAGAGATGTCAACTTCTAAAATGGTGAGATAAAAAAAGAAGGATTGAAATCTTACCGAGGATGGTGGTACTGCAAGTAATTTTATTTAATATTCCACTGTTCATTTAATACCTCTCACATAAATAAGTGATCGGCTGTTGCTACTATCGCTAAAAGTATAGTGAGAAACCATGAGCATCGAGTGCGGCCGCAGCACCGGCTGTTTTGCAAAAATTGGGTCACCCAGGGGGTGGCCACCCCCTCTTACCATCATGCGTGTCTCTGTGCTACGTTTCTGAATTTCCTTGTCCATAATTTTCTGGGGTTTGCTGCCTCAGGTTAACTTATATCACTGATTCTTTTAAAATTACTTCGGTAGGTAAATTATTTAATATAAAGTTCAATAAGGTTGCACTAATTATTGCTGTATTTCTTTACATTTTATTGTGTCGATTCTTCTTATTTTTTCCTTAAATTGAAATTGCTAGTAAATTTTATGATTGAAACAAAATAGAAGACTATCTTTATACTTCTATTTCTGCTTTTACTTTTTGGAAAAATTTTAAAACTCTGTTTCAGTGTGTGCAAGAATCTGTCAAAATGATTTCTCTACGAGAAACTGATGAAACGATAACTTTTCTTAAGAACTACAACAATACCATTTTCATTGCAATAAAAAAAAACATGTTTTTCAGATGCAAACCTCGTGAAAATCTTTTAATTGTGTAATATGCCATTTTCTTTATTTTCTCCAGCAAACAAAATAACTAAAATAATCGGAAAAGTAAAAATAAATCTGTCGGAAAATAATTTACCATTCCTTCGTATAATCAAACTCCTACATTTTGCTATCAAACTTCCGCATCGTCCTTTCGCAAATTTCTTATTTTTACATTTTCCAAGCCCGCCCGGGGGAATGATAAATGGAGGAAAATTTATTCGGTCGAACGTCAGTCTATCGGGCTCTAAATGTAACTTGCATATTTTACTATTCTCTTTTTGTTTTTTTTTCACCGTGTCGTTCCAGCCGCTTACATTTCCCGTGCACGCGAAACGTTTACGGTTGTCGGGAGCATAAAAATAAAAACGTATACGTGTCTAATAAAAATTACTTGTCCGCTGACCGGCCGTCCACTGCAAAAGCAATTTCGTCCAGTCGATTGTGAAGGGCCACTTTTCAGAATATTTAATTAGAAGTAGAATACAGCGGAAAATAAAAAGAAAGAAAAACAAGAGAGGCAAGATAAGCCATTGTTCTCCATTGAACGAGGTTGAAAGGTGGAAAGTTCTATGGGAATATCGAACGGGCGTTCAGATATTTCCTAGAACTTGTAAAAACAAATTTTCAACGCTGTTTCACTTTACCATTGGACATAAATCTCATACATTTTTTTTTGAATGCCGTTTGAAACAGTCGGACTTTCTTTGTGCTTTGTTTTTCTCCAGTTGTCCCTCATCTGTTGTTTCTTTTTTTTTTTTCATTTTCTTTGTTTTTCGAGCAGTGCTTCTCAAAGTTGCCTGCATTCGAGGATGGAGATGAATTGTGAAAAGGATTAATTGAGACTAGTGCACGGCAATTAATAATATGTTAACACTAGTATATATTGTAACCAGTTACAAAATAGCAATAATGTATTTCTGAAAGAAATGCAGGAGACGGTCAACTTGATAAAACAGTCTTTACTTAATGCTACAAGAAATTATATATTTTCATTTCATTGAACCGGTCATTTGACCGCATATGGTACGATTAGTGTTAACACTAGAACTACCGGCGTTAAGTCTATCATATTTCAAAATATTAAATAAGTACTTTGAAAAAAGACGAATCGAGAGGCGGAAAAGTTGATCGATTCGGTGATTTATGTTCTTTGACATGGACGTAGAATATTTATTCTATGAGTTTTCTATAAACTGGAAACAAATTGTGTACCGGTCATTTTGACCGGTTGGTAGTTCTAGTGTTAATTATTAGGTTAAAAAATTCATATTTTATATAGCTATGGTGAGTATGAAGGGAAAGGCTCGCACTTTTTCCTATATGACATGTACACCATAACCCTGCTGGTTCGGAACTCATCTAAAACAGTAGGAAAGACGCCCATCATAGCAATTTGTTTCGAAATAATCATTCAATACACCATAGCTTCGTTTAGGAGGAACCCACATAAACATTTCTTCCAATATTTAAATAACCATAGCAGTTAAACGCAAAAAACACAAAGCAAACAAACAAACAGAGGTTAAGTTACAGCGCCCCCTACTTTAGTACCATCGTCCACCGCTTAGGTCCTTCTACAAGCTCTCCATAAAAACACCATAGCCATTTTAAGGAAACTAAGGTGCTCTTCAGTATTTCGGTAACCCAATGTAATTAAATCCTTGGTATCTCAACATAATTAAGTTACTATTTACGCACTAACTTTCCTTAAGCACAAATCAAACTTCCATTCGATACATTTTCATCAAGAAATTCAGAAATCCATCTAAACCAATGAATCCCAGGCAAAACAACCAAAGCAACCGGAGTTGAACAAATAGAAAAAACAAACAATTTCAATTTTTCAAATTCCCTCTTGTAATAATTGAAATATCGTTAACACTATTCCTACCGACACTTCACGTATACCTTTTCCTACCGCAACCGGTGAATTTGTCAAATGATAATTTTTTCCCAGAAAATGAACAGTAAAAAAAGAAGTGAATATTGAAAAATGTATTATAATGTGAATGTATTATACGTACATTTGAGGAAAAGTCGTGAAGTTTAACCCCTTAGCTTACAATAACGTGTGACACACGTGAGTCGATAAATGGAATACAAAATTTTGAAGTTTACCAATAACAATTAAATTGAAAATATCAGTCGATCACGAGACGGTAAAATGATTTCTAT
The DNA here is from genome assembly GCA_963989415.1 of Cerceris ruficornis. Classification (NCBI taxonomy): domain Eukaryota; kingdom Metazoa; phylum Arthropoda; class Insecta; order Hymenoptera; family Crabronidae; genus Cerceris; species Cerceris ruficornis. The sequence goes on along the minus strand of OZ022530.1, from coordinate 6,653,195 downwards.
AATATTAATATTGCAGTCAGTTGTGCCAAATGTTAAAGATCAGAGAGAAATTTTAATTTCTGGAATTAATTCTGGGGTATTACGCACGCTGTCAAAATAGAAATCGTAAGGCAAGGGGTTAAAGGCGATTCAATTACGTTGAATATAGGAAATTCTAATCGAAATTTTAAAAACGGTCATTTGTCCGGTCGCGGTAGGAATAGTGTTAAAATACTTTTTCTTCAACGAGAAAATGCTATGTTGGACGATATTCGTACGAGCAACGGCTCTCTTGAGAACCACTGCATCACAGAGGCTCTTTTTCCCGCGCTGTCTTCCTCCTCTTCCTCTTTTTTTGCGTCTGCATAAGTTTATGGTCCTTTCTTTCGACGTGTACATATTTTTTCCGGCGCTCTTATCCTGTTCCTCCGACTTTTTCGCGGTCTCCACCTTTCTTTATCTCTTCCCCATTTTCCCGCGGTGCGCGTATTTTTTGCACCTTTTCACCCCGTCCTTTTCACTTGTTTTCAGACGTCCTCCCAGCAAACGTTGCCACGATTTCGCGTCGTTGTCCGTTTTTCCCGCGGCGATTTCTCCCACGGGTTGGGCTTCCATTGCAGCTCGTAAAATATTGTCAGTTTTACTTGTCGCCTGGTTTCCGAAAATCCGAGGAACTTCGCGAAAGAAGAAACGGAAGGACGAAGAAACGGGATTCTGGAAATCTGGCTTATACGGGATTCTTGTGGATCTGACGGACAAAAAGGACGCTGTGTTTTGTGATTATATAATTTAAAAGATCTTCGCCAATTTTGAAGCTGTCGCATTGTTTTGTATTGTCGAATTATTTCTAGAAGTAGACAGATATAAGGTGTATGTTTAATTGCAAAGTTTCAATCAGCGCAGAAATGTTTTCGACAACTTTCATGGCATAAAATTAATCGTGAAATTCTGAAGTGCACGTAAGTTCGTATTTTCTCGCGTCGACCCAATTGTTCGTATTGTTGTTAAATTAAAAAGTCAATTATGAAGCAGGAAATGATTTAAAAACTTAGTTGAATTCATTTCGTAAAAGTACACGACGCACAGGTTACGTCATCAGTTAGATCAGCCAGATAAATCTGACGCGTGCGTTGCGTCATTGGAAGAAATATAATTAAAAGTATTAACTTAATGAAACTCTGCTCGGAGCGAGAAACTTCGTAAAATATTCATTTTCCGTCTTAATGAATAATTTAAATAAATATAATTAACGGACAAATAAACCCTGCAGGCAACATTTTCCAGCGAGAGGGAAAAGTTGTCCTACTTCTCTCTTCAATTCAGTCGAATAATTTTGCAGCTCTGACCGAGAAAACGGATGGTTTCTATCAAGGAGCTAAGGAGCGATCACCTCTCAGAGAAATATTATGGCGTTTATCCTTAAACGTTTCTATAAAGCGTCGGAGGAATTTCAAAGGAGTGCAGCGAAGAGTACGTTTCGATGCGTCCAAATGAAACTGGCACTCGTAATTTCATTCCGGTATCAAAAGCATCTACGAGGGAGAACGAATTTTCATGAAAACGCGTCCAAGAAGCTTGCAATTATGGACGGTAATATCACGACACTGGGATTTAAGATCGCACGAAATGTGCACAGTGAATTGTCCCTTAAAGTTTGATCGTTTGTACGGAATCGCTGAAACTCCCCAAGACTTTAAAAATTTGTGAGTGACGCATTTGTGCAGCTAAATTAATTTCATTGGTGGTAATCAGTTTTCTGTAGTTCAAACTATCATCTTATGGGGAAGAAAAATTTTTTGGAAACACTTTTTAAATTTTTTACGGTGCTTGAAAGTTTATAGGGCATTGATAAATTCACTGCGACTTTAAAAATCTCTGCCTGACCCATTTTTCCTGGGGGACTAATTTCATTGGCGGAAATCAGTCTTCCGAAGTCCAAACTATAATTTTATGGCAAAGAAAAATTTTTAAAACACTTTTTGAATTTTTCACGGTGCCCCCACGGTTTGATCGATTATACGACATTGGTACAATTCAATGAGACTTTAAAAATCTGTGACTAGCCCGTTTGTCAAGCTAAACTTATTTCATTGGCGGAAATCAGTTTTCCGAAGTCCAAACTATCCTCTTATGGCAAAGAAAATTTTTTGGAAACTTTTCTTAGATTTTTTACGGTGCTTCAAAGTTTGACCGAAGATACGACAGTGATTCAATTGACTGAGGCCTTAAAAATTTGTAACCAGCGCGATTTTCAATCGCAACTAATTTCGTCGCCGGAGATCGGTTTTTGAAATTCTGAACTATTATCTTATGGCAGAGAAAATTTTTTGGAAACAATTTTTACACTTTTCACGGTGCTGCGGAGTTTGGTCGAAGATACGACAGTGGTATTTACTGAGACTTTAAAACTTTCTAATTAGCACGTCTTTCAAGAGGAATTAATTTCATTAACGTCAGTTGACTTCCTGAAGTCTAAACTATCAATTTGTCTCAAAAAAATTTTTTTTTCCAACTCTGACATGATTTTTTATATCATTAAAGTTATCCTCCGATTCTCGAATACAGTTACCACGAAATCCATCACTTTTCCGATTACCTCGTATTTTTTTACAAATCATTTCACCACTTATAATTCGTTGAACCTTTTCGCGGAAAATTTCGGAAAATTTAACGCATATTTAATAAGACAATTCTCTCGTGGAATCTCTCAAACAGACACAATCCTCCATCCCGACTCTAATGAGCTTCCGATAATTGCCTGGAAAGTTGGCATGCTTTTGATTTTTCAAGTTAATCGTAGCGGCTGCCGTAATTAATAATTATCGGGATTAAAAGTCGATACTCGCTGCTGCGAATTAATCCAATTTAGACGATCTGATTAACTTCACGCTCGCGTGCACGTTAATAAGGGCGAAGATTCGCTCTGTCTTCTGTGAAGTTATCGAACTTGATCCGATCCTGAAATAGTCCCATTTGACGACGATAATTTTCCATTCATTTATCCCTTTCATCACTAAATGTATTCTACGAATATTTTGCGGTTTTTCTTTCGTTTCCATCCAATTAATGTGAATGGAAGAGCATTTTGTCATTTGGCATAAATCTGAATTATTCGTGAAAAAGTGATGAGGCGTAAAAGGTAAAAGTGTTCTTTTTCAATTATTTATAATTAAACTAACAGTAGTATCAACAGATATTCCTCATTTATTTAATAGTCAAGTTAGATTAAGTCACCAGTTAACAGAGGAGGCAAATAATTAATTTTATTTGTACCTACGTTTTGTAACACTTCAAAAATATTTAAAATGTATTTATTAACTATTCTCAGAGTGTTATAATCACACATTTATTAATTATCTACAGAATTATTACTCCACACTGCACAAAACGTAGCCGATTAAATTAATTATGCACCTCTCCTACTATAGGTAACTTGATCTAATGTGATTATTAAACAATTAATAATATTCGTCTATATTACTATAGATTTAATTCAAATTGAACAAAAATAGAGCAATTTTACAGTCAAACAAATCTCTGAAATTTCCAAACTATCATTTCAATTATCGGGAAATTTTGGTATTTTATACAACACAGGTTAAATTATTTATATCAAAAACAATCGATTCAACCGACAGTACGTCCGATTTTGTCAACCATCGAATAATCATAAGTCCCGTAATTAATTTTCAATCGCGAAACTTAAAATCGGAATTCACCATGGAATTTAATACCGTGCAATCCTCGCCCCGGTACAATGCACCGTATACCGTCGCCTGAAAATGATTTAAAAAATCCCTGCTCGAAACACAACGCGCCGAAACATTTTCCATAAATTGCTCCTTTTATCCGGAATCGATTCTGCAGCAATAACATGCACCATAAATCACGGCATGGTGGCTCGTTCATGGCTGAAGAATAATAGCACCGTTGCTGCGACTATGGGCAACGTTTCTTCCCTTGAATTTTCAAATGTCACGGCGAATCGATGGAAAAATTGTTGCTTTTATTTATTACATTTTTGACCTATGGAAAAATGGCGTGAAAAATTTCCAAGTGGTTTTAGTCAATTTAAGGAGTCATTGCTGATGCGAATAGAAGGGAAAATTGAGATTTCAGATTTAATTTGAGGAGAAATTCAATTTTTGTTTAGGTAGTTTGATGTATTGTTCGTTCAGGGGAATTCTTTGGAATTTTGAGAAATAAGTATGGGCGGTTTGGAGAATTTTTTAGGGGGAGAGGGAGAGAATTAATTAAAAAGATTAGTATATAAACAGAAAAGGGGTTTTCACCGGGTGAAGAGGAGTACGACAATTCAAATTGCTTAATTTTATAAGCAGAGGAGGTTAAAGTGTCTTCATTCTTCTTCCGTTTAATTTTCAGCGCAAAGTAAATAATAGAGAGGAATTCTTTTAGAGTGGATGGGGAATTTTAAAATGGATAGAGTACTGGTGATATTAAATAGGTAGATTCGATGTGTCAATTATTTTATTCAAATTATAAGTTATTATATATTAATTAACAAACCTCTTTTGCAAATTAGCTTACATAATTTTCAATTAGCTGCGAATTTTCACCGTTTTCCTTCAATTAATGATCTTTCGATTAGCGACTAATAACCTGCTTAGTTTTTTATTTTACTTCTTGCATAGTTTATTTGAAGCTTCAACATTTTAAATTATACTTATTTCAATTGTAATTGTATATATTTAGTTACTTGAAATTACCACCCTTCAAATTTCTTAACCCTAAATTAATTAACTTCCCTTCTTCTCTCAAACAAGACATTTTGGTACTTTGTTAACGTCACACAGTTTTTATTTAATTCCAAAATTACAAATCTTACTTTTTTAAATTTTTATGATACACTTTTAGTTACTTAAAATTCCCACCGCTTTCTCAACCCTAAATTAATTTCCCTCCTGCTCTCAAACAAGACATTTTGGTACTTTGTTGACGGCATACAGTTATGTAATTCCAAAATTTCAAATCTTACTTTTTTAAATTTTAATGATACACTTAGTTACTTAAAATTCCCACCGCTTTCTCAACCCTAAATTAATTAATTTCCCTCCTGCTCTCAAACTAGACATTTTGAAATTTTGTTAACGTTGTACAGTTTTTTATACAAATTCCAATCAACTTTTCTTTGTTTTAAATACAATTCTATATTTTTTTTATTGATATGTTCAATTTCCTGCAATTCATCAGAGAGCAAATTGATCGTGCTATTCGATCTTTATTAACATTATCCATATCTTAATGGATATTGGCGCATTCAATCTGCACAAAACTTTCCGTAACAATGCGCTTTCAACGTTTTCACCGTGAATGCAGAAACTGAACGCGTGTATTCGACACAGAAACTGCCGTGAACGTCGTAACGATGGTTACAAATTGCTGCAACAATGAAGTGCAATCGATTTTCTATGATCCAAGGGCTCTCCGTGCAATACAACAATATTGCTCTGCTGAAAAAGGGAAAATAACGAGCGCGAAATTTAAACGATGTTCGCACTTTCTCCCGCTGATAAACGACAATTTATCGCTATGATATTCACGACTCGATTTACACGGAAAAGAGATTCTCTGAATAAAAGGAACTGCACGGGATTCAATGGCCATGCAACAAAGAGTTTTATCCAATTTGTTTAGTCATATTTTCTATTTCACTCTCAGATTTATATACATTTTTGTATAAATTTGCAGACATATTTTTGAACGTGTAGTAATTTAATTGGATCACAAATAAAGAAATAGAAATTGAATTATAATAGAAATATAAATTAGACAAATAACATAAAAACATTGAGTCCAAGTAAAATTTTAATTATCAATTAAAATTGTCTTTAATTTATAAAATCCAGTCTTCTAGGAATTTAAATATATTGAAATTTTTGCTGGCAAAAAAGTTCTCGTTTAAACAAACAATAAAGTAACAAAGGTAAAATATACAAATAAATCATATCAAAAATAAAACCATAATAAATCTACGATCACAGAAGAAGCTTAGAATAAATTGCAATTGATGACAGCCTCTGTAAAATGAAATGCTCGTAAAAAATATTCAATAATTTTGGAAATAAGTCCGTAACGATTTATTACACTTTTAATACAGTATCGTTTTAATTAATTATAACATAAAATATTGTGCCAACAGCTGTGTCTCCGCATGAAAAATATTCCTCCCCTGGATGCACTTAATCATGCACAGTGCCTGGCTGCATTCTCGTGGCCAAGCACCAGGACATAAGTTCCACAAATTTATGAAAATTAACGACGTTAATCAAATTAACCTGATGGTTACGTCATCGTCCATTTTGAATTGGTCTCAAGTGTTGATGGAATTTTCAATGTACAAATATCGAATCTGCGACTGCAATTAAGGCAGTCTTTAGCTGCATCTTTTCTTGAACGATTATCTTCTGATAATTCAGATTCTTTGCGCGTTGATGAATTGCTGTACTTTGGATTTTTGCAATGATTTTGCAATTTGTAGTTGCTTGCAAAGATTGTACTTTGATAATTGGCAGCAAATGGAAGTATTGCGAAGGGAAATTGTTTTTTTATTTATTTGGACACTGTTGAATTAATTAGGAATTACAGAGCTACTGTAGATCAATGGATAAAGAAAGAATTTTGTACTATTTCTTGAGTATTTGGCTCGTTGATTTAACTTTGGCAATATTTCTCTGCAATTTTATTCGAATGCTTCAACAATATTTCGACAGGTGTTTAGAGATTTTCTGTTAATTTGACCGAATGTAATTATATTTATTAGATTTTCCTTTTAGATTCTTTCGAAGCATTGATTTTTTACCCTGCATTCTAAACTTTTTCTGATTGTTTCTTGAAAATGTGAGAAGTATTTTCCTTTTTACTGAATATTTTCTGTCGTTTTTCTGTCACGTTTCCTAATACTTCCTTCGCTTATTGCAAACCCCACTTGACATCTTCTTTATATTTTACCCTGTTTCCCCTCATATTTTCAGAACATTGTCCCACATTATCCCTATCACATTCTTAAGTTTTTCCGTAAATCTTTCCAGCATGTTGCGACATCCACCCCTACGTCTCACCCTTCTAAGTCTACGTTTCCACCAAACTTCCCCTAATGTTTCTCAACATTTCACAATCTTGTTCCTTGCATATTTCGTGAGGTGCATTAACTATTTTTCTTATTTTTTTATGCAGACAAATAGGTATATTTCACGGTGCCAAATCGCATATGAGCCGCACATTACCCATGTTCTTTATGCACTCCACATTCTCTGCATCTTTTAAACATCTTTGGAATGTAATTTAAAGACTTAGATAACACCTGGAATGACCAAAGAATGAAAAAGTACTTTTACTCTAGGAAAGTTCTAAAATTCATTTATTTTAGGGAAATTCTAAAGTATTTTTGTGTTAGAGGAGTTCCAAAGTACTTCAACTTTAGGAAAATTCAAAAGTAGTTCCATTTTGGAGAAGTTCTAAAATACCTGTAGTTTAGGTAAGTTCAAAGGTACATTTATTTTACAGAAGTTTTAAAATACTTCTGCTTTAGGGAAATACAAAAGTACTTTTATTTTCAAATTTTTTTTAAATACTTCTGCTTTAGGGAAATACAAACGTACTTCTATTTTCAAAAAGTTCTAAAATACTTCTGCTTGAGGTAAATTGAAATGTACATTTACTGTTTAAAGTACTCTTACTGTTCCAAAAATATTTTATTTATCGTTTTAATATTTGCTATTTCTAAAACAGCAACTGATTCGACTTTAACCTTAAATATAAATCATATTTATGGTGAACAGAGACTTAGAGTTTTAATAGTAACTTTAAAGTACTTCGTTTTCAAAAAAGTTCAAAGGTAATTTCCCGCCGTTGCGAGAAAAGACAAAGATCAAAGTTTTCCGCGATAAAATTCCAAATTATCCAAATTCCCCAAACACATCTACCAAATTTATTATCCGCAATTAGCATCACCGATTCCAAGCCACCCCCTGGCGACGCCATACACCCACGTCAAGAACTCTACGCCTTTCAGTTCGTCGAAGACGAGGACTTAACACTAGAACTTCCAAACCAGTCAAATTGACTGGTACACAATTTTTTCCAAAAATTCTCCTACTTTATAGGAGAGTCATAGAATAGATATTCTACGTCCATCTTATAAAACATAAATTACCGAATCGATCATCTTTTCCACCTCTTAATTCCCCTTTTTTCAAAATACTTATTTAATATTTTTAACACGTTGCCGCACACTTTTAATTTGACGATCGTGCTCAGAAACACATTTTTTCCCCCGAAGCGGTAAAGTATGAGAAAACGCATAAAAGAATAATTAATATGCTGTCTGACATGCTATACCTTTTTTTCGATGTGTTACTCAATAATTAACAAGTGTATGCGTTAGTACACTTCGTACTAACGCTGTTCGTTTTTTTATTGATTAAAATGTGCACGACGGCTATAGCCGTCGTTTGCCTACATATCGCCAAAGATCGGACGGCTATAGCCGTCATTTGCGGCAACGTGTTAACACATTGCGTACGGGTGACGAGATATCTCGTATATAGCAAACCGACCGTCGCGGCTTACGAGATATCTCGTTTGTCATTTTTTTTATATGTAAGTATATATCGACGACTCAAGAAATTAAGAATAAATTGATTTTTACTATGGCAACGTAGCCTTTGATATTCCAATGACAAATTCTTGGCGAAATAAATGTATGTCGAATTTCTGAAAGAGTGCAAAATAATTGGATACACAAATCGCAAAGAGCGCCGTACGCAATGTGTTAAATATGATAGATTTAACGCCGGTAGTTCTAGTGTTAAGAGAAACGATCCACGACTGTTCAGTTCACTCGTTGGTCTCCGTAATTCGATGTGTACAGGGTCAAACAGTGTCGGACACTGGCTTAAGTAGAACTGACGTTTCTAATAGACACCGTCACGGAGAACTATGCTCGTCGATTACCCACTTAGATGGCACGATCTGCAAAATGATGACAGTGTTATCTGCGTTCCTCACGATTGGTATAAATTGCAAGATACGCGACTGATGCGAAAATTGTCGCCGAGGTGTTCTTTAAATGCTTAGGCACTAATTGTGAGCACGGAAAACGTTGGAAGATTCTTGGTCTGTTAGGGTGATGTTGATAGCAGCTATATTATCATAATTTTCTCATTGTAATCGTGGATTACTTTATTTAACACTAGGTTTACGGAAGCCGTCAAATTGACGGGTTCATACTTTTTTTATAAGCATTTCTTAAATATACAGGGTGGTCCACACAACGTGTGCACCTTTAAAAACTTCCAAAATATGCGTTGCACAAAAAAGTTTTTATATAGAAGTTGCATGGTCTGAAGGGGCACATTATATAGTGTAGTTATTTTTTTTATAGGTGGAGGCGTTTCGGAGATTTGAAGGTCAACTTTGTTTTTTTAAATGGAATGCTATATTTTTTATATCAAAATATGGAAGAATGTCGATTTCTGGGTAAAAAAGTATTGACCTTCATTTGCCCTAAACCTAATAACTAACGAGTAATTTCACTTTATTTCCTGAAAATTTTCTTCGCGTAATATCAAGTTAGAAATTCGACCTTATCACAGATTTCCGCAGGACAGCGATGTTTACGTGACAGTGTTTACTAATATGAGTGACCTAGTGGCTTAACGCAACTAATGTAAATATTCAAAGTGATATCCATTGGCATTAATACAGTGATGCAATCTATTAACTAGTGAAGAATTTCTAACTTGATATTACGCGAAGAAAATTTTCAGAAAATAAAGTGAAATTACTCGTTAGTTATTAGGTTTAGGGCAAATGAAGGTCACTACTTTTTTACTCAGAATTCGACATTCTTCCATATTTTGATATAAAAAATATAGCATTCCATTTAAAAAAACAAAGTTGACCTTCAAATCTCCGAAACGCCTCCACCTATAAAAAAAATAACTACACTATATAATGTGCCCCTTCAGACCATGCAACTTCTATATAAAAACTTTTTTGTGCAACTCATATTTTGGAAGTTTTTAACGGTGCACACGTTGTGTGGACCACCCTGTATAGAGAAACAGTACAGTAGATATTTCACGTGTATTTTATAATACAAAAATTACTTAATGAATTATCAGCTTTGCCGATTGATTCCTCTTTTTCCCAAGTCTTTATTGAATATATTGCAGTGTGACAGATTTCAGTCCCGTAAATCTAGTGTTAACCCCTTGCCTTATAATAACATGTGACACTCGTGACGGTGTAAATGAAGCAGGACACATTGAAGTTTGTCAAAAGCTATTAAATTGAAAATATTAATTTGTTACGAGGCGATGAAATTATGTTTAGAATATTAATATTGCGTTCCATTATAGGAAATGTCAGAAGTCAGAGAGAAATTTTGATTGTACGGATTACTTTGAATATTGTACACGCAGTCGGCGTAGAAATCGTAACGCAAGGGGTTAATGTATCACTTTTAAATTGTAATGCTTACGAATTTTCTAATGCATTCAACATTTAAATATTGCCATTAAAAGTTTAAAGTCCTGCTGACTATATAACTACTTGTGTCTTTAAGGTATCTGCTTTGTAAAGGTGTGATTTTATTAGAAAAAGTTTCACTTTTGTAAAAATGATGAAACTAGCGAAATATGACTGTGTTAATTGTTGAAAAAGAATTTCTACATTTGTAGGTATGTGAGTATGTTGATCTGACTAAAAAAAATGACTCTAACATGATAACTTGAAGTTGAGCCTTTTAGGGTGCATATATAAAAAGTGTACGTCAAAATCTTTGTTGGTTTAAAATATCGAAGTTGTTTTTGTTTAATAAATTGAACAATTATGCTAGCAAACGCGGGCATAAAAATTAATTCTTTTAACGCTAGAACTACCGGCGTTAAATATACTATATTTAAATATATTAAATAAGTACTTTGAAAAAAGGGGAATTCAGAGGTGGAAAAGATAATCGATTCGGTAATTTATGTTTTATGAGATGGACGTAGAATATCTGTTCTATAACTCTCCTATAATCTTTGAGAATTTTTGGAAAAAATTGTGTACCAGTCATTTTCACTGGTTTGGTAGTTCTAGTGTTGATTAGTGTAGAAGTTTATTCCAATGAATATGTTTGCAATAAAGTATTGAAGTGTTGGAAAAATAAGTGGGAAATTACTGTGAAATTAATCGCTGAAGTGGAGAAGGATGAAGAAGTGAAGTAGAAGAAAATGAAGTGGATAATTCTCGCTGAAAAAATATTCAGTTGATGTGAAATTGAATACTTTGGTGGTGCAAAAAGAATGGGTAAGCTGTGCAGAATAAAATGGTGGTGTGGTATGGGACGGAATGGGAAATTACTATGAAACAAATGCTGAATGAAGTGGAAAAATGGCATCGGATAAAGTGGTGAAGTAGCGTGAAATAAAGCAGTCGAGGTGATTGGATGAAACGATGGCAGGTGAATTGGATGAAGTCTCTCCGTGGAGATGTGAAAGAATAAAATACTCTGCTGAAGTTATAAGATCGTGAAATACAGTTAATCGATATAGGCTCAATCAAAACAATAAAAATTGCAATAAATTAAATCAATAATATTTGAAAGTCCAACAATAAAATGTTATTTCAGGAACTTTATATCGCGTATGAAAAAATACAAAGATTATTGTAAACTGTATTAACTAAATCGATTTGTTACATATTAAAGTAAATCGACAAAAGAAATCCAAAGGAGAATAAAAAGGGTTCCGGGTCGTGCTAGAAAAATCATGGCTTCTGCCCAGGGAGAAGCTTCGGGGCGTCCTTTGAACTCCGGATAACGACAAGAGAAAGTAGAAAAGCTCGGTAAATAGCAATTAAAAACCCGTCCAACTCTACAACGCACCCTTTCGAACGTTTCTTTTGCACCCCACACGTGCACCCTTCTGAATCAACGATTTTTTCTATCGTTACGACAGAATTGCGACAAAGAAAGTGAGAAGTAAAAAGAGAGACACAGAATTTTTGAATTTGGAAAAGAAATTATTTGAATGATATTGAAAATAAAGCAGGGATAGAAAATTAATTTTGACGAGTTTAGTACAAAATTAGAGTAGCCAAAAACTAAATTAGAGAGCGTAAATACTGTTTTGAAATCTGATTTGGAAATAATTGTAATTTTATTTGTAGGCATTGGGTTAATTACATTACAATCTTGTACAATTTCTTGGGATAATTTAAAGCCATGCGCGAAATAAAACATTAAGTGGAACATATATATTCCAACAGTAAAAAGGACTAAAGTTTTGTCAAATTTTCCAAATACAAAATTTTCTATGAGCTCAAAAATGCGCAGAATCGTGTGTCAATTAAACAAGTTGTAATTTATAATAGAATTCTGCAACCATAATTTGCAGTACAACCCTAAAAAGCTGTGCAAAATAGAAAGTAGGGATCCTAGGAATTTTTAACCATGGAAGACCATATTGACAATGTAAAAATTCCCCAAACCCCATCATTTCCCAAAACCACGACAATTCCAAAGCTCTCCATCCACCATAAAAACGCACAACATCGTAAGTTGATTAAACAAATTGTAATATATAATAGAATTCGGCAACAATAATATCCAATACAATTCTAAAAAAAGGTGTACAAAATAGAAAGTAGCAATCGCAGTAATTTTGTACCATGGAAGGCCATTATGACAATGTTAGAATTCCCCAAACCCCATCATTATCTCCATCATCATTTCCCAAAGCCACGACAATTCCAAAACTCTCCATCCAGCGTGAAAACGCACAGAATCGGAAGTTAATTAAACCGAATGTAATTTCAGTAGCGTAGAAATTAGTCGATAATCACAACGATCGACTCTTTCATTAACTTTAATACGATGAGCATTATAATACAACACGATGGCGAATGAAACGAGAGGCAAAATGTGACTATTATTCGTGGTTCGCCGGGAAGCTCCTCGGCATAGGTCAAATACAAAACCAAATTTCATCAAGCCAATACCGTTATCCCATTTGCGGTTGACGATGCCTGTAAGGGAATAATTTGCGTATTACGATGAAACGTGAATTCCCATTTCTGTAGGCCTGCCCTCCACGCAGTTGAAATTTTCATCCGGATTATACTGGCCCGATACGATTCTAAAGCCTCACCCTCGATTTCTCATTCGCTTTGCCTCTTCAATTACATTGTTTCTCGTCCCCGATCACAGAAACGGAGAACAGTGGTTCTCCAGGTGCTTCCTCTGGGACTTTAGATGAGTGATTTGTTAAATAGTGAAATTTATTTGCCAGAGAGTCGATGCAGTGGAACGACAGATTTGAACCTTCATTCGGTCCTTAACGCTAACCGTATCGACAGTTTATGGATACTTATTCTTACCATAGTAGATTTTTAGACTGGTTATGAAGTAACATAATAACTTTCTGAAACAAATGTAGGCGAGTGTCAATTTAACACAGGAAACAAAGGACGAAACGGTCTTTATTTAAGACTATTCCTACCACGACCGGTCAAATGACCGTTTTTAAAATTTCGATTAGAATTTCCTATATACAACGTAATTGAATCGACTTTAAACTTCACGACTTTTCCTCAAATATACGTATAATACATTCACATTATAATACGTTTTTCAATATTCACTTCTTTTTTTATTATTCATTTTCTGGGAAAAAATTATCATTTGACAAATTCACCGGTTGCGGTAGGAAAAGGTATACGTGAAGTGTCGGTAGGAATAATGTTAATAATACAAAGAATTACATATTTTCATTCCACTGAACAGGTCATTTGACCGTATATGGTATGGTTAGTGTTAATTACCAGGTTAAAAAATTTAGTTTTTATAGGGCTGTGATAAGTATGAAGGGAAACGTCACACATTTTCCTATGTGATATGCACACCATAACCTTCATGGTTCGGAACTATGTTATATTATGAACTGCAATATGGTAACACTAGCATATTTTATGACCAGTTATAAAATAACAATAATGTATTTCTGAAGGAAATGCAGGAGACGGTCAACTTAATGAAACAATCTTTAATAATTATTTATTTTCATTTCATTGAACCTGTCATTTGACCGCATATGATACGGTTAGTGTTAATTACTATTTTTAAACTAAAGATTTATTTTTTATATTGCTCTGGTGAGTATGAAGGGAAAGACTCGCCCTTTTTCCTCTTTTCGCACTTTTAATAATACAAAAAATAACATTTTCATTCCACTGAATCGGTTATTTGACCGCATATAGTACGGTTATAATTAAAAAAATCACAGTCAAGTACCAGAGGTCTTTTGTGCCCGGTAGTCTACATGTATTCTATTAAAAAACTGGAATTCTTGTTTATTTTTTCTTTATAGGAACTGAATTAACAATAAAATATATTCGCTGTGTACAATTTGTCTCGATTTGGGTAAAATTAAATCATGATTGGGGTCAACAAAGTCCTCAGCGACGGATGAAGAATCCAAATTGTTTGTTTGAGTGATACTTATTGAGAATTCTGTTTTTTAAGGTTTGTAATATAATAATTTTAACAGGTGAGTCGTAATTTGTAAAGGTATTTATTTGAAATGTTAGAGAATCCTGACAAAATAAACACCACAGTAATTACGGATCGTTTGAAGTGGAATTTAAAAATGATCGAGTCAGTTGTTGATATTCATCGAGGTATTAATTACATTAATTACAATTTGCATCGCATACACAATATATTCCAGTCAGAATATGGGAATTAATTACTGGAGAGCGTACGGATTAAAAATATTACATTACCATCGCATTTAACATGTGCGGAGTCGATGATGAAAATGTAAACTAAGATTTGCATTAATCCTGAAGAAGCATTTACATAAAAGTATCCAATTACCGAATGCGCAACATTGTAAATGTGAACCAGCAGAATAGACATGGTCCATAATCAATTACTGTGCAACCGAATCTCCGGGCCTGCAGCCGAATATCAGCCACGTCAGAATGGCGTAGAATTTCATATTGGAACCAGCTCATATCATCGAATTTCTCGTGCAAAGGGGCACTGCAAATCCTAAAGACTAATTGTGATAAACCACTTATTCATTTTGATGTCCTTTCATTCTAAGATTCCATTTGTGAGTGAAATTTACGCGAATCCTAAAGACTAATTGTGATAAACCACTTATTCATTTTGATGTCATTTCATTCTAAGATTTTTTTTCATTTGTGACTGAAATTTTGTGAATCGAAGGGATAGCCCTGCATTTACTTTAAACGAAGTGCAGTGTGTATTGGAAAACTGCGAAATCTTCTCTGTAATTTCGAGCACAGACTGTGCACCTCTTCGTGCTGGCCATAAATAGTTCGACCACTTCGTTTCTGCGAGCAATTCATCGATATTGGTCTGTAGGATTGCCCGATAATAAAGAGTAAATAGAAGCAAAAATGGGTAGCGACGATGGTGCAAATGCAGACTGAACTGAAAAGCGAAGCAATATGGACGTATGGTGGATTAAGCAGGAAAAGCTCGTTTTCGTTTTCTTTTTTTTTGCGAGAGATGTACCATGGAGAACGATTCAGTGAGCTAAATTATTTGGGGGAAGATATTCCCCTGAATTTTAGCAATTATTCTATGTTTGTTTTGGAATATCAGGAAATATTTGTTCTAAAAATTCAAATGTCAAAGTGTAAGGTGATCTACGTAACTAAAAGTTGAGCTATTTCATAATTTTGGAAATCGGGAACTTTGGTATCGTCTAACTGAAGAAAATGATTTTAAGTGATTAATGATTGGAATATCTTGATTTGTAAATAATCCCAAACTTCGGAATACCATTTATTAATTAAAAGAATGTAGAGGGTAATGTGTTAGATGATCAAAATAATTGATATTTAAAATACTCAATAATTTCAAAGTTCAGCAGCTTTGGCACCCTCTAACTAAAGAATGTATCAGCTTAAGTATTTAATAATTTAATCAGCTCTATCCTAAAGTGGCCAGTAGCTGTTCTAAAAATTCAAAGGTCAAAGTGCGGGGCATCTCCGTAATTAAAACTTGAAGTAATCTCAAAATTCAACGTACGAATAGTTGTCCGACTGAAGAATGCAAAATTTTAAGTGATTAATTATTTAAATATCCGAACTTTCCAATTACCTCAAACTTAAAATACCATGTATCTATTCTAAAAGTTCAAAAGCCAAAGATTTAAGTGATTTACGTAATTCAAAATTAAGCTACTTAAATCAAGAATGGCAAATTAACTTCATTAACTTAATAATCTCAAAATTCAAAGTACAAATAGTCTTCTAATTGAAGAACATAAGATTTGATGTGATTAATTATTTAAATACCCTAATTTGCCAATTATCCCAAACTTTAAAATACACTCTATCTATTCTAAAAGTCCAAGAGCCGCAGGTTTTCGGTCGAAAAAGGTGATCTAGGTAATTAAAAATTAAGCTAGTTAAATCAAGAATGACAAATTAACTTCATTAACTTAATAATCTCAAAATTCAAAGTACAAATAGTCTTCTAATTGAAGAACATAAGTTTTCAAGTGATTAATTATTTAAATACCCTAATTTTGGAACCACATTTCGAAACACCCTGTAACTATTCTAAAAATTCAAAGGTCAAAGATCTAGTCGGTCCACTCTAAAAATTAACTACTTTGCTGCAACAAAATTCTATTAGTATTCTCCAACCTAAGAATATACGAGTCAAATTATTTAATAATTGAAGTGCCCCAACTTTAGAATACCCCGTAACTCCAAAATCCCGTTCCTCGAGTAACCTATGACCCGAGAACCTAACACAGTATTTACTATCCAATAACCCAAACTGTCCAACAACTCCAAATTCTCAAGGAATCCCCGGCCAACTTCAACTAGAATCCCCATTAAAAATCAAACTCCATTCCCCAGACGAAACAGCCAGCCCCTAAACGTCACTCTGCCTTCCAACATATCCATATTAAATCAAAAGACCGAGAGATCTCACTTGACGCGTACCATTCAATTTAATGTCCTCTCACGAGGCATCAAAAGCTCGTAAAAACTCGAGCACACCTTCGCTCCATCGGTAGACTCAGGACGATGTAATTTAATCAAACTTTCAAAACGTTCGCCTACTTCTTAACAAGTTGGATCGTCCTCTCAAGCAGTGTCCTCTCTTGAATTCATAGAATTTTTTTTTTCTTTATTTAAAGTCGCATCAACCACATTAGAGGGTTATTAGTGACTAAACGTTAGGCTTCACAATTTGTCATATACGTTGGCAACTTTTAAAAAACGTAACTTTTGTGTCGAAACGGTGTCCTTTAGATTGTTTTTTAGGGTATTTTTAATGTTGAGTGCTGTCTGTTGGTGTTGAATCTTCTGCAGCGTGTTTCGCATAGTTCGCAAGTTGGTGGTTCTTCTTTATTGAGAAGGTATTGATGTGTGAGTTTTGTGTGACATATTATGATTCTTGAGAGTATAGTTTGGACGCGTCTTGGGAAGGTAGCAGATATTGTTTTCTTGAAAAAGTGGTTTTTGATTACTGTTAATCGTGTTTTCGACGAGGAATTCCATATTTTATTCCAGTGTTCCTTTATTTTATGTTTGAACTTAAGGGGGGATTCTCATTTCATGGCTTCAAAAAATTTTTTTTTTTATTATTATTGTAGTTCATACTCTTGAGAAACAATGTGCAAAATTTCAATCCGAAATTCGTTGAATTGACAAAGTTATGAGTCAATAACGAACTCGGCGCGCACGTATGCTGAGATAGCGAGCGGGCAATACCCGAGAGGTTCCTGTTTAGTGTAGCAGGTATATAGTCTTTGATTTTGACTTTGAGACTCCACCCATCCGTCGGTGTCAAATTCAAAGTTGGTGGGGTGGAAATTGAATGCTCTATGAGTGATTAGGCCAGGTAAACAGCCGAACGCTGGTTCCTGGATTGAAAACTGTACGTAAAACTTCAAACGCATTTTTCTCGAAACGGGTTTTTTTTGTACGGCCGACATGATATCTCCGGAACTATTCAGTCGATTGCCTTCAAATTTGGCACAATTCTCGAAAAAACATCTGTCTTCAGTGTGAACTACGAAAAAACATATACATGCACAACTTTTTGTTTTATAGACAAACGTGTGACGAAACTTTTTGCGAAAAAACAAAATTTTTTTTCCAACCGTCGCAGTTTCTTTAGTTTTTGGAAAAAAAATTGTCCGTAGTTCATACCAGAACTACAATTATAAGGAGTAAATTGCCATTTGAATTTTTTGTTTCAAACAACTTGAAGATCAATTATTGTGTCGGCCAGCGACCGGGAATTTTCAGGAGGCGTCCCACCTCAAACGACGAGAAAGCCATAATTTTCAAGATAATCAATTAAAAATTGAACTGTAGTTCACTGAATACATAATAACTATACGTGTGAATTATGACAAAGATTTATCTAATGGTTTCCTTAATAAAAATTCCTAAAAAAACACGATTTTTCAACACTTGAAATGGGAATCCCCCCTTGAGGAATATAGTTTCTGATGGAAGATTGGGGCGGTGTTTGAGGGGTGTTAAAGATGCAGCTTCCTTGGCCGCTTTTCATAGAATTTCTTTCGCCCCGATGGACGTCTTTCGGTCATACAAATGCAACTTTGAAGGGGGAGGATGACTGAAGGAATCGATGATGATGACCGACATTTCCTTGTGTCTTTGAGTAACGACAACAATTTTGTGATCGTAGGAGAGAATGGATTGTCTAAGCTATGTTGAATCGATAAAGGAAGGAAAATTCCTCGTCGATTAGGTAAATATTGAAGCTTTCGAGGCATGGGGCACTTGTATCGAGCTATCGTGCATGCGAGAGAATGAAAATGAGAGCGAGATTTAGGTCTGATCGATCGGAGTTCTCTGAGTAGTCCAAGTATTTGATGACTCGAAATGTATTTATGGGGTGGATATGTTATTTTATGGAAGTTTGCGGTATATGTTAATGTTAGGAGATGGAATATATTAGCTGAGGGTGAGTTAACACGTTGAATGCCACGGGGGCCACCGGTGACCGGCGCTATTCGATTCAATGAAACTTCTTACGACTTTAAAACGACAGAATTCACGAATTCGCTACTATATTCGTAAAGTAAATATACAGTAGGTGTAGAAAGTATTCGTACACCGACCAATTTCGAATTATATATTGTGAAATTGTAGTTTATTAACTAATTTTTTATAAATAACGAGTTTGTACATATTCGCGGAAATGTCTAGAACAGATACAAGTGCAAAAAAAATTATTTAGTTGAATAATTTGCAAAATTGTCAAGAAAAAAACGAAATATTGTCCGAAATATAAGAAATACAAGAGAAGTAAGTAACCAATAAGCTCCACCACAGTCTCCTGATATTAACCCCATCGAAAACCTATGGGACTACTTGGAACGTCACATTAAAAAACATCACATATCCTCTAAAGAAGGCTTAAAAAATAAAAAATATATTTCGGACAATATTTCTTTTTTTTCTTGATAACTTTGCAAATTATTCAACTAATTATTTCTTTTTGCACTGTGTCTGTTATAGAGACTTCCGAGAATATGTACACACTCGTTGTTTATAAAAAATTAGTTAATAAACTACAATTTCACAATATATTATTCGAAATTAGGCGGTGTACGAATACTTTCTACACCCACTGTATATATTTATTTAATAAGTATATTAATATATAATTAATAATAATTAAATAAATAATTAATATATATATATATATATTCGTAAAGGAAAGTAACTACTAACTTTACTAAAAAGTAAAGTACTGTTTATCTCTTATCGAACGCTAGCTTTGTATATATGATTCTCACTAGGTATAGTTGTTTTCAGTAAATGTGTAATAAATTCTAAGTATTGTAAGAAGAACGATTAGGTTAGAAATTATTTATTTTTAGAAGGAATTTTGCAAATGTTTGAGTTTCAAATAATTCATCAGCATCACTGTCGATTTCGATCTAATCATCATCAACATCAACATTTTCATCAATTATCAACATTTTTTCCTTCTATATAATTTTTTTCTTCACTTGAATATTGTGTGAGGAATAGCAGCTTTTCTTTTCCTAGAAAGTAATAAGAAATCGCTATTACTCTTATTACTGGAATTAGAAACACTTTCAGAATTGTCTTCAAAGAATTCACTGCCAGTATCACTATCTATCTTCGTAAAATTTTCTTTGTTCATTTTTTGGGCCCAAAATATTAGGAGTTGATTAAAAAAGGCACTGTTATATCATTGAACATGTTAATCATTCCGTTGGGATGATTCAATTGATAAGACAATTGTCCACACATTCCACAGATAGCGAGCTTAGATTTGATTAATCTTGTCAAAGTATTGTTGTCACGTCAGAGGTGACATTCGACGGTTAACCCTTTGCGGTCCGAATTATTTTGTCAATTTTGTAGCGAGCTAAACGAAATTAATTTCACAACATTTTCTATCGTTGGTCATTCAATTCTTTCAACGATAGGAATAACTATAGGTACAGACAGATATTTAAGTGATATTACAAAATCATTGTGAACTTGAAAAGTCGATATTAACTCGTTAGAAAATAAAATGAAGTGAAAAGCTATGCCGAGTATAGCTCGACATAGGACTGCAAAGGGTTAAGGGTTAATATACAACTATTGTTACCTTTAACATTTTTGCTCTATAACAGTACGGTTTTAATAGAAAAATTCTCACTTCAGTAGAAACAGTGAAACTAGCGAAATACGTGTGGCATTCAACGTGTTAAAGTTTAGCTATTTGGAGTAATTGATAGTTATGGTTTTATGATACCCTATTTTTGATGCCCTATCGATGAACAATGCAACTCTCATCTATTTAGATAGCCGCAGACAGTTTAACCCTTTGCACTCCGAGTGTTTTTTTACTTAAGAGTGTAGCAACTCCGAGACATTTTTACTTTGGAGCATGTGAAAAATGAACTTCTGTTGTACTAATAAAAAAGATCTTAATGTTATTATTGATTCATTTATTTGATTAATTTAGTTTGTGATAAAATAAATGGAATTTGAAATTATTTTTTGTAATTCACAATAGTGTGATATTTGTAGAAACAATCTCCCATATGAATCCGCGGCTTATTTGGACATGTGTCGCAATATTCGGTTCTTTCACGTCTTCCGGAATTACTTTTCCGCTTAGAACGTACTACACAGTCCTTTTTTGTACCTCTTCGCATTACATGAAGTACTTTCATTGAACAGGAAACTTCACTTTGTAACCGTTTTACAGTTTTACACCGAATAATCAATGGCGCAGTAACGGCGCCTTCGGAGTTAGTGAACTGATAACAGATGGCGCAATAGTGGCGCCTACGGAGTGCAAAGGGTTAAAGGTACACCATAAAAGGGTGAACAGTTCAGAAAAGGTACCAGCTGGACATCGTCCTGTTGAATCAATAAATCAGATGCAGGATCTTCCAGAATATAGGTCATCTTCTCCAAAATGACTATGACACCCATAAAAAACATTCTAGCAAGAGCCATGAAAAAAAAGGAAGACTAGGTACTCGATCATCCTCTTATCGATAAATCTATATAGAAAAACCATCATGTTCCGGCAGTTCCCTTGAAACTGCTGATTAGATTCGCAGAGAGGAAACTGGAGAAGGCAACTCTATTGAGAACAGACCGACGATTCTACTCGTTGCAACTGTAACATCAACAAAATCGAGGAAGCAGATCTTTAATAATCCAGTAACCCTAACATCCATTGTTCCGCCCTGAAGCAATGCCAGAAGAGCTCGAGAGGCTGGACTAGGTGGAGAAAAAAGTGGATTAAGAGGATCCCATGGCCAGAAACAAACCATTTTATCGCCCCCAAGGGAGTTCCCCTTCTACGTAGCTTACAACGGTGATTATCTTTTCCGCTCGGCGGACAGACGGAGCTCCATCTGTGACGGTGGAATTTTCGTATAGTCCTCGGAGAGTTGAAGCGGAAAAAGGACACTCTTGGTTTTTAGACTCCTTCTTACTACACGGTGAATTTTGTCAATGAAGTTGGAGCACTTTGATATGGAAGACTGATGGTTTCGATGTTTTTTCGTGTTTATGGACTCTGTTGATTTGTATTGAGGCAGAAGGAAGGCGATAATCTTCTTAGTATATAACATCTAAATGATCGTCAGGGCCTCACGTGCAACGAGTGCGAATGCTGGAGTGGTCGGGACCTAGCAATAATGGCGCCTTGCGATGACAGAGCCTCGCTAAGTTAGGGGCCTTGCAATGATAAGAACCGCGATAAGTTAGGGGCCTCGCGATGACTGGGCCTGGCAATGATAGAGATCTCGCTAAGTTAGGGGCCTCACAATGACAGGGGTCTTGCAATGATAAAAATATCGATAAGTTAGGGGCCTTGCCATGATAGACGCCGCGATAAGTTAGGGGCCTTGCAATAACAAGAACCTCGATAAGCTAGGAGCCTTGCAATGATGGAGACCACGATAAGTTAAGGCCCTTGAAAAGTTAAGAACCTCGATAAGTTAGGGACCGCACAACGATAGGAACCTTGCTAAGTTAGGGGCCTCGCAATGACAGGAGTCTTGCAATGATAAGAACCTCGATAAGTTCGGGGCCTTGCAATGACAGAAACTACGATAAGTTAGGGGCCTTGCAATGATAGAAACTACGATAAGTTAGGGGCCTTGCGATGACAGGGCCTCGCAATGATAGGAGCCTTGCAATAATAAGAACCTCGATAAGTTAGGGGCCTTGCAATGATAGAAACCACGATAAGTTAAGGGCCTCGCAATGATTTGAACTTCGCTAAGTTAGGGGCTGCGCAATGATAGGACCCTTGCCTAGTTAGGGGCCCCGCAATTATAGGACCCTTGCCTAGTTAGAGGCCCCGTAATAATAGAAGCCTTGCAATCATAAGAACCTTGATATGCCAGAGGCTTTAGGCTTTACAGTGATAGGAACCGCGATAAGTTGAGGACCTCGCAATGATAGGGGCCTCACAATGGTAGAAGGGGGGGCACTCAAAATAGGTCCAAATGGCGACTCCCCTCAGTTCTTTAGTCGATTCATACGTTGTCTTAAGCCCGCTCTTTGAAACTTGAAGTCTTCGTTCACAATTTTCCTGTTAACGAATCCTCTAAATATCGTAAATCCTCTAAATATTTTCCAATGAGTCTACAACCGAGAATAATTTGCTATAGATGACGCAAGGGACAAAGCTGAGGAAGAGTATATATCCAATTCGTTCCGTCTTGAGCTTTAGTCTGATAGTACTCCAGGTGCACGCTACTCGACCGAATTACGTGAATGCAAATGGAAATTTCATGCGTAACGGGGATTCTGGAATTTGGTCGATATCGGTGCCTCATAGTTGCAGTGCGGTATTGTAACATGAGGACAGGAAGCTGGAATGGGGAATTGTGTAGGCACGATTGTTTGTTTTTTCTCAGATTTGAAATTTGATGATGAAAGATTGAATTGCATAATTGAAATTTTTTAAAAGAGGTGCGAGACATTTATCAGCACCCAGGGTTAGTCTTTATGTACTTTTAGGATAGTAAAACAACTTGGAATTTGGTGAATGGCAACAACAATTTCTTAATGCTACTGTATTTAACACTAAAACTGCCGGCGTTAAATCTATCATATTTCAAAATATTAAATAAGTACTTTGAGGAAAGGGGAATTCAGAGGTGTAAAAGATGATCGATTCGGTAATTTATGTTTTATGAGGTGGACGAGAATATCTATTCTACGAGTCTCCTATAATCTTGGAGAATTTTTGAAAGAAATTGTGTACCAGTCATTTTGACTGGTTTGGTAGTTCGAGTGTTAAATAAGAGCTGTGATACATTTCTAGATCCTCTTCCAATCATTCAATCATGTCGAATCAATGCATTTTCTTGTGAGAAATACTAACGTTAAAATATGCAAACTTCACAAGTGTGTAGCATTACCACTTGACAACCAAATATAATTAATTCTGCAATGATTTCTCAGTGCAAACCTCTTACAAGTACAAAATTAATCCACTATCTTCTTTTAATTTATTTCGTGCGAATTATCGAATTTCAGAAATAACAAAACAACTATTAAACAGAAGTATTAATTAATATCATAAAATGCAAATTAGTCGACAATTTAATATTTAAATATTCTCCAACATATTATTTTTTAAATCTCTAACTCCAAGAAACACCCCGGAAAATCGAACAAACCTAACAGAAATCGAACGTGTACACAGTTGCAACGGGACAACCGCGTCGGCTGAGATGTCGCCGATTGAAAACCATAATAATGCACCACCGTTAGCGTCCATTCTCATGGAACGAAAGCGATCGTGTCGTATGACACGACGAGCAACGACGTGCCACTTTCATCTCCGCCGATGCCGCGAGCTGGATTTAATTACGGACTGAGAATTTCCAATAATCCGATAGTCCGAATGTAGTCGTCCGTTGTAAACGCGGCCTGTCGACGTCAAGGGATTTTTACTTCGCCGTTATCGCAAGAGCCTGCCAAATTGGATATGTTAATTCTTTTCCGGATTATTAAATATCCACTGATACAATGTTTCATCTTTGATTTCTCATGACGGAAGAGAAAGGGAGGATTTCAATTGTTCAGGTTTTCATTGAAGAATATTATTTCTGATGTTTGAGGTGAAAATTCGGTTATTCGTGGAAGGGGTTGGAATTGTTTTGGAGAATTTCATTCGTGGAATGTTTGGACTAAATTTAAACAGGCGAGAGGAAAACTATGTGTGCGTGGGTTGTTGAAAAAATAACGGCTTTGTGGTGGAAGAGAATATTTTGAGGGGGTGGTTTGAGCTGAAATGTGTTTCTGGAGTACAGAGTGAAAAATGAGAATTGAACATTGAATTTTTTTTTTGAAAATAGAGAGGGGTTTCATTTACAACGGGAGATATTCGAGCCGAAAATTCAGAGGAGTGTAATTTTTCAATTGAAAATTGTTACACCCGTTGAAATTCATTTTTTGGGGGAAAATTTGGCAAAAAAACAACTAAATCCCTAATTAAATTAATTTTCAAGTCCCTCAAAAGTCAATTGATATAAAGCTCAATAATTTCATAAATTATTTTTCCCGGTGGCTCATACAAAAAACGATAAAATCCACTCGTAAAACTTGAAGGAACTACAAGAAAATTCGGTTCATTAACATTAGAACTACCAAGCCAGCCCAAATGAGTGGTTCCTCATTACTTCCTAAATATTCTCCAAATTCTACAAATCTAAGGAGAATCATAGAATAGATATTCTAAATCCATTTTATAAA
Source organism: Cerceris ruficornis (assembly GCA_963989415.1). Classification (NCBI taxonomy): domain Eukaryota; kingdom Metazoa; phylum Arthropoda; class Insecta; order Hymenoptera; family Crabronidae; genus Cerceris; species Cerceris ruficornis. Next base: position 6,627,920 of record OZ022530.1, on the reverse strand, counting down.
AAATTAATTACCGAGTCAACCATCTTATCCACCTCTTAATTCCCCTTTTTCTAAAGTACTATAATCTGAGTTTTGAATTTTGAATTATACTCTGAATCTAGAATTTTTTCGAATACTGTTACGGACCGATCACGAGATAATTCGTGTTTTTTAGACGCTGTCTTTACATGACACCTACTTTGGTACACTGTATTTACTTTGTCTACTTAAGTTTTTACATTAATAGTCAGTGTATTAAACTTGATTGCCTTCATGTTTTTTTTCGCTTATTTACCGGTGCTTCACAAACTATATAAATTCACGAACCCGAAATAAAAACAACTTACAAGGGAACAACCCCAATTGTAAATCACCGTTTTTATGAAATTTTAATATTGTAGTAAGGTAATAAATAAATGGAGACACACACACAGTACCAATTAAACAAAACTAGAGTATATATATATATATATATATATATATATTGTAGTAAGGGGTATTAAATAATAAAGAAAACGATACTCAAGACACAAAATAACAAAACAATTAGGCTATATATATATTTAGACAATAGAATAGTATTAATAAAGTATAATAATAGAGATAATAATAATAATGATAATAATAGTGAAAAATATGTATTAACGGTATTAAGAGTCGTATTAAGGAGTTCGCTTTCGGTATAGCTCAGATGCCCGATTCGAACTCTACTGTTTACTGACTGCCTCGGAACCGTTGCTAGGCCCCATTGGTATACGTTAGAGTAATCACAGTTAAAATACCAGGGCCGTGCCTAAGCAATCTACCAAAAATCTTTTCTTTATTAAAGGGGCACTACAATATATATATATATATATATATTTGGTGATAATTATATGTAGTAATAAGAGTAATAGTAATAATGTTAATAATAATAATAGTAATAATGGTAATAATGGTAATAAGGGCACGACATCCGCCTCACTAAGATGATCGAATCAGACTGCGTAAAAAAGCCACGCATCGGCGTTGGTCGCTAAACAGATGACACGTGGGTACGGGCTATTCAGGCCCGTACCTACGAAATCCCTTCATCTAATACAATCTTTTCACTTTTTCCTTCAACCGAAGGCCCGAAGGCAACCTTCAGTGTGCCCCGAAATTGATTAATATTTCGGAAATAGTGGCCTTTGGTGCACATAATAATACCCGGCATATTGAGGGTGTAAGTCCCAACATGTAATATATTTAACCCCGGTAGTTCTAGTGTTAAACGAGAGAAAAAAAATGTTGCGATTGGTCCACTTCGATTTGAAGATATTTCTCTTCCGAACTCCTTGAAGTTCCACTCTTAACTTCAGATCGAGAATTGCCACCCTGCGAGTCTCGAGCCCCCCGTCTTCGAGGACGAAACACCAACACGTGCCACCTTCCTCAAAGAATCACTCGACAAATGGACGGGCCGTAATGGCGCGTAAAAAAAAATACCATCGTCCATTATTACCCGACGGGCTCCGACTGTCACCTCAGACATCCTGGAAATAGAAGGCTTTACCAGTTTATTTCAGCCGTCGAGATAGAAACACGAAATCGCCATTATCCATCAGCGAAGGAATTACGCAGCGGTGGTGTAATTCGTCGGTGCTCGCAGATTATCCAACGAGCGCACAGTTTCTCTGCTGATTAGAATGTACGCTGCGATCTAGAGATACGTTTCATTTCGTAGGATACTGGATTTGTACGGAAATATCGTATAAAGAGGAGTAATTTGCAGTCTTTGGGGTGGGTATGAAGTTTGACGGGGTTGGAGTCGTTTTTATTGTTCGGTATATATTAATATACTGAAAAATAGATTATAATTATCGTCATAAATAATTTGAGTGTCGCAACGGTAACATAAAGTAACTGCAGCAACCATAATATTATAGGGTCCTATTCGTAAGCCCATAAACATTAAAATCTATTAACAAGTTAAGCGCCACGCCGATTCCTAGGGGCAGGTACTACACTTTCCGTTTAGACCCTTTATTAGGGAAGGTATCTCTCCCTTTGTTTCAATAAACTACAATAATTTTTGATAAAATGGTGTATTTCTTGCTTAAAATCACTAATTATTGATCGTTCTGGCGCGACAGTGTACCTTAGATAAAAAAACCAACCGTCTGTTTGCATTGCTCAGCGTCAACATAAAGGAAAAATCAGCATCCGGTCCCTAGTGACCGGCGTGGCGCTTAACATGTTAATCGTATTTGATTTGAGACATATCTGAGCATACTTTTTCACTAATAACACTTTTGTTTTACCTTAAATGTGACGCGGTGCAATCTGAAACTGTTCTCCGACAAATAACCTTAGTCGACGTGCCACACACGTCGTTTTGATTTCCGTGGTCGACGCGCGTGGCACGTCTTTCCAGCGCGAGTGGTTAGATACGAATGTCGCCCCAATGCGCCAGCACGCTCGTACCAATAGGTTCGCACCTGGCAAGTGAAAGGCAAGCCAATCAGCGAGGTCTCGAGCGCATAGGAGTAGCAGGCGGAGCTCTTCCGAGGACACATGCGGCGATCAAATAAGCGGCTTGCCTGCTCTGAAGTCTCAACTCAACTGCTTCCCTTTTAAAATTCACTCTCGCATTCAGCCTCGTTGCTCTTTCTCACAGCATGCATTCTTCGTCTTTCTCACAGAATGCACTCTCTATTGCATTCACTAATTTTCTCCTCATCCGTAGACTAAACATTCACGCTAGCCCTAGCATTTGTCGCCTTCCAAATCACGTATTCTGAACATCCACTCTCTCTTTTATACAATCCATCCATACTCACTAATTCTAAAAATTAAAACTATTTCTTAAATCTAAAAATTGTGTTCCTACAATATTTTAATAGAAATAAAGACTAACTTCCTTGAGTAACCATTTGGATGATCAAAGATGATTTAATTGATGATGAAGATTAGGGAAATAAATATTATTCTTTTTGCAATATACTGAAAATATATTATAATTATCGTCATAAGAAATTTGAGTCTCGCAACGGGAAAACAAGAAAAGACTTATAAATATTTATAAACCTGCAAAAGATTTTGACATAGACCAGCCACGTCAACGTGGATTCCCGTGAAATTTTATCTCTAAATTGTCAGAGATCCTCTCTGATATTGTTCCAAGCGAAGCAGACGTCCATAATTTCATTGTTCTGTCACGAAACGTTGCGAGGAGCTACACAGCGATCGATTTACATTACGTCGCACGTTTTTCTCGAAATTTTTCCGTCTCCAGTTAATTCCGTGTATCCGATGGCCAACGGATGTAACGGACCTTCATCGAGTTTCGGCGGAAGCGCTGCTTGTCCTCGGAAGATGTACACGTCATCCCGAGTTGCTTTTATTTCCGGTAGAGAGGCGGAAAGTTATCCTGGCTTTTCGATCTCCCGTGAACTTTGAGAAGCGGCGAACTTTCAAGCGCACGTCCATTCCCGAGCCGAGGAGAAGTATACTTTGCCCTGTTAAAATATTAACGAGGAAAGGGAAAAAAATCCTCGCTGAATATTATAAAAATTTTAATAGGAGTGTCCGGTAAGACCTCGTTTTTAGACTCCTCTGAGAGGAAAGAATCATTATCTGATACTTCCTTCCTTAATACTTCCCACGGTGTTCCGGAGGTAATTCAAAAATTCAACGATCATTTGGAATTAAAGTCGATGGTTTATTTTTGTATTTATTTCTCTTTTTCAAAATTGGATATCCGCTGGCCGAGCGGGACACGTCGAGCGCTCATTGGTGGACAGGTCTCGTGAGTGAAACGGTACGATTTCATTAGTTGAAAATCAATCACGTTTTCGTATCAAAATGGAGACATTGCTTGGCGATATCTAAATAAAAGTATCTGATTTTAAAATAGAATGCTCTTGAACCGCTCTTCGCTTGAGACAATCATCAATGATAATAATTATATTGAATCACCCGTCGATGATCGTCAATTTCGTACTGACAGACGTAATATTACGTCATTGATTCCCGTACCTTTAATATAGAAAATGGTAGGTCGCAACACATCATTTTGAAACACCCTGTACAGCGAAAATTCAATCGCGGAAACACAATTAAAAGTTAGCTACTGCAGAATCGGTGGACGATAAGAAAATTGATTAATACCAACAATAATATTATAATACACCCAATTCTGTTTTTACACGGTTTTTTTACACGATTTTATTTTAACACAGTCTAGAAAAAAAATTGATTTCGTTTTTACACAATTTCATTCGATTTAGCGCGATTAAAAAATCTAAAATATTCTTAACACTTTACCGACCGCTATTGTTTGAGCATTCTACCCACTTTAAAGAATTTGTTTCGTTTTAGATTGTCTAAAAAAAATTACAATCTCTTTGAAAATTACAAATGCTTCTCATCGACTCCTTAACACAGTTTCACTACAATAATAAATAACAAATTAGTGATTGACGTGGGAACCGATTAATAAACTAAAAGTCTAAGCGTTGGTGACAAAAAGGCTATTAATAGGCTACCGGTCGGTAAAGTGTTAAAATAATATTTTTAATAAATGTATTTTAACTATTTTTACAGGATTGAAGGATATGGAACTAATCCCTTTTTTCTATGTATGTACTTCATGTCTTTTTTACACGGTTTTGTCTGGAACGTATCCACCGTGTAAAAACAGAATTAGGTGTATAATAGTATTATAATATATTATATAATAATAACAATAAGTAATTACTACCAACAAAGATACAAAAATAGGCGGTAGGTGTAAAGAGGTTGACTACCCCTGGGTTGAACTATCTCTCCTACCCAGAATCAGGGGTAAACTGTGTCATCCACACTTCAGGCCGTCGAGAAAACTGAGTTTTACTTCCTAACTACACTAACCCCCTGCTCCCTTAACCGAGAGGGTGAACCATGGGGGTTTCACACGGCAACCGAGATAGTGCGTGCATGGCCCATTAGGCAGATGGGACATAATTGTTGGCAAATCGCACTATCGAGTCTACGGGGCTTCCAGCTGTGAAAAGGCAACGGTAGTTCCAAGAGGAACAGCCAGGGGGGTCGATATAGGGATGAACGCTTGCGCGATGGGGTCTTCGGTCTCTACGGTGCACTAAAATCCCGAGTTATCGCTCATTACTGCCAAATTCCACTCGAAACGCAACGTTCGCAGGAGAAGAAGCGTCTGTGAAGGCTGAGACCTCGGTTGAAGGTGTTGGGATGAAAGAGTTCTGACACGTTGCAATTAGGATGAAATCGATTGATAACCATCACGGATGGCGGGACTTGGATTGATCGTAGTCATTAATTACTTTGGAGCCTCGTGAAGGGAAGATCCGAGGGTGTCTGCTGGTGCAGGGTCTTAGGTTTGGTTCTTTTGTGGGGGTAGCTCACTGTTAGGGGTGTTGCATTGGTAGAAGATGGCTCTAGGTTTGAAGCGGTGTCTTTAGTTGATCAATTAGATAATTGAAGTTAATTTGTAACTTTTTAGATTGTGATAGATATGATGGAGATACCATATTAGAGTATTTGATAGATTATTAGTTATTGATAGGTTGTCAATTATTGCTTTGAGGATTTTTCATTTGTTTGGACGAAGTTATCTGTTTCCTTGTGGTTAATCGGTGAAACTGGAAACTTCTTCGTTCATTAATTGCAGTGCTAATTGTTACTTTTTAATGTCGTACTCAAGAAAGCTATTTTGCTATTTAATATACGATAGGTCATCAGTAGAAATTTGAGGGCCCACAATTTTTTAAGTTGAAAGATGTGGATTTAAATAATCTTAATTACCTACTTCTTTGTAGTTTATCACTAAAAATAGAAAGTCCTGAATTCACAAACTAGTGTTAGTTTGTACTTCTTTATGTCGTACTCGAGAAAGCTATTTTGGTATTTAATATTCGATAGGTCATCAATAGAAATTTGAGGGCCCACAATTTTTTAAGTTGGAAGATGTAGATTTAAAAAATCTTAATTACCTACTTCTTTGTAGTTAATCACTAAAAATCGAAACTTCTTAATTCACAAATTACTATTAATTCGTAATTTTTAATGTTTTTCTCGAGGAAACTACTTTGCTATTTAATTTTTGATAGGTCATAAATTAAAACTTTGAGGCCCTAGAATTTTTCAAACTGAAAGATGAGGATATAAAAAATCTTAATTCTCTACTTCTTTGCAGTTAATCACTAAAAATCGAAACTTTTTAATTCACAAATTAGTATTAATTCGTAATTTTTAATGTTTTTTTCGAGGAAATTACTTTGCTATCTAATTTTTGATAGGTCATAAATTAAAACTTTGAGGCCCTACAATTTTCTAAACTGAAAGATGTGGCTCTCAAAAATCTTTATCCTCTACTTCTTTGTAGTTAATCACTAAAAATCGAAAGTCCTGAATTCACAAATTTGTGTTAATTCGTACTTTTTAATGCTGTTCTCAAGGAAACTACTTTGCTATCTAACATTCGATAGGTCATCAACTAAAATTTTGAGACTCTACAGTTGTTTAAAATGAAAGACGTGGATTTAAGAAACGATTTAAAAAAGCTATCCACTTCGTTGCAGTTGATAAGATAGAAACCGGAAATTTTCAATTCCCACAGCACGGTGTTAAATCATCGTCAGGTTTCTTACACAATTTGTGCCCCGAGGGCAAACAGAACGATCGCACATCAAACCTGACGTCTCGAGACACGTTCTTGAAGACTAAATTGTAGCAAACAAGGATACTTCCTTCGCCGATTCTCTTTACCCGATCGCCGTTGCCTGGAAGGGACGGCAAACACATCCATCGGCTGCTTTCTAATTAATTGCCCTCAATGCTTGCGAATACCGCAGAGGTCTGTTGACAACGATCACGTTTACTCATGCGAGTACACGTGAAATTCCCTGGCCGGATTGCGGATAAGCTGCGGGATATTCCGGATACGGATCATTGGAGTCGTAAATGAATAAATACTGGCCACTTTCAAATCACAGGATTCGGCAGAAGACAGTAACAAACAACTCTGGGACGTTTATGCAAAATTAGCTGACGTTGCTAACAAACTGCAAACTTCAAGCAGATCTTGAAAATTCATAAGTTATTCTTCGTTATAATATAATACCCTAAGTCGCAATTAATGTCATGGCGACCGAAGGGAATTAATTTGACCCTGGTAACCTTTAACGAAAAACTTTAAAAAATGGAAAACTCTTTTAACACTAGAACTACCGGCGTTAAATCTGTTATATTTAAATATATTAAATAAGTACTTTGAAAAAAGGGGAATTCAGAGGTGAAAAAGATAATAGATTCGGTAATTTATGTTTTATGAGATGGACGTAGAATATACATTCTATAACTCTCCTATAATCTTCGAGAATTTTTGGAAAAAATTGTGTACCAGTCATTTTGATTGGTTTGGTAGTTCTAGTGTTAATTCACTTTCTGTGTGTGATATTAATGTAATGCGAACTCGATTTCGCAATTTGCAGGGGTCACCAAACAAGAGAACTTTTCGTTTTTGAATACACCCAATTCTGTTTTTACACGGTCTTTTATTACACGGTTTTGATTTAACACGGTCTAGAAAAAAAAATCGATTCCGTTTTACACGATTTCATTTGATTTAGCACGATTAAAAAATCTAAAATATTCTTAAACTAAATTTTTTAAGAAATTTATTTTAACTATTTCTCACAGGGTTGAAGGATATGGGACTAATCCCCTTTTTCTATGTGTGCACTTCATGTCTTTTTTTACACCGTTTTGTCTGGAACGTATCTACCGTGTAAAAACAGAATTAGGTGTGTTTTGGTAGATCCACGTGCAGCACGACGGTATTGAGTGGAGTTTTGTGATGAATTAACCCTTTCGCTTCGGCAGTCCAGTCCGCCGAAGTGCCGTCACCGAACGGAAGCGCGCGCCAGAAATGTACACAGTGCATGTGGTTTTTGTGTATACGTTCTTCTAAGTCTTAAATAATTACTGTGCTTAATAAAACAATTGTTCCTCTAATATAGCACGTATTCTTCACATGTTTAATATGAAAAGACTTATACAAAATTATATTAGTTATTCTAAAAACATTAGACCAATTGCAGTTGACATGTTTTTAGGTATTTTCATATTTACAGGACTTTACAATTAAACGTTTAATATAATTAATAATGTAACGTAAATTAGTTAGTATATTAATATGTAGAGACTAGTAGTATAATTCTGTATGATATGTCAATCAAATCAACAGAAAATGTTCAGCCGATAACGAAAACTGTTGTCATCGACTACAGATCGTACTTATATACACATCATATAGATGCCGGATATATCCGGCGCTCGAAGCGAAAGGGTTAAGCTTGCGAGAATTATGAGATGCGAATTAGTTATTGAGCTCGAACTGAGCACGAATGAATATTGAATGAGATTGAGATTGAGATTAGGATTGAGTTTTGGCGGAAAAGGACACTCGGTTTTAAGGACTTTAGGAAAAGGAGTGGGAGAAGGATGGCGGAGTTTGGTGAAAAAAGATTATAAATACAGTAATTAACGTTTTACAAGATAGACGTGTAACATGTACCGCGTGGTACAGTTTCTCCATGATTGTAGAAAATTCTTCTAAAAAATTAGATACCAATCATTTCGGCTGCCTTGGTCGATCTACTGTTAAATTTCCCCAAAACAAACAGCTTCAATTTCGCAGTGTTTCCCTGTCGAGTCTCCTATTCCCAATCGACAATTGGAAAGTAGCATTCGCAAACAACAAGACAGTTAGGAGACATCGGAACAAGGGACACAATTAAAGTAACCCATTAGGAAATCGCAACACGCGTAAAGTAGCCATGCCTGGACCTGACACTGCATTCCAACTAATTTCACAGTTTGCACAGGGAAACAGCAGTACGACTATGGCGATTAGAGCTCCATGGGAGTCTCCGAAAGACAGTAGCCGTGAGCCAAGTGCAGAGGCTCCAAGTTAATTTAACTTTCACCCCCAGCCCCCGACGATCCTTCCATTTCAAGCTCAACGAATCCACCCCCGCTGGCGAATTTTAATATCTCTTCTCCTCGCTGAGGATCCACGTGCCCCGACACTTTTTCGTTCGAAGTTCAATGCAAATTCCATTGAAATGCAGAAGATTCTTTCGAATAATACTTTGTTCGAGGATTGTTCCCGCGAGGAGATAGGGGTGTGTCTTTCTCGAGAGGAATTTCTTGGGGAGAAGTTTTGGAGAGTGTGATTACTAGATGAAATTCTTTGTTAGGCGATATTTAAGCGGATAGTTTTGATGCTTGTGTCTGTGAGTTTTTAGGACTTTAACTTTTTGCGGTATGAAATAGTTTTTCAATTTTTCGTTAGCCGAATGAAGTTAATTTGGGGGCATTTTTTTATCGTAGGTTATTCATTGGTATTAGTAAATGGAGAAAATTATAAATTCTGAGGATTATTTAGGTGACAATGCAAAGTGATTGGGAGTTTGACATTAATGAGATGGAATGTTAATTACATTAAGTTAAGCTGCAGTCGACATGGAATTACAAAGGGTGAAGGTATTTATTTTAATCTATTTTCACTTCTTCGAATATGAGTAATTGGTAGCCGAAGTTCTTTGCTAGGTGATATTTGAATCAGTAATTTTATTAAGGTGTCTATAAATCTCTGAAACTTCAACATAATTATCTAATTATACATCTATTTTTTAATCCGTACTGTTTCGACACTATGACATTCAATTTATAATATTAATTTTGCCAATCACCATAACCTCGTGCGAAACCTCGTAAAATTAATTTCACACAGCTCACAAAAAAGTAGAAAAACAGTTTGATTCGCAAAAGCTAATAATCCAATTGCAAGAGAAATCATTTCTTACTTCCGCCTTCAACAGGTCAATTTCACAATGCAAAAACATTCGAACACGTACGCGAAGTTTGAATTTTTAATTATTATCAACGAATTTTTCTAAACTCCTTATTAATTAATTTTTCCAATCGCCATAACCTCGTGGAAAACCCACACAATTAATTTCACACAGCTCACAAAAGTAAGAAGAATAATTTTATCCGCATAAGCTGATAATCCAATTGCGAAAGAATTAATTTCTTACTTCCGTCTTCAACAGGTCAATTTCACAATGCAAAAGCATTCAAACACGTACGTGAAGGACGAATGTTTAATTATTATCAACGAATTTTTCTAATCTCCTTATTAATTAATTTTTCCAATCGCCATAACCTCGTGGAAAACCCACACAATTAATTTCACACAGCTCACAAAAGTAAGAAGAATAATTTTATCCTCATAAGCTGATAATCCAATTTCGAAAGAATTCATTTCTTACTTCCGCCCTCAACAGGTCAAGTTCACAATGCAAAAATATTGGAATACGCACGCGAAGGTTGAATTTTTAATTACTTTTAATTTCCGCCTACATCACCGTGATTTTCATTAATGCGGAATTTCGGGTAAAAGCTTTCACAGGGAAATAGATTCTAGCTGGTCAAGCACGTGCCATCGTTTCATGGCGGCCATCCGGCTATATCCCGTGGCTCGTCCAGGGCATAATAATTTTCGCGGTTCCGACATGTTGCCACGTACACGAATGCACGGTGCATTTAAGCAATTTAATCAGCACACCATAAATAACTTGCACTCTGCGAGGACGGATTTCAACGTGGATGGACTTCTTTTTCTGAGCGTTGAGATTCTTCGTAGGAATTAATGATAGCGATTCTTGAACGTCATGGAATTTAATTGAAGTGCATTTGGGATGTTAAATTTACTTTCTCTCTTGGAATATTCCGTTAATCGAATTGGAAAATGGGTTATTTTTGGGGGGAAGGATTGCTCTCCATAGGAAATTTTGTAATTAAAATTGACTATGGTTTGTGCGACCAGTATTTGCTTATTTTTTGGATGTATTGATATTTTATTGTAAGTAGTGGAGATTTGTTTAAGTTGGTAACGAATTATTATAGCTAACGATATGGTAATTAAGATACTTAGAATTCTTGCGTTAATAATAGTGAATATTTATTTGCTAAAATATCATTCAAGAATATTAAAAACTGTTGACCCTAGAAACACTGTCCATTTATTAAAAGTATTGATCAAAAGAGTTAAAAAATACTGGACATTTATTAGAAGTACTTTTACATGCTTATAACAGAACACTGACTAAATTACTAGAAACATTTTCAATCCGAAAACATCTACAGTTAAACAAAAATTGTAGAAGAAACTTCGTAATATCCTTGAAACACCCAAATTACAAAATTTCCCCAAAACGAAATCCCCCGAAAAATGTAAAACAATATTAAAAATTGTTGACCCAAGAAATTCTGGACATTTATTAAAAAGCCCGTTAATAATCCAAAAAGTAAATACTTATCAAATTCCTACAATGATTCTCAATGAAAAGATATTTACAGTCAAACGAAATTCATACAAGAATCTTCGCAATATCCTTAAAACACTCGAATTACAAATTTTAAACTCAACGGAATCCTCACAGAAATGTAAAACAATATTAAAAATTGTTGACCCAAGAAATTTTGGACATTAATTAAAATTACCGTTAAAAATCCAGAAAGTAAATACTTATCAAATTCCTACAATCATTTTCAATCAAGAGATATCTACATTCAAACGAGAATCATACAAGAATCTTCGTAATATCCTTAAGACACTCAAATTACAAATTTTAAACTTAACGGAATCCGCACAGAAATGTAAAACAATATTAAAAATTGTTGACCCAAGAAATTTTGGACATTAATTAAAATTACCGTTAAAAATCCAAAAACTAAATACTTATCAAATTCCTACAATGATTCTCAATGAAAAGATATTTACAGTCAAACGAGAATCGTGCAAGAATCTTCGCAATAACCTTAAGACACTCAAATTACAAATTTTCAACGGAACGGAATCCGCAGAAAAATAATATACGATTAACAATCTGAAATATGCATCCGCCACAAAACTATTTTCAAACTTCATATCCCAAGCTACCACGTCTCCATTTAAAACGCGCCAAGCAAAAACGTTATTAAAAACACTTTTCCGGAAGCTCCAGTCAGATATCGCATTTTTTTCCCCGCGTAAAGCGTACAATCGGAAAGTTTGGCCGGCGAAGTGAAACTGTTATCAAATTGCGAGATACTTCCCGCGCAAACCGGCAACGTAGCTGGCTGAATATAATGGCAGAATTTCGCCGGTGAATGGCGTCGATGTGCAAAGTTAAATCTCAGCATCCTCCCGGCAATGTCGTCGACTATCGAGCTGTCCGTCAACCAAATGGATGGCGCTTTCGATTCACTTATCCACGAGAGAAATTTCCGACGTTGTGTATGCGCACGGAATTGATTTTAAGCGAAACAAGCCACTGGTCCATTAAAAGCGTATCCACCAACTCGAAATCGGGTCCGGTCGTTTCAACCGTGAGACGTCATTGTTCCTGGCGAGGGAGGAAGAAAAAGATTGGTTTGTTTGCGTTACCGGTAATTACACCCGGGATAAAAATAAAGGAGGATTCTGTCGATTTCAGGAAATCTTGTTGGATTCACTTAGAGGAGAAAGAAGACTTTGTTTTTAATGATGTTGTTGTTATTTGTTTGTGGTGTTGCTAATGTTATATTTAAATATACTGAATAAGTACTTATTTCTCACTGCGAAGAAAAAAGTCGCCAGTTTGAAACGAGTTGAACAAAAGTTAATTCCCCGGTTAACAGGTTAATAATTAAATATACTATATTATATTAATAATTAAATATACTGAATAAGTACTTATTCAGGTTAATAATTACAACAGGTTACAACAGGTTAATAATTAAATATATTATATTATATTAATAATTAACCTGTTAACCGGGGAATTAACTTTTGTTCAACTCGTTTCAAACTGGAGACTTTTTTCTTCGCAGTGAGAAATAATATTATCACACCTAAAGTACCACGCTAGAATTTAATGGAAAAGAATAACGTAAAACGTAATGCGTTCAACATACCATATTTAAAAATTGCCACGACGAAGAACATCGTCATACGCATTAGAGTTGTCTTCCTGGTATGACGAAATATTACGTCCTACCCGGTTAACAGGTTAATAAGAAAAAAGGGGAATCAATAAGCGAAAAGGGTGACCAATTATGTCGTTTAGGTTTTACAAGATAGAAATGGGATATTTACTGCGTGGCTGCCTCATCATTTTGGGGAATTTCTCGTTGGTAATTCTAGTGTGGAAAGATGGTCCCCAATGGGGTAGCATTTTAGAGGATAAGTTACTTTGTTACGGCCTTAGCTTGAAAACTGTATATTTTAATTTGTAATTATCTTTAGCTTTTAAGCTTTTTGAAAGGCAATTGAGAATCTCATAATCGTGACTAATTTTTTTATATTAATTGAAGCTATAAGTTCATGGTCATTCCATACCTGGTGTGTGATTGATCTCAAATTGTTTAACTAATATGATTATTTCGATAGCTATCAGATGGGAAAAGTTGCCCAGATGTGACGAGGTATTTGAAGTAGGACTCACTAATTAAGAGTCTGATCCCTCAACTCTTCATCCGCCATAGCGCAATCACTGTTGTGGTCATTTTACCTATGACCTACTATTTTATAGTGATTCCAAACAACTGCGGTTGTGGCATATTAAATAATAAATTTAAAATAATTTCCTAGATGTGGAGACAAATACGAGTTTGGGCCTACGGATTGAGAGTCGGTGTCTTTGACGCTTTAGCGAATATAGCCCAATCACTGTTGCTCTCATTTTGCCTAGGACCAATTGTTTTAGGAAGATCCCAAATAGCTGCGTTTGTGGCACATTAAATAATAAATCTCAAATAATTTCCTAGATGTGAAGACAAATACGACGTTGGATCTTCTGACTGAGAGTCGGTGTCTTTGACGTTTTACCCGCTATAGCCCAATCACTGTTGTCGTCATTTTATCTAGGATCTACAGTTTTACAGAGATTCCAAATAACTGCGCTTATGGCATATTAAATAGTAAATTAGGGAAAGTTTCCTGGAGGTAGCGAGAAATTTTGGGCCAGGGCCCTCTAATTGGGAGTCCTGCGTTAATTCCTTTCGCACCATAGACCTCCCATTCCCTTTTATTGAATTTAGATAATTCAATGTAGCGAAGTGATGTAGTGAAACGGGAGTTTTCAGCTTTGTTGTACTTCCCGTTTGAAATATCGAATGGCTTCAGTTTGTCACTCGCTTCAAGATCAATCGACGCGATATTTATGAAGCTGGAGTTCAGTAATTTAAATCTGAAGTTGATTGATGCAGGGTGCTGTGATTGAAAGGGGGATGGAGTTTTGTAAATGTGTTTTAAAATATATCTGGCCTGTCAGTGTTCGTTATTTGTCGGGGAACATGCGGAGACGTAATATTACGTCGCTTGTAATTAATTGATTTCCTGAAAAAAGAAATATTATAAATACCATATTAATTGTAAATCCGATATTTCATACTAGACATAATTCTACGTCAGTTGCTGCAATCTACTGTTTAATACAGGACGTAATATTACGTCAGCGATAATTAATTATAAACCTATGAAAAAGCAGTATTATTGCATCGTGCATAATTAATTACGATTTAATGAAATATGCACTATTACGTCAGCGGTGATAAACTACCGCTTACTAAGATACGTAATATTACGTCGATTATAATAAGCTACAACTTTCCAATCTTAATATTACGTCACGAATAACGAGCTCAGAAGCACAGAACGTAATATTCCATCTGGACCAATTACCTACGAGAACAACAAGACGACGTGATATTACGTCACTACCTACGACTCTATGAAAAACCATTATATTCCCTGCGCACTTTTTCCACCTACTCGAATACAAGTAGTCGCAGAATCGACGGAGTTAAATTCGCTAAAGTAAGAGGATACACGTACGAAAGAGATTCGAATCTCGTTTATCATTAATGATGACGGATATCAGAGCGGCAACGCCGTAACCTTAATGACACGATCCGCCCTTCGAGAGGTGCGCAAACACGAGGAGCATTTGATGATAAGAGGCGCGGAGGATGGGATCGATATCCGAAGATAAAACGAGAAATACTCGAGGCGATACGCGAAAAGGAACCCTCGCGCGGAGGGCAGCGAGATGCTATTGCTAGGAGGCGTCAGACTGAAACACCCTCCCGTAAGATTTCGTCTGAGATTCCATCAAACGGAAGCCGTAATTCACAGGGAAATGTCACCCCTTGCTGGAGAACACACACAGAAGAAATTCCCGTCCCATTTTCCTACCCGCAAATCCTATCAAAGTATTACCAGTTTGTACGAAAGGGAGACATTCTTATGAATATTCTTTCACTCTTATATCATTCTTTGGATTATTTTTGACTAATTATATCAGTTTGATGTAATCGATTGATGTATAAAAAGATACTTGAAGATAGAAATCTTAGAGATGTAGAAATTAACGCTAAGTGCACCGTACGCGCTGAAGTGACCGGTACTAGGGATTGCAATATCGGGATACCGAATACCGGTATTTTGAGCCATTTGTACAATTTTGTAATACCAGTATTCACAAGTTTAAATACCGTTTTTTCGGTATTTACTAGAAATTTGTTAAATTGCCTCCACTATACGTTTAGGTGCAAATCAGCAATTGTGCTATGCTCATGGAATTCAATTAGGAGTAATAAATATACTATACCAAAAAAATAAAGAACAGAAGAACCCAAATACTGTGGATACAGAAACTTCTGATTCCTACTTTGAAGAGAGTGAGAGTGAGAGTGATACTAACAATGAAGATAATGACAATGTAATTGTTGAAGAAGATATTGTTAATGAGGATGAAATATTAATTCATCAAGAATTGCTTCCTATAATTAATAAAGTTCGAAAAATTGTTGAGATATTTAAACGTTCCCCTACTTATTTTACAGTATATTCTTCTATCAGCAATTTTTCCTATAATCATTGAAAGCTATGGAAATAATTTTGAAGCAATAGGGATTTTTATAATATTATATGAGTATTTAATAATAATATTCACACTAGATCTGCCAACAATTAATTCAACATATTTAAAAGCACCAAATAAATACGTGTGAAAAAGGGAAGGGAATAAGGCAAAAAACTTAATCGATTTAATCGCTTGCAGACTACAAAATAGTCGTTGAAAATCGACAAAGAAATATCGTCAAAAACTTCAGGAATATTTTGAGATAATTCTAAACAAGTTGTTTTGACCACCATGGTAAATCTAGTGTTAAAGACATTGCAACAGGGTGCAATTTAGGCTAAAATAAATTTTAATTATAAAAAATTTCTGTATATTATCAGCCGTTATAAAATGTATAAATGTGCAACGGCAGTGCAGTATCGCTTTTATTAACATCGTTATCACAAAGATGTAAATGCATCATGCGAACATTTCGCCAAAGTTTCCAAGAAGATAGTTTGGAGCAGCACTTTACAAACCGAGCAAACTAAAAGACTGCTCACCTGCACTCTACATTAACGTCAGTACTTTAACAATAAGTGGAATAAGTTTGCTTCTCGAATATCAGGTCTGACTACGTACTGTACACTTCTACTTCTCTCTCGGAGCTCAGACCAAAATTACTTCACTTCGAAACAGTCCTGCGGATTTTGCATGTCCCTGTTAACATTGTATATTGCAAGAGCATCAATTACAATAGTGCGACAACTGAGTCAATTTAATACAAGAAGTATCTGCGTTCAATTATATTTAAATGCATTGACACTAGAAGTACCAAGGCAGTCGGAATGTCTGGTCTCTAATTAGTTTAGACAATTTTATGTGGGAATTGCGCAATAAATATTTTACATCTAAATTATAAAACTAAAGTTACTTAATGGCCTTCTTCTTTACTGCTGTTTTCCTCTTTTTGAAAGTTCTTATTTAATATATTTAAAAATAACAAATTTAGCAGGGGTAGTTGTAGTGTTAAATAAATATATTGGAAGAAAAGAATCAAGGTTAAGAAGATAAAACCGAAGATCAATATTGATTAATATGAGTCGCCCAGAAGCCAATGCGGTTAATTCCGTTTTTTGATATTTTCTGATTTTTGTAAATTTTGATAGAATGAAGTTTATTCCATTAAAATTTACAAAGATTAGGAAATATCAAGAAATGGACGTAACCGCATTGGCTTCCGAATAACAATAATATTGTCAATATAGTAATCAATGTAGTAATTTATATTTTAGAAGAATCCCTGTGGATTTAGAAAATTTTTATAAACAAATAAGAACTGGTCTATAGTTCTACTAGTACTATAGTTAAAGGGATGATGTTCAGACGACGAAAAAGGGCATGATATTCACTTTTGAGTTTAGAAAATGTATGAGTAATTTTTTGAAATGGCTGAGAGAAGTCTGATATCTGGAAATATAATGAAATAATAGTTTATAATTATGTAATCGAGTTGTGGAGGAAATTTTGAGAATATATTGAATGTTCAATGGGAGATGAGAAAATTAGGGCAGGCGGCAACATCTCTATTTGAGCAGAAGCTAATATTTTATGGTTGACTGACTAAATTCTGCAATAAGCTGTATTATTACATCGTTAATTATCAGCCAAATGTTTCAAATATAATGAATATTTCATGCTTTATGAGCGTGCAATCGAGTTGCGGAGGAAATTTTGAGAATATACTAAATGTTTAATGGCAGAATAGGAAATTAGAACAGATGCAAAATCTGGAACAAGATCCAAACTGATATTTTATGACCGACTACTTAAATTTTGCAAAAAGCTGTCTCACTTTGAAATAAACCTTCCATAAAATAATTTAATACTTCATCGGAAGAAAATCTCTCCTTGCGAATTCAAAATAGTATCTTCCATCTACAATATCGTCTCATATCTCTGACAACCACTAAATCTTCAACTCACTACATATTCACCATTTCATCAAAATCGTAAAACCCAAAATAAAAATGTCCCAACAATTAATCACATCACGATCTGAAATATCCAAAATGCCAATCATCCCTAAAATCCTTCACTCGCAAATCCATCCATCAAAGGTACGAAAAGCAGCCAAGTCAAACTATGAAATCCCAAAATCGATATCTCCCGACAGTCTAATCCCATCGTAATCCAAGACATCACGAAGCTGTAAGACGCTCTAATTGCATCGATCATCGCAACAAATCCTTCGGCTGCAGCGGACGTTCAACAGGAGGCCGTAAGACGGCAAATCCAAATTCCATGGGAACGTTTGCTCGCTATCCGAGGGAAAGAACGAGGGGAAAAGTAGAACGGGAATGTCGAAATACTAAGAGAACGACAGACAGGATATCCATTAGTCCGTAGACGGTAGGAAGGTCGAGGAAGAGTTGCAAGAGGAGGCGAAAGGGTGGAAGAGGAGAGGGTGTACAACCGCAGCACTGGCAGGGTTAAAAGCAACAGGCAGCCAATCAATAACCGACCTTCTGCCTAGGGTATGACTTTACTAACTTCTCTGTGTGCAACATCGAGCCTGGTCGTTTTGCAATTTAACCATAGAATTGGATTTTGGCCTCGGGTATAGATTCTGTTATATTTTGAATTTTCTGGGTTATGTGGAACCGTGAAGAGAGATTTTTACTTTGGATATGTTAACACTTTATCTACCACTCATTCTTCTGAATATTATGCACGAGTGTATGTACCTACTTGCAAAGCTCTGTAACATTAAAATTAAAATGTGAAGATATACTCATTATGTTGTTTTAATTTCAGTTGTTCCAAGGCAGCGTAACTTTATTTTGTTATCATCTGTAATAACAGATGAGTGTTGATAAACAAAAAGCCTATTAACTCCTTGCCCTATAATAACGAGTGACACTCATGATGTGGTAAATGGGATAGGAAATTTTCAAATTTAGCAAAACTGATCAAATTGAAAATATTAATGGCACGCGACGCGATGATATTATTTCTATAATATTAATATTACGTTAAATTGTACGATATGTTAAGAATCACTTGAATGAAACGATGAATTATTAAAAAGACCGAAGCAAAAAGCGGAAGTATCACGATCGATACGATCGATACGCACTCGGAAAGGCGGGAAGCGGAAACCTCTTCGTATTTTATTAATTATTGATAGGTCCAGTTAATCATTAACCCTCTATAGTCCGAATTCTCGGTGGCATCTGAAGATTAGTTGCACGATAGCACATTAGAAAACGATAAAAATACTATTGTAAATAATAGATTTACCTTGATTTTGAAACATTAAATTGTAAAAAATTTCATGAATGTATCAGTTATCGATTATTAAATTTATTTTTAAATTAACAACCTACATCTGCCCTGAATTTGCTACATTAACACTATCTACCGCTCATTCTTCTGAACATTATGCACGAGTGTATGTAGCTACTTGCAAAGCTCTGTAACATTAAAATTAAAATGTGAAGAAATACTCATTATGTTGTTTTAATTTCAGTTGTTCGGAGGCAGCGTAACTTTATTTTGTTATCATCTGTAATAACAGATTAATGGACTGTCGGCCAATGAGTATTGATAAACAAAAAGTCTATTAATAGACTTCCGGTAGATGAAGTGTTAAAAATCGCCATTGTTATTGATTACAGTGGCAAGAATTTTTGGAAGGAAGATTGTTGAAGGCTTGGGGATTGATTGTATTCGGAAGAACTGCAGGAGAGGCGAAATTAAAGGGTAGTTTGTTTTTATGTGCTATTAGGAAAGCTGAAAGGATTAACTACCCCTCTTTTAAGCTTTGTGTTTATTCCGTTGCTTTGGGAGCTTTTGTGAATATTTGATATTTTGTATTTTGGAGAAATATCGAGGGGATGAGAAAACAGCAAATTTTATTTTCAGTTTCAGTAATGCTTAGTAATATTTGGAATATTTGCTGATGATACGAAATTTGAGGGTAGTTTATTTTTCTCTTTTTCTTTTTGACGTTTCAATTTTCTTGTATTATTTCGAAAACTGCTATAAATAGAAAACACGTTTTATGACGGAGCTTTTACGGCTTTCTGGCTCCCAATAACATTGTCTAGTTTGTTTTTTGAAAATGTGAAGGAGTGAGAAACTGGAATTTACATTTTTATTTTGAAATATACGGAAGAGCTGTTTTAGCAGTTATTAAATTCCATTGCGTGTATTTCTTGTTTTATTACAAATTACAATAATTGCATTTTCAACATCAATCTTTGCCGATTTAATAAAACACAAAAAATAATAAAACGCCACTTTGCATCGTATTAATTGGAAATATTGCAAGTCAAATATTATCAAAACCTGGAGAGCTAACACACGTAAAAATCTGATTGCGCTTTTTCAAATACAAAGAACACCTCCACTAAAAAATAATGAATTTCGAAACCACGTAACAAATAACAAAATGAACCAGATTATCGTATGCCAAAAATTCCATAAAAATTTTATCTGCAGTAAAAGAAGGTTTCGAAATAGTTTCCAAGATAGCAGAAAAGGGATGAAACTTCGAAGGGTAGTTTCCCCCTTAACCCGTCGCCATAGAAAATAAAAAAAAATATGTCCCGTTCAATTTTTACAGCCCCTAAATGTATCCCAAGCTTCATGGAAACCGTCATCGACCTTTTTGCAGAATAAAAAGAGGGTCGCAAAGTCGAGATCGATTTCTCGTAATGAAATTCCACAACATTTTCGCAATTAAACGTCGTGAATAGCCATAAATGTCGTTTCCATCGGCAGAAAGAATTCCATTGCTCAGAATCTCAAGAGAATTCGCAAAGAAGGCGGAAAATTGTGGCGCATCATCGAAGCAATTAAGGGAGTTCATTAAACTCGCCAGTCGAACGTGGGACGATTTTGCGAAAATCGAGTCGTAATTCGCCATTCACCTAACATGCAATTGAAACTCGATGACACGCATCGTCCTATCGATTTTCGAGTCAATCCATGGTGAAATGGGTTGTGTGTAAATCCGTGGGTTGTGCGTGCACCGTGTAAAATGGGAGTCGATTTGCGAATTGGATGATTGCATGGAAATAAATTTGCATTTTACGAATCGACGGACAAGAGTGGATAAACAGGTATTTTAATGAATTGTCATGCGTCCATGGTTTTTTAGAGTGTCCTTTAAAAGTAAAACGGAATCCGATTTTTTTTGCAGGTCGACCCAGAAGGTTGAAGAAATTATGAATTTTTCGCAAGGAACTTTTTTTTCTTCTTTTTTCTCAGTGGCCACCAGCACCATCTTCTTTCGCATGAATATTTCCATAAGAAGGAAGCTTTTTTAATAACAACAAATTATTCATAATTCAGCAGAAATATAAGTTTTTTATTAATGCGGTCTTAAAAAATTATTCAACAATATTCTTAAATGTGAAAAAAATAGAAAACATTTCAAGATAAAAGTTACCATATGGAATGATGTTAAGAAGCATATAAATCTAATTAAAGTTAATCGAATCTTTTTGTAAAGATCACATGGAAAGTAGAATTTAATAATTATTACAAATTTCGTGCTTTAAATCGCGGTGGTTGAAGAATAAGGAAGGTTTTTTCCATATGAATTTCCTTACACCGTAAAATGAAGTATCGTTGCAATAACAATAGAAAAAGTAATTACAAAGTAAACGTCAACCGTCGCCTGAATTTCTACTATAAAAATAAAATGCCCACGTTACAGCAACACTACAAAGAGAACAAAATGCTCTGTCGAAAATTGAAACAAAATTCGACAGGGCTCTCCTGATAAAAATCAAATAAACCTCCATCAAAAATGCAATGAAACAACAAGCCTAGTTATCAAATAAAATCAATTTGGTAAAAATAAAAAATAAAAGCTGTAAAATAATATTAACTGGTTAAAATTAAATGTCATTGTATTCATTTTACAAGACCCAAAATCAAAAGGCACCTACATCATTAAAGAGAAGCTATTTTAAAAAATAAACAAATAGGAACCAAGATGTGCGCGTAATATAGAATAATTTTTGTAAAACTCCAAATGGAAAGGGTTTTAAACCATCAAAAAGGAGCTATGTTAAAAAATAAACAAATGGAAACCGAGATGTATGCGGAGAACGTAATAAATTCCCATAATATTCAAAGTTCGACCCGTTCACTGGAAGAGTATTCCAGTTCACTGGAAGATTATTCCAGTGCAATGTTGGAGAACGGAAATCCAGGTAGGAAAAAGGACGCAGATCATTTTGAAAAAGCTTTATCGATACCTGAGGCTCTATTCCTCCCCTTTACACGACATCCGACTATCGGGAATAGTATGCTTCTCCTTTCGTTCATCGTATCTTCTTTGCTTGGAGATAAACCGGGATTAACGAGGAAACTATCTCAAAGGTTTGCAGGAAGAATCAATATGGCGGGAAAAATGTAATCCATTTTCCATACGGCCATTTGAAAATGTTCCAAAAGACCCAAAGGTTCCAAGTTTTCCAAATGTTCCAAGTGTGAAATTCAATTAGCTTTTGGTTTTGCGAAGTCTTTGAGTTTGTACAATTTTTCGTTTTGTATTATAATTGAATTCTCTGGAAACTTTACTTTTATCGAAGCAGTTTCCTTATTTATATTATTCAGAAGATAAAGCACAATTGATTATGTAATTTAATTTTAAGAGAAGTCTCCCTAAAATACTTTCAAGAATTGTTAATTATTATAGTTTCAGTTTTCCGACTCAGAGCATAAGTGATCAACTAATAATAAATACATGCAATTTAGCATGCAAACTCACCTCGCAGGATACAAACAGCACGTGCCAGTTAATTCGATGGACTTACCTGCAACAGAAAAGGAAAATATTATACGTCAACCTGTTCGAACCTTTACCCTGCTTTATCGAAAGCCAGAATAGCAGCGTTTTCATGGGAGAATTTTTTAACAGTCGATAATTGTTGGTTGAAACTACCGGCACAGCTTAGTAGTCGGTAAACGAGGTGTCTATCTTCGAAAATCATTTTCTTACACTTTTCGCATTTTATTCCCCAAATAACATTGGAGATTGCTTCAAATCCACCCGATCTATCTGAGCACATATTATTCGTCAATAAGATAAAAGTATTACATAGAAAATCAATTATTTATAAGCATTGAAAAGTAAATTGTCAAGTATAAACCCACGTAACTTCACTCCTATAATTTCTATTCACCATAAAATTCATTAACATTAAGCAGAACGACGTTGTTAATAATAATTTTATTTGTAATAAACAATTATTGATGAACATTGTTGTAATAATCGAGGTATGCAAAATTATTCGTGGAGAAAAGTGAACTCAGAGCGCGGGGTGTACTGCGCATGATCGGCGTTCCGGGGCCAGCTCAGTGAGGCAGTATAGCTCTGGAGGTCGGACGGACCAGGCGGATTGACAGGACGGTCCCTGAGTGCATTGTTGGACTTGCCTATCCGTACCTAGTCACCTTTAACCTTGGATTACGATTATTAGTGCATGTGTGCTATAATATTAAACTATTTGAACAATAAATTAGTAGTGATTTTAAATAAATTTTAACAATTAATTATAATGTATTATTAAAGTGTCAGTGACATCAAGTGACAGTTACCTGCTGCGTTTTTAAATAATTTCGAGAATTAAATACAACGTTTTGTGAATGTGTCAGTGACCTCAAGTGACAGTTGCGAGCAAGTGTTTTTAAATTATTTTGACAATTAAATGCAATGTTTTGTGGATATGCCAGTGGCCTCAAGTGACAGTTACCTGCAAGTGTTTTTAAATATTTTCGATAATTAAATACAATGTTTTGTGGATGTGTTAGTACCTCAAGGTACATTTAGCTACAAGTGTTTTTAAATTATTTCGATAATTAAATACAACGTTTTGGGGATGTGTCCGTGACCTCAAGTGACAGTTACGAGCAAGTGTTTTTAAATTATTTCGACAATTAAATGCAATGTTTTGTGGATATGCCAGTAGCCTCAAGTGACAGTTACCTGCAAGTGTTTTTAAATATTTTCGATAATTAAATACAATTTTTTATGGATGTGTCAGTACCTCAAGGTACATTTACCTACAAGTGTTTTTAAATAATTTGGATAATTAAATACAACGTTTTGTGGAATTGTCAGTGACTTCAAGTGACCCTTTTGTGTAATGATTTTAAATAATTTGGATAATTAAATACAACGTTTTGTGGAAGTGTCTGTGACCTCAAGTGATAGTTACCTGCAAGTGTTTTTAAATAATTTCGACAATTACATACAACGTTTTATGGACATGTCAGTGCCCCCAAGTCACAGTTACCTGCAGTGTTGTTAAATTATTTCGACAATTAAATGCAATGTTCTGTGGATGTGTCAGTGGACTCAAGTGACAGTTACGAGCAAGTGTTTTTAAATTGTGTCGACAATTAATAGCAACTTTTTGTGGATGTGTCAGTGGCATCAAGTGAGAGTCACCTGCAAGTGTTTTTAAACCATTTCGACAATTAATTACAATGTTTTGTGGATGTGTCAGTGACCTCAAGTGATAGTTATACGCAAGTGTTTTTAAATTATTTCGACAATTAAATACAACAACGTTTTGTGGACATGTCAGTGGCCTCAAGTGACAATTACCTGCTAGTGTTTTTAAATTATTTCGACAATTACATACAACGTTTTGTGGACATGTCAGTGGCTTCAAGCGACAGTTACCTGCAAGTGTTTTGAAATTATTTCGACAATTAAATACAACGTTTTGTGGATGTGTCAGTGAAATCAAATAAGAGTCATCTGCAAGTGTTTTTAAACCATTTCGGCAATTAAATATAATGTTTTGTTGAAGTGTTAATGACATAAACTGACTGTTTCATGCAAGCGATTTCAGAATATGCAGGCTTTTAATTTTGAGACGAGTTAGTTGTTGTATAGGAAGGTTTTCCATTTTAAGATAAGTTATTATTTTTATCGAGCAAACCAGTTCTTAATTTTAAGGAGAATTAGTTTCTGAATAGGCAGGCTTTTATTTTATAGCGAGTTAGATACTGAGTAGGTAGGCTTTTTTTTAAGAAAAATTATTTGCCGAAGGTGCAGGCTTTTAATCTTAAATCTAGTAAGTTGCAGAATAGGAAGACTTTTAATTTTAAGAGAAATTAGTCCTCGGATATGTAGCTTTCTAGATTTTAAAAAAATTAAGCCGTGTTCCAGGCAGGATCTTAGATTTTAAGAAAATTCGCCTCACACATTAAAAAACAATTCGATCATTATAATGAAGATTTATGTTTTGCTATCATATATTCTCGTCCTGAATTTCTTTCTTTCGCCTTTCACTTAATATGTGGTCACTTTTCGTAAAGGTCATTCCATGTTTCTTTGAAGATTATTGCAAATAGTAAATAAACCTAGAATTAAGTGTTTACAATAAATAAACATTGTAAAGAGAGATCGACACTATTTAGTGGGTGTCCATCCTTTTTGCGAAATGAAATGAAAATAAGTACAGTCGGCGATTCCTTTGTTGCATTTTCCCTCGACATAAAATTCATAAATCCCGAGGGAAAGTGTTTCAAAGGAATGAAATGTAGGTTGATTCGGCTTGCATTTTTGGGTCTCGTTTCGTGGCAACCTCCTCGCGGTGGGACCTGGGTCGATATCATTCGTTATCTCATTCATTCTCATTCTATTCTCATTACTTCAATTAAAAATTGATAACGAATGGTATCGAGCGAATAGCCACGAAATCCGAATATTCGGTATCCCTGGCTACCGAATGTTCGGATTCCTAGTTTAAATTACATCCAAGACATTGCGTTTCAGTTAGCGTCAAGATTTTGTGCTCACGACTTTGTAATTATTTATTAAAAAAACCACATTTACTACTGCGTAAGACCCAATGACACTTTTATATTAACTTTCTTTTGCATCTAAGAGATGTTCGATTTCGTAAAGGGTAACGGTACTAGTTAGAATTTGTATACGGGAAAATGATAAACGCGACGTCAGCTTTATCTTTTTTTACAAGACTATTATATGATAGATTTGTAAAAAAAGATAAAGCTGACGTCACATTTATCATTTTCCCGTAATAAAATATAAAAGTACTAAGCAGAAATTAATCATGTCAGCATGTTTAATTTCTGCTTAGTACTTTTATATTTTATTATTTAATCTAATAAGGCGTCCAACAAAACCACATTCACCCATCTATGGCCACCAGGAGTCGAAAAACATAAAATTAAATTTTCCTAAAATAAAGTCGAGAAAATATGTTGGAAAGGGGTGACGGACCCTCTTGAGCCGACACTATCTCATGCCCGGGGCGAAAGAAACGCTTGAGCCGATGCTAAGCCTCACCCAGAACTTTTAATGGTGGCGGCATCTAATGTATTGAACAATTAATATGAAAAAAAGAGTCTAACAACAATGTAATAATAATTTGTAAATTGTTTATGCCCGAATATCGTATTAAGAAGATGTAATTAAATATTATTGATATTTCGATCCTCGCATTGGCCGTCTCGTGGATCAGGCAGGAATCTCGCGTGACCAACGTGACGCTCTGATTGGTCCGCCGCTCTTCCAACCCGAACGTCGAACCGCCGAAACGGCTCTTCGTTTCCGCCAGAGGGATCTTCTGCCTCTTTCTCCTGCTGGGCTTCGTGACGACAAGACGTATTGACGGTACGACCGACCATTTTTACAATTTTCTCGTTTACCGATCGTAACACAATACTCCTCTCGTTTATCAACTACTTAATGTTGCTTCCTCTATTCCATAATTCACAATTATCCCGATATTAATCACGAATTTGATAGATATCGCGAAATAATTACGGGAATAAAAGTATCGTTGTACTTTGTCGACACGTGCGCGTCCCTTTGCTCGTTTGGAACATTCATACTATTATTCCTACTTCCTACTTGGATTTTAGTGCCGAATATCGCGATTGATATTGTTCTTTAACGTGAATATACAAGATAGTTGACATTTTATACATTTATTGAAAACTTGAGACTTGTTTGTAGATTCCGGCGTTACCCTTCGGGCGAAATGGCGGTCAACAGAAGCAACAGGCTGATAGGTTAGAAGAGGCACGAAGTTGTAAAGTGTTACGGCATAAGAAGTATACTTCTCAATTTTCTTCCTATTTTCGCGATCCCTTCCTACAATTTACTGAATTCCATGTTAATCGACATCGAATCTAACAAACGACGGGTTGAATTTACATTATCACGAATTAATACGGTTTAACGAAAACATGAAACGGTTAAATTCATTCGATATTACATTCAAAGCTTTGATAGTATACGACCATTAATTCAATAATTGCAATACGATATTCGTCTTTTGAGATAGCTGCCTTGTACTGGCAGTAAATTCGAATTATTCAAATTTCCACGACTATAATTCGATGCTACAATTAAATCGCGATCGTTATTAAATATTTCGATGCTACGACTTAACCTTCCTTTTGATATGCTGTAATGGTTTCGAAACGTTACTATAAACGTAATTAATATTCGTATTTGTTGAAGTGAATTAATTGAGATCCTACGTTAAATTTTTGTAAATTTATGGATAGAGTATTAAATAATTAAATTCAATGACGAATGAGCTTGCCTAATGACATAACCTTAACGATGTCAATCCGCGGTAAATATATTTATTTATTTTCAGCAAAAATTTGTGGCCGCGAGCAATGCGGTTTAGAGTCAGTGCTTATTTCGTCCTATATTTATATTAATATCTATATACATTTATTTTTTAATATTCTTTCAATTCATAATAATTTTACGCGAAAGTAGAATCAGTGTTTGCAATCCGCTACTAAAATTATTAATAAAATAGTGAGAATTCTTTTCTCCGCGAAAGTAGAGGCAAATTTGTTCGCCGGAAAAGATTCTCGGTCGCGGTAGCTTCATTATTTATTTTTAAATGATCGAACCGGAAGTAGAATCAGTGCATCGAGCAGCAGCTGCGGAAAGGACTTCCATCGGGCAAGGCTTCACGAATTTAAAAAGTAAGTATCACATGATCAAGAAATAAAAATTCACAGTCGAGAAACACAAAAACGGCATATACTAATGAAAATGTAATCTTTTTGTTACAGAACAGTCAAATGACGGGATGGTTGAACGGCGACAATCAATCTCAGGCGAAGGGCAAAGTTTTTATTGGTGAGTTGAAACTTTAATTTGCATATATCCCACAATTTTCCCCAAGATTCAGTTGATCGTTGAATATATTCTCAAAAATGCCCTTCCAAGTTTCCTATGAAATTTTCTTACTCTTATTTTGTATATTCTGCCAATAAAATAAATAAAAAGAAAGAATTCCCCAACATACGAAATTTTCAGCCAACAAATATTTAAGATGTGCGTTTAATTTTTGTTACAGACTTTGTTCGAAATTCGTGAGGCATCGCTGTACCCTGCGAAACTACGACGCCCCTTGCGCTTCGAAGGTGAGTGTCACATAAACACAGAGATATTTTGACGCGGAAATAAAGTCATTTTCATTTCTACGTACTTTTCTTAAAGTTTCGATATATATCGAAATCCTTTTTCTTTTTCACATATCTTTCGTAAAGCTTCGATGTATAATTCGATATGCAAATGGAAATAGAAGGCACTTTAAAGTGCTACTTTGTTTTGTTTAGACCTTGGGCATTCCGCGAGACGACCTGAGGACTACTTCGATAACAGCGGCAGTGACAATAGCAGTGATGACAGCGGCAGAGGTCAAGGTATTCTGGTGTTTCAACACTGGTGAGTCAGAAATTTTAACTGTCCCTCCGGTCTCCAAACCATGCCGTAGGGCGAAAGGTCCGAAGCGGCACTGGAGACTGGTTGTATTGTTTTATAAAGCGAGCATAGTGAACACGAGTAATTGAAAAATTACTCGTGAGTAGAAACTGTTATATATTTTTCTTGTCCACTGTCATATTTATCGTAGCTTAGGATAGGGCCTTCTTGTAGCGCGGTTTTTGCATTATTTACATGAATGGAATCATGAAATTTGCAGTTAGCGTTGCAAATTTGTCAATACAAATGAACAATTTGCGTATATTGTGCGTTCTTTATATTCAATCGAAGAATATTCTTATAACAAAATTTGTTATAAGATCGCGGCTAATAGATTTCTTCGAGACGATTTATGTTTTATATAGATCGTTTGATTTGTGCTTTTGATGCACGAAATTTCGGAATTTTGTAAATTTGTTTAGCGTCGTTTTAATGACAATTATATTATTATCTGCAAGAAGGCATTTCGCGACGGGTAGATCTCGAAGTCAGAGTGACAATTAATACATTTCCCTGTTAAAATTCTTCCTCTGATGACGAGATCTCCCGATTTTCAATATTCAATTTCAATTCAAAGTACATTTTGCACATTTACAAATACATAAAGTAGAGTATTTTGCTTCTATAAAGTTCACTCTTTCAATTTAAATTCTTTCTGCTTGTACAAATATGAAAGTCGAGTCACTTGCTTAAATAAATATAAAAGTCGAGTCATTTGCTTGATTAAATATCAAATTCGAGTCACTTGATTCAATATTTTATAAATCAAGCCGTTAGATTTCTACTAATCATCTTCTTAGCTAGGATTTTCAGCAAAAATACACAGTGAGTACAAATTCCTGCCGTGTTCACTTGAAGCCCGAACTCATTCGAGTGCTCAGGTGCTACTCGAATGAGTAAAGGCGGTGGGCACGGTCTTTTTTTTGAAAAATCAGCGACTGACATTGCGGTGGCGAATCGTGCACGACGTAATTTCCACATGTGTGTGATGTGTGTTAGGCTGTGGATCTTGCGTCGCTTGAAATTTTCTCGTATCATAAAATAATTTATACAAACTTGAACAATACACTTTGCCTTATTCTCCTTTTCATTCTTACTACAACTCATCGATGTATATGGTATTACAATGATGAAATTCTCTTTATCTGTGCAACATATGCCATATACATTGCCTCAAATATCAAATAACACAATAACAAATATTTATAATTCTTTAAACATTTCAAATCGCGATAGAGTATTATAATGAAATAACGCAATGGTCGCCATCCTAGTCAGTCGATTTCAGGAAATTGGTACGTACATTTTAGAGTATGAAAGTTGTTTGCGAACTCGGGTGTCGGAGGAACCCCGGGGAGTCCCCTCTAGTTTAGGCCCATGCACCCGGGTTCCTGATTGAGAACCGTGGAGTGATGTGTGTTTGTATGTTTGTGTCGCGATTTGCATTTTTAAATGTAGGTATTAGGTACGTAGGTAGCATACCGTTCTTGAATGTGAGTTAAATATAAGCAGGAAGGGCCAGGAATTCAGGATATCACATTCTCTGTGTAGGTCGGATAAAAGTGATATGCCTGGGCCTGAGATGAAACTACGGTCAAACTGAGTGTCTCCCTCTTTTTGACCGTAGTTTCTAGTATTTAAATTTTTCTGCGCACGTGGTGAAACTCCCGGCGCGAGGCTCGAATACTTTGCCATTTTTTCTGAAAACTGTGCTACACGAGCACCGAATGCGCTTTGCACGCTCGTGGTGTGGTTTTCACTGTCGAATTTTGATAATAGTAAGAATTATATTGGTGCAAAGTATTCGAGCATTCTCTAGCGGCAGAAGAAGTGGCTAACAAGTGCCGAAGTGGCCCGACAAACTGTCACGAAGAGAGCTGCAGCGAATGGCTTTTCATCCTCGAATCCGTTTTGGGTTCTAGAATGGAAAGTCATTGTTAGTATTTGTTTATTCACTATGCTCGCTTTCTGTGTTTGTCCCCTGCCGTTTAACGGCAATGACGGATGTAACATTCCCGTCCAACGAGCTCATCTTGGCTGCATGCGGTTTTTCATCGCGAAATTAGAGTTGCGTTTACCTTGCTCGTTAGTGTTGCAAAATTACGGTAGCCCCGGATGGTACCCACGGATGTGTTTGAATTAATTGATAATTTTTAGTGTTACGATATGAATATACTCGGTTTTTTCTTTATTACAATATTGTTATATTGTAATAAAATATTGTTGCAATATTATATTGTAATAAAATATTGCAGTTAACTATATTGAGTTGCGAGAGAGATCGCCCGAATCGGCGAACGGGAGTTTGTTTCAGTTAAGTCTGTAGAAGTAGTGTTGCGAAATGAAGCATGAAAAGTGCCCGGTTTGTTTTTGAACAATTATTCGTTAAAGTAGTGTTGCGAAATAAAGCACTGAAAGTGCCCGGTTTGTCTTTGAATAATTAATTGTTAAAGTAGAGTTGCGACATAGCCCTTGCACAAGGAGCACGGGAGTTTGTTTTACTATTTATAGAATATTGTTGCAAATTAGCATTTTCTTATTAATTTGCAAAATATAACATCACGATTTAGCATCTGAAATAGGTGCCCGGGAGTTTGCTCTCAATAAATTCTAAATTAACGTTGCGATATATAAATCAGACGCGTTTTTCTTTGCTCAATCGCGAAATTAGCGCTGCAAAATTCAAAAGCAGCTATAAGACTGCTATAAAATAGTTCTCCCGTTTACCTACGATCTAACCGGAAACGACTGGCTCTGATCATACGTTGGTATAAACGTTCAGAAAAGGTCGCGTAAGTTCAGAGGGATCTCCTGTACCGACTCTGTGATAAAGCAGATTCCTGGGAATGGTTTGTAAGTTTTTAAATTTCGCGGCGAACTTAAATCTGCAGAGAGCAGCACGAGGGAGCCTCAAAACTGTCGGAAGCTCCGTCTAAACTCTGTTTGAATTTTCATTAAACAAATTTAGTCGTCAAATTTAAAGTCAAAATGCAATTACAAACTTAAACGACAAGCAACAATGATTTTTCAATGACCTCAACATCCGCAGGGACCTATCCCAGACATAAACGCGGTTAACAAACATAATGACAGCAAACTTACACTATCCATAATTTATTTTCTAAGCAAAACTCCGCGGAATACAATTTTACAATAATTTACATATCACGCAAATTTAATATTCGTAAATTAAGCTCCAATTAATCCAAACAACAAACTCACAGGAAGACCCAGACCTTACCGAGGTCAACAAAAATAATTACAACAAACTTACACTATCCATAATTTTTTTTTCAACTAAAAATCAGCGAAATGAAAATTGACAATAATTACATATCAAGCAAAAATACTCGTAAAATAAGCCCAAATAAACCCAAAGAATCTCGGGAAAAAACTTCTGAAAGAAGTTAAAGATCCAGGTATAATATAATAGTTAAGAAAAAATGAAATACACAAAAAATTAAAAGCGCTCTACAAGACTGGGCTAACGCAATGTATTTTCTTAACTACATGCAATTAGCTTAGACTAACATATTACGCGTGTCTAAATAACGAAGAGGCGGTTAAACGACGGCATTTCAGGGTATAAGGCCGTTAATCTGTAGCTCATCCAACCCTGAAATTGTGAGACTCCATTTGGCGGGCCGGTAAACGCCGTCCCGGCATGCGCCGCTTTCAGATCTCGAGATTGCGGTTTTAACCTAAGCACGGGCTGAAGTTTTTAGTTGAATTTACCCTGCATTTGGGGGATTTTGATATTACCGAACTTCAAAGGACCTAATGCGAACGAAATCGGGGATTACATGCGCGTCGCAGTAAACGGAAGCTCGGGGATGTATGGGGTTTTTGCATGGAACGTTTTCATATTGAAAAACGAATTTGGGGATTTTTTTACGATCGAGTGTATATTTCAGAATTTTTCTGCATAGTTATAATGTTTCGGGGCGTTTAGACGAGTATGATTTTAAAAATTTGAATTTTGGGAATTACGATTTTGATAATTAGCATTTTAAAAATAGTTATAACGAGAGTTAAGACTGAGCCTGAAAGAAAGAATATTGTTTTTGAGAAATATTTATATTAAGGGGAAGATTTTATAGTTATATGTAATAGAATGAGACGTTCACTTTATTACTTAACAGGAAAATTACTGTAGAATTTCAGTTACAATTTTTTGTATACGCTTTTATGATCATCGGTTAATTATAATATGGATGGTTTTTGAGTTTGGATAGCTTGCTTTTATTAAATGGGGAAGTACGAAGTGTGTTAATTTTCTGTAATTTTTAAACAAATATTTGGTACCACAGAGATACAAGGAATTTATACCGGTAATTAAAATATCGGATCATTAGTTCTCATAATAATAATAGTGACTTTATTCATATATAAAATAAATCAACTAATACCGAAAAGTATATTCATGTTTCCAAACTAACTAGTTTTTGTAACATAGAACGAGAACTTACATTAGAATCTTAAAGTTCACAATCTTATTCTAGGAGTTTTATTTATTCGAAGAAAAGATTATGAAAAAAACCTCGACTCTATTAGTTCTAATAAGGCAGATCCAATGGGGTGGTTTTTCGCAGAAAGTATTGTAGTAAAAGTACTGTAATAGTGAGAAAAAAATAGTGCGAGAAAATCTTCAACAATTGCATTTGTTCTAACAAACCAGAGATACCTTCAAGATTGAAAAAAATCGTATAACATCTTCATGAATAAAATGTCTCAACGAAAAATGGAAAATTCCACTTACAACTTTTCTAACATACTAGCACTTCCATTGTTCGCAATTTAATAAAACAGAGAATATCTTCAAATTCATCAAAATTTCAACGCAAAGATAAAAGTTGAGTTTCGCGCCAAAATTCTAATTTCACCTGGGCATTCATTTTTTTACAGTTTACGAAACAACTGTAAATTTAATCGCCGTAGATGGAATCGCGAATGTGGCCGGCGGTTATTGCAAACTTTTCTCGGCACATTAAAGCCGAACGAGTTTGAGGAAGGGGAAAAAAATGGCAAAAAGATATACCCATAGGAGGAACTCGAGTGATTTGTGGCAAATTACACCCCCACGTTGCCCGATAGTTTCGTCTGCACATGTACACAGCGACACGCGATGCTAATTAGGTTAGAGCTTAAAAGATTACGAGTTGAATCATTTTGCATATTTGCTTATTTTAAACACCCACTCGTTAAGATAACTGGGCTCGTTGTGAATTATGGAATTTCTTACTTTCGTAGCGGCCACTTCCGGTTTCCAGGGTTTGAGTACATTTCGATTATTTATGGAGTTTTTTTTTTAATTAGGGCACTGGAGTAATGTGATTTGTTGAGTGATACGGGTGAATTAGTGCGGTGTACATTTTTAATATTAATAAATTAGTTTATTAACACGTTGAATGCCACCGGTATTTCGCTAGTTTCTTCGTTTCTGTTGAAGTGAAAGTTTTTCTATTAAAATCACATTTTTACGAAGTAGAAACTTTAAAGACGCAAAGAGATATAGAGATAGCAGGACTTTATCTTTTTGAGACCATCGCGTAAATATTGAGTGAATTAACAAATTCGCAAATATTACAATTTTAAAGTCATATGAAATTTCATTGAATTCAGTAGCGCCGGTCACCGGTGACCCCCATGGCATTCAACGTGTTAATTTAAAATCGGTTGACTGATGAAGGTCTTTTGCCAGTTTTCATTCTGCTTGGATATTTACAAAGTTTGAAATTGTAAATGTTATGAATTTTGAAATGTAGTTACGAATTTTTTTTGGGTCGTGTAATGTTCCGAGTATTTCGAAAGGAGGAAATATTTATTTGCATCGAAATTAGAAGCGTTATTAATTAAAAACAATAATTAGTATTTTTTATTACGAGATATAAGATAAGATATTATAAGATAAAATTAAGGCAAATACAAAATGTGGGTCCACCTAAAACTTGTTTCACAATATCACTGATAACAAGATCGAAAAGTCACTTAAATAATAGTAACAAAGTACCCAAATAAAAAAGCTATTTATAAGCATCTAAATTAGTTAATTTAGATTCAATCACTTAAAGTATGCCTAAAATGCAAATAGTATTCCGAAACCCTGAATACCACTAGTAAAGAAAATTAAAAATCAATTAAATACTTGTAATAAATCACTCAAATAAAGAAGCTATTTATAAACATCTAAAATAATTAAATAATTACACGTCCAGTCGTATAAGGCATGCTTAAAACAAAAATAATATTCCTAAACGCTAAACATCGTTATTAAAAACATTAATTAAATAATTGTAACAAGTTACCTAAATAAAGAAGCTATTTATAAGCAACAAAATTATTTAATCACACATTCAGTCGCCTGAAGCTTGTATAACATAAAAATAATATTTCTAAACCCTAAACATCGTTGTTAAAAAAATCAGTTAAATAATTGTAACAAATTACCTAAATAAAGAAGCTATTTCTAAGGATCTAAATTAGTTAATTACACATTCGATCTCCTGAAGCATGTATAACGTAAAAATAATATTTCTAAACCCTAAACATCGTTATTAAAAAAATCAGTTAAATAATTGTAACAAATTACCTAAATAAAGAAGCTATTTCTAAGGATCTAAATTAGTTAATTACACATTCGATCTCCTGAAGCATGTACAACGTAAAAATAATATTTCTAAACCCTAAACATCGTTATTAAAAAACTCAGTTAAATAATTGTAACAAATTACCTAAATAAAGGAGCTATTTCTAAGGATCTAAATTAGTTAATTACACATTCGATCTCCTGAAGCATGTACAACATAAAAATAATATTTCTAAACTCTAAACATCATTACTAAACGAAAATCAGTTAAATAATTGTAATGAATTACCTAAATAAAGAGGGGCTTTGTAAGCAACAAAATTAGTTAATCACGCATTCAGTCGCCTGAAGCATTATCCACGAAAGAAAGAGAATAGCAGACTTTGTTGCACGTTTTAACCTTCGAAAGGAAGGATCTTAATTAGCGGCGATATCGTGCAAACGAATTAAGCGGACCGCTTGTACTAATACCAGTTCTACGCGGGGATCCCTACGGTACAATTAATTCCTCCCGAGATATTCAGCTTCATCCGCAGTTACGTGTAATTTTAATCAAAAATCCGTGTCTTCGAGCAGCCGCGGAGAATTTTCGCACGATAATTACAGGCGTGTCTCCCTTGTTATTTCGCGATTTAAATGCAGAACGCGGAATCGCGAGTAATTAACGCATTTCCTCGAACAAACGCTGCGAGTTCCACATTACGGAAATCGAAATTGTTGGATTTTTAAACACTAGTCTTCGTTGTTTTACGATATTTTTTGTTAAGGAAGAAAATTTTGTAAAATATCAAGAATTTAATTGTAATTCTTTACATTGTTTTACGAGGTTCTGGTTTTAGTAAATTATTTTACGTAGACGAGAATATTATTCGTTAACATTGCGCAGTTTTGACGTGGATTTAATTGTTTGAAAATTATACTTTAAATACTTCATATATTACGCGGATATTTTTATTCGGAATAATTTTGCGTCGGTCTCGTTTGGGGATTATGAAATTATACGCTTTGCTTTAGTTACGTGTTGTGCAAATATTTTAACGTGGAGATTCCATTTCATGGTATTTAACACTTGGAAATTTTTGCGAGTAGTCCGATATCTCTCAATCATTGTTTCAACTTGTATTGATAAATGTTATAGAGATTACTCCGTATTTATTATAGAAATTAACGTGTTGTCGCAGAATAAAAGTGTGTTTTTAAATAACGTAACCTAAATTCATAGTGATGAAACATGCAAGAGAATGTCTTAGTCTTTGGAAACTTAAATCGGCTTTAATCCAAATCACAATTTATGAATTTCTAAAAGTGTGTTAAGACATTGCTAAGTTTAAGTCAAAACTAACTGAAAGTCAACGAATAAGTTAAGTATTCAAAGTGATATAAATAATTTTTTTACGAAAACGTAACGTAGACCTCACAATTAAAAGATACCAATGTGTTCAACATTTTTAGAAAAAGTTAACTGAAATCTCACTCAGACCTAACTCAAATTCACTAAAAAATTAAAGTATTTAAAAGGATAAATAACATCTTTTTGGCAAATCGTAAACAGGATAAATATAAATTATAAATTAAGAAGGAGGGGATCATTCGAAAATTCAAGAAAATAAATTTAATAGAAGAATAGTAAGAAATCGTGAGAAGAAGGAAATTTAATCATACACTTTGCGAATTACTTTAGAAACAAATTGAGAGATTGCTTTTTGACAGAACCTATTGCGCTGAAAACCGCACAATCGCAAAAATCGAAACTACCTCGAACAGGACTGCACCGAGAAAGCTCTCAGACTCAACCAGAAAAAAAGGAGCATAATTCAAAAACCCATCGCGCTAAACCGCACAATCGGAAAACCTGGAATTACTTGGAAATGAGGCTCATCGAGAAATTCTCTCTACGATTGAAACAAAAAAGAAATGTAATTCAAAACTTCATCGCGCTGAAACCACAACAATAATGACTTAAATTGACCCGAAATAAGACTCTTCAATAAATAATTCCGTTTTAAATAACATCCATAATTCAAGAATTCATGAAATTACCCCAGTTGAATAATTTCCTTATTAATTCCAAACGAGGGTCACAAAAAATTCATCCTTCAACCAATCAAAAGCAAGCAAAATATAAATACGCAACTCAAAAGCTCATGGCGCCAAGAACCACGAATTCTCGAAAATTCCAGCGAAATTTTCTCATTAATTTCTAATAATAAAGTTCACAAAAAACCTCATACTTCAACTAATCCAAAAATGAAGTAAAATAAGAATACAGCTCTGAGAAATTCATGGCGTTAAAAACCACGAATTCTGAAAACTTTATCCGAAATATTCACATTAATTTCTAATAAAGTACACAGAAAACCTCAATACAGTAAACCCTCGTTAAATGCACTCATTTCGGGGGCAAAGCAGTGCTCTTATCGTGTACCCGTGCCGAATCTGTGTTTACATTAGGGTTCGAGCAGAGCGCGAGCTTAAAAAAAGACAGACTGTAGAAGAGACGGGTGAGGTCCAATCCACAGGGGGACCGGTCCGAACGTATCGGTGAGGCAATACTAATTGGAGGGTCGGCCGTTTTCATTTTTGATTCTTTTATTTTTGAAACCTTTGCTCACGTATTTGTGAGATTTTTCTGATTAAAATGATACCAAACACGATATAGCTTGAATTATATTTTCTCAATATTTAATATATTTACTTAGTATTTACATGATTATAACATATCATGTTTGGTATCATTGTAACCAGAAAAATCTGAAAAATACATTGGGAAAAGTTACATTCAGCAAAATTAATAAACGACCAACTTTTTTGTTGCATTAGCAATGCCTCGCCCATACTTTCGTGCCGCTCACTTTGTTCGCTTCCTCTCTCTGTCTCTTCTACTGTCTGTCCTTTTCTAAGCTCGCGCTCGGTTGAAGCCCGAATGTAACCACAGATTAGATGCCTCTGCTAACTAAGAGCAATATTCGGTCACGACCTGTGCATTTATCGAGGGAGGTGCCTATTCAGTGTTATTATGCAGCTCCAGCTGACCGCGAATGTAGAAAGGGTAAGAATATGGAAAACCACATTTTTCGCCAGGTGTTTTTAAATGTATCTACACGCAAGATTAGTCAATTCTGCGCAAAATGCCGCTTTAAAAACCCCGCTATCTCGTTTAGAATTCGAGATATCGATATTTGAAGATATTGAAATTTCGCCCACTCGGGGGTCGTCGATTTTTGCGGAAAATCGCCGAAAAAAAAATTTTTCGCCAGGTGTTTTTAAACGTATCTACACGCAAGAATAGTCAATTCTGCGCAAAATGCCGCTTTAAAAACCCCGCTATCTCGTTTAGATACCGACATATTCGAGAATCGAGAATCCATATTCTGAAATCCAGAATCCATATTCCGGAATCGAGAATCCATATTCCGGAATCCAGAATCAATATTCGAGTATCGAGAATCCATATTCCGGAATCCAGAATCCATATTCCAGAATCCAGAATCCATATTTCGGAATCCAGAATTCATATTCCGGAATCCAGAATCCATATTCCGGTCTGTACTACAGTCAGACGAGTTCCGTTACATTAAACTCCTGCATCTTCGAGGGGGTGGTTTTCCATATTCTTACTCTTTCTACATTCGCGGTCAGCTGGAGCTGCATAATAACACTGAATAGGCACCTCCCTCGATAAATGCACAGGTCGTGACCGAATATTGCTCTTAGTGAGCAGAGGCATCTAATCTGTGTTTACATTCGGGCTTCAACCGAGCGCGAGCTTAGAAAAGGACAGGCAGTAGAAGTGACAGAGAGAGGGTCAAACAAAGTGAGCGGCACGAAAGTATGGGCGAGGCATTGCTAATGCAACAAAAAACTTGGTCGTTCATTAATTTTGCTGAATGTAACTTTTCCCAATGTATTTTTCAGATTTTTCTGGTTACAATGATACCAAACATGATATGTTTTAATCATGTAAATACTAAGTAAATATATTAAATATTGAGAAAATATAATTCAAACTATATCGTGTTTGGTATCATTTTAATCAGAAAAATCTCACAAATACGTGAGCAAAGGTTTAAAAAAAAAAGAATCAAAAATGAAAACGGCCGACCCTCCAATTAGCATTGCCTCACCGATACATTCGGGTGGTATCATGTTACACTGCTCCCTCGTCGAGCGTCTCGGCTCGCCAAGGGTGATCCCCCTAAGTGGAGGGTATTGCCATGATGCATTTATCGAGGGAAACTCATGATGCCTTTATCGAGGATTTACTGTACTTCAACTAATCCAAAAATGAAGCAAAATAAGAATATACACCTCAGAAATTCATGGCGTTAAAAATCGCGGATTCGCGAAACTTCAAATTAATTCGAAATCGATGCTAACGACGTCCCCGTAGAATGTTCCGTTCGTTTATTTTCCCCAAGCTTCGCGTTGTTTCCGCGACGCGGAAATATTCGCGCGCAAAACTGGGAGATCCCCGTTATGAAGTGCAATTCCTACATTTACGATACACCTGCGTGCAGAGGCTCACCTGCCGGCAGGTTGATGACTGCCGTATAACAGGTCGATACCAAGCCGTAACTGCATTGCAGACACGAGCTACCTATTCGCTAAGTTTCCCTCGGAAGGCTCTCCTGGTCATTAGGATTCAGGGGTGAAACTTTGTTGGGTACGACTGCCAGACTTCTTTTTAGTTTGCGATTGAAATTCGCTGGAAATTCACGAAATTCTGGGCTTCTCGATGCGTGAGTTCAAGTTCTTGGGAGATTGATAAAAGAAAATAGTTAACACTAGAACTACCAAACCAGTCGAAATGACTGGTACAGAATTTTTTCCAAAAATTCTCAAAGATTATAGGAGAGTTATAGAATAGATATTCTACGTCCATCTCATAAAACATAAATTACGGAATCGACTATCTTTTCCACCTCTGAATTCCCCTTTTTTCAAAGTACTTATTTAATATATTTAAATATAGCAGATTCAACGCCAGTAGTTCTAGTGTTAAAAAGATTCTTTGGGATTCGGTTAGGTCTCGGTTAGGTTTGTTCAGAAGTTACTGCTACATTTTTCAACATTTGAGTGATATTTTGAGTCGAAATTCAAAGTTTTTAATATTTTTTTGATATATTTCAGAGTTATTTGAGCCCGTGTTAGGACTTTTAAGACATTTTTAACGATCTTTTATATATCGTCGTGTTATTTGAATCTGGGTTAGGTTTGCACTGAAGTAGTTGGAGTTGTTTTACGTGTCTGAATATTAATTTGATTCAGAATTATAAATTGTTAATGTCTTTTTATATATTGTAGTGTATTTTGAGTGTATTTAAATCTGCCAATGAGTTATTAACATTTTATAATGATTAGTATTATTCGAGTCTGGGTTAGTCCTGACAGTGAGTTTTGGACCTAACTCAGATCTAAATTTGGATTTCTGTTAATTTTAATAGGAAAGAAAATTTATCAATTAACTGCAGGCAAGCTGTACACTTTTACGTCTTCTGCTTTTTAAATGTTCTTAATTTTTAATAGTTATTTTTTTACATTGATAGACGCGAGCAAAAGAACTCTATATTATTTTACATTCGGGGGTTGTCATACTTTCTCTAAACCCTAAAACAATTTACACCATGCAGATGCCTCTATAAGCCAAGGGGTTAATTTTAAACAAAGCTCCTCCCTCTTGACACTCGACACTGTTCTGGTTTTACGGCCTCTAAAACGACAATGCTGATACAAGATTCCAGGAAAGCACCCCTCCAACATTCCTAGCTCGATGTTCTTCCGCAATAACCATCCCAACTATAGTAACATTGGTCCATATCCACAAATAATTAATTGGAAAATTAAAAATGTATTTTGCGCTATCCACATGTATAAAATTCTATTGATCGCAACTCCAAAAATATACGTAGATATTTAGCTCTCAAGAAACCAATCGAAAAAGTAATAATTCAACTCTCTTTGATAAACCACAAAGAAGAAATATCTTCAAAAGCCGCAAAACGCCAACGAAATTTCTATTTCCAATCATTAAACGGATGAAGATGGAAACTTCTGCCAAAATCATTTTAAAGTAGACACTTCAAGGATTAAAACGAACAAAAAATCAACCCCCTACGACCCTCAGAAGCCGAGAAACTTAAATTCAAACACGAGTCTGCACCGCTCCCCTGGCCACCCTGACCCCTGACCCAGGGCTCCCAAAAATCGGACTTCCTCGACTTTGAAATTAAATATCTCGCGTGTTTTTGGACGGATCTCGATGGGCCCTTTTTCTACGTGTTCCTTGGAGTCTTGGCTTTCAATCCACGCCACTCAAATGATTCTGCATCAATTAGTTTTTTCACCACGGTCCCGAGACGGAATAATGAGCCCTGCGTTTAATAGAATCACAATCGAACCATTAACTGGACTTGAGATTACCTCAATTATCCGTTCACACCGCTAATTTCGTAATTCCAAGCTTCTCCTGCGACATTACGTCACTCAACAGCTACGTTACCAGCTTCATATTAATCAATACCACCCTCCCTTTCTGGCACCTGTTGAAGTTTCCAAGTTCAGATCAACGTCTTCCTTCGTTGCATTAAGAATTCTTTCATCTGCCGAAATGGATAAGAACCGACACTAGCCATCCGTAAAGCTCTGGCAGAGGATTAATTTAATAAATGGACCAAATGGATTGCAGTTGTTATTACCGGAATATCGGAGTTTCGCAACTCGACGTCCGATGTTCACAGGTAAAACGTGTCAATGGGACACCACCCCAGGCTACGATTTATCTCTGTAAGCTCATCGGCCATGCTTGTAACTAAATACTACACGAATAATTATCTCGCGCTGTTGAATTAATAGCCGTTGTTATGGCTGTTACCACGAATGCCAATTATTTCGCGATATTGGAAATGCGAGGGCAGTGCAAGGGTTTTGAGTGGACGTGGTCGATGGAAAACGAAGTTATGTTGTTGGAAGTTTGATCGGGGCTGCTGGGTTTTGATGGTTAATGTCTGTAATAGCATTTTCTTATTTTAAGTTGCTTTGTTTTGATTTAAATTTCTAAGTGTGTATGTCTTGTTTTAAATCTCAAACTCCTCATGTCTAAGTTAGGAAGTGGAGGGATTAGGTGGTTGCTAATTGTAATAGGAATTTTTATTGCATTAAATAACAAAGTGTCTGTGTTCAAAAATAAGTTGTGAAATGAAGGATTTAGATGGTCACTGATTATAATAGGACTCTATTTCAGTTGCGGTGTTTCGTCATAAATCTGTAAGTCCCCATGCCAAGTTAATAAGCGGAGTAATAGGATTTTTGTTTGTTTTAAATCGTGAAGTCTCTGTGCCTGAATTACGAAGCGGAGGATTTAGATGGTTGCTGATAGCAGTGGGATTTTTTTAAATAAATTCCAAGTAAATTCCGATGTTTGAGTTACACGATTATAAGGGGTACAGTAAGCAAATGACAATGGTCTTTATACAATGAAAGTTATAAGACTTTCAAACCACTTTAATATGTCTCAGTGAAATAAATAAAGGAGACAAAATATTTGAACGATTCAATCGCTTAGTCTTCAAGGTAGACGTAGAAAATTGGAAAAGCAACAATTAGAAATTTCAGGAACACTTTCAAAAATTTAGTGCAGGCCATTTCGACCACCTTGGTAGATCTAATATTAAATTTGAATATTTATTGCAAAATGAAGAAAATTATTCGAGTAATTTTGCACACGTTTTACCTATCTAATAAAAATATTTTTATTTGATAAAATACCTCTCGCAAAATCGTGAAGCATTATCAGTGAGCTTCAGTCTGGAATTTTGTATACTAAAAATTCAAATTCACCTTTCGAAACGCATCACACCTAAAATCGAACCCCGTTAAAATTTCCTATACGAATTCTGTCGACCCCGTTGAACTTCTAGTCCGTTTTTTCAAACGAACCGAACCGAAATCATGAAAACTGACAGTTTTGAGCAACTCCTACAATTTTTCGCGAAAAATCCCCATACTCATACCCCAATAATTCTCAGCGTCTGAATAACTATGCATGAAAAACCCCATAGAGCAATATCTATATAACGAGGAAGAATTGCAATTAGCGATTGAAATCCGCCGTTCGTGAATTTTCTGTCACCTTTGTGTTAATTGGATCGTCGGCGTTGATATTCCATTAATTCGATCGCGGTGCTTTCATAACTCTTAACTGCAACCACGTCGAAAACCAAATGCGAAACAATGCAGGTCGCGGTGCATTTAGTGAACGGCCGTGACTGCAGTTACACTGCGTGCAAATTCTCCTAGTCAGCTGAATTCTGATTAACTATTTGCACGCGCGTTTAGCACACATTGTCTCGGCGAATCAGTTTGAATTTGCATTTTTCGGGGAGTCCTGTGCAATTTAGATTTAACCGGAGAGTAATTTTGCAAATTCCAGAGTCTCGCAAATGTTGGAGTGCTCCTTGCAATTATTTTTACTCTAATATTCATGGCATTTTTGAGAACGCTAAGCAAGTTTTTAAGTAAATGAGAAAGCGGGTTTTGAAATAGTTTGGGGGTAGAGCCACCCCTTGAAGTTCATT
Organism: Cerceris ruficornis; assembly: GCA_963989415.1. Taxonomy (NCBI): domain Eukaryota; kingdom Metazoa; phylum Arthropoda; class Insecta; order Hymenoptera; family Crabronidae; genus Cerceris; species Cerceris ruficornis. The sequence continues at coordinate 6,584,069 of OZ022530.1, read as the reverse complement.
GAATTTTTGAACGGGGATGAAACGTTTTTTTGCAAAAATATCTTAATCTCTGAAGGTATTAATTGCAATAGCTAATGATTGAAATGGAAAATTTGGCTCGGAAAAATTTCGGAAAATTTATTGTAGAAACTACCAGCCGCAGAAATTAAAAAATATTAAAATATAATATTGAACGGCAATATTCCGTCTAATTAATTTTCTATAGATTTAATTTCATCTGTAAAACAACGCAATAATTTGACATCTTTACCGAAAAATTCCTCTGTACTTATAGCTCTTGCTAAAACATTGCAAAAAGACAAAACAATCAACTTTGCAGAATTAATTTCGCGCAGCTCACAAAAAAGTACACGGATAACTCTACAAAGTATTAAAAGAGGCAGAAAATTTGCAGAATTTTCCATTAAAAATTGCGCCAACGTTTTCATCATATTTTTGCACGAACTTTCTAACAGAAGTTAAAAGAAAAAATTTTCCCATCTTCATCCACGATATTTCGCAACGTCGACGTAAAGGTGTCTCTGTACCCCATACTCTCGATTACCACCATGAAAGTCTCAAACTGTTATTGTCAGTCTTCGTCGCCATAATCGTTTCGCCCGTTCTGCGTGTAGGTGGACGAGGATAATGGCATTGTTATCATTCGCGAAAGGCTAGTAAAATCGGTGTTTTTTTTCTACGAAACTCTTTAAGTTGCTGAGAAATTAATATTTTGTTTAAGGACTTGTAAAAAATTGCTCTTTTTTCAGGACTGTACGGGCTCGAATCGATACTTCTACTGAATAAATATTGTCTGTGTAAACGCTGTTAATGGCATGACGAGGTGTTAAAGCAATGACGCAGAAAAAAAAAGATAAATATTAAGATAGGAGGAAGTTCAAGTTCGACGAGTAAGAGGGCTAAATTTGTGGAATTGAAAGTCTGAGAAATACTTTTTGCAAATTTTGTGGTGTTTGAAAATATGAAACATCTTGGGAATTAAGTGAGTGCAGAAATTAGGATTAGATGTTGAAGTAATCTATTTCCATTCTTTATTAATGCAAGGAGGGATGATATTTCTATATATTTTTTTCTTGATATTAAAAGAGAGAACTTTTATTCTTTCTTTAAATATTGAATGATTCATTTTTTATCCAAAGTCTTTCTTAGAAAGTTAGAAACGTTTTTGTAGATTGACGAGTCAATCGACGGAGATTCTGGAGATTCTCGGTATTGGCGATCAGAAATACTTTCAAAAGTGATAAATTTGAAGCAAAATTCCACTTAAGATATATTATAAAACCATTAAATCTAATTTCAAGGCTGTCCCGAATTTTTAAACTCTTAGAAGACCAAAGTCTAATTAAATTCGTAATAAGCAAAGCTGTATCTTTAATCTAGCCGAAAAATATTCCACCGCGTTTATTTTCATCCCCAAAATTTCAAAAATCACGTCGAACGAAAGGTAAATGTAAATAATAAAGCCATAATAACTTTATCAAACGTCGATTATTGTACCTCTGAAAAAAAATAATTAAACCTAATTTTAAGGCTACCCCAAATTTCTAAACTCTTAGAAGACCAAAATCTAACTAAATTTTTAACAAACAAAACTGTAGCTTTAATCTAGCCGAAAACTATATCACCGCGTTCATTTTCATCCCCCAGAATTTGGAAAATCGCCTCCAGCTAAAGGTAAATTTAAATAATAAAGCCATCATAACTTTATCAAACGTCGATTATTGTACCTCTGAAAAAAAATTAAAGATCATTTAAGGCACCCTCGAATTTCCAAATTCTTAACAGACCAAAATGTAACTGAATTCTGAATAAACAAAGCTGTATCTTTAATCTAACCGAAAAATATTCCACCGCGTTTATTTTCATCCCCAGAATTTGAAAAATCGCGTCAAACGAAAGGTAAATGTATATAATAAAGCCATCATAGCTTTATCAAACGTCGAGTATTGTATTAGGTTGGAAACTATGAAACCGGCGTTTTTGTTTAGTCTGTGTTCAGCTGCGACTGATTGTGAGAGAGGTTCATTGTAACGTGCGCTCGATATTTTTATTTATAAAGTTCAAAGGTATTCTTCTTACTCATTTCGTAAAATTTGTTCGTGTTTGTATCCCATAATTCATATTATTTTTCTCTGAATCGTTGGCAGAAAGTCATAGATGCCAATGGAAGTTATTTCGATAGTATATTATAAATAATGTGAAAAAGTGCGCTTTTTGTTTTTTACTCTTATTCAACGCCCGTTTCAAAGTTTCCAACCTAATACCTCTGATAAAAACAATTAAGGATGATTTTAAGGCACCCTCGAATTTCCAAATTCTTAGCAGACCAAAATCTAACTGAATTCTGAATAAACAAAGCTGTATCTTTAATCTAACCGAAAAATATTCCACCGCGTTCATTTTCATCCCCCAAAATTTGGAAAATCACCCCGAGCTAAAGGTAAATTTAAATAATAAAGCCATCGTCACTTTGTCAAACGTCGATCGTTATCTCCCCAACGGCGATGAGTGAACTCACGGGCACGTATGATCGAGAAGACAGGAACACGTGTGACCAACGAGGTACATATTAATTAATTCTTGCTTGAAACTATGTCGAGTTTTCTGCCGTGTTTAATATGTCATCGGTCGGACAGCTACAATTAACGGGCCAAATCGATATGGCACATCTGATATAAACGGCTGCCGTGTATCGTCGTCGTTAGCAGAAATCGGCGTGCACACATTCGTGTCCCGTTTTACGATGAACAGCGCTGACTCTTTGCCTTCACAGTGACTCATAATTACCACTGACTCATTATTTGAGATTCGCGATTCGTTGTTCCATGTTGAAGATGGAGATTTAATTTTTTTGTAATTTTTTTAAACGGTCTGTTTGTCCTCTGTGTATTTCGGGGCGAAGAAGGGTGGTTAATTTAGAGGAGGTGTATATTTCGAACTTGAGGGGTTGAAAAGGACTGGGAATGAAAGTTTAAGCCAGAGGAAACTTTCAATATTGTGTTAGAAGGAAAGAATCATTTTTTTAGGGGTGGAATTCTCCCTTATAGTCCATTGATGCTTTCGGACTTTGTACGGTGTTAGAAAAAAGCTGAGAATTTTTAAGAGGAATAAAAATTCACGTCGTTGTGGAGAAATTGATCTGCTCTGCTATATTCTAATTCCGATTTTCCACTAACAATAGAACAATCTTACAAAATCATACAGCGAAAAATATCTTCCAGAATCTTCAGAAACTTGAACCAACATCTAGAAACTTTCAAGGGGGATGAAAATCCACGTTGCAGGTTATAAATTGAATTTTCCCGCCACAGTTTTCCACAAACAACAAAACAATTATACAAAATCATCAAGTAAAAAATATTCCCGGAAAGTAGAAAACTAGAGCACCCAAAAACTTTGAAGGGGATGAAAATTCCTGTTGAAATTCGACGACTGAATTGCTCCGTTTTGTACAATATAAAGCACCTTCCAGAATCCTCTCAAGTTTGAAACACCTACAAATCCTAGTCCAATCATCAAAACACATGCGCTCCAAGCATCATAATCAACAAACAGCAGCGAAACACAGAACTAACAGTCAACGAAACTTCTCAACACTCCGGATAAACCGATCATCGTCATTATCGCCTCGCTTCGTGGTCCACTGAAGATATCCAATCCGCACAGAGTGACTATCGAATGTGCATTCAAGTATGCATCAACGATGCAAAGTGCACCAGATGCCTAACCGAATATCGATCCGTAATATCGACCGTACCGTTTCCACTTTCAGAGAAACGTGATGGCGAAAAAGAACACTTCTACCCTACCGGAAATCCTATAGTCTCGTCCCTTTAAACCATCAACATTCATGTCCGGACAATAGTTTCACCTGGACACCATAGACGGGGGTTAATACACGACAAAGTGCTTTCGTTCGTGCTTCTTTGTTCAGTGGGAGAAAAGGAATTATCATTTTTGATCTGAGTTTAAATCTTTGTGGAATGGTGCACTTTAAGCCTTTGCGCTCCGAAGGCGCCGCTACTGCGCCACTGATTATTCGCAGTGAAACTGCAAAACGGTTAGAAATTGAAGTTTCCTGTTCAATGAAATTACTTCATGTAATGCAAAGAGGTACAAAAAAGGACTGTGTAGTACGTTCTAAGCGGAAAAGTAATTCCGGAAGACGTGAAACAACCAAATATTGCGACACATGTCCAAATAAGCCGCGGATGCACATGGAAGATTGTTTCTACAAATATCACAATTGTGAATTACAAAAAATAATTTCAAATTCCATTTATTTTATCACAAACTAAATTAATCAAATAAATCAATCAATAATAACATTAAGATCTTTTTTATCAGTCCAACAGAAGTTCTTTTTTCACATGCTCCAAAGTAAAAATGTGTCGGAGTTGCTGCACTCTTAAGTAAAAAGACACTCTGAGTGCAAAGGGTTAATGATTCGTTGTCTGCGTTTGACGGTGTCATTCTACTGTCGTTGGTTCATTTTTGATGCTTCTGGGGGTTGGTTATTGATTGGGGTGTATGGTATGTGTAATGTTAATAATGAATTGAAACATGTAATTGATGCGTAAACAGTGTGCCGTAATGTCCTGCTGTCTGTGTATGACAGGACTTTTCTACTGTCGTTGTTACTTGGAAGTTTTTAGATATTTGGGGAAACTTGTTTTCGTGGAAAATATGCAGAGAGTTTTTTTAAATAGTGGAGCTAGTGATGGTTAATTCAGTACATTTAGATTTAATAAATAATTAGGTTAAAAATAAGGCAGTGAAGAATTGAACGATGCGACTGCTTAAATTTAGCAGGGTTGGAAGTAGAGGTGTTAGAACTTCAGGCTTCTCTTTTAGATTAAGAATCAATTATTTTGACTGCCTTGGTAGATGTAGTGTTAATTAATATTCATGATTGAGTGATTAATGGTACAACTTAATGGCAATTTGTATGGTACGGTATAATTCTACGTTCGTCGTAGTTTCTTCTTCGTTAACCCCTTGCCGTACGATTCCTCTTGTGACTGCCTCAATTCAGAATTAAATTGGTAACAAAATAATCGATCCGTGATTCTTGATATATTGTATAATTTAATGTAATATTAATATTATAAAAATAATTTACGGTATCGCATCTCACTGATATTTTTAATTTCATAGGTTTTGCAAAACTTGAAAATTTCCTATCCAATTTATCGCATCACTAGTGTCACTCGTTATGGTACGGCAAGGGGTTAATTAAAAATGCAATCAAAAAATACCAAATATTTGCACCTTCAATATATTATTCTTACAAAAATCTTGCATTCCACACCATCAATATCATTCCTACCCACAAAAAGGCTCCTTCCCTTCTTTAAAATTTCCAAACACACAACTTTAAAAATTTCCAATCGTTATTATTTATTTAATATGCTTTAACGCGTCCAATGCCATGGGGGTCATCGGTGACCGGCTCTATTAAATTCAATGAAATCCCATGACATTTAAATTGCGATATTTATGAATTTTCTAATACATTCGACATTTAAATATTGGCATTGAAAAGGTAAAGCCGTGCTCATTATATAACTAATTGTGTTCTTGAGATTTCTGCTTTGTAAAGATGTGATTTCAATAGAAAAACTTTGACTTCAGTAAAAATGATGAAATAGCGAAATACCGGTGGCTTTCAACCTGATAAGAATGTGAAAGAGGTTTGATAAATTAACGTATACAGTAAATTGGACAATATAATTAATGAGACGACACTATATTTAAATTACATGCTGTCCGTGTCTAACAGTGTCATTCTGCCATATTTTAATTTTGTATTTTTTTGTTCGAAGCATTCAAAAGACTTGTTAACGACATTATGAATAATAGATTAAACAACGTAATTAATGACATGCCAAAGTACTTTAATGACATACTGCCGTTTCGTGACGGTATCATTCTACTGTCGGTACTTCTAATTATTTTTCAAATCATCATTAACGTACATGATACATTCCGAGAAGAATAAAGTTGTTCGATGTATGCGAAGTTAAATGAAAAAGCAACGTGAAAGCCAACGGTCATAATAAAGCAAACGAGATAATTAATGGTGCAACACTGCACCTGAAGATACTGTTCCATCCACTAATGGACAACAATACGTGTCACGGAAGAACAATACGTTTAAAAAAAACATCAAAGAGAGACTCTTTGCCCATTGTATTAATATAACAAAACGAAATATTTGAATAATGAAATTAATTATATAACAGTGAGTCTTAATGGCGCGTTTTTATAAATAGCAAGTCAATTGAAGATTCTCGTATGAAAAAATTCAAATTAACTTTGAAAAGAAGAACAAGATGGAGCGAAATGAAAAAGAATTAAATCGCACTTTATGGCTCACCCTGTATATGGCGTATCGAGGGGAGAATATGTGGAGGGATTGATGTACGTAATATACGTCATGTATATGATTATAGATACATATTGGGGCAGAAACGATATTCTCTAACTCCAATGACTGGGGTTTACATGACAAATGGCCGAGGAACAAAGGAATTTCGGGTGCTTGTATTTTATTTTTGCGATTTACTTTCCAATTTTCCTCGAGGCACGTCATTTTTCTTAAGTTCAGTAAACTCGACAGTAGTGTTTCACTGTCATAGATTTTTAATTGAAACTTCACATTTACAATTGGAAATTCATCAATTCAAAGTTGACCTACATTTGACCTTCGCCTGAACGGAATAAAAGACTACATTACGCTTCGTTTTTTCGACCATAAAGTATGAGATAATATCTAAATGAAATGTCCCAATTGAATTAAGAAGACAATTGTACTCGGCGTGATAGGACACACGGCAGATTTGCGCACCAGTTCTAAACCAATTTATACCTAATGACTGACGCCACGATTAATTATACCGACACCTGTCGTACTCAACTCACAAAGCATGATCGATAGAGGAGCAGCGATTAATCCTGATGAGTCTTTAGAGACATATTATATGACATGGATGCAGTATTCAAACGTTTTAAAGCGACACCTTTACCACCAAGGTACTCCAACTTCAAAATATTGCTCCTCTATGTCAGAAGAGCTTTATTAAATTACAGCAAAGTCCCAATATTAACACTTTACCGACCGGTAGCCTATGAGTAGTATTTTTGCCTCAACCGCTTTTAGACTTTTAGTTTATTAATCGGTTCCCACGGCTCACTAATTTATTTATTATTGTAGTGGAACTGTGTTAAGGAGTCGATGAGAAGCATTTGTAATTTTCAAAGAGATTGTAATTTTCTTTAGGCAATCTAAGCCGAAATAAATCCTTTAAAGTGGGTAGGATGCTCAAACAATAGCGGTCGGTAAAGTGTTAGCCCTTTGCGGTCCAAATTATTTGTCCAACTTATTTGTCCAAAATATTCTACTGTTGATTGTTCATTTTTTCTTAATATGAGAAATAAGAACAGAGGCCGAGGAATATTTGTGTAAAGGCGTAATATCGTTGTTAAATTCCAAAGTTATTATTTAACACTATTCCTACCGACACTTCACGTCTACCTTTTCCTACCGCAACCGGTGAATTTGTCAAATGATAATTTTTTCCCAGAAAATGAACAGTAGAAAAAGAAGTGAATATTGAAAAATGTATTATAATGTGAATGTATTATACGTATATTTGATTTAAAGGCGTGAAGTTTAAAGGCGATTCAATTACGTTGTATATAGGAAATTCTCATCGAAATTTTAAAAACGGTCATTTGACCGGTCGTGGTAGGAATAGTGTTATAAGTGAAACATTTGGTGTTAATAGATATTCAAAGTAGACTGGCATTGTTAATTGAGGTATTAAGTTACAGAATTAGAAACAGGATTTACCCTGAACGACGACCATAGCTGTAAAGAAAGCACAGAACGTCTCCAAGATGGCTGATGCTATGTGATACCACTATAGACGTCTTTGTAGAGTGGTCTCTATGGAGCTCATAACCGTAGCTTCAAACGGAAGGAGCCATGGTACGGTAATTGCTGACTGAGACTTTAACAACTTCCCTTTTGCTGCCTCTGCGTGTGTACTTGGCTTGGTGCTCGAGTTTTATTATTAGGCGCGATGATATTCGTGGTAAAAGAAGTTAGAGCACTGGGATAATCACTGTTTCAATTTACTGTGGGATCGTGAGACCCGAGCAGTTATTTAGATTAACGCTAGAACTACCGACGATTAATTCAGTATATTTCGAGCGAATTCGTAAAAATGTTGAAAGTAAGATAATCACGGGGGAAATTATTGCACGATAGAATTGCTTATATTTAGCAAAATAAGTACACTCAAACCTGTTTTTGTGCGGTGGATAGGGACCGCATAAAAGAAAACGCATAAAAAAAAGTCGCACAATACTTCACGAGTAGCTATAAGAGATAGTTTTCGCAACACAATTAAAAAGTATTTTTTTGTGTGGTGAATATGGATCGCATAAAAAAAATCTCACGTAGAAAATAACTCAAAGCTTACGAAATAACTAGGAATTGTTTTTTTAAACAAAATCAAGACACGAGGCTTGGTAGCTACTTGGAATCTGATTTAGAAAATACACATGTGAATATTTTTAAATATTTTATTTAAATATTTACTTATTTTACACATACAAAACTTTTCAAAACGTATAACCATTATCCTTCGCAGTCTGACAATACACGAACTTTCTTGTGGTAAGCTTGTACAAAATCGCTTTCGTCACTTGAAGATATGTATAGAGTTCAATAACATACAATGTAATCGGCTAACGCAATACTTATGTAATGTGATGAACTACATATTAAAAACCGAAAAATATGGCCAATCAAACTTATTTATTGATAACTTTGTCAATTATGTTTCAATTTGATTGAAATTTTCATATACCGCACAAAAAAAATCGCACAAAAACAGGTTTGAGTGTATACGAAAATAAAGGAGTTTGAGGGGTAGGAATTTTTTTTTAGAAGAAATTAAGAACCAGTCGTTCTGACTGCCTTGGCAGGTCTAGCGTTACAAAGATGTGTTTCGTGGTTTACGGTCTTCCAAGTTCTATGTCCTTTAAAATTGTCGTTTAATATTAAAACTACCGGCGTTATATTTAATACTAGAATTAACAAAGTCGTATCACGTAGCATCAGTGTGAGTGAGACTTTCGAGTGTAAGGTTTTAACACGGATTATTATCACCGACAGTAAAAATTTCAGTGAGCTGCAAAAATAGACGATCAAGTATTACACTTCTATCGTACGATTCTAACTACACAGAAAAAAAATAAAATAGTATGAAAATACTCGATGTATCAGTTGACCATCACTTTAAATTGCATAATAATTAAAAAAATTAAAGGTATATAAAATTAAATGTATTATAATTGGCTTTATCATTTGCTATAGCATTACATGATATATCATATATATCATATCATATATCAATGATATATCATTTGATATATCATCAATACTGTAGCATTCATTTTCACCATAATGTAGAATGACATGAATGCTACAGCATTGATGATATATCAAATGATATATCATTGATATATGATATGATATATATGATATGTCATCAATGCTGTAGCATTCATGTCATTCTCCATTACGATGAAAATGAATGTTGTAGCATTCACGTCCGCGAACGTGTTAAAATCAAAGTTAACTCATTTCCGCGAAAGTCCCGCCATCCGAAAATACTCTCCGATGGTGTTAAAGTCACCCCACCATTCTTTTCCATTAAACAACGTGGAAAAAAATAGATACAACTATAATAATTCCGGCAGCACAAAGCCCAAAGAAGAAACGCCACCCTCGCAATTATTTTCCAGCTGAATTCACTGTGGTTCAACTTCCGTGGGCTTTTTGTTCCGAAAAAATAGCTCTATCTCCTTGGCCCACTTCCAATAGGTCAGTGAATAAATCAAGTTAATTACGGCGGAAAATGCGACGTAATCTCGTAAGTCTTATTCCGAATGAAATACGAATTAGTGTGTAATTTTGAGGCGGCACGACGGTGGTGCTATCGATAATCCGTGCTGGAATCGATACGTATAGAGTCGATTCGCCCGCGAGGAAACGACATTTCCTCTATCGTTGATGCACCCTGAGAATTTATTCGCGCCGGCATGCAATGCATACACCATGAAACCGGGAGAATTCATCATCTTTCGAGAATGGATCGAGGTAAATTCTCGAGAGCGTGGAAACGCGCCTTGAATATCGACGAGTTAAGAATATGTTGAATTTTTAGTATAAACAGTAGAGCAGAAGTTGAAGTTGTTTAGAGCCACGTCTCCGTTTGCTGATGGGTTAAAATTGATGGTGAAGATGGATTAGTTATGGGGGTTTGTGGTACAGATGATGGTGTCAGGGTTTTTCTGATGTTTTTACCTAGAAGTTACAGTTTTTGGAGGGTTTAAATCATTTAGACTACGATATATTAACACGTTGAATGCCATCGGTATTTCGCTAGTTTCTTCATTTCTACTGAAGTGAAACTTTTTCTATTGAAATCTCATCTTTACACAGCAGAAACTTTAAAGACAAAAAGAGATATATATACAGCAGGACTTTTGAGACGAACGCGCAAATATTGATTGAATTAACAAATTCGGAAATATTACAATTTAAAAGATATATGAAATTTCATTGAATTTAATAGCGCCGGTCACTGGTGACCCCCATGCCATTCAACGTGCTAATGGGGTTTTTCTATGGTTGCAGAGTAAGTTTGGGAATCACTGCAATAGCAAAAATAAATAGAAAAGGAAGTTTGTCTTTAGAAATGCTTATCATACTGTAAACTCAACTTCAAGAAATTTAATCAGCATTAAAAAAAAAGTAATTAGGTATTAGAAACACCCAATTAAGAATATTTCTATAATAACATATAAAAAAGATAATTGAATTATTAAAATCGACTTCTACTATTTTTATTTGAAAAATGATTAATCTTACGACTTGCGAATTAAGTGATCTTCTGTGTTTTAAACCTGTGATATTAATTAATGTATTTTGGAAAGCACCGAGTGAGGTTTACCTTTTAAGGGAAATAAGGGGAGTATTGGTCAGACAGGATTACCACTCGCCGAGAGTAGTTACTTTAGAGTAGAATAAATGCGTGGATATTGGAAATGGATATTAACAGAAAGAAATGATACTGGAGAACGATTTTATTTTCGTTGTAATAAAAATTTATGGATGGAAATTAAAAATAAACATCACGGGAAGGAAATTATTATTGAGAACGTGATATTATATACTTTATGCTTTGACTGCTGTGGTTAATTCACCTATGACCTACAGCTTTAAGTGGATACCGGATCACCTATGCTATGCTGTATTGAATGATAATTTTGGGGCAAATTTCCCGAAGTTGATGGGATAATTGTACTCGGATGAACTAGTTCACACGTTGAATGCCACCTGTGTTTTGCTAGTTTCTTCATTTCTACTGAAGTGAAATTTTTCGATTAAAATCACATCTTTACAAAGCAGAAACGTTAATTACAAAAAGAGATATATAGACAACAGGACTTTACTTTTTTCAGACCAACGCGTAAATATTGATTGAATTAACAATTTCGTAACTATTACAGTTTGAAAGTCATATGAAACTCCATTGAATTCAATAGCGCCGGTCAGTGGTGACCCCCATGGCACTCAACGTGTTAAGTGCCCAAGTATTTAGCTACTTGTTCACCATAACCCCGGTTAAGGTGTTCAAAATGCTTTGTTTCACTTTGGAGGGATTTTCATTCAAGATAACAATAGTTTTAGTGAAATTAATGTTTTAGAGAAAGTTGTACTGGGTGCTTTGTGCTTATCGGTGATTTTGGTTTCGATTGGATGAAATTTTGCTGATAGTTATTACAATTCTTAGAATTATTGTAACTGTAAAAGTTGTATACGCAATTTGTCTTGTTTCGCAGAAAGTATTAATCGTGTAACATCAATTTGTTGTTGACAGAATATGTACCTGTAGAAATGATATTAGCAATTGTACATTGTTTGTAGTGCTTATGTAGAAAATTGTTAAATGTGTAAATGACATCGATAAAGTTAGGAAAATTGATTGCAGACACTTTTAGCACGTGCTAAAATTAATTTTGGCTCCTGTAGATTACGGAAACGCGGGCCAGTTCTACTAATTTCAAGTTTCCCTTAACAATTATACGGAGAATATTTAATCGTGTTTAAATTTTCAGTTCCATAACCGCGTCAACATTAATTCCTGAAATTCGAAACTGTTCGCAAAATTAATGTCCAACTTCGCGGATTCAAGAAAATTCACTTGAACCTTACATTTCAAAAAATTATAAAAAACATCCTGAAATGCTCAAATTCCATGAAACAATTTCTTCGAATTCATTATCGCAAGAATGAATGCCATATTAAAAATAGTTCTCGCATAATTTCAAGTGTTACTGAATTTTGCAATACAAATCAGACCAAGTTTCGAGACCCTGACACGAGAATGCATATTAAACGTCGTAAACCTTGGCGTGGCCGGCATAACGCAATTAAAAATATTTCCTCTCGCGAAATTGTTACGCGAAAAACTTTGTTTTCACTTTGGCCAACTTCCTTTTTAATCCTCGCCTTAAGCTAATTACCACCCTCGGAATATCTCGTAATTAGTTTCTCCACGAGCTTGATACACCTCACTATTTTACTCTTTTCTACGACTTCACGTTCCTCCACTTCGCCGTTATTTACCGATTTTCCGCTTTTCACCTTTGTCTCCATTATTTCGACGCCCTCTGCAATTTTTTAAAGTACATTTTCAAGTTGCATGGACATTTATTGTAATCTGTGATAATCGGGGTATAAATACATTTTTGAAGACTAGATTTCGTAATGTGTTTCTTTGAATGATACAGCATTTTTTTTAAAGAGGATGACAATTTTGCAATTTGCTTTTCATTCCTGTGATTTACAAATGGGAATATTGTTTTTCAAACTGTACAAATTAATTAACTAATTATCTTCTCTGTAGCTTGATTCCTCTATTTTCAAAGTACTTAATAAATTTCAGTGTCAGAAATTTGACTCGGGTAATTCTTACAATTAGTGTTAAAACAGCGCGAAAAAATGCGTGTACATTATTTGCGATTTTCTGCGGATTGGGCGAATTTGCGATTCGAAGTTTTGCTGTTTGAGTTTTGCGGGATGACTTTTTGAATTTTGAGGTTTAAATTCTTTGCAATTTTCAATTCTTTGTTTACAATTTGGGGTGCAAAGTTTTGCGGTTCGGAATTTTTACATTTCCATTTTTGCGGGTTAAATTTTGCATTTTTTAGTTTTGAGCTCTTGCAATTCCGAAATCAGTGTTTATATTTTACGTTTCGAAGATCTGCAGTTTGTTTTACAGAATAAGTTTTGATTTCTAAATTTACAGTTATTTCCAATTGTCAATTCTGTGTTTACATTTTGGGGTTCAATGTTTTGCGGTTAAAAACTTTACATTGTCATTTTTGCGGATTAAATTTCGCATTTTGATTTTTAAGCTCTTGCAATTTTGAATTAAGTTTTTACATTTTGCAGTTCGAAGCTTTGCAGTCTAAGTTTTGCATTTTGAGTTTCGCGGTTTAAGCTTTGCATTCAGAACCTTAACTTTGAAATTTTTAATTCTTCTTTTACATTTTCCGGTTCAAGTTTCTCACACAGTGCAATTTATATTTGATATTTCTGTGAACTTTGAAATAAATCAACAATTCCGCTCATTCTTTTCATAAAATCCTACAATGTGAAATTAAAATTTTTCCCCGCAATTGTTTTTAATTCACGCCGGAAATGAAATCCTCCAGTTGATTCGATTCGCTCCGTTAACATCGGCGACGAAGACCAGCCGTAAAATCACATTGATTTCACAGACCGAGTTACTCGCGATATTTGACAATTTCGTTTCGCTTTAAATCGCAAGCCGACCGTGAAAAAACCGGTGCACTGATCGGCCGAAAGCTTGCAAAAAGAGTCGGCAAAAAACGTTCTCGTCGCCTTTCGCGGAGAGCCGGCCCGTTTGCGAGAAAACTTTGCTTCGCTCGCCGGTTGAAAAAGCTCGTTTATATCCCTCGGAAAGATATAATACGTCCCTTTCGTGCGATTTTTAATTGAGTTTCATGCGTCTCCGTTGAAATGTTACTTCAAAAGGACAGACCTAATTTTTCCCGGTAAATTGCTTTTCTTTCTGATTTATTAGCGAGATTGAAATCCAGAAGCGAGTGGAAACGTGAATGCTGGTTTTTTGAATTCCAAAGAGGCCCATTGTTTCTCGCGGATCTTTTCAAGGTTTTTAGCAGTATGCATTTATTTATTCAAATAAATTAGCGGGAATTCGTTGGACGTTGATTGGATCATATGGCGGAACGGGGACTATAGCATTGCTATTAACCCTTTGAGGACGACGGACGCATATATGCGGTCGGAGAAAAAATTTGTTTATAGTTTATCGGTGCAAAAATTGAAATATAACCGTTGAAATGTGATTACACAAATAGCAATTTATATCTTCTATACCTTAACACTCTGACGTTTTGGTAAAAAGGTGGTTTTTGATCGCCAAATAAATGATTATTTCTCAATATTCAAAAAGGTCTCCGTCCGCAAAGGGTTAAGTTTTCCTTCCGTAATCTAAATATAGAAGATTATTTTTCATTGTTTTTAATATAGCAGAGATATTTATTTTATTTATCAAAGACACATAATTCTTTACTTCACAATCGGTTGATTTTGATTAGGAAAATTGAACGGATATAATCGCTAATTTGGCAAAAGGGTGGATATTGCAGATTAAAATTAAATTCCTGGCGCAAAAGTTATTAAAAAAAATTGCAGGAGCAATTTTAGATTTGTTGAATGAGAGATACTTTAGAACACTTTTTTTTAAGTTCAATTTCGAACAATTGTCCTCTGAACCTGTTCAATTTTTGATATCTATCTTGTAAAACGTGAGAGATTACATTTATTAAGCCTCTTGCGCTTTTCATTCTTTTTCTTCTCAAGTATTTATCAAGTATCTTTAAACATACCAAATTAATAGTCGATAGTTCAAAGGTTAATACACTTAAGGATGTTAATTGCAATGAAAAGTTGTATCGGGGGCAACTTTGAGTCTGCATTCTGCATCAATCAAAACTGGGGGACAACAAAGGGTAAATTCTCTTTGGGCCGTATCGATTGTTACTATTTCTTGTGAATATTCAGGACTTGGTGAGAAATGGCAAGATGCGAACCTGATAAAATTCAATGGCCAATTCGGCCATGCGAGCCATAAAGGGACAAGGGGAAAATCGATCATGGGCTCTTCCTCCGGTCGACCGTACTTTCTGGAATCAGGTTCCATCTTACATGGATTTCAGTGAACTACTTGTATAATAATACTTTAAAAATTATTTTTCCAATCTGCTGCATTTCCGAATACTTTTTATTAATATTCACCACCTTAATATAATTATATAAACACTTAACATAATTTATTAATTAAATACAGCAGAGTTCAATATAATCGAGGCCTTCTGACATGATACAACCTTTTATTATATAATAAATATCAATAGAAATAATACACAAATTAGCATATGAATATTTCGGATTACACCAGAGCTGTGTCTTCAACAATTCTATTAAGGAAAAGTATTTTCTTTCGAAATATTCCAACTAATGAATCAAATGATCTGATTGTAACTCATTTATTTCTATGGCTGCCACTAATTATAGTATCTAAATGTTAATTAAGTATGGCACATCCACGAAAAATTGCAAAAATCGCGGATCAGTTCAACGTACCTTATAAATAAATATGAAAAAATCTTTCCGATGGAAAATATAATTTTAAAAAAAGATATTTAAATAAAAGAATTGTTTCCGTATCCCCTCAGAAATCTTGTCCGATCGTTCGACTCGTTTTAAACCTATTACCATTGACTTCTCAGCGATCGATTGACCGATGGAGGTCAATTTCACCAAGATAAACTTTTAATTCAATAAAACCCCAGGAAGCAGACGTACGAACTCGTTCATTAAACAAATACTCCGTAAATCTCGATAAAGAATACACGCCAGTGTACTCTTCAAACTAAATTCAACGCACCCCTTCGAGCATAAATTCACGTGGACACCTGACTGTCAACCCCATTCTCCTAAACTGATTAAATTCCCGTGTACAAAATTCACAAGAACACATACGAACTGCCCATAAGAAACGCCATAAAATACAATATTTATTGGTACAATAAATCACATATTCAAATGGATCCATGGGTAGGGGGGAGGATTACAAGAATTCCACTCGTTTTTACAATTCGCTCTCCAAGAATTCACCCCTTCTTCCGCACCCCTAGATTTCCTAAGATAAATGACTGCCTTTTCTTTAAATGAACAACCCTGTAGAGACGTGTATAGTCTCTGTAAAGCATGACGTGGCCCATTTTTATGGCTTGGGGATTTTCGTTAAATTCAGCGTTTGTTTGTAGGGATAAATAGTGGCAAACGATTGGCGGGTGATCGACGAAAGAATGAAGAAAGCTTCCGCGTGGATTACGGCCATTCTTTGTGATCGTATGGGGGATGATCGAAGAGGGTGGCGTTGGTGAGTTATTTTCCTCTTTGGAGAGGATTTGAATGAGTGTCGGATTTTTACGTGGTGCATGGAAGAGAGCAGAATGAGGTGGTGGAATGATGGTGTTCGATGGGGTTGCATGGGGAAGGAGAGGTAGGTTTTAATAGGGAAAATAGGAGAAAAGTTTAACAGTATAGAAAATTTGGAAAAATAGAGAAACATGGAGACAGTAGTGGCAAGTGAGAAAATTGAGGGAAAATTGGGAAGGTGGGAAAATAGGGGGAAATAATGGGAAACAAGGAGAACATGGGAAAATAGGAAAAGTAGGAAAATTGGTGGAAAATAGGAGAAGCAGATATTTGACGGGAACAGTGGAAAATAAGATAAAATAGGAAAAATAAAGAAACGTAGAGGAAATAGCAGGAAGCGGAGAGGAGTAAGAAAGATATTAAAAACATGAGGGAAGTCGTTGAAAATAAGAAAAATGAAGGAATAAAGGAAAGGTAGGAAAATTGGCGGAAATTGGTGTAAAGAAACATTTGGTGGAAATAGGCGAAAGTAAGATGAAATAGCAAAAATAAAGAAACGTAGGGGTAATGAGAGAAAACAGAGAGGAATGAGGAACATAGTAGAAAATTGGGGAAAGTAATGGGAAATAGGGGAAATAAGCTAAACTAAGGGATGGTAAGAAAAAATGGAAGAAAACAAACTTAGAAATCAGCCCCAAGCAATTTGAAATAATCTTCCTAACAAGAATTCTTCAAAAATGGACTAAAAATTGAAATGGAGGCGTCATTTTAAAGCACCTTGTGTTAAATGAATCGAAAAACAATTTTTGTACCATTTCCTATCAATTGAACGCTATAAATGCAATTTCGAAGTGCAATTGCAAACTCCAATATCGATTCGTCGATATTTTACCGCGTCTTTTTCATCAACGACCTTGTTTCCCACTTTATCCCGTAAAACGTCATCCCATTCTGAGAACCTATGGTGTTCCAGCCGCGACACTCTTGCCGCTCGTGGAAAATGAGAAAAACAATCGAGTTTCGTTTAAAGGGGATGCTCGGGTCAAGAAGAGCGGCCTGCGAAACGAACTGACCTTAAAATTTATAATGTAAAAATCGAAATTCTCTATTGGGGAGTTACCTTGCAATTTCCATTTAGAGGGAAGCTATTACCATTTTTCAAAGACCCACAAAAGAGCGCATTAACGGCAATACTTTGCAATTTTTTGCAGCGTTATCCCATCACGCCACAATAAAGATGTAATAACAGTTTCGCAGCTGGAAAAATTAACGAAGGGAAACAATGGAAAAATTCTTACTGGAGGACATTAAAAAATCTATTATTTTTTGACCGTGTACAAAATAATTTAAATAAATCTGTTGGCAATAGCACCGAGCTTTGAAGGAATAGTTTTTACTTACAGTTTTCAACGAAGTATCAATATTTTCTTATTGCCGCTACTAATAATAGTATTAATTAATATAAAATTAAAGCATTAATTACAGCCATAGTGAGCCTGATTTTAATACAAGTTTCTGTATTAAATATAAATCATCAGTTACTTGTATCGTTAAATATTCAAATAATAATAGCAACTTTTCCAATATTTTCCATGCCCAGTATCGGTAAAGTTAACAAAAATATTTTGTTAACGATGTACCAAAGAATGCAAGAAAATTGTTTGCAAAATTTTGCAATATTTCCCCAAATTTGTATGCTGCAAACATTCGATATTTCGGTTATTCCTCAAGAATTTGAAAAAAAACGTTCATGTATTGAAATTCCGCCTACAAAATGCCTTTTCATTAAATCAATCCGCGTTTCACTGGAAAATATTTCGATATTATACTCCGATAAAAAAAACGCTCCATGAATGCAAAGCTTTGCCTCGAATGCGAATAAAGCCGATTCTGTCTTGCGAATAAAATCGAAAAAACACTAACCATTCGATGACAGTCAAATCTGACTAATTAAATGAATATCGAGGTATTCGCTTATAAAATCAATTTTATATAAAATGTCGAACATCTCCAGGATAAAAAAAATATAAAAAAGAACGTTAGCCTTAAAGAGGATGCTCTTGCCGAGACTGTCCGTTTTAAAGTAATAGATTGTGGAATTTATTTTGAATAAACAACGAGTACCACGAAACTAGCATTTTTAGCAAATGTTTATTAATACTTTAACAATGTGAAATATTTTTTTCATTAGCCACGCGATGATATTTGACAGGTTATTAATATTCATGCATTATGTGCCTCGGAAATTTCAGACTCAATTGAATCGAGCTACTTTTAATAACCGTATTTAATAAACTTATAGGTTGTTTTAATTGCAATGAATATTAGTTATCGATTGGATAAATATGAAGTTATCGCTGGCCAGAATAAATGAGATACATAAGCATTTAACAAAATAGTGGACCAGTGAGTTATAATATTTGAAACTAAGCATGAACTTTGCAAATTTCAAGCCTTAATAAATCTGTTTGCTATATTCAGTTGAAAATTATCAAAATGGTTGCAAAATGTGTTTCCAGTGGCTTTGTAAAAGCGTAATTCAATTTTTTCAATGGTTCTAGAGATATCGATGCCAATTTGAATCATGATGGCGTTATGTCTGACAAATTGTCGTTAAAACCTCTCTAATTTATTATTTCGTTAAATGTTAATAAAATCATGGAGGAAAATATGTTCTTAATACAATGAACGCTTTAAAATCTGTCAAAACTCTATCTTTCTTACTTTATTTGAACTATAATGTCTTCTTAAGAACTGAACGCACGACAGGAATTACAACAATTTCGAGGCACCATCAGACGGCAAAATTATCCAAATATTTCCCGCCTTCAAATACCAGAGAAACAGTGCACATTTCTCTGCATCCCTCGGTTTCACGATAAAAAGCGGGAACACGAATCATCCGTTACATTCAATTCGAAAGAGAATTCGTATCATGAAATTACTCGATTGTTCTTGGCTGAAGGGGAAGCCGAGATAAAAAGGGGATATTATGCAAGACGTTCCCTGACAGCCGACATTCCATCTGCTTAATACTCAGCCATTTTTTACTCCTTCTCTCTCCCCCTCTCTCTTTATTTTTCTCTCTTCCTTTCTCTCTCTCTCTTTCTGCGTAGGAACACGTTCTCATTTCACTTTGTACCTCCAAAGTGCACGGATTTCCTCTTCCTTTTTGCGAGAAACACGTCCCGATTGCGATCGTAATCGTCTCGAATTTGGTATCAACAAATCCGCAGAAACTTCTTAAAGTTTATGACAGAGTTGAGGCAAGGAGTTGCGAAAATTATGAACCGCACGAAAATATATTTTATTAGGTACAAATAATAACTACAGATACATCGAGAAAAAGTTAACGCGTCTAGTTTAACACTAAAAACACCGGCGGTATATCAATTATATTTAAATATATTGAATAAGTATTTTGGGAAAACAGAAATGAAGTGGTGAAACACATGATTAATTAAGTAATTTAGGCTTTTTAAGATGGTAGTGGAATATTTACTGCATGGGTTTCCTATCAATTTGGGGAATTTTTCGAAAAAAATTTTCAACCGGTCATTTTGACCGCCTCGGCCACTGCCTTGGTCATTTTGCCCTGAATTTTTTGAAAGTTTTCTTGAAACTTATAACGCTGTTTCTTTTTTAATTTTTTACGTCTATTTTGAAGACTATAAGATATTGAATCGATCAAGTTTTTTTCCCTCTTACTTTATTTTATTCGGACAGAATTATTTGACAATTTTAAATATATTAAATTAATCGTCGGTAGATCTGTGTTAATAAAGATTGCGATGCCAATTAACGCGATTTCAGATAAGTATACGCCACGAAAAGAAGGAGAAGGCTTACTTCGCATATATGTCTTACAGTTTGAATATTAAGAATTCAAGAAAGGGTTGATTTGTATTTTAATTTTGATAAACGATTTCACGAGACGTTCATTAAAAAAATTTCGAAGTTTTATTTGAATTTTTAAGGCGGTTCTAAATAATTGATCCGTGCTTGATTGATTTAAGGAGCATAAAGGCTTCTTGCTGAAAGCGAGCAACTGAAATGTGCGATATAACTCCCACGCAACTCTGAAGAGTACCATGAAAAATGCACCTTCGTCTCTGCTTTGGCGTTGTCTCCCTTTAAAGTATTTGCACGTATTCGATGGGAACGAGATTACGAGCTTCCTGGCACGTGCTCCAGTTTTTTAAATCATTATCAATAAGCTGGAAGATCCTTCGATTTCAATTGCAGGGGAAAGTTGAATTTCGTTATTTCCTCAGACATTGAGCTTCGTTGTTACTTCAAATATGGCTTAGACTTTTATCAAACTTGCTTAATTAATACGGATAAATAATACGGGAGCTGCGATATGTCATTTAGCAATAGAACTACCAAGGCAGTCAAAATGACTGGTTCCTCATTTTTTATAAAAATTCTCCAAGCTTGTAGGGGAACCATAGAATAGATATTTTACAAATACTATTTTATAAAACATAGATTACCGAATTCATCATCTCTTCCACCTTCTGATTACTCTTCTTGGAAAGTACTTATTTAATATATTTAAATATAATAGAATTGTAGGATCGGGCGGATGCGCTGCTAAAAAGAACTTAGGTGAAAACCGCGGCGAACAAGGAGATCTCCGTGTTAAGCAACGCGGGCCGAGTACCGCTGCTTGGATGGGTTGCCGCGCGCCTCTCTTTCTTTTTCACGATCCTACAAAATTAACACTAGATTTACGGAAGCCGTCAAATTGACGGGTCCCTACTTGTCTTATAAACATTTCTCAAATTTATAGGGACGCTGCACAGTAAATATTTCACGTGTATTTTATAATACAATAATGACTTAACGAATTACCATATTTGCCGCTTGATCCTTCCTTTTTCAAAGTCCTTATCTGATATATTGCAATTTAAAAGATTTCACGTCCGTAAATCTAGTGTTAACGCCGGTAGTTCTAGTGTTAAATATCTGGAAAGGGATGGATAGGAATTAAAATTTCTAAAAACAGATCCAGAAATTTCTAGCTTCAGGATTCCAATAAATAGGATCCCAATTCAAATTTCTATGCTCTGAAAAGCATCCCCGGTATACGATCGCATCCACCAATAATAATATTATTCGCCAAACTGAAAATTCAAAACGCAAACCATTTGAAAATGCTCCAATTCCACCATTTCGCCGTTCCCTCGTCACATCTTCCGTGATCCGCCAAAACGTCCGGTTCATTGATTTCCGTACACGAGACGGGCACAATGGCCGTGCCTTTATCGTCGAAGTTTATTCTTTTAGAAAACGTAAGAATAAAAAAAATCGCCACGAATCAAGATCCCAACGTTTGCTATGGGAAACCCGGAAATCGTGTAAAAAAATGAGCATCATCGATGTATCCCTGCCATGCCAGGCATATGTCTCCTTCAAGGACGACCATGATCATGCTTACACCCTTTACACGTGACTAGGCGCCATTGAATCAAATGGAATTCAATTGTGCTTGAAAAGGACGTTAAACAGGGAGCAGAAAAATGGCAATGGCCACTGGCTCGAAGAATAATTCGAGGAGCGAGAAACGGAATCAGCTGATCTACCTTAACACTAGAACTACCGGCGTTAAATCTATTATATTTCAATATATTAAATGAATACTTTGAGAAAAGAGGAATCAGGAGGCGGAAATGATGATCGATTCGGTGATTTATGTTTTTTGAGATTGACGTAGAATATTTATTCTATGACTGTCCTATAAACTTGGAGAATTTTTGGAAAAAATTGTGTACCAGTCATTTTTACTGGTTTGGTAGTTCTAGTGTTAACGGGTGTCTGACGAAGCACGGACCTTATCCCATACGACGGGGAGAATGTGATTTACACCAAAAGAGATAGAAATTTGTTTACATAACCACATCGAAGTATACCTTCGAACAATTCAAACAAAAAAATCAACCCTCTACGTCTCTCAGAAGCCAAAAACGAATTTTCCCAGGCCCCTCGCTCAGCGCTCCCAAAAATGATAATTCTTCGACTTTGAAATTAAATATCTCGCGTGTTTTTGGACGAATCTCGATGCGCCTTGTTTCTATGTGTTCCTTGGAGTCTTGGCTTTCGATCCACGCCAAGAAAATCATACTGCAACTATTAGCTTTTGCACTAGGCTCCCGAGACGGAATAATGAGCCCTGCGTTTAAACGGATGAAGATCGAAACTTCTGCCCAAAAGCATCTTAAAGCAGACACTTTAAAGATTAAAACGAAAAAAGTCATCCCTCTACGACCCCCAGAAGCCGAGAAACTTAAATTCAAACACGGGTCTGCACCGCTCCTCTGGCAGTCCTGACCCTTCGAAAAGGGCCCCCAAAAATCGGACTTCCTCGACTTTGAAATTAAATATCTCGCTTGTTTTTGGACGGATCTCGATGCGCCTTTTTTCTACGTGTTCCTTGGAGTCTTGGCTTTCGATCCACGCTGATAAAATCATTTTGCAACGATTAGCTTTTGCACCAGGCTCCCGAGACGGAAAAATGAGCCCTGCGTTTGAACGGATGAAGATGGAAACTTCTGCGCGGCAGCATATTAAAATAGACATTTCAAGGATTAAAACTAAAAACAATCATCCCTCTACGACCCCCAGAAGCCGAGAAATAAAAATTTACACTTTGACCAAAATCGGACCACCAGCAGCCTGGGGCCCCTGCCGGCACGTAGCTAAAGTAATACCTGCTCGACTTTCTTTACATTCCTGGAAATATAACAATCCATAATTGAGTAATATTATAAAAACTAATTTTTATAATTCCTCAAAATTTGTTACATTTATTCCACAGAATGTAAAATATGAAGAGATGAATATTAATTAGATTTGATCACTATTTTAATGCAGCTTCACCCGTCTGATCAAGCACGGCGCTTATCCCTTTCGCCGGAGAATATGATACGAATCCATTATCAACTTCAAGGATCCGTTTTCATCTTTTTTCACTGCGATCCTGTCGGATATTATGCTCCAAGATATCGGCAGGATTACTTTGTGCAAGTAAATAGAATGTTCTAAATTGTGAACGAAGTAAGAAGACCTTTAACGTCGACTCTATTGGATGAAATACATTTAAAGAAGAAAAAATGTAATAGTGATGAATGTAACTGGGAAAGTTTATATGATCCTTTAACACCAGAACTACCGGCGTTAAATCTATCATATTTCCAAATATTAAATAAGTACTTTCAAAAAGGAGGAATCAAGAGGCGGAAAAGACAATCGATTCGGTGAGATTTATGTTTTTCAAGATGGACATAGAATATTTATTCTAAGACTCTTCTATAAACTTGGAGAATTTTTGGAAAAACTTGTGTACCAGTCATTTTGACTGGTTTGGTAGTTCTAGTGTTAAAATTCCTAACGTTATATTTTCCTGTGAAGAACGATGCTCAAAGAAAGTTAATTAGAATTAATTACACTT
Organism: Cerceris ruficornis; assembly: GCA_963989415.1. Taxonomy (NCBI): domain Eukaryota; kingdom Metazoa; phylum Arthropoda; class Insecta; order Hymenoptera; family Crabronidae; genus Cerceris; species Cerceris ruficornis. Next base: position 6,560,037 of record OZ022530.1, on the reverse strand, counting down.
TCGATGATGCATCAGGTGTCTGACCAACCATAGCCCTTATCTCCTTGGATGGAAAATCTCACTTAAGTCCATTATCGACAGCGAAATTTCACTCCAATCTTTTTTCACCATCCTGCCGTATATTACGATCGAATATTTTGTCAGGATTACTTCATCGAAGTAGATGGAATTTTAAAGGATCTCGAAAGACAATCTTCAACTTGAAGCCCATCGAATGAGATTCTTTTGAAGAGAAAAACATCCGCCGGAGAGTGATTTAATTGGGAAAGTTTTTACGACTCTCTTGAATTTGTATCTTTACGTACTCATTGCGAGAACTGAGACTCCAAGAAACGCAGGTTAATTGGAATAATTAATTATTCTTTTGATGTCCCCCAAGTGTAATACAATTTTTCCAATAATTACAAAAAACTTCGTTATTTCCATCTCTATATCGAAACGGGAAAGAATCATGAGAAATTTTGTCCATCGAATAAAATAGAACAACAAATAGTAGCCACAAACGTGACCATGCTCTTCATGAAAAAAAATAGTTGTATTTTATTTCAGTGGAAGGTGATATTTATCAGAATCCTGAGCAAAGCAATATCAAAATTCATGGTGCATTTAAATTTCTTAGTGTCCCTTTAAATTAACAATGTGGGAGGTAACAATGGCACAGGTAAATGGAGGTAAATAATAACTCGAAAGAGTAACATCCTTCTTTACCTTTCCTTCTTTTTTTTTAAGAAAAAGTGTACACGCTACGCAACACTCTCGTAAAAAAATCCATTAAATAAAGTTCAGAGAGAGAGTGCATACTGCAGTTCCGAGGCAGTCCACTTGCCGCGGCATAACCATTATTAAAAAATAACGAGGCCGGTAAGAAATGAAGAGGAGACCAAACGGAAAGACACGCAGCGCTTTCTCCTCTTTCCTGTCGGAATGGATCATGCCGGTTGCGCAAAACTGGGCGAATCGCTCTAGTTTTTATTAAAGTTCGAGGAAATGAACGTTTTTCTGATCATGATGAAGGTCCGAATTGATTTCGTGTCAAACGGTGTTTCCAACTTTTTTTTCCCCTGAGAAGTTTGAGAAATTTCAATAACGGGATTTCGTAGACGAGTTTATATTAAAAGAAGTCATAAAAATGTGTAAATATTAAGAGATGAAAGCTCGAAATTAGGAATAATTCGAGCATTCAATATCAAGTGCAATCTCAACATGTTATTTGAAGTATACACTGCATTCTATCGCTAAAGGAATTAAAATTATATAAAAACACTGTTTTCTTTCTCTTCGGTAAATCTCAAAATTTTATTTAAAATATAAACTGCATTCCACCCGTATAGAAAGTGAGATTTTCATAAAACACCATATTCTTTCTCAGTGCAGTCTCAAAATTGCATTTAAAATATAAACTGTGTAACTTTAACTGTTAAACATTCATAAAAGCACTGCTTCCTTTCTAACTCCTATCCCAAAACTTGTTTTTAACTATAAATTGACAAAAGAAACTACAATTCCATTAAACCTTTTTCTCAGTGCAAACTAAAAAGGTGTAATTCCAAATATAAACTGCATTCTATCACGAAAGCATCTAAATCTGCCACTAGAGAAATTCTCCTTTCCGATCGCGCATACCAAAAATCATCCCCCTTGACTTCGATAATCGCAGCGCCATAACGACGTCCACGTTTCACCATAACAAACGAAAAGAACGAGCTTGAAATGCACGTCCGATGCCTAAACGAGTTCACGCGTGACGTAGGAGAGAAATGCAACAATGGTCGAGAGAAAAAAAAATAAATGCAACGAGTGCAACTGCTTTCATTCACGTCAGAGTAATCCCTATAATCCATGGGGGAGGGAGGGGGTGCACCAGCACCTCTGTGGTCCCAGAACTGCTCGTAAAATACGGCTAACGACCCATCGGTTCATCGAAAAATTACTAAATCTGACATATCGGACTGTGCACGTGATCGAAATAAATGCCAACGGTTCAACATTGAAAATGCAATTACTTTATAACGCAGGGTGCTCTATATGGGATGTAACGTTAATGGGGTGGGTTTCAAACCATAACGAAGGCCAATTTTGGAATATTTGAATAGTGATATTTAAAATTTTGTTGATTGAAAGACTTTGTAAAAATATTTCTGTAACAAATTAGCGTTTAAATTGGGATTCAAGTATATAATGGGGTTGAAATTATGGGGTTAAAGTTTGCACATGAATTAAAGCTGATGATTAAAAAATAATTACTTCGCTACGACGAATGGGAGCCAAGAAACACGTAATTATAATAACAATTATACAAACTTTCCAAAACAACTTCATGTTCTTTTTATTTAACGGGATTTATCTTGCTGCTTGTCAGGCTTTCTTTCGGAATTTATTTTGGAAAATCAGAACAATGCTTTGTATTGATCTTTTAGACATATATTTGCTAATATGTTAGCTACATTATATATTTTTTTTAAGTCAAAATACGCAAAATTGTACCAGGTATACATCAATGAAGAAGGCAATCTTCCTGCCAAAATGTTGTAACAAACACATTCTATCTTCGATCCAGTAATTTTGAAATATCCTGTACTCTTTCATTTTCACCCTCATCTACGCTCAAAATACTAAAAACAGGCGATGAAAAGTAATGAACGCATGAATTTCCCGACTATGACATTCTCTAAAACGGAAAGTTGAAAATATTTCAATCCGCGGAACGCTGAAACGCATGGAAAAAAATACAGGTACCCTGGAGTGCTTGTAAAGAGGTCAATAAAGCGACTTTTTAATCCCGAATAGATTCTGGAAAATGTTCCATCAATGAAATCGAACGTGGAACGTTCTGGCATCGTTCGACGGACAATGGTTAACTGCTCGATACGACCTCGTTATTCGTTTCCGATATATGTCGCAGGGAAAAGAGGAAATGGAGGGTTTTCATTCTGTAGGCTTTAAGGTTAACGTCTCATCCATCGATCGGGTTCGAAGGTTACGGCGTGTAAAGTTTCGTAATACGGTAATCTCTTGTGCTGTCAATGGATTTGTTAAGTAGACTCGATATTTGACGAGCTAATGTTAAAGATAAAAAATAAATAAAATATCGTCGCGGAAGTAGAACTTTTTAAATGATTTTTAAGCGTGGGTTTTGTTATCGCAATTTTTAAATTGGTGGAAATATTTTTCAGGATGGGGCAAACTTAATTTTGACAAAATATAGGATAAAGAAGTGGCTGTTTATGAAATATTCTGTCGGATCGTTTTGGATAGGATCTTGTGTTGTTAAATTTTGCGAATTGGTAGAAATTTTATTGAAAAAGAGGGACAGTTAACTTTAATAGAGCATGGGATAAAGGGGTGGCGCTGTATGAAATACTATATGTAATTTCTGGGACGGGATGTTGTGTTGTTAAATTTGAGAATCGGTGGAAATTTTATTGAAGAAGAGGGACACCTAATTTTGATAAAATATAGGATGAAGGGGTCGCAGTATTGCGAAATATTCTATCTAAGTTTTAGAACTGAATATTGTTCTGCTAAATTTGAGAGTTGGTGAAAAATTTGTTGCAAAGAAAAGAAATTTTCACTGTATGCAATTTGTACATAGAAATCCTCGAGAATTCTTCTATTTAGTAATTTAATATCATTATAGATCACTGGAAATCTTAAAATCTCCAAAGAAACAGTAAATATACTGCAGAAATCATCAAATTCAAATTCAATTAAGCTACAATCAACTTCGAACCACTCAGAATTCATTAAACAAAAATATACACAAAGGGTATAGCAGGATAAGGGGGTCAAAAGTGCCCTTCAACCGATTTCAATGGGGACGGTCTCATTCGATAGATAATGCTCGGCGATTGATGTCTACAAATTTTTAACCCTGAATTTTGACCGGAAGGGTAGTTATGGGGAAAATGAAAAAAACAGGTTTTTGGCCCTTTTTCCCCATTTATTGAGGCGTAAAAAATCCAAATAAATTCTGACATATTCTACACGGTACCGGACATATTGGAGAATTTTTTCAGATTTTTCCGTCGAAGTAGCTAAGCGTGACAAATCGGCAAAGTAAAAAAAAACGGAAAAAAGAAGATTTCGTATCGAAATCTTCGAGGTACAACTTTTTGGTTTATATAGTAACAATCTAACACCTACGATTGTTATCCCCAATTTTTTTCAGATTTTTAAACCACCTGCGTCATTGTGAAAAAAATCGAAAACCGATTTCCGGGACGTATTTTGATCTAAAACGCAAGAAGTAATTGTTATTTTTCCATTATCTTGATAGAGTATGTTCATTTTGTGCTTTTCAATGTTTCTGCATACAAAGCAATTGCGAGTGAATGCAAAGGATTGAATTGATTCAATTATTCGTAAGCTACACACTTCCTTATCAGCTAAAAATACGAACGTCCTTTCAATAGCAGCGATGGCGCAGTCGGTAGAGATCTTGGCTGTGGAACCTCTCGAAACTTTTGTCGCCGGTTCGAGTCCCAATGAGGTAAAATAATTTTTTTTTTTTTTTTTTAATCATTCACTGCATAACAACAAATAATAACCATTTTTCAATTTTTCAATGTTTTTTAAACATTTTTAATACTTATTCAATATGAAATATATGTAAAAATAATTATGGAGCATATTGTTTTTTTCATTGATTCGTCCTAGCCACATCTCGTTATTCTTTTGTACATTGAACGAATATTAGTTTACTGTAACGAATGCAAATATGTATTCAATATTAAAAGGATCCAATTGTATATTCTGATGAATTGTAATGAAGGTGATGTCTAACGGAAAGAAGGGTCTATTTCTTTTTAAACATTCTTATTTTTGTATTTACCGCTTCTCCATTTATGCAGAGATCACCCAAACTGGACAATGAATTGAAAGAAAGAAGGTATATTGGGATTTCATGCGTTATAATTCCTTTACTGTTTTATGCAAATCAACTCCTCAATATTCTTAAATGCCTCGTCCGATCACGCCACATTAATCAAAGAAGTTATCGTTGCTTCATTGACTATACCCCTAATATAATTGGAATTTCGGGCATCAAATGTTATTGCTGTGAATGTGCGAGTGGTAACCGTACCATAGGTTGTTGTTCGCACATTGCTGCAATAATATACTACCTGTCGCACGCACGGTATCTATCGACAATTGTTAGGCCTTCAGAGATATTGACAAAAATATTTAATAAAAATGAAGTGGTGCCCATCATTAATGAACATAGTGACGGGGATTAAAGCCACACGAAACGTGTTTCAACTTTTAATTATCAAAAGGTAATCTATCGCATGCCATTTATATTTTCACACTAATATTAATTTCCGTATTAACAATTGTTATCCAGTTAATACTTAAAAACATTTGTTTTCTAATTATATTTCATGGGAGGTGAATTGGCGAGAGAAAAGTTTGAAGTATTCCGCAACTAGATACTGTAGCCTAATCATCAAATGGTAATCTATCATTCGTATTTTTACATTAATATTCATTTACGTATTAATAACATTCCAGTCAATAATTTAAAAAAAATGATCATCAGTTCTAAAGGTACAACTCGGTACCTGCCCGCTACCTACACGCTGCGCAGGTAATTGCGGACTAGATAACTGAAGGGAGTACATAATACTGGAGTAAGTATAATAAAACAATAAAGCCTTCTGAACTGAATTTAATGTTTTCGTGTACTTAAAGTGGTTGGAAAACACGATTGCAATGGGGCACAAAACCTAAAGCTGAAGAAGTTGATTTGCATAAAACAGTAAAGGCATTATAACGCATGAAATCCCAATATACCTTCTTTCTTTCAATTCATTGTCCATTTTGGATGATCTCTGCATAAATGGAGAAGCGGTAAATACAAAAATAAGAATGTTTAAAAAGAAATAGACCCTTCTTTCCGTTAGACATCACCTTCATTACAATTCATCAGAATATACAATTGGATCCTTTTAATATTGAATACATATTTGCATTCGTTACAGTAAACTAATATTCGTTCAATGTACAAAAGAATAACGAGATGTGGCTAGGACGAATCAATGAAAAAAACAATATGCTCCATAATTATTTTTACATATATTTCATATTGAATAAGTATTTAAAAATGTTTAAAAAACATTGAAAAATTGAAAAATGGTTATTATTTGTTGTTATGCAGTGAATGATTAAAAAAAAAAAAAAAAAATTATTTTACCTCATTGGGACTCGAACCGGCGACAAAAAGTTTCGAGAGGTTCCACAGCCAAGATCTCTACCGACTGCGCCATCGCTGCTATTGAAAGGACGTTCGTATTTTTAGCTGATAAGGAAGTGTGTAGCTTACGAATAATTGAATCAATTCAATCCTTTGCATTCACTCGCAATTGCTTTGTATGCAGAAACATTGAAAAGCACAAAATGAACATACTCTATCAAGATAATGGAAAAATAACAATTACTTCTTGCGTTTTAGATCAAAATACGTCCCGGAAATCGGTTTTCGATTTTTTTCACAATGACGCAGGTGGTTTAAAAATCTGAAAAAAATTGGGGATAACAATCGTAGGTGTTAGATTGTTACTATATAAACCAAAAAGTTGTACCTCGAAGATTTCGATACGAAATCTTCTTTTTTCCGTTTTTTTTTACTTTGCCGATTTGTCACGCTTAGCTACTTCGACGGAAAAATCTGAAAAAATTCTCCAATATGTCCGGTACCGTGTAGAATATGTCAGAATTTATTTGGATTTTTTACGCCTCAATAAATGGGGAAAAAGGGCCAAAAACCTGTTTTTTTCATTTTCCCCATAACTACCCTTCCGGTCAAAATTCAGGGTTAAAAATTTGTAGACATCAATCGCCGAGCATTATCTATCGAATGAGACCGTCCCCATTGAAATCGGTTGAAGGGCACTTTTGACCCCCTTATCCTGCTATACCCTTTATAAAACAAAATTAGCAATAACTAAAATTTCCATAAAGAATAAAGCTTGAAAATCTCAATAAAACAAAGATATCAGAATTTATCGTTAGTTTAAGTCCAGAAAAAGGAGAAAAACCAGAAGAACATTTCTCTTTGTCCTTCAAACTACAACCGTTCTTCCAAGATTTTTCGCAAGAATCAGCAAATCGGCTCGATTATAGCGTTTGACATAAGAGAAATTAATTCACGTTCAGCCGCATGAAATAATGGCACCCTCGGCATTTAATTCATGGATTTCTTTGCAGTTTCGTTGAGAACATGCCCAAGTGGCCGTGCAAATTTTTGCTGCTCTGGCGCTTTATTTTTCAGAGCATGAATCTTTCGTACACGCGGGAAGGAAAATTGAATTTTTCATTAAGAAACATCTCTCGAATTTCCCTAACCATTTTTGCAATGCGATTTCAAATATACTTCGCACTACATGCTGCAGAAAAATGTTAAGATTTCATGAAAATGTTAAAAGCATTGCTCGAGGAAAGTTTTACGATTTTAATTTCCTGCTTTTGAACAGAGTTCATAAAGCTGTCTTCCGGTTTAACATTGTTTGTTGCATTTTAATTGGTTGAGTATTTAGACATAGATATATTCGATAATAAATTGCTTTGTTGACAAATTAATGGAGTATTAAACCTTCAAATTTCGAAGAGTTTTATAATTTGTTTTTCAGTTAATTCATGTAATAGTATTTTGCAACTTAATTAAATTTCATAGATTGCCTTCTCGTCTTATATTTGCAAACTGCTGTAAATTTAATCTTAGAGAAAAGAAACTTAGTATTATCGTACATTTTGTAATACTATTTGTACTTGAATTTTTTCTCTATTGTAACAGCTGTAATTAAATACAAGTGCTGTAGAATGCTTGGTTAAATATATAAATTGTTATCGATTTCGAAAAACGAAGACATTTGAAGAGAAAGATATTTTAAGAGGTTTCAAGAGAACGTATAATCGACTATAGCTCGACATGAAGCAGCGACGGGTTAAATAATGAATGGAAAGACATGAATAAACTGTACATTTAATTTACTCTATGTACTTTGCCTATGCACAGTGAAAAGTTTACTCTGAATGTTATGAGTCTTTTTAAAACAAACATTATCAAATTATATGAAAAAGTAGGACTTTACAGTACTGTAACGGAACGTTCAATTTTGGGCATGATTTAAATAAAACAATTCAGGTTCCATAAAAATCCAAACCTCTAGGGGTTCTCCGAATTTTTCATTTTGAATGTCATACAAGGCAGTGACAAATTTTCTCGTCCAATTCCAAAAATTACAAACTTTAATTATCAGTGATAATTTATCACAATAACAGAAATATATCAACTCGATACTAAAACTGTAATTAAAATGAAAATAATTCGATCCCTCATTTAATGAAGGAAAAAAAAGTATACTACACTAGAATTCCACGAAAACTCATAAAGAAAAATTGTAACAGCAGAAGTCAGAAGAAGAAGACAGCTAAAAATTGCAGTTTTTTGACAACTTGCACTATTTATTTCCAAAAATACCAAAAAATCCTACCTTCTGCAGTGCATCGGTGCAACAGGCCAGCTTCTCCTGGTTCTAAGAATGATAGCAGGTGGCCTAGCATGTCCAACGACAGGTGCCGAAGTACGTCCATGGTTCCTCTTCCCCCAAAGATGTCCCCCGCCACCGGGGCCACTTCCGGTCCCCGGTATTCCCGGATGTGGACCACTTTCGCTGCACGCCCGCCTGGAGAACATCTCGCGCTTTCTTTCGTCGCACTTCATCATCTTACTTCTTCTAATCAGACTGTCTTATTCCACTTAAAACAGGCTCCGTTAAAAATTGCACTCGAAAATCACACAATTCTTGGAGGAACGATGGAAGGAAAAATTCTGCAGCACTTATTGATCTTCTGTGAATTTATAGTTCGTTAGAAGTTTCACGAGCCGAGTTGTAATCCCAGGAACGAGCTTATGGGATACTGAGTTCATGCTGTTCTTGGATCTTTTATGGTTTAAGTTTGATTTGCTTGATTCCTGCACAGAATTCGATAACTGCTTTGAGTGGTCACTTTTGAAAATTTTGTGCTTGATTCGATAATCCGTTGGATTGAAGTCTCTCCTTGGAATAAGTAAGTGTAAAGGAAGTATATTCGAATCTGTCGTTCAATCTTCACAAATAAAAATTACAGGAACTTGCTAAAAGGGCGTGAAGACCACTCGGCTCTTTATCCTTTGTGCTTCAAGCTTCCCTATATTAATTTTTGTACTAATTAGAATCCCCACAATTCAGTCCCACCTAGTGAAAGTAGTTTCCTCCCGTCGATAGTCAGACTTCTCTGATCAAACCTCTTCTTGCGCTCCTTAAAACCCCAAGAATAGATTTGCAAAAAGCCAAGATCACATTCCACTCTATATTTTTGTGCCCAAATGTTAATTAACAAAATTCTTGTACTTATTTCAAGTCCCACCAATTTGTGGACTATTACAACGCAGAGAAAACGATTGCTCACGGCGTTGCTTTTTCTCGGGTCTTCTTTCTAGATGGCTATAATCAACTAGAAGCACCGGACGCGTTAGCGCGTTCCTTGACTGGTGGTCGCCACGTTGGCTCGGTTTTTATCTTTATTTTGGGCCAGGGAGACAAGCCCCACGAGAAATTAAGATAAATTCACCCCGCTCGTAAAGCACGACACGGTGGAGGCAGAACTTTTTTACGAGGAACTCTCCAGGAGAGCTTCGGATGTCAACTTGGCTATGATATTTCTGGCAGCGAATGAAGGTCTGCAGCTCGTTCCTTTTATTCTTGCCGGGACGTGCGGCTGTCTTGCTGCTCCTCCTTGCTCCCTTAACTCTGCTTTTATTTCTCTCTTTGTCACTTGGTCTATTGCTATTCTCTCTTTATTCCTGTATTCTCTTTTCACTCGTTCTCTGGCTGTACTCTCTCTTTTGTCTTCCTCTCTCCTACTCCTACTCTCCTACTCTCTTCTACTCTCTCCACCTTCTCTGTCTGTACTCTCTCTTTTATTTCTCTGTCTTCCCTTACTCTGCCTTGCTCTATCGGGCTGTCAGTTTTTTTCTTTTCTCTGTCTCTCTTCCTATACGCTCTCTTTTATTTCTCTCTCACCCTACTCTCTTTTTTATTTCTCTCAGTCCCTTACTCTCTCTCTTTCTATCGGCCTCTATCTACTTTTTCTCTCTTCTTATACTCTCTCTTTCTATCGGCCTCTATCTACTTTTTCTCTCTTCTTATACTCTCTCTTTCCTCACTCGCTCTCTTCCTACACTCTCTCTACTATTTCTCACTCAACCTACTCTCTTTTATTTCTCTCTCTTCCTCTGCTCTATTTTGCTTCTCGTTCTGCCCCTATTCTCTTTAATTTCTCTCTCTTCCTCCGCCCTATTTTACTTCCTGCTCTCCCTCTACTTTCTCTTATTCTATCGGCCTCCCTCTATTTGTCTATTTCCCGATACTCTCTCCGGTCTCTCTCGTTTCCTATAGTCTCTCTTAATTCTCTCTCACACCCTATGTCCTCTTAATCTGTCAGTCTCTCTGTATTCTCTTTCTACACTCTTCCTTTTATTTCCCTTTTTGTCCCCCTACTCTCTCTTTCTTTCGATCTGTCTCTATTTTTTCTCTCTGCCTATACTCTCTCTTTCTCCCTTTTATTTCTCTCTCCGTCTGCTCTCCAGAGAGAAACAGCTTTCTCACTCTCTCTTTTTCTCCCTCTATCAATTTTTCTCTCTATCTTCGTCCCTCTCTTGTATTCTTCTGCGCGTTTAGCCAAGTTTCTGACACTTTCTCGTGTTATTCCTCAAAATTTCCTACCGTTCTAACTTCTTCCTACGATAACAGTAAAAAATCTACGACAAACCTCCAAGCTAGCAAAGGTGCGAGAAATCGGGAAGATCGTGAAAAATAGAAGGAGGTCTCGTGAATTGGTCCACCGGTGAGGGTCTTAAGATTACAGGAGAATTGTGAGGTAGAATTCGAAAAGGAGAGAGAATTTATCGCGGGTCTGGGCCCAGCAATGAGTATAATTAAGACGAGCGAAGATTCTCTTGAGATAGTTCGGTAACTTCGTCGATCAGCCTTCGTTCGAAGCGAGCGTGGTCCTCTGGCAGCAAGTTAATTGAAAGCTCGCTTCTGTTAATTGCGATTGAGAGTCCATCCGGATGTTTCTCAGTTCGGTTAAATTCTTCTCCGATTATTCTATGTAAAATCGTAAGTTAGGATGAAAAAGTCGTTATCGTAAAATACAGAGACGAGTTCTTACGTCGTCTTGCTATTTTTTTTTCTTTTTTTTTCTCTTAATTATCGAAGAAAAGATATACGAATTGTGTTTCCCATTAATTGTATTTGTAATATTGATTATTGTATTAGTTGTTCACTTGATATTTTTATCAATTTCCTCCGATTAATTTCCTTTTCCGATTTTTCAGTTGCTATTCTAGTTTGGTGCGTGATGTTATCGTGTTGCGATGGCACACGTTGAGATATTTGATAGTGAAAAATGTATGCCGTTTTAGTAGAAATTATCGGTTCGTATCAGCAGCGTCACTTTCGTCGTCCACGTCCGGAAGTTCCATCTGAAAGCGTAGAATTTCGGGTGAATTTTTTAACAAGTGGTTTCGGCAATTTTTCGACCTTTCGTTGCGTGGAGAGATTCAGGAAACACGGGTTCATGGAATCTGCAATTCCAGAGCTGGATAATTTATTATCCACGATCTGATTGTCAACTTAGGGCGCTACAATTAGCTACTTTCCCTTTTGCAATATAAAGAGTGTTAAAAAAATTTAATTTTTATATGGTATTTAGGATACACTGTACTGAGTGAAAAAGCTTTAGTAGTCAATCATGATACTAGCAAACGAAAATGTTTATATCTCAGAAGCGATGACCTTTCGACCTGTTTACTAGAGCTTTTTTACTCAGTGCAGTGTATCCTATATACCATATGAATATTGAATGGTTTTTTTAACACCCTGTATAGTTGAATATTGAAATTATTAAACATAACAATTAAATCAAATATTAAATATAAATTGCTGCGCTATGGTCAGAGGTGTGTGACCAGACGTGAAGTACGGGCTGCAAGAATAGGCTGGTGGGGTGGTGACATTATTTTTCAATAATAATTTTATAGTTTAGGTATTATTATCCTATTCTCTGTCAAATATGAGATAATTCGCAATTTGCGTTATAAGTTTGAATAAATAAATGAACATTAATAGCCAAGTGCGTGCAGTGGCGTTAAAAGTATAATATTACATTTTATATTTGCAACCGATTAGCGTATAATTTTAAAAACTTTCTCTAACCTCTTAGCATCTTAATTAAAACGAAGTCATAGCTATTCAACTAAATTGCCAATAAAATTAACATTTTGTCGGATCTGAACATTAATAACAAGACAGCACATTGGCAAATGTTAAAATTGTAATTTTAAATACCGAATTTGATTTGCCCTATAAGAATTTAATTGCAAAGAAAGTTTTGAACTTTGAGGAATTCACGTACACCAACTCACAAAATTATAGAAATTACAACGAAGAATATACGTACAGATATATATCGCCATAACATTTAAAATTCTAAAAATAATTTATGAAAACCCCTGCAAAATATCAATAAAAAAGAATACTTCCTTTTCATCTAATTTTACTTTAACCACCCCCAAGATTCAGCGGATCATACAAAAGACTACAATCACCCTCAACAATGAAGGTATTAATTAAAATGATTAAAAACATAATACAAATAACTTCTAACGAGCGTACATTTCCAACCATACAAACCGAATACTTCTTTATTCATCAACGGCGACTCGCACTCAACAGGAATCCTCAACGAGCGCAAACATAATTCATCCCTTTCCCCGTTGAAGCGTTACAATTACGAGAAAATGAAAAAGATACGAAGGAGAAACTTTATCATCAGGCAGCACTCAATCAGGCTTTCTCAGTGGTTTACTTTGCCGTCCACCTTTCGTCGATCGAGACGTGATCTTAAACATCCCCTTCCAAACCGTTCGAGGGTTACTCCGATGTTTCCGAGTGCCCTCGAACGTTCCAATTTCAGAAGTACTCTCGCATGGAAGCTCCTACAAAGACCAATATTCCATAAGAATAATAACTAATAATCCATTTCTTAACGGATAAAAATGGTAAATAATAAGCCCTTAGCTTCCACGGCAATCAAGCTCTGTTCTTCGTCCACCTACGGTTTCATCCCCCGGTTATTATTTGTTGAAAATTCATACATAAATCACCTTTGTCCTTGAACATTATTGCTTTTGAAACGAATGGAGTATCTGTTAATTGTTATGATTTAATTCAGTTGATATAATTAATTATTTCGGTAGTTTGTAATACTTTGATGTGTATTTTCATATTGTTTATTTGTTTTGTAGTTTTTCGGGTTGGAACTTCTATGTGATTTCGTCTAAGACTTTCTGCTGTAGGTGGGTGTTGAACTATAAAATTTGATTCAAAATACCAAAGAAAGATTTTGAAATTTTTCGTTGTGATTTACTTGTTCTTGATTCACTTTTAATTCGGTGTCTTCGATTAATCTTAATTCACTGAAAGCGTCAAATGAAAAATTCTGAATTAACTTAAACCACTAAATTAAGAAATCTGAATTATCTTAAACTGCCAAACAGAAGAATCTTAATTAACTTAAACCGCAAAATTATTAAATCTGAATTCACGTAAGCCATCGAATTAAAAAAACTCTATTCAACTCAAACTGCCAAATTAAAGAAATTTAATCGACTTGAACCAACTGAAACAATTTCATTTCACTCGAACCAAAAATAATTAAATATTTCCTCGTGAAAACGTAGAGATTGTGGATTAAATGTCGTTGTATTTTTAAAAGGGAAGAATAAACGTTTCTTTGTGTTATTTCTCTCGGTGTCAATCGATTCTCGTCGACGAATTCGGCGCGGGCGAACGAAATAAGATCAGAACTGGCAGAAAATTCTGAGTATTGTTTTAAACGAGGATATTCACACGGTGTGCAAGAAAATATCGGACCAGTGAATTACAGTGTGAAAGAAAAACGTTTGCCGTTCTGGCGCGCCAGAAATTCTGATCCCTTTTTCGGGCTTCTACGATTCAATTGACTGACTCTAAAATGTTTACTCCGTGCTACGATTTATTCCTGACCTTTCCTGGCATACTTTCGTCCTATTTCTGTTCCGTTTTTATTCGACTTTGTCCGAGATTTATTTCTATTAGGAATATCGTCGTGCTCGGAGAATTTCCTTCAACTTCTTGTTGCCCGTATTGTCGTTTTTACCTTTCTCTGTTTGTAATTCGAGTTTTGATATCTTTCTAAGTCACATTTTAAAATTTGTACACTGCAAATTAATTCTAAAACGGCAATTGCCAATGAACACTTGGAAAGTCGGGCTCCGTCTTAAAACAGCAAATTAAAAAGTCGTAATTAATTTGAACCAAGTCAGAGAATGTTAATTCACAGAAATTACCAATTCGAAGGATGTCAATTCACTTACAACACCAAAACAAAGAATGTTAATTTCACTTAAACCGCCGAATTGATGATTCTTCGTTAACTTAAGCCGCCAAATTAAAGAATCTTAGTCAACTTAGACTGCCAAATTAGAGAATCTTAGTTAACTTAAACCGCTACATTAAAGAATCTTAGTAAATTTACACTGCCAAATCAAAGAATGTTAATTTCACTTAAATCGCCGAATTGAAGAATCTTGGTTAACTTAAACCACCAAATTTAAGAATCTTAGTTAACTTAAACCGCCAAATTATAGAATCTTAGTTAATTTAAACCGCCAAATCGAGAAATCTCAGTTAACTTAAACCGCCAAATCGAGAAATCTTAGTTAACTTCAACCGCCAATTTAAAGAATGTTAGTTAATTTACACTGCCAAATCAAAGAATCTTAATTTCACTTAAATCGCCGAATTGAAGAATCTTGGACAACTTAAACCACTAAATTTAAGAATCTTAGTTAACTTAAACCGCCAAATTAGAGAGTCTTAGTTAATTTAAACCGCCAAATTGAAGAATCTTAATTAACTTAAACCGCCAAATTATAGAATCTTAGTTAACTTAAAACTCCAATTTACAGAATCTTAGTTAACATAAACCGCCAAATCGAGAAATCTTAGTTAACTTAAACCGCCAATTTAAAGAATCTCAGTTAATTTACACTGCCAAATCAAAGAATCTTAATTTCACTTAAATCGCCGAATTGAAGAGTCTTGGACAACTTAAACCACTAAATTTAAGAATCTTAGTTAACTTAAACCGCCAAATTAGAGAACTCTTAGTTTACATTAACCGCCAATTCGAGAAATCTTAGTTAACTTAAACCACTAAATTAAAAAATTTTAATTAATTTACACTGCCAAATCAAAAAATCTTTATTTCACCTAAATCGCTGAATTGCAGAATCTTGGTTAACTTAAACCACTAAATTTAAGAATCTTAGTTAACTTAAACCGCCAAATTGAAAAATCTTAATTAACTTGAACCGCCAAATTATAGAATCTTAGTTAACTTAAACCGCCAAATTACAGAATCTTAGTTAACATAAACGGCCAAATCGAGAAATCTCAGTTAACTTAAACCGCCAAATCGAGAAATCTTAGTTTACTTAAACCGCCAATTTAAAGAATCTTAATTTCACCTAAATCGCTGAATTGAAGAATCTTGGTTAACTTAAACCACTAAATTTAAGAATCTTAATTAAGCTAATCTTAGAAACCACCAAACTAAAGATTCTTAATTCATTTAAACCTCAAACTTAAAGAAACTAAATTCACCTCAAACCCCTATTAAAAAATATCTACCTTCAATAGCATCAAGAACGGTCCTGAACAAAATCATCCAAACCAAAAAACCCTACAACTCCATCCCACCCACCCTTCAAACCTCCGCCAAAGCCATGGCAGTTATGGGGTTAGACTTCAATCTCTCTTCGTCACCTCTGGGAAATTTCTTCGAGTAATATCACCCTACACCCTCCCCCGCTCAAAACTCATTCAAAATTATAGGCCCTAACCAAAACGACGACCCTCGAAAAGCAAAATAAAAAAGAACAACCACCCGTTCTCCGCAAACGTTGAAAACTCAACCCCCACGCGGAATAACGTCATCCATAAACGGGTTGAGAATTTCGTAGCTGCAAATCGCAGCTAATTCAATTCTCAGGCGAATCTGAGGAATAAGGAGCGTCGAGGTCCTCGTAAACGTTAATGCGGCAGAGAGAGGGCTGAAAGGCACTAAATCCTGATATCCAGAGACGACAAGAAGGGAAATGAAAGAAGCAAGAAGGGCCGCAACGGGAATAGGTCTCCTTTTCTCGCGGTGTATTTTCGCGAGACGAAGTTAAGGATCGTAGGACATTGTAAGGACCATACCTCGAGGACGTGGCGGTGAGAAGAAAAAAAGGATCTCGGGGCGACCGTATAAACAAGGGGTGAAAGGATCTCCTGCCTCGTAAAACCCCAGCTTTTACGAGGGACGCAGGATGTCCGACGAGTGATGAACATTTACCGGGACGTTTCATCGATCGTGATACTATGACTGGATTATTTAAAATTGATGAAGTCGGTGAAAATGATTTGATGAGTCTTCGAGCAAAGGGACTGATGGTTTTTAGTTGTGGAGGATTGCTAGATTGCTTAGGAGAGATGGCTCTGAATGGAGGTTTTTGTTTGATTGGTGTTTAACACGTTGAACGCCACCGGTAAATACTGTCTACTTATCTATTTGCGCCTTTTAAATTTCCTCTTTAAAAAGATGTAATTTTAACAGAAGAACTTTCACGTCAGTAGAAATGGTGACATACATCAAGCATTTAAATATTGCCGCTCAAAAATTAAAGTCATACTGCCTACTTATCTATTTGCGCCTTTTAAATTTCCTCTTTAAAAAAAATGTAATTTTAACGGAAGAACTTTCACGTCAGTAGAAATGGTGACATTAACAAAATTGTTAATGTCACCATTTCTACTGACGTGAACGTTCTTCTGTTAAAATTACATTTTTTTAAAGAAGAAATTTTAAAGGCGCAAATAGATAAGTAGGCGGTAGGACTTTAATTTTTGAGCGGCAATATTTAAATACTTGATGTATTAGAAAATTCGTAAATCTTACAATTTAAATGTCGCATGAAATTTCATTAAATTTAATAGCGCCTTATTTAGGAATTTGGTATTGCTGTTGATAAAATGGAATTACAATATTATATAATTTCAACTATAATGTTTCAATCAATCGTGCGGTAATAAATTATACGAGGAGTAATAAATTAATTTAATAAGACTCACTTAGCAGAAATTGAACGAACATTCGCCAAGCTAATTACTCTCGCCGAATGAGATCGCTTTAAAATTAATGACATGGACAATAAAACGGATACGAAATTATTCAAATACAGGACAGCGGTGTACGTTACAAACACAGCAACTAATTTATTCCCAAATCGATCAGGAAACCTCGAAAATTTAAGCAATAAAAACAATCGCGTACATTCAGAGCTAAAAGATAATTTTCTGGACTCGATCAAAATCTAGCTTCACCAATTTCTCTGCATTTCTTTTCTCCAGTTACTTTATTAAAAAATATTTCCAGCAGCTGCAGAATTCATTTGCCACATAATTCAGGATAACTTTTACTATTAAATAAATATTAATCGCGACACCGTGGATTTTTCCAGATTAAGAATTATTAAATGTTCAATTAAAAATATTTCCCATGCAACTGCGTCGTTCTTTTTTTAATTTTGACAGAATAATTGTTGCTCGAATCAAAAAAACGAATCCTTTAAAACTGAAAGTTGCAAAATATATTTCTCCATCTTTTTATATACACCTTCTCGCGATTTAGCCCTCCAAGAGCTCAGAAATCTTCATCGTCGTTCCTACGTGACCCCATATGTAACGAACACGGACACACACAGGCGTAAATTCGTCGAGGATAAAGATAAAGGCTCTAATATTAGCGTATAGCCGACAAAATTTAATATGATACAGCATTTCACGCAGAAACGACCGCGTGTCACGAAAATACGAAAAAGGGGCAGATGAAATCGCGGGAAAATTGCCATTAAAAATGTAACGTTTAGTCCGCGATCGTTGAAATTTCCGACGAATCTGAATCTACACGCAGAGACACGCGTGAATAAATGAAACGATGTTTCAGGAGTAATTTATGGCAACCTCTGTTACGCATTTAAATATGTATCAGATCTTTCCGGCAATTTTTCTGACCACTGTATTTTTAAAATGAACAATGACAAATTAAAAAGGAAATCTGAAACATTAAAAGTAAAGATACTATGGTAATCTGCAGATAAATGTTTCTTATCGCTATTATTATTTTTGCAGAGCCTATATTCGTTAATAAAATACGAAATTTTGAATTGTTAGGCAAAATGAATATCATAAAATAGATATTTTTCAACAGGAGATTGAAACGAATGCTTGGAGTGGCTTATCAATTTCTATGTAAATCTTTCGATCACGTTTCGGTTTCAGTTTTGAATTTTAATCAGTCAGAGATTAAATACTGCAATATTAATAGCAATTTTCGCGCTGTTATTAAATACAGCTACGAATATCTTCCCACTGAAATCCGTGGAATTTGAATTATAACATTAAGCTACACAGCACGATAATTATTTATGTCTTTGCAAAACTATTTTTTTAATTCATTCTCTGTTGTTTATTCCAATAGACCATTCTCATTTCCGAGCATTGTTTTCGCTCTTTGCCCGTAAATTCCAACGTGAATTCTGCGCCTGCTAGCGTCCTCTTAATTACAGTTAATAACGAATTTCTCGCATATACCCGCTTACATTCACTTATCTTCGCATATTCATCATTTCCTACATGTTCAAGCTTTCCACAATCCACCTTTATACAATTCTACGACTTTTTTCTCCTTCTTTTTTGGCGGTGATTACGTATTTATGAATTGGGAATGCCAATTAATTAGCCCGAAGTTGAATTCCTATTACGTCTGGGAAATTATCTAAGCTTTTCCATGTGACATAGAAATGTATAGAAAGCGTGCAAAAATCACGGATGTGGTATTCTAAAAATCTGAGATTGCAAACTTAAGAAATCAACCCTTTAAAGCCCAAATTAATTTTTTCCAATAAGAAAAAGGTATCTGTATATTTTTTGTAAAGGAGAAAGGAAAGTGGACATAAGACAAATATTTCTATCTGTCGTGGTTTCACGGGATTACTATTGGTTATCACGTTGCAATTTCATTGAAAGGCGGTTTGATGAATGAGACTGGTAGAAACAAAAGGGTTAAATCTAAAAATAAAAGCACGTATGTGCTCCTATTAGTCCGACATTCGTATACTACTGTGGTTCTGCAACTATGAATTCTATTCTACCGTGCAATTCAGTTCAATCTATGTAATTGGAAACTGATAATTTGATTCATGACCTCTCAATTTCCTATCTGAAATTCCATGGTAAAATCACAGGTTTCCCGCCTTCAACAATGTACGTTGTCGAGCTAACAATAAGTTGGATGATTATTCCTGTTATTCAGTCCTGCCTCTACCACTTTGCTCTTTCAACTATGAGTTTCAATTTCTTGTAAAATTTTGTTCTGTCTATGTGGGAATGGTTAAAATCGGACAAAAAAAAATTAAGAGTCCCTAGGGCCTAACGGAGGAGGTCACGAGGTTCGAGGTCATCGAGTAGTAGCCATTGATCAGCTGAGAGTGCGTGAGATCCGGATCGTTAAATAGAATTAGCAATATCGTATATTATATATATCCCGTCTTTTTCAGTATCTTTTTAATAAACAGTATCTTAAGAAGTGTGGCAAAAATTAGTTAAACCCAAGAACACTATTCCTACATCTATATAATTCGAAATTTATACCTTCATTCACGATTTAACAATTTTCTACTTAACCTTCATCCGCCCTTCAACCCCTTGCCCTACAATAACGCGTGGCACTCGTGGCGCGCTGAACGGAAATAGGGAAATTTTGAAGTTTCCCAAACACCATTAAATTGAAATTATTAGTTGGTCACGAGACAATCGAATTATTTCTATACTAGTAATAGTGCGATAAGTTAGACGTTGTATCACAAATCATTGATAATTTTTTATTTCAGCAATTAATTCTATCGTTTTGCACGTTCAGTCAGAAAAGAAATTGTAGAGCAAAGGGTTAAACAACATTACATTAAAGCCGCCTCGGGTCTTTTCTGACCTGTAGTTTATTTTTTATTAAAAACTCAGGATTTCCTTTTACTTTTTCTTTATTATAACTTTATTGAGAATAATATTTTTGCGCATCGTAAGGCCCTTTTGGCCGAAATAAATAAATCGACAATCTTTTGCAGAACTTTTAACGTTTATTCTATCAAATGTCCGATATTCGGCGATTTACACTTTTAAAACACAATTAAAATTTAATTTGCGCCAGAACGGTTCGTTTCTGACCCATGACCCCTCTCAGACATTTTACCTACGTAACAAGGCGAATGCGATGAGCCCATAAAAAAAATCTACTACCCTTTCGCGATTTTTTTTTACAAATCTCAATCCAATCGAAGGTGTAGAACAACCCTTGAAAGCCATGACAAATAATTTTGTAACACCCTGTATATTTAGTCACATCAGCCATGCAAACTGCACATTGAACTCAAGCTCATGGGAAATGATTATCCCACAAAAGCAAATTGGGTGACCACTCTGAACATCCTACCCTAACTCCGTCCAATTGGGCCAAGGGGTGACCTAGCTGATGGCAGTGGACATAGATATCGTTACTACGTTACCATGGCACCATGTTAGGTTACACCACGGCATCCCCGAACTGCGTAGGGGTTCCTAGCGGCTAGAGGTTTCATCCCCATGGGATCTTCAATGGTGTACGCATAAGATGGCCCATCTAACAAATGCTCTACAGTGGCAGAGCAGTAAAATGTTGGGGGTATGATCAAATTCCTTCATCTTGGTTGACCATATGGGCTTCAATTTAAGAATAACGTAGAAAGAGTTGGATGGGTAGCATCTTACAATCTTCATTATTCTTTTTTTACTTTGTTTGAAAAATTGTATTTACTCTGTATTTATCTGGAGAGGTTCTTGAGGTTAATATGTTCGTCGATCGTCCTTTACCGATTGAGACTCGTCGGTGGAATCATCACGAACGACCTGACCTACGAGGTCATCAGATGTAGGTTCAAGGAAAGCTACGTGAATTAGGACTAATAAGAATGATCACGTAACTTATCCTAATTATCGGACTGGGCAGCTCTGCAATTTAGTAGCTAATTAGCGTAGCTTTCTTTGGCTATACCTTCATTTTATGATCTCATTGATTGGGCCTTTCGCTGATGATTCAACGAAAGGTGGAAGTATCAAATTAGAAGAATAAAAGAGGAAGATAATAGCCTGAGGAACCTGCACACCTAAATACAGAGTAAGTATGATTTATCCAAAGTTCAAGGAAAGGAAAAAAGAATTGTAGAGCTGCTCAGTTCAACAATAAGGATAAGTTAGACCATCTTTCTTATTAGTCAGACCTTCCTATATCACTGTTCTCTTGCAACTATGAGTTCTATTTTCTTCTGCAACTTTGTTAGACCTATATAAATCAAAATTATAACTTCATTTACGAACTTTCAACTTCCTATTTAACACTAGATGTACCAAACCAGTCAAAATGACTGGTACACAATTTTTTCCAAAAATTCTCCAAGTTTATAGGAGAGTCGTAGAATAGATATTCTACGTCGATCTTATAAAACATAAATTACCGAATCGATCATCTTTTCCACCTCTTAATTCCTCTTTTTTCAAAATACTTATTTAATATTTGTAAATATGTTAGATTTAACGCCAGTAGTTCTAGTGTTAAAGTTACTTGTTGAAAGTAGAGGTCTCCCAGATGCAACAATGAATGGGAATTCAGTGTTGACCTTTATTAGTCAGACTGTATTCTCTGTTTCTACAAATTCTATTTTCCTCTGCAACTTTATCCAATTTGTATAATTCAAAAATTATAACTTCATTTAGGAACTCTCAACCTTTTATTTAAAGTTACTTGTTGCAAGCAGACTAATTGAAGGTTGAACAGTGAACATGAATTCAGAAATCAGATCCTTATTAATGAGAATGTATTCTCTGCACTTATAAATTATATTTTCCTCTGCAACTTTGTCCAATTTATACAATTTGAAAATTATAACTTCATTTACGAACATTCACCTTCCTATTTAGAGTTATTTCTTGAAAGTAGAGGTCTCGAAGGTTCAACAGTGAACATGAATTGAGTAATGATCCTTATTATTGAGAATGTATTCTCTGCACCTACGAATTCTATTTTTCTCTACAACTTTGTCCAATTTATATAATTTGAAAATTATAACTTCATTTACGAACTTTCAACCTTGTATTTAAAGTTACTTGTTGAAAGCAGACGTATTGAAGGTTGAACAGTGAACATGAATTCAGAATTCAGATCCTTATTAATGAGAATGTATTCTCTGCACTTATAAATTATATTTTTCTCTGCAACTTTGTCCAATTTATATAATTTGAAAATTATAACTTCATTTACGAACTTTCAACCTTTTATTTAAAGTTACTTGTTGAAAGCAGACGAATTGAAGGTTCAACAGTGAACATGAATTCAGAATTCAGATCCTCATTAATGAGAATGTATTCTCTGCACTTATAAATTATATTTTCCTCTGCAACTTTGTCCAATTTATATAATTCGAAAATTACAACTTCATTTAGGAACTCTCAACCTTCTATTTAAAGTTACTTGTTGGAAGCAGACGAATTGAAGGTTCAACAGTGAACATGAATTCAGTAATGATCCTTATTAATGGGAATGTATTCTCTGCACTTATAAATTATATTTTCCTCTGAAACTTTGTCCAATTTATATATTTCGGAAATTATAACTTCTTTTACGAACTTTCAACCTTGTATTTAAAGTTACTTGTTGAAAGCAGACGAATTGAAGGTTCAACAGTGAACATGAATTCAGAAATCAGATCCTTATTAATGAGAATGTATTCTCTGCACTTATAAATTATATTTTCCTCTGCAACTTTGTCCAATTTGTATAATTCGAAAATTATTACTTCATTTACGAACAACTTTCACCTTCCTATTTAGAGTTACTTGTTGAAAGGAGAGGTCTCGAAGGTTCAACAGTTCAACGGTTCAACGGTGAACATGCATTCAGTGATGATCCTTATCAGTCAGACTGCCCTATATCACTTTTCTCTTGTACCTATAAGTACTATTTTCCTCTGCAACTTCGTCCAATTTATACAATTCAAAAAAGCTCCTCAATTTCTTACTTTAAATTTTGTATTCAAACTATAGAACTATAGAAAGTCATTCTTAACATTTATCACACGATTGATAGTTACAATTAACGCAAGAAATAACATAACACAAAATCTCACGCATCGAAACTGGAACGATTTTCCTGAGAATCCGTGTAAGAAGTTCGAGGCCTAGATTCCGCGGAAAGCGTATTTCGCCTATTTGCAATTCGTAATACGCATGAATTCGCGGCACGAGAGGGACGTACGAGGCACGCTTCGTTTCGCTCCACTTTCACGGTACGATCACGGAATATTTCTCTCCCCCTCTCATTTTCTTTCTTCTTTCTTTCTTTTTTTTCCTTAGCTTTCCGCGAACTCACGCATGAGAGGAAAAGTGGAGGAATTGCGTTCGTTCGCCGGTTCATTAATATCATCCGCTTTCTTCCACGCCGATGAGTATTCGTGTCTTCGATTTTACGATTCCAGTCTTGCGAGATGATAGACAGGGTGTTCGTAAAACCGACGACCACGTTGAGCGAGAAAGGGGGTGAGTGGCAAAAATAAAATCGTTCCGACATATTGCCCGAAAAGGTTCAGTCAGATCTTCAATGTCAAAGGATGTACATTATAATTTATCGTGAAGCTTTCCACCAAAAAGATTGATTCTTTGCTGAAGACTAAAAGAAATTTGTGGAATACGGTCGTTAAATCAGGCGGTTCTTTCCGTTTCTACGTCCTGCTGTACTTAATAATTCATGGATAAGCTATGGGTTTGTCAGGGGTAAATCCAAGGACGCCTGTGGGGAATTTATGGCGTGTGGTGTACACATTATGATCCTGGTGACACGGGTTTCATATAAAACTGCCGAAATTTACTAGAAAACGTGGTTATTGAGATTCGAAAATATAGAGATATTAACACTTTATCTACCGCTCATTCTTCTGAACATTATGCACCACTGTATGTACCTACTTGCAAAGCTCTATAAGATTAAAATTAAAATTTGAAGAAATACTCATTATGTCGTTTTACCCCTTGCCGTATCATTTCTTTTGTGACTGAATGCACAATAGCTCAGAATTAATTACTGAAATAACAGTCTATCCCTGATTTTCGATATAGCGTACAACTTAACGCAATATTAACCCCTTGCCCTACGATTTATTTTGTAACTGCATCTGCAATAAGTCAGCTTTAAATTGCTATACTAAAAATTGGTCAGTAATTCTTGATATATTTTATCATTTAACGTAATATTAGTATTATAGAAATAATTTTATCGCGTTGCATCTCATTAATATTTTCAATTTCATAGGTTTTGCAAAACTTGAAAATTTCCTATCCCATTTATCGCATCACGAGTGTCACTCGTTATGGTAGGGCAAGGGGTTAATAGTGTAGAAATAATTTGATCGTATCGTGACCCACTGATATTTTTAATTTCATAGCTTTTGAAAAACTTCAAAATTTCCTATTCCATTTATCGCGTCACGAGTTACACTCGTTATTATACGGCAAGGGGTTAATTTCAGTTGTTCCGAGACAGCGTAAATTTATTTTATTATCATCTGTAATAACAGATTAATAGACTGTCGGCCAACGAGTATTGATAAACAGAAAATAAACAGAAAGCTTATTAACTCCTTGCCCTATAATAACGAGTGACACTCGTGATGTGGTAAATGGGATAGGAAATTTTCAAATTTTGCAAAACTGATCAAATTGAAAATATTAATGGCACGCGACGCGATAATATTATTTCTGTAATATTAATATTACGTTAAATTGTACGATATGTTAAGAATCACTGATCAATTTTTATTTTAGCAATTAAATTCTGAATTATACCGGAGGCAGTAACAAAACAAATCGTACGGCAAGGTGTTAATAGGCTTCCGGTAGATGAAGTGTTAAAGTAGAATATTGATAATAAATATTCGTCGGGAAATCAGAAAAAAGGGTTTGCTAAATTAATAAATTATTGGATTTCTATATATCACTGGACCTCCAACTTCAGCGATGCCAAACAGTAAAAAGCAATTCCTGATGAATCTTCATCAACAATTCTATAACCTATGGACTTAAACCACTCACGTGAAATTTATTAAACAACAAAAAGGATATCTATCCCTATTAACACCATAAAGACAGTAACAGGGACATCAAGAATCCAAGCCCATCCCATTTTCATCCCCAAACGTCATTCAGTGCCCAATAAATCTCCAAATTCCATTTTCTCTCCCCCATTCCAGTTTTAATTGTTCAATTCCCATTTATCGTTTCACACAAAATCCTGAGTATCCCAATAGGCACGGGGACTTCCATTTTCATCCCGTGCAACGTCATCCACTTTCAAAACCACCCCCATGCGCGTGAACTTCCGAATAAAATTCCATCACCGAAACGAGAACAGAGCGTTCATTTCCTATGGGAATACCTGGCTGACTGTCATTTATCGAGTCTGGACTTCCAGTTGAGAACATGGAGACACAATTTGCACGATTTGTAGCGCTGAACCGCGGCATGCCGCGAAGATGAAATCGAGATTATTCATGAATGAGATAGGCGGACAGATAGAGCACGTCAGTGCGGATACGTATAATGGCACGCGAGATAAGAGGAATTAAAGCCAGACGGAGATGGATGATGCCGACTCTCAAAGGATAAAGCTTTTTGTAAAAAAAAAAAAAAAAAAATGACCAGGATAGACGGCCACGTCTTGGCACATTCGTTAGGCTCACTTCCGATTAGAGAATTGCAGAGGCACGTGCCAGGGGGAGGGTGAAAAATGGCTGGCGAGGATTCGTGGTGAATAAAGACGTACCCTTGCGTCTCTCGAGTTTCGATTGTATCGGACATTTTTTCGAAATTCCACGTTTCCTCGATGGTGAACATTTTTATCTGCAGGTTAAATGATATTGTGGATGATTTTTGGAAGCGTGTACAGGCGCTTTTTGAAATCGGAGTTGAGTCGAATTGCGTCCTGTGCTTTTGTTGATTTTGAAAAAATTCAATGTTGTGCAGTTTGCAATATTTGCTCGGGATAAAAATATTGTCAGATTTGAAAGCGTATTCAGCTTCTGACTGGCTGAAAAATATATTTTTCTGTGATATTGTCTAGATGGAAAATAGTTTGCTAATATTCCAGTTGCAATATTGTGCAAATATTTGTACAATTTAATTTTCAATCGCTTTCGTAGCTCAAAGTAAGCCAAGGGAAGAATTAGAATTTTTCTTTTCCTTTGAGCTTCTGAATCGTGAACCTAATCGTAACAATGACCTCTATAATGTACCTCAAGGTCATTCAGATTGAAACTTCCTCCTCCAGAAAGTTCTCTTACATCAAAACATCATTTCGCACTACATTAAGAGAAATTTTGTATTCAATTTCACCACTTTTTATTTTATTAATTTCCATCGATTCACTTCATTTTCAATTCGTACAGCGTAGAACGTATTTCCCGCTTTATAGAAGGAATTGTATTTTATTCCAACGACAGGAAACGTATTTTCTTCGGAAGCTCGGCGAAGCGAGGAGGCCAAGACGAGAGGAGAAGTCGATACGATTGAAACTCTCTGGAATTACGCAGCCGATTCTTAATTCAATTCAAACAGCGAACTCCAATTATACGGATTGCTAATTAAAAAATCTCCAGAAACGACGAATCCGAGGAATTAAACGCAACGCGAGTTGAATTCCGTGAAAGTACATCCGGAAATGGTACTCGCTGGGGCTGCCAGAAATCTCGTGAATTTCCTTTTTTATTTTTTTTTCCCATATCGATTTGTCATTTTTCGCAATAGCTAAAGACTTCGATATTCCGAGGTCGAAGTCATCGAGCCTTTTTTTTGCTGCACTTTAAAACCTTTCTGGCATAACTGACGCGTTAACGAGAAGATGTCACGAGAATTTTGTTGAAGTCACGTTAACAAATGGGTTTGGACGTTTTCTATGGGTAAAGAAAAAAAATTATTACGCATATCTTCATATTTTGTGATAAAATAAAAATAGAAAATGATAGGGGATCGTTTTTCACTAGAGGTAAATATGGAATTTAGAGGCTGTTGCCAGTTTTGTGTATTTCTTTACAGTGATTTTCTTAATCATAATTTTGGCGTTAAAAGAAATATTCAACGGGGAATTAATAAAAATTGAAAGTAAGGGATGAGTCATTGAATTTGTGAAAGCCAATATAATTTTCTGGGAGGGAATTTTTTTAGTTTAATAAATTATTTAAGAAGAGGAATTCTGAAGGTAATATTTGTAAATTGTTTCGGGGATGCGTGGATAGTGGAAACTTGTAAAAGAATAAATAAATCAAAATATATTAAGCAATCTACACTATGAAAATTGAAACGCTAACGTTTAAAATTGGGAATTTCTTAAGGTGCATTTTAAGCAAAAACATTACTTGATTTCTGTCGATGTAAATGCTTTAATTTTTTCGCACGTGAAAGTTATTTGCAAGATAGTGCATTGGTTAACATTAATCTCGTCATTTACGCTAATAAATTTTTTTTTAAAGAATTGTCGTCCTTGTTTAAATAAAAATAACCAGAAACAGAAAAATTAAATAAAAAAAATGCAGCTTTAATACAGGGTATGTTATTTTCTTGAAATTATACAATTTTTAATAATCTTTTCGTTAATTCCAAAATCAGCAAAAGAAATATTAAAAGTACTCTCTCTAATTCCGTGTGATTTTATTTCACTTGAAATCACAAGATAATTCATTCAACCGAGTCTTCACATTTGATAATTAATGCTAAACGAGAAGCTTTTAATTACAGTTTCAATGTGAAAAATTTAAAAATATATCGTTGCAGTGTCACTATCTACATGTTTAATTAACATTTCAGATATAATGTAGTTATCCATGCGTTCGAAAATTACAGCAAATACGATCGTCCACTGTGACTACGATTAAAACTAAAATTTCAATCTGTATCGAAATCAGATCAGCAACGGCATTGCGAATTTTCCGGTGTTTATTAAAAATGCAATGCAACTTAACAATTTCAGGCATTGAGTCGACAATAATGCCAGATAAAATTTTAAACGATTTTATCAGACGGGATAACTAGAGAAATTATTCGCAATTTTTGTCCCTGACGGAAAGTCAAAAATAATCATTCATATTACAAAATGTTTGCAAGAGGCAAACAGTAAAAAAAATCATATTATCCCTGACGGAAAATCAAAATCAAATTTTTAATATTTAAAGATGTTTCAGAGGAATTTTTAATAAATTTTAGAGATTCATAATAATATAATAAATTTTCAAAATTTGAAGACGCTTCGGTGAGACGGAATATGGGAAAAAATTGTATTATCCCTGATAAAATGATTCAAAATGATCTTCCATATTTGAAGATATTTAAAAAAAAAGGCAGCCAGTGAAGAAAAATCGAATTTTAAGAAGGCACGACGAAAGCGCGGGCCGAAAGTGAAATTTACAATGCAAACAGCTTCATTCACGTGCGAAATACACTTTTCGAGACGGATAGCGTTAAAGGAAACGGTATCACGTTCTCGAAATCACAGAGAATTTTTCCATGACTCGGCGTATCGTTGTACATTATCGTTGTTTATCGATGGTAGATCAATGTTGACTTTTCCTACGGAAATTCGAACGAAAATATGCACCGAATTCACGAGGTAGAGAAGCGTAAAAATAATAGTGAAAAATTGCAAACACATTTTCTTCAATTTTTTTGTATTTCATCAGGAATGAGTTTAACGTGTGAACGTGAAAATAAACGATAATAAAAACGTAAAGTGATAAAATTCAACGGCAATTAAATATATAGGAAATCGGGATTAAGTAGATTATGTATCTACGTGATATTTTTCTTTTAAAAAAATTGGAATTGTAATATTAAACGCAATCTCGATTGACTCGTTGTAAACTTATGCAAGTTATAAATTCATTTGTAAATCTGCTACGTCGCAATAGTTGTTTTATGGCAAGGGAACTTGATCAACGAAGAAATAGCATTACGTGATGTAATATGAAGAGGAAAGTTCCGAGCAAGCTTTCATTATCGTCAGGATTGGAAAAATGTGAGAATAAGGTGAGGAATTTCACGTAGAGGGATGAAAGGAAACTTCATAACAAGCCATGAGAACACGTTATTTCTATTTCAAGGGGGTTTCATTTGGGAAAAAGTCAAAGGGAAGTTTTCTTCCTGTAAATGGAATAATTTAAACGTCTGACAATGGAATACCGCCCACATGAAATGATAAATATCAAGTCTGAATTTTTAAATTATTTTCTAATGAAATTTTGTATTTTTTTAAAATTCTAATTTTTATACCATTCTTCTTAAAGTTTAAAAATCAACATTTGCACTCTGCTACGTTCATTGACACTGCCTTGCTGAGAATCCAATTGTTTAATAACCGTTTAATTTTAAACAAAATAAATTCAATCAAAGTACCGAGAAAGTGTGAGTTTTTCATTGAAAGAAATAATTTAATTTTAAAGAAAGAAGGAATTACAATATGATATAGTAAAGGAAATTCATTAAAACGAAGTAACAATGTTTTTTTAATATTCAAAGTAATTATCGCCACCGTAGAATCGTTGTAAAAATAACTTCTGAAACTTTTTCTAAACAGTGAAAATCTATCGAAATTTCCGAAACAAACAGCTAAATCCCGTCAAAACATTAAACTACAAAAGTGTCGACGAAAAACGAAAATACAATAAAAGCTGCAAAATAGCCCTACCTCTTCAACCATAGAGCAACAAATCAAAATGCTAAAAATCCCAAATCCCAAAAACTATCGAAACTACCGGGTGTTAATATTATCTCGAACCCAAACCCACGAAAATCACAAAACAGATGGTACTCGAATATCCCCGACCATAATTCACAACAACGTCGTAAATTAATGCAATGCCCCCGAATGGGAAGCCGTGGTGTTTCCTGATCGATTCGTCGTCAGTCGATGCGGAAGTCACTTTGGAAATGTTAATTAACACATCCGGAAGTCCGTGGCTCGTACGATGGCAGACAAGCCACTACAGAGACAAAGGCTCGGTCTGGCGAGGGTTGAGGAGAAGAGGACGCTGGAGAATGCAAGTGGTAGAAGACGCATAGGGGGAGAAAAGAATGAGGGGTTGCAGTAAAAAAGTCTGTGACCTCGTTTAACCTCGCACGGATTTAGAAGGAGGTCGCTTAGTGTCTTGAAAGCTGAATCTGCAAAGTACTGGGACTTTGGAGAAAGATTGTCTTAAATTGTCGAAAAGTGTATGATGGTCTTCGACGTTTGGAGACATGAAAGTAATTCTTATGGGGGTAGAAATCAAAGTAATTGTTAGGTGAATTTTTGAAGTATTGTGAAAGTTTGTCGTGACCCGATGAAAGGCTGATAATTTTGAAAGGCCTTCTTTCACAGAGTTGGATTCGAAACCCTAGAACACATCTTAACCCTTTTGCTACGACTTCGTTTTGAAAATTATCGCTGGTAAAGTACTATTGGGTAATATTTGTCCCGACAAAATTTAAAAAATACGCTTTGCGTAGAAATGAATTCTACATGAAAAATATCTTCTTATTAGGTTGGTAAGAAATTAATGGCGGTTTTCGAGTTTTCAAACTTTGGCGCTTAATTTTCAGGTAGCCGTTCATTTTAATCGGTTTGTCTTCTTAGAAGAAAAAAATTTATTAAAAGACTTATTTCTCGTTAGGAAAAATGTGTAAATTGTAATGGAACTTTATTTTCATTAAAAAAAGTTATTCCCATTCTCAACATGTGTATTTAAAGATAAAGTTTGAAAACCGACATTAATTTTCTACCAACCTAATATTACTCTGTTAACTTCTCTTGGTATAA
Source organism: Cerceris ruficornis (assembly GCA_963989415.1). Taxonomy (NCBI): domain Eukaryota; kingdom Metazoa; phylum Arthropoda; class Insecta; order Hymenoptera; family Crabronidae; genus Cerceris; species Cerceris ruficornis. The sequence goes on along the minus strand of OZ022530.1, from coordinate 6,528,930 downwards.
AACATGATTTCTCTCAAAATTTAGAAAGTCACATTGTTTGTAATACTTCTTGCTTGGGACTTATATGTCCCATCAGTGGCGAAAGGGTTAAAGGTCAGCAACAGGGTCACGAGATTTTACTCATCTTCGTTCCTGATCATCGTCAGGATGCATCTCTGTCTGATAGAGGCTACTATCTCTCTCTATCTGATCAGGAAGGGAGTGATATACCACAGTCACGGGTCAACCGAGACCCTACAAGTCATCATAGGGATCAGTAACCAGGTCAAGTGGTGTATCCACGTTGAAAAAATCTATAGATACAATATATTGTATGTTACTCATACAACGAACAACGAAGTGAAGACTGTTGAAAATGTCTAGCTCATAAGTCTTTCGATATTATCGCACTTTTTATCACGTTTAAAATTGTGATGTTAATTTATAATGTAAATAGGTAGTTTCTTAATCAGTCTTCGTGACTTTCGTCGCAGAACTGGGCCAACTGAAATGGATTAAAGCGCGTAAAACTGTAGGAGAAACAATCTAACTCTGAGATTGCTCTTTACATTTGAATCGTGAGCTCGTAAAGGCAGAATTTACGAGGTGACGAGACGGTGTGTTTTTTTTTGAGTAACGGAAGGTCAGTAATAAAACCTTTATGTCTCGCGAATTTTAATTTCTCCAAACTAGGATTACTTTGTATGGTTTTTATATAATTTAAAATTCCATATGAAAATTGTTCTTTGCAGTAGTGAGAAAGGACTTTCGGAAGTACTCCTCTCAAAGTGGTATAATAATTGTGATTGTTAAACGTGATGGAAGAAAGTGTTGTTTCAATTTGGTAAGAAACAACTGACCTACTTAATCACTTGAGCTTTTTCCTATCGCGTGATAATTCATTTAAACGTTACGGATTACTCGTCGACGAGTTCCTCTCTCTTTGGCTTCACCTTGTTTGCAACTTAGGAGTACTTTTCGCTCGAAAATCGTGATTTGTCGTCGGCGAGGGAAAGAAATAAGCGCCGCGACGAAACAAAAACAGCCATGCATTTACACCTTTCAAGTTCTTTTTGCAGCATCATAGAAAGGATTCCAAAAACTTGGAAGCAAGTGATTCTTCACAGAGAAGACAGAACACGATCTTAAGTGTATTATTGAAATAACACGAACAATTCGTGACAACATTTAACACTAGAACTACCGACGTTAAATCTATTTATTAAATAAATACTTTGGAAACAAAGGAGTCAAGAAATGGAACAGACAATCGATTCGGTAATTTATGTTTTATGAGATGGGCGTAGAATATTTGCTCTGTGGCCCTCTTATAAACTTGGAGAAATTTTGGAAATAAATTGAAAACCAGTCATTTTGACTGGCTTGGTAGTTCTAGTGTCAAAGAAGTAGAGAGAATATTTTCTTGAATCATTTCTTCTGTGATGAAATGAATTCTCCATATTTAGCAATCTCAGCGACAGAGGATGAATGTTTCCTTCATAATTTCACTAAAGCAATTAACACTAATCGTATTGGCCAATTTTCGTGTATTTATTCCTTCCGGGTTCGGTCATTCGACTGGTTGTAAAATAAGGATAGCATATTAACCCCTTGCCTTACGATTTCTATTTTGACAGCGTGCGTAATACCCCAGAATTAATTCCAGAAATACAAATTTCTCTCTGATCTTTAACATTTGACACAATTGACTGCAATATTAATATTATAGAAATAATTTTACCGTCTCGTGATCGACTGATATTTTCAATTTAATAGTTATTGGAAAACTTCAAAATTTCGTATTCCATTTATCTCTTCACGTGTCACACGTTATTGTAAGCTAAGGGGTTAACGAAAGATATGCAGGAGATTGTCAGTTTTATGTTGAAAACGTCGAAAAGAACAGCCTTTAGTTAATAGTGCAAAAAAATGGCAAATTCTCATTCCACTGAAACGGTCATTCGACCGTCTATGGTACGATTAGCGTTAACAGGAAGACAGAAGTAAAATGCAAAATATCTCCTGAACTAAAAATGTTCTAACAAAAATAGCTGAATACATTTTTACAAGAAAAGTCAAAATGCATCGATTAATCAACTCCAAAAAGGGAAATCTTATCTTAGAAAGCAGCTTTACTCTTGGCGTATTTCCAACACAGCCACACCAAAAAAATTATTGATTTCACAATTCGCTTTCCTCGCAAATATTTACCTCTTATTTATACCATTTCTCGCCGAGGGTGATAATAATGGTGCAAATCAAGCTGCTAATGCCAAACTGGCCACCCCCTATAGATTACACCGGGCATAAATGGAGTAAAGAAATAAAACCATAAGAAATACATTACAACGGCAGAATCTACTACCGTAAACTTCTACCCTACGAAGAAATTAGAACGATCACGTGGAATAAAACAGCCCCAAAAAAGTGTTTGCCCAGTTAACAGGATGGTCAGCATACCCCCAACAGAGAAGCTAATGGAAGTGCGTTACACTGCTACACACCATCAACGTATCAAGAGAGTTGATTGTGTGACCCCTTTAGATAATTACGTCAGCTACTCCAGAAGTGGACCAACCGACATTCGTGAGCTGCCATGAACCAGCGGGACACACAATAAAACACCATGGTGCTTTGGAGGTCGACGGATACCATGAAACTTGTCGTAATTCCGCTCGACTTTCGTCGAATGATGGACAGGGATGTTTTATGGTTAATCGGATGTAATTAAAATTTATAGGGTATCAACTGGTATTGATTTACTCGCTGGTAGAAAATCAGAGGGAAGTTTCGAAGATTGTCGAATTAGTGAACCATTTTGCGGCTTTGTGGAAATTCGGGGGTGTGTTCGTCGAGGGAATTTTGCTTTTTGAACTTTGATCCGTGTTGAGAAGATTTGAATCAAGTGTTTGTCAATTTATACGAGTAAATCTTGGAGAATTCAAGGGTTATGAATTTTTATATTGTTGTAGCTGATAAAATGGGTTGGAGAGTGTACGATGATCTTCAGATGACCTTAGGAAATTTTGAATAATTTGAAGAGGAGCAGTCTGCTGAAGATTTCATTTCTGCTGAAAATTTTCACGTGGCAAAATCTGTTCCATGGAATTTACAGTGGCTGCGAGGCATTCTCCAAGAAAGTATGTTTTTAAATTTAATCTCGGCTCAGAGAAGCTCCATTACTGCCGCTAACGTCAGTAAACAAACTTCTACTTTGTTCTCTAGTCTTAAAATAGATTCGAAGATAAACATTTCGAAGAGAAATGGGATAACTTCGGTTGATCGTCAGAATTTAAATTATTGTACTCTTCATTCAAGGACATTTGAAGGTCACCTTATCGTTCATAGATCTCTCTTCAATATATATCTGAAAATTCTGTTTCTGCTGAATTAATAAGGAAAGCTGTAATTTAAATAACATCATCGGAGACGTTGATAACTCAAAAAATGACTTACGAGAAGAAAAGTGAATCACTAGTTACAAGAATGGTCGTTCAAAATCAGATATCTTTCCATTGACACAGTTTTTGCACCAATTAAAAGAAGACATCGAGGAGGAACGGTTAAAAAACACCCCGTCTAATTTCACAGATAATTCAAAGGGTGTCAACAGATAAACCCGGCTTTTTTGAACGTTTGATTGCTTTTTTTATGTCGTGAGAAACGTCGAAAGAAAATATACTTGAACTCGAAACTCTGCAAGAGACAGAAGGACGCGTGTAAAGGAGAGGGGTCGAAGAAGCACTAAATTCCTATTTCCCATGGGGATCGTCATTCTTACAGTCGGTTTATTTCAATGGTAAGTTTAAGCGGCTAAATCCTTCGTTAGCTCTGCAGGCTGAGAATTCAAAGGCCTCTCAACGAGAGAGTTCAGTCTCTCAGGTCTGTCAGTTGCAGAATTATCAATTATTCGCGCTCAAATCGAGAAACTTTGACGATCTTATTGGAGAGCTACAAATTATAGAATTACAAATGTGTCGATTGAATTTAAAGGTCTGTAAATGTAGGATTTGGATGAACGGATTTCCTGGAATCACACTTAACACCAGGCTTACGACAAAGCTAGCACGAAAGTAACTTTATTCTAAATACAAAAACAATGAAATATAAGAAACCATAAAAACTATGATGAATATACAGAACAAACTGAATGCTTTAACCCTTTGCGGTCTGAATTATTTTCTCAATTTTGAAACTCACTTAATGAAATTGCAAATATAATTACTTTGAAAGTGGTGTAAGTCCACTTTCCGCCAAGACACAATGTTAAATTAAGAAAATTATTCTACTTAATTTCTCTACTTCACTTTTAACTAATACTTTAACCCTTTTAGTGCCGGATGCCGATATATCGTCGTTAGCAACACTCCTAACGGCGATCATCATGGGATTATTATTTAGTTTACTCATATGATATTAGTAGTTTTATTGCAAATAATTGAGAATACACAATTTATGTTCCATATTACGTCATTCTGTATTAAACTATGACCAAATCATGATTATTTTTATGTCTGACTGCTCTCTACAATCAGTAACTGACTTGTTCATTTTTCCTAACAATGTTAGATAAATATTAGTCCTACGATTTCCAACGAATATTGAGATAGATTTGTAATTAATTTAACACTAGATCTACGGGCGCTAAATCTGGTATACTTAAATATATTAAATAAGTACTTTAAAGAAGGATGGATCAAGCGGTAAAAAATACGATCAGTTAAGTAATTTGTGTATTACAAGATACACGTGAAATATTTACTGTACTGCTTCTCTATCAACTTCAGAAAATTTTTTAAAAAAGTCGGAACCCGTCAATTTGACTTGGTTGACTCGGTTGAAACTTCAAACGCGATTATCTCGAAACTGTATTTTCAAAAACTGCTCGTGTTGCAGCTCGAAAAGTTATCAATCGATTTGGCTGAAATTTTTCCACGTTTTTTCCTACAACATTACCGGAAGGATGTACCTAAAATTTTTAAGTTATCGCGTAAATAAATATATTTTAAGGGGTAAAAACTGTCGAGAAAATGGTCAAAAAAATTACCTTTTTATTAAAACGCCGACATAACTTTCAATTTTATACATTTTTTATATTTTTTTAGGTTTATCCTTCCCCCACAATTTCTATAATCGGAAAATAGTTTCGTTTTTTATTTCAAATCAATATCAAAAATCCTACAGGTGCAGCAGTTTGCGGTGTCTTACGAAAGGCACCGATAGAAAAAATTCGGAACTCCGCCATTTTGTAAAAAGAAAAAAAAGAAAAAATGTTTTCTAAAACTAGACATATGCAATAAAATGATATACAAATTTCAAAAGGATTCGATAATTTTATCACCTTCAAAAAAATTCACAAAAAAGGACTAATTTCCTTGCGTTTAAAGGGACTGCCCCCCTTAATGGTGTCTAAAAAATATCTACGTCTAACCGAGTCTCTAAAACGGATCTATCTAAAAACTATGCGTAAAGTATGTGTCTAATTAGGTCTCTAAACTGAATCTTACTGTAACTAACTATGCGTCGCGAGTCGCAACCTCTTGAGATGACGATCTCCTTTGCTTCTTTCCTACGACACACACCTCTATGGGTACTATACCGCAAACATGTTTGAACAGCATTTAACAATGTTTCTCGTGAAGAAATGTAACCGTACAGCCCATGCAAGCGAGCAACGTGTCAGAAGGAGGGTGACTCTCCCTTACGAATCGATCCCCACGTGTTTTCTGTTCTCGTAGATCGCTGTAATCCCGCGGCTGGAAATCTCTCGAGACCAGCAGAGCAATACGAGGGATGACAGCAGACTTTTCTCCGTCTCTTTCTCTCCGTTTAGAGTTGTCTGAGGGTGCGAGGCACGTCGAGGGTGTAGAAATGAAAGAATGCAGAATCGGTCAGGCCTCCAAGAGACGTCTAAGGTTGTCGTTGGAGAAGGGAGAAAAATACATGACGTTTTATAACAGTCTCGTCCTTTCCTTTTTTTTGGCCACTTTCTCTCCGATATCAGATGCCCCGACGTATTACCGTGTCTACAGAGTCCTCTTATCATCTACATTTTCTACCGTCTCTCCGTCGAATGGCCAGCCAAAATTGAGAATAGAGACGTCGACCTCTTCTCGATTCGTGTCTCCGTTTTTTTTGGGGGACGAATAAAGAAGATAGGAATGAGATGTACGTTAAGATCCGTTGTAAACTCGGAGGTTTTCTCGTGGGAGGATTACGTGGAAATTAAAAGGGACAAAAGAAAGTCGAGGGGATGAAGGGAAGCGGGTGGAGGGTAAGAGAAGACATCCGGCGAATCGATTTCCTTTTCGATGTCTACCAGTCGCGTTTTACTTTCGCTCGTCGTCTGGCTGGACCTCATTTTAATAGTGGACGTTGCTGCTTCGAAAGGACGGCACTTGAAAAATTTAAGGGGAAATATCTAAACAAATTTTGATAGTTTTTTTCATTGTTTTGGGAAGTGCGGAAGTAAGTAAATTAAATTTCTCTCCAATCATTAACCGAATTCATCCGCATTGAATTAAAACTCTCGGTAAACCCATGATCGGACAAAGTCAGCCCAAAATGGAAAAACATTAAGCTGTATAACATAAGTTGACTTTTGCAATTTTTATACAGCTTAATGTTTTTCCATTTTGGGCTGACTTTGTCCGATCATGGGTTTACCGAGAGTTTTAATTCAATGCTGTTGAATTTGGTTAATGATTGGAGAGAAATTTAATTTTTATAGTAACAAAACTTAAATCACAATTCGTCCTAATAGATTGTGATTATCAGGTTGCGAAAAAATATCGCAAAAATTAAGTTTCAGCGGTTTGATAGTTTCAGAAGAAAAATTATTTTTAAGGTCACAGCTTTGGAGTTTGCTTTGTTTTTTTAATTGGCTCACATGTTTGTAATGCTGCCGCGAAGTAATCAAGGTCGAGACTGATAAAGAAAGAGCGCAATTAGTCCAAATAGAATATGCTTTTGGTGTCCCTTCACCTTTATAAATTATAGATTTTAAAATATCGAGTAAGTTAGCATAAACAAACTTTTTCCCGTTCACGAAACAATTTTTCATTTTTCAACGGAGTTAAGTGAAGGCACGGCAAAATAATATTACTAAGCAGCATAATTAAAGCTGATTGATGAAGCGAAAGTTTAAAATACGCATTTTGGAAAATTAATATCAAAATTCAGGGCTGATGACAGTTAAATTTGGAATTTTCACCAAAAAGCCTTCGCGAAGTTGATGGAGACCGATAAGAATCATTTTGTCATCGATTGCACGCAACATAAGTCAATCGATTAATTACAGTCATTAATGGCAGCTGCTCATTAAGAGTATAATTCGGTGCCGGAGTTATCTCAATCAAATGTTTGAATTTCACGTTTATTAGTGGCGCCTTCGATAAAAGCTTTAGCCGATATCGTGAGTTTATTGATATTGCCTCTACCGCGTTACGAGCAACCTCGAACTCGTGCAGAAAATTGCGAGTTTCACCCTCGCCATTCTCCTCGGTTAAATAAAACTTCCAGATCGATGAAATCGCCAAATGAAACAAATTACACGGAATTTTTCGCACGCTCGGACTCTCGAATAATTGAGTATTATTGTTTTATTTATTACTGTATTCGTATCGAAGCCGCAGATGCACTCTACGATAAAAATTATTTGGGGATTTGCAAAGTGCAATGATGTTACCGTAATCAATTTCCAGGTGCGAGAAATCCCATGAAAATTTAAACTCTGAGTGCAAATTCGAAATAAATGAAATATTCTTCGTTAAAAACACACGTAGGCAAAATTTTCAAATAAAAATTGTAAATAAATTCGAAAATGCGTTCGATCTCTGTAAAAAAAATTGCAATGTCCCCGGCATGTAAATTGTGACGGAAACAATGGAATGCAAAAAGAAAACTAATCTCGGAACGTAAAAGAAATTGGACCGTCCAGAATCTCACACGCATGCACCCCAAAATCCATTACTCCTTAAAACATACATCCTCTATTACAAGTAACCCCTAGAGAGGGATGAAGAAACACTCACGCGTGACACGCACGATTATTCCCCCCTCACGTACCATAGAAAATCACCCCATGACTGAAGACGAAGAGAAATACAACGGACGAAGATATAAGAACGAAAGGAAAAAATAAAGAGACAATAAAGGAAGAAGAAAGACAGAGCGGTCCCAAAGACAAAGAGGTGAAAGCAGCAGAAAATAGAAGGAGAAAATAATCCTCGGAGAAGCGAGACAAAAGTACCAACAGAGAAAAGTAAAATCCAGGAAGGAAGAAAAAGAAAAGTGAAAGTCATGATAAAATATAAAAGAAAGAGGAAAGTCGCGGGATGAAGAGACAGTGTGAGCTAGCAATAAACAGGAAACAAGGAAGAATAAAGGACGAGAAAAATCCCGAGTTCATCGAACCTCCCCAGGTGTGGTCAAGGGAGGGCACCTAAGGGGATGAAGAATAAGAAAAGTTACGAGGGTATCGATCCCCGTAGGTGTCGAAAGTCAAGGCACCACAGTTATTGCGCCTACGCGGTCGACCAAGACCGCCAATCTTCAACAACCCCATTCCCGTCGATCCAATCCAATATAACTCCTCCTGACACCCTTACGATGCGATGCAACGTTTCAGAGCATAGTCCAATCATCGCCTAATCGTCCAACCGTTCCTTCTACACCCTGGGAATAGCGGGAACCGAGAATCGAGGGAAATTCTCGGTGAAAAGGGGGTGAGTTTGCGTGTAACATCGCCTGGTATCGCGATGAATAACTGGCTTGTTACCGAAGGACGTTCAAGGTCAAACTTCTGCTCGCCGGATTGTTAGACAGCTTTTGGACAGTCATTTTTCGACGATTCTGATGGAAGCAGAGTCGGGGGGTAAGTTTATGGTGGGGGATGCCTCGGTGCTTTTGTTTCGCTGCGCTCATTAAGCGGCAATGAACGATAGGGAAGTTTGGGGTAGTGGATGATGGGTCAGGCGGTACAGTGTGAATTTGAGGGTTAACGAATGGGAAAGTGAAGAGTGTGAGGGTTTTTGGGATTGAGGGATGGATGTTGAGGGTGCGGGGATTGTTTTGGGTTGGTATTGTTTATGGGGAATTTTTTGTTTGCGATGGATTGTTGGAGAGGCGTTGTATAGCTTTTGGTCGTGAGGTGGAGGAGAGTTGAAGATGAATATTTATGTTTGAAAAGTGATGGAAAAATGGACGAAGTTTTTGGATTGCAAATTGTGAAATAAGAGTCCTGCTAAGTATTAGGGGGACCGGAAAGTAATGTCGTTTCTCCAGATATTTTTCTCAAAAACCAATTGATTTTTATCGATCTGGCATTGAAAACTTGCGCACTAGATGACAAAAGGTTGTTGATAACGAGGGTGATTACAACATTCATTAAAAATAAAAACTTGTCACATATTTATTTGCTTGAATTTAATGTTAAAAAACGGCATTACTTTCCGGTCCCCCTTTAATTCGTTTGAGGTTTAACACGTTGAATGCCACCGGTATTTCGCTTGTTTCTTCATTTCTACCGAAGTGCAATTTTTTCTATTAAAATCACATCTTTACAAAGCAGAAACTTTCACTCTTTGCAGTCCTATGTCGAGCGAGACTCGACATAGCTTTTTACTTCATTTTTTTTCTGACGAATTAGTATTGACTTTTCAAATTCATAATAACTTTGTAGTATCATATAAATATCCGTTAGTACTTACAATTATTGCTATCATTTAAAAAAATGAATAACCAACGATAGAAAATGTGCAATTAATTTCACTTATCTCGCTACAAAATTGACAAAATAATTCGAACCGCAAAGGGTTAAAGACAAAAAGAGACATATAGACAGCAGGACTTTACCTTTTTCAGACCAAGGCGTAAATATTCACTGAATTAACAAATTTATAAATATTGCAACTTAAATATCATATGAAATTTCATTGATTTCAATAGCGCCGGTCACCGGTGACCCCCATCCCATTCAGCGTGCTAATGGAGTTTTTCTATGGCTGCAGAGTAAGTTTGGGAATCACTGCAATAGCAAAAATAAAGGGAAAAGGAAGTTTTTCTTTAGAAATGCTTATCATACCGTAAACTCAACTTCAAGAAATTTAATAGCATTAAAAAAAAGTAATTAGGTATTAAAAACACAAAATTAAAAATATTTCTATAATAACATATAAAAAAGATAATTTGATTATTAAAATCTACTTCCACTATTTTTATTTGAAAAATGATTAATCTTACGACTTGCGAATTAAGTAATCTTCTGTATTTTAAACCTGTGATATTAATTAATGTATTTTTGAAAGCACCGAGTGAGGTTTACCTTTTAAGGGAAATAAGGGGAGTATTGGTCAGACGGGATTACTACTCACCGAGAGTAGTTACTTTAGAGTAGAATAAATGCGTGGATATTGGAAATGGATATTAACAGAACGAAATGATACTGGAGAACGATTTTATTTTTGTTGTAACAAAAATTTATGGATGGAAATTAAAAATAAACATCACGGGAAGGAAATTATTATTGGGGACGGTCTTAATGTAGAAGAGATAAAATAATATTAAAATGTACTTATACAATGCAAAATGTGTTGAGTGGATTTTTATCAAAATATTCAGGTTTAATTAATATTTGAACATCTTAGGCATTAGTTAACACTGAATACTTCAGGAGATTTATGAGGTTGTAAATTTCTAGGACAGATTAAAATATGTAATCATTTTATCACATAAAATTCACCTAGAATGTAGGATCCTTTTGAACAGCTTTATTTCGAGAACGTTAGATAAACCTCTCGCAATTATAATTACCATAAAGATGAAGTTGGTTTAATTACTCTAATTAAATCACGATGCATTGTTAAATTTCCAACTCTTCACGCTTCCTACAAAATTGTTAATCTAATTGGAATACTTTTAATAGAGAGAAATACTATCTCGAGTATTCAAGTTTGAGTCAAATTGAATTAACGATTGCACGTTAAATGTTCACTTGTTTTTCATGGTACGAAAAACGTCACAAAAAGTAAGCTTTAGCGGCCTAATATTTTCGCAAGGGAAATTATTTTCGAGGTCACAGCTTTCGAGTTTGCGAGTTCATTTACTCCTTTTTAATTGGATCGCATATTTACATTACTTCCATGAAATAACCAAGGTCGAAACTAACAAAAAACAAAATTCAATATTACGTTTGCTAATATTTACCCTTTTAAATTACATAAATATAAAAAAATACAGACAATCACTCTACAAGCTGTGACCTTCGTTTGACCTTGTCCACGCAAATATAATAGAAAATACATATAAAAATTGTTCAGCACACACAAAATTAAAAATCAATCAAACATCGTACAACCACGAGACGAAAGTATCGAAAAAATGATTTAATTTGCAAAAGTTATTAATTGATCATAAACAAAATATACCACGTGCAAACAGAAAGATAAGAGGCCTGAAAATTGTCTCTCTCCTACTTCTCCAGCCATCCGAGCTACTTCGAAAGAAACGAAAAAAAAAAAGAGAGAAAAAGTATCGTTTATCTTCGAAACACAGCGAGTCCGTTTCTCATGGAGAGAGAAAATCGCTCGTTATTTAGTGGCAAGTGTCCCTGATGGACGAGTTTCCTTTAACAAAAATATATTCCACCGAATTTCCTCCACGTGCTCGCGCAAAATACCGTTTCCTCGCTTTCGCTTCCGATTAATTCCCATGGAGAGTTTCGCGCGCGCGATATTTTTTCGAGCGGGAATTTCGACGGGAAACGGAGGCAAAAAGAGAATCGCTCTTAAGCGCGAAAGGGAACGACGCGAATTGGCAAATGTAGAGATAAAAAAAAACGGGGAGGGAGGGTATGTTTTTTTCAGCATACAAATTATTCCTGTGCGTGCTTTGCCGTGAAAATACTGCGACGTAAAAGGAACACTGCGTTCGAACGAAGGAAAATAAAATTGGAAAATTCTCGTCGGCGGAATTTGTCGCGAAGAATTTCGTTGGTTGAGAAATTTTGCGAATTTTTGTACTCTAATTGAAAGGACGACTGCCTGGGTATGTAATATTGAATTTTAATTCCTTTGTGATTATTGTTCAAAGAAATGTTCAAACTTGGGATAATATTAACACTAGAATTACCGGCGTCAAATCTATCATATTTCAAAATATTAAATAAGTACTTTGAAAAAGGAGGAATCAAGAGGCGGAAAATATAATCGATTCGGTGATTTATGTTTTTTAAGATGGACGTAGAATATTTATTCCAAGACTCTTCTATAAAGGAGAATTTTTGGAAAAAAATTTGTACCAGTCATTTTGACTGGTTTGGCAGTTCTAGTGTTAATAAACACTTTGTAACTGAATATATTTTACACAAAATTAGGTATAAAATAATATCTCATATTTCTAAATTCCTTTCCATCATTTAAATTAACAACGAGGCAAAAAGCATTTTCATTGACAATCCATAAATTCATGTTCCACTTAAAAGCAGAACTAATCTCTTATGAAAGGAAGGAAAACTAAAAGGCTGCCGGGAAATTGTTATCTTATTTTCTGCAAGTAATAGTATCCAAAAGAGCAGACTGAGAAAGAGAAATTAATATCCGGAGAGAACGCAGAAGAACACGCGCCTGCAACGTGGATGAAAGACGTACAAAGCAATCAATTAAGACATTATGAAAGTGTATTAATCAAGGCACCTTTAATGAGAATCGTGCGGTTGCAAATTACAACCGATCATTCAAATCGTGGAAATTCAGTGTCCTTCGTCGGTCGGAACTCCGCCATGGAAATCGCTCGTTTAGGTTTTCTTGGCGAATCGATCCGCGAGAACTTTCGCCATCGACCAAGTTTTCGCATGCTGAAAGTGCCTCTGACGACCTTCGAAAACCTTCAACTTTTCATCCCAATGTGCTCCCTCGTAATTTATGCACGGGAGAATGTGCCGGGAGACTTTGAAAATTTCACTGTATCCCCGTTCTTCTGCGAACGTGTGGCGGGAGAATTGATAGGGAATTATTTTCGCATTGATTCTTATTTGTACGATGATGTTTATTTAATTGGAATTTAATTTCGGTGTTGTTTCGTTTGGGACCAATTTCTGATTGAATTATTCGACATGGTTTTGAAATTGAAATGGAAGTTTGAATTTGCGTAAGAAGTCTGATAGAATTTGCAGAATATCGAAATAAGTATTATTAATTGTTATTAAGATGAAATAATTGTACTTAAAATTACTTTTGGAGGCCACTTTATCTGCCTTTGGAGGAAAGAATTTCGTTGTCGAAATTTCAGAACAATTTTGCAGATCTAGATTTGCGAGGAAATCTGCAAATTTAATGTGAACTGTTTCGGTAAAAAGCAGACTATTAATTTACCTCAAATTTTATGATAACGACGATAAGACAGTGAGCTTTAATTGCAATTTAAATTCAGAAGCATTAATATTAATTTAATTTCAATTATGTCTGCAAGGAACAGCAAAATACTTTACTCCGAATTTTATTAAAAATAATAATTTAAGTGCAAATCGGGCAAATGGATTTGAAGTTCATCATAGAAGTAACTCTAATTGCATGGATAGCAATGCTATTGAGCTTAAGTTGAAATTTAAGTTTACAATTTTTTTAAGTTCAATAGCATTGCTACCAATACAATTAGAGTTACTTCTATGATGAACTCCAAATCGATTTGCCTGATTTTTGTTAAAAGTAACGATAAGATCGTAGTCTTAAATTGTAATATAAGCCAGAAAACATTGATCAAAGTTTACCGACAGAAATTTGCGAAATGTTTAGAAAAATTTGGAAATCAATTACTGCCTAAGCTTTAATAAATCACGAATGCAAGGCGGTCGTTCGTTTAGCCGAACATGGCAGAACTAGAGGTAGGACCAGAATTCTAATCCAACTCGGAGGATCCATTCACAGAGAGCACAGTGACGTCAATGAAAACTTGATTCCATGATGAATCAAAGGACTTGGCAGAGGCTCGTATAACAGAATTCTACCAATCTCTGCTGAGAAAACTCAGCCGAATCCATTTTCCTGTTTCGATACTTCATTCATTGAATTTCCGTTTAAAGAACATCGCCTACGATGTTTGATAAACATCGTCAAAACTTTCGAAAAGTTTCGTCCATTTTAAAATAGATACCATCTGGGAATCAGAAACGTAGCCTTCGAATAACGAAAAAGAGATCGAACAACTTTCGACAGAGTGATAAGAAATGCAGTTCCTTCTGTTAGCAAATGTTGGTACGGGTTCGATGGAACTTTGAAAAGATCGCGTCTCGAAGAATTTTGCACAGTGGTGCATCTATAAACTGTACTCGAATAACCATCCCGTTTTGTTCAGAAAAAATGGGGAAAAATGAATATTGCTATAGTGAGGGACCAGAAACAAGGCACTTAAGGATAGGCGGTGCGAGAGCAATCGCCCCTTCCGTCCCAAGTGCCTTGTTTCTGGTCCCTCACTATAGATTTGTGTGTAGACTCGGAAAACTCTGTGTATTGTACTGAAGCTAAATCTGTTCTGAATATCTGCAAAAAGAAGTGTTCTGTCGAAAAATGCGATGCGCCCCTCTCTTGGAGTCGTGTACGAAATTTCTGAACATCGGTGAGGGTGGAGCCTTTTGAAAATAAGTAACTATTGTGTCGGATCGAGGAAGTACACTCCTATATGAACTTAGGAGAAAAAGACCTGAAAATTAATTAACCCATTGACTGCCAGGAAAACTAAGCAAATATTACCATTGCATGTTAAAACTTGAGAAGACAACAGAAATTTTTTAGAACATTGATTTCATTAATCAAAAATATAATCTCGAATTTGTAATGATACGAAGAACATTTTTGTTCCAAAATTTCTATACACGGTCGGCGATTATTGTTAACTTATTAATTCAAACTTATAGTGCAGCTACGAGATATCTCGTTGTTGGCAGTCAATGGGTTAACATCAGGAAGAGGTTGCTGGTGCAATCGAATCGCGCCGATCCAGGAAATCCCCTTGTTAAGCTACGCAGGTCGAGTACGCTGCTTGGGTGGGTTGCCGCGCGCCTCTCTGTTTCACGATCGTACAATTGGTTATTAAAATAATTTTCTCCATCCCCTCGAGGGCTCCAAGAGAGGGAAGATGACGACATGACCTCAGTACCTGGTGAAAGATTTTAAATTTTCCAGCTGCATCCGAGTAAGTCCCAAGTCCCGTTAGAGTCATCGGTGGTAGGTGCGAACAAAAATTCTTTACATTAATTATATACAAATAAATACAAAAACGTGTGCACTCTGACCGAGCCTTAATCGCATCTTCGGGGTTTATTGCCGAAGACAGCTGCAGACAAGATGTTTGCCTCTCCACCAGATTCTAAGCTTTATGACTCCTTAACACTAGAACTACCGGCGTTAAATCTATGATATTTCGATATATTAAATAAGACCTTTGAAAAAAGAGGAATCCAACAGGCGGAAAAGATGATCGTTTCGGTGATTTATGTTTTTTGAGATGGACGTAAAATATTTATTCTATGACTTTCATATGAAATTGTAGAATTCTTGGAAAAAATTGTGTACCAGTCATTTTGACTGGTTTGCTAGTTCTAGTGTTAACAAATGTAAATTGAACAAACTTGTATGAAAATGCATTTTTACAAAAAGAAGGCTAGCCAAAGAAACAGGAATTTTTCTCTGTAGCTTCAAGTTCTATTCGATATTATCGACCTTTATCCGCTGATCTTAGCGATACGTTTGAAGGAAATGGGCTGCTAGCTAACTGAGCGAGATAATATCACTGAACCGTCTGAGACATCCCGGTTATCGTTCCAGTTTCGAGGTGTTATACAAATAACTGGTCTTAATTATTATCGATGAAACTGCTGACGTTCCTCTTGACATACTCGTAGATAAAAATTCAAGCTTGTTTTAATTATGGAATCTTTTTTGTAGGATATGAAAAAATTATTCTGTTGAAGGCTTCTCACTTTAGCATAGTATTTTCAACTGAATTTTTTCGCGTTTTAAGGTCATAAATTGAATCGCTTACAAGCCAATGCGGTTGAGTCAATTTTTTTTATATTTTCTGATTTTTGTAAATTTTAATAGAATGAAGCTTATTCTATTAAAATATGCAAAAATCAGAAAATATAAAAAAAATTGACTTAACCGCATTGGCTTCTGAGCGACTCAATTAAAGGACATTGGTGTGAGTATTCTCGTTGAATTATTTGCACGAAACGTTGCTTAAAATTGTAAGTATGATCGTTGCAAATTTAAGAAACGTGTTAATGTACAGTAATGTGAAAATTCCCGGGGTAATTCTCAATAATTAAAAGCGTCTGAGTAATACATAAAGCGTAAAACCTTCAAGAATTAAAATCCGCATAAAAAAGATCCACTTGCAGCAATTTATTATACGTTTCGCGAAACTTCGTAGATATCCGGCATCTTCGTTGAATCCTGCACTTAACGAGAATCCCATAAATAGAAATTAAAAGAAGTTGAGTCCAATAATGTTGGAAATAAGATCTCCGATCGAGAACGGGAAAAA
The DNA here is from genome assembly GCA_963989415.1 of Cerceris ruficornis. Classification (NCBI taxonomy): domain Eukaryota; kingdom Metazoa; phylum Arthropoda; class Insecta; order Hymenoptera; family Crabronidae; genus Cerceris; species Cerceris ruficornis. The sequence goes on along the minus strand of OZ022530.1, from coordinate 6,512,412 downwards.
TAGTAGAAGAATTCGCAAGCGACGTGACGGAGTTTGAAAAATTAAAAACCCAAGGCATAGCGGCGACAGTTCGTGCCTCTTTAATTCACCGAGTACAGATTTGCATGTAGATAGGATGAAGACATTTTCACCAATTCGTGAATTAACAAAACAAGCTGCAATCTCGTCGATCTAATCGGATCGAAAGTGCTCAGCTGCACGAATAGAATGTGCGAAAATGGGGGAAAAATGACTCAAACGATGGTACTATTGATTGACTCACGTTAGTACACTGATAATGACAAAAACACTTTAGTAGATTCTTGATGAAAATATAAATGAAATATGTAAGATAGAAAAAAAAATTCGAAAGTTTCCAACTTTCTATAAACTTCCGACTTAGCCCGGGGAGTTGAGAACATTAAATTTGAAAATTCTTCGTCTTTACAGCAGCCATAACTTTGATTTTACTTAAAGCACGATATTGCAACATTTTCCCAAAAGATTATACTGCTGAAGAGCAATAACTTTAAGTATATTCCACGTAAAGAATATAGGAGAAATAGGAAATAACATTAATTGAATTTTTAATTCTTCGTTTATGCACTTGTCAAAATTCTAATTTTTCTTCAAGTACAATATTGCTAATTTTTGTCGAAATAGTACACTCCTAACCGAAAAATAATTTTAACTATACACCGCATAAAAAATACATCAGAACTGCAAAGTAACAATTTGTAATTCAAGAATTTGAGAATATTGACAAGAAACTAATAATCTGAGAATGCTTCGTTCACAAACTCGTCATAATTCTAATTTTACACAAAGTACAATATTGCTAATTTCTCTCAAAGTATTATACTTCTGAATGAAAAATAATTTTAAATATACTTCACGTGAAAAATAAATAATAACTATAAATTAACATTAATTCAATTTTTAATTCAAGAATTTGAGAATGTTAACAAGAAGCTGATGATCTGAAAATTCTTCGCTCACAAACTCGCCATAATTCTAATTTTACTGAAAGTACAATATTGCTAATTTTGCATACCATATTAATTCCTATTTAATTACACTTCATTTTTCCTAAATTTGGGACTCTAATTATTCCAATTTCACAAATAAGTAACGTTATTAATTTATCTATACGTCTTCGTCCATTTAAGTAGCTCGGGACGATGTCGAGCAAGGCTGACAAACTGACTCTATTCGAAAATAACCTCCGAAAAGAAACTTCCGGAGTTTGAGAACAGCAGTTGGAAAGTTGCAGTCGAAAAGAGTAAGAACACGGAATTTACGAGCATCCCAGGACTTTGGGACTGGACGAGTTGAAGATGGGACCCTGGGGCCTGTCGTCGAGGAAGTTTTAACCCAGGAAAAAGAGGACGAAGAGGACACTGTAAACTCGAGGATCGTCCAAAGGAATTGATATTTTTCCTTCGAATAGAAAAGCCTTTTTTCTGCTAACTACATATTTTAACCCCTTGCCGTACAATAACGAGTGACACTCGTGATGCAGTGAATTGGATGGGAAATTTTCAAGTTTCATAAAACCTATCAAATTGAAAATATTAATGAGCCGCGACGAAATAATATTATTTCTCTAATATTAATGTTACGTTTTATACGATATATCAAGAATCACTGATTAATTTTAATTTTTCCAATTTAATTCTGAATTATTGCGAAGGTAATCACAAAGAAATCGTACGGCAAGGGGTTAATTGTCAACACTAAATTCACCGGCTGAAAATGCCAAATAAATGAGTCAAAAGAGAGAACTGAAGGGGGCAAATGTTTTAACCAATTTGATTAATTGCAATCTAAAGGGTGGATGTAGAAAATTGAAAAAATCACCATCATACGGAATAATTGTATACTGATTCTACAATTTGTAGAAAAATCTATGTTTCTATGACGTAATATTTTTTCAAACGGACGACCTTTATGGAAATCGCGGATTAACTCAATTTGAAGGTTTAACTTGCAGCAAGTTTGTGTTACGTGCTGTTACATTTTGAAGCTCGATGGATTAAATGAATTGAAAAATTGTCGATCTTTTGCAATTTGCATTTCTACAAAATTTCGACTCTCACGGTATAATGGAAAACATGCAAAACGTCTGGGAGGCGATTTAAAAATGCTGAAATTCAACGTCGCTCAGAAGTCACTTGCAAGTCTTGCCAATGGTGAAAATGTGAAAATAAAATTTAACAACGTAAACTGAAATGTAAGTTGTAAACTGTATATTATCAAAGCCAAAGTTTTGATACAGTTATTTCGCATTTTTTAATACCCAAGAAGATTAGAATTATTTTGCAAATAGTAAAAATTATCACAAATCACAATTAACAAGATAATACCTTAGATGTTCAGATATCACACAGCGAAGCTAATATCGAAGTTGCATAGAAATAATTAACAATCCGAAGCGGATTCGAGCGTATTCTCCGCTCGATCATTTAATTCACAGAGTAATTCATTATCTAATCAACAGGCCATAATAGATTATGACACACGGCAGGACTATTAAAAAGGATTTACATATCTCACAGCCTTCATTATGATTAATTCACATTAATCTCGTCTACAATTAGTATCGCAATATGTCATAATAAATTTATCATTTTGCTATAAATAAACCAAAAAGCAATCAATAAATTTATCGAAAGCATATCTTTCTGCCTAAAGAAAGTCTTTCGCCGATGTTTCAAATTGCAAATAGGTTCGGCAATTAGCAATATTGCAAGTCTGTATCCGGTAATTAATGATCAACGCGTATTTTCTAGCGCGAGTGCTTTTGGAAGGGTGATTTAAACAAATTAGAATCAGGGGTGCCTGTTAACAAGGGATTCCAAGTGGTCCTATTTCTTCTTGAATCACCTCGATTCTTAATTAGCAATTAATTCGGTGAATCCAGAAAGAATTATCGACGAACAGGAATTCCTTCGAATTATTAATATAATTGGAGAATTTAATTTAATTCTTTCAACTAAATTACCGATAGCTAAGGACTCAATTTGTACTGAATTTCTTGCCTCTCAATTTTAAATACGTTTCTCTACATTTTCGAATTTCAAAATCATTGAGATATAAAATAAAATTCTCATTTTATTTTAAGGATGAATTTCAACCCTTGAAAAATCCACGTCTATAAATGAGAATCTCGTTATTCGTATTTGCTGAAGATAAAATTATGGATTTTACTTTTTCCATGATTCTTCATTTCAAATATTTTTATTCCTGTATATTCTAGATTACAAAATCGTGCAAAAATAATTTAAAAAAATCGTTGCCTGCTTGAAACAGCATCACCCCTGTAACTCAATCGCGAAAAAAATCATTTCCCGCCGGTACAAAAGAAAAATAACACCAAATACTACGTAGCAACGCCTTCGTGTGACACCCACATAAGTATAAAGTTTCACAATCAAATCCCAATGCGTTAGCGTGCTTTAATTAAACATCGATCCATCATTTTTCAATAATAACGATTTTTTAAGAGGTTTTCCAATACCAACTAATTCCTTCAGGTTTCACAGAATGAATTACAAATTAATAACAGCATTCTAAACGAAAGAAAGGCAAATATTATTATTTACCATCTAACCACTTTCTCTTCGTTTAATTTACAAGCTTCATCTTTTATTTTTAACCACCTCATTTGCACTCAAGCTTCACAGAATGAATTGCAAATTAATAACAGCATTCTAAACGAAAGAAAGGCAAATATTATCATTCACCACCAAACCACTTTCTCTCCGTTTAATTTACAAGCTTCATCTTTTATTTTGAACAGCCTCATTTGCATTCTGGACAATCCGAGAGACCTTTATCCACGTCGATGATCATAAATTCTCCCCCGTCGATCGTTCCAAACTGATTTACTCGAAATTTGCATACATGATGTCCACGACCGGTTATCAACCCCCTCGTAACGCACCCCTTCGTACCGCGCGTTCAGTGCGCCTCAGAGGCACACCAATGGGGAAAAGCGGATTGGAACAAATCACTATTAAAAAGAACTTAAAAAGCGATCCATCACCGAGTGAAATCCCGCAGGAAAATCAGGAGAAAGAGCGTTAGAGTTCTCGCGCTCTTAATCTTCCACGTGCATTCAACCCCCGGCTTATTCGTTAAACCCTTTTCCCATACCTCTCGAGGGTGGGAATTCCATGGAACGATAAATTCCACCGGGTCTCGGTGTGGCGGCAGTGAAAGCGAGAACCGAACGAAAGCTGTTAAACCAAGCGGAAACAACCTGAGGGCTCAAATACCTGTCCATCCGGAGAACTTGGGTCACCATCATCAATCGTTCTTTGACCCTCGGACTCGCTGGTTATATGTGGGCTACTTTTTTCAACCTCTTATTTTGGCGGAATTTTTTATGCAGCTCTGGATGCATGTTATATGCAAGTTTGCATCGTTGAGGGTGATTCTGTTGTCGATGTGACCTTGGGTCTGATTGTTATGGCGCTAAGGTCAATGCAGAGTAGGACATTTTACGTCGCTGCTGTTTATTGTGTACAGTGGGTGACTGGGATTGAACGATAGGTTACGTACTTCTTTTTCTAACCTTTTAGTTCGAATTATTTTTGCTTGGATGCATATCTCCCCTTAGCAATTGATGACCCTGTCCTTCTATTTATCAACGTATGAGCTGTTTGCCTTTTGGTCTCTGTCATCTACCTCGTTATCTAGCTGTTTGCATGATGTGACGCGTTATCTACCTTCCTGCTCTTGGTATCTGCTTCTGCACCTAGCTGAGTGCTTTCTAGGTCCATCTATATACATTATTTACAACTGCGTTTCTTCTTGGTATTCCTATCACTCTGATGCTCTACAACTTTTACATCTCCCTGTTCATCTTCGGTGTTGCTGTCTACCAGTTTGTCTTACTCTTGGTTCACCACCTTTCCCTATGCCTCACCATTCTTTCAGTTGTCCGTCCATCCACTTTTTGTACTTACAGCTCTCTTTTAAAATTTCTGCCTCTACCTCTTTCTGAAATTTATATCTCTACGTCTTTTTGAAATTTCTACCCCTATCTCTCGTCTGAAAAATGTTACCTCTATCTGATTCTAAAATTTCCCCCTCTACCTCTTTCTGAAAATGTCTTTTGATCTTTTTGAAGTTTCTGCCTCTACCTCTCTTCTGAAAATTTGTACCTCAATATCATTCTGAAATTTCTGCGTCTACGTCTTTCTGAAATTTATATCTCTACGTCTTTTTGAAATTTCTACCCCTATCTATCTTCTGAAAAATTTTATCTCGATCTCATTCTGAAGTTTCTGCCTCTAGCTCTCTTCTGAAAATTCGTACCTCAATATCATTCTGAAATTTCTGCCTCTACCTCTTTCTGAAATTTATGTCTCTACGTCTTTTTGAAATTTCTACCCCTATCTCTCTTCTGAAAAATTTCACCTCGATCTCATTCTAAAATTTCTGCCTCTACCTCTTTCTGAAATTTATGTCATTTACGTCTATTCGAAATTTCTACCCCTATCTCTCTTCTGAAAATGTTTACCTCGATCTGATTTTAAAATTTCTGCCTCTAACTCTTTCTGAAATTTATGTCTCTACGTCTATTCGAAATTTCTACACCTATCTCTCTTCTAAAAAATGTTACCTCTATCTGATTCTAAAATTTCCCCCTCTACCTCTTTCTGAAAATGTCTTTTGATCTTTTTGAAGTTTCTGCCTCTACCTCTCTTCTGAAAATTTGTACCTCAATATCATTCTGAAATTTCTTCCTCTATCTATTTCTGAAATTTCTGCCCCCCGATCCACCACCATTTCCCTCCCAATCCTCCCATCAGCCCCATCCTCCTACCCCTCCCATCAGCGCACTCTCAGTCTCTGTCTCTCCCCCAGAATAAACAGGACGTGTGTACGAAGCTTAAAAGCCTCTCCCAATAATGTAAGCGTCTACCGAGTGCTTCGGCTATTCTGCAAAATGTGCCTCATTCCTTTGTACCCCCGTACGTGTGACCTTACACGCACAAAGGTCACTGTTCACGCGATGCACGCCAATATACACGTACAGAGCTACCTTTCGAGGGAATGTTTTTACATGGTAAACACGATTTCACATCGCTGAGATACACTCCACTGAAATTACGACGGTGATGTTTTCAAACAGGATCACTCATTATCGGGACTTAAATGGATCGACGATGGCTTTCAACTGGGAAATCATTTTTGCGGTTACACGAAAGCAAAGTGTAATGATATTGTCGTTCGTAATGGCACGAGATACTGTGTTCCGAATTATAATTTCATTATTTGTTTATTGTTTAATGGAGTCAACCTTTCGATGTAACAGGGAAATAAAGCGTGTAGATGTAACACAAAGAGGAAAAGGAATAAATGAAAATTGAAATTGAAATAAAAAAATAATAAAGAAGATGAAAGGCTTGCAGTAATCTAAGATGACATAATAGATAGATATAAATTTATGCAGACGTTACTCAAGTTAAGATATCAGTCTTGTTGCAAAAGGGAAACAGAATGCATATTTAAAAATGCAGAAAGGAAAGCTACAAACGAAAATAAAAAATAGAATGTATAAAATATTCGAACGGAATTAAATTAAAAAATAATAAACACAAGAAGAAGTACAATAGTACAAGTTACGATAATAAAACGATAACAAGACAATGTAGTTATAATTGAAGTTATGAAGTTATACATTTATAAATAGCTATTTATTAATTGACTTAATCCGTTATTATATTCAATTCTATTTTGCGACAAAGCTTTATAGAAAGTTCCGCATTCTCCATCACGAATCCTCTTGCAGAAAGCAAATTAGAGAAGAGTCGTCGATTTGTATAGGTCTGCAGATTTATTAAACATGATTCATACCACTTGGCACAATTTCGAAGGCATTCTGTTTCCTTTTCGTTGCTGTATTCCAAACCAATTATCCCAGATTGCTAGTTTGCAAATGCACTCTGCCGTTTACACTCCCGTTGTTATCGTGAAACTATAATTGCCAACAAACCCGAAATATCAAATTAAACTCTCAGAAATAAACTATCAATAGTCGTGAAAACTTTCATTCAATGTTAATTTCGGTAATTATTTGAAATGAAACGAAAGTTTCGCCGATTTGTACGACCTCGAAATATGTTGCCAATTCATTTCTATATTTAAGTTTGCAAATATCAGCCAAAATGTATTCCTTAGCCATATCGTATTCTCCTTTTATGCAGAAGGACGTGTAATCGGATCACTTATTATGTAATCTTGCCAAAAATGAATCACGGAGGTGTGAAACAGAAGGTTTTATCCTAAGTCTCGGATCATCTGCTCAATTAGCGTTGATTAGGCTAGAATATCTGCAGCTTCAGACAGCAAATGGCAAAGCCAAACAGAGAAATCTGATAACCCAAGCAAACCCTAACACAAATCAATAATATGTCTACATGTTGCAAACATCAAAGTAGCATACATGGTAACGGATGTATTTTCGCAAATATCTTGAGAACTAAGTCAAACAACAATTATAAAGAAAAACTGATCAGTTCGCTGACCTTAGAAATATGGCTCACGGTCAGAAAAATGGGAAAAATTGTAAACTCTACAAATCAATAATAATGTCCGTCAAATATTTGCAAAAGTCTCTAAATCAAAGGTGAAATGTTTACTATTTGTGTGAAGAGACTAAATAGTTAAAATATCGTCCTTGAAACATACTTCAAGGTCATGGAAATCACTGTAGTTCTTTACTTCGCAAATTATTAATATGATGATGTATGCAATAACATTCTAATTCAATTTTTCACATTTATTTCTACAAATTATTCACAAAAAATTCGTATAAAATCTTAAACTGCCGGAAATACGCTGGGCAAAAAGACAGAGGCTCGAATTCACAATCAAAGGGCCCATTTTAAATCTCCCATTGTCTTTAGGAAATTTTTCCTATTTTATCATTTAACCCCTTCAAACCCGAATTTTTAAATTATAATTTGATATAATTATAATTATACTTTTTATTTATAATTTATAAATGTACATTTTAATGGGCATATGGTCCTTACGCAAAATTTCTAACATTAAGGAGATCCTAAGAAATATTTGTATAAAAAAAACTAAGTGAAACTAAGTTTAAACCTACACGTAATAAAATACAGCACGAAAAGTATTATGTACATTACAATGTGCACAGGGTCCGAAGGGGTTAACATATCATAGTGTGAGAATTTTAGAAAACCCGCGGGGATCTTTCTACATTCTTCTAGAAAGTTTCAAATTCTAGTTACCCCAACAATTTCTATTTTTCCACTTGTACGTATCATTTTACAAAATATTTGTAATAAATATCCTACAATAGCCTCGATGGCACCACAGTAACACAAATTTGTAAATCCTAAGCAAAATGACCGCATCGATTGAAGCAAAAACAGAAATCCGTAAATTATTGACCTTGAAACATATTCCAAGGTCATTGAAATAATCAAAATTCAAATAATTGCCCCAAAAAGCACATACCACTCCGTACAGCAATGAATGAAATCCCTCAATTTTTCCCCAAATCATCGAAATACGCAGAGTGCAGCTCGCAACCCCCGTAGATATTCCTCACCGGCGCAACAACGAGACGTCTGAAAGTGCATCGCATGCGATACGATGCACCGTAGAAGACATATTCCATAAATACATAGCTTGCGTGCAAATGCAGTGCAACGTATCGCTCGTGAAGCCAATTCCAATCTCATTTCGTGGCTACCCTCCGATACGCTGGCACCGTGGTAAAAAGGGGTAATGCCAAGTGCAACGGAGATGCATGACAGAAACCAATTAATCTCATCGATCGCGTACCGGTGATTGCGCGAAACAGTCCCTTAACCCTTTGCGGTCTTATGTCGACGTACACTCGATGTAATTTTCCATAGTAATGAATTTTACGTTAAAGCCATTTTGACTTTGAAATTCAATAATTATTGTGCACGTTCACCTGATGTGTTCTATGGTACGTGTGGTGTGCTTTATTAGCAAAGGGAAGTGAATGTTCAATGGGGAAGAATATCAGCAGGTTTAATTGGAGTTTAATGTTAAATCGAGGGAATTAATCGAAGTTTAAATGTTCAACTTCTTTTTTGGTGCGTTGAATTAGTGTAAATGTAGTTTTTTGAGGTAGTTGATTTTTTAGTGACTTGATTTTGAGTTTGGATTTTAATTGTGTTGTTTTATTGGCATTGAAACAACCCCTAGTATACATAGTGACTGTTACCATGCAATAAGTATAAATAACCAGCTTTAGATCATTGTTCAAGGAGAACAATATTAACACTAGAACTACCGGCGTTAAATCTGCTATATTTAAATATATTAAATAAGTACTTTGAAAAAAGGGGAATTCAGAGGTGGAAAAGATAATCGATTCGGTAATTTATGTTTTATGAGATGGACGTAGAATATCTGTTCTATAACTCTCCTATAATCTTTGAGAATTTTTGGAAAAAATTGTGTACCAGTCATTTTCACTGGTTTGGTAGTTCTAGTGTTAAGATACTTAATTCGAATAATAATGTTGTGTGATAAATTGTAAGAATTGATCGTACTTTAAATATTTAGCTCTTTCTCCTATGTTAAATTATTCTAAACATAGTTTCTTGAGATACTCAATTTTCTACTGACTCAATTCTGAGTTTAGAATTTAACCGTGATGTTTTTTGTCACTGAAACAATTCCTAGTACCTATACAGTCGCTGTTACCATCCAATAAATATAAATAACCAACTTCAGAACATTGTTCAAGGGGAAGAATATTAAGATATTTAATTAGAATGATAATTTTGAGTGGCAAATTGTAAGAATTGATTGTACTTTAAATATTTAACTCGTTCTCCTATGTTAAATTATTCTAAACGTAGTTTCTTCAGGTAGTTGATTTTCTAGTGACTTAATTTTGAGTTTAGGCTTTAACTGTGAATTCTTGATTGCCCCTAGAACTTTTAGTTACTGCTACTATCCAATAAATATAAATAACCAGCTTTAGATCATTGTTCAGTGCGTACGAATATTAACATATTTAATTAGAATGATAATTTCGAATGATAAATTGTAACAATTGATCGTTCTTTAAATGTTTAACTCGTTCTCCTATGCTAAGCTACTCTAAACATAGTTTTCGAGATGGTTAATTTCCTTCAGACTCAATTCTGAGTTTAGAATTTAACTGCATTTTATTCTCCCCGACAAATAAACGCAAATAACGGCGCTAAAAAATGTCCCGAAATTAACGTCTCTTAACTAACAAAAGATCATTCAAAGTACAAGTATTAAAATAATTCCATACTACTGTTAAAAATAATCAGAGACGCCTCTGCAGCATCTTTTGAGCGTTTTTTCTGCAGCCGAGAAAATGATGATGCGTTCGGGGTTCTTAGGGGTAGTTTTGGAGGGGTTGCGGAAGTTCTGGTATGAGCAAGGATTGCATTTAAGGATGCTGTAAAAGGTACTCGGTTTTTGGCCGGGGATTCACGTGAAGTGGATGTCAAATTGCATGGCATTATTATGGAAATCGCGAGCTGTTTGTCGCGAATCGAGGATGATTCTTATTTGGCGAGAATGAGAACGATGATCGTGAAAGAGGAATTGTTAATTGCTGTGCCTTCGTTTTGCAACGAGATATAACTTTCGTTGAGAAAATTAGCAAACATACGGTTGTACTCACAATTTTGGCGAATTTATATTCGAAGGAATAAAGCTAAGGTAGTTGACTGTATTTTGTCAATTATACAAAGTAGGAAAATTTGCAAATTAATGGTTTGCTTGGTAAATGGTTGAATTTGCAAATGTGGAGAAAATTGTGCCATTTTGCGGACAAACTTGAGAGATGAGTACTTAGCAAAGTAATTTCAAGTATGGTAAATTGTAATATTTGCAAAGTGAAGCAAAGAGGAGGATTAATGATAGATGAATTTTTGTAAAAAATTGGCGAATTAGTGACAGGTTTGGAAAATTGCCAATCTAATTGCTAATAGAGAGAAGAAACCGACCCTTCCATGATTGTTGCTTCATTAATTATTACCTCATCGATTATTCTCGAGCTCGTAAAAAATTCTCAAATTGGCAATACATCCTCCGTGCAATCCGAGCCATTCATTAGCAATGCTAATATAAACAGCACAAAAAACCAGGAGCCGAAGCCAACACAATTTTCCCTTCTGCAAAAAATTAGCAAATTTAAACTGCACCAATAATTCACCCGCAAAATCTCCGCGCTCCAATAAAACAAAACTTAAATAATAATCGCCATTACTTCACCAATCGCACGATAAATAATTGCAGGCGATTCGACGAACAAAAAAAATAAAATTACATATTTTCATATTTGCAATAGCCCTCGGAAAAAATTCAGAATAAAAACAAAATTGAACAATGAAGAAAAAATTAAACGCTCTCAAATATGCAACATATTTCGAAGAAAATTGAAGAAAAAAATTAGTTCTCTCAAATATGCAACACATCTCGAATAAAATTGAAGAAAAAAATAATTCGATTGCTTTGCAACACTTCTCAGACAAAATTCAAGAAAGAAGAAAAAATGAAACGCTCTTAAATTTGAAGCACTTCTCGGAGAAGATTCAAGAAAGAAGTAAAAATTAAACGCTTGAAAATTTGCAACACTTCCGGGAGAAGATAAAAAAAAAGAAGTAAAAATTAAACGTTTGAAAATTTGCAACGCTTCTCGGAGAAGATGCAAGAAAGAAATAAAAATTAAACGCTCCAAAACTGCAACAGTAAAGTTAGTTAAAATAAGGGGAATTCTTATATTACAACGTTATAAAGCTATTCCCAATTTCCATGAAAATTGCAACCTCAGGATAACGTGCGAGAAAATAATCTCATTCGACCATAACAGATCCCGGTTTTAGTTTTAATCCGTTCATAACACATCCAGACTTCGTTCCGCCATTAAATGCGGACAAATAGAAGAATAAGATGGAGAGTTTGAAGAATGAATATAAAAGGAAATAAAGAAGCCAATAAAGTGAAAATTAAATTGTTTCCACGTAGACTAGAAGAATCGATGGCTGGCGGACCGAAAGATTCGTTTTCCGCTGGGAAGAAATGAGAATCTCCAAGACTGCCTTTTGTACCGTCGACGTTTCAATGCAGGAGTCGAGCTTTAATTGAGAACGGCTAATTATTCCACTTGAAAATTAACGCTCCGTGTCAATCGTTGGATAACAATGGCCTGTTTGTATTCAGATTTTCTGAGGTAAGTTGACGGCTTGAAGGGAGGACTTGGACTCTTGGAAAATGAGAGATTTTCGCAGGAAATTTTGATTTTAAATTCGTCGTTGTTACTTAAATTTTTACATCACAAAATTTTGACTTTATTATGACAGATAGTAGGAATGATTTAGCGGTAGAATATTATAGAAAATTAAAGATTTGCTGCCAGATTTATCATTTTTTGATAATGTGGCAAATTATGTAGTACAACAGCAGAACAGAGAAATGCAATTAAAAAATATGATTAGAGTTTGCGTACAAAAAGTACAAACGTTATACTCCCTTTCAGGTCTCTTTTATAATTAATTTGAACAATCTGGAATGTAAAAACACAGTAAAGTTTAATTTTTAAACTAAACCTCCTTTTGCAATTTCAGATGCAAAAATACTCTTTCTTTCACGTGAAGTACAATAGTTACAGTAATTTTTAATTAACTTCATCAAATTTTTCATCCACGCAAACCTTTACGAGAATCGCCAATCTCACAAATCCCTTGTCTTCTTTTTACCACAGAAAATGACAAAATAGCAAAGCACACGAATCAGCGATTAGATATTCCCGCATTCGAGTGCCTAATGTCTCCACGCTTCATAAAACGTCCTTCGTCTAATTCATCCATCGGTAATTCCATGTTTTTCGAAATTCGCGTCTCGCGGACTTCGCGAAAGTCCCGCGGTCGGGAAATGGCACGAGGGCACGCGATTTCGCACTAACAATTTACCTCGTCGTGTCTCGAGCAGGAGGAAACCGTGAAACTGTCTCCAAGTTCGAAATGAGAGAGGCATTTCCAACGTGTGTGTTCGTGTAACGGTGATAAACAGACGTGGAATTCCGTTTAGCGAGAAAACGAAAGTGCGCCGTGTTATCCTGGTATCTCGTCGCACGACAATGAAAATGGGGCAACCGTTGGAAAGTCGATACACGTATGAGGCAGTTTCGCAATTTGCAGAGGGAAATTTTAACATTTTGGAGCTTGATTTGCGATCAGGTCGTCATGCTAATTGTGTGGAATGACATTATTTTAATTGCGTTTCGAATAATGGAAGGTGTACTTTTGTAGAATTTTTAGAGGAACTCTGACTTTTCGAAGCTGGTTTTATGAAGGAATTGAGATGCAAATTATGATAAATGGCAATTATTTGAATTGTATTTGTGTTAATCAAACGCGTACGGTACGTGAAAGTTGTTTCACGAAAAATCAGAAAAATTCTAATGTTCCAAAATTTATTTGGTAACGAAGTTAGGATGCTAATTGTGCGGAATGACTTCAGTTTAATTACGTTTCGAATAATGGAAGGTGTACTTTTGTAGAATTTTCAGAGGAACTCAGACTTTTTGGAGCTGGTTTTTTGAAGGAATTGAGATGCAAATTATGATAAATGGCAATTATTTGAATTGCATTTGTGTTAATCAAACGCGTACGGTACGTGAAAGTTGTTTCACGAAAAATCAAAAAAATTCTAATGTTTCAAAATTTATTTGGTGACGAAGTTAGGATGCTAATTGTGTGGAATGACATTATATTAATTGCGTTTCGAATAATGGAAGGTGTACTTTTGTAGAATTTTCAGAGGAACTCTGACATTTCGAAGCTAGTTTTTTGAAGGATTTGGTACGCAAATTGTGGTGAACGGCAATTATTTTAATTTCGTTTGTGTTAATGAAACGCTTATGGTACGTAAAACTTGTTTCATAAAAAACAGAAAAAGTCTAATTGCAAATTAAATTTGTGACGGAGTGCAGATGCAAATTGTGTGGGATGACATTAATGAAATCGCGTTTCGAATAATGAAAGATGGAGTTTTGTAGAAATTTTTAGAGAAATTCTAACATTTGGAAAGAAATTGTGTAACAAAGTTATGATTCGAATTATGTGCAATAATATTATTTCATTCTAAAACTAGTTTGATGAAGAATCAGTAAAATTCTCATTGCAAATTAAATTTGTGACGGAGTTCAAACGCAAATTGTGTTTAATGACATTAATTAAATCGCGTTAATGCTACTGAAAACTAGAATTTTATGAAAAATTGGAGAAATTCTATATTTAGAAACAGGTCTTATTTTCTTCAACAAGTTTTTGCTATCAAGTTATGCGAGAAATCTAAAAAAACAACTGTTTAATATTCAATTCCAAATCACTTAAACTTTGCGTCGTTAAAAAATATATACTTCAATATTTTCTCTAATATGATAACTCTATGTTATATAAAATACAATATTTTACTCGAAAAATTTGCAAATATAATAAAAACTTTTCGAAGTATCTGAGGAATTCACAAATAATACTGAATTTTCAATTCTAAATCAATCAAGCTTTATGTTAATACAGAATCTATACTTCAAAATTTTTACTAATACGATAACTCAGTGTTTTTTAACACACAATATCTAGCTCGGAAAATTTGCAAAGTATTAATTTGCAATATGTAATAGAAACTTTACGAGAGACACGTAAAGAGCTTCACAAATGATATTGAATATTCAATCCCAACTGAATTAAGCTTTATCTTATTCAAAAATCTGCACATTAAAATTTTCACTAAAATGGTAACTCCAAATTATTTATCATAAATATTTTCATGAAAAAATTTGCAAACATAAGAGTATTTTATAAAAATCTATGATACGCGATGTCTGACTACAAAACAGACTTTTCTACTGTGAAATTTCTGCTGCTCTTGATTGTAAATTACGAACACCGGAGGTTGGAGATGCAGGGGAAAGAAATTATCATGGAAATAACAGCGTTGTAATAACAGTTTCGTATTTGCAGGAGGAGCCGAGCTTTTCTCCTTTAATTTCATAAAACTTGGCATTATCGTTGCTTCCTGCGCTTAAATTACTGTTGCCAGGCGGTTATTTAAGGAGGAAATACTACTTTATCCATCCTACGACTGTATTTTCAATCTAATAAACAACAACATGAAAACTGTACGGCAAATTCTCCCATTCTTTTATTTTCATCGGAGAAATTCTTATCATTTACCTTGGCGTGCGAATTATCGCAAACTTTGACGAAAATAGAAAATCCTGGCCATTATAGAGCTGCATTGGGAGTATAATTAAATTTCCAGTCTCAAAATAAATTTATATCACGATCATTAACTGCTTTCGTCCTGCTTCTGTGATCATTTTTGAGGTTTAATTCTACATGGGACTTAATTATTTAATAATTAATTTTCTACCAGCTTACTTTCGCCCTTGCAGTTTAATAATTCTTGTGTTGATTTAATCAAATTGTCTTAAAGTATGTGTTACCCTCTCAATTTGGAATAAATAATCAACGAGTGAAAATAATAGCAATTTAATTTCAAGTACCTGATGATTAATTTAAAAAAATCTTTAATTCTTTACTCTCCAATGTTATGTCATTCTGAACATAATTTCCGCCGTTAATTAACATTCCATTGACTTCATTTAAACTTCAACATTTGCATTTTTCACAGTAAATTGTAATTTCGCTAAATCTCTCTCTAAAATGTCCCAACAAACTTAAAGCAGGCGCGATTAACTAGAATCCTAATTAACTCCATACCCACTAATCTTTACCATAAATTAAAAAATTCCTAACTCTCCGGAAAATTTCCCAAAATCATCTCTCTTAAACAATAACAAATTAGCAACACAGTTCAACCCGTACAAGTTCCATAATCAGTAATAAACACGAGGACTCGTTTGCCCTAGTAATTTGGCGCGAAATTAAAAAAAAAGGTGGCGTTGAAAGCTCAAAAGAGTATCAGGCCACAGAAATAAGGCACAGTGGAAAACTTGAATGCGCCGAGACGGAATGAAAGATCAGGGAAACGGGTCAATGATACCACGAGTCTTCAGTGGGATAATTAAATTGAAGAGATAATATGCCGGAGTGTGATTCAGTGTTGCCGGTTCTCCGGCTGTTTACGAGGGGAATACCCGGGGGATCGTGTTTGCGAATTAGGAGCTCTAATATCTTACTGGAACACAAGGGTAGCAGTTGGATCGATTGGACGACTATTAAATGAAATTTCGATTATTCGAGCACCACCCCGCCGTCGATTAATTGCATTTCCTGGATGCCTTGTTGTGACGAAAGGTATTCGATGTAGAATTTTCAATCCGGCGGAAAGATGCGCGGTGGAATTATTGATACTGTCTACTTATTTTAGGAAGCACTTCTCATTTGTTGGAATGAGTAATGAGAATTTATTGACGGGAATACTGACTGAATAAATGAAAGGAGGTAGAAAATTTATAATACTGGCTTATGATTGTTTATGTCGCCTATTTGTTTTAAAGAAGTGTGCATTTATTAGCGGAAAATAATTATAATCATTTATTAATAGAGGTACTTACTGAAGAAGTAAAGGAAGGGACAAAATGCCTCTTAATTACGTATGTCAGCTATGAATTTTATAAAGGGCCTCATTTATTAGTGAAAATACTGACTTATAATTGTTTATGTCGCCTATTTGCTTTAAAGATGTTCGCATTTATAAATGAAGAATAATTTTAATCATTTATTAATAGAGATATTAATTTTAGAAAGGGCCTCATTTATTAGTGAAAATACTGTCTTACAGTTGTTTATATTACCTATTTCTTTTAAAGAAATTCGCATTTATTAGTGGAGAATAATTATAATCATTTATTAATAGAGATATTGACTGAAGAAGTAAAGGAAGGGACAAAATGCCTATTAATTACGTATGTGAGCTATCAATTTTAGAAACGGCCTCATTTATTAGTGAAAATACTCATCATTTCTTAGTAAATATACTAACGAAGTAAATAAAATAACTGACAAAGCATCGTTTAATACTGACTCTTAATCATTTATATCACCAGTTTATTTTAAATGTCATTTATTGTCATAAAATAATTTATTGTCTCAAATATTGTCATAAAATTTTGAAATTTTATAAATACATAAACGATATTGAGAAAAAAATCATTAAGAGGCAAATAAGTTGTTCAACCTGCAAAAAGAAATGCAAAGACTCGTCACTGTCGTTTGCAACAAGTGCAAGGAAGTTCCGTGAAAGCGAAGGAATTTTTAAACCGCCTCACAGAGCTTGAGGAAAATGGGAAAAACGATTAACAAGCCCCTGCAATTTCTCTGTCCTGGAAATTGCAATTTTTCGTGCGCTATAAATGCAACAAAGTTCCAATCGCACGTGGGAAAGTGCATTTTAACGATCGGAAAGCTCGCGTCAGTGGTACGAGACGAGCTTTGTGCTTTGCCATCTGACACGCCGATAAATTTTAAGAGCATGACGCAGCCGAATGCTATCCTAACTGTAAGGTCATCGGTGCAACGTAAACTGCAAAGTAAATCGAGGCATTAATCATCGCTGCAGCCTGATAATTTAGTTAGGTAGCCGTTACAGTAGGAAAGGTGATTTTGTGATCAGACGTCGACGACTCGGATTTAATCGGCGGTTGCATTTTTGTGCAAGTCTCCTTTTAAGGTACTTGTAGATTTTTTTGATGGGATATTAGTCACTGAGGTTATTGTAAATACCTTTAGTAATTGTTAATTATACATATAGCAATTGTTCTCTATTTGTATATAGAGGGAAATAGAAAATAAGGACTTTAGGTGGTGGGAGGTCAGTATGGCGTTTAATGAAGTGTTTTTTGAGATATTTGCAATTTTTTAATTGAGGAACGGTGAATTATAGTAGCAATATGTTTTTAAAATATCAATAGACAATTTAAAATCGGCTTTATAGACAGAAGTGTTTGGAAATTCAATAGATGTCGTTGATTGGGAGTTCGAATCGGAATGAATTTATATGACCTGTCCTATTAAGTTTCAAATCCCTTAATTGAAAAACTACTCGAAAAATATAATTATAATTATAATTATTGTTACAATTATAAGTAGAACAAGACAGAATTAAAAACTTAGACGTCATATACGGAAAAGTGCAATCAATAGCCATTAGAAACAAGTAGTTAAATCTAAAATAAGACAATTCTGAACCGTCTTATTCTACTTACAATTTTCTGCCTGAATGATTCTTCCCACACTCCATTCAAACATGGAAACTCTTACAGGCAAAAGTAATCTAGCAAAATTTCATAACAAACAACCTGAAAACTATTAATTTCAACGAAGAACCCAACATTAAAATTAAAAAATTAAAACTCCGCCTTAATAAAAAGTTATTATTTTTCCTACTTTTCCTCGACCCGTCGTTATTGCAGTTTGCCACGAGAAACCGCTGGAAAATCGTAACCCGTTAATTCACGTTGTTTACGTCGCTCATAATTCATATAGTTTTCTGGCGCGCAACACCTTGGAAGTGAAGTCAGCGAGGAAAAAAGAAGTAATAAAATGAAGAAAGACGTTTTCACTGAAATTTCACTGGGGAAATTTATTTTCTCCGATATTTAACGACAAAGTGGGCACCACTGAAAGTCTGATAAATCCAGAATCTATAATGTTTGGGTTATGTCTCAGTTAGATTTCGGTTAGCCCTCGGTTAGGTCTGCTTCAGAGAGAAAAAAGTAAGTAATAAAATAAAAGGAAGACGTTCTTGCTGGAATTTCACTCTAAAAACTTATTTCCTCCGATATTTAACGACAAAGTAGGCACCACTGAAAACCTAATAAATCCAGAATCCATAATGTTTCGGTTAGGTTTCGGTTAGGTCTCGGTTAGGTCTGGTTCTGAGAGAAAACAGGATGTAATAAGACAAAGGAAGACGTTCTTGCGGGAATTTCACTCGGAAAACTTATTTTCTCCGATATTTAACTACAAAGTCAGCACCATTGAAAGTCTAATAAATCCAGAATCCATAATGTTTCGGTTAGGTTTCGGTTAGGTCTCGGTTAGGTCTGGTTCTGAGAGAAAACAGGATGTAATAAGACAAAGGAAGACGTTCTTGCGGGAATTTCAGTTGGGATACTTATTTTCTCCGATATTTAACGACAAAGTATGCACCACCGAAAGCCTGACAAATGCAGATTCCATAACGTGACGTGCTTTGCGAACGCGGCCGCATGAGTTCTCTCCACGTCTACTGCAGGTCTTCGAAGCTACGGTAAATCCGTCGTTCGACGTCAAACAACGATCTCCACGCTGTTGGTTTCAACTGCGAATTTTGGAGTTTCTTGCCGATAAATTGGCCCTCACGAGTTTCTCTGTCGGAATTGGTTGACGTGGTATTTTTTTGGGAACAGCTTGACTTTTAGAGCAGTACTTTTTTGTATTGAATTTTTGAAGTGTTATTTGTTTGAGTGGAGTATCATTTGCATTCTTATATTAGAATAATACATTTTGGTTTCTTAGATCGTGTAATTTTTGGAGTAATATTACCGTGGGAAAGTTATTTCTGAAAAGCTGTATTTGGAAAACATTTATCCTAGATTACTACATTTTTCGAGAAATGTTTTCTGGAGAAATTAATTTTTGGATCACTTATTTTTAATGAAACTAATTTTTGGAGTTCTGCCATCTTAGAATTCTACATTTTTGGAGCACTCTATTCTAGCGGAACTAATTTTTAAAGCACTACTCTTTGCGTTGAAAAATTCTGCAATTTTAAATTTTGGGATCACTACGTTCTATTTTTAAATTTCTAGTGAAAGATCATTTTAGAGTACTAGACTTTTGGCTCACTAAATGTTCGAGCACCATTTTTTTGAAGTACTAAATTTTTTGGAGCACTACTTCTTCGAAATATTGAACTTTTCGAAAATTACTTCTTTGAGATACTAAATTTTTGCAGCACTACTTCTTGCAAATACTAAATTTTTAAAGCAGTATTGCTTCATAATTTTAAATTTTTAGAGGGTTATCACTTATTAAATTTTTTAAGTGCAACTCTCCTGAAGTACCATCTTTCTTATACTACTTTTTGGAGTATTTTCTTCAAGCATACTGTATTTTACTAGCTTTGAACCTCGCACAACGCAATAATTTATAGCAATATTACGTGAAGATCGTATTTCAGAATGTTCCATGCAAATAGCCATTTTAAATGAATCGTTCGCGATTATTTCATGAGCATCAATTCCCCCTAAATCCCAGAATTTCTATTTTTAAATTTAAATCCAAAAACCTGGGTAACCAAGAAAAATTTCCTAACAATAATTTACTCCAAAAATTACCTGCAACCAAATTCTCTCAACAGTTCCCAAAAAAAATAGTAAAATCTCAGTAAAAAAAGCTCGTGAGGACTTAATTTTTATCGAAAAGAATCTCCATCGTCGAAATACGGATTAAAAAAAATTCTTACCTACGCCTTCTCCTAGTTGAATTCTCCACCGATGTCCTTTCTTCTTCAAACACGAACTCCTCCACTTCTTTACCCCATGACCTTCAACCTCCACGCGCGCATTTTCACCACATCCGTACACTTCTTCACGAAACACCAAAAAAGAGGTTCCGTTCTGCAAACTCGTCTGATCACCGCACCTCTCTCTCGCAAAAAAACGTCGAAAAAGCAGCGCAGAATTCACGAAAAACCCGCACGTGCCTTTCTGTCGACCATCATTGTTGGCCGAAAGTACGAGGATCAAGGACCGATTCGGTGTAAGCCTCCTCTGTTTGTTTTGCTTCCTCCTTTCGGCGCGTGTTTGTTTACTTTTACTCTGCGCGACGAGCAGCCCTAACAAGCCTCCTCCGTTCCGTCAAAGAGCGACGGAACGAGGGAAAAAGAGGGACAGAGAAAGACGGAAGAAACAGAGTGAACACAGTACTTCGACCGAGGTCGAGAAAGTTCGTTAACTCGCCTCAATTTCGTCGTGCTGACAAATGCTAATAACCCCACTCGTCTCACTCTGACGTAACGGATTCGATAATTTCTTTCCTCGTGTTCCACGCTTCAATCGAACTCCACCTTCCAGTCGTTCGTCAGATCAATTTAGTTTAAACTCAACGTGACTTAGGTCCACGTCGGATCAACGTCTAACGTTAACTGCGTTGCACTTTGATCCTATCGGTGTCTCCTAATTTCAAAGTCCCCGGATTGTTTTCTTGCCGATCAGTGAAGTGTTCAAAAAGTGATCGGAATACGTTGCACGCGTCCAGTTGATCGCAAACTAGCAGACTAGACGGAAATGATGTAACCGGTTCTTCACACAGGGTACTGAAGAAATTTCAAAATTCGCGTTGCACGTAATAGGAGGGAGGCTCGATGGATTTCGTTTAATCCTGGTAAGAAAATAATTCCATGACGTGTGGGGAACACGGTGGGATATTAACGATCGGAGGGAGCGACACACGCGAACGTTCCTCGCGGAAGGGAAACACGAGCGATCTTAAATCCGCACTGCTCGGCCGCAATCACGCGCGACTGTCGACAAAGCCGTCGCGGTCACAACAAACCGTCGGAGGGGCGGAACCACGAGGGGTAGCGACGCACAACGACTCCTATCTGCGCGACATCTGATGGCGGGTCTTTCAAACGGATATGGGAATCGCCGGTCGATAGAGTTATTTTGAGGGAAGTTTAGGTGCTTGAAGTTGGTGGTAGTAAATTATTTGATCGGTGGAGTTCATTTCTTGATCGAATTAAAATTGTAATTTGGGAATATTATATTTATTGTACTTGTAGGAATTGTAAATGGTAATTTGATGAAATAGGTAGGTAGTTTTAAAGAGTTTTAGGTGGTTGATATTTTTGATAGTAAACTATTAGGGGGACCGGAAAGTAATGTCGTTGTTTTTACATTAAATTCAAATAAAAAATTTGTAACAAGTTTTCATTTTCAATGAATGACTTAATCACCCTCGTTATCAACAACCTTTTGTCATCTAGTGTGCAAATTTTCAATACCGGATCGATAAAAATCAATTGGTTCTTGAGCAAAATATTTGGAGAAAGGACATTACTTTCCGGTCCCCCTAATATTTGGTCGGTGGATTTTATTTTGATTGAATTGCAATCGGAACTGGGCCAAATTATATTCGTAAGAGTTATAGATGGTGTGTGGAAATAGAATGTACAGCCTGCCTGATTATTTTTAAGCTTTCAATTTGCAAAATTATCTGTCATAGGAAACAATTATTATAGAAGCCTTCAATCTCGATTACAAGTTATGTACTGGCGTCAGAAAAAATAGCTTACAGCTTACAGAAACGACGGTAAAGAATACAATCGGTATTACAGGGGTGAAATAATCATCCCCTTGCAAGGAAACTTACCTTCAAGCAGGAATCCTACATTTTCTACGAAAGAAGGTGGTGGGTTTGAATTATACGAGGGATGATAAGACGTAGGTGTCGGTAATACAGGAGGGTTGAGGGTGAAATGGTTGTCGGTACGGTAGGAGGTTTGGAGAAAACCACCCCTTGCATTCAGAAGCAAGGATAAAGCAGAAGACCTTCACCATTTTATAGGGATCTTCAACCCTTAGCAGGTACGATTGAAGCATACGATGATAACAAATACAATACCGTTTTTTCTCACGGTTAATTATCTACCGTTTTATAAATACACTTAACAATACATCGAAATTATTTGTTAAGCTGACGAAAAATAATTCCTGATATCTAATAATATGCAATAATCCAAATTATGATAATGATTTGCGAAAATGTAAGAAGGAAATGTAAACTAATTTGTCTCTGTAAAAATTCATGCCAAAAATTTAAACTACCCCTCAGAGTTTGCCGAATATTGAACTGTTTCGTAGTAAGACCAAATAATTAAATGAAATAAGGAACAAAATGAAATTTTTGTATCAGAAATATATTAAATTTTGAGTCCTATCCGATATGAAGAGCCAAACGCAATACTTATTTAATTGATCATCAATTGATCATTGCTACCCAGTTGATTCCAAACCTGCATCTCTAAAGATAAGCCCATAAAATACGAAAATATCTAACGAACTACCATGCAAAACATTCACTCAGTTCTCTTCTGCCAAAAAGTGAAGACTACGACTCACCTAAGAGCAGGCCATTCTCCATCAGTTGTTGTTGTAGGTGCTGAGGTACTTTTATTCGGCAAACTCAAACGGGGTCCAATTCGAAGTGTCATCGGGCGTCTTCTTCTTAAAGTATAATCTAAACCGACATAATACGTAATATCTCTCTAAATAACAATTAATCAACATTATAACAATGCCTTAAATGAAAGAAGAATAAAGAAACTATTTGATCCGGGGTTTCTCAGATTCTAAATACGGCCTTGCTTCCAGTAACATGGCTGTGCTTAGTAATCCGAAGGCCCCAATACAGTAAAGTTATTTTTAACTATTTAAAAATCTATTTCTACTATTTTATATATTGATTTACACTTGTTTAACTCATCACTAATGATACAAAAGAAAATCTGGCAACTTTGTTTTATTTTTTACCAGGTAAAGGATTTTGTTCAAGAACTCTTTCAAACACCATGAATGTGCTTAGTGATTCCAAGGCCCCACTAGACTAAAGTTATATTTAACAATTAAAAATCCTATTTCTACTCATTTGCGTATTGATTTACACTTGTTTAATATACCAGCAATGACACAAAAGAAAACCTGGCAATTTATATTATTTTTTACCAGGTAAAGAAATTCGTTCAAGAATTCTTTCGAATACCATGGCCGTGCTTAGTGATTCCAAGGCCCCACTAGAGTAAAGTTATTTTTAACAATTAAAAAATCTATTTCTGCTATTTTATATATTGATTTACACTTGTTTAACATAGCAATAATGGTACAAAAGAAAATCTGACGACTTTGTATTATTTTGAACTGCGAAAAAAATGTTGCAAAGAGTATCTTCCATTGATAAATTGACGAAGAAATGTGATATCTCTAATACATCTTTAGACTGTCTGGTGAGATTAAATGACAGAAGGAAGACAGACTGCAGCAGAATATCGAGAAAGAATCAATTTGTAAGAATTACTGGAGGATGGAACTTTCTTGATAATGATGGATCTGATTGCCCTGAGATGAAATCGATTTTCCACGGTAAATCAAATGTATTTTTTACACGTTGGTTTATACGTTTATTTGCACACAATAATCGCAAAGTCAGCTTGGCAAATGGAAACGATTTCGAGTAAATGTGCTCTATTGATCGAACTATCTATTTCAGCGCATTGTTTGTGATTCGATTTAAACTCCATTAAATGCAGTTTGTGCTCGTTCGCTGATCGAATATTGCGAGCAAGATTTTATACGATGAAGTTCAGAAAACCCAGCTGTATAGAAATTGAATTTTGCACGTTGAGGAAATTCGCGGGGAAAACAACATTTTTTTGTATCATATCATGAAAAGAGGGAGGAATGACATTTTTCAAATTGAAATATAAAAATTTGTTGGTGGAACGATATTCTTTCTATTAAAATACACAAAATTTGTGGTAAAACGATATTGCTCGTGTTACAATTATTCATATAAAAATGATATTGTCAAGTATTCTCAATTTATGGAAATTAAAACTTATTTTCAAGAATGAAACATTAAATTCCTGCTGGATGAAAAATTTTTAATGGAAAGCCATTTGAAACTCAGGGTTCCTGGCAAAATGACGGACGTATAAATGAGAGAAATGTTCGTACATAGTAAATCTCCTGCAGTAATGAAACCCTAAAGGGCTATTAGTGTCTGTACGCATTTAGTTAATTAAATAATACAATGCATTTACACTTTCGCAGTATTCAACAAACACAAACGTAATTACCTCTGTTATTCGTACACATGCATCGTACATTAAATGTAATATACTCTTTTTCGGAGTACTCTCTTCTTGAAGTATTAAAATTTTAAAAAATTATTTAATTCATTCTTATCTTTAACGTACTACTTTTCGGAGCACTGTCCCATAAAAATATTAAACTTCTAAATCTCTTCTTTAAACATTACATTTTTGTAGCAAAATATTGGTGAAGAATTAAATTATCAAACTGCTTTTTAAGCACTTTTTCTCAAAGTACTAAACTCTTGCAGCATACAATTTTGAAAGTTCGAAATTTTCGAAATACTATATATAAAAATACTATAAATAATAATACTATAAATAATACTATAAATAAATAAAAATATTTCAATTCGTTATTAGTATCAAGGAAAGATAATTAATATCAAACGAATAATTTGACGTAGAAGAATTCTACAAAATTATTTTACATTAATTAACGGTACCTTGAAAAAATAATATCCGAAGCATTAAAACTATTCAAATATGTCTGCAAATAGTGACATCAAAGAAAGTGTGTGCCTATTGTACTTCAGCTAATTTGCAAAGTTGATTTATTCGGAATAAATATCACGACGTATATACCGAATGTGCCATAGCATCGAGTACCGATTCAAATGGAATTCTATGCAAATTATCGTTCTGCCTAAATAGATGCATCGTTTACTTTACATCGTGTTGAATATCCAATCATTAACTGTAAATGCTTCTACCTCAAAGAATCACAAGTTACAAAAGTTGGACGACTTTTTATTAAAACATTCTGCCTGCTTCAATGTACTTCGAAGAATAATTTTTCTAATAATAACAATTATATAATAATTGTATAATTGTACTATATAATAACAATTATATATTTCTATAATATAATTTCTAATTATATAATTCTAGATGAAGATAAATCTAAAGAAAAATAAAATTTGAGACAGAAGACATAAATCTGCAACTCTGTAAATAACGAAAAATCGCAATTTTTACTCGCCAAAAACAGTAAAATGTAATATTAAATAAATTCAATTCTCCGACTCGTATAATTCGGTGAAATTCAATGGAAACCCATTTTTATGGGATAAATATCACACTATCTCAATAAAAGCAATATAATCTAAGATAAAGATAAATTTAAAAAAAAAAGATCTAAGATAAAACGAACTTCGAGATAGAAGACATAAATTTGCAACTCGGTGAATGAAAAAAAGTCGGAATTTCTGTTTGCTGGAATTTAGTAGCAGCGGCAGACCGCCAAAAAGAATGAAATGTAATATTTACCGAATTCAATTCTCGGATTCATAAAATTCGGTGAAATTCTATGGGAGCACAGTTTTATGGGTAAAATATCGCACTATCTCACGAATGAAAGTACTGAAAGTAATTTCAGGGAATAAAAGGCAAAGGAAAGTCTGTCCACGAGGAATCCTCGAAACGTGAAAACAATCTTTCTTTGGCAATTTTCTAAATTGAACTGTGTTTCAACTTCAACGCGGCAGTGAAAATGTTCATTTCCAGTCTTTTGTCAATTGCTATGGAGTTCTTACCAACTTTACAGGGTGGTTTAAGTACAAAGTTAAAATCACGGTGTGTCTCCTTCGTCCTGCGATATTATTCGAAATTCTAAATAGATCAAATTCCTCGCCGCATGCACGAAATTCCATATTATGAGTTTAATAATATTTCGTCCACGGTAAAAATTGATATTGCAACGATAAAAAAGTCTATGAACTACAAAAAAGCATATTTGCGTCTCCTATCTCTGTTTTCATCGTTTTTTGATTCTATCAATTAACCGATCTCGAAAGTTTGGTTTTTTTTTTAATATTTTTAATGGTTGAAAGTGAAATAAATTAAATTCTATTCAGGCAGGAAGCCAAAATACGATTATGCCACTTTCGAAAAACGTGAAAGCTTAAAAATAAAAGTGGAATGCAAGAGAATTTTTTCCGTAAACCTTCTATACGAAACAAAATTTATTTTGGTGCAGGAAATTGAATGTTTTTAAATCTTTGTATAATAAATTAAGAATTTTACAGTTGAAAATATGTCGAATTTATAATATGTTATAAAAATCCAATATTTAAGCCATCTAAATCTCCGGACAAATTAACTTAACTTCTCCCTCCATTTAGGCCACTCAATAAATCTTCCTCCCACCCTCAAAAAATAATTCCACGAAGTTTCTAAATCTTATACAAACCATTAAAGAACCACTCAAGACCACGCTAAGGTCGTAATTTATTTACAAGTCATTGAAAAACTAGCACCCTAATGAACGTTCCTCAAACACCACCCTCAAACATCTGAAAAATCTGACAATTAAAGTTTCACGTCTCCGATACTTTAACAACAATTCGTTCTCACTTCGATATAGTGCGAACAATATCAAACTTTCCGCTGCACTCGTAATACGATACTTTAAATGTTATTATCAAGAAGATAATGCAATAGAAATGAAGCGATAAAGATTTTAATGAGGTGCCCATCGATAAATGTACTGTAATTACTGGAATTTATGCGAATTAAAGTGTTTAGCGTTTAATTGCATAGAACGTTCCAAGCTTACACCGATTAAATTATGATTTAATAAAAATTAAATATTTTTAACAGTTAATTTTGATAAAGTCCCAAACTTTCACCGATTAAATTGCGATTTAATCAAAAATTGAAATTTCTAGCGTCCAAAAGCAAATAAAGTACGAAACGTTCGAAAGTTAGACTTTACTTTAATAAAAAACTGCAATTCTTAGTATTTTAGTGCAAATGAAATCCCAAGCGTTCATCAATCAAATCACAACAGTCACCAAAAGTAACATGCAATTGTAAGAATAGAAACACAAATGTATCCCCATCACCTCAAACTCACAAACCTCATAGAAAATCCAACTAAAAAAAAAATACAAAAGAAATTCCAAACCAACCACTCGAAAGTCTAAAAGCTTACACCGATTAAAATATGATCTAATAAAAATTAAAAAATTTTAACATTTAATTTTGATAAAGTCCCAAACTTTCACCGATTAAATTACGATTTAATAAAAAATTGAAATTTCTAGCGTTTAAATGCAAATAA
Organism: Cerceris ruficornis; assembly: GCA_963989415.1. Taxonomy (NCBI): domain Eukaryota; kingdom Metazoa; phylum Arthropoda; class Insecta; order Hymenoptera; family Crabronidae; genus Cerceris; species Cerceris ruficornis. Next base: position 6,484,475 of record OZ022530.1, on the reverse strand, counting down.
AGTCCCAATCTTTCGAAAGTTAGACTTTATTTAAACTGCAATTCTTAGTATTTTTTTGCAAATAAAATTCCAGGCATTCATCAATTAAATCACAACAGTCAACAAAAGTAACATCCAATTGTAAGAATAGAAACACAAATGTATCCCCATCGCCTCAAACTCACAAACCTGATAGAAAATCCAACTAAAAAAAAAATACAAAAGAAAATTCCAAATCACCCACTCGAAAGTCTAAAAGCTTACACCGATTAAAATTTGATTTAATAAAAATTAAAAACTTTTAACAGTTAATTTTGATACAGTCCCAAACTTTCACCGATTAAATTACGATTTAATCGAAAATTGAAATTTGCAGCGTTCAAATGCAAATAAAGTCCCAAACTTTCAAAAGTTAGACTTTAATTTAATAAAATACTGCAATTCTTAGTATTTTATTGCAAATAAAATCCCAAGCATTCATCAATTAAATCACAACAGTCACCAAAGTAACATCCAATAGTAAGAATAGAAACACAAATGCATCCCCATCGCCTCGAACTCACAAACCTCACAGAAAATCCAACTAAAAACAAAAAATACAAAACAAAATTCCAAACCAACCACTCGAAAGTGTAAAAGGAAAAAGAAACATCTCCAGCAGCCTCTAAATATTGATTATACAATTAAACCTGCAAATTGTCCAACAAATAAAACTTCATTCCGGCTCGACTCCCGTAAAAGCAGAGGGCACATCTTTCAAACAATCGTATTTACAGAGTTAAGTAAACTCTTACCGTTCGCTGAACATAGGGAATTACGGCCTTGAAAGACATGCGGCGAGAGAAACTGAGGATGGGGATTCGTCGGCGTCGGTGGGGTCGTTCTACTGGGGGCCGAGGTCGTGGTCCATGGTGGTGCTGCATCCCTTCCACGGGGTTCCACCGACGAGGAGGCGGGGACCTCATTGGTCACCCGCACTTCTATTCCCACTGACTGTAAAAAAAAAGCAGTAAAACGATGTCCTTCAATTATCGTTAAATATTTCATCGCCATGGTGTTTCAGAGTTTACGATCAATTAGTGATTTCACTCTTGATTGAGGAATTTCTTGATTATATCAGAGTTAATCAGCTTAAGGACAACGGGCTGATGCGATCTGGGTGGTGATCAATCTTATTGTAATTAACCAATGAAATTTGGGGGAGCGTGGTGGGTATAATGGAGGAGGGGTTGTTGGGATGTGGTATATGTAATTAATTAGGTTTGTTATTAATTTTGAATTAAGTTGTGTACTTGTTGAGAAGTGGGATTGGAATGTTTTTAACAGGAGATATGTGTAATTTTTTATTTAAACCGTTGTAGTATGATTTCTTTTGTGACTGCATCCGTAATATTTTAGACTTAAATTGATAAAATAAAAATTGGTCGGTGATTCTTGATACATCGTGTCATTTTTTGTAATATTAATGTTATACGATAGAAATAATTTTATCGTGTCGCGTGTTTATTAAAATTGTCAATTTCATCGGTTTTGCAAAACTTGTAAATTTCCTGTGCAATTTTCACATCACGCGTCACTCGTTATTTTAGGGCAAGCGGTTAAGTAACGTGGGCGTATATATGCGTTCTGGAAAATAAGCTCGGACTTATTTTTTTTTAAATTACTCTTTTAATTTTAATGATTGCGCTGTTAATCTTTTTCGGCTTTAATTGTTACGATGACTTCGCTCATGGCCTTTTGTTTTAGGTGTTTTTTAAACAATCAAGTCTACGATATATTGAATGATAATTTGGGAAAAATTTCCCAGAGTTGACGGAGGATTTAAACTCGGACGAACTAATTAGGAGTCCGAGCTTTTAATTCTTTACCCACCATAGCCCCTCGCATAATAGTTTGCTGAAATATGATTGCCTACCTTGTAATTAAAAAATTTTATATTTAACCCCTTTCTCTTTGCGGCTCTTGACTGCCAAATAAATTATTACCTCCCCATTTTGGAAAAAAGCTGCATCATCGAAAGGTTAATTTTTTATATTATTTTTTAATTACTGTGAATTTTATATTTATTGTACTTAATAATAAAACATATTCTTAACTATAATTATCTGTATTCTTAAAGAGTTTTTTGCTATCTTCTTGAAGCGCCAGAAGATTTGGTTTCTTGAACACGTTAAAGTGATAGGAAAGATTAATTGGATTTCAAATTGGCAAATATTCCAATGAAAACAGCTCAGGCTTCATGAATTCTGTATCCTGCAATTCGAATTGACAAACACGTCGCCAAATTTCACTGAGATCCCCGTGAAAAAGGGAGGAACTCCCGTGAGAGAAGCGTGAAATCCCCTTTGCCATTTACTCTGTAAACAACTGGCGAGTTGTCTGCACCATCGATGACACGTTTGCACCGGAACAAAGCTGTCAGACGTAAACGTCATTTGCAGCGGCGCCCGGCGCACCGTTAAAACTGTCTGCAAGCCTTCTGCCAGTGATTTCGACAATTTTCTCAAATTTCCCATATAAACTGTCCCGTTACTCCGCGATTTCACGAAACACGGTGTTTCGGCGCTTCAAACCACGGATTCTATGGAGGTCTGCTCGTTACAGTCGTGTCGAAAGTTTTCACAGTTTTTCCCACCCACGCTGGAACGTGTATTGATTCTACGAATCCGTTCAACAGGTATCCTATACTTTTAACTTTGGATGCAATGGAATGCGGGAATGACGCACGATCTTTTCTGGAAGATGGAAATTTCTGTGGAAGAATTAGCTGAGTTGATGGTAGAATGAATTGCGAGAAGAATGTGTATTGATTCTACGAGTCCGTTCAACAGGTATCCTACACTTTTATCTTCGGATGCAATGGAATGTGGGAATGACGCACGCTCTTTTCTGGAAGATGGAAATTTCTGCGAAGGAATTACCTGCATTTGCAATGCTATAAATTTCAAGAAGAATATTTATTCATTTTACAAGACCGTTCAACAGGTATCCTATACTTTTAACTTCGGATGCAATGGAATGTGGGAATGACGCACGATCTTTTCTGGACCTGGAAAATTCTGCAGAAGATTTAGCTGAATTAATGGTGGAATAAATTTCAAGAAGAATGTTTATTCATTTTACAAGTCCGTTCAACAGGCATCCTATACTTTTATCTTCGGATGCAATGGAATGTGGGAATGACGCATGCTCTTTTCTAGAAGATGGAAATTTCTGCGAAAGAATTACCTGCATTTGTAATGCTATAAATTTCAAGAAGAATATTTATTCATTTTACGAGTCTGTTCAACAGGTATCCTATCCTTTTAACTTCGAATGCACTGGAATGTTGGAATGACGCACGATCTTTTCTGAAAGATGGAAATTTCTGCGGAAGAAGTAGCTGAATTTATAGTGGAATAAATTTCAAGAAGAATGTTTACTCATTTTACGAGTCTGTTCAACAGCTATTCTACCCTTCTAACATGGAATGTGGGAATGTTACATGGTTTTTCGCGAAGGATATAGATTTCTATGAAAGTATAATGCGAACTTATGACGAAATAGAATTCAGAGTAAACGTACATGCACTCTACGACTCAGTTCAACAGGTATCCTACATTCGTAAATGCAAATGTCAGAGAATGTGGGAATGATGTATGCTATTCAGCAAATATTATGATTAATTTCTTTTTTTCATATCTCCTACTCTTCTTGACTTAAAAATCAAAGCATTTGAGGGAAATTCCGATGCAGCAATTTGCTCAACAATGAGCCAAAAATAGCGGAATCAAAATTATGTCTAGAAAACTTTAAAATAACTTTTTCTTCCATTTTCTTCCAGCAACTTCTCAGGAATTCTACTTCCTACCTAAAAGCCAAGTGCATCCTGAAGCAATAAATTAATATTCGAAAAAGAAAACTTTTACATTCTCAGGAATTTCAAGAAAGTCTGCCGGCAGCACGTACTCATTATCCGCGAACGATGTTTACCGTAAAATCATATTAAACCGGAACTGAAGTTTGAGAGATTCGTTTAACGAAGATATATTTACCGGAATAATTACGACAAAACCAGAAATAATTACAGGACGCTGATATCTCAAATGAAATTTGAATACTCGTATAAATATAACGAAATAATTAACGTGAGAAAAGCCTACTTATTAACAAATGTTAAAGGATCAAATTTTTAAGCTCTTAAATCTAAAATAAAATTTGAAGGATTACTTCAAATTAAAATTAACCTGTTTTTATTTATGAAATGAATTTACCCACTCGTTCTTTCACTTAAAATGAAAAAAAAATTATAATACATCAAACCATCAGAAAAATTACGAAAGAAAAATTATGAACGTTCCAAAAACAGCAACAAAGATAATGTTGATCATTTAAATAAATACAGATTATTTGAATTAAATGTCAGAATGCCATATTCGTATGGTATTTTGCCTCGATTGTTCAGCAACAGTTTATTGTTAATCGTTTTTCATGCATAAAGTTTCTAGTGGAAAAAAGATACGTATTGATTTCGGCATAGAAAAACTATTGGAACTCAGTCAAATCCTTTTCAATGAACGCTCCAGATACAAGCGTATGTTCAACTGCATTTGATTACATTGTCCTCTGGAGAGAATTGCGATACTTTAAATGCAGTCTGCATCTCTTAAAATCAATGATGTCGCGGCAAAAAAAAAGATCGTCCTTGAAAACCGCAGAAATTCGCGAAAGTTTCTGAATTGTATAATTAAATTAGACGTCGAAAGATTAAGTCCATTAGAAATTTACCTCCTGTTTTCTTTGCACCATAGAAAATAATATTGTTGCAGAAAATATTTTAAATGACAATTTAAAGATTCTTAAAAAGTCTCGAAGTATTACTTAGACAATTAAACGTGTAAATTGAATGACAAATAAAAGTGCATTTCAGCAGTGGTATCATAAAATATATCTTTCAACAATAGTATTTCTCCGAGATAATTTCCAATCTCTAAAGCAGATTAAAATGTAGATTTTAAATGAAAGAAAACACAACCCCTAATTATACTCAAATGTTCTCTGAGATCTCCTACACATGTTTCATTCTTCGCATTAAATAGTGAAATTGAAAAATAATGTAAGTTTCATTTGATTTTAATATATTATCCAAGTAATAAAATAGATAAACTTCATTAACAATTTTACAAATTCTTTAGACAATCACAAAACAGAATTGCAATCAGAAAATTAGAATACCAAATTAAATTTTTCACAAAACCGAAGAAACTTTGCAAATAGTTGTCTCATTTAAAATTCTCAAATACCAAAAATTATTCAAAACCTCCCTTTCCATCAGCCGGAAAATATTCATCCAGAATAGCTACGATCGCACAGAGAAAAAAAGTGTATTAAAAATCTACCAAATCAAAGTCCTCAAAGTCCAAAAATCTACAAAAACACTCTACGTCCCTTCTACGCGTAACCCACATCAAAAGATCTACAATTTCCCGCTCGAATCAAACGTAACGATCGTCTCCCGCTCTTTCAGACCTCCTCATTTTTTCCAAGCATGTTCCACCTCCCATTTCCATGGCCTTTCTTTCATCCGAGGAGTTCCGTTTAATCTACCAACGTCTCGATTGCCATCTTAACGAGCCTCGCGGCTTATTAGGTGCGAATTAGGTGAGCGCGTTTAATCAGCCAAAAGGATCCCCTTTCTCCTTCCGCTTTCTCTCCTCTCGGATATACAAAAGGGTCGTTGAAGGTAAAGAAAAACGTACGAGAAGGAGCGGCAAATGTGTATAGGCAGGATCTCACGTACTGGGATAATTTATTCCATGCTGGGAGCTGTTTGTCGCCGACGAAATCTCTCGGGGGTGTGATTCGTGGCTCTGCAAAGGGAGGTCACGTGTGTTTGCACGTGTGGACGAAGAAATGGGACGATCGAGTTAAGTTTGCGTTAGGAATCGGTTTCACGTTTTTTTGGAGTGGTCTATGTCTTGGGGGTTGAAAAAGATTGGGGGATAGTGGTCAGCGTTGGGGTTGATGGCTGTGGGGGTGCTTTTGAAGGTGATCTGGGTGCGGATTGGTTTGATGGGTTGGCTGTGGTTTCATTAGGCGAGAAAGAGATGCACGTGGTGGTAGATTTGAAGGTTATGGTTTGGCTATCAAGATGGTCAAGGTGTTGGGTTTGAAGGCGATCTGGACGTTAGATGGGTTTAATGAGTAGTTTCTTGGTTAACAAGGCGATTAGGCTGGTGGTTGATGGTTGCAGTGGTATATAAAGGTTATCTGGGTGCTGGATAAATTCAATGGGTTCGCTATAATTTTGTGGCGGTACGACTATCGAGCAGCACCACTGATCTACCGGTCGCCATTACGCCTATGCCCCTAGTTCAAGGATCGTCCGCTAGACGTCTCGTGTCCACCGATGGATCGCTCTCGCAAGTTGTCCAACGACGATCGGTATCTATATATACATCGGTATCTATAACATACGTTGTTCCATCAATTTGATTAGGTGAGAAAGAGATGCACGTTATGCTAGGTTTTGAAGATAATCTGAATGCTAGATGGGCAGATTATGGTTTAGTTATCAAGATGGCCAAGGTGGTGGGTTTGTTGAAGGCTTATCTGGGCGCTTAGATAATTTCAATGGGTTGGTTGTGCTTGGTTATCAAGGTTGATCGAGATGGTGGGGGATGTGCAAATTATCTGGGTGCTGGTTGGGCTCTTGAAGGGTTGGCTATGGTTTAGGAAAGGAAGAGATGCACGTGGTAATATGTTTGAAGGTGACATGGATGCTGATGGTAGGTTATGGTTTGGTTACAACGTGATCGGCTTAGTCCTATGAAGGTGATCTGGGCGCTGGACGGATTTGATGGGCGGATTGTGATCTGATCGGGTGAAATGACTACGTAAGATGTTGGTAAGCTCGATTAATCTCTAGATTGATCGATTGTTATTCCTGTTGATACACATGAGGTTGAAAACTCCCAATATTTCTTTAACAGACATGCATTCAAAGAAATTACTCCTTAAGTAATTTGAAAAAGTAGAAAAATGAGGAATCCGTTATTTCTTCACCCATATAGATCACTATATCCATGTTTCTTAACTCTTTGAGGACTACTGACGCATATATGCGGTCTGAGAAAAAATCTGATTATAGTTTATCGAGGCATGTATACGCAATTAGAATTGAAAAATTGAAATATAACCGTTGAAATATGATTGAGCAAATAGTAATGTATAATTCGGATACATTAACGCTCGAACTTTCTGATAAAAAAGTACTTTTTGATCGCCAAATAAATAATTAAGTACCCCTTAACACTGAAAAAAGTCTCCGTCCGCAAAGGGTTAAACATACTCACTCGACCACTGTCGATCACCTTTTTTTTCTTGTTTCCTTGTGGACTCCCTCCACATTGCAAATACATTTCAGAAGAAAAGGAGGACTTTAGAAGCTCTTGACGTAACAAGTCATTCACGAAGTTTCGAAGATGTATGAAAGACGAGGGGGAAAGTTGGAAAATTACTTTTATTTCTTGACGTATCCTTCCCTCCCCCCAAATCGAATACATTTCCCCCTGTCCCCTCACGTTGGTCCCCTCTCTCGAGAACTTTCTTTTCGCCGAAACAACTCAGCACCTTACATTGTCTCAGTATTTTCATCGGATTATTTTCCCGCCAAGATCCTCGAACTTGGGAACCATAAATAATCGCTGGAAGGTGAATCAGGTGAATATGATGGATAATCGAAACTCTTCGGATGAAAGCCTGCAAGATTTGACGTTGTTGCATATTCCTTGTTCCTTCTAACAATGAACAACACTTACTGAACACTTTGCAGCGAGGTATTGTTTACTGATAACTGTCATAGACGTGTTTAATTTAACTTTGTTGCTACCATTGTCAAATATAGGTGACACGCTAATTTTCGTAGCTTGCACCACTTATGTAGAATAGATTGAAATATGTAAATTATCAATCAGTTTTATATTTATATACAGAATGTTCCACCTAACTCTATCACATTAGACATTTTTGTCGTTAATATTTTGTATTTTATTAACTCTAACTGGTATAGCCATTTCTATCTATCAAGGTTGTGATATTAAATTACAATTTATATAGAACAGATTGAAATATATAAACTATCGATCAGTTTTATAATCAGGTACAGGATGTTCCATCTAACTTGATCACCTTAGAAATTTCTGACGTTGTTAATTTGTATTTTATTAACTTTAAATGGTATAGTCATTTCGCCTAGGAGCTACTGATTTAAATGGGTACCAAACTATCAAGGATATAATATTAAATGATAATTTATGTAGAATAGATTGAAATATATAAATTATCGATGAGTTTTATAATCAGGTATAGGGTGTTCCATCTAACTTTATCACCTTACAAATTTCTGACGTTGTTAATTTGTATATTATTAACTTTAAATGGTATAGTCATTTCGCCTAGGAGCTACTGATTTAAATGGGTTCCAAACCATCAAAGCTATGATATTAAATGATAATTTAAGGAAAATTTGCTTTGGTTATTTTGCTTGGGAGCTACTCTTTTAGGTAGATTCCGAACCACCGATACTATGGCACATTTAATGGCAATTTTGGTCTTTACCGGAGATGATGTGAGATTTGAAATTGGCGCCATTGATTCCCAGCCTGAGCCTTTATTCCCTTCCAAGCCGCAACCCCATAAAATTTCTGTTGTGGCACCAGATTCGAAAAAGTGGAGCCAAAATTCACAGAGTTTCGGTTTGCATTATGCTAATCATTATTACAGAAAAAGGAACAACAAAAATGCTTATTTTATTCGCCCAATTAAATGTTACAAGCAGTATCGATTCTATCACTTTCATTTCCAAAGGCAAATCAGAAGTGAGATGACCCTTAACAAAAAGAGAACCGGCAAAAGAGTAAATTAATTTCATTCCCGGTAACTGATATTAATTAATTAAATAATTCCATCCGGGCAGAAAGTTTCCTCTGCTACCTCAACAATCTATTTAATAGCCTGCTACTTACTACAATTATTACAATAAATGTATAATACCACAATAATCATTTCATTATCGACAATAAGGCTCTTAAACTTCCCGATTTATTCGCACAAGTTTTACAATTTAACAATCAAACTCTCGCAGAACAACGACGATACAAAGTGAAGGAGAAAAATTGCAGTAATGAGGTCCCAGAAATTGACTCTTCAAGGCAAAAGGCTAATCTTCGTTCCACTTGATCGTCGAAGGCCTTACAGAAAGTGGAAGAATAATAAGAGTGTGCCAAATAATGACACAGGTCGACATTGATCGCTAATCTGGAAACGTCACAGATTTTCTCAACGGTTGTGCCAACAGATGGTAAAACTCAAGAAGGAAATTTCGAAATTCTAATTTATCATTGACCGTCGAGATTTTTAACGTTGATTCGTTCGTCTGTTTGTGCTACATTTGCTTTAGAAATTGCTAAAGATAAAATTGAGCAGAATTATGCATCCTGATGAAAATGAAAATGACAGACAGAGCTTCATTTACAAAATTTTTAATGTGAATAATTATTTCGCTAATATTATTGTGTGTATTTTGCAAAAATGAGATACAGTTTCTGTGGGTGTTTTATTTATTTTTCAAATTGTAAGAGATAAGAGAAATATTTATAGAACTGAAAATGTTACTTTGATGGGGCTTTGTTTAAAAGAATTTAAAATTGAAGATTTAGTTCTCCATCGTTATATTTATTTTGTATTTTTGATTAATTTTTGGACTAGTGAGATTCTACAATAATTTCAGAAGTCAATAATTCAATATTTAAATACACAGATTTTAATGATCCTGAGATTAATCGGTATTGTTTGTTATGAAAAATGTTTGTTATTGCTAATTGAATGATTTCGGACATAGCGTCTCATTCGAACAGAAATTCAGTTATCCTTCAAGATGAGGAGATTGAAATTTTGTTCGAATAACGAGCGATAAATTTAGTTTACAACGAGTTCGTACGTAGGAAGTAATAGGTTGTGTGGATTGCAGAAATTGCAATGAAATTAAAGCAAACTGCACGTATATTTTGAGATCAAAATTCCATTTGGATTAAACTTCATCTAATTTTCAAGTTATTCGGTGAGAATTCTGTGAAACTAATTTGAACGTAGGTTGCGAATAATTCGATAATTATTTGCAAGTAATTTTATCGTTAAGAGCTTCAAACAATAATGAATATCAGTTTAACATTAAAAATATAATTTCTTTAAAGAAATACCTTTTTTTGCTAACTACTTTTCTGTTAAATTAATATGGAGTCATTTTTTATTGCGTTACATCGTTACGTCCAGTTACGACGAAATAATCGATCAAAATAGAATTCCAATTTCCCTGGACTGTTTAATATTCATAGAAAATTCTTATGCACAGGAAAAATGAGAAAAAAGTGATGGAATTATGTAGACGTCGAGTGAAAAAAGTAGTTGCTGTATTGTGCAAAATATTTGCACAATAATCCAGAAGAGAATCTTATATTCTCAGTTCAAAAATTACCTTTTTGCAAAAATGCTACCGTAAAAACATCAACTCTAAAACTTCGAAGTAAAACTTTGAAACATTGTCCAAAATAAATCATTTTCTTTACATAATCTCCTTCATCATTCTTTAACATACGATTCATAAAATATAGACAGTAATTTTGTAAAAGCGAAACAGCAATGAAATGTGATAAGATTTAATCAGGAATATTTTCGCTATTCAGAGTCACGGGTACTAAACACTTTGCACTTATCCCTCTTTCCTCTATATAATGCTTTATTAACACTATAACTACCGGAGTTAAATCTGTCATATTTAAATATATTAAATAGGTACTTTGGAAAAAGGGGAATTCAGAGGTTAAAAAGCTGGTCGAAGCGGTAATTTATGTTTTATGAGATGGACGTAAAATATCTATTCTATGACTCTCCTATAATCTTGGAGAATCTTTAAAAAAAAGGAACCAGTCATTTTGGCTGGCTTCGCAGTTCCAGTGTTAATTATTCCGGTAATAAAAAAACAACAATTTCCAAATCTACTTTTCCTATTCTCTTCCAACAAAAATTCTTGGAAAAAAAGGAACCAGTCATTTTGGCTGGCTTCGTAGTTCCAGTGTTGAATATCCCGGTAATAAAAAAACAACAATTTCCAAATCTACTTTTCCTATTCTCTTCCAAAAAAAATTCTTGGAAAAAAAGGGACCGGTCATTTCGGCTGGCTTCGTAGTTCCACTGTTGAATATCCCGGTAAAAAAAAAACAACAATTTCCAAATCTACTTTTTCTATTCTCTTCCAAAAAAAAATCTTGGAAAAAATTGTGTACCAGTCATTTCGACTCGTTTGGTAGTTCTAGTGTTAACGAGAAATGAATATAATACATGGGTACAATAACCGAACTATTCGATGGTGGTTACAATACTGGGCCTACACCGAAAAAAAACCTATAGCGTCACGCATAGTCGCGCCCTCTATCCTCTTGTAAAACAACTTTCGTTAGGTCCCATTAAAAATTCCTAGATCACTGGTTCTTAATTTCTAACGGTGCAATAGATCATTTCAAGGGATGGGAGAGCCACGACTTACGCCATGCTCTTTCAAAAAAAGAGCCTCGTTTTAATATAATTATTATGAATAAACAACAACAACCTAGCCATTAAAATTTAAATATTGCTTTTTATGTTATATAGTAATATATATTGTAAATAAACGCGGCATTTGTTGATGCAATAAATGTTTTTTCTTGAAGAAAAAATGTACACACATTTTTTAAGGGGGTGCAAGAGCGTATTTTCAAATTAAGGGGGGGTGACCACTAAAATGGTTAAGAACCGCTGCCCTCGATGAACGTGCTCATAACGATCTCGTTGATTTTCTAACAAAATGGATAAATTTTTCTAAATGCGATGCTACCTCAATCAGCCCTCTAATTAGATCAAATTTAACTGTTTGAGTCCCCGGGGTATTGAAAAAACACAGTCTAAGAATCCCAAACAGCGCAACCGCGCTTTCTCTAAATGAGTACGAAAAGACCCAAGCAGCGCGATAGCGCTTGTTTTATTTTATGTCGAGAAATACCAAGCGGCGCGATAGCGCTTTGTTTATTTTATATCGACAATGCGTAGTCTGCAGCGCCAAAAATGCAATAAAAAGATCACATTTAATTTGCGTCCGATGTAAAAAAGGAATTCATCCAATATGTTTTGATAAACACCGACGTTACAAATTATAAGTGTTACTCTTCATTTAAATTGTTTGTTCATAACACAAAAATATTGTTAATTTGTAATTCGTTATTTTATAAAATGCATATGTATTATTACATATGCATACTGTAAAATTTATAAATATTTCAAGTTTTGTTCGATAAAAATGATTGAGAAGATAACAATGAAATAAAAATTTTCATTTTGTAATGTATTATTGCATTATTATAGTATTATTCTACCTATTGTAAAATGTACTATTTACATTCAAAGGAGCAGTGTCAGTCAGTTGTCCACAATGCTCGAAATGTGCTGGGTTTTGTCGACATAAAATCTCAACAGCGCGATCGCGCTGCTTGGGACTCAAACGGTTAACCTAAACGTAACTCAAACCTAATCTAAAAATCTGCATCTAGCTCAAACCGAAAAGATTCACCCAAGTATAAAGTACTTCGGTAGTTCATTAAAATTCAACCCACAAATTATAACGAATAATTGAACAAAAGTGTAACAGTAACAAACTCAAAAAATTTCCACCAAATCGGACCTCCTCCTCCAGCCAATCCCAGACTTAACTCAAACTTATCACTACCTATCAAATCCCAAAATCCACCCATGCACAAAATTACTCCACAATTCTTCAAAACACATCCCAAAAGGTCTCAAGGCCAATCTCATAAACCTGAAACGGTGTCACAGTCACCCAACCTTGAAATGATCAGACAGACACAGTTCCCGCCATGCGTGATTCCACGCCGAGTAACATTCCCCATATAATCCCCCATTCGTCGTCGAGTTCCAGGAGGAAATACCAAATCCTAATATCCGGCTACGCACAAATGGCAAGCGTGTCTGTTCGGTGTCGACGAAGACAAATCGTGGCAGAGACATCGAACAGAATTCGGGTATCAGAAATCCAGTAAAATGGCTGATAGAAATCAAATTGGCCGCCCATCTGAAAGCAGAATGGCACGTAACAACAAACGAGAACTTGTTACATCCCTTTTTCCTCGATTTTCCCTGTAATGGCCTTCCTCCACGGCATTGGGTCAATTTCGTTTGACTCGTTGAGAAAATGTCTGATTTAGATTGGCTCATTGATTTCGTTGAGACTGAGGAGATGTGCTGGTGAAGGGAGCATCAGGTGTTTGGTGTTTCGGGAGGATTTTTATGGGTGATTGTGAAGAAAGAGGGTATTTTGGGGGTGTGAAATTAGTGGTGTATATGAAGAGGGGATATGGGGGTTGGAAAATATTTTATTCCTTTCTTATAAATATTGTTTTATGCAGAAAGCATGGCCGTGGAACTTCAAGGTCAAAAATCAACAGGGCAAAGTACGTTAATACCATAAGCCTCGAATAAATCGTAGTCCGATTGGGAAACTCTAAAATAACGGATCCGGAATCCGCAGTGTGTAGTGCTAATTAATTCTAATTAATTCCCTTTAAAACCATTATCATTCCAATCGTCGTAATTAATTCAGTTAATTGGGGGTCGATGAGTGCAGCCGAATTTTGGAAAACCACAGGGCGCTTGTTAATTTCAATGTTAACGGACATACCGAAAATGAATCCCACCCCCGCGGGTGAAATAACGTCAAAGTGAAATACTTGTATCTGCAATTATAACAGTTGTCTAATTGTGTCATCCTTTCTTCCTTTCAAGGCACTTTGAGTTCTGTTTTGATAAAAAAGAATGCAAGGAAGAAATGAGATTGATGATTTATAGTATTTAAAATGTCGTAAAATGTGGAAAATTCAAGACTTGTGATGGTTATAAACAATTTTTATCTAAATCATTAGAAACCAGTTATTTTTACTATCGCGATAAATGCAGTTCTAAATGAACTCTAAATGAGTTGGTAATTATATAAAACCTTAAATCGCCCGTGCCTTAATTTGCACTGAAAGTTATAATTTTATCGACAAATGGAAATCAAACTAAAGATTAATTAAGCCCAATAAGAAATCGAGGATCTTCAGGGTAATTAATTAGGATGATTAATTTAATATTATTCATTAATTACCAAAAAAATTGACAACAATAAGAGAATAAGCCGGTAGTTCTAGTTTTAATTCAGTATTATTCATTAATCGCCAAAAAATTGATAGCAGTAATAGAACTAGCCGGTATTTCTGGCGTTGAATTATTATTCATTAATTACAAAAAAATTCAAGATTCTCATAACAGTACAAATATCGACTTCCAAAAAACTATTAGTCTTCAAATCCCCTGTCCGCGTGAAGAACCAGGAAATTAGCTCCCGGGTCGATACTCCCATCCGGTTTATAATTTCGACGGAATTACCGCTTGTAACTCGAATTACGCGGGACAAGAAGCGTAGGAATTACGGTTACCTCGTTAAAGATAGTCGAATAAACGCAAAGGAATAACGAGCGCGGAGGGTAACGTTAATTCGTTGATCAATAATTAAGTGAAATCCCATTTCAAAGTCGTGAGAACCCGTTGGAACAGCTTTCTGCTATTTTTATTCCACGTAATGACAACGGAATTTTAACAACTGAAGGCCGTACTTTGTCGTGGAATATAAATACGGAAAATAAATACACGTGTAGGAGTTGAAGTTCTCATTTTGCACCATTTCCAGGCTTTATGGCCTGTCTACCAGCAGACTGTCAACAGCAGGTTCAACTTACTTCGGATCGATATGGAACGGGTAGCAGGAGAAAATATTATGTATGGAAAATGTGAAACCGGAAGACGTGGTAATGTGAGATTAGTTGGTTATGGGATAAGAAGAATTATAAGTGGGAATTGCGATTTGTCGACGATGTTAGAAATCCTCTTTAAGGCTGCGCTTTTCAGAGATGTAGGAATGCTTGGAGTTTAGGGAATTGTATTAGGTAAAAGAAATGTTACTTCTTTTTTAAAAGGCGAAGAAATTTATTTAAAAATAAAAATACATCATGTCTATTCCTGCTGATTGCATATGGTACACCTTGGTTGTGATGGGCTGACCAGGTTTTAACAATTAATAAGAGATATCCCATCAATGTAGGATCGTGAAAAAGGAGGTTAAGGCTCAGACTGCCAATCAGCGGGCCCAAGTTCAAATCTACAGTCATCTCTGGGATAATTTTTCTAAATCATTGTTTGATATAACATAGCAACCAATCCACCTAAAACAGTGAGTCCCATCAGCAACCAACAGTCTGTAGCGGCGCAATCTCGTCACCACAACCCGATCTACCGGCTGCCATTGCTCCCTCGTACTAGTTTAAGGATCGCCCGCTAGAGTTCGTATCTCTTGAGGAATGGCACCCGCAAGTACTCCACCGATGCCCGGTTTCTATATATATCGCCGACGGACAATATAAATTCAATCTACAACGAATTCGTACGTGGAAAGTATACACCGGCAAAGTTAATACATCCTTTCCAACTGGGGACACATATACACACAAAAGCGTCTAAGGCGGGGGCCTCGTCCGATCAAAAAAAAAAGGGAATCTTCTTGTTGCCCCCCTCGTACTACTATGTCGTCGAAAAGTCCAGGCCAGAACAGGAAAAATGCACAGGAACAGGAAGAACAACAGCCAGAGCGACCGTAGCCGCGCAGACACGGTTCAACCGGAGGATGACCTCTCTCAACCGGATGTGGATGGGGGGAGATCATCAAGAAGATCATCTTAATTAAGCTTGACTACTCCGAATGCTGGGAGTTTGCACTTTTAACAAACTGGGGATGGATAATATACCTGCTTTGCCAACAATTAAGAGTTCCAGGTAAACTTCTTCTAATTGCAAACACCGAAAACATATGAAGAAGCCACCAATAACCTAACAAAAATAATTTAACACTTGAAGTGTCATAAAACCGGAGTAACCAATAATCCCATCAATCAGCTAATCTCAATTAAGCTGACTCCTAGTGCTGGAAGTTGCACGTAACAAACTAGTTAATGTTTACTTCGCAACAATTAAAAATTTCAGGTAGTTTCTCCTAATTGCAAACACTTCAAAAACATGAAGAAGCCACAATAACCTAACAAATAATTTAACACTTGAAGTGTCATAAAGCTTGAGTAACCAATAATCCCACCAATCAACTAATCTCAATTAAGCTGACTCCTTGTGCTGGAAGTAGCACTTAACAAACTAGTTAATTTGCAACAACTACAAATTTCAGGTAGCTTCTCCTAATTGCAAACACTTCAAAACATGAAGAAGCCAGAATAACCTAACAAATAATTTAACACTTGAAGTGTCATAAAGCCGGAGTAACCAATATCCCATCAATCAACTAATCTCAATTAAGCTGACTCCTAGTGCTGGAAGTAGCACTTAACAAACTAGTTAATGTCTACTTTGCAACAATTAAAAATTTCAGATAGCTTCTCCTAATTGCAAACACCTCAAAACATGAAAACCCCACCATAATCTAAGATTAATAGTACCATAAAACATAAGAGGCCAGCAGGCCATCCACATTACAGCTGCAGCAAAGCTTCTTCCCCATTCTGCAACAAGTATGGTAACTCCACTACAAGTGATTCCCACCAGTTTGAAAATTCGCGTCATCCTAACGTCATCACACACGATCTCGGTGCTCAAACAAGATGTCACAAAGTAAATAAGCGCCTTGAAGCCGTAAAAGTTCAGCCGTGCCGTTTAGAGCCCAAGTGTTTCATCATCCGTCCACCTTGACCCTAATCTATCAAACGCACCCCCGTCGATCGTGAGAAAGAATGAAAGGAGGAAACGTGTTGCCATGTCGAATACGTTTACCTGAAAACGAAGATAATCCTCCTCAACGTTGTATAATTTCTCGACACAAAGGAATCCTATAAAAACGCAGACATTGATGTTTGATGTTTCAACTTCACTTTTAAAGCGAAGAAATGAATGTTCTGATATTAATTCAGAATATATCTTTGTACAGTACTTTTACCACGAAAAGTGGGTATTTCATTGTGAAGCTCGAGGAAAAATAATTGGAAATTGTTGAATCAGTATGTCGAAGACAGGATGTCGACGTTCATTGATTTATTACAACAATATCCTTGGGAATTAGAGAGCGTCGATTTTACGAGACAAATATGTCCTCGTGTAATTTTCATGGTGGTGCAGGTTGACGTTAACGTTTCGTGGAAGTTGTCGAAGAATTTGTCACGGTATTACACGGTTTACCGAAGTACGTGGCAACAAAGTTTCGCGCGTGGATCTTTGAGGAGGAATGTGACGGTTTTTGTCAAGGGAAAAATTCATTTTGAAGTTCTGACCACGAAGGATATTTCAATTCGTTGGAATAAAATAAAATGTACGAATTTTTGTCAGTTTGAAAAGTTAACGAACATGGACGTAGCGAAGGAAAAATGAATTCTTAATAAGAACGATACCACATAAAGTAAGAGACGTTTAAAAATTGATAATGAAGTATTATTTCCTTTGTTTGTCCCCTTTAATTTCAATATTTTCTTCATATTGAAGATCACTTTGAGTCTAAGTAATTTACTCTTCGTTTTGAGATTCTTAAAATTTATAATTGAAATTGAATGTATTTAAACTTAAATTTTTAACTTATTCTGCATTTTAAAAACTGTTGAAATTCTTTAATAATGTAAATGAATTTAACATTATCACAAGTATGTTTTTGTTATAAAATTGAAGTAAGTAAACTAAAAACGACTCGTTCCTTTTTTCTTCATTTTTTTATTTTTATCTCTTCTTTGCTACTTTTTCCCGCTCACGCACTCATTGCAAATATTTGCAACTTTAAAATATTCGTAGAGAAACTGCTTAAGCCCTTTTAAAATAACACGAGAAAAAGGTATAATATAATATAAGATAAAAACGTAAAGTAACATAAGATTAAATAACCGTTTAACCCTTTTGAGTTCTACGTTAAACTGTTCTTGACATGATTTTTAATTAACTTTAGTCAAAATAGTAATTTAGTAGTAAATTACTAGTACTGCAATTAGTAATACTCTTTAACTGCTACTGTAATATTACTAATAGAAAATTTAGTAGTTGTTAATTTTCCAAGGGTTTAATTCCAATTTTGGAATTCAACAATGTTTTTGTATTTTCACTTAAACATGCCTTAGACTCTTTACTTATTGTTACAGTTAAATAAACTTGAATAATCGACAATAAACAAGTTCATTTCTACAATTTATTAATTTCCAGTGAATGAAATATATTCTAATGATGTCACGATAAATAATGTAAAAATTCTAAGAACCTCAAAACGAAAAGTAAATTACTTAGACTCGAAATAATCTACAATCTAAAGAAAATATTTAATTTAAAGGGCGTAAAAATAGACAAAGAAAATACTATTTCATTAACAATTTTTAAATGAATCTTAATGCCCGAAAGATAATTAAAACGAATGATCAATTTCGACGAACTGAGATTCTTAGAGTGCGAAGATTTGCGCGTCAAAGGAAGCTGAAAACGGCGATGGTCGGAATAGATAAAACACGTAGATGTTTCATTAACAGGGAGGGAATAATTACATGTACTCTGAAAGGTGGATGTGCTCTTTGAATAATGATAAAACCAAATTACACATTTCATTTTATCACACGCACGTGCTCGCATGAAAAGTACTTTTTTAATTCGAATAATTTAATGTCAACTTCATTCGGGCTGAATTTTACAGCGGCAAAATGCAGAGTTAAGGAATTCACGACACTGTGAATTTTCTTTGTCGACATTTGCAAATCTGCTGAAAGTAAATTTAAGAAATTATAAAACTCAAAAGATGTCTTGTACTTTGCTTATTATAACTTGCAGAAAACTATTTAACATAAACAAAGAGGACGATGTTTAATTTGCAATTTAAAAATTTGTCTGACGCTGAAAAAAATAATTAAAATGGACGACGAATTATAATTAACTGAAGTTCTTAAATTTTGAAGTAAAGCTACGCGTCAGAAGAAGTTGAGAACTTTGAAAGATAAGAAAATTAGTAAAGATAACAAATGAATCATTTTTCTAGTAGAATATCGTTCTAGCCAAAAAAGTGGAGCAATTTTAAATGAATTCAGAGTAAAAAAAGTGGCGTACGTCAATTTAAAAACTTCACTTTAATAAGTTCGACGAAAAATATGATATACAATTAATGTCCGCTCTCGATATTACGCTTTTTTTTAATTAAAATCAATATTCCTGTCAGTTTTGTAGCATTTTGTTTTTTTTCCATTTTTTTTCTATGTGTACAGAAAGGATTTTAAATGAAAATTTCAGGATGGAAATTAAACGAGAATTTTAGTGATAGACTTTCACGGTGTTCGCTTTCACGTCGACACAATTCGGACGACTCGTTTTTCTTCGACGAGCAGAAAGCACGAACGGAAGTGATAATATATCAATGTTAAGAATATGCAAAATAATGACCATTATTTCTGTCGTATTTTCCTGTGCATTTTCGCGAAGAATGATAGTGAAAAAGATTCTAAGACGGAAAGTTCTTCTCAAATATTTGAATGCACATTTTTTAAAATAATAAATATAATAGAATATTTGTTTAGCCCTTTTCTTGCCTAGGTAATACAGATGGGAAAAAATAACATATTTTTTATTAAACTAGCTTCTAAAATTATTTCAAAAATTGAAAACTGAAATTCTCAACGAAACAATTTCTTTGGTGTCTAAAATAAATTTATTATATTTATTTAACGTTGCGAAGAGTGCATTAAAAGTGCAATATTTCTTTCTCCCCTTACGTACAATTCCTATCAGTTTGTTATTCGCACAAACATATCGCCTTAGTTTGCAAAATGTCGAAAAATTTCCAAAAAGTCGTTAAGACATAATTGAAGTAAATTACGACTGAAAATTTCAAGTTTTCCAAACGCTCATAATATAAATTAATTTAAATTTCTTTCTAAAACAATGAAAGATTACAAATATTTAGGAAGTTATTAAATTATTCCTCTAATATTAAAGTTTTGGCGTATATTTATAAAAATTTTAATAACTTAGTTAATCCTTTTATTGCAAACAAAAAGTTCTGTCACTTTGTAACAGTGTGAGGAACGTCCTTTGAATAAAAAGCTTGCAGGGAAAAGGGCAGAAAAAAATATGCGAATATCGTCACGTTTTTCAGGAGAGAGTTTTTTAATGTGCCAAAGTGTTCGCGCGGGACCGAAAGCGTGTTATTTGGATAAAAAAGATGTCCTTTAATCATTCAGAAATGGAACGCGAACACGGTTGAATATTGAAATCGAAAAACCCGCCTCTGGTATTATTGCGACGAAATTTGCAATGTGTTAAGTTTAATTCCACAGACATACGAATCTAACAGGGAATTTCGATTCGTACCGCTGAACTGTGCGCTACGACAAACTGTTTAATTTATGTTCGACTGCTTCCGTTATTTAAGGAACTTTTCGAAATTTCGAAAGCTCCTGAACGTTGGGAGAGCTGTTTCTCAAAATTGGACATTGTTATTATTATGTACTGAGAGATAAGTGAAAATTAAAAATGAAATTATTCTGAACAGTGATCTCGCTGTGCGTTATAGAACATAAAACTTTAATGTCTTTAAGATTTTCTTTAATTAGTATTTCAGCTTGTAAATTGTCAACTGAATGGAATTGCAGAGCAACTGATTTTTGAAAATTGCTTCTTTTAGAATCACTTTCGGTAATCCAGTTAATGATTGAAATGTGAGCGCGGTGAATTTGTTCGGAATAATTCAAAATTCTGAACGAGGGATAAACAATCAAAGCTTAAAAGCCAAAAGTACAAAAGCCATTAAAAACCAATCAGAATCACCTGTCAAATGTTCTTTCACGATCGTTATTATTTAATTTCTGCCCGAAATCAATTAGTTCACCTGGCTACCCAGATAAAAGCTCAATCGCCTAGCTAATCATTTCCCCTTTTTGTTCTACCTATTCATTAAAGGTGTCGACGAAGTATTTAACGCAGACACAACTAATAACTTCCCCTTCTTTTTACACCTATTCGTTAAAAGTATCGACTGCGTTGTCCATTAACCACTGATCACTCAACTCTTGGAATCAAATTTAAATTCTACCTCTGAAAAACGTCCTCCCACATGACCTCCATATCATATCTTCGATAATCAATAATGCAAGAAAGAACAGAAAACATTAAAACCTGCAAAACTACCAACCTAATTAAAACAACCAAGTGTAATTAGAGCCTGGACAAATCGAGCATTAATCAAATATAAAGAAGAAGGGCCAATCTTCATACCATATTCTCAATAATCAGTAACTCCAAAATGCCCAAAAAGACATCTTAAAATTCCCAAAAGACCACCCTGCTAATTAAAAAAATATGAAGTGCAATTAAAGATCGATAACAATGATCATTACTACAATATAAAGTAGAAAGAGCAGCCTGTATATCATATTCTCAATAATCAATAATCCCCAAAAAGAAACTGAACACCTTAAAATTAATAAAAAAACCACCGTCCTAATTAAGACAATGTAAAGTGTAATTAGATGCCGGTAAAATTAACCATTATCACAATATGAAGTGGAACGAGTAGTCTGTATACCATATTTTCAATAATCAGTAACCCCAAAAAGAAACTGAACACCTAAAAATGAATAAAAAAACTACCCTCCTAAATAAGACAATATAGAGTGTAATTAAAGGTCAATAACAGCGACCATTGCCACAATATAAAGTGGAAAGATTACCCTTTATACCATATTCTCAATAATCAATGACCCCAAAAGAAGCTGAACACCTTAAAATTCCCAAAAAAGTACCCTCCTAATTAAAACAATATAAAGTGTAATAAGAGGCCGATAACCACGACCTTTACTACAATATAAAGTGGAAAGAGCAGCCTGTATACCATATTCTCAATAATCAGTAACCCCAAAAGAAACTGAACACCTTAAAATTCCCAAAAAAGTACCCTCCTAATTAAAACAATATAAAGTGCAATTAGAGGCCGGTGAAGCTGATCATTAATAAAACATGAAGAAAAAAAGAACAACTTTCACCCAGTCAGCATTGACCTTTCCGCCTACGAGTACACCCAAGTGTTTTATAATTACTATCACAGCAAAAAACGTTGAAAGTGTATCAGCAAAAAAAATACCAAAGTCAATTAACGCCCAGCAGCATCCCAACGGGCAACAGGAAGCTCGTTCTTTTAAGTCTTTTCTTTCTTTTTTTCTCTCCCTTCACGCGCCCCTGCACAATCAGGCGATCGTCAAGGAAGGACGGTCAGAGTAATCCCATGAAAGTGACGGTCTGCAAGGTCGAATCCGTCTATGGGAGGAAAGTCTATGGGAGGGGGAACACCCCGGGGAAAGGCCGTGACTATGACCCCATCGAGGCGAACGTGTTTACAGTGGAATGGAAACGATCAGAGTACAGCGAAGAGTTGAGTGCAGGCGAAGGAAGCTGGATATTGTTAATGATTTTGTTCATTTGTTTTGTACTTTTTCGGCTTTAAATACTGCGGTTAATTTGCCTAGGAATTATAGTGTGCAACGTTAGAGAAGGCGCGTGGAATTTTCCATAGATGATGGGGTATTCGAACTACTGCCGATTGATTGAGAGTTCAAGCGTTTACCTCCTAACCCCATATCACCCTTAGATTGGTGATTGATGCTATATTTCTGCTTAAAATTTTATTCATTCTCTCCGTGTATATTTACAGTGAAATTCTCTAAGTATGTAGAACTGATAATATAATTAATAATTAAGATCTTACATAGATGAAGGGGTATTTGAATTGGTGCCGATTGATTGAGAGTTCAAGCGTTTAGCTCTTAACCCCATATCACCCTTCGATTGGTGATTGATGCTCTATTTCAGCTTTAGATTTTTTTTAATTCTCTCCGTGTATATTTACAGTGAAATTGTCCAAGTATATAGAACTAATAATTTAATTAATAATTAAGATCCCTGTTTTGCTAGGGCCGAAGGATTTTAACACTAGCACTACCGGCGTTAAATCTATCATATTTCAGAATATTAAATAAGTACTTTGAAAAACGAGGAATCGAGAGGCGGAAAAGATAATCGATTCGGTAACTTATGTTCTTTGATATGGACGTAGAATATTTATTCTATGAGTTTTCTATAAAATTGGAGAATTTTTGGAAAAAATTGTGTACCGGTCATTTTGACCGGTTGGTAGTTCTAGTGCTAATAATGTTAACAATTTCTGAACAAAATTAACGTTAATTATTTTGAAATAGGGAATCTTACAGAAAAATTATTAATACAAGCCGTATCGGCACTTTACGTGTATCTATTGTTATCAGGTTCGGTTATTCGACTGGGTATAAAATAACGATATTTTCCCGAAATATATACAGGAGATTGTCAATTTAACCCTTTGCGGACGGTGACTTCTTTGACTGTTGAGGAATAATCATTTATTTGACGATGAAGAAACACCTTTTTATCAGAAAGTCAGAGTGTTAATGTACAAAAGTTATAAATTTAGTATTCGCGTAATCTTATTTCAACAGTTATATTTCATTTTTTTTAATTCTAAAAGTGTATACATGGACCGATAAAGTGTAATCAGATTTTTTCTCAGATCGCATATATACGTCCGTCGTCCTCAAAGGGTTAATATTCGAAGCATAGTAAAAAACAGAATTTAGTTAATAATACCAAAAATTACAAATTTTCACGGTCATCTGATCGTGGATGGTACGGTTTGTGTTAAAACAATCAGCAACCAGCAGGATTAACACTAAAACTACCGGCGTTGAATCTGTTATATTTGAATTAATTAAATAAGTAGTTTAGAAAAAGTGGAATCGAGAGGCGGAAAAGATGAACGATTTGGTAATTTATATTTTATGAGATAGAACTAAGACTCTCATATAAACTTAAAGAATCTTCGAAAAAAATATGGAAACAGTCATTTTGACTGATTGGTAGTTCTACTGTTAAACATCCCGGTAATAAAAAACAACAATCTCCAAATCTCCTTTTCCTGTTCTCTTCCAAAAAGAAACGAATGAACAGAAGACGATTTCTGTAAATTCCTCCAAACAAACTCACTCATAATCTTCCGCCTTACGTTCCATGAATTATGTATGCCAATTTGGATTTCCATATTATTAAAAAGAAGAAAGAAGAAGGAAGAAATATCCGTAACGGTAGAAAATTTTGATATCCTGCCACAATCCTGTCGTTACAATCTTCCCAATTCTCGATTCCCAACAAAGGACACGGTAATGGCTCGTGTAAGAAGACGTAGAAAAATTGAGAGGAAGCGGTAGAAAGTCACATTTACATACGTAGAAGTTTTCGTGGCTCATGAAAATACAAAGGAGGAAATTTTATTCCGCTTGGGCTTTATTAACTTTGAAGGGCAACGAAGAGAGGGAATTTGGGATATCCTTATCTTCCTAGCGCTTTTGACGGGCTAAATTGACGGGGAACCCGGTGAAGAATATTTTAAGGGCCCCCCTGGAACTCGGTTGAACGTGACACTTCGTGTCCTTTCCGAGGAAGCGAGAGTTCAAAGGCTTTTGCGAAGTCAAATCCTCGGGGAGACCCTTCGCCATTATAATCAGCCTCTCGTCGAAAGAGTTCTCGGAAAAACGAGCCCAATCAGTGAGAAATTTCTGTCGAACCTATCCTGAAGGACTGCTGGGAACTTTGAAGCTTTTTAACACTAGAACTACCGGCGTTAAAACTATCATATTTTAAAATATTAAATAAGTACTTTGAAAAAGGAGGAATCGAGAGGCGGGAAAGATAATAGATTCGGCGATTTATGTTTTTTAAGATGGACAGAGAATATTTATTATAAGACTCTTCTATAAATTTGGAGAATTTTTAGAAAAAATTGTGTACCAGTCATTTTGACTGGTTTGGTAGTTCTAGTGTTAAAGAGAAATTAAGTGTCCGATGTTTGATAAGGACATCCTAAAAAATGATGGCAGCTAAAGAATAATATAATACAGTCTTTTTGCTTACATGGCGCATGTTATTGTGGATTTTTGTAAAAAATATTTGTAATTGTAATTAGGTGAAAATTTCGAATTTTATTGTGATCGAATATAGAAACGACACTGAAAGGTTGTGGAAAATTTGGAAGCTTTTTAAAAAGAAATTAAGAGTAATGTTTCCTGAAAAATTTCTAAGTAATAAATAATAATAACAGAATTTTTATAAAATTATTTGTTATTATAATAAGACGGAAATTTTAGAATTTCTTGCGGGCCTGATTGATAATCTCCTAATTCTCTGAAAGTGGCAAAAGCGTTGGATTTGTGACGGTCTGTTTCTACTGAAAGTGTATTTTGTATTTTTTATATACTCGATAAATATTTCTTTCGCTATTTAAGGAACAATAATACCCTACAATTTATAATATATTGTCAAACACATTTTCTAAAAAAGAAGTTTAACACTAGAACTACCAAACCAGTCAGAATGACTGGTACACAATTTTTTCCAAAAATTCTCCAATTTCATATGAAAGTCATAGAATAAATATTTTACGTCCATCTCAAAAAACATAAATCACCGAATCGATCAACTTTTCCGCCCTTTGTATTCCTCTTTTTTCAAAGTTCTTATTTAATATATCGAAATATCATAGATTTAACGCCGGTAGTTCTAGTGTTATTGAAACGTGAGAACGAGACTTTGAAGCACTCAGTTAACGAATTATTTAATATTTAAATTATGGTGAAAATATAACGTTATATAATTTCCAGCAAAAGTTTCTTTTTATGGGTTTTCTTGCGATTCCACGTGGCCGGACTAAACACCGCCGGTATCCGTTTGATCGGAATGAAAAATGGCTACTGCGGCTGATCAAATATTGACTTTATCTACTGCGTCCCTTTTAGATATCGGTGGCTTCATACGATCCTAATCAATATGATACTACGTTTATTCTGTTTGATTAAAGTCTACACTTTTTATAGTATCGACTGGCCTCATCCTGTGGAAAGAATATAAAACGTTGCGGATCCTTTCACCATAAAATCCGGATTTATAACCATAGTTTCTACATGGGGCGGAACTTTTAAGTGAGTCGAATGCCATTTGTATTTTTGTAACTTTCATATCGAATCAGTTGTTGGGAATTAATAATAAGAACAATATTGAAAGTCGTAGTGTGAAAAATTCTTGTATTATTATTTTCTAAGTGATTGGATATTTATTTAAAAAAAGGACTAGCTATATAGCTGGTTAGCTGGATTAGGTAGATAGATATTTATTAAAAATTATTAATAATTATCGATATCAGCTAAATATTTCATTTTTCAATACGTTAAAGACATTGAGGTTTTTCTTATCCTTTTAAAAAATGATACTTGTGCTGATTGTAAACAAATATTCGCTGGGAAAATAATTATCCAAAGTTTAACAAGTATTTTTAAAGAGAGTCAGGGCGCCTGTGCCATTTAATATTTGACGGTATTAAGAAGGTTCTCTAATTCTTGTTAATACCACCCTCAAGTGTTAATATCACCCATAAACCCTTACACCCCCTTCTGGTAGTTTCATATTTGAGAATAGGAATTCCTCTGCTTGTTAAACTGCGACGTTCTTAACGCTTCTAATTTAGTATTCGACGGTTTTAAACAAACTAAATTACAGAATTTTCTTAATGTTATCCTTGAAACCCTTCCTCAACCCTTTCTGGCAATTTTGCATTTAAGAATAGAGGGCTTCAAAAGGTATCCATCTTTTTCCATGCTGATATCTTATATTTTTAACAAAAGTTATCGAATTTCAAGAACATCGCGCAGAAATTTACTTTAAACTACTTTTAAAAAATTGTAAAATTAGAAAACAATGCCCTTTATTTACAGCATAAAACATTCTGTATTTTCAGTCTAATACATCACGCTAACAACGATTAGAGAATTTCGTTAATATCATCCCCGTAGTGTCAATACCACCCGCGAACACCCTTCCAGCCTTTTCTGGTGATTTCACATCCGAGAATAAGGATCCCCCTCTCTGTTAAGGGGCGACATAAGAGCAAATAGACGAGAGACGGCCTTAAGGGAGCCACCGGCGGAAAATGAGATTTTTGCCGAAAAAAGGGACGCGGTATCGTTCTACCTCCACTTTCGATTTTTACGATTGGCTGTACAGAATGAACTTTTGCTGCCGGTTTCATATATCACTGCGTTTGCAGGACACAGAACGTGAGGATCATGATAAGTGTTGTATCGATTCCTTTGGAATGCAATGGAAAAAATTGAAGGATTCTTTGGCTTTATTTATTTCTATCTTGGTCTTTTTTGCGTACTTTCTGCATGCGCGGTTTTTAATTGCAGGTCGATTGCGAAATAGCTGCACGTGTGGCTTCCTATGCTTTTTGGAGTGCAATTGCGCGGTTGTAAAGACACTTTTTGTTGTTTGATAAATATGGTATTTTTCTTGTCGGTGGGTTCTGAACCACTGAGGCTGTGAAATATTAATTAATATTTCAAATCTATGTTATTTAACATAGTTAAATCTATGATATTTCGATATATTAAATAAGAACTTTGAAAAAAGAGGAATACAAAGGGCGGAAAAGTTGATCGATTCGGTGATTTATGTTTTTTGAGATGGACGTAAAATATTTATTCTATGACTTTCATATGAAATTGGAGAATTTTTGGAAAAAATTGTGTACCAGTCATTTTGACTGGTTTGGTAGTTCTAGTGTTAAACTTTTTTTCTAGAAAATGTGTTTGACAATATATTAAAAATTGTAGGGTATTATTGTTCCTTAAATAGCGAAAGAAATATTTATCGAGTATTTTTCTTTTCGGTGGGTTCTGAATCACCGAGGCTGTGAAATATTAATTAATATTTTTTTTTAATTTCTCAGAGCTGAGGAGGATTTGAAACTCAGACCCACTGATTGCAAGTCCCAGCCTTTAACTCCTTTATAGCCCCCCATAACTGCTGTGGTCATTTCACATAGGACCTACCGTTTTAGTTAGGTTCTAAATCACTGAGGCTGTGAAATATTAATTAATATTTTTTTTAATTTTCTCAGAGAGGAGGAGAATTTGAAACTCAGACCCACTGATTGCAAGTCCCAGCCTTAACTTGATTAGCCACCATAGACCCCCATAATTGCTAGAGTTATTTCGCATAAGACCTACCATTTCAGTTGGGTTTTGAACCACTGAGGCTGTGAAATATTAATTAATTTTTTTTTAATTTCCCATAGAGGAGGGGAATTTGAAACTCGGACCCACTGATTGCAAGTCCAGTCCTTTAAGTCCTTTATAGTCCCCATAAGTCATTTCACATAGGACCTACCGTTTTAGTTAGGTTCTGAATCACCGAGGCTGTGAAATATTAATTAATATTTTTTTTAAATTTCTCAAAGCTGAGGAGGATTTGAAACTCAGACCGCCCGATTGCAAGTCCCAAACTGTACCTGCTTAACCACCATAGCGCCCCATAATTGCTAGAGTTATTTCGCATAAGACCTACTGTTTTTGGTAATATCATTTAGAGATATCAGTTAATATTAAAATTCAGAGTATTTTTGTCTTTCTCGAGCTATCGTAAGTGACGAAAATTTCTATAATGAGAAAATTTGTCCTTCAGCAAAATTCCCCCATGACAAAAATCGTCGAGTAACAAAGTCTGTCCAGTGATAGAATTTCTAAATGAACAAAATTCACTCAAAGTCAAAATTTGTCCACCAAAAAATGTCTTTAACCCCTTCGGACCCTGTGTACATTGTAATGGACATAATACTTTTCGTGCTGTATTTTATTACGTATAGGTTTAAACTTAGTTTCACTTAGTTTTTTTTATACAAATATTTCTCAACATCTCCTTAATGTTACATATTTTGCGTAAGGACCATATGTCCATTAAAAAGTACATTTACAAATTATAAATAAAAATTATAATTATAATTATATTAAATTATAATTTAAAAATTCGGGTCTGGAGGGGTTAACAACAACCACGTAGCTCACTAACTCCAACATGCAACACATGTTAAAATCTATTCAAATAAAACAAGAATAAGTTGACTTTCAACCCCTGATTCACAGACAGGAATAATTGCCATTGGAAACACAATCACCGAGGGGAGAAAGGAGGAAATTACAAGAACAATGTCGGGTCGTCATATGTCAGTAAGTTTATGGGAAAGGAAGAGGCCGCGAGGCGAGAGCCATAATTAGATTCTCAACTAATGGCTAACATCCGATGAAAATAATTGCGCTATCGCGATACCTCGCAATAAGGCAACGATGGTGCCGCCTACGAAACGCATCAACCCCATTACACGTGCAGGTCATTATGGGGTACTCCTCAACTTCAGCCGGCAAGTATCTCCAACATCGATAATTAACTAACCAACTGCGAACATGCTTTCAATTCTCTTCGATATTGAAAATCATTTTCTGATTTTGATCGGGTGAACTGGCTTTAGAATTTGTAATTTTGTATTAAGTTTCACGGGGTGGAGGTTTAACTTTAGGGGTTGATTGAACTTGTGATCATTGATTAGAGAAGAATATAGATGAAAATTATTTGTTATTGTTCTAAAAAGGACAGTCTTTATTTTAGGGGTTGATTTCATGGTTTGAGAATTTTTTGAGGAAAGAATTTCATGGTGTTTTTAAACGGGATGAAGACTTTTATCTTTGAAGCTACGGGAATTTTGAGATTGACGATTCTTTGCAGAGGGATTTTCAATTATCTTTTAACGAGGCTGTTGTTGCTTTTAGGATTAATTGCATTTGTTGTCGATGGATTCTTCGTAGAATTAAGTTCGTATTATTCTTTTAAAAGACGAAGGCATTGTTTTCGAAATTCTTGATATTGATAGTTGTTGAATTCTTTGTAATAAAATGTTATATTGACTTCAGCTTCTAAAAAGTTGAGAATTTAATTTTGAAACTTTCGAAATTTAAACAATAAGAGTTCTTCAGAGTAAAACAATTTTGCATGAACTTTTAAGGGCTGGGAATCTTATTTTTGGAACTGATCCAAATTATAGTACTCAGACCTTTCGAAAAATAATTTTGAGTGAATCTTAATCAGACGAAAATTGCATTTCTAAGGTAATTGAAGAGATTTTAACATTTTGTAATAAAAGTTCTGCATTAGCACGGAATCAAGTCTTTTAGAGTATATACGATAAAATTACAAAAGCTCCATTATTGAAATTTACAGAATCAATTGTATAGGGATTTTCAAAAAAACGAAAAATATTGCTATTGATCGATGTACATGCGCACAATACGGATTAAAATTGTATCAAGATTCGCAATAAATTTGATCAATTGTTTGAAATAGAGTAATGGCAGGATTTTAAGCACAAAGCAGAGGAAATGGAACTTTTTAATCATCGAATATACACCATTGTTTTATCATATACCTTTGTTAATCCTACCCGCGTGATTTTGATACCGCGGCCATTTTATACTTGAACAATGTAATTACATCGCTGAAGAGTCTTTATTCAGTAAAATTAGGGGATTTGTTGAAAAGTTTGCTTCTTAATTATCAATTCTTTCTCCCCTCGACGCGTCACAATGCAAACTTCAGAAAGTAATAATTTAAAACAATATTCTGATTCTTCTCGTACGAATTCTAGATTTGCTTGGAGAAATTATATTTCACTAATGTTTATGTTATTAAAATAATATCACTAATCTGTTATTAATAATAACATTATAACAGTAGCTAATTCACATTGTTCTCAGATTTTTCTCCCCAATTAGAGATTTTCTTGACGGATTAAATTAAGGTTAATTAATATAGTCAAAGAAAGTCAGTGAACTGGAAACAGTAGAGATTTTTCCATTAAAATTGAGACTTTAACGAATAAACATTCGGAGACTCAAAATACTCGAAATTATCGTAAAGTAAATACATAAAATATTAAAGTAATACTATTTCTAAGCTGCCAAAGTTAATTAATTAAATCCACTTAAGATTTTTCCACAAAGATTAAGGACCTTTCTGACAAATACACTTACAGCGGCTCAAAGTACTCACAATTTCGTCAAATAAACTCAGAATATTAACATAATGTAATTTTTAAGCAGCCAAAGTCAATTAATTAAATACACTTAACATTTTTCCAAAAAGATTAAATAGCTTTCTAACAAATACACTTACAGCGGCTCAAAGTACTCAAAGTTTCGTCAAATAAACTCAGAATATTATTATAATGTAATTTCTCATCTGCCAAAATTAATTAAGACTAAATTCACGGGCGTGAAATCCGTTACTGCAATATATTAAATAAGGACTTTGGAAAAAGAGGGTCACGCGACAAAGATGATGATTTGTTGACTAATATTTCTATTATAAAATACACGTGAAATATCTACTGTACTGCTTTTCTGTAAATTTGAGAAATGTTTATAAAAAAAGTAGGAACCCGTCAATTTGACGGCTTCCGTAAACCTAGTGTTATTTAAATGCACTTAAGTTTCAAAACTACTCAAAATTTTCCTCAAATAAACGCACGATATTAACATAATGTAATTTCTAAGCTGACAAAGTTAATTAATGAAGTACACTTAAGATTCTTCC
The DNA here is from genome assembly GCA_963989415.1 of Cerceris ruficornis. Lineage (NCBI taxonomy): Eukaryota > Metazoa > Arthropoda > Insecta > Hymenoptera > Crabronidae > Cerceris > Cerceris ruficornis. The sequence continues at coordinate 6,452,816 of OZ022530.1, read as the reverse complement.
ACAAAAATTAAAGACCTCTCTAACAAATACACTTACAGCGGCTCAAAGTACTCAAAACTTTCGTCAAATAAACGCATCGAATATTAACCCAGCTGCCGTTTCCAAGGCAAAGCCATCTGGCACGAAGAATCTTCTTAATTAGTCCAAGAGCAGCTTATAAATTTCACTTTCGACTCGGAGAGATACACAAAAAGTAAAATTACGCGGTGCTTGGAGCCAACGCCGCCAAGGGTAAGCCCCTTTACAGCTCCTTCCTCGGCGTGACTAAGGGTAGAAATGGGAATAAGATCCTGATTAAGGGACTCATTATTTACATACAAAGTATACGATCTCCCTGGCTCCTGCAATTCCGTTGATTGCAAAGAATCGTCGAACGTCTCCAGAAATTCACGTAAATTACAAGTCAACGTCCAAGGATTATTTTAGTAAATTATCCTCCGACTGAAATCACTCTTTCTCATTTCTGAACAGCATTCAACGGGGGGATTATTGTTATTATGATTACAAATTTAGGATTATCACTTTGTAATACAATTTACTTCTGTTTGGTAATTGAGATTGTGCTGGGAGAGATTTTGCCGTCAGTTTGGAATAAATGTGTTTGGCTGTGTATAATTATATTTTTTTAATCGATCTTTACGTGACTTTCGATGGGTTTGCACGATTATTAATGATCATGCTGATTCAATTTGATTTATGTCTGCTATTTTGCTTTGTTGCGATGATTATCAAATTTATTTATTTAAAGATTGCCCACTCAGAATGCCTTTGTCGATGTTGGTTATGTCATATCATATAATTAAAAGACTTCGGTTTTATAGTAATAAAATGATGAAAGTAAAAAAGCAGAAGATGTTTCAAAATTTTCATAATTATCTGAGAATTGTTGATCATCTGAAGCGATCTGGGGAATTCTAGGGACTTGTTGATGATGCTCTGAGAAATACTTTTGTTTTAAGTGGCTCACCTGCCGGTAAATGCTGCATTAAAAATTCGAATAATTGAAAGAAGTCTAATAATATTAAATTAGAAGAAGTATTGAAGCATTCTGCTAATTATTTCAGACTTATGGATCTATTGAATAGATATGGGCAATTCTAGGGATTTGTTAATGAAGCTTTGAATTAGAATATAAATAAATTTGTACAATAATCATAAATTGTTGTACGCATATTACAGCTGATATAGTAGTCTTTCTTATCGTACTTTCCGCGATTATATTACGAGTAGAATATATTGAAGCGAGCTTGATAAAAAATTGAAAAGATGTTTCAACCAAGATATTAAGATTCTATCGTCTTACAATAGCTCCATAAGGTGCCTTCTTATCGAAGGGTTACACCGAGTTATTTTTAACTCCATAAAGAAAATCTAAACTTACGATGACTATTATTTTCAAAGGCTAAGGGCAGCAATTGTACACAAGGTAAAACAGAAAATCAATCATCTCCATATACAAAGAGGAAATAACCTTCAGGCCTTACCTGCTTGCCACTCAAATAACTAAAAACACAATAAGCTACTTCGCAGTTAATTAATAATAAATAAATTACATATTACATTGCCATAGAAAACTAAAAGAAGCCTCCACTTCAATTAAACACTGAATAACCTTTTATCCTTTCAAGTAAATCACATATCACATAAAAATGCCCAAGTTACCGTATGCTTCAATTTACAAAAAGTTCAGTACAAAATGTTTTAGAATGCGGGGATTTCGAAGAGGGATTGGCTACTTTGATATTTCAAATAATAAGAGTAAAACAATCAACTTGATTATAACAATAGCAAGATAACAATGTATTACTAAATTTACAATCAATAAGACAACAATTTCAACAAGGCAACTCTCAACTAAACTACAACGCAACACTACAACTTGACACTAACTTGTCTCTTAACCCTCGCTCGACGGGAGCCGGGTCCATTCGGACCCATACATGTATAGTATCTCTTCCAATTGGCAAAAGTATTTAAACTCTATCGTCAATATTTAATGGAGATTTATGAATGCAACGATGTTTGATCTCCATTGATTCAGTACTTCTTCACGGTTAATCCGTTATTCGCATTCAGCCCTCGTTCGTCCATCCCGCTCATTTTCTATCGCATAGTGTGTCTTCAAAATCGCGATCAGGCATGCGCACATCTACACTGACGTATCCCCACTCTCGGGCCGCGTGAAGTATCATACAGCTCCCAAAGGCAAGAGAAGTCCTCTGGCCTGTGGTTTGTTCTGATTCGCCTGCCGGATAGAGACATCCCTCGTTCTGACGTCATTTTCCATTCTAACGCGTGACTGGCTTAACACTAGATTTACGGACGTGAAATCTTTTAAATTGCAATATATCAGATAAGGGCTTTGAAAAAGGAAGGATCAAGCGGCAAATATGGTAATTCGTTAAGTCATTATTGTATTATAAAATACACGTGAAATATTTACTGTGCAGCGTCCCTATAAATTTGTGAAATGTTTATAAGACAAGTAGGGACCCGTCAATTTGACGGCTTCCGTAAATCTAGTGTTAAAGAGCCACACATTCGTTGCGTCGTCATGGGAACGACGAAAGAACTGTTTTGTTCTCGGTTGTCATTGGTCGATTACAGGTTTCCCCTTACCCCGTGCCTCATACCGCGCGCCTTCTTTGCCGTAGCAGGACAATAGCCAAAAGGGAAAGAAGAAGAAAAATACAAAGCCAGAAAGAAACCCGGCATATTTCCTGTAGCCTTCAACATTTCTAATATCAGTCGTTCCATTTCTTTCGTCTTAATTATTTCCGTCCAAAACAAACCAAACACATTTAACATGGAAACCGAAGATATTAAGTTTACCTCCGCCATTCTCCAACTTCAGCTCAAACGCAATTGCCAAAGCTTGCGAAATTCTTGTTTTAATCATCTCCATCCTAGTCATCTCAGTCCTCCAAAACTTCCACTTCCAATGACCAGAAGACAAACCTCCGGAGTTTCTACAATCCCACGTCTCGTCCGTACGTTCCTCGCGAATTACACTTATCAATTAACCACTGCTAACCGTACCTTCAGGCACGAGTCAGACATTACGTAACAAGACGCGCAACAGTGTTGCATAATCGAGTGATTATGTTTCTCATGGTGTACTATGTCGGAAATAAAATGGATGGTATAAAGAAGGGCGGGGAGAGAGGGATGATAAAAGTGTTGTTCGAGAAAATCGAATTACTTACGGTTACCCGGATATCGCACGCATATTCCTCGCCGAGTGTCGAGGATAAACTGCGATTTCATATCGCCAGGACGTAAAATCACATTATCTACGTACACGCCTGAATCGGTTTTGTTGCGAGACTGACAAATTGCAGTGTCAAAGTGCGTAAGACTATGCCTGGATGGGACGGATAAAGGTTTTATCGCTTCATTCGATGGTGACGTTAAACTAGTGCACTGTACCTAACGGTTTGAGGGTGTTTGAGATAAGGCCAGTGGGAATTAGTTTATTTGGAGTACTCAAGATGATGGAGTAGGCATCGAATTTTATACAGGTTAAGGAAAAAAGGTTAGTTAATATTTACAATTGCATATGATGGTAATTTAAGATCTTAAACTCGAATTTTTTAATTTTTATTTTGAATCTGCGATGAACACAGTTTCATCGTTTTATTCGACGGCGACGTTAAAGGAGTGCACTGTACCTAACGATTTGAGGGTGTTTGAGATAAGATCAGTGGGAATTAGTTTATTTTGAGTACTCAATATGATGGGGTAGCCATCGAATTTTATATTAGTGAAGGAAAAAACGTTATTTAATATTTACAATTCCGTATGATGGTAATTTTACATTTTATACTCGTAATTTTTTAACTTTCATTCTGAGACTGTAATAATCTCTGAGCGTTTCATCGTTTTATTCGATGGCGACGTTAAACTAGTGCATTGTACCTAATGGTTTGGCGGCGTTTGAGATAAGTTCAGTGGGAATTAGTTTATTTGGAGTACTCAAGATTATGAGGTAGACATCGAATCTTACATAGGTGAAGGAAAACAAGTTATTTAATATTTAGTATTGCATATGATAGTAATTTAACAACTTAAACTCGAATTTTTAACTTTCATTATGAGACTGTGATGAACTCTAAAGGTTTCATCGTTTTATTCGCTGGCGACGTTAAAGGAGTGCACTGTACCTAATGATTTGAAGGTGTTTGGGATAAGATCAATGGGAATTAGTTTATTTGGAGTAGTCAAGATTATGAGGTAGACATCGAATTTTATATAGGTGAAGGAAAACAAGTTATTTAATATTTAGTATTGCATATGATAGTAATTTAACATCTTAAACTCGAATTTTTTAATTTTTATTTTGAGATTGTGATAAACACAGTTTCATCGTTTTATTCGATGGCGACGTTAAACTAGTGCACTGTACCTAACAGTTTCAGGGTGTTTGAGATAAGTTCAGTGGGAATTAGTTTATTTTGAGTACTCAAGATGATGGGGTAGACATCGAATTTTACATAGGTGAAGGCAAATAAGTTATTTAATATTTAGTATTGCATATGATGGTAATTTAAGATCTTGAACTCGAATTTTTTAATTTTTATTTTGAGATTGTGATGAACACAGTTTCATCGTTTTATTCGATGGCGAAGTTAAACTAGTGCACTGTACTTAATGGTGTTTGAGATAAGGTCAGTTTTCATTTTAGTATTGCATGTGATGGTAATTTAACTTTTGATACTCGCAATTAGTATCTTTCATGTTGAGACTGTGATGAAGTTTGAACGTTTCATCCTTTTATTCGGTGGTGAGACTTGCACAAATTCCAAGGTCACACTGGCAAACCGACTTTACAATTCTTCCAATCGAGGCATCACAAATGTCCTAAATCGATTCATAGTTTCAATCATAGATCCTAATCTATCCGATTGGCGGAAAAAATTACGAATAAAGAAATATCACACAAGGAACCAGCATGCCTCGGACAGATCCTGAATCCCGTCCGAAAATCCGAACCCTCCTATTGATCATCAATCACCGGCACCTTCGTCTCTATCCATTTTCCCATCTTCCGGCTCTTCTGATTCCCACAGAAACAACCAGGAAAGGTCTCCGGACAGAAACACATAACACGCACCTCGTCTCAATTTGTGATAAAATCAGGACTAACATTTTATCAATAATTCAGGACCCTTTTTGGGCATGTGGATATAGCCAGGTTTATGTAAAATGAGGAGATATTGGTTTCCAAGGCTGCCCTTAGGTTCCATTGTTACTTTCAATGGAGAATAGTAATCCAAATTTCGTTTCTTTTTATTCCATTGCTGTGCGATGTTGTTTCTCTGATTGTAGAAATTGTTGTAAATTAACTGAATACTTTTCCTTATTTTTTAAATCGCCAGAAAAAAGATATTTAACGGAAGTACTTTTAATTCTAACATTCAAAAGTGCTTTAACCGTGCATGATTGATTGGAATGTTGAAAATGGAAGTTGAAATAATGGAGCTAATTTGATTTGTAGGGATTTTATTGTAAAAGGAGTCTCGAAATTTTGAGAAATTAGTTTATGATAATAAAAATAACAGAAATATAATTTGGCTTTTGGGGGTTTTCATTGTAAAGATGGTCTCAAAATTCAGGAATTGGATTATTATAGTAAAAATAAGGGCTTGTAGAATTATTTCTTATTAAATTGTAACAAAGTACCGTAATTAAAACATTTCATCGAATTTCCTTAAATTTCAATAAATCATTAAAGTACTGCTAAATCATTACTGAAATAACGCAATGCTAAAATATCTCTTTACACTATTACCATTCGCAATTTGCATAATTAAGTGAAAATTCTATTGCTCTCATATAAATCGACATTAATGCATCTATAATCAATTAAATCACTTGTATAATTTAATACAATGATAATTAACTAAATATAACGAATATCAGGTTACTGAAGATTTTTAAAAAAACACTTATAACATATGTATATAATTAATAATCGTAACAACTGCCATTACGCGTATAAATAAATAATCTATTATAGTGGTAATCTTGCAAAAATTCCCCTTTGACCTTTCGCCTCTGAAAAGTGAAAGGACGTTAAATATGCGAGCTTTCCTTACTGCAAAAAACGGAGTAAATTTATTGCAATGAAAAATTAGTTCACCCAGATTGCAAAATAATTGATATTCTGATCGTTTCGGTCGAAATCATGCAAATAACGTTAAATGTATAAATCCAGCTGATTGATCGACACCAAACAGAGCATAAAAGGTGCACAGAATCGAACGGGGGCAGAGAGGGGTAGTTTTTATTTGAATACCAAATACCAGATGACGTATAGAATGACTGATTATTCGGCACAAAGTGTTATTTCGCTTTTTTTTAGTTAGATAACTACTTATCTGGAATGTTATTTCGGAGGAATAAAATGAAGGATTCTCTTTTAATAACGTCCCGTTTTCGAAATTGATAATATCCGCAAGTGTTTTCATGAAATACATCAATATTTTCCGTCATAAACGGAAAAAAGGGAATTTGAATTCGCGGTTTTAAAATACCAGTAAGAAAAGTACGCGAGATTTAATTTGAATGTGGAAAAATTGAACAATTTCAGTATGGAAATTATCAGAAAAGTAATGAAATGCCTGAAAAATCGTGGAAATTTTGAGAAACTTCAGATTAATAAAAGGAAGGGCTAGCTTTGAATGCCATAAATAAAATTACAATTATGGAAGTTTATAGCGGAATTGCAAGTCCTTGTGACAGTGTAATAATTACTTTAAAAATCGATAATCCACTGAATTATTTCAGGCAAACGAAATCCTCAAAAATCAAGTGAATTCTAGGTCTTCGAATTAATTCATTTATCAGCATTTTCAGCGCAAATAAATAAAATATGATATTTGAAAAGTCCATATGCGAAAAAACAAACAGTAAGAACCGCAATGCAACCCAAACACTCAAAAATAAATAAACAAGTTATTATCTGTGCCAGCTAATTAAACAAACGAAACATTCAAAAAACAAGTAAGTTCTAATTCTCTAAATTAATTCATTTATCTCCATCTTTTAAAGCAAATAAATAAGAAAATAAGTGAAATATAATATATAAAAATTCCAGAAGAAAGATAACGAATATTAAAAATCGCGATGCAACTAAAAGACTCAAAAATAAATAAAAAAGTTTATTTTCTTGGCGAGCTAATTGAACAAACGGAAACTTGAAAAATCAAGTAAGTTCTAATTCTCTAAATTAATTCATTCATCTCCATCTCTTAAAGCAAATAAATAAGAAACTAAGTGAAATATAATATATAAAAATTCCAGAAGGAAGATACCGAATATTAAAAATCGCGATGAAACTAAAAGACTCAAAAATAAATAAAAAAGTTTATTGTCTGTGCGAGCTAATTGAACAAACGGAAACTTGAAAAATCAAGTAAGTTCTAATTCTCCAAATTAATTCATTTATCTTCATCTCTTAAAGCAAATAAATAAGAAGCTAAGTGAAATATAATAAATAAAAATTCCAGAAGGAAGATACCAAATATTAAAAATCGCGATGCAATCAAAACACTCAAAAATAAATAAAAAATCAAGTAAGTTCTAATTCTCCAAATTCATTTATCGGCATTTCCGGCGCAAATAAATAAGAAATTGAGTAAAATATAATATATAAAAAATCCAGGAGGAAAATAACGAATATTAAAAATCGCAATAAACATGAAACATTAAAAGATGAATAAAAATGTTTATCGTACTCACATGCTGCATGGGGTATGCCGCGCTACCGACGAAGATATCCCATACCCACGCGAAAATTCGCGCGCAAAAGTGCATCGACGTCACTGCCAGGATGTAAATCTCAATTTCGCCAATGTCTATGACACAGCGACGTTTTATTTTTCGTGCAAATCGTGCTCCCCCTTCCCCCGCGTTTTCCCGCGCAAACGACAGTTACGTTTCCACGACATGAAAAACTTTCATTTCACTTCTCTTCCCACCAGTTGCAATTCCATTTATTGAAACTTTCTCACGTCGCTGAATCACACACCGTTATATTACATTTTTCCAACAGTTCCTTTCTTCACATTTTTTATGGTTACCGATTCGAAAGTTAACCTCAAGTAGTTGAAAGTTTATAAAATCTCTCGATCCATCGGCAATAAATCACGAATCGCAATACTCCATTTTACCCTTCGACATTGATAATAACATAATCCTCGGACACGTCGTAAATCGTGCTAAAAGAATCACCTTCCCCTCGGCCCGAATGTAATTAACTCTCGAACCAGATATTCGATTAGGCATCAGCGAGAAACCGTTCGATTATCGACGAGATGCACAGTAAATTGTCACTGTCGGTTATTAGTCCCTATCCTGTCAAATCCCACACGGAATTTCATCGTTTTATCAAATTCACTCTAACGGCATGCATAACGGTTATCACTTAATCACACGGACACTCCGACGAATAATCGAATTCACGTCGAACGAGAATGAAAAAAAAATTGCCTGAACTATATCGAATTACATGGGATTCTCATCACGTTCGAGATACTTGTTGATTGACGGCAATCGACGCACGAGATTTCACACAGTAATCAAGTTAAACTTCAATTTTCCCATCTATCGACCGTTAATCGATACAGCAGCTATCGATTTATCCACGGAGCAAGCATCGATCGATAAGTTGACGGCACGTTCGATCGAGATTTCTCGCTGTGTGACGTTACCTGCCACGAGGAGTATATCCAAAAATGACTATCTTCGAGGAATCTCGATTATTGATCGAGACCTCGAGCAGGCAACGAGATAATGTAATCGAACAGATGCGCGTGTGAATTGGCCCTTCGGTAAATCTGATCGTAGAAATTCGAAACGCGGCTTACCAAAGCGACACTCTCGCCGGAGAGACCGAAACGACACTGACTGAAGAAACGCGCGCTCCTGCGTTCCCACCGGGGAACACATAGACGACGCGCAACGCATGTCAAGATGAATGTAGCTATGGGAAAAGTGCTACAGCCCTCCGAGATGCATCAATTTCCTATGTAAATCGTATTACCTTGAAAAGCAGTAGGGATGTACGTTCTGCGTGCCGGACGATAAGCTAATCCGATGTGTTTTAGTCTTCGATGCGTTGGGGATGGAAGTTCGCAGGAGATGGAAAATATGCGGCACGTGAGACGAGAGCTTGGGATGGTTGCTTGAAGAATTGATCGTATGTCTGGAAAAAGAGAGAGAGATGAAATAATATCAGTTACGTGATGCTCGTTTGGATTTATTGTACGGAGACAATGTTTCGTAATAAGATCGCAAAGTTGGATCGGGTAGAAAATATAACACTTGGGTTTGACTAGAATTTTTACGGAGAAAATGTATTTTTCGAGTAAAATCGTAATTGACACTTGGAATATTGAAATTACGGTGGTTATGGGATACTAGGTGTATTGCGATTCTGGAAAAAATTTTGAATTCTTGCGAGCATTAAGTCGCGCCAAAGCTCCATTTTTATTGTGCTGCGCATGACGCCAATGACGATTTTGCAATTAACAATTTTAAATGTTGAAGAGTTGAAAGTTGTTCATATTTATCTATCGCTGCACAGCCAGCAGCAGTACATCTTAATGACAATACTAATAACCAAAGATGCTCAATATAATTAATACAAATTAAAAATTTAAAATCGCTTCGATAGATGGCTCTGTGGGGCTTCTCCGAAACAGGGTTACCATGACACCAATAGGAAAAAAATCTGTTGATTCGAGCTAAATAATCATCTGTAATATCAACGAAATGTTAAATAATTTTAGAAAATATTTAGGAATTACAATTAAATTTATTTAAAATTTTCTTTCTGCTTGGTATCGACAAGAGGTATGCACAATTCGAGTCACTTTACACTATTTTCGCATTTACCGATTGCCGAAAAATAGTACTCTCGTTTATCTGCTACTAATTATTCTAGTATTCACCTTAAAATTAATTATGCATAAGCAGAAACACGTTATTAAATAATATTTTCATTAATAGTTAATAATTGTTAAGGAAAATGAGCGTAATAGTTGCAAAATTAGCCATAGAAGCATCCTCGTCTAGCGCGAAGTGCGCATGCGTTCAGCTGGCCGCCACGGCCAGTGCGCCGCGGCAACGGCGGCCCGCATGCCAGTATCGCTGCGACGTTAACCGAAGAAAGTAGTATAACTGTGTTTCGCGTTAGTTATCGATACCTGATGATTTTGAACTTGAATTAACGACTATCAGTGCATGTGTGCTACAATATGAGAGTGCTTAAACATTAAACAATTAAATCAATAAATAAATTCCGGGGTGTCATTAAACAATGAACTAAAAATAATTTTAACAATTAATTGCAACGTTCTGTGGAGGTGCCAGTGATATTAAGTGCAAGTTTACTGCAAGTATTTTCAACTAATTTGGACAATTGGATACAACTTTCGTGGAAGTGTCAGTTTTCTCCAAGCATTTTTAAATAATTTGGACAATCCAACACAACGCTTTGTGGAAGTGCTAGTTTTCCGTAAGTACTATAAAATAAGTTTAACAATTAAATACAACGTTTTTGCTATAAGTCCTGGTATTTCCTGTAACGCGAATTTGTGGTCGTTCCGTTGCGATTTTCGTAAAATTTGAAGTAACTCTTAATGTTCAACCGTCCCTCGGTTGGATCTTTTTTCATCCAAAACTGAATTTAATCTCATCCAACGCGGTAGATGGAATAGGAAATTTTGAAGTCTTCCAAAAATTATAAACACTAAAACTACCGTAGTTAAACCGATTACATTTAAATGTATTAAATAAGTACTTTAAGAAAGGGAGAATTAAGAGGTGAAAGAGATGATAGATTCGATAATTTATGTTTTATGATATAGACGTAGAAAAGCTATGTATCTTACGACTATCCTATAAATTTGGAGAATTCCTGCAAAAAGTTATGTACCAGTCATTTTGACTGGTTTGGTAGTTCTAGTGTTAAATTGCAAAATATCAGTCGGTCACGAGACAGTCAAATCATTTCTATAGTATTAATATTGACGTCAATTATATGGAATATCAGAAATTAGAGAGAAATTTTGATTTCAGGAATTAATTCTGAGCGTACACAGTCAAAATTGAAATCATACAGTAAGAGGGTTAAATATTGCACGCTTATTATCGGTTTGAGTCACCGTAGACGGTGCGTTACTTTATCCTCGGAACTCCTAACCTTGGTGCGTCGTAGGCATTCGTTTGTTTACCTCTCCGCAGAGCGTCCTTGGTGGGGTGTTTGGAAATTCGCAACGGGCGCGCTCGACCGTGATATTGAGAAACTGCTCGCTTCTGCTACTATTCTCTCGCGTTTACAAATGTCTTAGCACTTTTAAAATGAAATAGAAGCACCAGCAGTCTTTCTGAAACTTGATTGCACTTAAGTGCAGTCTACAGTGCAAGTAAATAGGGTATATTCTCACGTAGGAAGAGAAAGATCACAAGATACCACATTCGATCTTTAGACAAAAATAAATTAACATTTATTGTCATATCCTTATTCTATATACAATGCACCAATTGCAGGTTGACAAGTCACGTGAAGAAAAAATTGTTAGTTGTTTCTTAAGTTGATGAATCCGTGCATTATGCTAAATTTCAAATAGAAAATCTTGCGTTTTTGGGTCCCGATTCGTGGCAACCTCCTCGTGGTGGGACCTGGGTCGATATCATTTATTACCTTATTCTCTTGTATGTTTATTAAGTCTTGCTTTGATGTTGAAGCATCAATTTTACTTTGAAACATTTTATACGATTTATTTTATTTCAATTAAAAACGTGTAATAAATGGTATCGAGCTAATAGCCACGTAATTCGTGTATTCGGTTGCCTTGAGCTCCGAATGCACGGATTCTTAATTTATGTTAGTTCTCAAATTTGGAATTTATTCGTTAATATTTCCAGATTATTGAAATAGGTCTTCGATGAAAGGAAGCTCGACGATAAGAAATTTACGTTGAATAATTTTCATAATCTTATCCTAGTATTCTGTCACAGTGGGATTCAGTTATTTCTAAGGTTTTAGTTATCGAATATCAGTTCTTTAGCTTTTCTCATCTAATTTTCTTGTATATTTTTACGTTACTATTATAACGTTAAAATATTCTATTCCTATTCGCCAGTAGAATTTATTTTATTACAATGAAAAGTTGGTAGTCAATTTTATGGAGCCGTGAAATTCGTATATTTTGGTACCTTGAGTTTCGAATATTCCGATTCTTAATTTCAATTCGATAATTGAATTCATTTTTTAACTCTGAGTTTAAAGAAGCTTTAAAATTACATTTGCCTCATATATTTTTTCATTAAGCATTTCAAATTAAATATTCTATGGCTGATAATTCAAATATTTTGCGCCTCCACTTGCAACGACCTCTATATGGTGAGGTCTCGTTCTTCATTACCCGCAATGGGTAATTTCTACATTGCAGAATTATAATATGGTTGATTTAATTTGTAAAAAATAACTTTTTATTTAAACACCTTCAATTATTCCTATCCCACACTTGTGTCATTGGTATAACAGTTTAAGAGCGACGACTTACCATGTGCGTCACAAATTAAATTGATATTATCGGCAGGTTCTCCAACAACGTTCAAAGCTGATAATTATTAAAAAAAAATTGCAGAATGGATAAGAATTTATTCTTGTATTTTATTATAATTTTTAGTAATACATTTGTGTTAAATATATTTAAAAATAGGCTCACCTTGGTATTTACGTAAATCTTCCGATAGATAGCGCGAGAATATATTTAGTTCTCCGCCATCGATTTTTCAGTTCTCCACTTTTCATGTTTATCAACGTCAAACTTTTGTGACCATCAATCGAATTACAAGAATCCGAATCCGTTTTCATAGTATTTTCGCGTTTCTTTCATTATTTTTCAGTAATCGATCAGCTTGCAGAATCTTCATTTAATACATATCACTTAGTAAAGTATTTCAAGAACCGTATAATAAAGAAAATAATATTAAGCTCCGATGAAAATCTCAGAATATTCTATCTAAACAATTCAACAACAAATAGCTCTTTCAATAATTAAGTCTTATAATATAGAAAACAAAATTGAAACTTAGTAGTTCGAAACACACCTAAAACAATAGGTCAGAGGTGAAATCACCTCAGCCGTTGAATCCGAAAAAGCAATGTTAAATACTATACAAAATTGAAACTGAAATATCGACATCTGACGTTTTAATTTTAATTTTATTTGCTTTCCCTTCCTAACCTCATTAGTCTTACAAATATACGAAATTGTAGGCTGACTGTTGAACCCAAAAACACTCTTATCTCAACGTCGTACGATGCGATATTAACCTTTAATCGCTCGTGCATACACAAAGTTATAAATTTCTCAACTAAAGTGAACCGCGCGCGCTTTAAAAGTATATTATTTCTTTACGTCACGAATATGTTAAAATTTCGTAGAATCTTCCAAAAAGAAACCTGTTCAGTGATTGGAATGATCCATGTCGGTAGTTTACCCGGTACATGAACCAAGCATAATTATCAAATCGATTTCTAACCTTCAAACAATTCTCATATATCTCTCCAATTGTATTAATAAAATTACTATTTAATTCCCTGTAATTAAATTTCTTTACTAATTCGATGCGTTTTATGTATGATTTTTAATTTAAGCCATTTGCAAGAGGCAAATGAAATACATTTGGGAGCAACGATCTTCACTTTTATCTTAAATTTCGAATGTATTTTATCTTCATATTCGATTAAACACATCTGCCGTAAATACGATTTATTGAAAACAGTTTATTTTTCAATGTTAAATGAATCAAACGATATCTAGGGAAAACAAGATATTAATAAAATATATCGTACAAGAGTGTTCGATTATAAGCTCTCGTTTGTATGCTATCAAAGAATCTCTCGTTTTGCGCGTCTTGAAATTAACACTTAAATCGCCGGATCCGCTTTAAAGCGTAATATTTCTACTGCAAAACCATGATATAATATTATTTCATTAGAAATTGAATCATTTGAATTTCTTATAAGGATGTGAAATTCTTGTAAAGAACTGCTGTACAAGAGATGTTTAATATTTCAGTCGAAATGTACATCTCTACAGAATTCGTGAATATTCTGTCACTTTAAGTAAAATTTCCTATAAAACAGCCAGCGCTTCAAGTGTTAATTAACAAGTAAGTTTATCGCAATCTTTTTAGGAACTCCTATGTACAATGGTTCTGTTAAAGATATTGTACACAATGCAATAAAAGATGCTTCAATTTATAGAGACTATGATTTAGTAAGTCCAATTGCATTCGTCGAATAAATGGATTATTTTATTAAGCAGGTATATTATGTAATACTTGTACGTATTTTTAGGATGGAGTTTTGGTAGAAAATATGCACGACATACCGTATTTACAGTCAAAAGATTTATCGCCTGAAACTACTGCTATAATGACGAGGATTTGTACTGAAATAAAACGAATAATTCCTAATAAGCCTTGTGGTTTACAGGTATATAATAGAGTAATCTTTTATTTACGTTTGACCATCGTTGTTGTAGTCAATGTCGTACAACTTGATAGAAGAAAATAGATTTTAGCTGGATGCAATAAAGAGGCAATAGCGGTGGCCAAAGCTGCTGACTTTCAGTTTATTAGAGCAGAGGGTTTTGTATTTGCACATGTTGCGGACGAAGGGTTCACGGATGCCTGTGCTGGGAGTTTGTTACGATATAGAAGGCAAATCAATGCCAATAATATTCTTATTTTTGCTGACGTTAAGAAGAAACATAGGTAATTTTATTTTAACTCATGGCAGCTGTGGAAAACTCTTGACTACAAAGGATATTCCTATTAGATTTGTAGTTCTATTTAAGCATTGCTGTTTCTTATTGTTCTACAGTTCGCATGCTATCACATCTGACGTAAGTCTATCAGAAACCGTAAAGGCAGCAGAGTTTTTCTTAGCCGATGGAGTAATATTAACGGGGACTGCTACAGGCAAACCTGTGAATACCGCAGAACTTTCAGGTATTTTCGTATTAACCATCATTTTTTTGAAATTACTATGATACCGAGAAATACTGAGGAATATTATTCTTAAAAATGTATTATATAGAAGTTAAGAAAGTCGCCGAAGTGCCGGTAATCATAGGATCTGGGGTTACTTTAGATAACGTACGTAATTACATATCATCCGATGCCATGATCGTAGGTTCTCATTTTAAAGTGAATGGGATATGGAAAAATGTAATTGACAAAAAGAGAGTTAGTGATTTCATTGAAACTTTCAAAAAAATACATGAAACCAAGGAATAATTGAAAATTTTATGTAAAACTTCTTCGGTACATTCGTCGTGCATTTGTATTGCTCATATCCTTCACAGTTAATGTACATTTACAAATACACGCAATGTTTTTTCATAACTACTTTTTTTTTTATTCTTTTATTAATGACAAATATCTTCGGCAATTACGATTATACGTAATATTCAAAACTCGATCGAAATTACGGAGAAATATTAGCGGCGATGCAAAGCAGAAATAAATGCAACCGGTTTTACGAAACCTGTCCCGCATAATGCATGAGTAGGTTTTTATTGTAGTCATTGACAAAAGAAATTTGATAGTGCATGGAGGTGAGGCAGGCTCCAAAAAAAGATTCTTGGCTCAGAATGATTCATGAATCAATATAATTCGATTTTGCATAATAATGTATGAAGTAATCGCGAAAGTTAACCTCTCGTATCTACAAATCGATGTTTTTTTTAACCGATAACTTGCAAGGGATATCTCCTTACAGTTTCACATTACAGCAGTAAATAATAAAAATATATTTCTTTCGTGCAATTCTCGCTCAATATAACAGTTTTCATTAAAATATTCATATTTATATGTGTTAACTATACAGATTCGATACAAAATTCGCGCTAATCGAATATATTAGTTCGTACATGTGCAAAGTTAATGATGACTTCCGGTTCAAGTTAGAACCTCATTTTTGTTTCGAATTCTTTCTTCAGTTTTCGTTTTACAAAACATCTGTTTGAAGATTAGCATCTGTCGCAAAATTAATTTAGTTATTCGCCTTGATAGCTGTGTACATAATAAATAATAAGCTGTAATTCGCAAGGAACATCTGCTTATTTTTTGCGTATTAGTTCGTACATGCACAGAGTTAATGATGACTTCCGGTTCACGTTAGAATCTCAGTTTTCTGTCGAATTCTTTGGTCAGTTATCTTTGTATAAAACATCCGTTTGAAGATTAGCATCTGTCGCAAAATTAATTTATTATTCGCCTTGATAGCTGTGTATATAATAAATAATGAGGTGTAATATACAATTATTTTAAATTACAATTTGGCCCGGCAATTTTCCAACTTTAGCAATACATGCCAAATGTAAGTGTTCATAGTGTCCACGAAATTGAAAAGATGTCAAGAGAAAATTTGTTTTATACTTTTCTATTTATTTCTTTTACAAACATTTACGACATTTAATTACATTTAATCTCATTACGTGAAGAATTTACGAGTGATGGAATTTCTGAACGAATAAAGTGTGCCTGGAAATAGGTAAAACACGAAATACCGCTTCGTTTCTTATTTAGCAACATGAAATCCTTACATTTCTTTGAGGCACAAAATTGGAAAGAAAATAATGGACTCTAATTACGGTGAAAAGTAATTTTTATTTAAAAGTGACAAAATACGATTATTTACATTACTTTTGGTACAAAATTTCAACAATTTGTAAAAAGATGTCACCGTGCAAGTTGGATATAAAAAAGATGGAACACTTTCTATACCGTTGTTTTTTAAAGAGAAATATTTGTGAATCTGGACAGCTGACATTGCCAAGGATAATCTATTATCACTCGTAAAACGACGATGTTCAGATTTTTGGCATTTTTTCAATCGGACGTAAAGTTACATAAACTGCAATTCATAACAGAACGTAGTATCGCAAAACACGTGGACTATTATTATATTCATAAATAATTTCGAGGGTTTGGAAATATTTACGCAAAATCA
The DNA here is from genome assembly GCA_963989415.1 of Cerceris ruficornis. Classification (NCBI taxonomy): domain Eukaryota; kingdom Metazoa; phylum Arthropoda; class Insecta; order Hymenoptera; family Crabronidae; genus Cerceris; species Cerceris ruficornis. The sequence continues at coordinate 6,435,775 of OZ022530.1, read as the reverse complement.
TTTCCGATGGACAATTATCCCAAATAATTCTCGATTCGACAACAAAGATTTTTAAGTCCTTTCAATTCCATTTTCCTTGAAACAATTAAAAAATTCCAAAAAATTACGAATCCCCAAACCTTCGAACTATTTCACGCGCAAAATTGACGTAACCAAAAGTAATTAGCTTCGCGTAGAAAGTGATTTTTTTCTTTCCAACTGTCGCAACGTCTATGAACAAGTTCTGAAAACTGTTGGCAGCACAACAGCGGAGAAAACAGAGTTTCTCATGCATGCTTGGTTACCGGCGTGCATTGACTCGTATCAATTCAACAACAGGAAAATGGAGGGATCTTCCAAACAGTATTGACAGGGCTGATTCGCGCAGGCGTCTCGTTACAGTTGAGACTACCACTGTACACTACTGCTCTTTCAACAGTGGTAGCCCAAATCATGTTCCATTCACTCGAAAATCCATATTTTCCATTCTACCCACGAAATACCCATTATTTCTTTACGCGCCTCACGTACCCTAAATTCACAAACGACGCGCATAATAATCGACACCCTTCAATGAATTTACCAGCGATAATACGATGCCCTTATCCTTAAAATTGGTTGGAGAAAAAGTTTCATTATATTTTTAACATTAAAATTTTCAGACTGAAAACGTTTAATCAGCTTCGTGTTAACTGACTTCATGTTCATCAGCATCAGCAATTTTTTTAGCAGCCTGAATCAAATTCTTCCCTTTTTTTGTAATCAAAATCTATCGCACTTCTTCTTTATTTTAACCCGTTTTCGAGACTTAATATCTTCTGTTTGAATAAGCAAAAATTTCAACTACTGTTTTAAATATTACCTTTCAGGCGCACGTAAGTATTGGAAGGTTCGATTGATATTATCAAAATTATGCGATCCTAAAGCCATGTATCAGTGGAATACGATGAAACTTTATTCCCAACCCAATATGTTGAATCGATCGATATCCTAATGGTTGTTTATTTCACAAAAATATTTACGTCTCGTTAAAATGATTCATATTGTATCGATATTATAACGATAGAGATCCGCACGATTAGGCTATCTCCCAAATGTGCGTCATTCCCTCGTAATTTGCGATGCCGAGTTCACTGACTTTTATTCGATATTCTACTTTCTCGTCTTAGTTTTGAGAAACACTGCTACATATGATGCCATCTAGCCACCATGAGCGGTAATGTCGCCACGAGCTAAATGAAACTACTCGCTTGCCCAGGGAATGATCTTAAGCGATAATTAGTGTACGGATTCCATTAAAAGAATATCCTCCGTTTTCCATCGCTCTCTGCCAATTGCTTTTCAGTTTCGATGAAATCCTACGGGTTTTCGCGAAGTAACGGATATTTAATATGAACTGGTAAAAAGGAAGTTTTCCAAGTGTCCCGACGTTAACAGCGACCAGCAGCTGTTCGCCCAGCTGAGCGTTCCCCCACCCACGATTCTTGCTCATTCTCGGATCAATGAGTCCTTGGGCCCCGCTGTAAAATATTCGTGGTCTATTAACATGCACATTCGGCGCGTGTCGGTCTTTTCACGTCGTAAAAGCACGTTTATAAAAACACGAGCGCAGTTATTTAAATTGCGAAATATTGGAGTTATGCCGGGTGACGTTATCGACGCTATTTCCTCGCGTCCAAATGCGAATTCTGAAGCGTCGGATCAAAGGTCAACGTAAAAATAAAAGCTGCCGAAAATATTGATAGCTTTGTGCACTCGGGGAAATATTACCCCTGCGGGAAAGTAATTCATGAGTTGCTAGAGAGCTTTACGAATTTGCGAGGGGGCTATGCCGGGTAAGGAAGTGAAGGCTCGGACTCACAATCTGAGAGACCGAATTCTCAAATCATCCTTATCTCGGTGAAAATTTTCTAAATTATCGGTAATAAGTCATGGTGATTCAGAATCCACCTGAAACAATAGATTCTAGGGCGAATGATCATAATTAAGGGGACCTATGGTGGACAAGGAGGTTAATGCCTCGGTCTCGCAGTCAGTTGGACTGATTCTGAGTTCAAATCCCTCGTTACCTACGGCAATTTTTTCCTAAATTTCCAAATTTTATATATCATAGCCTCAGTCGTTCGGGATGCACCTAAAGCCGTAGGTTCTAGGCCAATTAAGGGGGCCTATGGTGGACAAGGAGGTTAATGACTCGGACTCGCAATCAGTAGGACTGATTGTGACTTCAAATCCCTCGTTACCTATCGAATTTTTTTCCTAAATTTGCAAATTTGATGCATCACAGCCTCGATTGTTCGGAATTCACCGAAAACGGTGGGTCCTAGGCCAAATAATCATAGGTAAGGGGGCCTATGGTGGGAATAAGTTCAAGTTTCGGACTCTCATTGTAAGTGTGTTTGCAGAAATCGTATATCCATCACATCTGAGAGATTTTTCCTATATGATACGTATATCTCGTCCTCGATTGTTCGGAATCCAGGTAAAACAGTGCGTCCTACACGAAATGACAGCAGTCGAAGGCGAAAAAGCAGACGAATTCGCGAATCCACCGTTCAAGATTTCTGTAACGATAGCGACTATCGTTTAATACGACTAACAGGTCTCACGTTATCAGCCTGGTACATACTTCATACACCTCCGTATCTGTTTCAAGACATAGAAGTCCCGCATCGATTTTCCAGTTCTTGCATTTACTAACGCAGTTCCACGCTTCTACCGTCAAAAAAAAACTGCCACATTCATGTTTTCCTTCCCATTCATTATTCCCTCCCCTAGAAAAATACTTCGATCCCATCTAAAATCAATCTACCGTCAAAATCTGTTGCTTACACGCAAACATTCGTAAATTCCCTCCAAGTATTTTTCTTCGCAACGTTCCTACGTCACGACCACTATTTATAATACACCGGACTAATGGATTTGCTCGAAGCGTTAGCGGATTTGGAAAGTGGCATAGGAACTAGGAGAAGATCGATGGATGAAAGGGCGCCATTGGTACCCGAAAAATACGATCCTGATATCACTTTAAAAGCTCCCCCCACTTAGCTCTCCTACGGCTCGTTTCCCCCACCATTGGAGAATCCTCTGCTCTCGCCCCTCGGCAACGGCTCGGCTACCCAGCCAGCCAGCCAGTCGAAATCAGCTGACGACTATTACTGCGGGCAGTTGCTACCACAGCTCCTCAAACGCAACACTGTTCAGGCGAGTGGATCCTTTTCTTCGTCTACTTCCTTCTCTTACGCTTCATCTTTCGATCATTCGGTATCGTTCGTAAGCTTTCTACCACTTTTTTCCATTTCGACTTCACGTCGGATCAACGAATTATCTTTACGTTATCCGATAGAGCTGTCAGTACGGGATGAAGAAATTCGGACGATCTCATAATACACTTACGTCTTGGCTACGTTTCCTCGTGATCTAGCGTGTATCTATGTTAACGCGAGAGTGACAGAGACGTAACGCTTTCGACGGAGTGATGGAAAGTAAGAAAGACCGAGAGAGATACGTGGCTAATTAGTAAAACTGATCACACTCGAGTCATACGACTCGACGATGAACTTAAACGAGATATCTAAGTTTGAGTAATGGCTTGTGAATTCCTGTGAGTTTGCCAGTTAACTACGTTACGTTACTGCATCGCAGGAAAACTACTCGTTGCAGTGACTCGTATATCTCTCTTTCTCTCTCTTTCTTGAGCAAATTCGAGATCAAGGTCGTTGTCATCAGCCCGTATACACGGAAACTTGGCTTTCTTCATTGGACTCGACCACGAAACGATTACGGCAACCCGTTCGAGCCAGAGAGAGATTCGTAACGATGTCAAAAGTGGTGTTAACGAATTTACATCGTGCGTGTTCAGCGTACGTGAAAGTGTTCAGGGATTACAGTTGACATCGTAGAATTACAGTGTTAAAGAAGAACGGAGAATCGTGTGAATCGTGGAGACAGCTTCGTTAAATCGACGAATTACTGGCAAAATGATATATATACATATATATATATATGCCGTGGAGAATTTCGATCGAAACAATGCAGTGCAGGAGCGCGCTTGGTAACCGCTCGATCGACGCACGATTCTTGTAAGTGCAAGGGCAACGCCAGTGGTTGTCATAGACGAGACTTTTGCGTTTCCGTGTTCGTCTTAATGACAGTTTTACATTGTGACGATACGTTGACCGAAATGTAATCTGACATTGGCTGGACGTTCTCGGTGAAACGTTTGATTGTGCAATGTTGCCGATTCGCAAACGGTGCGTGAGCTAATGCGTCTATTCTCGTCCCCTCCCGATAAATATCCTTTATCGACGGAACACTCGGATGGAAAAACAGTGAGACCCTTCGTGTCGTGATCTTGGAATCGATTATCTCTTCTTCTTCCTCTTCGTCCTTTGTTTTTTTCCTTCTTCTTTGCTTCTTTTTTCTTCACGATTCTTGGCTTCGGTTTAAAGGCTGTGCCTATGCGAATACGAGACCTTCGGCGAAGTAAGTTCTACGAAATGGTGGAGGAATATCGACTTGACTTTTTACCCCGGTTGGCTTCAAAACTCTCTTTGTTCTCGATTCGTCGTATCGACGATTCATCGCGTCGAGAGTGACCGATCGAGTCGGATGCTTTTTTTTTAATCTCCTATTGCATCAGAATTATTTTACGGTTCTACAGTCGAGCCGTTATTTTTGAAAGTGGAATAAGTCCATTTTCGAGAAGTGTTTAACGTTAGAACTACTAAGGCAGACGCAATCAATGGTCCCTAATTTTTTCTAAATATTCTACAAACTTATGGAGACTCTACACAATTATTGTTTCAAGATTATTTTATAAAACATAAGTTACCGAATTAATCATACTTTGCACTTCGTGATTCCTCTTAGAAAACTCTTGTTTAATGTATTTAAATGTAATAGATTTAACGCTTGTAGATTTAGTGTTAAGCTAGTTTTAGATAAACATAGCTGTGTTTTTCTCGCATTTCGAATGGCAAAGTAAATACAATGGTTAAAATGTTAGATGTACCACTTTCAAATATAACGGCACAATTATTTTACGAATTCCGACACTTCGTTTCCTCGGTCGTGAAATTTGTCGCAATTCTCAATCGCTAGTTTAACCTTCATTCGTCCCTGAGGACTTTTTGGGCCCAAACTGAGGTGTAATTTATCCAGATCGAGACAAATTAGTTAAAAAGTCTCGGGTTTTATTAAAAAATAGACCACGGGTCAGAAAAGACCTTGGGGACTTCAGTGTGATTTTTTAAGGAGTGGATGAAAGTTAATTGCATTAATTATCGAAAATATTGAGCTCCGTGTAGAATGTAAAAACAGAGATACAGCAATCGACACCTTTTTTCCTCTATCGTGAATTTTTTTTTGTAATGCTCAATCTACAATTTAACCTTCATTCGTCCCTGAGGACTTTTTGGGCCCAAATTGAGACGCAATTTATCCAAATCGAGACAATTTAGTTAAAAAATCTTGTTGTTTTACTAACAAATAGATTACAGCTAAGAAAAGACCTTAGGAACTTTTGTACGATTTTTTTTAAGGAGAAGGTGAAGGTTCATTTTATTAATTGTCAAAAATATTCAGCTGCGTTTAGAATATGAAAACGCAGATATGGAATTAACGTATACATAAAAGTATAGAATTACTTGACAAATAATTGTATCTTATTTTTTTTAAATGCATTAAGAAACTGTTTGTTAGGAAAAACATGGCAATCGATAAAACCGACAACTTTTTTCCGCGTGCCTCGGTCGTTGTCATTTTTGCACGATGACAAAAGCGAATGGCAATGGTCATCGCCGTTATGTAAACTATCGTTCGCGTTGTTACATAATTTTGCGAGATAAAAACGGAAATGTTTTATTTGGCACGCACGATTCGCGATGAAACTGGCACCGGCATAGTAATCCGCATTCATTGATTTTCCGCGTGTGCTTAGCTTTCCAGGAAATCCTCGCGATTGCAAACGCGAAATCGATATTTCGCGAACCCGGCGAAATTTCAATGTTCCATTCTTCTCGCTTTTTGCTGCAAGTCAAATAGCCTGGCGATATTTTTGCGCTATCTTTTTCGCGATTAAGTCGAAGATAGCCGAGTGAAATAGTTCCACCGTCATCATAAAATGGCGGGGGATTTTTAGTTTGCGTTTGAAACGGTGAATTGTACGATTTGAAAGTCTTTTTTCTGCTTTATTTATTGGCAAAGAATTTCAATTGTAACGAATTATGCAGAGCAAGCTATAAAATTGTTTGTTTAATATTTCAGTCGTCGTGAAGCTGGAAAATTTGAGCAATTAATAGGAAGGTATTAGACTTCGTGAAAGATGTTGCAATAACAAGTTTATAATTAGCAAAACTCGCGAGAAATTTGTAATTACAAGGAACAATTATCGCTAAGGTTGTCGGGGAATACAAAAGTATATTTTTACAGTGATGAGAACTTTATTGTTCAGTAAAAGTTGATTGAATTAAAAAGAAATCTAACGACACAATTACGTCCCTTTCAGTTTTATTATACCGGTTAATTAGCCAGCTAACAAGGTTTCTTAATTGCATCGTTTTTGTACTTCAATCCGGATTAAAATTCAATCAGGAAAGGTTTTCATCATCTTACTCGACGAATTTTTCTGGGATCATCTACGAATTCTCTCGCGGGTTAGGTTTATTATGATTCATGGTGTCTCTCAAAGGTCAATGGGTGACCATGGTGCGTGGTATCACTTCAGGATACTTTATTACCATGGAATGTAAATTTACATTTAAGTTGCCCAACTTTTGGTCATTTTATGTTTGATGAATTTCAAAATCTCTGTGTTCGCGTTCCTATTTCTTTTAATTTTGCTTTTGCGATTCATTTAAAATGGCGTAATCGAAAGAAATACTACAAAAAATCGTAGATATTATATTTTAAAAGTCATAACAAGTTTCATTGGATTCATCAGCACCGATCACTGATGACCCTACCGATATTTCTACCGATGTTGTCGGAAGTCACCTTGACATATTTCATTTATAACGGTATTTTTTACTTAATAATGTTACAATCTTGGATTATTTTTTTGATAAAATAAAAATTATTCAACAGAATTTAGTATTTTACACGTTGAACGCTACCGGTATTTTGCTAATTTCGTCATGTTTGCGAAAGTGAAACTGCATCTACTAAAATCGCATCTTTACAGAACAGAAACCTTAAAGACACAAATAGATGTATAGTCAGCAGGACTTTACCTTTTTAATACCAATATTTAAATATTGAATGTACTAGAAAATTGATAAATATTACAATTTAAAAGTAATATGAAATTTCATTGAATTCAATAGCGCCGATCACCGGTGACCCCCATTGCATTCAACGTGTTACCAATTATTCCCAAGATATTTGCATTGAAGTGTAAAAATATCGGAAGGCACCTTTGGTAGAAATAGTGTTAACACATTGCATACGGATCACGAGATATCTCATTTATCATTTTTAACACTACAACTACCAAACCAGTCAAAATGACTGGTACACAATTTTTTCCAAAAATTGTCCAAATTTATAGGAGTGTCATAGAATAGATATTCTACGTGCATCTCATAAAATATAAATTACTAAATCGATCAACTTTTTCACCTCTTAATTCTCCTTGTTTCAAAGTACTCATTTAATATATTTAAATATACTAGATTTAAAGCTGGTAGTTCTAGTGTTAATATGCCATTTTTAATTATTTTTAAAAAACATAAAATGAGCGTGTTACATATACCAATATTCTTCGAACCATTCAAAAACAAGCCATTAATTTTTAAGTTACATTGCAATATATTAAACAAGAACTTTGGAAATAGAGGGATCAAGCGGCAAAGATGACAATTCGTAAAATCATCGTTGTATTATAAGATACACGTGTAACATCTACTGTAAAGCTTCTCTGTAAAGAGAAATGTTTATAAAACAAGTAGGAACCCGTCAATTTGACGGCTTCCGTAAATCTAGTGTTAAATATCTCCATATAATATAAAATGGACTTACAGCAATTTCAAAGAAATCTCTACATATATCATCACCTCGGTAGTTTGAATTCCACCCAAAATAATAGCTCCTAGACGAAATGACCATGGAAAACTTAACCCCTTAGCTTACAATAACGTGTGACACACGTGAGGCCATAAAACAATACGAAATTTTGAAGTTTTTCAATAACGATTAAATTGAAAATGTCAGTCGATCACGAGACGGTAAAATTATTTCTATAACATTAATATTGCAGTGGTTGTGCCAAATGTTAAAGATCAGAGAGAAATTTGTATTTCTGGAATTAATTCTGGGGTATTACGCACGTTGTCATGATAGAAATCGTAAGGCAAGGGGTTAACCCATTGACTGCCAACTACGAGATATCTCGTAGCTGCACTATAAGTTTGAATTAATAAGTTAACAATAATGGCCGAGCGTGTATAGAAATTTTAGAACAAAAATGTTCTTCGTATCATTACAAATGTCGAGATTATATTTTTGATTAATGAAATCAATGTTCTAAAAACTTTCTGTCATCTTCTGAAATTTTAACTAGCAAATGTAATATTTCCTTAGTTTTCCTGGCAGTGAATGGGTTAAAGCCGAAAAAATGTAAGAATAGAGTGTGCGCGAGTTTACCATCGCTGCATATTACAATATTGTTTTGAATATAACGGAGAAACCATATTCGGAATGTTGATATCTCGTGGAACGTAATTTCATCTGGTTCATCAGTATAATTCCATCGCGCGGATATATAGGTTTTGCAAGGAACAACGCAAACGTGGACGTGCAGATATTCGTGACATTCGCTTCCGCCCACTTGACTCGATGCATGCGCAGCCTTACGTTGCTCAAGTCCCCCGTCAATTTGCAGCCCTAGGCTGATTGTGAGGCAATTTCTTGTACGAGATATTCCTGCGGACGTTTAAATGCGAAGTCCCGGATGGACATCGATGCTCTTGGGAATTTTTAGACTGGTAGAAGTGCGAGCAAACGTGGATGCTGTTTCGCGCGTTACTTGCTGATCGTAAATATGGTTTTACAGCGGCGGAGTTTGGGATTAATTGCTTTCAGTGTCGGGGATTTTGTATAATTTTTGTGGAACTGTCGTTTCATTTATTTTTTTTCTGTGAGAGAATTGAATGTTGCGTAAAATTTTTGGAGGAATTTGAAGGTGGAAATGGTTGGGACATTTTGTATAATTTTTGTGGAACTGTCGTTTTATTTTTTTTTCTGTGAAAGAATTGAACGTTGCGTAAAATTTTTGGAGGAATTTGAAGGTGGAGATGTTTAGGACATTTTGCAAATTTTTGTGGAACAGTCGTTTCATTTATTTTTTTCTGTCAGGGAATTGAATGTTGCGCATAATTTTGGAGGAATTTGAAGGAGGAGATGTTTAGGACATTTTGCAAATTTTTGTAAATTGGAGGACATTGATACAAATCGAGACAAATTAGTTAAAACATCTTGTCTTATTACTAAAAAATAGATTACAGCTAAGGAAAGAACTTAGGAACTTTTATTTGATTTTTTTTTGTTAAGGAGCAGATGGAAGTTAATTTTGTTAATTATTAATTGCTTGTTGATCGTAAATATGGTTTAGAGCGATGGAGTTTGGGATTAATTGCTTTCAGTGTCGGGAATTTTGTATAATTTTTGCGGAACTGTCTTTTTAATTTTTTCTTTTCTGCGAGAGGATTGAATGTGCAAAATTTTTGGAGGAATTTGGAGGTGGAGATGGTTGTGACAATTTTGGGAATTTTTGTACATTGGAGAACATTGATACAAATTTTGTAATGTTGCTAGATTTTCGATGGGAAAAAGGTAATTTTAGATAATCCATAAATTGAAAGAAACGCAATATAGTTAATTGGATTTAACAATAATTTGGGTTCTTGGAAGAATTTGCAACTGATACACATATTTCTGAACAGTTTTATTAATTTTTGCGCAGAGTAGAAAATTTGCATAAATTTATTACACGTTCCGTAATTTTCAAACATTGAAAAAGGTACTCGACACTGTTTTTTTTTAAACGAGTAAATATCAACTACTCAAGTTGTTCTCAGCTGTAATTTACAGACTGTTAATGATTAATAATCCTTGATTTTCAATCCTCGAAGTATAATCATCAACAACCAATAAATTACAATGACTACAGTATTGTTAATTACATCTAAAAGCATTTTGAATGAGCGAATTACCTTAACTTAACCATTAACATCTTACTCATTAAAAAAATGGCACGGAATCATGCGAATTGCAAATTATCACGCTCAAATAGGTAATGACACATTTTCCAACAATCTTCTATTCCTTATGTCATTATCCGTCGCGTGCAAAAATTGTATGCCAACATTGCGTAGTATTATATGTTCTCGTTTCTGCGATTTTGCAATGCAGATTATTGCGATTTAATGAGCAACGGCACTTGTTTACCTGTATCGAATTAATTGATTATAATTTTGTTTCATTCAAAATCCTCGACGAGAAAAATTCGCTTAACGAGCTGCGGGAATAAAATTAACGACATTAATGAATATTTCATCGGAGAAATAATTTGTAATTCGATGAAACAAAGAGCATTATCATCAACGAGACATTTCTATGTGATATTCAACGATGAAAAGTTCTCGTTTCTTTGTAAGTCCGAACAGGTGTCTGTATTGTGATATCAGGAGAGTTTCGACGTTGTCGGTTCTGACGCAACAATACGGTTGTAAAAGTCAGTATGACTTGCCCGCTAATGACTCACTATTTACGAGAAATATTTCGATTTTACAGACATTTCTTCAGCCTGCTAAGTTTCTTGTATTTTAGTGCAATTTTTGCCAATTTTGCGTCAGCAAAATTAATTAATTCATTCATTAATTACTTAATTAATTTAATTAATTCATTAACAAGTAATTTTCATGGCCCTTTCTATTTCTTATTTGCCCATTACTCGGTAATAGTAACAACTATAATTATTCAGAGAGTTTTTTTGTGTCAGGACACAATAATATTATCGAATTCCACAATCGGAATTAAGTTGATAGATGAAGAATTGCTAGGTCAGAGTTCAAATGCTCCGCCACCTATGGCAAATTTAAATTTTTTTCTACGTGGTATAAACACCATAAACTTGGCGGTTTGGAAGACACTTAAAACAGTGGGTCCTAAGTGAAGTGGCCATCGCAATTTTAGCCGAAAAGTACAAAAGAAAAGAAAATTAAGTTAAAGTTAAACTTCGCCAGGAGCCGGCAACATTTTTAACACTAGAACTACCAAACCAGTCAAAATGACTGGTACACAATTTTTTCCAAAAATTCTCCAAGATTATAGGAAAGTCATAGAATAGATTTTCTACGTCCATCTCATAAAACGTAAATTACCGAATCGATCATCTTTTCCACCTCTGAATTCCCCTTTTTTCAAAGTACTTATTTAATATATTTAAATATAACAGATTTAACGCCGGTAATTCTAGTGTTAAAGAATTAAATTAGAAGAACTTTATATAAAACGAAATAATTGAACATTTGCGAATACACATTTTTAATAGAAAAACAGTAACAATTAACTAACACTGTCACTAACAGTTGTTCCGGCTATCACACACGTGTTAATTACTATGGAAAACCATGTCGAACGTCTATCGACACAGGGTTGCAAAGGGTTAAGTTTTGTTTGGCATTGTTCTATTCGGCGCGGCAGAAAAAGTTATTGTTTCAGCTTTCATAGGAATTATCACTGTTAAAATGGAAAATTTTGATAAGCCGTATATTAATCTTTGAACTAACATTATCACGGTGAGATGAAAGTACAAAAGTTACGTAGATAAAATCATGAGTAAACATAATACGAGCCGTATTTGTGTAATTTACGAGCGGGGTATTCTCATCTTATTTGAATTTTTCATTTCGAGAAGTTTGAAGAAGCTACCATTTTTTTTCGGTCCATTTAATGCGCATTAAATTAGGAAGGTTAAAGAAATTAATTAATTATTTTGTTACATTTTATTGCATCACGTAATTATATAAAATGTTCAAAGGTTTTATATAGCTGCGGCAACAAAGGAAATTTCATCGTGCAATTATGCAAAAATGTATTCAGATTAAATTACAATAATAAATCAAAAGACGTCAATTGCTATTAACAAATTGAAAATGGTTGAGTAATGCCAGGTAATGATCCAAAATACGTAATTAATAGTAGCGATAACTGAAAATCAGTAAGTCACGATAACATAAATATTCAAATCTCGTAAATAACTTAAGCGATAAATTTAAATATCACAATATTTTGCAATACTTTAGTGAAACCAAATTGCAATAATACGAATGATTAAAATTACTTAATTAATAGTAGCGCTATAAATATCTTAAATAGAAATTTTATTTAAATTTCCATAAAATGCCATTTTTCTTTTTACTTCCGAAACGTATCATTTCTGATCGCTCAGAAAGTTTATTAACAGCAAAGCATACCGTTATCACGGAGTTCCGTAAACAAAGATAGATGACATTAATTCCGTAAGCGTGGTTCCATCGAACCCGCGTGAATTTTAAGTTGCGACTTACATTCTACCAGAATAAGCCACCTCGAAAAATCGAAGACACGGCGAATGTGGAAAAAGGAAGAAGACACGCGGCTACTGCGAGGAGAATTGGCAAACAAACGTCGACGCAGATTACGCAAAAGTCTTTCGGTGAACATCGGTAGAATCGTATCGTTGCAGACGAATATACATTGCATATTTTCACGCGCCGAGTATTTCGAATTCCGCGCGCTTTTACGGTTACGATATTTGCATTATTTCGATTATCGCAGTACATATTTTGCAATCCCGAGAATTCCAGTGTGCCCGATGGAAATGCAATGTCGGTTGAATTTTCTTCGGTAATCATTATTGGGTAATATTGCATACGATGCAATTAGCGGCGACAGTGAAATGCAAATGATTGCATAAAGTATTCGTTTCCTACGTTCAAATAGTTTATAGATAACTATATTGCATGAAAATAAATTCCATTCAATGGAAACTGAATCGAAAGGATATCAATGGAGTCGTTTTCGATTCAATACGTAAAATAACAAATCCATATACTGTATATTTTTTAATAATAATTATAACTTTATTCATTTATAAAAATAAATCAAGTAATACAGAAAGTAAATACATGGTTTTAAACGAAATTCATTTTTATAACATAGTATGGAAAATTAGAATCTTAAAAATTATAATCTTATAGTAGGAAATTTGAATTATTCGAAGACAATTTGTTTGATAAAATACCCCGACGGCTATACTGTGTATTAAGTACTGTATAAACTACTATACACTATACTAATTTCTATAAACTGCATATCTTACAAAACATTTGTCCTGCACTGTAATAATCAACTACACCAAGGTCATCCGATGCCAGCAGTACAATAAATAATCCGCCATCAAATTATTCTAAACTATTTATTATACTAATTACTATAAACTGTACATTTTGCGTATCACATACTATACAAATTATTTTAAACTATACCCTACACTAATTTGCACAAACCATACACATTGCAAACCGTTGCCATCTGTGCATTGCACAAACTACTATACAATGTAGACTACGTAAAGTACTATAAATAGTACGCATTGCCAACCTTTGCAGCGTGTGCATTGCACACACTACCATAAACTATACATTGCACTAATTTCTACAAACTATATACAGTTTAAACCGTTACAATCTGTGCATTGCACAAACTACTATAGAATGTAGACTACGTAAAGTACTATAAATAGTACGCATTGCAAACCTTTGCAGCGTGTGCATTGTACACACTACCATAAACTATAAACTGCACTAATTTCTGCAAATTATACGCAGCTTAAGCCGTTGCAATATATGCATTGCACAAACTACCATAAAATCTATACTATACAAGGTAGTATAAACTGTGCGCATTGCAAACCGTTGCAGCGTGTGCATTGCACACACTACCATAAACTATACACTGCACTAATTTCTACAAACTATACGCAGTTTAAATCGTTGCAATCTGTGCATTACACAGCTACCATAAAATGTAGAACTATACACATTGCAAATCGTTGCGCTTCATTCGCCGCGCAAATTCGTGTACACTATACGGCCACGATAATTCAAATTGCGAAGTAAATCGTCCCAAAACTATTTACAAGCTCTCCGACTCGCCGAATTCGCAGAAATTCCCCGGCAGCCAAATGCTAATCAGGCTTCCGTCGTTTAATACTATTTTTTCAAATTCGCGTGTCCAATTGGCGAATGTCCAATCGCACGCGTTACGTCAATAGCTCTGCTTCAGCGATAAAGCCACGCGACACTCTCGTTATCTCCACGGAATTACCGGAACAGATGTTTACTTGCGATACGAATATTAAGGACACTTTCATCCCGATCATCTTTTCCCGCATTGTGATTCATTTCTCTGTTGACGCTTCGACGGCCAGCGTGTTATCGGTTTTTCTAGCATTGCCAGCGAGTAAACAGCGTTCCGACGGTACGCAGTATTTTGCGAACTCTCCTTCGCGAATGTCGTAGTAAACGCGGATTCTTCGGAGTGCACGGAGACCGATTCTTGTGTCTTGCTGATTTTCTTAGTTTCGCAGTCACAGATATTGTACAGTTACACAACGTACAGTCATTACAGTAGCTGCTTAATTGAAGTTAGTGCGTAGCTATGCAATTCCAAGCTATTGTATAGTTGTATAGTTGCAGAACTTATATAGCTGTGTAGTTGCAGTTATCGTATAGCTGCACAACAGGCAGTGATTATATTAGCTGCATAGTTAAAGTTACTGCGTAGCTGTACAGTTTCAAGCCATTGTGTAGTTGTATAGTTGCAGACATTGTGTAGCCGTGTAGTTGCAGTTATTGTATAGTTGTACAACGTACAATCATTACATTAGCTGCACAATTGAAGTTCGCGTGTAGCTGTACAGCTTCAAGCTATTGTATAGTTGTATAGTTGCAAAAATTATATAGCCGTGTAGTTGCAGTTATCGTATTGCTGGACAGCGGGCACTGACTAAATTAGCTGCATAGTTGCAGTTAGTGCGCAGCTGTACAGCTTCAAGCTATTGTATAGTTGTATAGTTGCAGAACTTATATAGCCGTGTAGTTGCAGTTATCGTATAGCTGCACAACAGGCAGTGATTATAGTAGCTGCATAGTTAAAGTTACTGCGTAGCTGTACAGTTTCAAGCTATTGTGTAGTTGTATAGTTGCAGAAATTGTGTAGCCGAGTAGTTGCAGTTATTGTGTAGCTGCACGGTAAGCACTGATTATATTAGTTGCATAGTTGCAGTTACTGCGTAGCTGAACGATTTCAAGCTATTGTATAGCTGTATAGTTTGAGCTATTGTAGCGCCGTATAGTTGCAGTTACTGTGTAGTTGCATAGCCACTGTTATTATATAGCTGCACAACTGTGGTTTTACGTAACTGTACAATTTCAAGCTATTACATAGTTGTATAGTTGCACAGTGATGGTGAATTTTCGTGGCTAATGTTTCGTTTTTACGAATGGTAATGCTTTAGGAGAAGAAAACTGTGATTTTGGATTTTTCGCAAGTCTTTTATGCGAAGCGAAAGTGAAATGTGGTAGTAAGAAATACTGTGGTAATTAAAAATTGTGGGGGAATTGATATTGTAATCTGACACTATCAATGTACTGCGCGTTAAGTTTAATGGGATTATAAGTGTTTACAAGTGTGGAAGAAAATTGTCGCGAACTTTTCCCGGCAGCTTTAACTCGGTACGTTGATGTTTGAAAATTACGAAATTATAATCTGTGATTTATTCTTGTTACGTAATCGGTAGTATGGTCAGTGTGGGGTTTCTTTACACAGGAATAATTTACAGCTGCGATTATCAATGGAAGTTAACTACACAATAATTCACAATTCTCTGTTGTATTATTTCCTGGGTTATTAAGATACAAATTTTATTATTCAATGTTTGAAATAATTCAGCTATTGTTCGATTTCAATGGTTCGTTCTTTAACAGTTCACTGATTCGCGATATCTTATTTTCGTGGTATTAAAGGAACGACAGGAAAATTCCAAAATTACGATTTCAAATTGTCGAACCGATAGAATTACAATTCTTTCCGATTGTTTGCAATACTGACAATAATATACTATGCGATTGCTAATCTCAATTTCAAACAATTGAAATTGCAAATAAACTTACAACTGTAGAGGAGGTAAAATTTGGGCCCGTCATCGGTGGGCCCACGTTCAAATCCGTCCTAGCTCTGAGAAACTTTTCCTAAATTACCATTTAATGTATCACGGCTTCTCTGGTTCAGAAACCACCTAAAACAGTAGGTTCTATGTAAAATAACCATAGCAATTATGGGGAGCTATGGTGGCTAAGCAGGTAAAGACTGAGATTCACTATTAGTGGGTCCGTATTTCAAATCTTCCTCGCCTCCGAGAAATTTTTAAATAATTATTAATTAATATACCATGGCCTCGGTACTTTAAAACCCACCTAAAACAATAGGTTTCATACAAAATATCCATAGCAGTTACAGCAAAAAAATACGAAAGATAATCCTGAAATGTAGGGAGTTACGTTGACTAAGAAGTTTAACACTAGATTTACGGAAGCCGTCAATTTGACGGGTCCCTACTTGTCTTATAAACATTTCTCAGATCTTCAGAGACCCTGTACAGTAGATATTTCACGTGTATTTTATAATACTATAATGACTTAACGAATTACCATTTTTGCAGCTTCATCTCTCTTTTTCCAAAGTCCTTATTTAATATATTGCAATTTAACAGATTTCACGCCCGTAAATCTAGTGTTAAAGGCTTAGAATCGCGATTATTGTACTCAGAGTTCGTCAACTCTGGAAAATTTCCCCCAAATTCTCATTTAATATATCAGACTCCTCGATGGTTACAAATTATAGGTCAGACAACTTTTTCTTAACAAATAAAGAGAAAAATCCTCGAAGCGCGCTGCAGCAGATTCAAAGACATCGGCTCGAATTCTCAATTCGAAGGGTCCACTTTCAAATCCCTCATAATCTTACAAATTGTTCCTAAATTTAATTAAATCATTTAATAGAAACCCATCTAAAACAGTAGATCCTAATCAAAACGACCATATCAAGTACAAAAAAATACAAAAACAAATTCTCTACCCAATCATTTGCACCCCCAGCAGGGGGCTCGTCCTAACTATTATTATTAATATAATTACCATTAATCCAAACTATTCGTCCTAATTTCAACGCTTCCATGAACAATATTATATAAAAATACAAAGAAAACCCGAAGAACAATAGCAAAAGAACGCGACAAATTTCCACTACGAAGAAAAGTTCCCACAAAAAAAAATCGTCACCGTCCAGCAGGCCAAGGAATAATTATAACACGATGGCCATGGACCCGATAAACCACGCTACGCATTTTCTGCGTACGTACATGGCTATACTTCGTCGCGGCTGTGCAATTATGCGTTTCACGTGACACACCGCTGCATTCATCGCGATGGAGGATAATTCGCACGTTAACGAGCGACTTCTCTCGCAGACTGTAAAACCAGATGGAAAAATGCATCCGGCGCAGTTCCGACGGATGATCGAAGGAGGAGAGGAAACGGTAGCCATGATTGTTTGCGAGGAGAGTCGATGAGGAAACGACGACTCGCGTGAAATTCATGTTGGAAGAATTGCATCGGATGGACAAACAGTGAATTGTCTGTGTTCGCGGTGTCTTGGAAACTATTATGCACTTTGACGACAAGAAATGAATGGAAGCTGCACGAGTGGCGTTATGCAATTGTTGGATCTTCTTGCATGATGAATCTGCAAGACTTCGTTGAGAGGAGTGCAACATAGTTGGGACGGAATTTGTGGTTGTTTCTTCGAGGGTATTTTTAGGGGATGATACTTGAGAATTTTTCAAGGGTGTGTTGATAGACGGATGTGAAATAGGTCCTTTGGAATATTAACTTCTTCGGGGACGATTTTTTTTACGGAAGCTATTTTCATGTTCTTAACTGTACACCGGAAATAACATTGTCAGTGCAGTCAAACCATAAGATTTTTATTTTTCTTGTTGAGAGATTCTATAGTGAATAATTTATTGTCAAATTTTTATTCGTTTTATTAATGACAGTGATTATAATTGTAAGAAACTAACTGTCCACATATGTGGCCAAGGGCGTCAAGAGATTAAATTGAATATTTTCCACTGCGTTTTTTGGAGGAGGTTGTGTATTTTATTGTAAATGGGGTACTTGGCTTGGAATTTTAAATAATTGACGGGACGTGAAACGTGGCGTGGATATTGTGGTATTGGTGCCTCAAAAATTGGAAACTACGAAGTATTTTGGTTGACAATAGATAGATACTTAGAAAATGCAAGAAATATTCTTGCATTCTCTTGCACTGTTCAGGAAAATCAAGTTTGACCTGTATAGGGTGCTTCAAAGTTTAGACAAATGTTTACGAAATACTTAATTACAACCTGGTGAAAGTAGGAAAATCTAAACTTCCTTCTTCAACACCGAAAATAAAATCAAAGCCGAACTCTAATGGTGCTGAAACAAGAGAAATTGTCTGAAATCATTAAATTTCCTCTGTTATAATCTATTTCAAAGTTGTGAAAGTCAGCCACTTTCAGAAGACCTTGATCATCTGAAATCTTGCTCCTTCAAAACGAAATCGTAGTTTCAACAGAACCTGCGCATTAAACTTCATCGAAAATCATTTTCTACTGATACAGTCAATTTCAAAGTTTAATCAAACACCTTCAAAACGAAAAATAACAAATTCAAATCCACTCGGGACTCCCAGAAATTTTGGAACCTTCCATTCCAACAAATCATTAAATATCCTGTTCCACAATCTATTTCAAAGTTTAGTCAGCTACTTTTAGAAGACCTTGATCCTCTCAAATATTGCTCATTCAAAGCGAAATCGTAACTTTAACAAAACCTACGCATTAAGTTTCATTGGAAATCATTTTCTATGTTAAAACTCGAAATAAATTTGAAACACTTCACATTTATTTGATAAACACATAACATAATTTATTAATTAAATTTAACAGGATTGAATATAATCGAGGCCTTCTGCCATGATACAATCTTTTAATATAACAAAAATCAATAGAAACAATACACAACTTAACATATAAAGATTTCGGATTACACCAGAGCTGCATCTTCAACATTCTACTTATATAGTCTATATCAAACTTTAATAAAACACCTTCAAAACGAAAAATAACAAAATCAGATCCACCTTTCAGTAAACCCTACACCCCAGGACCCCCAGAAATGTTGCTACCTTCCATTTTAACACTAGAACTACCGGCGTAAATCTGTGATATTTCGATATATTAAATAAGAACTTTGAAAAAGAGGAATCCAAGAGGCGGAAAAGATGATCGATTCGGTGATTTATGTTTTTTGAGATGGACGTAAAATATTTATTCTATGACTTTCATATGAACTTGGAGAATTTTTGGGAAATATTTTGTACCAGTCATTTTGACTGGTTTGGTAGTTCTAGTGTTAATGAATTATTAGATGTCCTGTTCTACAATCTATTTCAAAGTTTAATCAAGCACCTTCCAAACGAAAAATAACAAAATCCGATCCTCCCTTCAGCAAACCCTACACCCCAGGACCCCCCAGAAATATTGGTACCTTCCATTTTAATTAATTATTAAATCTCCTGGTCTACAATCCATTTCAAAGTTTAATCAAGCACCTTCCAAACGAAAAATAACAAAATTAGATCCTCCCTTCAGCAGACCCTACAACCCAGGACCCCCAGAAATGTTGCTACCTTCCATTTTAATGAATTATTAGATGTCCTGTTCTACAATCTATTTCAAAGTTTAATCAAGCACCTTCCAAACGAAAGATAACACAATCCGATCCTCCCGTCAGCAGCCCCAACACACGAGGACCCCCAGAAATGTTGGTACCTTCCGTTCCATCAAATCAAGTTCCGTTGATATAATCTATCCCGAAGTTCATCGACTACCCTCAGAAGCCCTGCTGATATTGAAAGTTGCCTCGAAACCGCCATCAACGAAGATTCTCCATGCTTTGCAGGCGCTGAAGAGCAAGAAGGTCAGGATGCTGAGCAGCTTGGCAAACTACATACTCGGAGGTAATATCTTCAGCGCACAGGATTCACGGGAGGGCAACTATAATGAAATCCTGGAATCCCTCCCCATAATGGCGAGGATCAGTCAGGTGGTGGTCGAGGGCGATGACTGGATCCTCATTGACCGTGCTGGTACGTCCGCTAAAAATCTTTGAGACGCTTTTATCGAACTGCGCTGTACGATTGATAATACTTGTATTTACGTTTTGTTTAACTGCAAACGGCGGAATATCTTACGAGGGACTGAAGTTATCAAAAATTGTTTAATAAAAGTCGGTCGATACGAGGGGGGATATCATATTTTGTAAGTTATTTCTTCTTGCAATTCGAACTCCGTATCTCGTGGAAGAACGGAGTGCTGTTTTATTTATTTGCCAAATATTAGTCAAATTCGGAGGGTCGATTGCACAAAGAAATTTGTAGTTGAATCGATAAAGGTTGCATCTCGCAAAAATTCATTTTACTAATTTATTTACGGTTTTCTTAATTGTTAGGAACATTCGAACGATCGGATTTTATAAAGAATTTCGTAGATAAATCTATTAGGTTGGTAGGAAATTAATGTCGGTTTTCAAACTTTATCTTTAAATACATATGTTGAGAATGGGAATAACTTTTTTTAATCAAAATAAGTTCCATTACAATTTACACGTTTTTCCTAACGAGAAACAAGTTGTTTAATAATTTGTTTTCTTCTAAAATGATATAAGAAGATAAACCGATTAAAATGAACGGTTACCTCAAAATTAAGCGCCAAGGTTTGAAAACTCGAAAACCGACATTAATTTCTTACCAACTTAATAACTCAAAGAATCATCGAACGATCCAGAAGTTTTGGAACTGAAATTATTTAGTCCGTGGTGAAAGGGTTAACACGTTGAATGCCATGGGGGTCACCGGTGACCGGCGCTATTGAATTCAGTGAAATTTCATATGACTTTTAAATTGTAATATTTACAAATTTTCTAATACATTCAATATTTAAATATTGGCATTGAAAAGAGGGGTTGTTCTCTGGGGGAACATTAATTGAAATAAAGAAAGGTTTTATTTATGGATTTGGTAATGCAGTCAATATTTACGCGTTGGCCTCAAAAAGATAAAGTCCTGCTGTCTATATATCTCTTCGTGTCTTTAAAACTTTTGCTTTGTAATGATGTGATTTTAATAAAAAAAGTTTAACTTCAGTAAAAGTTAAGAAGCTAGCGAAATACCGGTGGCATTCAACGTGTTAATGCTTGACTCTCCTATCAATTTAGGGAATTTTTCGAAAAAAAATGGCAACCTGTTATTTTCAATGGCTTTGCAGGTTTAGGGTTAAAGTATACCGCAGCATCAGAAAGATTTAAACCTTCTAAATTCACCCATAAAATGTCTTCCTTAGAATAAAGAAATTTTACTAATATTTGTGAAATAAGAAATAAATTAGTGATACTAAGTTTTGCAATATTCCATGCTTCTAAATTCAACTGTAAAATTCTTTTCATAAAATTGATCTCCGAATTTTGCTAACATTTAACCCCTTGCTGTACAATAACGAGTGACAGTCGTGACGCGATAAATCGAATAGGAAATTTTGAAGTTTTCCAAAAACTATGAAATTCAAAATGTCAGTGGATAACGTTGCGATTAAATTATTTCTATGCCATTAATATTTTTTAAATTTATCCTCTATATCAGAAATCAGGGATGGATTGTTATTTCAGAAATTGATTTGTTAATTATTGTGCATTCAGCCACAAAAAAATGGTACGGCAAGGGATTAAAATGCTATAAATGAGTTATAAAAATAGATTTCTACGAGATGCATCCTTTATATTATACTTATTCAGTATACCTAAATATAATGGATATAACGTCGGTAGTTTTAGTGTTAAGAATAGATCGCTAGAAACTGGTTTAGCTTCGGGAAAATTTCCTTTCGTACGTACAAAAGTTTATCGTACGTACGCAGTTCCGAGATAGGAGCACAATAAACGTATTATCGTGAATGTTACTCGAACGTCGGATTACTTTCGAGTTTTTCCTTTATTTTAACCTCTACACATCAGACTTGGTGGCGTGAGCGACGAGGGTTACAAGAGCACTAGATAAACGTACGAACAATTAACTCTTGACGGAGGGAATTTTTTAATCTGACGGATATGATGTTATATTTAAAACAAATGTTTTTTCTCTTAGCTCTTAAGCTCGTAATTCTTTATTGTAGTTTGACATTAAAAATACACGGACCACTTATTTTCTCTTTTAAGTATCATTTGTCAAGGCATTAATGACTGTTAAGAAATAATTGTTTTCGTGGCCATTAAAATGAGAACTGAAACGAGTTCTTCATGAGTATTGCAGTAGAATTTAGAGACTGTTCTAATTCTGATTCAGCTTGACACTGATGGATTGTCTAGCTTTCCACGCTGTTGGAAATTGTATCAGTTGCTTATCTAATTCTGATGAAGGTGGATATTTTCAGTGTCTGTAATTCTGACGAACTGAGACATTGATAAGGTTTTTACCGAGGTTCTGATGGAGGTAGAGACCTTTAGGGTTTATCCTGGCTCTGATAAAGGATCTGTAATTCGAACTCTGTGTATTATAACTCTGAAGTCATCCATTCTGACATTGATAAGCGTGAAAGTTCTCATTGCAATTTTAGTTACCCTAATTACTGTAATTCTATCACTTGCGGATTAAGCGATAAACGGACTAAGCGGCCACGTCGGGCCCCGGAATGCCAAAGGGCTGTGTGGTGTTAAAATAACACCTTTCACTCTTCCATTTTCTTTCTTGTTTTAATAACTTCATGATCGTTTTCTTGAAACTCTATTTCCAACTTGAGTTTGAGGGTCGCTGAATTTTTATCGCTTGGGGCCCCCGATTGACTTGATCCGCCACTGAATTCCAATTGTAACTGTGATTACTGTAACTTTGACTGTTATAACTCGAATGAAGTTTGATAAGTAAGATATTTACTTGAACTCTGATGAGTTTTGACACTGGCAGAATGTCTACTTCGAATCTGACGATGTCATTGACAAATTGTGTCTGCTGTTACACTGATGAACTGGTGTAATCACCACGATTCAGTCTATTGTATGATAATACCATATTTCTATCGTAATTATACACTGTCATCTACTCTGGACTTCATAAAATGACCGGCCACCCAAATCCAACAATCCGAACCCAAATTTGTAACATCCGCCGTAAACAATAATACATTCCCTGAGACATTATTCAAAAACAGCAAACTTATTGATCACAAAAAGGAACCAGCTGTCTCTGAATGTATTTTATATTGATAAAAATGCATAATTGACTACTCTGGCCTTCATGAAATGACTTGCAACCCAAATCCAACAATCCGAACCAAAAATTGAAACATCCGCCGTAAACAATAATACATTCCCTGAAGACATTATTCAAAAACAACAAACTTATTGATCACAAACAGGAACCAGTTGCCTCTAACTGTAAACTGCATTCTCAAAAACCCATAGTTGACGACACATCGACGCTTTGCAATAAAAATAAGCGTACCGATCGAAAGCAAGAATCATCAGACTGTATTCTGTCCTCAAAAATCCGTAAAATGTGCAACGACACTCTGCAACAAAACAAACAAATTGCCCAACATCATAATTTCCCTCCGAATGCAGTTCAGTCTTAACACTAAACGTACCGGCACTTTACATATGCCTATTCTTACCATAAACGGTCATTTGACTGCATTTCTATTTCGTTTAGATATTATTGGCGGGAGTGTTGCCTCTGAATCTCCGAAAACAGTGGCGGATGGTGACTTTTCGGGGCCTGATGCTAATTACATTTCAGTAGCCCCTAGTAGCATATTATTGGATGGTGTGTGTATGTGTGCGCGCGTGTGTCTAAGATGAGGACGAATTATAAAAAAATAGCATATGATTTTAATAATAATCTACGATTTTTGTCAATAATTTTTCCATTCACTCTCGATGCGCAGCGCCGGTTAACAAGTTTCACTTCAATAAAGAGCAAAGTCTTGGGGGCCTGATGTTCCAGCATCATCAGGATCCCTATAAATCCGTCACTGTCCGAAAAGAATCGGTTCAATTTATGCCGATACCAAACTCATATCACATTCAGATGAATAAAACTATAACTTGAGAACTGTATCTGAGTCCAGAACTAATTTAAGGTTTCATTTGAAGCACTGCAGAAAAATGCATAATTTACATGAGGGGTCAAGTGACCCCTCGTGCTACGTACGGTGTGCAAGGAATTTTTCTCGGTAAAAAATAAGCTAAGAGAAAAATGGAAAGCTAGAAACGAAATAATCATATTATGTAAAAATTTACGGGAAGTCAGATGAGCGAAAGAAATAACAATGAATGTACGATTTTAAAGTAAATATCGAAAGGGGTCATTTGACCCCGCTTGCTACGCTTAGTACTAACCCTTTGCACTCTTTAATTTTTTGTCACCTGCCAACAACTCTTCAATTAATTTACAAAATATACAAAAAAGGAGGACTCAGTAGAAAGCTGCATTACAACAGAAATTGTTGTTATTATCATTACTATTATCTTAGATATTGCATTGCATAATGTCGAGTCCAGCTCAACATTAACCTCTTAGGCACTGAGCACCACTATAGTGGCTTTCGCGAAATCATCTTTCTGTACGACGCACCACTATAGTGGCTTACGCGGATGTATCTTTCTGTAATGCGCACCACTATAGTGGCTTACGCGTCAGATTGTGATGTTGGCTTTGTGTCGTACCGTGTTTTAAGCCGTACCATTCTGAAATGTACTATTAATCATTAGAATAAATTGTTAAAGTTAAAATACGCGTTAAAATCATATCTTAATTTTCAAAAATCGTAAAAATAAATATTTTTATAAATACTAATGAAAAATTATAATGTAATCATCAAACACTTCATTCCAATGTACTCGTGTAAAGAACAGCATTATCCGTCACGCATTGCAGTGCCGTATCATTTACACGTAATTCGCGTTGAACTCTGCCGTACCGAGAAACAGCCCCGCGTAAAGTTCCGCCGTGCCTAAGAGGTTAAAGTTGGCGTAAGAAATGTAATGTCGAGCCACACTCGACGTAGGAGTGCTAAGGGTTAAAGATCCATATCTAACAACCGAACAACGCTCTGCAACACCAGCAAGCTAATCACTCAAAAGCAAGAATAATTAGCCTCCAATTGCACTGAATATTTCTAAAACTCCATAGTTGAGGGCGCACCGGCGCTGGAGGAGTCGTGGTACGTAACGCCACCTGCATGTTTCACACGGGCGGGACCCGTGAACGTAGAAACATCACCGTTGGAGGACCTGCTGATCGAACATCCCAGCATGTCCGTGTACCGAGCCACAGCGTCCCCAATCGCCCCCGACACTCCACCTCCCACTCCGGATGCACCGGAGGACCGAGACGTCGAGGATGACGTTTTACCTCCCCTTGATCCTGGATCGGCAGGAGCCTCGCTCCAACGTAGCCCACGGACAAGGACCAAGAAAGTTCAGCAACCTCGTAGACCTGCTATTCACGATGGCAGACCTGCCAATTGTGTTTGCACCGAGAAAGTCAGGATCGTTCAGCTTCATTCGGCTCAAAAGGTGCTGATTGGCTATTTAACACTTTTATGGCTTCAGCTTGTTGCATCGATGCTTTGGTGGATGCTTTTCTTTTGAACTCCGTTGCTGTTGAGATCGATGGATTGTATTAGGTTGGTAAGAAATTAATGTCGGTTTTCGAGTTTTCAAACTTTGGCGCTTAATTTTGAAATAAACGTTAATTGTAATCGGTTTGTCTTCTTATATTATTTTGGAACAAAAAAAACTTATTAAAAAACTTGTTTCCCGTCTGGAAAAATGTCTAAATTGTAATGGAACTTATTTTGATTAAAATAGTTATTCCCATTCTCAACATGTGTATTTAAAGATAAAGTTTGAAAACCGACATTAATTTCCTACCGACCTAATAATTATTTTGGATTTATATTTGAGCCGTTTACTTGTCAGATCGATTAACTCCGTAAAACGTAAAGTGGAGAAACGTGATGAAATAGTATACGCTCCTTTTTAGAATTCTCTTCAAAATATAAATACAAATAAGTATTGTAGAATACTTATAACTCTAACAAAGTCGAAAATGAATAAGGTGGGACAGTCTTGGAATTACTTAGATTGACTTTTGAATTCAATTATTTATTATTCGATGGCCAAAGAAACTTCGTCATTTAATGGTGTTAATTGTTGATATTACGAAAAGTTATTCTAAACATAAAAAGTTCGGATTTAATCAAGTGGTTTGAGATTTAAATTTAAAAAATCAAAAGGCGGAGTTAATCACTTTGTGCTGTGAACGGCTCATTTGAGTTTATGGTTTGATGGCTTTTGAGTTCGATGTGCTTTTAAGACGGGGATTTAACCCTTTCGAGACGGTCTTTTATCTTTAATTTGAAAAAGGGTGTAACAAGTTTTTATTAATATTTTGGATGTAAGATAAGGTTGTTGAACACGATCATTGAGCCGCTCAGAAGCTAATGCGGTTAAGTCAATTTTTTTTATAATTTCTGATTTTTGTAAATTTTAATAGAATGAAGATTATTCCATTAAAATTTACAAAGATTAGAAAATATCAAGAAATGGACTTAACCGCATTGGCTTCTGAGTGACTCAATTGTACGTTGCTGTTGAAAATTATCGAAATTTTGAAATTTCAAAGTGCGGCTTATTATCCCGTCAGCTTTTTAAATTGGGATTATATGAGCCATTTTCTTTGTTACAGAAATAATATTATCGTTTCACGTCCCACTAACTTTTTCAATTTGATAGCTTTTGCAAAATTTAGAAATTTCCTATCCAATTTACCGCATGATATGAGCCGTTTTTTAAAAGTGGTGTATATCCATTTTTGACAAAATGTTAGTTAACGATAACAATGAATTTCCAACAAAAATTCTTCAAAATTTGCATCATTTCGTCAATATAAATTTACGTAGTTAATGAAATTCCAAATATAACTACATTGAAAGTGGTCCAAGTCCACTTTCCGCAAAGACATAATATTTAGTTGAAAAATTATACCAAATAATTTCTCTACTTCACTTTTAACTAATACTTCGAAAACGATCGCATTATAAAGTTAAATCAATTTAATATTTAAAAAACATAAAATGAGCGTATTACATATATAGAAATATTTTTCAAACGCACTGCATGTGATGGAATATAACCAATAACATTTTAATTGTTATTATTAACACTCTACTGACCGGTATTTTTTAAACGTCTGACCGGCCACTTGGCCGCAAGTACGTCTTTGATACCGACATCCCTTTGAACATTGCAAATTCTCCCTGAGTCCTTAACACACAAAACTGCAACGATAAATAAACTATTGATCGCCGTGGCAACCGATTAATAAGTTAAAAGTCCAAAAGCGGTGGCGATGAAAAACCGACTAATAAGCTACCGGTCGATAAACATCGCCCTTATTTTTTATAATCTACTAGATGTACCCGGCCACACATTGTTGTGGCTCAGTCTGGATAAATGGAAAAGAAAGAAAAGAGAAAGCTCACGTTTCTAATATGTTTAATTTCACTTTTCAAAAAACCATGTTTGTATATAAAAACACACGCGTAATCGAGTGCAATGTTGTGTCAAAATTTCAACACAATCGGTGAAGAACTTTCCGAGATTTAAGATTTTGAACCAACGAACATTTACATTTTTATTTACATAGAAAATGAGCTATATTGAAAAATATAATCGTCATTTTATAACCGATGAAATAATACCCCACGATTAGAATAGATATACACGAACGGTTGCCATTAACACGTTGAACGCCATGGGGGTCACCAGAGACCGGCACTGTTGAATTCCATAAAATTTCTTATAATTTTTAACACTAGATTTACGGAAGCCGTTCAAATTGACGGATTCCTATTTGTCTTCTAAACATTTCTCACATTTACAGAGAAGCTGTACAGTAGATATTCCAGGTGTATTTTATAATACAATAATGTCTTAACGAATTACCGTCTTTGCCACTTGATCCTTCTTTTTTCAAAGTAGTTATTTAATATATTGTAATTTAACAGATTTCACGCCCGTAAATCTAGTGTTAAATTGAAATATTCACGGATATGCTAATATATTCAATATTCAAATATTGCTGTTAGAAAAGTGAAGTATTACTGAGTACATAACTATTCTTACTTTTGACATTTCTGTTGTATCACGATACCATTCTAATAGAAACAGTTTCGCTTCGGTGCAAATGGTGAAACTAGCGAAATACGAGTGGCATTCAGCGTGTTAACGATTTGCAAAATCCTGACGTAACCTGCATCGCTTCCCACAAGAGACACGCAATCACCGAACAGGAATCCTCACGACTGAAGCCTGAAATTTGTCATAGGTCCTTGAGAAGCGATCCACTCAAGGTCTGAAGAGAGGTCGCCTGGAAAGGAGCAACAAACTGAGGGAGGTGTTCAGTGTTAAAGGCAAGCGGCCACGTCGCCAGGACCGCTTGCGTATCCAGAACAGTGGCGCAAACAACAACCGGAAATGCTAGTCATTCGATCTCAGGCCAAGGTGTACTTAAATACCTTCTTCCTATTAAAAAAAAGAAAAGAAAAAAAAACAAAAAGCAACAAACGTGCAAAAAAAAAGATATGAACTAATCAATTTTAACCCCCTATCGCGTTCTTACACTTATTCATATTTCGCGAGGATGTACGCGGTTCTTTCATGTCCTGCTGAATACAGATGACCTGAAAGTAATGGAAAGCTGTTTGTGCGATTCGACGGACATATTGGATTGAGTTTCGAGTAATTTTCGCTACGCGGATCAGCTGATGTTTGAAGTGACGTTATGCGATTTTGGATTTTGAATTTCAGTGGGGAATCGGCATCCTTTGGTTCGAATGTAATAGTCAATGCTGGCAGAACGTGTTGAAAGTGCAATTGTTAATGAAATTTAGTGAAAGGATGTTCTGCGGGATAAAACTATAATAGTTAAATAATGGTAAAATAATTTCCGAGCTTCGGAGGATTCCCAAACTATCGAAATTCTTTAAACTGAAAATATCAAAATATACGAAGTCGCTAGAAACTTCTTCGGTTGCAATACTTGCAAAAATTCTAAGCGAAATAATGCAAGACGTTATTTAAAAGATAACGAACAATAAGTTAGAATTTATCTGAAAATATTCTACGTCAAAGTAGCCGAAGAAATCGAACCGGAAGTTACTTACAACTCACTCTAATAACTCCTCAAAAATCTCTCGAAGAAACATCGCAAAATATCTCCACAATTGTCAACGAATCGATGCACTACGTTAATTAATTTTCAAAATAAAAATGCGATTTATTTATGCAACGGCAAACACCGAAAATTCGGTCATCAGTTTGTCCAAAGAACGCGATAAGGACCCACACAATTTCTGTCGTACCAAAGCGCGTGTAAATGGCATCCGACGAAGCCGAAATTCGGCACAATGTCCGCAATGGATTTCCAGGTCGTGTGTGCGAAATGGGTGAACGTAAAACGTTATCTCGATCGGTGCAATCGTACTGCGAATAATGCGAAAGCAATGTAGCGAATATCTTCGACGGCGAAGGAGTTCTTTCGTCGAATTCCGCGGGAAAGAATATGGACGACGTCTGCGTCGGTCTTAACACGTTGAATGTTAGGCCCTTTGCTGGTTTTATTACTTATATCGACGTGAAAGTTCTTCTGTCAGCCCTTTCGATATGTTTGTTTCTTCAGTCACTGTAAAACTGCTGTGCAGATGCTTGAATATTGACCCTTTGACCTGTGCTCGTGGTGACGAACGTAGGACACTTGAATTCACATTCAACACGGACTCAGTTTTTTCTAATAGAAGCTGATTGTAATTATTTAAATAAATAAATAAAACCCACAAGGCACGTCAGACGGCTGATAAATAATATTTGCGAATTTTTGACACTCGCCATAAAAAGGTTCGTCGTCAATCAGCTACGCAGTCATATTTGTGATTGATGAAATACAATTAGAAAGTTGCAATTTTATTGTAATTGGGACGGTGGTACAACTTAAATAGTGGTATCTTAATGAATCTTTTGGTTCGGCAATTTGTGATTAGCAGTGTTAAGTAAGGGAACGAGTGGGGCTATGGTGCGTTAGGAGGTTAAGAATGGGATTCGCCATCAGTGGGCCCAGGTTAAAATCTCACTCAACTCTAGAAAATTCGTCCTAAATCGTCTTTTAATGCATCATGGCCACAATTATATGTTAAATAATTCGTAATAAATAAAAATAGTAATCCTCGAAGTTGGCTATGATGGGCAAAGTGTGAAGACTCATTGTCAGAGTCACCGTCAGAAGGCCCACATAACCCAATCAATCAAATGACCTTATCAAATGACCTTAGTCATTTTCAAGTCGAACAAAAGAATAAATCGTAAGGCACAGGGTTGCTAAGATACTACGACAAAAGACGGGTAACATTTGTTTACCAGAATAATTCGAAAACAGTTGATTTCGAAAACTGTGATGACAAGAAAATCGTGCTTTCTTTGATTAAAATTATAACGGAAATTTTGATGGGTGACTATAAATACAATAGGCCAGTGAAAGTATTCAAGAATTAGTGTTTATAGTCACCGGTGACAATGAAAGGATTAAAGTCACGTTTTAGAAGGTGGAAACACTAAAAATAAAAGTAGTCGCATAATTTACTTTATTCTAGTATTTGAGTCACGAATATATCTACAAATTGGTGAACATTATTGTTTCAATGTTGCAAACAATTCTCAAACAATTATTGTTCAAAAATTGC
Organism: Cerceris ruficornis; assembly: GCA_963989415.1. Taxonomy (NCBI): domain Eukaryota; kingdom Metazoa; phylum Arthropoda; class Insecta; order Hymenoptera; family Crabronidae; genus Cerceris; species Cerceris ruficornis. The sequence goes on along the minus strand of OZ022530.1, from coordinate 6,404,799 downwards.
AAGCAACCTCGTGAAATTCAGAGCCGATGACATTCAACGTGTTAATCGCGTATCTAGTTAGCCTCTATTTAGCATTCATATTTTACGTTAACTTGTAGCGTTTATTTAAGACATTCTCCTTTACCCCCGTGTAGCGATTATTAATTGTAACCCGAACTTACAAGCGCTAATTTAGCCAGTGTCGGTTCCCAAATTGTGTGCGGCAGCCTTCGAAAATGAAAAGGAAAACTTGCAAAACTCACGAGAATCGATTTGGGACCACGCTTTTAACGTTTTGTCGCTTGAAAAAAGGCAGAAAATAAAAAAAGGAATGATTTGAAGCTAAAGTGCGACAGCGCGAGTGCCGGATTGTACAGAAGTGCGATAGTTAAACGAAATTACTAATTATTATGATTACAATTTGACGAGTGTGTTCAGGCACAATGGAGAGAATACCGGCGGGCTGTCGATTTACGTGTGATTAACGGTCAGCATCTTGGAAGTTCATTAATAGATGTTATGCCGTAAAAATGTTAGTCGGGCACGAAAGAAACTGTAATGGGCAAAAAAAAGTAAGAAAAGAAACTTGGCAAAAAAAAAAAGTAAGAAATGCAATCGCCTCTGTAATCTCAATACTTACGTGACCTTTTCCGATCTGCCTTCACCTGTGGACGATCGAGATTAGCACTGTATAATCGTTTGTATAATAATAATAATTTTAATAATGATAATATTAATATTAACGAAAGGTCAGTCAGGGTGTAGATTCTAAGCAATAAACACTTGTAATTATTAGACACAATCCGTGTAACGTCTATTAATGAGTGTCCAATGGATATTTATTTAGCGACACTTTTATGTGTAATATCAATTGATATTAATGGGTAATATTGATTAATATTAAATGTAACGTTAAGTAGGCTATATTATACAGGCTGGTCCATGTATGGTGTCTGATGGTGTTACCTTTGAAATTCCTAGACGTATTGTCTACGATACTCTCCTTTAATTCCTTTTCTTTGTGTTCTAGTAATTTTCCAACTTGAAATTAACAAACAAGCTTCTTTTGCTAAAATGACAAACGTCGCCTTCTAAGTAAAAAATAACAGAAATATTTTTCCAAGAAAGAAAAGTTTGACGAAATACATTAATTACTTGAATTACTCTTTCGGGATGGAATTTCGTGCTAAACACTAGCATTAACATAAATGCAAATTTCGTTTGCGCAGATTTATGAAGTAAACATTAATTTAATCAAACAAGAAGACGAAAATTCAACAAAACAGCATTTATGTTATAATTAGAAAAAAATTAGAAGCCGTAAATATACGCCTTTCGTAATGAAAGGATGAAGGAAAAAAGATTTCGTTAATAATGAGCATATTTTTACTACGTCCTCTGTTGTCAACAAGTAAATAATTATTTCAGACACTTATTGGAATAATTATGGTGCAGATAGTTTACACGCTTTACAAGGACCACTCTGTATATACGTACGTGCGTAAAAGTATACACACACACATATATAAATTTGCATACGCAATATAGCCGTGTACGCGAAAAATAGTATAATGCGGCTACGTTACGTACTGCTTTGCGTAGTCTGTGACGAAAAATTGCGCGAACTTTTAGCATGATTATCTGAAATTCCACTGCCGATAAGAACGGTGCAACTTGACGCGGAAGCCCTCGTTTCTTTCTGCACTTAACTCGAAAAGCCACCATGACAGACGCAAAAGCCACGATATTAACACATTGAACGCCATGGGGGTTATAGTTGACCGGCTCTATCAAATTCAATGAAATCCCATGACATTTAATTGCAATATTTATGATTTTTCTAATACATTAAATATTTAAGTATTGTCATTGAAAAGTTAAGCCCTGCTGACTATACATCGATTTGCGTCTTCAAGGTTTCTGCTTTGTAAAGATGTAACTTTAATAGAAAAAGATTCACTTTGGTAAAAACGATGAAACTAGCGAAATATCGGTGGCGTTCAACGTGTTAACTCTAAATTTAATAATAGACGTTTGGTCTGTTGTCTGACGAGTTTTAATACAATCGACGTCGTGGATTTTCAAGTGATTTCACGTAATTATTGAAAGTACGTATTGTGAACGAGTAATAATTACAATATTTTTTTCAAGAAGGTTCTCTCGAGTTAAGGGAGGAAAGGAATAGAACAAAAATCGTAAACAGATTCCAACGAGAGAATCGAATTCTTTACGTAGTAACGCACGTTCTACCGCGTCGAAATTTCAAAGTTCGCGGGCTTGCGAAACACTTTGCACACTTGGTACTGTCTTTCTAAGACAGATCTTAGTCAATAATTAACTCCTAACACTTTACCTATCGAAATATATCGATTGCATTCAGTTAAAGGAATTTAAATATTATATATTAGCTCGATTCGGTTTTATATCGAATACCGACGAGATAAAAAATAATTTAAATAATTCAAATTATTGGAACCGGAAGTAATAAAAGAGGAAGTCGTCAGAATTCCTGTTGGTAAAGAAATCCTCGGCTATGGTGGGTAAGCAAATAAGAGGCTCAAACTTGCAATCAGTGAATGCGAGTTCAAATCCCCGGCAACTATGGCAAATTTGAAATTTTTCTTATATAATATGAACACCATAGCCTCGGTGATTCGACACCCACATAAAACTATCGGTCCTAGGCAAAATGGCCATAGAATTTAACACTCACAAACACAAAGAAAAAAAGTGGATAACAAGATAGGAGCTTAGACTCACAATCGGTTGGTCTGAGTTCAAATCTCCCGCCAACCATGGCAAATTTAAAGTTTTTCGCATGTGATATTAACGCTATAGCCTTAGTGGTTCTGAACCCACCTAAAATCGTAACGAAATTATCGGTCGATAAATTTCCTGTCGGTAAAGTGTTAAATTAGTACCTCGAACTTCGTTTAGACGCCATTCTGCGCCACCGCGTTCCAAATATCGCGGCAGGAGAAGTGTGTCCAATCATCGAATGATTTTAAGCGTTTCAAAAGTTCGCTTCTAGTGTGCAAACGTCCAAATAAAGTATAGAGACAGTTTGTAAGGTGTGACTACGAAATTGTGTGATTAAAAACCAAGGAGAATCGTGAAATCCAACATTCAACAGTTCTCTCCACCGGACAGGGAGTTTCTATTCGAAGCTGGGAGCCATCGTCCTTTGCGACTCCCAGCGCTTTCTCATTCGTTTCTCTTAGTGAAGCCGTGGAAACAAAAGGTATTTTTTATTATCTTCACTATTGGCTGTCGAATCGAAATACGTTTGACTCCCTCAGCCGAATGAGACAAACGAGGGTGCTTTAGTTCGAAAATGAACCGCAAGGGACATTGTACGCGGTGAATTGCCTGAAGCGATTTGGTTCTACCCAGAACGTTCTCTATATACGCATACAAACACGAATAATCATAGATTGACACCGTAGTTCGAAAGGCTACGTTAGACGATGCCGTTCTGTCGTGGTGCACGAAAAAAACTGATGGAATGAAAGACAAAGCAGAGCCGTGTCGTTTTACAGGAGCAGAAATAATGAAACGCCCCTTAGCCATTAGCCTACATAACGTGACACTCGTGGCGCGGTTTTCAAGTTTCGTAAAACCTATAAAATTGAAAATTTAAAGAGACGTGACACGATCCAATTATTCCTACAATATTAATATTACGTTAAATCAAGAATTACGACATTGTTACAGAACTATTACATTAATTACATTTTTGACTTTCTACGTCTATTTTGAAGTCTGTAAGCGATAAAATCGATCAAGTTTTTCCCCCCGGCATTTATTTCCCCAACATTTATTTGGCAATTTTAAATATATTGAATCAATTGTCGATAGATCTAGTGTTAATTAAACCTCAACTGGGACTATGGTGGTTAAAGAATGCAGGCCCACGAATTGCAGGTCCGAGTTCAAGCCGTCGTCACAGGGAGATTCTTTTTCCAAATTATCATTTGATACATGCAGTCATGGCGTTCGCAAACCATATAAAATTGTAGGCCCTTGATGAAATAAACCATAGCTGTTGAAGTCGTGATGTACGACAACCTCGACACGGCCCTAGCTTCGAGAATGACAGGGAGAAAATGATGGTAGGGTGTTTCTTGCATGTGTGATGACGTATAGATATAATGTATAACCTCTAAGGAAAAGTGTTCGTCCTGAAATTATTGCTGTGTAATATCTAGTAGAGGGAAAACACGTCAAAGTATTGAAGCGTTTTCCGTGATTCCAAATCGACGAGCTTCGAGTCGACATTGTGATTGGGACCTTTCGTTCGTATCGTTTGAAGTTTCTTTTCTCTTACCGATCGCTCTGTCGATCATTATGATATAATTTGAATGTATGCTCGTACACCTTGACCCTATAACGATGATTAATAAAATATTTTATGTCACTAATGACGGCAGTGTTTAATGACGAGTCGATCTTAAGCTTTTAACATTTTTATTTCCATTCAATGGGACAAACAATTGATTGGCCTTGAATATTAATAAATCTTTAGCATAAGTAATATATGATGGATAACTGATTTTATTTATTAAAATAATTTCGATGCAATTGAATTATTGAAAATTAGAAATAACAAGAAGTTTAATGGAACTTTAAGATTGAAGTTTTAAGGGGTGTTGCAGATGTCGGATTGCAAAAGTTTCAAGGCTTTTTATTAGATAACTTAATGCAAAAATAGAATTTAACTAGTCAAATATCCGCTAAGATCGTCGTCGGATTTTTTCAAGTTTCCAATATATCCGCAACTGTGAACCGAATGGAGAGTTCTGTCTTTCGGACTAGCGGCAGAACGTAGATTGCCCTCGCAGTTTAAATTTAATGACACTTCCTTCATTATCTCAGCGCAACGTCCGACTTCGTAGTCCACGTCGATTTCCCTATTTCTATGGTTCTCAGTGAAAAGCACTTCTAAACTGCAAATAACACTGACGAGTTCCTCCTCCAATTGCGGATCGCATGAGATCGATGATACCATTCCTGGTTCGCAACCAGGGGCACCTGTTTCAAAAACAATCTCTTTTATTCTAATATCTTCATTACCCTTGAATTCTCCTCTTCAGTTTCCCTCAAAAAAAAATTCAAATTTAGGCTTTGAATTAGTTACAAAATTCAGGCTTTAAAATTGCATATCAATTTTTAAATCAATAATAAAGATTGTTTTAGTCCATGAATTGACTAATCTACTTTGCGCTATTTGTGAAGGGAGATCTAAGCAATGAGAGAACGCCCACCAGCCGCCATTAATGAACGGCACTGTATGGGGTACTTTATAGTGTACATATCGATAGTTATCGGTCATAGGATAAATTTCTATTGTCCACCACAGCTCCATATTTAAACATTACTTCCATGCTCTTCAGTTTTTAGGATCTCTCGGCCAGTTTTAACCCCTTGCGGACAGAGACTTTTTTGAATATTGGGAGATGTTTATTTTGCCATCAAAAACCATCTTTTTGTCAGAAAGTGAGAGTGTTAATGTATACAAGTTATAAATTACTATTTGCGTAATCATATTTCAACGGTTATTCTTCAGTTTCTCAGCTCTAACATGCGCCGACAAACTGTAATCAGATTTTTTCTCCGACCACACATATACGTCCCTAGTCCTCAAAGGGTTAATTTCTATACCTTAAATTTTATTAAGGTGATACCTTAAGAATTTAAGTGACCGATGAGTCAACGCCCCTCTGTACAACAAAATCTATAGTGTCGAAATCGTAAGTTGCCGATCAAAGACAAATTTCTCAGATTCCCCATAGCTTCATATTCAAGTGATTTTCTCATACAGTGGGATTATTTGCGCGGATGAAACGACCTTGTTTCTACGCCCTTTAGTTTGTAACATCTCGACAACTTTCCATTTCTGCACTATACTGGTTCATGGGGAGGAGTCTGAGCGACTGGTGGGTCAACGCCATTAATGAATGTCCCTGTACAAAAAACTCCAGTTACCTTGAGTATCCTGCACCATTTCCCAGCGTATTAGAGCCTCTTGTAGCGGCTTGTAGAGCTGTTTTCTATTGGGACAGCACCAGGTTGCAACTTTTGCATCCAACTGAACCCTGTCGTCGGTTCCGAGTTGACTCCAACTTAAAAACAGCTGCTTCAATCGCGGCACTGTTGTAATTAATATTTAATTATATTAAATTACCATTGTACAGGGTCTTTCATAATATAAGGGATGCACCGCACTAGCGTAGGAATTCAAAGCAAACTAAGTTAATGCTTTATTTAAAATTGCAGTGGTTTTTATTTCACCAGGTATACTTCTCACAAAAATTGTAGAAACAGCCAATAACTAGCTCGTATATTTTATAAACGAGATTTATTGACAGTGTCGTTTAAAAGACTTCATTGAATAGTCCTAAAATTCGAGTACAGCGAATTTAGAATTTTTTGCAGTGTAAAATATTTAAATTTTGTAAATTTTGTAAATTTAATAAATTTTTAAATTTAACAAATTTTTAAATTTAATAAATTTTTAAATGTAACAAATTTGTAAATTTAACAAATTTTTAAATTTAATAAATTTTTAAATTTTGTAAATTTTGGAAATTCTTAAATTTTGCAATGTAGGTTTGTTTAACACTAAAACTACCAAGGCGATGAAAATTCCCGGTTGCCTATTTTTTCTAAAAATTCCCAAAGTTTCTAGGGGGGCCATGCAGTAAATACTCCACTTCTATCTCTTAAAGCTCAAGTTACAAAATTGATTATCTTTTTCATGTCTTGATTTCTGTTACTCTAAAATTCTTATTCGGTATATTTAAATATAACGCCCGTAGTTCTAGTGTTAAATTGAGCCCGAAATTAGGGTTAAACGTAAATTCATGTACCTTCGGGTATCAGAACCAAAATCGTGTCGCATATTTGCTCGAACACAGCCTCGTCCATCGGTTCAGGGACGTTTTCTTCGCTGCTGATGGTCGTCGTGGACTTAGATTGCATCACGCATTTTCAAACGCAAAAAGTTTCTTCCAGTTTTTCCCCTTCTTTGACGTTTGATATTCGCGCAACTTCTCGCCGATTTTTGCTGAACATATCTGACTATGAATTATCGCAGAATAGAAGACAACGTGAAATTAACTTCGGTCAGTTGAAAAACATTAAAAGTTCCCGCCGAAAAGAAGCTACGCACAGTAGTTAATAAAACTTGAAAATGGAGAATGAAGAGAAATTGCGTCCCGAAATTCGATCGTTTCACCAGGAATTCGTGAAAGTACGAAATGTAGGTTTAATTTTGATTTATCGACAGAAATGTAATAGAGTTCTCAAGCGAATATGGTTGAATTTCGTTGCTAATTGGTAGACTTACGTCGGTTTGAAGACTTACTGCGAAATGCAAGATGCAGTATTGGAAGTCGAGAGAGTACGAATGGCAAATGTGAAGGAAAGTTTGGAAAAATTAATGAAGACGTGTTTAATGTTGGAACGACGGAACAAATCGGTGATCGAGGAAATGCAGAAGGAGAAGGCCGATATGCGAAAAGCTATTGCAGATTTGACGGAGCAATGCGACCATCTGCGTGTCATTAATAATACTGATCGCAATACTGACGCTGAATGCGGTAATTAATAATTTATTATAGTTTGCAAACTTTTTCCCTTCTCCCTTTTTCCCTTCTCCGTTTAATTAATAATTTATTATCAATAAGTTTATTCTTTCGTTGAAAGAAATTCTATTCTCAGGAACTAAGATACGAAGTTTTTACCTGCAAGGATTTATTCTATTTTTTGAAATATTTTTATAATAATTTTACTGTTCTATCTGCAATATTGTTTTGTTAAGAAAAATTCGATATTTTTCTGTTTGAGTATTTTCTTTTAGACGAGAGGTTGCAATTATTTGTTAGAATTCGTTGAATTAGATTGATTTTTAATTAAGATAGCTTTCAGATTAGGCAGAATTTGGAAAGAACTTGGAAATTTCTTCTGTTCGTGAAATTCTGATTAATTAATTCCTTATCTTTCCTATAAATTTCAAAATCGGGCTCCAATAGAAACTTCGTTCGATTCATTCGAGTAATGCAAGAACTAGATAATTGAATTAAAGTATGATTTAAAAAATAGGAAAGCAAGAGCAATAAGAGAGAGTTTATATTTTTTAAGAATTATTTATGGTTTAGTTTATAAGCTGGAAGATGAAATCGAGGTGTTGAAAGCTCAGTTGGTTCTGCAAGAGGAAAAACACCAAGAAGAAATGGCGTCGTTGAAGCAGCAACATTCCGACGAACTTGGGAAACAGAAAATGTTGCTACGAGCCGCGAAACAGGAATCGGTTGCTGTAATTAACTTTTTCACATCAAATCAATTAGATTTATCTCCGAGAACTATATTACAAAACATTTAAACAATAATTTTTCATATTTAGAAACGAAATGCAAAACGACCTCGGGCAAAAACCGGAATTGCAAATAAAACGAACGCGTCCTGTTTCAGGTACAATGTTTTATTATTGCAAAAAGTAGAATTATTTTTACTTGAATTAATTATCTTTACATAACGCTGGTTTAAATTAGCCAAATTTTACTTTTGCTTTAGTTATCTGCTTAAATTGGTAATATTTTGAAATTACTAGTCATAAGTTTCATATCTAATTTCAATGACGAATTAAAATACGTTTTCAAATTTGATAATCATGAAATGATTCTCCAAGATGGCCGGAATTAGATGTCGAAAAAATCAGCAGCACTCCCATAGGAGAGGGAGACTCAATAACGATTGAAGACAAAGGAAACAAAAAACGGAAATTGTTTCACGAAAGCGACACTCCGATCGACATATAATACTCCATAATCATTAATAAAATGGCAACACCAAGATATTAATTTTCCTTTTATCTTTATTCAACAATTTAACATAGAATTCCTAATTTCTACAAATTATAATTATATTTTCCTTAATCGTACAATACATTAACAATAAATAATTACATCTGTGTGTGCCCAATTCTACGAAATAATCCATAAGCAGTTTACAATTCCTGTACCATAAGTTTGTTTTTTTTATTCTTCGCCATTAACATTCGTTAGGACTCATATCCTCCAAGGAAAAACGAATTTCCTTATTTACCGATCTTGCGATTCAACGAGTTCCAACTGTTTGTGTAATCGATCCTCAGATGTCCATAGGTGTTCAGATCGAGACGCGCCGGGGGCATTATGCCCACCATGTACCTCTCTTCTTCGGGACTCATGGAAGATGCATGATATTCCTTCTCCGAATATTGCCGAGTCATATCTATGGAAAAATTAATATTTCCATTAATTTGTATCTTATATTAAAATTGGCTTTCGAGTTGGAGCCGCGTTTGAAAGACGAGAATATCCGACGTTTCGTCAGCATTGCAACTAGCTTCATCGGAGTTTTTCAAAATAGTAACCTATTTGTAGGAAAAATGAAAGTTTTCATAATTTAATGTTAACTTTTGTTAGTCCGATTAAGATCAGTTTAGGAGATAATGGAAATTAAGTTTGAAATGTAAGTGCAGTATTATAATTACTACGTCTACACTGCACTACTATAATTAACTTTGACAGAAAGCTGAAAATACAAGTAACTAATGACTTTAATAAAAATAAAAAATTTAAATACGAAATTTTAGATTAAATGAAAGATATATTTATTTCTAAAAACATATAAATTACAATTACCTATGTCTCCGGGATCCACGGCAATTCGTGGATCGACATACTCGGCCCTTGAAACGAAATTAATTCCAATTAACGAAAATCATAGCCACGTATTCTTCTAATTTATTATTAACAATTTTGAGAGAACCAGTACCTTCGCAATTCCCTCGTAGACGCGGATTTACATCTGTGTCTGAAGCGTCTATGATCTTCAACAATTTCGCCATGTTGCACGTCTAAAATTTGAAATTTCCTTGATTAAAAAATTACTAAAAAAATTATAAATATTGCAATTCTCTTATTAACTGAAGAAATGAACAAAGTAGATGTTATCGATATTACGAGAATAGTACCAATGACTTAACAAACGGCCCATTACTTTAACATTAGAACTACCAAGCAGTCAAAATCACTTGTTCCTAATATTTTATAAAAAAATTTCGATATTTTCCCGAAAATCGTACAGTAGACATTCTACGCCTATCTTATAAAATATAAATTACTGTATTGATAATCTCTTTCCCCCCGTGATTCTTCCCTTTGCAATGTACTTATTTAACATATTTAACATTAGAACCACCGGCGTTAAACCAATCGTATTTCAATATATTAAGTAAGTACTTTGAAAAGGAGGAATCAGGAGGCGGAAAAGATGAACGTGGAATATTTATTAATATTTATATTTTTATAAATATTAATAAATATTTGTATTTATAAATAAATTAATATTTATATTTATATTTTATATTTTTATTAATATTTATAAACGGATGAAGATGGAAACTTCTGCGCGCCAGCATATTAAAATAGACATTTCAAGGGATAAAACTAAAAAAAATTCATCCCTCTACGACCCCCAGAAGTCAAGAAACGAATATTCAAACATTAGCTTGCAACGCCCTTCCGGCCGCCCTGAACCCCCCCCCCCCCCCCCAGCGGGTTCCCAAAAATCGGACTCCCTCGACTTTGCAATTTAATATCTCGCTTGTTTTTGGACGGATCTCCATGGGTTTTTTTTCCACGAGTTCTTTGGACTCTTGGCTTTCGATCCACGCCAATAAAATGATCCTGCAACGATTAGCATTTGCACCAGGCTCCCGAGATGGAAAAATGAACCCCGCATTTATATATGACTCTTCTAAAAACGTGGAGACTTTTTGGAAAAAATTCTCAACCAGTCATTTCGCCTGGTTTTGGCAATTCTAGTGTTAAATATAATGGTTTTAATTCCAGTACTACTAACATTAAAGTAAGCAGTAATTCACCGATTAATCAGTCATCAGCGAGTTTTTTATTCTTAACAGTTCGATTCTAATCTTTATTCTATATTTATTCTATGACTCTTCTATAAAGTGGGAGACTTTTTGGAAAAAATTCTCAACTAGTCATTGCGCCTGGCTTTGGCAGTTCTAGTGTTAACACTAGAACTACCGGCGTTAAATTTATCATATTTCAAAATATTAAATAAGTACTTTGGAAAAGGAGGAATCAAGAGGCGGAAAAAGCTACTCGATTCGGTGATTTATGTTTTTTAAGATGGGCATAGAATATTTATTCTAAGACTCTTCTATAAACCTGGAGAATTTTTGGAAAGAATTGTGTACCAGTCATTTCGACTGGTTTGGTGGTTCTAGTGTTAAATATAATGGTTTTAACTCCAGCACTACTAGCATTAAAGTAAGGAGTAATTCACCGATTAAACAGTCATCAGCGAGGTCTTTATTCTTAATAGTTCGATTCTAATCTCTCGTTACCATAATGGGCGAATTGAATGCCCACGTATCGCCTGCCGTGCAGCGCATCAAGAACCTTGGTAGGTCGCGTTAACGATTCGGAACGAGGACGCGAAAATTGTTACATCGGCATAGAGGATTCTTATGCGAATATTTTCGAGCAGATGTATGCAACGACCTGCGTACGTGTTCTAGAACAGGTGAAATCAGCGCGATATATGTATAATATGGGAAAAGCTAGCCTGTAATATGCCATGAAATGGTACGTCTACCTGGAAGTTCATAAAAGTAACGTCTACTTACAACTGGCCGTTTATTATCCACTTTTCGCTAACCGTCTATCATAAAAGTTTACTTTCCTTAATCGACCTTTAAAGAGTGTACGGACGCAGCTATGTGTGAAGAGTATTGACAAAACAAGGTTTTGTTTTTCTATGCATTTGTAGTTAGTCATATTGGTAACACGACTTTAGTAGCCCCTTGGGACTTGAGGTGATATCAAATAGGTCAGTGATTTTATTTTCTGCAATTGTTTGCTTCATTTTGTAAGATTCTATAAATTTCAATCTAGTTCTATCGGTAACGCAATTTCGATAAGCTCTTGGGACTTAAGGTAGCATAATATATATTTGCGATTTTATTTTCTGCAATTGTTTGCTTAATTTTGTGAAATTCTATTAATTTATATCTAGTTCTATCGATAACGCAATTTCAATAGGCTCTTGGGACTTAAGGTAGCATAATATATATTTTCGATTTTATTTTCTGCAATTGTTTGCTTAATTTTGTGAAATTCTATTAATTTATATTTAGTTCTATCGATAACGCAATTTCAATAGGCTCTTGGGACTTAAGGCAGCGTAATATATATTTGCGATTTTATTTTCTGCAATTGTTTGCTTAACTTTGTGCGATTCTATTAATTTCTATCTCGTTCTATCGATAACGCAATTTCAATAGGCTCTTGGGACTTAAGGCAGCGTAAGATATACTTGCGATTTTATTTTCTGCAATTATTTATTTAAATCTGCGAAATTATCATAATTGAATTCTTAAAAGTCCGGAACTTTCTTTCGACACTACAGTGGGTGTGGAGTTAATGACTCGGAATACCACTTATAAGGCCCCAGTTCAAATGTCTGTCCCAATGATAGAGAAGATGTATCACATCCTCGGTAAATTAGAAACCACATAAAACTTTAAATACCAAAATTACCATATCATTAAAAAGCCATAGCAGTTAACGCCAGAAAGTAATTTTATGTTGCATCGCGATGTTTCCATGAACTTCATGAATATGCGCGGCATCTGACGGAGGGAAACGGAACTAAATAAAATTCAAACGTTCGATTAATTCGCAATAAAGTGCGATGTTCATTTCGAGTCCTTCTTCACTGCATTATGGATGAATCGTCGAGCGATTTAATTCAGTATTTCACGGATGATTTAGTATCTAGAAGAGAAAGTGCATTGAGGTTTTGGAAAGTCCGATGGAAATTACAGTCACACGTCGAACGTCAAATCGCACGATGAGTCGAGTCGCAATGGCGCAGTGTCGTTGCAATACCGCCATAAAGGATTCGCCGAGGTAATAGAAAGATAGTTTCTAGGGCAGGTTAGAAATCGGCATATTGCAACGTGCAATAACTAGGAAACAGTTGCATCAATATTTCGTGCACCATATTTTCACGGTGGCTTGACTTTTTACGGAAGCACTTTACGAGGTTTTCTATTGAATTCATGTCTCCGTTAAATGTTTATTAATAATTTTAAACGTTGAAGAATATCATCCTTAGACTGCGGTTCTTTGTGCATTTATAACAAATTTAAAACTGCTAAAATGCATACAAACCGTGTAATAAAAAAAGATATCTAAGATTCTTCTTTATTAGCAGCGTTTATCAAACTTGAAATTTCCATAAATATCTGCAGTGTAATCATTATATATCTTAAAGCTAAAATGAAACTAAACTTATCGATTGCTATTTTTAACTGTTTGTTCATGTTCAGTTTTCTAGTCCACTTAAATCTTTCACTACTTTATCTCGTGTCGCACAAATTACAACGTAGGCGAAGAAAATTGCGATAACTGAATCTAATATGACAGAAACAGTACTAAATACTATTAATTCTATATTAATGGCGGAGATTACGATATAGTTGTCGCGAAAAAACAATCTTGGCCGCAATGAGGAGTGAATTTAACTGCTCAGTATGCAGAGTATGGAGTTAAAGGCTCAAACTCTCAATAAGCGAGTCCGAGCTTAAATCACCTTTGACAGATTTTTCCTGAAATTATCATTCGATACACCATAGCTTTCTAACAGGCCAGTTTTGCTGGTCCCCTTCAGCGCTAGGATTCCATAGATGTGCCCCTGTAATTACGTTAGCATTTTATCGTTTAGATATACGTATATCCTGTGATTAATTACGAAATCGTCGTCCTTTCTTAACCCCTTGCCGTACGATTTCATTTGTAACTGCCCCCGCAATAATACAGAATTAAATTGTTAAAATAAAAATTGATTCTTGATATATAGTACAAATTAAAGTAATATTAATATAATAGAAATAATTTAATGTGTCGCGTCTCACTGATATTATCAATTTCCTAGGTTTTGCAAAAATTTCAAATTTTCAATTTACGGCATCACGAGTGTCCCTCGTTGCTGTACGACAATGGGTTAATTGTATTTTACTAAAACAATACCATAAACCCTAATCAAAATGACAAAAAAAACCCAATAAATAGAAATTATCCCAACCCAGAGAGAACAATTCAACAAACCCAATCTTCAATGATCCGCAACAGTACAGAATTAAATTGTTAAAATAAAAATTGATTCTTGATATATAGTACAAATTAAAGTAATATTAATATATAATAGAAATAATTTAATGTGTCGTGTCACACTAATATTATTATAGGTTTTGCAAAACTTGCAAATTTTCAATTTACAGCTTTACGAGCGCCCCTCGGTACTGTACGACAATGGGTTAATTGTAGTCTACTAAAACAAAACCATAAACTCTAATAAAAATGACAAAAAACCCCCAAAAAATAGAAATCATCACAACCCAGAAAGAATCATTTAACAAATCTAATCTTCAATGATCCCGCCAAAAAAGAAATTCAATCAGTACACCTGAAACTTTCAGTGCATTTCATACCATCTCTAATATTCCCATCGCCAGTGTGCAATTACACAGAAATAATTGCGAGCCAATCCAAACATGCCAATCATTGCAACTCTCTTCGCATCGACTTTTTCCTTTTAACGTGCACGAAACATCGACACGTTCAGCCGGCGATGTACGTCAGGAAAATTGTGACACGCGCAATTATTATCAGGCTTGTTTTCTCCTCGACAGTTAAGTCACGTCGATTTGTATTCCTCCGTGCATCTGAGGCACGTCACGTGACGATTTGCGTGCAATGTCGTGAGCACCATGGGAAGTCGGGAGCCGAAAACGTTATGCAATTGCTGTGTCTTGGGTCACGCAGCCATAACGGAATACTCGGCTCCCCTGTCATCTGCGCATGCGTTGACAAAGAGCATTTGGCGAAGGAATGCGCTTCCGTTTGACGAAGCGAACGAGGACGTTCAAAAATGCCGCGCTTGATTAGCTAATTGCAATAGAAGTTTGTTAAGGAATTCCATTACGTTATTTTTTCGCGGTGCAGGGTGACTGAAATATCGCTGGATTATTTTAACAGTGGAACTATTAGCGTTAATTTATTATATTTAAATATATTAATACTAACGGTATCGTCACTTTACGTATATCGATTTTATCCGTAGCCTGTTATTTGTCCGGTTATGAAATTAGTCGTTTTCTTTGAAAGTGGTGTACATTTTTGACAAAGTTAGTTAATGATAACAATTAATGCAATCTGCTATGAGCTTTTTATCTATAAACAGTTCGCAAAAGAATCCTACAAAATTTTATAAAGTATTTATTTAGTATGACTGACTAGAGATAATTTTAACAAAAATCTCAACAATCTCACACAAATTGTCACCTATCAATAAAACATACTACAAGCATTAAAGAATACATCTAACAAATCGACAAAATTACTATTATCTATTAAAGACGAAACTAATTCGACAGAAATCCCATAAAATGTGCCGTTTTCTTTAAAAATGGTGTAAGTCCATTTTATATTATATGGAGATATTTAAGGGTTTGTATTTGAATGATTTGAAAAATATTGGTATATGTAATATGCTCATTTTATGGTTTTTAAATATTAAATTGATTTAAGATTATAATGTGATCGTTTTTAAAGTATTCGTTAAAAGAAATTTATACTTTTGATAACCTCAAATGGACTTACACCACTTTGAAAGTCAGTAAAATGTGAAATTCATATATTTATGAAATATTAACCATGGGATTTTAATTGAATCAAACCAATTTTGTTATGAAATTGTTATTAAATACATCAGAAAAACAAAATAAAAAGGCTTTAATTCAATATTTCTTCAGGTAATGCCATTTAAATTACTTTAATTACAACTTTATATTCATACGTGCCATTTTTAATTTAAATGGGGGACCAAAATTCACATACATGTAAAAATGAAGTAGAGAATTTATGTAGTATAATTTTTGAACTAATGTTATGTCTTTGCGGAAAGTGGACTTTCAAAGTAATTATATTTGTGATTTCATTAACTACTTACGTACATTTATATTAACAAAATGATTATAATTTTGAAGGATTTTTTTTGGGAACTGTTTATAGATATAAATGCAAATTGCATTCATTGTTATCATTAACTAACTTTTTGTCAAAAATGGACTTACACCACTTTCAAAAAAAGGCTCAAATAACGATTATATTTTTTCAAAAGAAGTGCAGAATATTATAAATTTAATATCGAAAACAACGCAAAAAGCAGCCTTTAATTAATAATTCGAAAAATTACATAGATTAGTGTTAAATAAGTACTTTAGATAGAAAGAAATCAAGCAGCGGAAGATTTGATTAATTCAGTAATTTGTTTTACAAGAGAGACATAGAATATCCACTTTATGTCTCCCCTACAAACTTTGGGAATTTTTGAAAATAATTGGCAGCCAGTAATTTTGACTGGATTGGCAGTTTCAGTGTTAAAAAATGTCAGCGCAGGAATATCTACTCTCCTATGTGTCAGATCGTAAAAAAAAATTTGCAAGTTGCATCGAACTCGGCATTTTCACCCGGAAAAGTAGACTACACAACCCGGAAAAAATAGAGCTGAATATTGACCAAGTGAAAGCGCACCTTCGGAGAAAACTTTTTCCACGGTTTTCTAATCACGTATCGAATCTAAAGCATTACATCCGCGATTAAGCTCCGAAGTTTCCCTTTCGCCTTCCACCAGAAGTAATAATCCCCCTTTAATAAATGTGCTGGTGATTACGGCAGTGATCAAAGTTACTTATTCTCTCTTTCGATATACTGAAACTTTTATTTTTATAACTTTCGATAGAAAATACCTATAATGGAAGGCTACGTTGTCTCTCGGATTCCAAAGTGGAAATTAAGTAGATAGACAATTAATTGTGATGAAAAAGCTGTGGAGATTATAACTCAGAATTGACTGACCGAGAGTTAACACTTGATTTATCGACGATTAATTCAATGTATTTAAAAATGATCGATTGAAACGCCTTCAATCTTCGAGATAAACGTAGAAAATTAAAGAAGAAACGGCGTTAGAAATTTTCAGAACATTTTCAAAAAATTCAGGACAAGTCATTTTGACTTCCTTGGTAGATCTAGCGTTAAGAAAGGTTAACACGTTGAACGCCACCGGTATTTCGCTAATTTCATCATTTTTACTAAAGTGAAATTTTTGTATTAAAATCACATATTTTACCAAGCAGAAACCTTAAAGGCACAAGTAGTTGTATAGTCAGCAGGACTTTACCTTTTTATTGTCAATATTTCAATATTGAATGTATCAGAAAATTCGTAAATATTATAATTTAATGGTCATATGAAATTTCATCGAATTCAATAGTGCCGGTCACCGTTGACCCCCATGGCATTCAACGTGTTAAACATTTCAATCTTTTATGTGCAATGTTGTTCCACCATTATTTAACCCCTTGCCCTACGGCTTATTTTCTAACTATATCCGCAATAATTCAGCTTTAAATTACTAAAATATAAATTGATCAGTAATTCTTGATATATCGTATAATTGAACAAAATATTAGTCCTATAGCAATAATTTTATCGTGTTGCATCTCATTAGTATTTTCAATTTCATAGGCTTCGCAAAACCTGAAAATTGCCTACCCCATTTACCGCATCACGAGTGTCACTCGTTATTGTAGGGCAAGGGGTTAAATGCATATCGATGCTACACAAAATAAGTGTAAGTTAAATTTTCTACTTTCATGATTACAATCACGAATATTGGACTTAAAACAAAAAGCAATGAATCTTTACCCGAGAGAGGCACGTAGACCGGATATGGGGCGACGTAATCCTCGTCCTCGTAGATTGGTTGGTGATAGTGACAACTATTGTTCGCCGGCCTAGGTGGACCACAATAGAGCTCTTCCACGAAAGCTGGTGCGTCGTAGCCTGGTTCCCTTACCGAGGAAGAGCACCTGCAACGTGCGTGTTTCATCGAATCTTGTAAAACTGCATTGCTTTTTGCACGAATTCTTTGCACATTAATCTGATAGACACATCAGACTGATTCTATGAGATCATCCGGTATGTGGTGTTTCAGCGGGTAGGTTAGGTCTGACTTTGGTCTCGGGTCTGAGTTGGGCCTGGCAGAGGTATGAATTGGGCCTGAATTAAGTCTAGTTGTAGAATTAAGTCTAGTTGTAGAATTAAGTCTAGTTGTAAGTTAGGACTGAGTTGGATCTGAATTAAGTCTGAATTAAGTCCGTATTTAGGTCTGAATTGGGACTAATTGTAAGTTAGGACTGAGTTTGATCTGATTTAGGTCTAAATCAGACCTGAATTAGGTCCAATTTAGGTCCGAGTTAGGTGCGACTTAAGTCTGAATTAGATGTGAATTAGGTCTGATTGTAAGTTGCGTCTGAGTTTTGTCGGATCTAGGTCTAAATTAGATCTGAATTAGATCTAATTGTAAGTTACGTCTGAATTTGGTCTGATTTAGGTCTAAATTAGATCTGAATTAGATCTAATTGTAAGTTACGTCTGAATTTGGTCTGATTTAGGTCTAAATTAGATCTGAATTAGGTCTTATTGTAAGTTACGTCTGAATTTGGTCTGATTTAGGTCTAAATTAGATCTGAATTAGGTCTTATTGTAAGTTAGGACTAAAGTAGATCTGAATTAACTCTGAGTTAAGTCCGAATTCAGGTCTGAATTAGGTCTAATTATAAATTAGGACTGAGGTAGGTCCGTTTTAGGCCTGAATTAGATCTGAATTAGGTCTGATTGTAAGTTAGGTCTAAGTTAGTTCCGATGTAGGTCTGAATTGGGTCTGAGTTAAGTCTAATTGTAAGTTGGATGTAAGTTACGTCTGATTTATATCTGAGTTAGGTACGATTTAGGCCTGAATTAGATGTGAATTAGGTCTGATTGCAAGTTATGTCTAAGTTATTTCCGATTTAGGTCTGAATTAGGTCTCATTGTAAGTTAAGTCTGAGTTAGGTCTGAAGTATGTCTGAATTATGCCTAAATCAGGTGGGACACAGTTTAAGTCCCTAGTTATGTATGGAAATTTGTTCCTAAATTATCGTTCAATATATCATTACCCCAGTGGCCCCACAATTTCTTAAACGAACCCTCCTCAACGCATAATCTGTAACCTAACAACACCATAGCCGTAGGTTTCTCCTTTCATTGTCAAATCTCCTGGCACAAAAACGAGGAATGTTCCTTTCAAAAGCAACGGCCGTTAGCAATAAATTACATTCCCCCTCGAGTTTTTGTTCCACATTCGAACGATACAGTCGACGTTCTCTGGTCATTATCATCCACCGTCGATTGCAATCAGTTCTCCCTGAGTGCAATGGGGGGCCGTGTGCAACGTTCACCATGGTTTTTCACATCTTGAAAAGCGCACCGTTAAATGGGCCCGTTTGTCGAGCCGCCATGTGAAACGTGCCAAAGGACACTGCCTTTCACTCAATTGAATTTGTATCGTCGATTTAGATAGATCCCATTAAGACGCCATTAAGAGGAGCAAACTAGGGAGAAATATATCATTAATGGTTATTTGTTGCAATTAGAGGTCGTGTCTTTCCGCTAATTACATTAACGTGCAACCGTGTCTTTTTAAAAGATTTCAAAAGGAGATGTGAACCATAACGTAATTTATGGCTGTTTAAATTATTTTGCTTCTTTTTGTTATTTATAATGACAGAAATTTCAATTGATTAAAATTAACTTGCAATGAGAAGTCTAGTTTTTTCGCTGATTATGCCAGCGTGCAATGTTGAAAGATATCATGGTGTTTACTGCAGTTTATGGATAATATTTAAATCTTGTTATAAGAATAAAAAATTCCGAGTTGAATGCTGGGCCTCATTTTGCATGTTTTCTCATTTATATTGAATTCAAACGTTTTTTATTTAAATTACAATTTTATGTAGTAGAATCATTAGAGAGAAAAAGTAATTATACGATGAATATTACGTAAGGTATTTTATAGTAATATTTAAATATGGAATATAATAGAAAATTCATATTTATTGTTGATTTTGTGTTTAGAACAATTTGTTGTTTTTACGCGGGTTTTACTTAGAATCAAGGGTTTATGAAAATTTAGTTAGGTTAATTTATTATTCCATCTTTTGCTACATCGATCACAATATTTACATTTTATTGTTAGTTTGAATCATCAGATGACGTTGATGAGGGAGGATTTTTACAAGAAACCGAGTAACGGTGTAGGTTTAACAAATATGATGTGAGAGCAGACTCAAGAACACCGCGCCCTAGTTTGCACCCACGGATGCAGTGTTTCTCGAATGAAATGCAAGGCAAAGTAAACTGCAATTCTGTCATTTTTTTTACTACAACTTTCACCCACAACGTGAGATTCACATCACACGCGGTGCGACGCGTAAAATGAATTGAAATCAATCAAATCAATCAATTTCCCTCTCGATCATTTGCTTTTAGCAATCATATCTTTTCTATCGCAGTAGCAAGAATTTTCTAAGATTTCTACGTAATATCGATTCTTAAAATATAGATATTTTTCTAATTTTCATACTTGAAAAATATTTTTTTAATCTCGGCACTTTTACAGTGAGATATTTGCAAAAACTTGCAAGATTCAAACGCTTACTTTCTCAAATTTCAATTATTCCGCAAATGTTTCATCTAAAAATTTTACAATTAATAAAATATCTTCAGGTACAAGAATTTTAAAAGTTCTTATATCTTAGAATCGAATAAATTTGGGAACCATTGCTCGAAATACCGCAATTCCCACAAATTTAACCCTGCACCGTGTCAGTTAACACGTCGAAGGCCACCGATATTTTCCTAATTAGATTATTTCTACTTAATTGACATTTTTCCTATTAAAATCACATCTTCGTAGAACAGAAACGTTAAAGATAAAAACAGTTATACATTCAACAATACTTTACTTTTTAACGGCAACAATTAAACATTGCATATATCAGCAAGCTCGCAGATATCACAATATAACATTAAAACTATTTAAAAAAAAGAATCAAAAGACGGAACAGCTGATAAATTAACTAATTTATATCTCTTTAGATAGTCATGGAATATTTACAGCATGGAAAATGTAGAGGAATCTTCTAAAAAATTAGAAACCACTCATTTTAACCCCCTCGTTCAACCCAACACTACCAACTAACAATTAGAGTAAATACCATCAAGAAACTCCCGTGAATTTTTCAATTTACACCGTAAATGTATCATTAATCACCAGTAATCTTCATCATTAATTCCCGCCATTCTTCAAATAACTTTGTACTGACCTGTACTCCGAATGCGCACGTGCATCATGAGAAAAACGTTGCGCCGAGCGTCGGTGTTGACGCGACGCCTGTTGCGTCAATCCCGCAACGCTGTGTCGTCTAAGATAGGCATAGTTCTCCAAATCCCACGGGTCGACGTAGTTTCGACTGGCACTTCCGGAACTGCAAGCATCGCCGGAGCTTCCGCCGGAGGTCGATCGCTGAGAATCGACCGAGTTCCAATATATCGACGATTCCGCCGGCACTTTCATGTTTCTCGTTCTTTCCTTCAATCCCTTGCAGCTTCTCCTTTTCCCGACAAACAGCTCGAATTCCAGGTGGATATGAATTCTCTCAGGTGTACTTAAAACACTCACGGCTTCTTACATTCCAAAGGAACGAATCTGCTAACGATGGTAACAGGAAGAAGTACAGCGATTGTATTCAAAGCGAGAGCCTTTGAAACGTCTTCTCACGTTGTTATAAAGCTTGATGTCTTGCATCAAGCAACTTTCAGATCTTAATACCTTACTCCTGTATTACAATTTTAAATGTACTTCTTGAAATACTTCAGTTACATTATGAAAAGGTACACACTTCGGATGTCATCATCGTTTTATACGAATCAGTGAAAACACCACAGATGAGAATGGATTCTTGATTCCCTTTTTTATCGACGGATCACGTAATAACCCTAGACCCTTCGAGTCTTCCTTATTCACCGAGATCGTTGCGCGCGAAGAGTAACTGTCCCTACTTCCGGTCGTTCGAAGAGGCGCATTGTGCGCACGCCGCGAGTGCGATTTCGCTTCTGGATCCGTTTGAACGGCGTTCACCGTTTTCCTCTCCTACTACCGGCAGATATCCGCCGATCTCTTGGAAGACAAGTGAAACCATGGACTTTCACGCCTGCGATACCGTCGGCTCCACCTTTATTCCGGGGCTGGTTGGCCGATGCATCGCGTGAGAGTGAGTATATATGCGTTTATTGTGCGTTGCAGTCAGTGGCGTACGGTGGATGTCATTCTGGGTGTGCTTTGTTTGAAAAGAACAACAAAGATTTTTATTCTTCTACTTGAAAATGCATTATTCAAAATATCTTGAACACTGTTAGTCATTATTACGATAAAGTAAAATTTAAAAATACTAAAAAATACTATAATAAATTATCATTATAATTATAATAAATTATCATTATGATTCTCTAAACATTTTGCGATTGTGCGGCGCACACCTAGCACACCCGGAATATACGCCCCTGGTTGCAGCTGCCCCATCGTGCGTTTGGGTTGTTTGGTTAGGAAACGCAAGAAATTCACGGCTATCTTTCTCCGGCGTGAAGGTGAACATTTTCATTAGATTTCTAATCGTTAATTGCGTTTTAAGGCGTTGGAATATTTAATGTGGTTTGGTTGAAGGAGTTTTTTTTTATATCGCTGATTTTAATTAGAAGAGCAAAGGTTGAACTTGTATCTGATATCGGAGTAGTGTAGTAGCGTTGTATGTGCACTTACCGTGGCAGCATTTTGTAATTCATTAATTATGCATTGATGAATGTTTATTGAATATTCAAATTATCAATTGGTGGTAGAAGATTGGTCTTTTATATTTTTTTTGGCTTAAAATTTCATCCACTATTAGTAAAGTAAAAAAGTTATTCAGTAAATCAGTTACCCTTAAAGCGTATAATTCAATTATTTTATAAAATAACTGCCCGCAGCTAAATAGTTATTTTATGAAATAACGAATTCCACGCTTTAATACACGCTTTCATTCTAATTTTTGTAAATTTTAATAGAATGAAGTTTACTCCATTAAAATTTACAAAAATCCGAAAATATCAAAAAACGGACTTAACCGAATTGGTTTCTGAGCGGCTCATATATCAAAATTCATTTTCTTCAACCCTTTTCAATTTTGAAGTTCTCTATCTGGTATACCTATTGATTCGTGTCAGTAGAGTTAGGTATATAAGAAACATCGGTAAACCTAGCGTTAATGGTAACATATCTAAATTTTAGTAGATGTAGCGTTCATAGTTTTAATCGTTAATTCCGAGGCGCGGTAAAAGGAGGAAGATAAATTTCATGAAAACACGGACGTTACAGCGAGCAATAAAAATACCGATTCTGCAGCTTTTTATCTTCCCGTATGTTGCACATAAATATTCATGATTCCGCAATCTCATCTATCAAAAAATGAAATTGCTAGAAAGCCGATTCGTCTTGTTGCACTTTCTTCGATCTCGATGGAACACAATGTATTCTGGCAAAACGCCTATGAAAACCTGGCGATGGACTTATCTGTTATTTTTTACTTTCCCGCGGATGTAATTTAGCATTATAGGAGAAAGGATGTTTGTAGGTAACGCGGAAAGGGGGATGTATCTTTATGAAATAATAGATCGAACGAGTATTCGTCGTGCTTACGTACGTATTTTTATTTCTTGAGTATCGAGCAGTTCGATAAACATTTCCTCCCGCACGATGGAAGCCAAAATATACATGCTTTCATCGTTCGCATTGAATAACATGAACGAGAGAATATCGGATTTAAATGAATTTCACTTTCGAGGAATAAATTAAGACTAAATTTAGAGAGCCAATCGAGGAAGTCGTGTTTCGTGTTACACGATCACTTTCTATGTCTTATGTTACCCACGGCGTGAATGTATCACCTAATCCTCTAAATAGAATTTTCATCCAATTTCCAAGGCACTTTCCAAACGGAATCTTGTATTCTTTGTACGGTCATGTTCATCGCGCCAGTAGAATTCGACGACTTGAAAATCAGCCACGATACTTTGAACGCAAAGCCACGATAATTTGATTATGTAATTGGGTGAAACATTCTGAGCGTAGGGTAAAAAGATAGTAGATTCTAATTAACGATTAGTTCCCTAACGCTTTCTTTCTTGTACTTGCATCATTATCGTTCACGTTACTTTAGCCGGACAATTGGCCAGAAGACACAGAGAAACAAACATAACCTTAATCGTAAGATTAGCTCAGTCGCTACGCCTAACTTCTATTTACACTCTCGATCGGTTTACATAATACATAATATCCCGTCGATTTATCCATAAAAGGAGACAAGAGAAAGAAAGAGAGAGAGAGAAAGATAGAAAGACAGACAGACAGATAGATGAAGATAGAGAAAGAGAAACAAAAAAGAATTCTTTCTCAACGGTACTGCCTAGAGCCTTTAGTAACGCATATCACAGTTTCAAATTCAATGTTTTCCGCAACGCAATTTTCTCCCTGCTATAGAAACCATTTTTTCAGTGTATCATTTTATTACGCTGAACCAAAGCGCAATGGACTTTATAACGATGTCGTCCTTCGACTAGAATCGCAACGCTTTTACCTATAATCGATATCATTGCGAAACTAGAAGTTCGATAAGTTTAATTACAGCCATAACCGCTCTCAAAATTATGAAAGTATTTCACGGTAGATTATAAGTATAAACGTTGCAACGATAGGTCAAGAACGTGTAATATCTTTCTAAGGAAACTTAGTCCTGTTTTCGTGAATCGCAGCTAAGTCATTAGCCAATGAACTCCAACCTGAAGTTTTCACATCGATAATTGTACTAGTTCTCATCGAATAAATCAATGAATTCATCTCGACGTTAACTTTATCGCTATAATAATTGAATTAATTCCTCCCTGGCCTAAAATAATACTTGAACAGTTGGCAGGATTTGATCGTAGGAAATAGCGAGAGAGCACTTTGTAAGTTCCATCAAATCTAAGTTCTACAGATTCTACATGGATACTTTCACAGAAATGCATTTTACGAGTAATACTAAACGACCTTTGTAAAATAGAAGATAAAGAATCCACTTTGTTCCGTTGCAAGTCTACATTTATAAAGAAACGCGGACTTGACACCGAAATAACGACGTAAAGTACTTCAGGTTTCAAATGACAAGCGATAATGTATCGCTGCACGGAATTACGTGAACTTTCCGCGACGATTTCAATCCAATCGCATCGAGAGCACGTATTAGTTGTATATTTATAAATATAATGCTTTCTAACGAGAATATGCTTGTCTTTGTTCGAATAAATGATATTTCAGCGCATTAAACGAATTATGCCAACGATGCAAATGGATTACGGCGAGCGTTCTTTTCGTTAAAGTCCGAGCAAAAATAGCAGGATCGAAACATATCGTAATTTCCACTCGGTCGAAAGCACGCTTCGACGATCAAAGAATATGTAATCTTTAAAAAAAATAATACGAACTATATCGTTTCGTTTCTTTCCTTAAAACTTTCCAGATCGATGTCATTGTTACGCAATTGAACGGACAATCGGACTCGAGATTAATGTTCTCCAATCGCCGGAATATTCTCCAGAGTCTCTTAATCCGGCTTTACATACTGGAATGCGACGTTTTTTCTTTTTATGACAATTGGGTAAACTATTTTTGCCAATATCACAAAATCCACAGTCAATTGCAGAGAATTGTAAAAAAAAATAAAAATAAACATAAATGACTGCTTTTTAGAATTAAGAATAAAAAATTCCGTTCTGAAACTCCAGCGACGATGAAATCCTATGGGAGGATTCCGCGACGGAAAGAATTTTTCAAAGTCATCGTTCAATTACAATCCGTAGCACTTTTTACACGCGTATAGCTATCGTTCATGCACATGTGCGACGCTACAGATAATTTACATTTTCATTAACATTTTAAAACTCCAGTTCATCTGACCTGATCTAACAATAGAGAAGCTGCTAAGTCTACGTCGTATTCAGTCTGCTTCAGAGCACCCTCGCACTGCTGCCTGTCTGCCAAACCCAATCTGAAATTCATATTGATCAAACTTGTAAATATAATTTCCACATAATTCGAATGATTTCACACGATAGCTCTACCGCGATTGCACAATTCGATTGTGAGATTTAAGCGTGTGTCTCAGAGCAATTGTATCATTAAACCTGCCAAGCTGGTCGAAATGACAGATTCCCACATTTTTCGAAAAATTACCTACATTTGTAGGGAAGCCATGAAGTCAATATTCCACTTTCTCTCTTAAAAACGTAAATGAATTGATTAATCATCTATATCACCCCTTTTTTCAAAGTAATTTTGAAGATTGAAATTAATAATTTTGATTTAACGGCGGTAGTTCGAGTGCTAGTCTTCAGTTACGATATACTCTAACTGTGGAGAGTTCAGAAAATGACCACAGAATTGCAGATGTGTGTTTTATAATCTTGGAACCACAAGAAACAATGTACATTTAATCCCTTGCCGTACAATAACGAGTGACACTCGTGATGCGGTAAATTGGATAGGAAATTTGCAAGTTTTGCAAAGCCTATCAAATTGACAATAGTGAGACGCGACACGATAAAATTATTTCTGTAATATTAATGTTACGTTAAATTATACGATACATCAAGAATCACCGATCGATTTTCATTTCATCACTATAATTCTGAATTATTGCCGAGACAGTCACAAATGAAATCGTACGGCAAGGGTCTAACACGTTGAATGCCACCGATAATTCGGTAGTTTCATCATTTTTACAAAAGTGAAACTTTTTCTATTAAAATCACATCTTTACAAAGCAGATACCTTAAAGATACAAATAGTTATATAGTCAGCAGGACATTATCTTTTAAATGCCAATATTTAACCCTTTTAGTGCAGACTAGAAAAATTGATTAAATTAATAACAAATAATATAATTTTATAAAATCCACTTTTCGAAAAAATGTTTTCAATGAATTTTTTAATAATAATTCTTTTATTAAAATTGCTTTCGAACTATTTTCATTGCAAAAAATTTTCTTGTACGAGTCAAATCGGCTCACTTCAGTAACAATAAGTATATAATCAACATCCGTAAATCTAGCGTTCATAGTTTTTGGAAAATCTCAAATTTTCCTATCCCGTTTATCGCGTCACTCGTTATTTAGGGCAAAGGGTTAATAGTACTGGTCACCGGTGACCCCCATGGCATTCAACGTGTCAAATGGACGCAATACAAGAGAGAATAACAAATTTACCTAACAAGAGACTCGATCTTGGCCTGCCTATCTTTCAAAATCTGCTTGGCAGCCTGATTAGTATCCCAGCCAGTAGCTTGTAGCGCAGCCAGTATTTCCTGTTGCGACGCGTCCGTCGCCTCCCTCTGTACCTTCATCACTTTGTTTGCACGAAATTCGTCATTAAGGGACATCACTAACTGTTGAGAGGCCCCTGTTAACGGAGGGCTCACTCCGGAAGGGTACGCCGATGTTGAGGGAGCTAATTGAGTATTAACAACGGTTTCATTCATCTGAGGAGGTAAACTACGCATGGAAGAGGACTGCGACACCGTCGCATTATCCTGAGAGACGTTCGTGTGCGTAAGTTGCAGTAAATTAGGGCCGACCGTTAGATTGCTAGCTAAATTGGACTTCATTACCGGACATTGATTCTGCACGAGACCATTCTGGACCGATTTAAGTGGACTCCATGTCGGCGGAGGATTATATACAGGAGGCTGCTTCAAGTGTGGACTGAAGTCACAAGGATGACCTTGAGAAGGGTAATTCCGTATCGTTTGACCGGTTCGTAGGTTCGTTTGTAAGTTACTGGCAGCTTCTTGATAATGACTATGACTTAGATTCGTATCAGAAACACTGCCGCTCGCATTGGATGCACTCGAGGCATAGTAATTTCTGAGTATATTCTGCTGGACAGTCTTATTGTAAAGGGTATTGAATTCATTCTGAGACAACTGCTCTAAGTTAGGCACCGTCTGCTTCAATTCGGCGTACACTTGTTCAGAGAACATCACACTCGCCGGCTTAGCCGTTGCGTTGGCGTTACTGGAATGAGCTTGATGAAGATCATTTTGAATCTGATTGATTCCATGGCCATGGCTCGTGCCAGTTACTGGGGGATTTTGGAAGTAGACACCTTGATTGACGATCATGGAACTCTGCGCTTGATTGAAAGTCGTCTTGGTACTGCTCACGTTACTCGAAGGGTGCGACAAGTTACTTGGTGCGATTTGAAGTAGATTTAAATTAGGTTGAGGCGTTGTAAGTACTCGACTGACGCTAGGCTCGTTCGAATAAGTTTGCTGAGGTAGCTGAACCTGCGACTGTTGCCAAATCTGCCCCACTATGGCGTCAGTCGGGGTTTCCGAGACTCGTTGCTCAGATTGCGGTCGAGGCTGTTGCGCTATGTTCGTGCTCTTCGATTGCCATGAATTTTGAACCTTGCTCGGCAAATTACTCGTCCTGTGATCAACCTGCGGAGACTTCGGTTTCACGGATTGAGGCGGTGGTCTTAGCGTCGGGATAGCTGTGCTCTCCTGTAACTTGTTCACGGTGCTATACGATTCGGAAGTGCCTGGATTCTGTTGGCTAGGATTCGTATTCTTGCTCGCTTCCTTCTCTCCCAAGTGTTTCTCCAGCTCGGCGAGAAAAGCAGGATCGAGTTTCTTAGGTGAGGGAGCACTGCGAGTATTAATTGTCAATTCGTTTAAACTTTGGGCGAGATCGTGATTGGATTTTGGCTTAGGTGGACTCTCGTTAGGACCGACGGGAGGTGGAGGTGGTGCATCGGGAGTTGCTACGTTGCGACTAGCGACATTAACATATGTCTGAGTGGCATGTTGCAAGTCCTCCGGCCAGATGTCGCAGTTTGGTATGAAAGGACTAGGTATGTCGATTTCGCTGTAATGATTCTGAGCGTATGCATTACTTTCGTCTACGTCGACGTTCACGTTGAGATTAATGCTGTCGTTTCTGCTGTCTTTGCTCAAGTTTATAGAATAATGATTGACGTCCGGTGCAGCTTCCGGCGTAAAGTAATTTGTACTCTCTTGACTACTGCCAGGCTCTTGATTTTGAACGTTTCCGTAAGCTTGCGTCTTGAAGTACCGATTACTCACATCGGAAGGTACGTGGCTGTAGTATCGCGAATGAGGAAGCTTCATATATACCGATGATGTGTCGAAAGGATCGGAATAAGCTGGATCGACGTTGCCTGGGAAATTAGCGTACGTTCGAGGATCATCATCTGGCCAAGTTTGCTGTTGCGGTCGTTCCATATCATCGATAGGTTCATCGAGAATGTTCACTACTCTCCGGGAGGCAGTTTCTGTTTGGGCTACGTTCGTGTTAGCTAATTCTTCCGGCGAGAGATCGATTAAGCTTCCTTCTTGACTGCTGGTCGGTGCTGACGTGTTGGTGGTTTTTACTGGACTTGCTCGAATGTCGTTTTGAAGCTTCGTGTAGTTAAATTGTTTCCTCGATCGGGGCGTACCGCAGGAGAACTTCTTCTTCAGGTGGCTGTCCGATGTTGATGATACACCTACGATATCCGGCGGTTCCATGGGATTTCGAAGGTAAACGTCGTCGATGTAAATAGGGCTTCCCCAACTTTTTCCAAATGGCGCACCATGTCCGGTATGAATGAAAGAATTTTCCAGGGGTTTACTGATGTCCTCCGGTTGCTTGCGTCTCATAGGATCGACCAAGCACCGTGGAAATAGTCCTACCTGGTAGGTTCGTTGATTCTGACCCTTCCACCAGTAATTTTCTGGTCGACCGTCGAGAATTACTATCTGGTCGCCGCTCTCGATCGTCATTTTGTCAGCTTCGTCGAAATTATTCACAGCTTTCATGACAGCCGGCACCATACCCGTTAATGACGATCTTAAAGTAGCGAAAGTCGGTCTTTCCGATGGCTCTCTCGCCCAGCAGCGTAACATCAGTTGATACATAACTGGCGGCGTTGCATCCGGCTCGTGCAATCGTTCTCCCTCTCTGTCGATCTTTCGCAGAATTTCCGAACCATTCAGACCTACCCATGGCTCTTCGCCGAACGTTAACATTTCCCATAAAGTCACACCGAACATCCACACGTCCGAGGCGTGGCTAAATTGACGGGCTTTTAGGGACTCTGGAGCGCACCATGGGAAAGGTACCTTTTTATGCTCCGTCATGACGTAA
This sequence comes from Cerceris ruficornis, assembly GCA_963989415.1. Classification (NCBI taxonomy): domain Eukaryota; kingdom Metazoa; phylum Arthropoda; class Insecta; order Hymenoptera; family Crabronidae; genus Cerceris; species Cerceris ruficornis. The sequence continues at coordinate 6,374,518 of OZ022530.1, read as the reverse complement.
CAATCCTCCTGCTGAGGCAGTGCTCTCATTAGGCCGAAATCGCCAATTTTGACTTTATCTATTGAACTTAAAAGTACGTTTCTACACGCCAAGTCACGATGTAGAAAGCGCTTCGCTTCCAGGTATGCCATTCCAGTGGCAACTTGTAAAGCATAGTTGCAGAGAGTTAACACTGAAATTTGGCCGCACTGTTTTCGTAAATAATCTAATAATGCTCCCAAGGGAGCAAGCTCCGTTACCATCATCATTGGCTGTGATAACACCACGCCGTACAATCTGTAAATAAAATGCATAGGAGTGTTTAAAAATAATGAAATGTAACGGTTAACGAGATGATAGAACGTTCAACATGTTTATTGCCATATATACCTAATGAGATTGTGATGATCCAAAGTATGCATTGCTTGAACTTCCGACACAAAGTCTTCTACGACGCTCGGTTGTGTGAGCGCATCTGCTTTCAAGACTTTTACAGCAACCGGTAATGCTCTTCCAGACGGAGACATCCATTCTCCGCGTCTAACGACGCCAAAACTCCCGTCCCCCAATTTAATAGACAGAGTCACATCTTTATCTTGTATGAGGCATGTCAGCACAGAAGAACCTTCAATTGGCTGCGAGGATCTTTTATTACTCTTTGCGCTGCTGCCTGGCCTGATCTTGGTAATTAAACTCTTCTTCCATTGTGTATTTCTCTTCTTCTTCACGGCGTCCAACAGTCTCCTGATTCCTGGCTTTCCTAACCCTATCTTCTCGAGGTCCTCCGGCTGCACGTAATCGAAGTGATGCAACCTAGTGACCTGGAGATCGTCTCGAATTCTGGTGAAGAATTGAGAAAGCTGTACGTCGTGCAGCAATTCTTGCAGCCACTCTGTACCTTCATCATCCGCCATGTTCAATTATTCTAATATCCTGAAAGAAGACAATACCATTTCTGCAAGATCGAATATATTTGGTAAGCTAATTACTATTAAATAAAAAGTTTACTGCCGTCGAAGTACCATTTACGAATAAACATAGGAGTCGATACAAAGAAATAAATTAACACACAATTGGAATATTACATTTATTCGTTCGAAGAAAAGTCACATTACAAATCTTTATTACAACAATGGTACATCGAATGAATTAATATTGTTTAAGGTTCTAAATAAACATTAAATAAGTCTATTGCACGGAGAAGAATTCAGAATCATTGTGTAGGTGTCTGAAAACATACGGATGATGTATTTATCATCTACTATCGTCTCCCCCTGAACAGGAAATGAAATAATGTTTAACTACCAGGAGTAGTAACTACGGCATACGCCATACCATGCATTGCTTTGTGTACACAAAAAAGCCCTACACAAAGTTGCACATACACTGTACATGAAACGTACATCACACTATTGCAACAATGTATCTTAATACAATATTAACAAGTTTCATTACATGCAGAATAATTCTAAAATTAGTAATTATCGAAAAAAAATCAATCTTCAATTTTCAATTCATTTCATTCCGTTTTCTTTAAATACCGTAGAAAAATATCGAAGTATAATTCGATAGATCGAAGACAGTCGCCGCGTTGAAAACGAATTCATCGTAAGTATTCAAAAGAATCATTCATAATACAAGTTAATCGTTAACAAGGCCATAATTCAATCAAGAACATTCGATGCTTCAATAAAAAGTCTGCAGTAAATAGAGAAAAAAAAAGCAACGAATGTAGCTAAAAGGAAAATTACCTTTCGTCAATGGAAGCACTTTCGAGAGCAGTTACGTTTTCATTATTTCGGCTCGCACTGCGATCATCGCGAAACGGCTCTATTTATCTCTCCGCGCATTCGCAGCGTCAAGAAATTCGAGTAGAGTTCGGCGCGACGAAATTCGAGCAGAATCATTGCCGCTCGAGTTTCAGCATCGTTTTTTTTTACTCGCACACGCGGCACACGATGAATAAAGTCCACGAAAATTAGGAAGTTGAAGGAAGAAATCGGTGAACGACGTTCAGAGGGAACGTTAGAGCAGAGGAATAACAAGGAAATCGCGACAACCTTCGCGTCGGAATTCCAGTTGCACAGCGTCCGCGAGACTTTCACCGTATGAATTTCTCACACAATGCATTGTTATGCATTCGACATCGAAGGCTGTTTAACCTTAAAATTCACGCGGATATCAGCGATACAGTTCCGTGAACTTTTCAGGAAAGATCGCGGAGTATCGGGCCGCCCGTACGTTCACACCGCGGCGACAGCATTTTCGTCGGTTTTTTGTTATTTTACGGCAAGCTCAGGCTCTCTGGAGGGACACAAACAAAAAACGTAACTGCCCGACGAAACACAATTTTACTACTGCCACGGATCATGCAAAGATGCAGCCGTGAACTCAATTCCGAGAGGGCGCCATCTCATGAGTTGCAATAATCGATCGTTTCTGCGAAACGCATCGGCAGTTTTGCAATGCAATTAATCGACACTGTTTTATGCCCTTTGATTGTAAATGTTCTCTGGTTTTTTATAGAATCATTAATACGCATGGAATTCTTTATTTACTTCGTGTAAATAATGAATAATTGGAGTTCAAGAGACTCTGACCAAAGTCCCTAGAAGACGTAGCAATTTCCCCTTCGGCAAATTTAAATAGCGCGCGGTTTACGAAGTTTGCGATTCACTTGGTGGAATTGATATGAAACATGATAATTTGTTCAATTATAACGTTTAATTGAATTATTGAATACATTTTTGTAGAAGTAATGGTGTTATTTAAAGAAACTTTAACATTGAAGAGAAAAGAAAACTCTGAAGCAGTGATTCTCAAATTGGGGTGCGCGGTCCTCTAGGTGACCGCGAAAGGGTCACTTAATTGAAATTTTGGGTTTGTTCAGGCAAAGCAGATCCACCCATTCCATTGAATGTACATTTAATAACTAAAATACGATATCTTCTAAATAAACAGTACTCTGTCAAAGACTGTTTCGGAAACAGCAACCAATAGTTAATTGCAGGTAATTTAAAAAGGTCCACGAGCGATTGAAAACATTTTAGAGGTCGTCACGCAAGAAATCTTAAAAAAGATTGAGAATTACTGTTGTAAAGCAATTTCTGCACTTCTCTGTAACATCTACGGGCTTTAAATCTGTTATGCATATTAAACAAGTACTTTGGAAAAATAGGAATCGAAAGGTGGAAATTACGATCGCTTAAGTAATTTGTTATTTTAAGTTACATGTGAATTATATACCATACCGGTTTTCTATGAATTTGTGAACCGTTTATAACAAAGTAGGAATCCGTCAATTTGACGGCTTCCGTAGATGTAGTGTTCAACTTCAATGTCGATATTCTATTTCAAGGTGTAATTTCATATTGTTCTATTTTAATTAAGTCTGAGAAATTAGCTCGACGTACTCAAATGAACAGAAGATGCGCTGTCATTTCTTGTTCGCGTCGAAGTCAGGCGCAGTCGCAACGAAATATATTTCTATCGTCAGTCTGCCATTGACCGTCGTCCGCGTTTCGTGTTTTTCTTGTAATCTGTTGCTTCTCCCATCCTCTCCTTCAGAAAACAAACAATTTACTGTGCATCAACGATCAAACGCTTCCGCCGCATTGTGTCGTCCATGACTCTTAACCTCACTTATCTCAGATTGCTAATTTTCTATGAAAGATCAATTTATAGAATTAGCTTTCGTAATCTCGATTATGCTCGTGCTGTGTTAGCAGTGTCTGTGAACAGGAGACACGTTGATACGAGATAGATCAACAATTCTGATCGGTACAGCTGAATGAAGAAATATGAAAACTGCTCGTTACGTTCACAAATGTAGCGTAAACAGAGGAGAATGTTCCAGCTTGCATTTGCGTTATCCTTATGTAACGTGAACGCATCCAAAGGTTTTAATCCTTTGTACTCTAAGAATGTTTATTACATGCATTAATGTCAAAAGTTCTTGCGATATGTATTTCACGAATTATGTTAAGCGTTTCATTCAAAGTATTCCTTTTAGGTTCATACATTATCAAACGTTTTGTAGAAGCACTCTAAACTTGGCTCTTAGATTGTTTACTGACTTGTCAATTTTAACTATTATTTTTTGTGTTATTTAAAGTCAAATATTTGTTTGTATCGAGTCCAAGTAAATGTCTTACTTGTATGAAATTTTTTTTTGTATTTGAATTAATATTTGCAATGTTTTTGCAATTATCTTGGTTGCCAGTATTTCAAGATGCAAAGATACGATTTGTAATGTTTTAGTCTGATAATAGTAATTCTAATAACAATATCTTTACTCTTGGAAAAAGGAGGAAAAATTGAGAAATATCTTTGAGACAGGAAAAGTAAAAAAAACAAGGTGGAGGAATATAAATTTTATAGGATACTTTCTGAGAAAGATACAGTTCCACAACAGTTCGAATTTTTTACTCAATACAAAAGTCTGAAATACACCATTTTTGCGAAGTGTTCACTATTTCCAATAATCCCTTTTAATTCGTTAATGAGAAATTTGATAATTAATAAAAATATATGCTTGACTATTTCGGAAGTTTTCAGCTATTAAAAATAAAATTAAAATTAAAACTGAGAAGTTTTATTCGAAAATTTCGAATTTTTGTCCGACGGATAAATATTAGATCCTTATTTTTTCAATTATTATTTCTGAACTACACGTTCTTTTGCCTGACACAACATTTTAACATACCCATTGAAATTTACTGCACTCCATTTCGTAAACTTACAAAGTCCAACATTTTCAAAAATAGTTTCACATCCCGATAATTACAATTCGTTTCCGGCGATGGAACCACCGCTTGCAATTGGAGCACAAAGGGTTAAAACTACCCCTTGGTATTACCGAATCAACTACGAAGATTTCACCCGCATTTTTGTATTCGTAAGGTATCGAAACCTGATGAAAATTCATTTATCTCCACCTCTCACATCATCCAAATTCTTCCACCAATTTTGTTAAAATTATAAAGCGAAAATAAAACCGACTACATTCCCCTTGGACGTTTATTTTTACCCTATGTTTACCGCAGCTACCTTACACCGTAAAATACGGAATACTTTTATATTATTTCCTTTATGTTATCCACGCTAGGTATTACGTTGCATTTATGAAGCTTATCGCACAAAATTACCAATTCGAGCAATTATATATAATTTCACTCGAGATAAAAACAAGAACGGAATGCAATACACATCTGACCTAATTTATTCCATCACTCTACGACATCCTTTACGATAGCGAATGCCATAGCTATGCATTTAAATTGCTGAATTAAAATTTTGTAAGTGATTTCATTTTATATCGTACAGTTTTAACACTAGAACTATCGGCATCATATCTTTTATATTTAACTGTGCTTAATAACTACTTTGGAAGAAGGGAAGTCAGGAAATGAAAAAGGTAATTTTTAGAGAAAATTGGGAACCGATCATTGTGATCGGTTTGGTTTTAGTGTTAAATGAAACTGGTAGAATGAAAATAATTTAATGCCGAGCATTATTGCATTTCCTGCAAAGCAGGAAAGATCCTTTAATTAATAATTAACAAAAGATGACATATTTCCATTCCATTCGCAGCGTCGGATACGGTTAGTGTTAAAATAAACCTAATTCAGAAATTTTATGGTGCTTTTTCCACTGACTTTTTCAACTTGACAATTTTAAGAAAGTCTTAACTTTCCTTCGTGTCAATTTTAATTAAGTTCTTCTATATTTTACGAGTGCCATTCGCTATTGTAGGGCAACGGGTTAAAGGTCAAAGTAACCCCTTGCACTACGATTCCTACTGTGACTGCGTTTGCAATAACCCAGAATTAAATTGACGAAGTATATGTTTCCCAATAATTTACGGTGCAATAAATATCGTAGAAATGGAAGTAAAATTAACCCCTTAAGGACCGGTCACCGGTTACTTGTATATCTCATATAATTTACAGCGGTCCTTAAAGTGTTAATATCGCGATAATTTTGAATATTTTGATATTTTCAATTTGACAATTTTTCAAAAACTTTCTCTGTTATGCACGCCACCAGTGTCAGTTGCTAGTGTAGGGCAAGGGGTTAAAAAGGGCAGTGTAACCCCTTGCCTTATGGTTCCTGCTGTGACTGCGTTTGCAATAACCCAGAATTAACCCTTTGAAAATATCTGATTGTAGTTTATTGACGCATGTATACACGGTTAGAGTTACAAAATTGAATCACAACCGTTGAAATATGAATACGCAAATAGTAATTCGTAACTTCTATACATTAACACTACGACTGTCTGATAAAGAAGTACTTTTTAATCGCCCAACATTTAATATCTTTCCATATTTAAAAATTCTCCGTCCGCAAAGGGTTAAATTGACGAAATAAATATTTCCCAATCATTTATAATGCAACAAATATCGTAGAATTGAAATTAATATTAATAACGCGATAATAACTTCATCCCCGCCGTGTCACCCGATATTTTCAATTTGACAATTTTCCAAAAACTTCAAAATTCTCTATTATCCACGGCCCGAGTGTCACTCGTTATTGTAGAACAAGGCGTTAATATCGTAAAGGAACGATAAATTCCTATAAACCCTTCACATCAAGCACATTAATTTCCATCGAAATCTCGAATTACGAGGACAAACATCCCCTAATGAATTCAGTGGTTTTCGTAGCGTGACTACGCATATCTTTGTTCGTGATCAAGCCGTGTTTCATGTGGGTGCTTCAGGGTGGTGGGATTAGGGGGTGGGATGTTGATAGGGAAGGTAGGAAGGGGTGTGAATGTGTGGACAGGCGGGTAAACGGAGATGTAGACGTACGCACCCCTCTGATCGACGAACCGTGCCACCCTAGATAAAACACCTACATCGAAGCAACTTGGACAGGCAAATATTGGCGGATAGGGTTCGACTATCGTGCTTAACCGTCATTGAGATTAGTATCTTAAATTAGCTACAGTTAATGCACATTTTGGCATGTTTTGTGCAAAATTGAAGTTTGATAGAATCTCTTTATTTAGCGATAAAGTCACGTGGTACATTCTGTATTGATAAGTATATTTTTGGGATATATTAAAGGCTAAGGGGAAATTGAGTATCGAATTTGAAAGCGTTGCATTAAGGAGACACCGGTAATGCACTTCTGAATGGTTTTTAATATGCAAGGCGGTGTAAGTGGAATTACTTTTTTAAAGATGTTGATGCGCGGGTTTTTTTTGGATTAATGGTAATGAGATTTCGCCTTCCTGGTTTAATGGAAATTGATACTTAAATTGGTTATTGTCGATGCACTTAACCCAACCAAGCATCTGCATTATACTTTGAAAGCTACCAGGCAATAATAATTTCTGCAACTAGCTTTCAAACATACCCCTCAACCACCACTGCATCCCCAAATCGTATCCTTCCTGAGACCTAAATTTTCGATGTCTCCAAGTATCAGCTGCACCCAATAAGAATTACTCTTTGAATTCAACCGAATTTCACCCCGTACTTTCAAACCTACCCTAAAAGAACTCAGTTATCAGCTCATTCCCAAATTTCATCCCTCTAAGACTTAAACCTGCAGCACCTCCACATGTTGTTAGCAATTTCCAACAAAAGTTAGTCTCTCAGCCCAACCGAAAATTCACCCCATACTTTCAAATTCACCCCAGAAGAAAACCACCCCCAGTTCATTCTCACATCTCATCCCTCTAAGAGACGGACAAATCTCATCCCTCTAACGTTTAAACGCTTAATACCGTCAAGTATTGGCAACAACCTAACAAAATTTACTGTTTAAACACAACCAAAAACTCACCCCATTTTTAAAATCTACCCCAAAGGAACACCCCTACCAGTTCGTCCGTGAACCTCATCCCTTTAGGACTTAATGGCTCAATGTCTCCAAGTATTGGCAACACTCAACAAAAATTACTTCTTTAATAAAACCAAAAACTCACCCCATTTTTAAAATTGCCCCAAAGGAACCCCTCTACCAATTCGCCCGTGAATCTGATCCCTCTAAGACTTAATGGCTCAATACCTCCAAGTAGTAGCAACTCTGAACAAAATTTACTTTTTCAACAAAACCAAAAACTCACCCCATTTTTTAAATCAACCCCAAAGGAACACCCCTACCAGTTCGTCCGTGAACCTCATCCCTTTAAGACTTAATGGGTCAATACCTCCAAGTATTGGCAACACTCAACAAAAATTACTTCTTTAATAAAACTAAAAACTCACCCCATTTTTAAAATCTGCCCCAAAGGAACCCCTCTACCAATTCGCCCGTGAATCTGATCCCTCTAAGACTTAATGGCTCAATACCTCCAAGTAGTAGCAACTCTGAACAAAATTTACTTTTTCAACAAAACCAAAAACTCACCCCATTTTTGAAATCAACCCCAAAGGAACACCCCTACCAGTTCGTCCGTGAACCTCATCCCTTTAAGACTTAATGGGTCAATACCTCCAAGTATTGGCAACACTCAACAAAAATTACTTCTTTAATAAAACCAAAAACTCACCCCAATTCTGAAATCAACCCCAAAGGAACACCTCTACAAATTCGCCTGACAATCTCATCCCTCTAAGACTTAATGGCTCAATACCTCCAAGTATTGGCAACACTCAACAAAAATTACTTCCTTAATAAAACCAAAAACTCACCCCATTTTTAAAATCTACCCCAAAGGAACCCCTCTACCGGCTCGTCCGTAAATCTCATCCCTCTAAGACTTAATGGCTCAATACCTCCAAGTATTGGCAACACTCAACAAAAATTACTTCCTTAATAAAACCAAAAACTCACCCCATTTTTAAAATCTACCCCAAAGGAACCCCTCTACCGGCTCGTCCGTAAATCTCATCCCTCTAAGACTTAATGGCTCAATAACTCCAAGTAGTATTAACACACAATAAAAATTACTTCCTTAAAAAAACCAAAAACTCACCCCATTTTTAAAATCTACCCCAAAGGAACCCCTCTACCGGCTCGTCCGTAAATCTCATCCTTCTAAGACTTAATGGCTCAATACCTCCAAGTATTGGCAATTCTCAACAAAAATTACTTTTTCAACAAAACCAAAAAGTCACCCCATTTTTTAAATCTACCCCAAAGGAACACCCCTACCAGTTCGTCCGTAAATCTCATCCTTCAAAGACTTAATGGCTCAATGCCTCCAAGTATTGGCAACAACCTAACAAAATTTACTTTTTCAACAAAACCAAAAACTCACCCCATTTTTAGAAACTACCCCAAAGGAACCCCTCTACCGGCTCGTCCGTAAATCTCATCCCTCTAAGACTTAATAGCTCAATACCTCCAAGTATTAGCAACACTCAATAAAAATGACTTCCTTAATAAAACCAAAAACTCACCCCATTTCTGAAATCCACCCCAAATGCACACCTTCACAAGCTCACTCCGAAATCTCATCCCAGCAAGGCTTAACCGTTGAATATCTCAAGAACTACCAACACCCAACAAAAATGCCTTTCCGAATAAACCCAAAACCTCACCCCATTTCTAAAATCCACCCCAAACGAACACTTCTACCATTCATCCGCAAATCTCATCCCCTAAGGCTTGAACGCTCAATATCTCAAGTATTAGCAACACAACAAAAATGACTCTTCCAACCCAACCAAAAATCCAATCCATTTCTCAAACCTACCCGAAATCGACCACCACCGTCGCATCCCCCTTAGACTTAAACGCTCGATACCTCCCTCTCCATAACAATACCATGATCGCATCACGAATTCGGCAGAAAAAGCCTTCAAGATTATGTTTCACCTGGAACATCTCCCACCCCGGTGGCCTGACTCGCGCTGTAAACAAAATCGAGGGTTCGCGGACGCTTCGTGGGAGCCAGGACGGCCGAGGGGAGAGAGAGGCGAGAGAAGAGAGAGTAGGGAGAGTATGCAACGAGCTGCCGCGAGAGTGGCAGCTACGAGGTGTCTGACACTGGCAGAACGCTCGTGGAACCTCTCGATGCCGGGAAGCTCGTCGAACCTTACCGAAAATTCGTTCTACCGTGTTTCCTTCGTCGGCGAGATGAATAGAAAGCGTGCAGTTAATCTGCCCGGCAATGGGGCTTAAAGTCGTGTTCTCATGAGGAGCGAGGGAACTCGAAGAATTCTCCAACGTACCGCGCACTTCGAAGTTTAAATCGGAACTGCGGACTTTCCCGGTCGACTTATGAAGGGCATTTGTGCATGGTTCGTCGTATAAGTTCCGTATTCCGTGCACGTGCTATCGAGACACATCGACGGTGATGATAACGTCGATGTTGCATCGGACTTAATAACAGAGCCGCCGGTGAGAGAAACGTCGGGGGATCAGTGAAGTGTGTTCGTAATTGGTGCGATCACGAGGCGGATTTTGAAGAGCGGTCTCTCGAGGAGGTGGCGGATGTAAGGATGAAGTCCGAGAGTAACAATGGATATCTTAGGGCGAACATTAATGAACAGAGCGAAATCTCGGGGAGTTCTGGACAGGAGGCTGGCTCTACCAATGCTCTTCAGGTTTGTTTGGTAGTTTGATCGTTGTTAATCGCTCGATATTGGAGTTTCATTACGTTTGTAACTTTAACCCTTTCAACGCTGAATTTTATTTCTTCGGAACATGACTAATTTTTAGCAGTGTATGTTTTGTGACACGGGAAATGAAATGAAAATACGACTGAGAATGAAATATATTTTTTTTTAGGAGTATTCAGATTTTCAGCTGGGATAGCATAGATCCCAGTAGTATGTTACTGCTGGGATATTTTTATAGTAAATATTGTCATATAAACAAAATAATATATGGAAATAAATTGTACAGTAATAATATGAAAATTATATGATAATGTTTGGGATATAAATTATCCCAGTAGTGATGTAAGGGTTAAGATTGAAATATGAGAAGATGCTTTTGTTGTTTTGGATAGTGTTGCTTGTAGTAGGCGATTTATAGATTATCGGTCGATCAGCGTTTGCAAACGGAAAGTATATTAACCCTTTGCACTCCGAGTCATTTTTACTATGAGCTACCAGCTACTCCAAAAATATTTACAATTGTGCGAGCGCACGTCTATGGAATTATTGAAAATCTTGCTATATCATTAAAAAGAAGCGTATAAATTCTAAAATATTGTCTTGTAATAAAAAAATATATAAAAATACGCAGGATTTACCTGGCAACGGAGTGCAAAGGGTTAATAAGGTTCCGGTAAACGAAGTGATAAGGTGTTTACCGTAGAATTATCCTTGCGTGAATGTTAATACATTGCGGATTAGATATTTTAGTGGTAATGTAGTAAAACAGTTTCTCCTGTAAATAATTGATAGAGGCGCGTGATTATTTATTAATGAATCTTCCATTTTAATAGCAAAATCGATTTCTTTTTCTGTAGCCTGTACACGCGCTATAGAGAATGTTTCTCGCATTTTCTAGATTTTATTCAAACAGCAGAATCGAATTTATTCTGCTCCCGAACGAGTATACTTTTCATTAATTAAAAAATTGCCAATTTTCCAAGGAAAGTGCACTCCACGTAAACAGCAGAAGCCTTAATACAATTGTTTTTATAGCGACCCTTTGTCAATGCACTCAGATCTAATTTATATTAACAAATTAAATCGCAGACGTCTGACAAACTTGATCAGAATATGTTTTCTTGTTTTGTATTTTTTCGTTTTTAAAATTGTTGTTACCGTTATCATTAAATGATAATTTAGGAATAAATTCCCATAGATGACGAGGAATTTAACCTCGGTCCTATTGATTGCAAATCTTAGTGTTTATCTTCTTATCCATCTTAGACTCAATACTCTTTCTTTTTTTCTATTCTTTCAGCTTTAACTATACTCATTTTTCCTAGGACCCAGTGTTTCAAGTAGCTTCTAAAATCATTAAGGCTACTATATTATTTTATAATTAAAAATTTCCCAGATATAACGAGAGATTTGAATCAGCTCCACTGTGTGCCATTTCTGACCCAATAAACCGTCTATTTTTTCTATTCTTCCAGCTTTAACTGTTACTGTTATTTCTCCTAGGACCCACAATTTTTGGTATTTTATCAAGGCTACTATATTCATTTATAATTTACTAAAAATTCCCCAGATATAACGAGAGATTTGTATCAGCTCCACTGAGTGCCATTTCTGACCCAATAAACTGTCTATTTTTGTTATTCTTCCAGCTTTCACTGTTACAGTTGTTTCTCCTAGGACCCACAATTTTTAGTACTTTATCAAGGCTACTACTATATCAATTTATAATTTACTAAAAAATGTTCACAGATGGCGGGAGATTTGAACTCGGCCCCACTTGATTACAAGTCCTAGTTCTTACAGACCAACAATTGAAAGGTGATTAGGGAGCGACGTAACCTCACATTTTCAAACGCCTATTCCCGCCATTCCATTTTTGGAATTCTCAAACCCAGACTCCTAAAATAAACACTCCGCATAGTCTTAGAAGTTTGGAATTTCGAGAAGTTTGGAATTAAGAACTTTAGAAGTCTGGCTTTGGGGATTTGAAAAACGAAATGGCTGGAATAGACGGTTGAAAATGAGAGGCTCCGCAGCTCCCTAGCCATCTTTCAGTTATCGTTCTATACTTTCTCAGCCACTACAACCCCCGCAAAATACTTGATCTATCAATATCACATTTCCACTCCGGCCGTCTTTCTCTATCAATGAAAAGTCTGAACGTCTCTCGCAGGTGACTTATGGTCCCCGTGGAAACGTAACGACCACGGTGCTCCATCATCCTGGTGCCGCTAGGAGACCAATCGGTATAACGAGGGCCACGTCGATCACCAGGAGGCGAAGGATACCAGCAAGCAGGCAACAATTGCTCGGTGTCCTTGCGATCACTCTTCTGGCCACGTGTCTTTTCATCCTCTTACTTTTGGCGCTGAACACCACACGCGAATGCATTCAAGAGCCTCGTGAGTATATATTCTGCATGTCAGAACGTTGGCGCGATTGATTTTCCCGCGCGAATTTTAAATCCGGAAGGTTGCGGTATTCTTAACTCATTAGGATTCGTTATTGTTCTGTATTTTAGCTTTAATTGCCATTGTCATTCCAACTGGGAGTTACAATTTTAATATAATATTTAATATGATATATGAGCCGTTCAGTGCACAAATCGATTAACTCCATAAAACCTAAAGTGGAGAAACGTGATGAAATAGTATACACTCCTTTTCAAAATTTCCTTCAAAATATCAATACAAATAAGTATTGTAGAATATATAATCGTATTTAGCTTTCCTCTAACGAAGTACAAAATGAATAAGGTGGAATAGCCTTGGAATTAATTAGATTGACTTCTGAATTCAATTATTTATTATTCGATGGCCAAACGAACTTCGTCATTTAATGGTGTTAATCGTTATCATTACGAAAATTTATTCTAAACATAAAAAGTTAGAATTCCATTAAGTGCTTTGAGACTTAAATTCAAAAAAATTCAAAAAGTGGAGTTAATCGATTCGTGCACTGAACGGCTCATATATTGCAAGTAATAATTCAGGAAGAATCTCTAGATCGTGATTGATGAACTGTACATTAATTCGTTACCGAGAAAATTAAGAATTGTATTTTTTAACTTTTACTTTTATGGTGATTTCACCTAGGGTCTACGGGTTTAGGTAGACTTCACGAACCATGGAAGCTATAATAATTTATAAAAAATTTGCCAGAGATGATATTTCTATTCGGACCTATTAATTACGAGTAAGAGCTTTTAATTCCATGCACATCATGGACCCCTTAGCTTTCGTTTATGATTCATTGGTTCAATCCGATTTAATTAGCCCGTTGAATGAATTTTAATAGAATGTTTAATACGATATATATAGGTGGACACTTGTTGGTTGTTATTTGATTTTACCGCGTTGCCTTACTTTTTCTTTTGTGACTACGTTCACAATAATTCAAAATTACATTGGTAAAATAAAAGTCGATCGGTGATTCTTGATACATCGTGTAATTTAAAATAATATTGATATTATAGAAATAATTCTATCGTGTCGCGTCAATGATATGTTCAAATTAATAGATTTAGTAGAGCTTCAACAGTTATTATAGGGCAGGGGGATGAGTGTGTAGGTTTATGGGACAATTTTTGTTTAATTAAAAGTAATTGATGTTTTGGAGATGATAAATCATGTCGGATAACTTTGCGCGGATCGATTGTTGGCATTAAAATAATAGGGATAAATTAATATCGTTGTATTAAGACGAGGTTGATATTGGAAGGCTCATAATAAGTTGAATGTTTCTTGTGATAAAAAATGAGGGATTTTATTAGGTTAACGAGAAAGAATTTCATATTTTTGCGTCAAAATGAGACATAATTTGTGTCAAATTCAAATTAAAAGTTGTATAAGTATCGTAAAAAGAAACTTGCTAATTAATTGTTTTCTCGTAACGGTGATATAATTTAATATTGTTTTATTAATAGGGGCTTGATACTAATTAGGAATTTTATTAAATACTCGATATCTTGCGATGGAGAAAAGTTTGAATATTGTTGCAGCAATGGAAGATTCTAATTTAAAGTGAAATTAAAGTAAAATCTTGCAAGAACTATCAATTTTATTAAATAATTAATTGTACAGAAGCTGATAAAGGACTAATAGTACAAACAAATTTAAAAACAAAAAATCGTATTAATATTGTAGCAAAAAATGTACTCACTAATTATATTATTAATTTCACACGATCTTTCTCGTTGATCCCATAAAAAAATAGCTTTAATTATGTTCCTGGATATTCTATAACGGTGACCAATCAATAAATAGATAATTACTCGCTGAAAGAATTATCTAGTCCTCTTGCGACATTCTCAGTCAAATATTTAAGATCGATTAAGTGTCTTCGAGTTTCCTGCGATTTTTTATTCGTCAAAAAGGAGGAAAGGAAGAAAGAAAGACGTAATATGTTCCTGACGTAAAAGAAAAATGAAAAACGAGCGGAAGATGGATTGGAAGTTTCGCAAAAGTTACGGAGCCGCCGTTCACGTTGATTTTTTGCAATTAATAACACAATTGACCCATATAGATGTTGCCAGTGGAGATTCGAGAGTTTGATGATTGAAATTCAAGCGAATCGAGGACACGCGGCATTTATCACTTCAGAAGACTTTCGATTTTTGCAAATATTGCCGCCGGCTGGGCCGGATTGCCGTGTTCTTAAAGCAAATGCAAATACGTCCTATAAACATGCGATAATTCGATGTTTGAACAGTGCTCTAAGCGTTGAAAAGATATTTTCACTTTTCGCAATTTTCTTTCGATTTTTAATATTGCTGATTGCTAAAAAGATAATCTGCCATTTATTCGATATGTATTTTTGTTATGTTTCGTGGATATGTCTTTCAATCTTTTTCGGAGATTTATTTTCCTGTCCATTTAATAGGCATTTAAGAATTTTTTTGAAAAAACTAGTCTTTGAGGTTCTTCAAATGTATATCGCTCAATTTTTAAAATGCCAATTTTACCATTTCTGTGAAATATAAATTCACTACTTTTCAAACGTATCTGCCAATTCTTTTATCTTTTAAATAAACACTTCTGCGATGTTTCAGAATCCTCGGATATATATTTTCTTATTTTTCAGACAAACATTTCTACAGTTTCTAAAATCTCAATTTTCCTAATTTCCCTAATTTACATTATTCTCAATTTCCAAAAACACTGGCTTACAATTTTACAGATAGATATTTGTTCACTTTTTTAAAATAATCATAAATTCATATTTACTACCGCATTATCTTTATAATTTTTCAAACATAAACTTTTCCAGTCTCTCATACACATTTTAGCCAATTCTATAAATCACAATTTTTCTATTTTTCTCATAATTTCCTATTTATTGGCTAAAAATTCCCCTATTTATAAAATAAACATTTACGCGATTTCTGAGCTCTACATATACAGGATGTCCCAGGTTTTAATGTTCAAACTTTGTCAGTATATTCTATGGCATTAAATAAGAAAAAAATGTTATGTAAACATAGGTCACACAGAGCTTTATTAAAAAGTTATAACAAAAATACCTTACACCACTGGACTTCTATCTGTGGGGAACTTTGAAAGATATAGTATATCAAACACGAATAAATTCACGTAATGAATTAATAAAAAAGATTAATAATGCATTCAATGAAGTAAAAAAGAATAGAGACGAAATTCGCAGAGATCTTTGATCGCTGTCAATCATGCATTGTCAAGAACGGTAGACATTTTGAAATGGAGTATTAATTAACTGTGGAAGTGACGATGTCAAGTAGTAAATACATTGATCTGTTCGAGCTAATATTTGCAATAACAGAAAGTCGGTTGCTATTCCTATATTGCTTCTACTCTGTATTTTTGTTATAACTTTTTAACACTAGAACTACCAAACCAGTCAAAATGACTGGCACACAATTTTTTCCAAAAATTCTCCAAGTTTATAGGAGAGTCATACAATAAATATTCTACGTCCATCTCATAAAACATAAATTACCGAATCAATAATCTTTTTCACTTCTGAATTCTCCTTTTTTAAGGGGAATTAATTAAAAATACTTATTTAATATATTTAAATATAACAGATTTAACGTCGGTAGTTCTAGTGTTAATAAAGCTCTATGTGACCTATGTTTGCATAACATTTTTTTCTTATTTAGTGCCATAGAATATACTGACAAAGTGTTGAACATTAAAACCTGGGACACCCAGTATATTCTACCACATTTTACTAGATCGCAGCGCTGCTCGTGAAAATTGAAAAATAGTGATTTCATCGCAGCATCGCTCGTGCGACGAGGTAACATCGATCAGCCAAATCGAATCAAATCGAGTCGAGGCTATCAAGTTCCACTCGAAAGAGCCGCTTCATCGTGTTACATCGTAACAAGTGACACAGTTAATCAATTCTCTGTAGGGATATGGTAACGATGGTCCAGAAGCCAAATTTCTATCTATTTGTGCAATTTCGAATTTTTCTAGTAATTTTGAAGCTTGATAATTCTTCTAAGCGAGTGAGGCAGCTAATTAATTTTCTGCCGAATTTCTTTTTAGCTTTTGTATTTTTAATTTTGAAACTTCATAATTCTAAATAATTGGCACAGTTAATCACTTCTCTGCAAGGAGAATTTGATAACAATTGTCCAGAAGGTAAATTTCTATCTGTTTGTGCAATTTCTGATTTTACTTTTAATTTTGAAACGTGACAATTCTAAAGAAGTGAGATAGTTAAGTATTCCTTTTTTGGGACATTCAAACGATAGGCCAATAGCCGATTCTTTTTTCCTTCTGTATTTGAAATTTTGAAACCTGACGAGTCTAAATAATTGACACAGTTAATCACTTTTCTGTGAGGAGAATTTGATAACATTTGTCCAGAAGGTAAATTTCTATCTGTATGTGCAACTTCTAATTTTACTTTTAATTTCGAAGCGTGACAATTCTAAATAAGTGAGATAATTAAGTATTATTTTTTGGGACATTCAAACGATAGGCCAATAGCCGAATTTTTTTTCCTTCTGCATTTGGAATTTTGAAACCTGACGAGTCTAAATTATTCGCACAGTTAAGCACTTCTCTGCAGGGAGAATTTGATAATAATTATCCAGAAGCTAAATTTCTATCCGTATGTGCAATTTCTAATTTTACTTTTCATTTTGAAACGCGACAATTCTAAATAAGTGAGATAACTAATTATTCTTCTTTTGGGACATTCAAACGGTAGGCCAATAGCCAAATTTCTTTTTTCCGTCTGCATTTGAAATTTTGAAACTTGACAAGTCTAAATAATTCGCACAGTTAAGCACTTCTCTGCAAGGAGAATTTGATAATGATTGTCCAGGAGCCAAATTTCTACCGACACATGCAAGTCCTAATTTTTGTATTAATTTTGGAGAGCGATAATTCTTCTAAAAAGTAAGATTGTTAATTACTTTTCCGTAGGAATATGGAAACGTTAGCTTAAAAGCGAAATTTCTGTCGATACGTAAAACTTTCAACCTTTGTACGAAGTTTAAAACAGGTTAATTCCATTCTTCTCTCGTTAATTACTAAATTAAAAATCCATGAAACGTACTATCGTTAAAACTATCAATACTGTAATTCTATCCGAGCAAATTCATTCCATCCTTCATCGTCATCGACAATGAATACAAACTTAATTCCACCTCTCCGTTTACATTCCTCGCTCCCGATTAATTCATACCGTCAGATAATCCATCTTCAGCGTAATCGCACAATTCCGGGATTAATTAGTCTCCCCCCTGATGAATATTATTCACCGACACCGTTTGGAAATGTATACCAATTATTCTGAACGAGAAGAAATATTCCTATTGTTCCCTCTTCCAAGTCCTAAAGTCCAAATCTCGAGAGAGCTGTTGCATAATTCAGAGAGCAGCTCTCTTTCATCGGGCAAAGTAAACTTTGCGAATCCTCCGATGACCCGGTTGACACGATTGATTTTCCCGCTCGAATGGTGAAACCGGAAGAATGACATATTTTTAATTCATTAGGATTCGTCATTGTTCCGTATTTTTAGCTTTAATTACTACGGTCATCCCAACTGGGACTTACAATTTTAATATAATGTTTAATATGATGTTTAATATGGTATGTACATTGTAAGTAATAATTTAGGAAGATTCTCTAAAGCGTGATTGATGAACTGTACATTAATTTATTACCGAGAAAATTAAGAATGTTAAACATTTTTTCCTTTTTCTATCGTATTTTTCGACTTTTACTTTTATGGTGATTTCACCTAGGGTCTATGGGTTTAGGTAGAATTCGCGAACCTTGGGGTTATAATAATTTTTAAACAATTTAACTGAGGTGACGAGATGAGTTCAAGTTTAATTTATTACACATTCAACAATATTGAAAATCTAGAAAATTAAGAATGTTCAAAGTTAATTAATTCGTTCTTGGTTTTTTTGTAATTTTTGGCTTTTACGGTTATGGTGATTTCACCTAGGGTTTACAGGTTTAGGTAGACTTCGCGAACCATAGGGTTATAATAATTTTTAAACAATTTAGCTGAGGTGACGAGATGAGCTCAAGCATAATTTATTACATTTGAACAATATTGAAAATCTAGAAAAATATGAATGTTCAAAATTAATTAATTCGTTCTTTGTTTTTTTTTGTAATTTTTGGCTTTTACTTTTATGGTGATTTCATTTAGGGCCTATGGGTTTAGGTAGACTTCGCGAGCCATGGAAGCTATATTTAAAAAAATTTCCAGAGATGATATTTGCATTTGGGTCTATTAATTACGAGTCAGAGCTTTTAATTCCATTCCCATCATGGACCCATTAACTTTCGTTTATGATTCATTGATTTAATTCGATTTAATTAGCCCGTCGAATGAACTTTAACTCCCTCTATTTAGATGTTATGCGATCAATTTATTGAAGTTGTACGTTTGATATTTTTTAATCTGACGTTGTATTCGTGATGGATATTGTTTATTGTTTAACAAAATTCCAGTGTAATATTTATTGCTTTCAGGCCCAAACGTTTGTATGACGGAAGAATGCGTCAGAACAGGTAAATGGAACCGATTTTATTTACGTAATTTTCTATTTATGGTATGATAATTGATAAAATAATTAAGCTCGCCATTCACCATTAAAGTATTTCTCATTAAATGACAATTAAAATAGAATTTAATAATAATTAAAAAATACCACAAACACTTAAAATTCTTCCCCGGATTTATGTAATTAATTTTACCCTTCTACATATTAAAAGCATAATTACAAAAATTAAGCAGCTGCTAATAAAAATATCCTTAAACCTTTATTATCTTTCATTTTATTCCATAATATGTAAATTAAAAGTGTATTTAATAATAATAAAGAAATACATCCAACACCCAAAATTTTCCTTCGACATTTCCAATTAAATATCATTCCCAGAGTGAAATAAATTAAATCGAAACAAATTGAGCATCGTCAATAATTACTCTGTATTTAATAATAATTACTAAAACTTCATACGCCGAAAATTCTCTGTAATACATTTGCATTTCAAAATATTAGACTTAAAATACCAAAAATAAAATAGATTATTATTAACGTTCAAATGTGAATCGCCATTAATCTAAAATCAAATATTGGCATGGCAAATCCCCCTTAAAATTCATCGACGCAATAAATTCTTCATTAAACATCAAGTCAGAGTTATTGGGATCGTCGAGGGCCAAATACGACGACAGGGTGGAATTGATTGGCCCTTGATTGGAATTGCTTTCCGCGACAAGCCCTGCAAATCGGATTAAGCGCTGTCCAATCGGTCAATTCGATTTCGATCTCTCGCGAATTCTGCACTCGGCCGTTCGCCGTACACGGTTCAATGATTTCTGCATTGTGCAATTTAATTGCAGAGCGGAAGTCTCGAATACGAAATGAATCGGTAGCCCTGATCGAATTCTCCAATTGCATTTTTATTACGCGAGAGATATTACACCTTTGGAAGAGTGCAGCTTTTATTTTGATAAAATAAATGTATTTATTTTTAAATATCTCCCAAGTTGAACTCATTTAAATAAGCTAATAATATTAATAATTTTGTGTTATAAATCACAGTTGTTAAAATTAAAAAGAATTCTATAATTCTATTTAAAGAGAAAGGAGGTATTTGAAATCATCATAATGTTATGCTAGGTATTAAGATTATTATTTCTTTGTTTACAAACATTAAATGACTTTCTAACCGTTGAAAATTTACATTAAGCAAATAAAATAAAATACTAGAAATTTTGAAGCGTGGCAAAATTGTGCATATCAAGAACAGCTTGACTTTACTATAATTTATTAAACCGGTTGATCGACGGTAATGGAATTAAGGGAATGTAAATTTGTTATTTAAATTTTCATTTATTTCAATCATTACAGTTCTTTGTAATGCAGCAGTAAATTACTTTTATGCTTTTGTGAATTTGATTATTTACTCGTTGACTGAGCAATTTTAATTGTTATTATGAATGTAACATGATCTTTTTTTCTTTCTGTTTTCTCTTTTGTAAAATTGGAAAAGTAATTATGAAGTATATAAGAAGTTGTTTCATTCATTAGTTTTCCAAATGAAAACTTGTCGAAGGTAAAAATGTTGCAAACAGAAAAATTAGAACGTTTTTACTTATTATCGGGCAGGTTAATCGAATGACGATGCTGCAATAAGGTGTTCCTGTAATTAATTGCGTCTTCGACGGATTATTAAATCACGAAGGTATTAAATCTCGACAGAAGATTACCTTGGATAATTACAAGCCGTTTGATGGCTGGAAGTGTTAATGAAACCATTAAAATTACCCCTTTAAAATCCCAAGCAATCTTCATCCTTCATCATCGACATCAATCAGCCATTTAATTGGAATTATTTTAGGAGACTTCTTCTTTCAAACTTTAATTTTTACTGTACAAATTACGTTTATCAAATTTTCTCAATTATCAATAAGGAAATTATCGAGTATTTTATATAATCTTCTTTTCTTTAGCTTTTATAGTAATTTCGCTTAGAACATATTTGTTTCGACATAGGTGCGCCCCAAACCACACATTACATACAGTAAATAATAGTTTAAAAAAACTTTCCCCATAGAGGGATTTGAACTCTGTCCCACTGATCGCCAGTCTGAGCCTCTACACCATAGCCGCCATAGACCCCTTAACTGCGATGGCCGTATCGCCTAAGACTTATAGTTTTGAGTGTAGGTGTTCCCAAAAAAAAATCCTTCAAAATTTTCATCATTTTGTCAATATAAATTTACGTAGTTAACTTTGAAAGTGATGTAAGTCTTATTACTTTGAAAGTGATGTAAGTCCACTTACCGCAAAGACATAATATTTAGTTGAAAAATTATACTACATAATTTCTCTACTTCACTTTTAACTAATACTTTAAAAACGATCACATTATAAACTTAAATCAATTTAATATTTAAAAAAAAACATAAAATGATCGTATTACATATACCAAAAGTTTTCAAACCACTCAAATACAAATCCTTTAATATCTCCATATATGTAATATAAAATGGACTTACACCACTTTCAAACAAAACGGCTCATATATACTAGGTGACCAGAAACAAGGCACTCGAGGGGTAATTTGCTCTGATTCGCCCGACGGATAGGGACATCCCCCTCCCTCGCGCATTTTCCATTTTGACGCGCTATTGGCAAGAGAAACCCGCACATTCGTTGCGTCATCATGTGAACGACGAAAGTAGTGTTTTATTTTAGGTTGTCATTCGTCGATCTCAGGTTTCCAGGACCGACATGGCGGGGTAGGCGGTGCGAGAGCAATTTCCCCTTCCGTCCCAAGTGCCTTGTTTCTGGTCCCTCACTTTACTCTTCTCGTTGAACGGATAAAAGTCAGTACAAGTGGCAGAAAAAGATGTAAACGGCTTCTGCAATTTTCCTTACGAATTTCGAAATGTGTCAAAATGACCCGCCCGGTAAGTCTACTGTTAACCCGTTTGCATCATATCTCTAAATACGGCAGAAGACCCGCAGTTCCGTGCATTTCCACGCGCAGCAGTTTAGCATTGTATAGGGCGGAATATTCCGCGCTTGGTGATTCAGGATAATGGTCATCCGCGGAATATTCCGCGCTTGGAGATTTAAGACTATCGTCATCCGCGGAATATTCCGCGCTTGGAGATTCAAGACTATCGTTATCCGCGGAATATTCCGCTTACGGATGAGTCTGGGTTAACAATGATGTTTCTAATGATGGTAAATGATGTTTATCATATTGAATGGGATTGGGTTGTAACACCAAACCGTAAATTTTCGAAAATCTATCCTTCGTCCAGCTGCAAGTCTTTTGTCAGCGATGGACCGAAGCGCAGCACCCTGCGTGAATTTCTTTCAATACGCCTGCGGCACCTGGAATCGTTTGCACGTCATCCCCGCGGACAGAAGTTCCATCAGCACCTTCGAGGTCCTCGCCGACCAGCTGCAAATTATCCTGAAACGTGTCCTGGAAGAGCCGCCGAATGCAGAGGACAACGAGGCGACCGTGAAGGCGAAGATGTTCTACAAGTCTTGCATGGACATCCGTGGGTACAACGAAAATTATTCTTGAACGCGTGCACCTTATCACTTCATCCCCTTGTCCTACAACAGCTTATCAATTTTCGATAATACAAATTCTCAAATATAAAAATATATCGAAAATATATCGATCGCGTATGAAATGTGTCAATCGTGATGAAGCTCCATATGTGTTTCACCCCTCCAAGATTCTCTGCGCAAAGTTCCGATATAATAATTAAAGCTGATGGGAACTGGAGTAAAATTAGTAAAATTTAACCATTTGAGTCTCAAGCAGCGCGATCGCGCTGTTGAGATATTATGTCGAGAAAACCCAGCACATTTCGAGCATTGTGGACAACTGACGGTGCGATACCGATTGTCGAAGTCGCGCGCTCAGATTTACTGACGCAAGTACATCACACAGCTCCTTTGAAAATAGTACATTTTACAATAGGTAGAATAATACTATAATAATGCAATAATAGATTACAAAATGAAAATTTTTATTTCATTGTTATCTTCTCAATCATTTTTATCGAACAAAACTTGAAATATTTATAAATTTTACAGTATGCATTGTAATAATACATATGCATTTTATAAAATTAGTTTATTTATTAATTTTTCTAAGTGTAACTTTTCGCAATGCATTTTTGATATTCTTCTGATTAAAATGATACCAAACACGATATCGTTTGAATTATGTAAATAGTAAGTAAATTTATTAAATATTAAGTAAATATAATTCAAACTATATCGTGTTTGGTATCATTTTAATCAGAAAAATGTCACAAATACGTTAGGAACGGTTTCGAAAAAAAAATCGAAAGTTACACGGCATATAAAATCAGTGGTATCTTTTTAATTTCAGCAATCAATTCTAAGTTATTGCGCATTCAGTCACAAAAGAACTCGTAGGGCAGGGGGTTAAGAGTTTATTAACCCTTTGCAGCCCTATGTTCATCTACACGGAATGCAGTTTTCACAGTAGGATATTTTTCAAAATTATTTTTGCTCTGCTGACGAAAAATAGGAAGAATAACTTTGTCAGGAAAGGATTAAGTAGTGTACAGGAATATTAAAAAATAGAATACTCTTTTATCTGTTAAAAATTCACATTTCTTCTTTTGTAAACAATACATAAACTTCTTAGAAATTATCCTTAATTAGTTTCATAGCTTATGCTCTTCAACTGCACTCCATTTTCTTCGAAATTTGAGAAAATTTACAACAAAAAGATGATTACATTTTGATGTAGACTAATTGTAACTTTTTCCTAGGCTTTTAATTTCATTTTCTTCGTTGGGCCCACGCCAAAAGGTTCATATTAACGATGTTATCCGTTAAGAAAAATGAAAATAATAAGTACAGCAAATGAAAAATGGCATTTCTAACTTCGTCTAATTGTAAGCACAGACCAGGTGTTTCCATCATCTGTCACTGATTTCCGCAGCTGGCATCAGAAAGATCGGAGACGGCCCCTTAAAAAGGACTTTAAAGAGCCTCGGTGGTTGGCCAGCGGTCGTTGGGGCCTCATGGAAGCCACCCCCATATCCGGTCGAGGTGCTTTTGGGCCGTTTACGTGGAGAATACAACGAGGGTGTTTTACTGGAGCAATGGGTTGGTCCAGATGACAAGAACTCCTCAGCCAACATCCTCCAGGTGCGCCGGCAAAGTAAGGCCCCCTTGGTCGACGATTGCGGGATTCTTTCCTCTTTTTTATTTTGTATCCTTTTGCGATTGCAGGACTTCTTCTTCTTATTTTTGCATTCATTTAGCTCGAAACAATTTAATCACTTTGCGATTACACATTTTTGCCATCCTTTGGCTCTAAACACTTTGAAGACTTTGCGCTTGCGGAATTTCTTCTCATTTTTGTATTCTTTTAGCTCTAATTGTGAGTCCTACTTTACGTTGTAGAACTTTTTCTATTTCTTTCGGTTTTAATTGAATTAAGATTTTCAGATAATTGCATTGATATGAAAGTGATCTAAGAATGACCGTGAAAAATGATTGAATTTTTATTCTATAAATGTAGCGAGTGACGCGATGAAAGTATAAGTTTCCGGTTTCATAATTGTATCATAAGTCTCCCTTTATTATTTTTGCAGCTGGATCAGATGCAATTTGCTCTACCAAGCAAAGATTATTATTTAAAGATGAGCAGTGAGGCTGCATTGAAGGCTTATCACCGTTATATGACGAACGTGGCTATATTGCTCGGAGCTAATCCCAGAACAGTAGCCGAAGAGTTCAATCGTGTTATCGTCCTGGAAAAGCTATTAGCCAATGTACGAAAAACATTTATTCATTTATGTTGGAAGTCTGATCTATAGATGATAATCTATATAGATTATTAAATCAAAATAGATTATTAACACTATTCCTGCCACGACCGGTTAAATGACCGTTTTCGAAATTTCTATTAGAATTTCCTATATACAACGTAATTGAATCGCCTTTAAACTTCACGACTTTTCCTCAAATATACGTATAATACATTCACATTATAATACATTTTTCAATATTCACTTCTTTTTTTACTGTTCATTTTTTGGAAAAAATTATCATTTGACAAATTCACCGGTTGCGGTAGGTAAAGGTATACGTGAAGTGTCGGTAGGAATAGTGTTAAATCAATATAGAATATTAACACTAGATTTACGGAAGCCGTCAAATTGACGGATACCTACTTTTTTAAAAGCGGTTTCCAAATTTATAGAGACGTGGTACAGTCAATATTGCACTTGTATCTTATAATAAACAAATTATTTAACCGATCTTCCTCTGTACCCGTTGACCCCTCTTTTTTCAAAGCACTCATTTAATATATTTAAGTGTGACCGATTCAACGCCCGTAAATCTAGTGTTAAATCAAAATAGATTAAATCTATATTGATAATAATATAAATATAAATATAAATAAAATATAAATTTCCGATATATCTCCTATAAAAATGGTACCATGCCCTTCAAATAGTGTCGGTGCTTCTATTATTCCTCTTTGGATTAAACTGACAATTATTTACAACTTTAATATATTCGCGATGAAATTAGAACCCTGTCTTTCAAAGAATGCAAGTTTCCGTATTAGCACTCTTTGCATTTAATTAAAAATCGCGATAATTTCGAATATATCGATCACGAATTTGTGCTACAGAGCAACAAAAATATTTTTCACTTTTGATTCCTTCTACACAGATTCTCACAGTATTCCTAATCTGCCTGCAATAAAATTAATATTCCCTCTTAAAACTCGATTCTTGTGATATTATTAGCTGGAAAAATGAAGTTGGAATATTTAGAATATTAATTAAAAATTAGGTTTACGTTGTATCACGAGGAAGATGAAAGTTAAATCCACATTCGCCTGAAATGAATTTCAGGCGTCGTCACCGGAAGCTGACAGGCACGACACGTCTGCCATTTATCGAAAACTCACTCTGAGGGAATTGCAGCGAGAAATTCCGCAGTTGAAATGGCGTGTGTACCTTCAGGAATTTATCAGCGCTCCGATCACAGAGGAGGAGCCCATCGTGGCATATGCCATGCCCTATTTCGTGCAGATGGGTAGAATCATTGAAAGGACGGATCGCAGGTAACGAGGTGGTTTATTTTAGGAGCAGATAGTTGCCTTTTAACCCTTTCCCTCACTATTTCATTTTGAAGTATCGACGTAAACATTGTGGGATTTTACGTGTGTAAATGACTATTCACGGGAAAAAATAGAACAGTATATATATTAAAACAAAACAAAGGATAAAGGATAATATAATGAAAATCGCAAAATGAAAATGGCTGCTCCCAAAGTACAATATAATAACAGCACATATTCTTTGGTTTCTTTAAGTTTCCTACGAAAACAGCTATCTGTATGCTGATTTCCAACTTTAATATTTTGAAAATCCCAGAACGAAAATGGCTCTCCCCAAAGTATTATAAATTCTTTAATATTTTTAGGGTTTTCAGGCAAATAACTGCATGACTTCTAATCGAAACTTAGGAATTTTTCATATCGCGGAAAGAAAATGGCTGCTCCCCAAAATATTACAACACTTTAAGTTTCTTAATACTGTTACATTTTTCAAACAAACAGCTATCTAAATTCTGATTCTGTATTTTGGAATTTTTAATATTCCGGAAAGAAAATGGCTGCCACCCACAATATTATAATACTTTAAGTTTCCTAATACCGTTACATTTTCAAAACAAACAGCTATCTAAATTCTGATTCTGTACTTTGGAATTTTTAATATTCCGAAAAGAAAATGGCTGCTCCCCACAATATTATAACACTTTAAGTTTCCTAATACCGGTACATTTTCCAAACAAACAGCTATCTAAATTCTGATTCTGTACTTTGGAATTTTTAATATTCCGAAAAGAAAATGGCTGCTCCCCACAATATTATAACACCTTAAGTTTCCTAATACCTGTAGATTTTCCAAAGCAACAGCTATCTAAATTCTAATTCCCTATTTTGAATTTTTAATATACCGGGAAGAAAATGGCTGTCACTCACAATATTATAACACCTTAACCCTCTATAGCCCGAATTTTCTGTAGCATCTAAAGATCAGTTGTACAATAGCACATTAGAAAATCATAGAAATACTATTATAAATAGTAGACTTAACTAGATTTTGAAACATTAAATTGTAAAGAATTTGTTAATCTTTAAGAACAAAATTGAAATACTTGGCAAAGTTAAAAAACTGACTTTGAAGAATAAAAGTTTAGATTTGTCTCATGTTACTTCAAAGTTACACGGGCCCATAGAGGGTTAAGTTTCCTAATACCTGTAGATTTTCCAAACCAACAGCTATCTAAATTCTAATTCCCTATTTTGAATTTTTAATATACCGGGAAGAAAATGGCTGTCACCCACAATATTATAACATCTTAACCACGCTGTATAAATTCTGATTCCCTATTCTGAAATTTTTGATATTTCGAGAAGAAAATGGCTACCATCCAAAGTACTGCAACTCCCTAAGTTTCCAGGTATCATTAGATTCTACAAACGAACAGCTATCCGAACTCTGATTCCCAATTTGGGAATACCTATCGTCCCAATTAAAAATGGCTACCTGCAAAGAGTAATAAGTTCCTAAAGCTCGAGAATTCCATCGACCTTTTCAGAACTCTGCACAACTACATTCTTTGGCGACTGGTGATGTCGATCATGCCACATATGATAGACGATTATCAGCAAAAGAGGATCGAATTTCGAAAGATCCTTTTAGGTATACTAAGCGAGAGGAACAGATGGTCGCAGTGCGTCGAATGGACGAACAAGAAACTGGGCATGGCTGTTGGTGCTCTCTTCATACGTGACAATTTCAATCATGAGAGCAAGGTGATTCCTCTTTTTAACCCTTTTAGTGCCGGATGCCGATATATAAGCCGTCCAGTGCACAAATCGATTAACTCCACTTTCTGAATTTTTTTAAATTTAAGTCTCAAAGCACTTGATCGAATCCTAACTTTTTATGTTTCGAATACATTTTCGTAATAATAAGGATTAACACCATTAAATGACGAAGTTTGTTTGGCCATCGAATAATAAATAATTGAATTGAGAAGTCAATCTAATTAATTCCAAGGCTATTCTACCTTTTTCATTTTGTACTTCGTTAGAGGAAAGCTAAATGCGATTAAATATTCTACAATACTTATTTGTATTTATATTTTGAAGGGAATTTTGAAATGGAGTGTATACTATTTCATCACGTTTCTTCACTTTCGATTTTATGGAGTTAATCGATTTGTGCACTGAACGGCTCATATCGTCGTTAGCAACACTCGTAACGCCGATCATCATGGGGTTATTATTTAGTTTGCTCATATGATATTAGTAATTTTATTGCAAATAATTGAGAATACATAGATCGTGCTCCATATTACATTATTCTATATCAAACTATGACCAAATGATGATTCTTTTTAATTCTAATGACTATCAACAATCAGTAACCGATTTGTTCATTTTTCCTAACAATGTTAGATAAATATTAATTCTACGATTTTCAACGAATATTGAAATAGATTTGTCATTGATTTAATACATTTTTCCGGTCGGCACTAAAAGGGTTAATAACCCGAAGAAACTTTACTTCTTTTAGCACTATTATAAATTAAAAATTGAAACTTAACTCAAAATTAACTCAGATGTAGCCGTAGGATATTTTTGAAGTTGCATGTATGAAAATTTAGATCATCAGAGCAAGGTGCTTGTCCTTTTCTAGTCTCAAAAATTTACTTCCTTTGGCATTTTTATAAGTTAAAATTAAAATTTGAGCAAATTAAAAAAAGTTAAAATTAAAATGGCAAGCAAATTGATTACTCTTTCCGAGTTTTCAAAAATCTGTACTCTCGTCATAATAAATAAAAATTTAAATAAATCAAAAAGTTGGCAGAGGGAACGTTTGAAAATGAAGGATTAATATTTGTTCAATATATCACGGGGAATCTGATTTAATCGATGATTCTGGAGGCTCCTTTTATTCTTAGGAAACTGCACTCGAAATGATTCGCACGATTCGCGAAGCTTTCAACGAATTGCTCGCAGAAAATCATTGGATGGACGACGAGACAAGAGCCGTTGCTAAAAGCAAGGCGAATTCCATGAACGAGAGAATTGGATACCCTGAATTCCTTAAAGACCCCGAAGAACTCTCCATGGAATATGTCATGGTACATATTTTTATCGTAATATTAACAAAATTCTAGTAGACATATTTCTAATTTCAAATCTTTCCCTTCAATGATTTACTTGAAACACGCTGATGGCAGAAACTAAATATGATTCGTAATTTAAAAAATAACAAAATTAAAATAGGTATAATTATGACTTGAAAGCTGTAACGTCAGTAATTTATTTAATGAAATTTTTAGGCAGAAGTTACGAAGGAATTATAATTTTAAAAATAACAACATTACTATAGGACTGTTTATAATATAAAAACTATAAATTTAATGTTAAATTAATGTTAAACTTTAGTGTTAAACTATAACTTAATAAGAGTGAACTCCATAAGAGTGAATTGTAATTTTAGAAATTAAAGAAAATGTTGGAATTTTAGTGACAGTGATGTAATGTGCACCGGCAAACGGAACGAAAAATTCTAGAAGATTATAAATTTGCATTGTTAATTTCTCCAAAAGAAATCTCCTAAAAAATTTAAATTTAATTGAAATTATTGTTATATTCTATTTTGAATTTCCAGTTGGACATCACGGAAGACAGATTCTTAGAGAATATCTTTGCTGTCCTCAAGTACGACGCTTATCACAATTTGCAAATATTGCGAAAACCCGTCGACAAAGACAAATGGTCCACCATGCCGGCAGTGGTGAACGCTTTTTACAATCCTAACAACAATGACATAGGTAAGAAATTCATAAGCTGAATTTTAATTGCCATTTTTCATCATTACAATTATTATCTTCTGATTTGGACCACTCTATTTTTAACCCTTCAACTTAAAATTATTTTACTACTCTATTTGCTACAGTTGAGAATTAAATTTCTAAAATAAAAATTGCTTTTTGGTTTCCGATCTTCGCTATAATTTCAAATTAAATTAATATCACGGAAAAATTGCATGGTATCCTGCCCTATCGATTTCTTCGAACAAACAATTTTTAAAAGACTTCAGGTATTTTTTTGGACAACAAATTTTCAAGTTTTGCGAAACTATAATATTAAAATTTCTATAATATTAATATTACGTTGGATTGGACGATATATCAAGAATCACTGATCAATTTTTATTTTACCAATTTAATTCTGAATTATTGAGGAGGCAGTCACAACAGAAATTGTACCGCAAGGGGTTAATAATTCTGACCACCATGCTTTTAACTTCTTTTCAATGGTGTTTAACACTAGAAATATCGGTTTTGTATCTTTTTTATTTAAATTTACGAAATAAGTATTTGGAAAAAGAGAAATCAATAAGTGAAGAAGATAATGAGCCAAATAATTTTTCGTTTATAAGATAGACATAGAATATTTACTGTATGGCTGCCCTATCAATTTTAGGAATTTTCGGAAACAAATAGGAACCCTTCATTTTAACCGCTTGGTAATTTTATTGTTAATGTTCCAAACCACTTTTCTTCTAATGCACATAGAATAATGTATAGACATAACAATTAATATCTACGTTTTGAACAATGATTAGTTGAATTGATCAAACAGCATAGTGTGTCTATTGCTAAATATTTTATTTTTCTCCACCTAAAAGAATTAAAGTGCAATACGTTAATTCACCATCGAACCTCCCCTCAGGAAGAAGCATACTTTGAATATCAATTTAACAAATTAAAATCCCATAATCTGACTCGACTTAAAAGCTCAAAACATCGCGAACTATCTCAGTTTTTCCAGCGGGCATTCTCCAGCCGTTGTTTTACTCCCAGCATTTCCCAAAGTCCCTGAATTATGGTGGAATCGGTGTGGTGATCGGCCACGAGATCACCCATGGCTTCGACGACAAAGGTCGTCAGTTCGACAAAGATGGAAACATGATGCAATGGTGGAACAATGCCACGATCAAGGCATTTCGCCAGAGGGCGCAGTGCATCGTGGACCAGTATTCGAGATACAAACTTCAAGAGGTGGATCTCTACATTAATGGTAGAATGACGCAGGGAGAGAATATCGCCGATAATGGTGGTCTTAAACAGTCCTTTCGCGTAAGTCAATGCACATAAGTAGACTTTACGAACAGAAAACTCTTTGTTTGAACGTTAATAAAATCCCCGCCTTATGTTTCTCGTGGTCTATGCTGATATAGCATAGTGCGACACATTTAAGTTGGCTTGCGGAAAGAATGCGAACTAAAGGACGAAGAGAGAGAAAGCTACGGATGGAGAAAATGGCGCAAATAGGCGGTTTAACCCTTTGCAGTCCAATGTCGAGCTGTACTCGACATAGCTGTTCACTTCATTTTATTTTCTAACGATTTAATATCTACTTTTCAAATTCGTAATGACTTTGTAATATCACCTAAATATCCCTCAGTACCTATAGTTAGTGCTATCAGTAAAAAAAATTAATAACCAACGACAGAAAATGGCGTGCAATTAATTTCATTTAGCTCGCTACAAAGTTGATAAAATAATTCGGACCGCAAAGGGTTAAAGCGAGTGGCTCCAGCGCTCAGATGCCAACTTAAATGTGTCGCACTATAGTAGGAACAGCATAAATTATGTTGCAAGGAGTTAAAGAGTAGGATCAGACTTTAAACTGGAGTATTATTTCGGAAACTAATTAGTCTCATATTTCATTATACCTATCATTGTTCTCAAACACGCTTAATAATCACTTTAAATGTAATTCTTTCCCATTAAATCTAGGCTTATAAGAAGTGGGTCTCAAAACATGGCCAGGAGCCACTTCTTCCCGGCGTCAATTTAACGCATGACCAGCTTTTCTTTCTCAACTACGCTCAAATTTGGTGTGGTTCCATGCGACCGGAAGATGCATTGACGAAAATACGCAGTAGCGTACACTCACCGGGCCCTATAAGGGTCCTAGGACCCCTCTCCAACAGCGATGACTTCGCCAAAGCCTACGATTGCCCTCCAGGCTCTCCGATGAATCCAGTACACAAATGCAGCGTTTGGTAAGTATTTAATTACTTATTTTATTTTTGCCTCTATATAGATTTACTTTGGAATTCAATTTCTATAAGAAAATAATAATTGAAACATTTTTAATAATTAATAATTTAAATATAAATAATAATTATTACGTCATCTACTTTAAGGTAATAGCGGAAACTTTCCACGGGGAAACAGAATAATTATCATGGCGAGGAAAGAAACTACGGACTGAATTCGCATTTTCATCAAAGACTTTACATCTCGACATCGCTTATTCGACTCAAGCGCAGATTAGCGACGTATGTCGACCACGATGGGACCATCAGAGGACTAATTTTCATTCGTCGTGGTTCATCAAGATATGGATCTTCTCTGACCGCGAATAATAAGAGCTACGATCGCCCTTCGACCGAACACGCCGGCTGACATTCCCGAGAGCGTTACACTTGTATATACATATACGTTTTAATCATGTATGTAATCGTTTCTGTGTAATTAAGCTCGTTACGAGGATACTCGAATAAACCTTTTCGATCAAAAGATCTCTTGCATTGTTCATTTTTAAACACGTCCATATCTATTTCCTCTTTACCTGACAAATTCCATTTAATTCCATTATTCGCTAAGTAATTCTAAGTGGAGAATGTCTGGGTTAAGTGACACGATAAAGACTCAGAATAGCAGATGGCTCGCAATGAGCAAATATGATGCAAGTGATACGAGTCAACGGCAAGTCAGACGGATCAAAATTTCGTCTGAGATATTATTGGTTTACTCCACTTACAACCTGAAGGTCATTTCAAGGTCAAATTTGAGCTTGCAAGCACACGCGTGATCGCTCAAACTAAAAGCTCAATCGTGCTTGCAACTAAATTTGAAATTTACTCCGAAAATATGAGCTTTTGAGCTATGAGCCTCGCGACACTGAGCTTTTGAGCCATTTTTCCGAGGACTTGGCAAAATTTCGTGCAAGCTCATTTGAGCTTTTAGTTTGAGCAACCACAGTTGAGCTTGCAAGCACAGATTTTGTCCTTCAAATGACCTTCAAGATGTCCTAGAGTAAACGGCCGAAGTCACGAAAATGTGACTTTGCTCAAATACCATCGAAGTTAAGAAAATGTGCGCTCATTGTCGAGTTTTTGAAAATTCTTATATACTAATATGGGTATGTGGGGGTGGGAAATAAATGGAAGATGGAGAAAGCAAAGGAATTACTAAAGGGAAGTTTTAAAAATGATGGGGTTACTTGTTTAAGGGTATATGGGGGTGGGAGATAAATAGAGGGTGAAAGAAGCAAAGGAATTAATAAAGGAAAGTCGTAAAATAAAGGGGAAAGTGATTTTCTTAAGTTATATATCAAAAGAGGGGATGGGGTGAATGAAAATAATAACACAAGTTTAATTGTCGAAAGATTTACTCTATTATTGGAACATATCATCCATACATAGCACGGTCAATGTCGATCTTGCTTTTTATGTAAAAAAGGTGGAAATAAAAATAATATACAACAGACAGAGGGTTCTCTCTCGTTCTTTCCTTTTCTCTCACTTTCATTCGTCATTTGCGATCGCACAACATGATGTCAGTTCCATTGGGAAAAAGTTCTTGTGTATTGCACGACTCAGTAAAGATCATCGATCACGACGATAACAATAATAATAATGGTACCAGAAAAAGAAAAAGGCAATTAACATAACTAATAATAGTACAATAATAACGCTAATATTAACAGATAACAATTAAAAGTAAATCACTAACGAATAATCAACTAAAATTAATCGTAACCATCGGAGGAAGAGATAGCTTCGTTGTTAAATCGGGACATTTAAGTGTAAAAGATTTTCTGCGGATTATTTTCAAAGGAAAGTTCTTAAAAATCTATTAAAAATAAAGAGACAACAACGAAAAAATAATGATTTTACGTGCTAGAGGTAACAATCTTGCTAAGCACCAACAGACAAGTTACTGAAGTAATTATGCAGGCTGATACTGTCTCTCATTTATACCATTTATATTAATATTGTATTATCTCTTGCTTTTTACAATAACTATTCTGTACAGTTACATTTTATACAGCGCAAGACTAACTGTTTCTTTATTATGTCTCAGTATTCTTCCGTTGGTACTTAGCATTCGTAAAATTTCAAGTACAATGTCGAATTGTAGGTTAAGGCGATCTTAAATGGCATTTATGCGGAGAGAAAAGAAGAAAAAGGAGAAAGGACAACGCGAGGCGATTCTATTATTCATTCGGTTTCTCGTAAACGCCCACGGAATTCAATTAACCCATAAAAACTGCAATACGGTTTCTCAGATTAATCGTCAATTATGCTCGTGATGATGTTCATCGATCAATTGCTTTTTGGCAACTGATCGATGTAATACAATGCTGCCAACGCGAGAAAGTAAAATGCATTATTACGTAAAAGTCTGAGGAACCGATTTCACAAGGGTTAATTGCGAATTACGTGATTACGAAAGATTTGCACTATGTACAATGTGCAATTTCGCATTTTGTGAAACGAAGGAATTGCGAGGAGAATTGATAACGCTGAATTTCAATTGGAATCTTTTTAAATTGGTTTTTCATCGCATGATTTCCGATATTGGGTTTTAGGTTAGAATTTATATGGCGGACGAAGAAATTAAGTTTCTTTTATATTCTTCCCACAGAAAGATTGCGAGGCATTAGCAATTTTTGCTAATTTTCAAAAGCAATTTAAAAGGACAATGAAATAATTATAAACACAAAGTATAACGAGGAAATATTTATACATTTTCCATCGATAAGACATTGATCGATATATTTTCATTCCACTGAATTTCCCACGGCTCAGTTTGTCTAAGAGTTTCATTCGATATTAATTCTATTAAAAAATAGAATGATTATTAAGTATTCAATGGAAAATTTCGCGTAAAACCTCATGCAACTTTCTAATCGCACTCATAGAAACATGGTCAGAGTATTTGCGCAAAGTCTACGCTGTATAATTCACTATTTCAAAGAGTCACACAACCCGTTCGAAATAAAGTCTCCCAAAACGATCGCATTAAAGCGTGAAAACCTTATGAAACGATTAAATACGATAAATCAAAAATAATCGAACTCCCTCGAGAAAATCTTGTACTATAAATCTCGCGCCATTTCTTTGAATCCTATTGGATATCTTTAGAAAACTTCGACGCACTCTCCTGCCTCTTTCTTTCTTCCCTCTTTTATCCGTATTTAAACTACACCCTGATGCCCATGCAGAGTCGATTACATCAGTAAAATAGAGTCTTATATCCCGGTTTAAAAAGGAGATCGACTTGTCAGGCCAATATGGCGGAAGCGATTAAAAGATCCTCCACTAACAAGGTCCCAGATTGATTTCCGTCCGCGTACACGGACGAGCGAACTCCCTCGTTACTCTTTTTTTTATCCCAGAAAAATATATGTTTATATATGTATATGAGTATATGTATATTTTTTTACATATGTATATGTATATGTTTCAAACAAGCTGCTACGATACTGAAATCATCGTGATTTGTACAGGGAGGTTCAGTAATGGCGTCTGATAGGAGTGGTCGTTATAGGTTAGAATTTTCTTTCGGATCCAAGTACTTCGATGTACAGTTTTATGTTAAATGTTGATTATACTAATTGTAATTAAAGCCATAGAATATTGTTTCGTATTATAATCAATCAGAGCAGCTAGAACACACTAATAATTGAGTCATTCAGAAGCTAATGCAGTTGTGTCCATTTTTCGATACATTCTAATTTTTGTAAATTATAATGGAATGAAATTTATTCGATTAGAATTTACAAAAATCAGAGAATATGAAGAAATGGACTTAATCGCATTGGCTTCTGAGCGATTCAATTAATAGTAACGGAAACTGTAGCATTTATTAAAAATTCTTAACATTGAGAAAGTCGATGACAATCTGAATTAAAAGTTTATACTCACTTGAGAAAGTACCAGTTGGACTAACTTTAAGAGCAAAAATTCCAACTGACGACAACATTCCCATGGACCACCATAAATGAACCTGGCAGTACACTACAGAACCCATTGAAAATCGACATGAATTTACTCAATAAATGAAAATAAAACTCAGCTGGATTGAAAAAATGAAATCTCCTCATCTTACACGAATTTAAAATACATATCAACTAATTAATTTAAATATATAAGAGACTCTCATCATAATTCTCTGACCATGTACTCTTCATTGCTATAAAAATCCCCTTAATCGCAATGAAACTCTCGGGAACAAACTGTCCGAAGGAGTTAAATTATCCGGTTCTCCTCGCCGTTTTCCCTCGGCAACAATAAATGGAAACAAAGAGGATAATTTACAAAGCTAATTTACAAAGTTACCATTCGGGTGTACCCTCTGTATTTCACGCTTCGTTTCACGGTTCTTTTTGTCCCTGCTCGTTTTATCCTGTTGCTATTATATACACGATTCATCCTTTGAACTCTCCACGCTTCCGTATCGTTGTTACTTTCGCGCAGTAAACACATATAAATTCATACACACTGGCACGCGCAGAGGCAGATATGCGCGCGCAACACGATCAGAGGTATACGTGCGCGCGCAGCACGATCATCATATTCTAACCTCTTTACCCTACGTTATATATATGCATCTCTTTTATCTCTCTCCTTCTTCGTGTTTGTATCATTTTCCGACTTGTCTTGCATTGTACAGAATGAAATCGACGAGAATACTGTTGCGATTTATTACAAATTTGTTATTAAACATAGGCGTTTTAAATGAGAAATTCATTGTTTATGGGTTACATCATGTTGCTGATTGTTCGGAATGTTTATTTTGAATTGCAAATAGAATTTGCAAAGTAGAATGTTTGTTTGAAATCATTGACGATGGAAATGTTAAAAAGGTTATTTCAAAATTGTGACAATAGTCTCGTCGATGCGCGAAATTATCGCCATGCGAAGCTATTCGCTTGTGTGGAGGCAATAAGATAGAAAAGAAGACTCGAAGGAATTTATGTGAGCTGGTTCAGTTTAAACAGTTCCTTTGACATATATTTTTGCAAGTGACATGCGAAAAGATGTGTAGAGGGCGACACTGAACTAGGTAGCCAACTTTTAGGCGCCGTACTGTACTATTCTTCTTTGAGGAAAGATTTGTCTGACTGGCTAAGTCTACTAACTAGTCTCAGCTAACACTGTCTTAATTACGCACTGTTTAAACCTGTGATAACTATTTCAGTGACTTTTCAATGTAAAACGGTATTTATGTTTCCAGAAGGAAGAATTTTCAGAACTGTGTTGAACCTCATGAGTTAACCCTACTTTTCCTGATTTTAAAAAACAGTAGAATATAGCACAAATATCTGATTACCTATTACCGTGTCGCCCAGTATATACGACTGCGCAGTAAAGAATTTCCAAATTACAGTTCCTTTCAATTAAATATAGTCATAACAATCC
Source organism: Cerceris ruficornis (assembly GCA_963989415.1). Lineage (NCBI taxonomy): Eukaryota > Metazoa > Arthropoda > Insecta > Hymenoptera > Crabronidae > Cerceris > Cerceris ruficornis. Next base: position 6,336,422 of record OZ022530.1, on the reverse strand, counting down.
ACCAGTACCAATATTAAGATACTAAAACAAACTGTACTCTGCAGCTTCAAGAAACAATAATTAATTTTTCAATTGAAAAAATTCCAATCCACATAAAACTCTTATAAAACCGTCCTCCAAACGAGCAGCTTCCAACGGCCATCGCTATTGCTCCGTCATGTATATAACTTTTTATTGCATTATCATAAACGTACAGCAGTAAATAGCTCGATTCGATGGAAACAGCCGAAATGCTGATTCGCGGTAGTTACATTAAAATTCCAGGTACTTCTTAATATCATTGCTCGCATCGGACCAACGTATCAGCTTTTCGGCTGGGTTGTCTTTCACGGAAACATGTTAAATGGGACAAACGCAAGTCGTGAAAAATTCAAAATCATGCCAGGATCTCGAGGATACATTCAGTTCGACTTAATAACGCCATTAATATTCCGGCATTGCTTTGCCCGTTTGATAGAACAGTGCATCAGTGGTTCTCAACGTGCACTGTGCTCAAACTCGTTTGTTCTACGTTCTTCGACTTCTATGGCTATTTCACCTATGACCTATTAATTTAGGTGGATTCCGAATCACTGAGGCTATGGTTTATTAAATAATAATTTAGGAAAAAATTCCCAGAGGTGGCAGAAGAGGAATTGAACTCTTTACGTTCTTAAACACCATAGAATGCTTTGTTCGTTTGAGAAAAGATTTTTGCAGAGGTGCACCAGTGGTTCTCAGCGTGCACTGTGCTCAAACTTGTTTCCTCGAGATTCTGAATTTTCAGTGATCAAACGATATACCTTTGTCTCGAGTTTTTAATTAACACGCTGGCTGCCCACGTGATTAAAAATTGTAACTAAAGGAAATATTGTTAAGAAATGCATATGTATCAGCTCATCAATTCTTCGACGGTTGATGCGTTACGAATTTTACGATTGCTGTTGCAATTTTGATGGCTTGTGAATTTCATTTTGCTTTTTAAATCCGAAGAAACTCGAGATAGTAATTTCGAAGAAGTTTGTAAAGTGAGAATCAATTGATACAGTAATCTCTCGCTATTCATGGAAAAGAGATAAGTTTTTGCAACGTTATATTTAGTTATTTTAATTTAGATTTGCGAAAATAATGAATTTATCGTAGGATGGTGTTTTCGATAGTTTTATAGTGTCCGCGAATAGCGAAAAATTACTGGTATTGTTAAAGGAAACCGTCCCGTGAAATATAATTCTGCAAAACTGTGTCCGTCCTTTTCTTATATTCCTCGGCCTCCTTGCAAAAAATACACATCGATTTGAAGGACATATATCGCAACTTCCGTCTAACTTTTACGTTCTCTCGATTCATTTGCCCGTCTTCTCGCACAATTTGCAAATTCAAAGTTATGGATATTCTCATTCACACATTTATTCTCTTTGTTGCTCCTCGGTTTCGCATAATTTTTCTTCTTTTTTTTTACGCTCAGAGAAATATCAGCTTCTTAGCAATCGTTAAAATTATTGTACATTATTAATTAGTAATCGTTAGAATATAATATTGTTGATGTATATATGGCTCCTCGCATGCTCATTGCGGAGAACGCGGAATTTCTGGGCATGTGCGAATTCGCGACAAATTTTGCGCGATATTTTCATCCTTTGAATATAGAGAATAATCGATGAGTCTTTCGCATTCCCCTTTAATGCGTGGATTATCGAAAAACTCTGAGAAATGTGGTTTATCAAATTGCGAAAATATTCGCACGTTAATTCCCCTTACATTTGCGAATACCCGAGAAATACGCAATATCGTTGACTTGAGTATTCAATGACTTTTTTTTTCAAAATCTTCCGGGAGTTTTTAATGCCGTTCGAGATACTTCGGTCGAATGAAATTCGAAGTATTTCGAAAATTTGCAACTCGAAATGAAATTTGCAACAGAAATGACAATGTTTGTTCTTCGTTAATTATTATTCCTCTTCGAAGTAATTATGCAATTGTGCAACACCACATAAACTCGAATTGTCGCGATTCCGCAAAAACTCTCGGACAATTCGCAAAATCCAATTCGCACATGCCTAGCGTGTATCTACGTCGTGTAACATCTTTCCTTTTACTTTTTGTCGAACGCACACGGGCGAATTAAGTGGGGCCGCATCGTCGCATTGCAAATTTGCAAAAATCGCGAAATTCGCATATTTGCAAAATCGCAAAGAAAAAAGTTTCGCGCCTGTACAGCGCAATTCCCATTATTCTTGCCTCCTCTTTTTTTATGGGCGGAGTGCACGCCGGATGTTTGCCATTTTATCAAATTCGCACACTTTTGCACGTGCAAAAACACTCTCTCTTTCTCTCTCACTCTCTCTCTTTCTCTCTCTCTCGCTATTTTTCTCTCACACATTCACACAAGACTCTCCTTTTCCAACGGAACCGTTAGCAATTGTACAAAGTATCCCTTGCCACGTTCTTCATTTTTTTTTACTTTTTGAAAAACCCGCGCGCGCGCGTTTATGTTGTTTGTAATGGTGTCAGTTAAGTTCGATGGGAATTCAGGGCGATTTCCCGGGAAAATTTTTGCACTAATTCGTCGTTCCTGAACGAGTTTTCGAATTCGCGAAACTCGAGGTGGTCACTCGTTATTCGGCTAATCGAATAATTAAATAAATTTCGAAACTAACCCTATCGGTGATACAGGGCTTTCTGTAGATATTCGATTATAATTTTCAAATTCGTTCGAATTCCTCGCCTACTGTAATTTCATTCACCTAAGTAGAAATTTCTTACGAATATCTCACGCGCAGTATTCGAGATGGAAGTATTCTTAATACAATTTCGAATGATCGAATAAAGGATATTCAAATATCGCGCCATTTTCGAAGAACTCGAATATCGTTATATTCGAGGGAAACCACATTCGACGCGCGTATATTCGAATATTTTACTAAACGCAATACTTAAAACGTTTCAAATATCGATTATATTCGAATCGATAATATTCAGTGCTTAATTCTCGAACATTTTAATGCATTCGCAACATTTATAATATTCGAATACCTCTACAATTCGCGAATACTCTGCCGACAGTAAAGCTTCTTCACCGTTGAATTCCCTAATGATAAAAATTCACCTCGAAGTCGCTCAATTAACAGAGACTCCGAAAATCCACTTAAATTCCACCTAATAATTAAAAAGAAAAATAAACAAATGCAAAAAACTCCTCCTAAAACCCTCAGATAAATTAACACCTTGCCGTACGATTTCTTTTGTGACTGCCTCCGCAATAATTCCGAATTAAATTACTAAAATAAAAACTGATTAGTGATTCTTGATACATCGTATAATTTAACTTAACATTAATATTATACAACTAACTTTATCGTGCCGTTTCTCAATGATATTTTCAATTTCATAGGTTTTCCAAAATTTGCAAATTTCCTATCCAATTTACCGCATTACGAGTGTCACTCGTACGACAAGGGGTTAACGCGCCACTTCTTTTCCTTCGTGGGGCCCGAAAATGGTTCAGTCGCACGTTCCGATTCCTCGAAACCTTCAAAAACATCCTCGAATCTCCGAGATTTCACGGACATCATCGAATTTTCGGAATCTCAGACGTTTATCTCGCAAAAGAGTAATGTCGAATACGAGTACTCGTCCAGAACGTTCGATTCTCATAGCTAAAGTAGTGTATCACGTGTCACGTGTAACTTAATCACGCATCGAGTGTACCCGTGCCTCTGCGTCGTTTCACAATTGTGTTCGTATTTTGTGTACGTGTTTCCTGTGTGTCCTGTGTGTCCACGTGTGTGCAACCTAGCGAATATATAATATATGTATATATATAAAACGTTCCAAATAGAAATAATGTTTACCAATTATTAATCGAACGCGGAGCAAAAACTCCCATCGTTTTGTTTACTTCTTTTTCCCTCTAAAACGTACAACAATAAATTCAGTCTAATACATTCCAAAGCACCAATTCGTAATGATTCCCGTAAGCCGACTTAGAGTTTATGCGAACCCCGAAACCAGGCCAAACGTGAATTCCCCAAAAAATCATTATGTTTCTTTTAAAGAGAACTCCGACCTAAAAGATACTTAAGTTGCACTTACTCCTAAAAAAAGAGCCGAAATTCTAACCTCGCCTCGTTCTAACCTCAACGCGCAAAAATCTTTTTTTTTTTAACGATAATTTCGACCTCTCGTGTATAACTAATATATATATTATAGATGCTAGAGGATGCGAGAGACGCGGTCTCCTTTTCTTTTGTCGCATTTCTTTCTTTTTTTTTCTTAAATATGCGTATGGTTCTCCATTAGTCAAAGAAGCGCACGTCGTCTGCTCTGCCGTGTTGGGGACGATTGGACGACGATGATTTAGAATTTGTTAATTGGAGATCACGATTTGAAATTATAATAATTATAACGATAGAAATTGAAATTTCTATTGTAAATTGGTTATGCTACAAAGCGGCGGTTAAATTCGAATTGTTCTTCGCTACTGTAACTTCTTCCATGTGCCTAAGTCTGAGTTAGGTGGCAATTTGATTTAATATTCTGATATTAAATGTAAATAAATATTTTCAAATAATCTCAGACGGCAATAGAAAAAATGTATAACATCTAAATACCGTTAAAAAATTAATTTAAAGTTCCGCCTAAATTTAATACTGCATAGCGAGATCAAAGTTTCCAGGATGAACACTTTAAGTACTCTCCGGAAAACGCAAGAATTTTCAATCACCTAGAAACCCTCTAATACAACATCCTCCCCTAAAACTCTAACGTAATAATTAAACACCGAAAGTATAATATAAATTCTTCAAAATTTCAACGTTCGAATGACAACAATTTCTTTTTCAGGCACGATATCCTCCAAAATATGAACCAATAAAGTTCACCAGTCTAATATCCCCATCGAATCATCTCTAACACTAGAACTACCAAACCAGTCACGATGACCGGTACACAATTTACTCGTAAAATCTCCAAGTTTATAGGAGAATCATAGAATAAATATTCTACGTCCACCTCAAAAAACATAAATCACCCAATCGATCATCTTTTCCGCCTCTAGATTCCTCTTATTTTCAAAGTACTTATTTAATATATTGAAATATAGTAGATTCAACACCGGTAGTTCTAGTGCTAATTTTCCCCTACTCCCATAATCACCACTTTACCTACCATTATCCAAATAACACCCTAAAAACCAATAATTCGATACAAGAAAACATCTCAAATAAAGACAATTCAACACTAACCGTACCGACACTTCATGATCACCTATTCCGACCGTAGAACATAATTTGACCGGTTATGAAATAACGATTATATGTTTTCAAAATAAATACAAGCGATTGCCAATTTAACGTAGGAAACAACACAGAAAATAACCTTTAGTTAATAATACAAAAAATTCGATATTTTCGTACCACTGAACCGGTCATTCGATCGCGTACATGACAGTCTCTGCGGCCCGTCAAGACATGGATGTCAAGTGTCAGGAAGAAGCATGAAGTTTTTATCACCGAAATAAACTCATGCTTCTACAAAAATTGAAGTTCTCATTTTTTCCTGGACCACATAAACTTAGACCTCGGTTATTTAGTCTATGTTAGCCTTTATGTTTTGACATGCTCGGCGTAAGGCACGGTTAGTGTAAAATCCTCAGTACCGATGCCAAAAATCGTCATCTCCATCCATTTTCCTCCTCGTCCAACCGTTCAAGTGTATTCGTGTACGTGTTTGTGTGTGTACGTGTACATAACGATACATACGTCTTAAAATTGTGTCGATTACAAAAGTGGCCCAAGCGAAGAGCACTGAAAAGAATTCCTTCTCGCTCGAAGGTCAAATTACCTCGGCGAACTTGGACCACTCTTGTCGCGATCGCCACATGGTGTACCATCGTGCGCGTGCGTGAGTGCATTCGTGTGTAATGCAAGTACAAACGTGAAATGTTAAATATTAGCATAGTTGCAATAATAGTATAGTAGTAGTAATAGTAGTAGTAGTAGTAGTAATAATAATAGTAATAGTAGTAGTAGCAGCAGTAGTAGTAATAGTAGTAGTAGTAGTAGTAATAATAATAGTAATAGTAGTAGTAGCAGCAGTAGTAGTAATAGTAGTAGTAGTAGTAGTAGTAAGTCGACCGGGTGCACATCCGACGAGGGCAGGTCCTAAACATGACAAACAACGACGAAGGTCTTGCCTTTTCTCTCCCAATGTTGGAAGCGGGTACTGTCACGTGGAGGATTATCGATATCGATACGTGTTATCGACAGTGGCGACACGCCGGTTGAAAATTGTAACGGCTCGATGAACAATTACCGCCAATTTCAATGTAACATCGTTTAAGTTCGTTCCTGTTAGTCGGGGAATTGTGGGGATTTTTTGGTACCTTCTTGTCCTCGGATTACTCGTGGGTTTGTTATATTTATCGTTGCTTAATGTTATGCGGTTGTGACAATTTGTTTTTTGGAATTCTGACGAAACGGAGGATGTTAGTATCGCTGTTGAGAATTTGTAACAATGAATTTTATAGTGGGTTGTATGTTTTCGTTGATTTTGATGAAATAAAAAAAAAAGGAACATTCGAGATTTCTGGGATGGATGCTCTGTCCGTTTGGATCGAGGATGTTTGATTGAATGATTGCCGATTGTTTCGCGCTAATTGTAACGTAGGATTTTATGATTATAAATGATTCAAAAGCGAGATACAAATTTACTTGAAATCCGCGCAGTCGAACTTGCAAGAGCTTAAGCTCATTTGAAACAGCAATAAATTACTAGATCTGAAACTTTAGCGACATCTAGGATAACAAACGACGCAAGAAACGAAAGGAACGGTATCAAGTAGGATTTTAAGATCGGCCGAACGAAGTAGAAATGAATATTAATTCAACAAGACAAAGATAACTTTAAATAACTTTATGATACTGGCTCATAGAAATATTTTCTTATCAAATTCAATGGCCACGGCCCACGAAAAGGGCCCGATTATATCGTAGGGGTTGAGGGAACTAAAAAAAAACCAGGTCAATTTATAAAACTCTTAGGGGCACCTTACATTTCTCGTTACAAATAAATATGTACAATAATCGTAAACCCGCAAAAACAATTATTTTCCATCGATATAGATATATATGCGTGTACGTATATATACATATATATATATATACATATATGTATATACCCAGAAAATAATATATAACTACTATAACAAAGTATAATCATTTAACTTTATTTATAATAATTTCAGCTTATAAGCTTCCTCCGTTTCTACAGCTTCCAATAAATTAAAACGACTCTCTCGCTCTCTCTCTCGCTCTCGTTCTCTCCTGTCTCCTACGATTTAACAACAAGAACCTCTCTTCCCCTCTCACAGGCCCGAAACGTTGCCTTCAATAAGAAAATACCGTATCTCAACCGTCTGTCGGTCAAATTGCAAACGCGAACCGAGTTAACAGGTTTCTTTCTTTCTTATTTTTTTTTTCTTCATTTCGTCCTTCTCGTTTCAACGCGCAACGAAAGTCTCGGGCTGCGTTTACAACGAGCGCTTTACGAATGCGACCGAACGTCGACGAACGAGTGCGTTTCTATGACGACGTTTTACAGAAGAAATAGGATCATTATTATCGTTATTATTATTGAGAAATATCATATTCGATTTCTATTTCTCATTATGGATGATCTGAAATGAATTCCGGGCTTGCGGAAATTCTGATATCACGTGGAATGAAATAAATTCCATTGTAGATTCAGAAGAGTGATATTCGTTTATTTCTTTACGGTACCTTTCAATTTCTTTTTTTTTGCTTCATATTATGTTAATTGAGATACTCTCTCTCTCTCTCTCTCTTCCATGGGAGGTGTTTTCATTTAAATAGACGCAACAAGTGATTAAAAATATACAGCGCGGTGACAGTATAATCAAGTACCCTCGATTTCCATGATTCACAACGAAACCATCAACAACTACAATCCTCTCAACGATACGCCCGTCTAACTCCGTTAAAAAAGCTTTCCCAAAAAATATACGAATTTCCAAAAATTACACACCTCCAAATGATCACAAATTTACAAAAGTATCCTAAACGCTTTTAAATAAATTTTCAGTCTCCACGAAATCCAAGATACACGGGGAACATCCGAGCCACGATCCTTTGCGTTCCAAACGGATTCCTCTCAAAGTACAATTCGAGACGATAACGACTACAATTATCATATATAAAATTGCAATTAATGATAAAAAAAAAAGAAGAGGAGAGAAAACGCTACAATCGAAACAGGATCGCAAAGGATTCACGTCGAATTACCGCGCCGATCACAAAACTCCTATAAACGACGCTCCGCAGCGCCGCGCGGTTCTTTTTCAAAGCTCGCACCATCAAAATCAACACCAATCACCGCACTGGCAGCCCGCGCATCAGCGCTTGTTGTAACTGCAGCCGCGAACTCTGAATATATATTTTTATATATATATATATACATACACAATACATCTGCGTCTACTTTTTTTTTATGTATATGTACATACAGGCAAAGACACCTAGGAGAAACGGACAGATCAGGGTACCGGGCGGACACAGACAAGAGAGATTGCGGCACGATGCGCATACATGTTTTCCTTTATACGTGTATGGTGAATGTGTGTACTTCCGTGTGTGTGCGCGCGTGTACGTGGACGTGTGCCTCGAGCATGTGTGTGTGCTTCGGACACATCGAAGGAGTATTATAGTTCGTTTTTTAAAAAACACAGAAACTCGAATCTACGCTTGGCAGTATTATGAACAATCGCTCGCGTCCTCGTTAAAGGGCATTCGAACTCGAGCGGGCATTTTGTATTTTGCATTCTTTTTTGTTTGTTTGTAGTTCTTCCTTTTTTTTTGTAACGCGCCGGTGGCTCATCGTTTTTTTTTCGCTTTTTTTCACCTCTTTTTTGCTTAGTTGTATATCATTTTTAAACTTGTTGGTTGAATCACGAGAAAAAATGACAACGACGTTAAAGACAATGAGAAATCGACGTCAACGGTTAACGCCCTTGGCAGTGATCGTAGAATTGCATGTTTTTTTTTTTTGTTCTTTTTTCTTTCAGCTTTCAACCCTCCCCCCCTCTTTCTCGTTTCGTCATTCTTTCTCTCTCTTTCGTTCGTCCGCTTTCTCTCTCACATTCATTCGCAACGAACGACCGGTTCCGATTCGACCGAAGGATGCGGTTAACCTTGATTCTCGAGCGCTCGAATAAATCGCCTGAATTCCCGATGATGGTTAAAACGGCGACGGAAATCCTTGACTGTTTTAACAGCTCTTGGATCTCGACTTTTGGTATGTATAAATGGACGCGAGTAGTATAGACACACTAACGTGAGAATTCGCAATCGTGAAGTCGCATCGTGAATGCTTAAGGTCAGAAAAAACGCATCCGATCGTTCCCTCGATCCCTGTCCTTCGCTGCCATCTTGTTTTCTTTGTAACAGGGAAGCCTATTTTCTCAGAGGGTGGATTTTATGCTACGAAATGGAAAGAGTGCCGATGACCTGCCGTCGACGGGCCGTGACGATCTTTTCTGCTTAGTTTTTTTTTTTCGTTTTTCGTTTTTTTTCCTTTTTACAGAGTGAGAAGTGCAGCCCTGGCGATAGTTTTGTCCTCCGTTTCCGGTTTTCATTCTCAGCTCTCATCGCGTATTACGTCTTCCTCTCGTACGATCAGTCTTTCGTACTCGCATATTCGACGGACCCGACCGAGAAACGTGCTTCGACGAAAAAGAGAAACAAATTCCGACGATGCGCCACGCGGATCCGACATCTTACTTTTTAAATTTAAATTTTTATTGCACGAATTTCGCTTTGGTATCGAACGGAGAGTACCGAAAGAAACGCGTTCAACCTTGGAACGTCGATAATACAGATTTCTCCTCGGCATCTAACACTGATCAATTCTTTCTATCTTCAATGATCATCATAATTCTATCGAGACAATGATCGTTGTTAGAAACTCAAATGACTTACGTTTCCAAGGTGAAAGGTCAACGAATATACATCAAATACGATCAACGGCGCATGTCGGTTTCGAAGCACGCGGTCAGCGCCCTCGTCTCGCGCGTTAGGACAATCTTACAAGGTGCGAACCTACAATTCGTCACCCTTTAACAACGACGATTGCAAATCCACCGCGAGGCTCTATCCTCGTTGATGGGTATTACCTAAAGCGAATAAAAGAGGTCTCGACGAACAGACAATAGCTCGACTTTTTAACAAGCTGCCCTTTCCGCGCGCGGTATGCTTAAACGTTACTTTTTTAAGAGTAGAAATCCAAACGAGCGGTTTGCCTCTGTAAGTTTTCTCCCCTCGTCGATCCGTGTTCGTAATTCGTCCGCTGCGTGTCGCACGGATCGACGACGCGCGGCTTCTTCTTTTTTAAAGTACTTTAGAGGCGTGTAAATAGGCAATGTCGTCGCGATGTGTTGTTGTGTTGCTTAATTATATCCCCCTTTTGTTTCTCTGTTCTTTAACTTTCCTTTCACACTCTGGTTTCCCGCACAAAATAACCATGCTTTAAATGCACTCTGTGTAGCGACATGGTGGTGCTACACCATAGAGAATTACAAGTATGTGTGGATGCATGTGTTTCAAATAGGTTCCGTTCAACGTGCTGCCGATGAAAGAAACTTCTCGATCTTTCGCGATTCACGAGAATTCCGATTTATTGCAATATCTTCCATGACTCGTTCATTGCACTTAATCCAAATAACTTGTGTACGTTATTTTTGACACGATATACCGAGGGATTCTCTCGGTAACTCGGAGTTTTACTACTGCCAAATTATAACTCGATAATTTCGCCGATTGCATCGAATTTTGTAAGTTTATTGCACTTAAGAATTGCATCACGTAGCAAAAGAATACTTGCAAACCAAATTGCAGTATCTAGTCCGTACGATGATCATTAATACCGGACACTATCAAACGTTTCCTTTATCTCGGCAGCATGTGAACACCAGAAGTTCCTTCAAAATTCTCTAAGTATCCCCTCGCTGAATTTGGAGAACAAATACGCGTTTCGTTAGTAAAAATAACGATCCTCATATCATGACGATGATTGAATGATTTTTCGTCCCTCACATCCACGCACACATACGTGCATCTCTACCAATCTAACTCTTCGCACTTCTCTTTGTTCGTCTCATGGTATGTTCTCATGTACACTCTGCGGTGTGGCAGTGTCTGCCTTGCGGCGTTTTACATAAATTTACAGTTCTTTTTCTCCCTCTTTAATTTCTTGGGCTCTGAAAGGAGCATATTGACGCCCCCTTCGAACAAAGTCATCCCGAGGCCTCGAAAAATACACGATATCTCCTCTCTCTTTTGAATCTACGGCGAGAGCTGAGTGTGTAGTTTCATGAAAACGCACGTCTGCCCCTTTATGAATGGCAAACGAGAAAATCCGTGTTTCCTCGAGGCCCCGCATCGACGTAACGGCGCTGGCCGATAAAATGTTCTATACATGTAAGGTGACGTGCCGCAACGTGTGCTTTTCCCCCTTAAATATCTCGGTTTACAATGGCGATAACTTTTACAATAGTAAAACCACGATTTCGCGTGTACGATGATGGTTGTTTCATTTTTCCCTCTATTCATCCTAGGCGAAATAACTGTTAGACGCTTCGTCTCGTTCACCGTTCTATGTATGGAACTTGTCGCTCGCTTCTGACTGTCCGCTTTTATTTTTCGTCTTTTAAATAGGGTCGGTCTTTGAATCATTCTCCCGATGCGCGCTTAATTGTTTTCCTTTGTACATCATACCCTCAGACTCTTTTGGAAAAAATAAATTTCAAAATTACGTGCCCTGTGCACCTCTGACTTCTCTCTTATTTCACTTCCCAATCGCACACTTCGAACTTTCTCACGGTCAACCATTCATCCTCTCGTACACACTTCTCGCACGAATTTCGTTTCTCGCACGTTTATACACGAATTATGACGTTACTTTTTTTTTAAACTTGCATGGTACTTACTACGGAATACAACTGCGTACAATCAGTTAATAGCATAGAGTTACAGTGTTACAACATCGAGAATCTTAGTGTACTTGTATCTCTTTCTGTACGCCTGTAGGTGTGTTACGTGTGTGTGTATGTGTGTACGTGTAAATCGTGTTTACTAAATTACGTTTAGAATGTATCCTCACCTGTTTACCAATCCTGCGAGTGTATTAAATGTGTAATCATGTGCACGTGTTTTATTTCCCGTCGTTTAGTGTAATGGAGCTTCGATCTCAACGAGCAGCGAGCAGCGGCTCTGAGAACCGACGAGAAAATCAGAAGTCGGTTTTAATTGCCGGCTACTACTTCTGCCATTTTAGTTTCTCAACATCTTCCTTGTTTACATCTGTCTGTTTTTAGCGTCTGTGTGTTTTTTATGCTAGCATATTATGTCACCGGGTCCAGCGAGTAATCGAAAGACCCAATCGTCAAAATGTTCATTGAAACTCTCTATATCGTTATACCTCTTTCATCGACCCTCGCGTGTTTCCCGTTATCAATTCTTGCGCGACCCTGTTCCGCGTTTCTCCCCACAAATCCCGTTTCCATCGTTCCCGTGTCTCGAAACTCTCGTTTCTAGTTCCTCGAGAAATGTCCTTCCTAATATATCAACTCCAGGCATTCGTTTCTTATTCTCTCTTCTCGCAAACTGTCCCTTTTTCTCCCTCTCTTTCGCGCTCGCATCTCTCATTCCCTTTCTCTCCGCCTCAATAACAACGTCAATCTCTCCCTCTCTTTCTCTCTTCCGTTCTACCTAAGCGAACTCCACTTTTTCCACGGATTTACAATATTTTACGATTTTGTTGATTTTATTAAAAAATTAAAACGGACGGTTAAATTTCATGTGTTTCGTTTGTCGGTGAGCCGATGTCCGCTGCTGAAGGCACAAGGCTTTGCACTTGAACTCGGTCACCTAACCTAGCTTGACTGACTTACTACGACCTACTACCAAACTAGCCTCGCTTACTTACTTTTACTTACTTCCTACGATCCTACTACGTTATCTCTCCCCTTCCGTTATCGCGCATTTCCACGTTTCCGTTCCAGCTTCGCAAAATATCCGCAAATGCCAAGCCTCGTTCTTCGATCCGTCCCGAGTATCGAGCCTATCGGTCTCACGAAACGCCAACGCGGCTTCCTCCACCAATTCTGATTCTCTTTCATTCCCCTCATTCCTCTCTCTCTCTCTTTCTCTCGTATAAACAATGTACATGCTAGCAATATATTATTATGCTATGTGTGTGATATAGACTCTATGGTATTCATTATGTATAATCGTATCTTTTTTTTTTACTTCGCGCTCGATTTCGTGTTCACCGCGGCGCTGCTCAACAGCGTCCCGGGTTTGTCTACCCCTCTTCTCCGGCACGCTAGTGCGAATATCTGTACTTTGTTTTTCCTGGTTGTCATCCACTCGTTCGTACTTTCATTCTATCTCTCTCACGTTCGATACACTTTCCTCATCCATACAGACACACATTTATCCCTCTCTCTTATCTCTTATAATTCGTACTCGTAATTTCTCATACAACACGCCCGACCGTATCGTACCTTATACATATACATTACATTTACATATCGATTCCGGGGGTATCCAGGTAGAGGATATAGTAATAACATAACTGTAGGTAGTTCCTTATACAGTCTCTGTACTGTCTCTACGTATCACAGCCTGGGTGCCTCTCGCCACTGCCTTTCTTTTATCATTTGTCGTCCGCCCTTTCGAGAGCTTTCTCAATCTCTCTCTCTCTCGCGTTCTACCCCGCGTTTTAAAAACCTGGACCCGCGTTTCTCGTTTCGCACCTATCGCTCGTGCCCTTTCTCTCTCTCTCGTTGTACGTCGCAAAACGGAGGAAGCTCGAGAATATAATCGAAACAGACTCTCCCTTCCGGCTTCCTCCAAGTTCCATCAGCTGATTCGCGACGGTTTTAACAGGCAGTGGCATAGTGGTGCACTAGTACAAGAGTCGCGCACGCCGCGTTTTTTTCTTATCTTCTCTTTCCACGTCCACGTTTCGTTTGCCCTTTCTCGTTCTCCCGTCGTGTAACTTCTTTCTTCTCACGTCGCGTTTCCGCTAACTTTTACTTCTTTCCCTCGTCAAAAAAAAAACCGTCGTCGTATTCGACGCCGTGCGGACTTATAACACACTTTTAGCCAACCGGTGCTAGCACCGGTGACCGAAAACGAGGAAACTAGGGTGTCACGTCCCAGATCTCGGCGAGGAAAACTGGCAGCTTTTTGTTCTTGAACTTTAGACTGAAGCACATCTCGCTGTTCTGATTACCGAGGGTCCGTAGCTCCGTCAGAACTGACAGTAATTTCGCGAAGATCGTGCCGGACTTTGGCCTACGTCGGTTATCAACGTACGCCTTCAGGGCCTCCAGGTAGATCTCTTGGATCTTTTCGACTTTCCAGCCTTCTAGCAAGTTTGGCCTCTCTGAAATCGAAAGAAACTCGTTACGCGGGTGCGGTTCAATATTTAGGGTTAACTGATGGCTTGGAACATGATAAATTAACACTGGAACTAGCGTAGATTCGTTTTACATAAAGTAATGGCCCCGTGTAAGGCGGTAGTGCTACGAATTTCCTACAAATTCTACGATACCACCCTCTTTAACTCCTTGCCGTACCATTTCTTTTGTGACTGAATGCGCAATAGCTCAGAATTTAATTACTGAAATAACAATCGATCCCTAATTTTCGATATAGCGTATAACTTAACGCAGTATTAATAGCGTAGAAATAATTTCATCGTCTCGCGACCCACTGATATTTTTAATTTTATAGCTTTTGAAAAACTTCAAAATTTCCTATTCCATTTATCGCGTCACGAGCTGCACTCGTCATTGTATGGCAAGGGGTTAATTTTCCTCGTGTAGGTTTAAGTCGATCGCGTCGAAGGGTGGTACGGTGCAAAGTGTTTTGAAGAGCGAGGATTGTTAGTAGAGGCAACATCCTGCACTAACCGGTGCCTTCGGGGCGTTTCACTAAAAATGGCGGGAGATTCGAAATTGGGCCCGCTGACTGCGAGTTTTAAGGCTCAAATTCAGAACTTCTATTGATTTTTACGTTGCCTGATGACGTATCATATCACACCCTGTCTGATATAGAACGTTGTTGTTAGGAGCAATGGTGGATAAGGTGGCAATTGGATGGATAATTTTCAAATTTCCCGCCACGTCTTACATAACGTTTTACGTTATACATTCTTACCAGGGTCGATCATTTAGCTGGTTATAAAGTAACGACAGTATTTTATCGAAAGGTGTTCAGGATATTGACAATTTAATGTTGGAAACTTCGCGAAAAAACAGCCTTTAGTTATTAATACAATATTACAAAATTTTTGTTCCGGTAAACTGATCATTTAACCGCGGATGGTACGGTTAGTGCTAATTATAATTTACTATATCATAGCCTTGGTGATTCGAAAACCACATAAAACAGTAGGTCCCAGGAAGAATGATCATAGCAGTTAAAACCGAATGATTCGAAAAAGGAGGGTTTATTGAGGTTATGGCCGGGAAGAAAGGTAAATGCTAGAACTCTCGATCAGCGTGATTTAATTCGAATCCCCACCACCTCTGGAAAATTTTGACTAAATTATAAATTTCTGTATTAGCCCGAATATACTGCAATATTTTTTGACTAATTATTTCCTGTACAAAAAATGACTCGCGCAAAATTCGAGGTCTAGGTAATGGAATGTAACAACTCTTCTTATTAGTGAATTATTGAATTCTTTCATGAAAAATGAATGGATCTGGTTAAATTCGGATTTTTTTTTCTAAAGATCTTTATGAAGAATTTCGGTATCGCGTTATATTCGGTCTAATACGGTAGTGTGTTACAACTGAAGCGAAATGATCTAGCAATTGAAACCGTAAGATTCGAAAAAAGGAAGGTTATTGCAGTTATGGCGGGAAAGAAGATAAAAGCTCCCGATCAGAGATCAGAGAGTAGATCAATCAACCTTCCTCATTGTCTCGTTAGAGCTAGCGTTAATTTATTTCCATTTGTCGTGTAAGCAAGCACAGGGAAATGTTAAAACTGATATACAAACCTGAAAAGATAACGATGGCCGTTAGTAACGCGTATTCGGCATTGTTGACCTTCATGGCGTACATCTGCCGGCAGAAGTGCAACAGATCCTCGATCGTTTCACCCATACCCGCCACATTGTAACTGTCGCGCGTGTATGGCTGATTATTGGCGAATATTATGCTGTCGGTTTGTACGTCGTACTTCCTCGCCATTCTAAGCATCATGACCTCGCTCGAACAGGCCTTCAGCAGGGCAATCTGATCCTCGCGCATCAGCTTATCAAAGCCCGGTAACCTCTTCGAAAACTCGACGATCAACTGTACAGTCAGTATCGTGATTTCGGTTATATGCCTAAACCTGTAGTCACTGATATCCTCTCCGTCCGTTGGCTGGTTCTAGAAGAAGGAACGAATCGTTCGATAACAATTTCTAGGGCTGCTTGTTCGGCATGTTGAATGTTTGTATTTTTCGAATTTCATCTTTACTGTAGAGAAACTTCATCTGCTGAGATCAGATCTTAACCCTTAACGACGGAGACTTAAATATTGAGAAATAACCATTTCATGCAAAATAATGTGCGATTCTGTCTCATAAAGATGTGAATTTAATAGAAAAAGTTTCATTTCAGTAAAGATGCTGAAACTAGCGAAATACCAGTGGCGTACAACGTGTTAAAGGGCCCCGGGATTTTTACCGTTTGGGGCCCCCACTTGAGTTGATTCGTCACTGGTGAATCCTAGATGACAGGAAAAGTGAAACAAGAAAAGAAGGTTCAACATTCGTAAATCCAATGCTGTCAACGCAAACTTACTGTGATCCTCTTGAGATCCTCCTCACTGGGTTGCTCGTACTCGTTTTGGAAATAGACCAGCCTGTGTATCAGCTCTTCCTGCTCGGGGCTGATCGGTTTAACGTAGCAGTAAGGGCTAATTGGGGTGAGAATACCACTACTTCCGGACGTGGATAACGATTCAGCTTCCGCCGGTTCGATCTTCACGCCCATCTGGTCGCCGCGGATTCCTCCGCTGCCTGGCGAACCATTCATCGTTGTACTGTTCGGTTTGTCCTTTTCCTGCAATCAATGCAGATCATCCGTGGAACTCTAATCGATCGAGTTTCTTGCGCAGACACGTGCTAACTGAGATAATTTAACTAATTGGAGCACGTAAGCGGTACAAATTAAACGATCGGAAATGCCAGCGATTGCCACATCGACGAATAATTTATTCGATCAATTAACGGCCAGTTTTATAAATAGTTTCATGATACATGCTGCGGGGTATTATTAGAAACTGATGACTTTTATGCACCGGGTGCATTCGAGGTTTGTTCGTCTCGATGTTCTAAATTAATGATTACCTTAACTGGATAACATTCTAATTAGTTCGGAATTAATACTAAGGATATAACAACTGGCAGTGTAATTATTCTCCTAGTCTCTTCGCGGGTTAATTTGAATTCGCTCGTCTTAGGCAGGAAGAAGTTGCATACTTTTTAATTATTTTTTTAAAACGATTTACTAGCAGTTTACTGACTACAAAAAGTGCCTGGTCAAAGGTGACTTAGAAACTTTAGACAAAAATAACGTTGCCCTACGATTTCTTTTGTAACCGCGTCCGCAATAATTGAAAATTAAATTAGTAGTAATTTTTTTCGAAAAGGGACGGTATCAAAAATGCTTGAGAACCTATGCACTTAAGGAATTGTTTTTGGCAAGCGATTTAAAAAAAGATATTGAAAATCTTTACCTTCTGCGCCTTCTTCTCTTTGCGCTTAACCGCGCACTGATACTCCGGCACCACGCATTCGGGCCTCATGCCCACGGTGAGACACTTCTTCAGCCTGCACTCCTGACACTTCCGGCGCATGTACATGTCGATTTCGCAGTTGTTTCCGTACTTGCACTGATAGACCGCGTTCTTCGTGATGCTACGCCGGAAGAAGCCCTTACAGCCCTCGCAGGTAAGGGCGTTGTAGTGATATCCGGAGGCGCGGTCCCCGCAGACGAGGCATAGTTCTTCCTGCTGGCGCGGCGTCGGGCCCTTCTTCTTCCTGGCGTCGCAGCCGTCGGTGCCGCCACCTCCACCACCTCCACCACCGCCGCCTCCACCGCCGCCGCTTCCATAGCCATTCAACGAGCCAGGCTGCGACAGCTCGTCCCTACCTGGAAGAAAAAATGCCAGTTTGTCGATTAGTAAGTTGTTTTTCTCAGAATTGTAGAATTTGTAATTTCGTTGAGGGTGTACAGTTAGGGAAATTGATTGTGGTGCTGTCGGAGTGTTTTATTTTTTGTCGGTGACTGTAAAAGTGATGTAACTGATTGTCAAGTTCAGTTTTTCTTAAGATTTTGAGGGCTGTATAGTCAGAGAAATTGATTGTGGTACGATCTGAGATATTATTTCTTGCCGGTGATTACGTCAAAGTGATATAAATGCTGGTCGAGTAGATTTTATAATTTTTTGAGGGGTGTACAGGCAGGAAAATTGATTGTGGTGCTGTCGGAGTGTTTTATTTTTTGTCGGTGACTGTAAAAGTGATGTAACTGATTGTCAGGTTCAGTTTTTGAGAGCGAATCTTGAGATTTTGAGGGCTGTACAGTCAGAGACATTGATTGTGGTATGATCTTTGATATTATTTCTTGCCGGTGATTACGTCAAAGTGATATAAATGCTGGTCGAGTAGATTTTATAATTTTTTGAGGGGTGTACAGCCAGGAAAATTGACTGTGGTACTATCTGGGTATTTCATATTTTATCCGCTGATTGCGAAAGGGATCAAATTGGTTGATGAGTTGTATTTTGAGAGAGATTCTCCATTTTTTGGGGAGTGTACAGCGAGGAAAATTGATTGTGGTACTATCTGGGAATGTTATTTTTTTCTGTTAATTTCGAAAGTGATCAAATTGGTCGATGAGTTACATTTTGGGAGAGATTTTCAATTTTTTGAAGAGTATACCGCCTGAAAAATTTATTGTGATACTATCCGAGAGATTTATTTCTTGCCAGTGATTATGAAAGTGATAAGACTGTTTGTCGAGTAACTCTTTTAATTTTTTGAGGAGTGTACAGTCAAGGAAATTGATTGCAGTACAATCTAGAAGTTTTATTTTTTCCCGCTGATTATGAAAGTGATGAAAGTGATCCAATTGATCGTCGAGATGCTTTTTAGCGAAAACTTTAGTCCGGAAAAAATGTGCTGTACTCTTGATCGATGTACAGTCAGAGAAATTGACTGTAAAACTACTTTGCTGTTATAGATCAAATCTTTCTCGTACTATAAAATATATTTGACGATGATTAATGAAATTAGACTGCTTTCAATAATTTGAAAATTGAATTTACACTTATCTTGGTTTGTGGAGGAGCTATTTCATAAAATGCGCGTTTTGCAAGCATACAAAATTGAACCTTGATCGAATCGAATCTTGAAACGAAAAATGAATGTCATAAAGACCGACACACACGATATACCAGATATGGCGTACATGTGACAAAAATCTTCTCATCTGCCGGCACTTATATGGCGGCTTTCGTTCGATCATAATCAAAAACGGCTATCGCTATACGGGCGCAGATGGGCTTTCGTGTTTCTGAATAAGGGTACCAGTAATTTTTTATTAAGTTTCAGTGGTAGGTAACTCAGATATCTCTAAAACGCCAGAAGTAGATTCATATTAATTATTCCATCGCATTAATATCCATCATAGAATTAAATAATGATTTCGCATATTCTACTGAAGCTACTGCCAAAGAAAAACGATTATCTAATAAGACAAAAGTTATTAGACAACTAAAGTAGTTTCAAAAACACATACTTAAGTTGTGACCTAAAATGGAATAACGTAATACAAATGTGAAATTACCTAAAGTACTTCAAAGAATAAAAATCATAATCCGATAAATACAGTAGCGCACAAAATTTCCGAACGATATCGATTTTTGTATTTCATGCTATTTCACGTATTTCTTTTGGAATTATCAAAAGATCTAATTGCGTACATCCATAGAAAATTTAACGATCTATAAGAATTCGCCGAAAACATCTTTATAAAAAGTATGTTTATTTTATTATATTTGAATTTTACATATTTGTCGAAAATATAGCCCGACAAAAGTTTCCGAACGATTTATTAATATTTAGTTAATTTTCCTTTATTACCAATATTAGCTTGACATATTCTTGGTATACTTTCAATTAGTATTTGGAGGTACGATTGTGATAAGGAATTCCAAATATGCCATAGTTTTGCAAATGAATTACAGAATTTGAAAACTGTCTGCCCCTCATCAGTCATTTTACCTCGCTCATCAGATTTTCTATGGGGATAAGTTAAGAACGTGCAAGATAATGCAAAACATTATCTTTTTTATGCTGCAGCCACGTTTTAACTATTTTGGCTGTATGTTTGTGGCCGTCGTGTTCCACCAAAGTTCACAGTACTCTTTCTGTAATATGCATCTGTAAGATGCGAAACTGTTATTGATAATAAAGTACCATCGACTAAATCGTTCGGAAACTTTTGCCCGCAACTGTATCTACATTCCAATTCCATTAAAAAAGTCCACATTTCTCTACAACCTCTGCCATATTTCTGAAACATCAACAGAAAATTCACCCCAGCCAGTGACCAACCAAAAGCCAACAAACGCCCCTACCAAACAAAACCTCCATAAAATCCTAAATACTATTTTAAATTCCACCTTAGCTCCAATCCACTGAGAACCACTGCTCCGCGCAACCCCAAAAGCCTCCACCATTGCATAACCTCTCCACTCTTCAAAAGTCAAGCCGCCAAGCCGATCGACGTATCCGTTCGAAATGGAAATCGCTTGAAATCGCATCGGAATGAAAATCCAATCACGAACGGAGAACAAAGCTCCTCGCAACTGTCTCACGTACGATCATAGAGAGGTCGCTGCGATCGAAATGATCGGAGAATTTCAAGTTACATATTACGCGATACGTGTATTACGAGTCTGCGTCGTAGAGGGAACTCGTGCGCGTGGAATATCCGTGACTTCTCTCGCAAGGAAGCGGGTTCCAGTAACCTACGTGGCGACATCGTCACGCGCCTCTATTACCCCCTTTATCTGTGAAACTCGCCGAGTGGAACGCCGCGCTAGAAGTCACGGTCGGTGAAAGTACGGTGGTATTACACACAGGTGTGTTCGTGAATCGTGTGTGCCTCTGAGCGAGACAGAAAAGCATCGAAGTGGGAGAACTCTGTCGGAGGGGAGGGACACGGGCGTGCGAGGAGAGGGGATGAGAAAACTGGTTTATTATTCCGAGGATTAATTCGCTGTAGGAGTAGTTACAGAAGTCATTTAAACTCAATTAATGTGAACCTATACTAGTTTAGACCACGACGGTTTTCGAAACATTTCGATTGCGAGTTTTCAAGCTGCGAGATGCTACTCTTCTTTTTGCGGATTTCAGAAGTTTAGCGGAAGTTTGGCAATGTTTCTAAGTTTGTTCATTTCGATTGGAATTCTGAAAGCAATTGTTTCATATGGTTTGTGCTATTGGTGGGAACTTTTGAAAATGTGGGATGAGAAATTGCAGTTGAGGGATTGAGAAATTTACGGGGATCAAGCGGTTTGGGCTATGGGTGTAAAAAGACAAAGAGGAAGGACAGCGAAACGAGTTTGAAGATGCCAAAGAGCTCATGCAGTTCGAAGATGAAGAAGGAGTAATAACCGAGTGACCACTTAGCCTGGTCACTGTCTCAGTGTTTCAGGCGGATGTTTTCAGGGCGATCAGTACTTCCGGGTGATCCGCGCAGCTCGTCTTCGCCTTCCCGGCGGAATGACCGAGAAAAGGAACACATCTTGCTCCTTCTCGCAAGATAACTCACTTTTGCAAACTGTCTCTTACACTTTCTGACATAATTTCCTCATTACTCTAATTATCCCTGCGCTACTTTGCCAACAAATAAACTAACAAAGAGGAAATTAATCGCAGAATTCTTCCTCCCCCTAAAATTCCAATATCCTAATTAATCCCCTAATGCAACCAACTTTCACAATACCCAAACTCGTGCTCAACTTTGTACAAGATCGACATACTTTCCAATTATTCGAAAATAAAACGAAGCGTGCGGAAATTACGATCTTTCATCTATGAAGGGACTTGCAGCAAACTAAATGAACATGAAAGGAATGCAAAATACAGTAAATTCGAAATGACACCCGACACCACGGCAAACTGATACGGCAACGTGTTTGTGTACATGTTAATAAGTAGTACATAACGAGTTTATGTGGAGCCGAACGAGCAAACACTCGTTTCCGTGCTTTCCAGGCGAGATTTCCTCGCCGGCTAGTAGCTCTTTCACTGCGGAGCACTGAGCGGCCTTGACACTGGCTTCTTTCGTAGATGCCTCTATATTTATAGATTGCAAAATAAGAAACGCGAGCGTTGAGACCCGAACAGAATCGTCTCTTTGAGACACTCCAATCTTTCTGCGTCCTTTTGTGCACGCTGTCCAACCCCCGCGCCAAATCTGGGCGATTTTAAATATCTTAACAGTCGAACCTTTTGAAGCTTCGGAATTTACGAATAAAGGACGGCAATGTTGCCATTTCTTTTCTCGATTAGTCACGTTTTAACAATTGGCTATAATAGTCCGATAGCCTAAGGTTTTTTTTAACCCTTTGCGGAGGGAGACTTTTTTGAATATCGAGAGATAATGACTTGTTTGAGAACAAAAAACTTTTTTTTATCAGAAAGTCCGAGTTTTATTGTATACAAAAAATTAATATTTGCGGAATTATATTTCAACGGTTGTATTTCAATTTTTGGACACAAGATGATATGTATGAGTCTATAGTCCTCAAAGGGTTAATTGTGGACTAATTAAAGATGTATCGATAAAATGGCTTAGGAAATTAAATTAGTGAGATACGATATTGAACTCAATATTGTAATTTTGAGTCCTTGCTTTTTATGTTTCTTTTTACAATTTTAACCCTTTGCAGTTCTATGCCGAGATACACTCAACGTAGACTTTCACTTCGTTTTATTTTCTAACGATTTAATATCGACTTTCAATTTCATAATGATTTTGTAATATCACCTAAATATCCATAATTACCTAAGTTATTGCTATCATTAAAAAAAAATGAAGAAGCAACGCTAGAAAATTTTGTGAAATTAATTTCATTCGCCTCGTTGCAAACTTGACAAAATAATTCGGAGCGCAAATTTTTAAAATGATAAAGTTAAAGAAAACTGCAAAGAAATGTACAAAATCATGTAAAATTTCTAGAGTTATGCTAACTTGCGTAAAATCCATTTAATTTAACGTTTACAAATGCATATTTCTCCCCAAAAATCTTCAATTTATCACTCAGCCAGAGTTTCATCCACGCATACAACAGTAATATACATCAATCTTTAATTATCAAATTATTAAAAGTACTGAATCCAAGTTTCACTCTAAAACCAAGAGTCTATCTCGATACAAGAGTCCTTTTTCAATCCGTGCAACATTTAAATCCGCTGCGAATATGGACGCACTATCAGAGAGTGCGCAGACCTCTGAAAACATTGAACCCTAGAAAAACCTAACCTCAAATCCGAGCGGCGTCGAATTTACACAGAATCTAGGGAAATACGTAGCAAGTGTAATCTCTATAGTGGCTCGACGTGAGTTCGCCGTTTCTATACTCTCTACTCAGCAAGGTTTCCGGGCTGGTTAGTAACTCTCTCACGACGGAGCAGTGAGCGGCCTTGACTCTGGCTCGCTCGGTAGATACCTGTGTGTATCCTACAGAAAAACACATACATGGGCACCTCTTCCACACGCGTCCTCCTGGCTTACCTAACAGACAGCGAGTCTTCGTCTCTTTTGCTCTGCAATCTCCCACCTCTTTCTATCCACGTTAGTTTCTCTCTCGATCCTTCACGTGTCCGTGCTACGTCTCGTTCTTTCTCTTTCGCAAGCACGTCTTTTTCTGACTTGGGCCACTCTGCGTTGCCGCTTTTGCCAAGAGAGGAAAGCTAAAACGGACCAGTGAGCACTGCCTTCTTGTTGAGGAGGCAGCCTCGCTTCCTTCGAGAGAGAAACAGCGAGAGAGAGGGTGGATTTTTGCGTTCTGATATGGAGTCCTTTAAATATGACGCGATAGGGACTTTTTAATACAGAAATCACTAGAACCAGTGTTTTAGAGTTACTCTGTAGGTATTTTGGAAAAGAGGGAATGACAGGGGGAGAAAATTGGTCGTTTTGATAGTTTGACTTTGGAGAATGGACTATCAATTGGAGAAATGTTGAGAAAACGATTTAGAACCGGTCATTTTGACCGCCTTTGTAGTTTTAGTGTTGATAACTTTAAATGTGCATTGAAAATTGATAGCAAGGCTGAAGTAAAGGTCAAAATAGATAGATGCGGTAGGACTACGGGAGATGGATTAAACAAATTTAATATCCAAAGACGACGAAGATGGAACATCGACGGTGAAGTGACTACGACGCCGGAACAAGATGGACGACTAGCGGCACATCGCTCTAATGACGGTGACTGTCATTGAGGTCTCTAGAAGACTGCGAATCCAGCCTGTACCTCGTGCACAAGCGGTTCTCAATTCGTACTTCACGAAAGAGAATTTCGCACTCGACCCTTTGCAATTTAACACTAAAACCACCGACGTTACATCTACTAAAATTAAGATAACTGAATAAATGCTTTAGAAAACGAGAAATCAAGAGGTGAAAATGATGATTGATCAATTAACTCAGGTTTTATAAGATGGAATATTTATTTCATGGCTCCTCTATCAATTTAGGGAATTTTTAGAAAAAATTACGAACTTTGACCGACATGGTGGGTTTAGTGTTAAATTACCTTTTATTCCATTCGATTAACTCTTCAAATGTTAAGATTCTTCCACTATTAAATATACATAATAGTTAAGTCCCAAAGTTGAAATTGAACTGAAAAATGACTAGGATTTATATAAATGTTATATTTTGTAAAAGAGTAGATGAAAAATTGATATTGTAAGGACTACTGTGTTACCATTAAATTTTGCTAATAATTGAAAAAACCACTAAGTTCTTTGTTTTGCAATGCATGACCTTGCCCTACCCCGGGGTCCCTTTAAATGGCAGCACCCATTTCTATTCTGAACGATATACACACGTATGTAACTAATGAATGTCATATCCGGTCACGGTATGCGACCTGATAAGATCGAAAAACAAAAGAAAAAGGTTACACTGCAATGAACACGCGATGACCATCCTCGCTATCGGAAAGTAAACGTGGATGTTGCGCGAAAAACATTCCATTCCATTCGCATCGCAAGCTTGACTTTTCATTCTGTAGACTTATTTATCGCTTTTAAATAAACTATAAGGCACCTTCTAAATATAATTACATAATTCGCCATAATAAGTCATCTTTGTGTCATTATTTAACACTAAAACTACCGACGTTGTATCTACTAAAATTTATATATAGTATATAATTCCTTCCGAAAAAGAGAAATCTTTATTCAAAATACTTTTTCAATATTTTTAAATATAAAAGATTGGACGCCAGTAGTTCTAGTGTTAAAGGGTATAATAACCTCTTGTAACAGCTAAATTTCGAATCTCCGGGGATATTATATGAGTCTTATTAGATTTTCTTTTGGTATTCTCTGATTTTTGTAAATTTTAATAGAATGAAGTTTATTCTCAGAAAAACATCAGAAAATATCAAAAAATGGTCTTAACCGGATTCTGAGCGACTTATATATTAATTGATAATTCAGGAAAAATGTTCCAAATATTACGAGAAATTTGAACTTTAATCTATTAACTGCTCCGAACCTTTACCCAAGAAATACCCAAACGAAACTACAAAAAATGAATTTCAATTATTTATCACGAGACTGGAAGAACTACTCGTAACTCAAGTGTTAAAATTCCCTAGGGACTTCCGACAAGCGCGCCATCTATCAAACTCAAGTGTCGAAAAATCGCTTCTATCGGTTCGCGGAGGAACCACTGATCTAACTAAGCCTGACATTGGCCGGCACTACCGGATAAGATTTATCCTTGAACCGGGAGTAGCCGGCTGTGCCTACGGGCATACTAAGCGGCAAGAAAACAGCTGTGATAAATTTCAGGAAGATCGAGATCAAAGAGAAAAAAGGCGAATGATTAATTGCTGTCGAGTAGGTGTTACGTGCACCGTTGCTGAGGATTCGCACGTTTCTACAGTCACGTACCACACGGCACCGAGAATATGTAGAGATGTTTTCTTTTGCTTTTATATTCCTCCGGTTTAATTGCTATGGGTATTTCGACATTGATGTACAGTTTTGGGAGAATTCCACCATAGGGATACATTTTTTCTATTGGTTATTAATAGCGGTAACAATTATGTAGCAAACGATCATGATGAGTGAATTTAATCTTCGTTCGGACTTCGACTGGAAAATTCAGTAGAATTCGTATTTGTTAATGTTTTGGAGGGAATTTTAAATAGATATATTTTTTTCTATCTAGTGACTTAATTTTCACGTGTTGATCTTGAAGTTCGGTGGAATCCTTTTGGATAAATAATTTTGAGGGAATGTTAAAATCTAGTTTGATGTTAATTCGGTGTAAAGTAATTATTGATAGTCTATTAACACTACAACTACCAAACCAGTCAAAATGACTACTTTTCAATTATTTCACAAAATTTTCAAAGTTTCTAGGAGAACCACAGAGTAGATATTCTACGTCCATCTTGTAAAACATAAATTACCGAATCGATCAGCATTTCCTCTTAATTCCCCTTTTAACAAAGTACTTATTTAATTAACGCTGATAGTTCTAGTGTTAATGGGTTTAAAATACTTAAAATCATCTATTGTGTTGGGAAAAGACAAATTGTTTTGCTTGAGCCGGGGTCATCGTGCGGAACGGACATAAAAATGAGACGTACAAGGTGGCGGGATAATTTAAACAAAATTTGGCGCCAACGTCCGAGGGAAAGAAAATGAAAACGTAGCAATAAAAGTGAACAAATACTCCCGTGGATCTGCACGTACATAAACATTGTATCCGGTGTGGGAAAAAGGGGGTCAAGAATTCCTTAGAATTTAAGACAGTGAACGTATCACTTTTTCGTACCTTTGATGTCTGTCTGCCTTATTTTTAGTCTTTTATTACAGTCTCTTTTTTATCATCGATGTTTGCTCGAAAGACGTTCGTGATTTTTTACGAAACCTCGTTTCACTTTGAGACAGTATGAAACAGCTACGCTAGACGAAGTATTATCATTCACGAAGCGATACAGAAAACTGTGAAACACTTGTTTGCGTCACATTCTTCCACATCGCGAAATATCGCGTGACAGTGCTGACAATAGTAAGAATACCCTATATTTCTAAGTAGCAGAAACGTGCACTTGTTTCGAATTTATGGTAACTATAATGGTAATTAACGATTAACACTAGAATATAATTATATTAGCCGTTTTAGTAGTTTTAGCATTGCAATAACCTGGTCGAAAAGTGCCAAGCAACGAAAGCGCGCTTCTTGGCACCAAATAGTTCAATTAAAATTTTGAAAAAAAGAGGAATCAAGAGGTGAAGAGGATGATTAATGAAGTAATTTATATTTTATGAGATAGCCGTGGAATATCTACTGTCTGGTTCCTCTATAAATTCAGACAATTTTTCTAACAAATTATGACCAGTGATTTTGACTGCCTTGGTAGTTCTAGTTTTATTAAGTGCCACAAGTTACCGACACTTTCCAATTATCCACCGGAGATATTCTAAAGGACATTTTTTCCTGAAATGTTTCATTCTTACCGGCAGAGCGGACAAAGAAACTCAATAAACCGATCGTCGAAACTCTTACGCGAAAGTCGCCACGCGTACGTACCGGATACGGTACTTTTACCGGAGGGAACAGCACCTTCGTACCCACACGGTGAAACCACGCATACCGTCCTCCGCAAGTGATTCTCAACTTGCATTCGTCAATTTAACAGAAACTAAAAAAGCCGGCAAAATAACCGGTTGCCAATTGTTTCAAAAAATTCCCCAAATTGATAGTGGAACCATGCAGGCCACTTCTATCTTGTGAAACCTAAATTACCTAATTGATCTTCTTCTTCACCTCTTGATTCCTCTTTTTCCAAAGCACTTATTCGGCATATTTAACACTAAAACTACCGATGTTCTATCTAGTTTATTTAGTATACTGAACAAGTACCTTGGAAAAAGAGAAATCATATTAATTAACCAATTTAAGTTTTGTAAGATGGAAGACAAATATTTACTGCGTGACTCTTCTACTAATTTTGGGAATTTTTAGAAAAAATATGGCAAGCAGTTATTTTGACGGTCTTGGTAGTTCTAGTATTAATCAGTTGCACAAATATCATCTAAATGCAAATTCAGTTGTCAACGTTTCTAAGGAAGTCTTTGTACGCCAATAATCTCAGTGAATCGCAATTCACCTTGAACCTGTTCTCAACAAATTGAAGCGATTAACACTATTCCTACCGACACTTCACGTATGCCTTTTCCTACCGTAACCGGTGAATTTGTCAAATGATTATTTTTTCCCAGAAAATGAACAGTAAAAAAAAAGAAGTGAATATTGAAAAATGTATTATACGTATATTTGAGGAAAAGTCGTGAAGTTCAAAGGCGATTCAATTACGTTGTATATAGGAAATTCTAATCGAAATTTTAAAAACGGTCATTTGACCGGTCGTGGTAGGAATAGTGTTAAAAGAGTAAATGACAGAAAAGGGATGCAATAAGTTGCGAGAAATGAATGAGATTGAGAAACACTGTTCTGATATCGTACCCGTAGTGTACGTGGCTCGTTACCATTCCACGCACGGCCTACCAACACACGTTAAAGTACTTGACGACCACCGACGACCCACTTCTTCGAATGGTTGGCTGGTTGTTGCCTGCTTGGTGTTTAATCCTAAGTAGTTTTCCCACATTGAGGAAAAGTTACGGCAGATTTAGCGAGCAAACAGTTGCCAACGACGAAAATCGTGGCTCTTTTGCTCGACTCGAGCGATCTTTTCTACTGGTTGATTCGATAAGTGGTGCCAACGTTTTACAAGTAAAAAGTGGGAAAAAGGTAACCTTTAAAATCTAGTTATATCATAATGGAAAGTAATATTGAAGAGCTGCGTCGTATTTATGGTGAATCTTCATTAAATTCGATAAGTTACTGATTCGGATCAGTGATTTACGTCGCGTTAATTTATTCGGTGGCGATGAATTAATTTCACGTAAATTTGAATTGACATATGTAAATTATTGACTGGTGTCTTTTGTATATTATTGCGAAATTCATGGTGGAAGATATTAGTAAAAAGTAACTAGAAAACATTCGCTGCGGAGGGTTTGGAACTTAACCTGTAAAAGCCAATGAAGTTTCTAGTTTCTAATGTTCTTTTTAAAAGAACTTTTGTGTAGAATGAAATAAATCCATGATTTCCATCAAAGCTTCTTCAAACATCGATCGACAAAGGAAAAAAAGAAAGGCGAAGGAAGAAAGAAAGAACAAGAGAAAAGGAGAAGGGGAGGTCAGTAGGTCACTCTCACTCGAGGAGGAGGAGATTCAATCGCGCGGAAGAATTGAACATCTACGGGACGATTATCTGATGTATAGATTGATGTTTTTCCAAGATGATCGAATTTATTATAAATTGAAGCTTCCTGACCTTAGATTTATTTCGAGAACTACGTTTGACTGACCGAAGATAATTACTTTCGGAATTTGCGACGCCGATTGGTACTATTAACAGTGATGCCAACCATCTCTTTCTTTTATTTTTGAACTTTTAAAAATATCGATCAACTTAAAATTCTCCCTTCGTATCCTCAGGTGCAATTTTTTTGTTAATTAAAGAACTGTAGATTTTGTTTAAATATTAAGGCTAACAGTAATTTTCAATTTTTATCTCAAACTACTACTTTGATCAGGAATATAAGTCTGATTGAGTACTTAAAAAATGGAAAGTGTTTAACATTTCAGTTGAAAAGTTCTTTTGTTGTAATTACAAGCTCGTCTGTAATGACAGGTGCAGTAATATTGATAAACACTTCAATGATTTTAATTGCACAGTGAAATGTTTTATTACAGCACGTTAATTGCACGGTTCTATGTGCAACGTGCACTTAGCACTGAATTTGTTTCGTTTCGTAAATTACACCAGCGTAATTATCGTGATGTAATACAAAGAGAAAATTCGGATTTCATTTCACGCAACTCACTCTTTTTTTCAGCGACACTGAATATATTACTATTTTAATTGCTATTTTGCAATAATTATAAAATGATAAGGAACCAGGACTAAGAAACGGACCAATATTTTCTGTAAATAGAACCGTAGAAATTTGATTTCGCAATATAACAAAGGATGCAATGCAGAGGAGAAAGACGCAGAAAAATATTCGTAATAAATATTATGCATTCATTATGCATCATTCTTAATTATCAAGAGTCCGTCTAGGATCGTTCTCGTGCTCCCGGAGGAATGTGAAAGGACGGCTTTGAAATTTTTGCATATTTTTACGTGATTCTGTACTCAGATCTCATTAATTTCTGTTGGCTGCATATGTAATTTGCACGTCCGAAACGTGAGAGGGGAATGAACTATTAAGACTCGGCTAAACTACATCGCCAAAAATTAAAGTGCTTTACAAACCACCCAGAAATACATTCTTTTCCCATTCGTTTTCAAACTATTCAATATTTATCATTCTCCAAAATATATTTCTACCGTTAACAAATTTATAATGCACATTCACTTCAGATATGCAAATGCGAGTACACAAATTTCGATTTCAAAACTACCGCCGTCGAAACTTCTTCCCTAAATCACGGCCATATTGTGCAGGGGTCGCCCAAAAGTCAATAAAACCACACTGCAAACAGAAGCCCCTGCCAAGAACGAAATGGCGGTCATCTGAAGGACTTAATCTACGAAACTAATTAAATATAATTCCCAAGACATATATTCACATTTTAAAAACAAGCAAATGTTAATTTAATAGATAAAGCAGTAATACCATTTTGAAATGCTCTAGTAACTTTTCAGCCATCTTTCATTTCCCAATCTCTACTGCCACATTCATCACCAAATTCCAAGCAACCTGAGTACTTAAATGGACTCCTTTTCACCTGATAATTAATTCAACACGTGAATTTAATGCCCTGCACTATTCCATCGCGATGTTTCCTAGCAGGGATCGAGTTTCGAGTAATTTTTTTTCTGGCTATGACCGGATACGTCTAACGGTTCTTACCGCCGAAAACCGTACGCCTGGTACGACACACGCCGTTGTATTTACGAATCATATATCTAGCACGCTCGAGGGCTCATAAAACGACTATATTACCGACCGAAGGAATTCGACGACCCACTTTAAGTGGAGGTAACCACGTGTACTCGCTGCGACTATATTGGCACTTCGATTACGATCTTGAGAAACGGGGACCACGTGCGCTCAATTGCATTTGAGATGAAGTCCTAACGATCCTCCGTGGAGGAACTCTACTTCTGATCGCGATGTAACGTTTCCTGGCCGTGTGCCAAAATTCACTAATTGTTACCAACTGACGCAATGAATAGATTAGGACTTAATTGATCGGGAAGTCATTTGAAAATGACTGTGTAGTGTGGAACGGTAATATAGTAGAAATAATATAGTAGAGAGTAGGTAATATAGTAGAGCATAGCAATAAAATTTTAGTGGAGGATTCATTTTGTAGTTACACGTATTGTTAATGTATTTTTTGGGAAATTTGTTAAATGGTTTACTTCGATTCGGAGTAAAGTTCGTGAAAATTGGAAAATGAAGTTTTTCTTTCTTTTTATCCTGTATTTTTCGGATTCAACAGTAGAACTATCAAGGCGATATAATTTATCGATTACAGATTTTTTCTAAAAATTCTCCATACTGATAGAGCAAATATTATACCTCTACCTTATAAAATAAGTATTAATTAACTGATAATCTGTTTTACCACTTGATTCCTCTTTCTCCGAAGTACTCATTTAGTATATTTAGATATAACAGATATAAAACTGATAGCTATTATTAATAATTTAGAAAAAAATGTCCAATCTAAACTTTGAATCCAAGCCTGTTAATAACAAGTCTCAGCCTCTAACTCCGTGTATACCACAGCCTCGATTAAACATTTATAAGTTTATCACACAGCCAGGAGTATTATCGTTAAGGCAGATTTAAAGATCCGCTACTCTTTTTTACCGATCGAGATTTCCTATTGGCTCATAACCTATTTTCACTCGGCAGAAACTCGTTCTATTTCGCGCCATTATGAAACCTGTAGATGGTTAAATCAAGATCATCGAGTCGATCAGAGACGTCCAACTAGTTTCACGGCTGTGAATTAACCGACGAAGAAAAGGTTCGAGGACCATGGCCTACTTTTTCCAGGTCATCGGTACATAGTTACAAACGAAAACACAATCGTTCGCCGCGTGCGTTGCACCGTCGATACAGAATGACGAGGCGGGCTATTTAAAGCGGATGGATCTGCACTTCTGTACTTAGACTTAACCAAGATCTAACCGAATCCTAACATAGACGGAAGATTACCCTTAACACAAGATGATTTAAATCTATTAAATAAGTGCTTTAACCTTCGTCCAGCGTCTTGTGTAACGGATACGGGGTCCTTTCGGACCCATTCGACTAGACGCACAGCGTTGGATTGTGTTTATTCATTGTAAGGGAAAAGCAAAAACATTTATGTCAATAAGAACATATAATACTTGTTAATCTTTATTCATTATAATTTTATGGTAAATCTCCAGTAAAAATTGACGATAGAGTTAAAAACTTCGACCGACTGCAATGGAAACTTTATAGGTGCGGGTCCGAACGGACCCAGCGTTCGCCAGATGAGGGATAAATAATGAGGATTAGTAAAGTAATTTCTATATTAAGTACAGTGCGTTAATATATATTTATCTGTAATATTAGAACAGTATTCGTTTTATGACGCTGAGAGTTATATTTCTATTTGATATTGTAATATAAAAGAAGCCTTTGCAATTACCGTGAACTATTTTTTCAAACTTTAATCGCACACTTAACCTTGGCAAATTCACGACGTATTGCTCAAGGTTTAATTGAACGAATTACACGGTTATTTGCTTTTATAAGCTTATCGACAGCTCGATGCATTCTCCTCGTCTTTTAAAAATTATTGCAAGACGTCCTCGAGGAACTTCGCGGAGATTTCTTGGGGATTTCTTTTATTCCGCTTATTGCGCGAATTTTGTGGATATTTTTCATACATGAATTGTCAAGTATTGCATGGAAATGGAAAATGTCGAGGGAATGAAATATATATGGAATGTGGCGTGAAATGTTGGAGGTTTTCGGTCGAACTTAATGCAATTAAGTTTTAACAGTACAGAAATTTTACTAGGGCCGTCCAACCGTCTAATGGCCTCTGATGCAATCAGTGAAATTATGTTCTCTAATGCGCCTCGGAGAAAGTGCATTTATGCCCAATGTTTTTACGTGTCACGTATCCTCGAGAAATAAAGGCGTCATTTCTTACGGCGCCAGCGGAAATTAGTTTCACGGAAATTGCAAGTAAATGCATTATATTTATTTATTGGGTACGAAAATAAAATTGCAATTATGTAATACTACTTCTAGAAATGAACTTTTTCCCGTTGCCTTTTTAAAATGCACACAAACTTTCGAAAAACCTGTGAAATTATTCGTGTTCCTAACTACATTGCGACTTTTACTAAAATTATAGGCAAAATATTCCGATTCCAGCTGTAAATAAATAATACTTTGATACAATGTACAGAAATTCATAAGAAAAAGCTACGACTGTAACAAATGAAATTGAATTCTATTGATAAATAATACAATAAAGTAATGTAACAATCCTCTTAATTTGCTACAGATAAAATTATAAAATATGATTTCATGCTCGTACCATCGAATCCTACCAAAACTTAATTATTTATAAGAATTTCTCAGCTCTAATTTAAGTAAAACTTAATGTTTTATATGTTAAGGAGTATTACCGAGTTTTTGCGCCAAGATGAATAAAATGAACGAACTAAGATCCTCGAAAAATTTTCAAAGTTTCGGTGCATAAAGTAATGCGCCACGTCTGGAAGACTGATCCACGGTAATTAAATAACGAGGCCAGCGAGGTCGACAATTAAACGTCGCGGGAAACAACGCGATGAGTCGCAAGTAATTGCAGGCTCAGTGAGAGGCTGATTTTACCTTTGCAGGAGAAAAATGATGGGAAACCTTCACCATGATAAATCTCGGTCATTCGCGGAAAAATTGTAGTGGTGAATTCTGAATTATTAATTAATTTTCCACCTCTAAAGAGTTTCATGCACTTTTGAAGATATGGTAATCAGAATATTAGAGGCGCGTATTATTTACATTTATTAGAGGATATTCTGCTATTCGAAACGCACGAAATTAAATATTTCTTGGAACTGGACTGGATTTAGTGATATTAATTAGAATCGATGATAGAATGCTAGAATCGGGTCAGTGATATTAATAAGAATTTCATCGCTGTGAAAAATTGTGGAATTTCATTTCATCAAATTAAGATTTTCCGGCGAGTTTTAGATATTAGGAAATGCCACTTTTTCATGGAAAAGCACAAAGTGGTGAAATATAAGATTAGTTTAATTGTTTAAATTTTATAATTTAACTATTATAATTAACGGCAGAGTTTGCAACGGGTTCTACCATTTTGAGAACGATTTCAAAATGTACTAGAAAATAATAAAGAATACTGCTATTGGAAAAAGAATTACTCTGTCGATAAAGGACCTTTGAAAGGTCACCCACTTAACCATCATCTAATAATCATCAAACTTCAAAATTTCGAAAGCAAGATTTCGCCATATTCAGAATTCGAGGTTATACTAAAAGAAACGAAGTATTTCTAACTCGAACTATTATTATAATTACCATCAGAGTGTGCAACAAATTTTATCAGAAAATTATAGAGCGAACTATCATTAGAGAAACAAATAATTCGACGATAAATGACTTTTGAAAGTTCATCGACCTAACTATCACCTAATGATCTTCAAACTTTCGAAGTTTTAAGGCAGGATTTCACAATAATCAAGGCTGTACTAAAGGAAACGACGAATATTTAACTTAAACTATTATTATAATTACCAGGAAAGATTGCAACAAATTTACGTGAAATCAGAGTGTGCAAAATGTATTATCGGATAGTTATAGAGAGTACTGTCATTAAAGGAAGAACTAATTTGGCGACAAATGACCTCTGAAAGGTCACCGACCCAACCATCACCTAATGATCCTCAAACTTTCGAAGTTTTCAGAAGGATATCGCAACGTTCAGGTTTCAAGGTTATACCAAGAGAAATGACGACACACGAGCGTCTGGCAGGGTCCCCCATAAAGCTATAGCGAAAATCTGAGACTCATCGTCGTAGATTGCGCCACGTTGCACCATCAACGGTTGCGTGTTGCGCAATTCCTGCGAGGGGGCACCATGCAGAATCTTTCCTCCTGAACTAAAGTCCTGCGCACTTTCCGTTCCACCGACGTTCGTTGCATTTTATATAACGGGCAAATGAATTCGTATGCAAATAAAAATTCGATTAATCTGTCGCAAATAATATTATACTTATAATTTTGAACTTGAATTTTGAACACTGTAGATTTAAGAATTTTCTGAATCTTTGAAGAATTGTTATCTCTTTTACTTTATTCTTATTATTCTTAAATATTTCAATTAGAAAGAAAAACATTTGGATTTCTTTTACAATATTTATGATACGTAAAATAATTTACCAAATCAGTTTGATGCGACTACTGCGTCAGAAATAAAATATTCAAAATATTTAATAAAATTCGTGCATTTATTTTTATAAAAGTTCACCAAAGAAAATTAACTTCTATACAATTTAAACCAAATATCAGAAGCTCAAAATGTTTCGACGCACTTTCAAATAATCCAAAAATCAAAAATTCGGATTTACAAAACACTGCCAAAGCGGGACAAATAAAAGGAAAATAAGAAATTAAACTTTCAAAACAGCGCGAACGTGAGACAAATAGAAGGAAAATAACAAAATTAGATTTTCGAAACGGCGCTTGAACGAGACAAATAAAAGGAAATAAAATTCCCAAAGGAAACAAAGCTTCGTTTGGTTGAGACGAAGACGTACGATCATTCCTCCTCGTTCGAGCTGAAACTTTAACAGAATCGCGAAGTTTCACGGCGCCTCAAAGCGTCGATGCGAAGATAGGAAATGAGTCAAGGCGACACGCAGAAATTTTCATTCCATTAACAAAAGTTCACGGTCAACTGGCTCACCCGTGGGCGTTAGAATTCTAACGCACGTCGAAATCCTTTGCTCTGCAAAGAAACTCGTTACGAAAGTGGCGCTCTTGCGAAACTGAGAAAAGAATTTTGCGCAATCGTTCGCGAACCGATCGCCAAATTCATTTGTTACGGCACCATGGATGTATGGGGAACGCGAGCTTTACGAAACAGTGAAAAATTGCTGGAATTCTATGGCGTTTGTCCTTATAAGAAATATTAATATCAATTTCTCCAAGGCTGCTAAATTCATTTATTATTGCTGCATTTTACTTAAAATTTGTAACGTTTTTAGTAGGTAAATCTGTCGGTAGATTGAACAGTGAAATTTTATTATCAAAATTGATGATTTTGTTAATTTCATCCTCCGAAGACTGAAAATTAGCAAATGTTAAGAATGGAATTTAAAATAATGGATTTAAGTTGATGTTCGTATTAAAATTAATACGAATTTTTTTCATCTGATTGTTCTATATTAATATTCGTACTAATTATCAAATTTAAAAAAAATTCTTATGCCAAGTCAAAAAATTAAAAAATTCAAGAGTATCAAAGGATACTTTGGACCCCCTAATATAAATATTCGCAATGAAAAATTCCACGTATCCTGCGATATTAAATATTTTCTAAATCTCGCTAAAATGAAATGCTCATCGCGAATGGAGATTATGCAAGCTAAGAACTCGTAAATTTTCTAAAAAAATATCTTCAATGTAATGCAGTTTTCCGGTCGATATGCATTTCCGAGAATAGTCGAGATCCTTCGAATAGACCAAACAAATATTTCTAACGCTTGCATCATCGGCATCCCGGCCGATGGCTCCGTGTTGCTGTATCTTTGAAATACAGAAAGCACGATCTGGCCTATATCGACGGAATTAATGGGGAGTTGACGGGAAAACGCTTAAAATCGAAGGAACCCCGGGTGAAACGACAGAGATGTCCGATCGCCGACCTACTTGGCAGGAAGCTGCGCGTGACCACGAACCAACAAAGAGTGCAGAGTGATCATTCGATTTGCTCTTCCTCTTTCACCCAAAAACATCTCCTAAATTCACCATTTTAAAGATTATAACCTTCAACCTTTTAAATGCGTTATATCATAGTTAAAATAAATTTCTATGACGTTGCGTTTTTAAATAGCGCGCCACAGTAGTGACTTATGTCATATTTTAGAACGTGTCATTTTTAATGTTTATTTCGTGTTTAAAATTAAGTATGTTATGGAAATACTAAGTTAGTGGATTTAATGGTTTCTAGTCTTCTAACCATGGTACACCGTTAAGCTATGGGGGCTATGGTGAGGAGGCAAAGGCTCGAACTTACGCGGAGTTCGGAGACTGGGTCATTTTGACCCATTTCGGACTTCGTGCGGGAAACTATAGAAATCGTTTAGATTTTTTTCGGCCACTTGTACTGACTGTTATCCATTCAACGGGACGAGTATATATCGAAATTTATTTTCCTCAAAGCCTTCTAATTTTGAATTTCTCTGTATACCTATTGACCTGTATCGCAAGAGATAGCTATATAAAAAATGTTTGTAAATCTAGTATTAAAATTAGTCGGTCTAATTGTAAGTTTAAATTCACCGTCACTGCTGCGAAAATATTCCTAAGTAATCATTAAAATTGTCAATTAGGAGGAATATATCTTCGGTATATTGTTAAAAGCAAAATTTTCTAATTAGTGGGTCTAAAAAGGGAACCACCCGATAGTCAAGTATGATGTAAGTTCTCATAAAAAAAACTGTTATTTATTTTGCCGTATTAATATTTTTGCAAAGTTAACTGAATTAAAAATATTAATTCAACTGGCTCAGCTTTTTGTTGAATACTACATCATTTCAGTTTTTTAAATGGATATATATTAAAATTTATTTTGACCTAAAGTCTGATGAAATCTATGGCGAAATATACCGAATATTTATTAATTATGGCTGCTCTTTTACTTTTATTATATTATTAACCCTCAACAGTCCGAATCAGCATATTAGAAACTGATAAAAAGACAGTTTTAAATAATGACTTTAACACTAAACCTCCCAATTTTTATTTAAAATTCCCTAAATCGATAGGTGGGTCACGCAGCAAATATTCTGTCTTCTAAAACCAAAATTACTTAATTGCTCATCTTTTTCACCTCTTCACTTCTCTTTTTTCAAACTACTTACTCAATATATCTAAATGTTAGTAAATATAACGTCGTTAGTGTTAACTACATTTTCAAACACTGGATTGTAAAAAATGTCACGAACGTTAACACCTAAATTGTAATATTCAAAAAGTTCAAATTTGACTTTGAAGAATATAAGTTTCGAAGTATCTCCCGTTACCACAAAGTTACAAGGGCGCATAGAATTAAATAAATTCTACCTTCAACGGGATTCGCGAACGGCGATGCAGGGTCACCACCACCCGGTAACACCGTAGTCGTGCTGGTGCTAATGCCAGCACGATAATGATCACCGTTGCTCTGCAATCCACGGTGCAGGTCGAGATCCCATAGCTGAAGGTCGTCGTTTCTGACGGCGGCACTTTCCGGCGTCGACGGCTGAAAGTTTGGGGGCGGCGAGAGAACACCACTGCTCGACACCTCTGGGCTCGATTCCTGAAGGTTTCCGGTGTGCCTGTTGCCCCATCGTCGTCTAACACCGGCGACGGGCACACGGGGTACCGTCTGCAGCATCTCACCACCCTGCTCCACCTTCTCGACCACCCCCTCCTGGTCGTTCGGCTCCACCGTTGTTTGTATCTTGATTTACACTTCCGCGAAGAAACGCCTCGTTTCGTCCGTATAGTTCGATTGAAATACTGTTTCACTCAAAACTTCTCACGTGAATTGCACGTTTCACGTTAAAAGACTGTCAGTTTTCGTGTTTACCGCGGTAGTCGTTGACCTCGATAATTCGTTCGTCGACCGAAATCGCGAGGAATACGAGGTCAGGGCAGCGAGAATCGATTCACTGTCAAGAGTCCGTGTTACCCGAGGTCTCATGCGTCATCTTTTTTTCTCTTTCTACGACGCGTACGTCTTCCGTCTCGCTTCGACGTCCACGAGAAACGAAGTCTTCGCGAGAGAGGAGCTCGACAGGGGACTATCGTTATCCTTGTCTCGTTCCGGTCGTTCTCTGTCTCTCCTTTGCTCTCGTTTCCTCTACTGGGACTCTTTTCCTCTCTCTCTCGCTCGCTCACCCTCCTCTAATGGCGCCCGAGTCGCGGAGTGTCGGTCATCGAGGAAACGGGGTCACGATCGCGCAAAAGGGAACGCAGCGGGTGCAAGGGAGTGAGAGAGAGGGAGGGAGAGAGAGAGAGGTAGAAGGGGGAAGAGTGGGGGAGGGAGAGAGAGAGAAAACGCAGCCAGCCACTTTGGACGCGCCGCGTATTCGAGAATGTCAACCAGCGGCAGCAGCGGCTGAGCAACCATGGTAGAAGTGCATGATTTTCACTGGCGAAATTCTCTCCTCCGAGGCTGCGCACGATCGACGAGAATGGATACCCAGAAGCGCGCCCGTATCGAGGTCACCGTGGAATGTGTGTACGTTAGTCCGAGCGAGTCTCCTTCTTGTTCGCTCCACTTTTCCACCGACGATCTCCCTCTCTCTTTTTCTCCTTTTTCTCACTCCGGTTTTCTCACTTCCGTGACTGTCCTTTCTTTCTGTCCTACTATCTCTCCCTTTCCGTACAACCGTGTTTCTACCTGATCGTCTAATACACACAAAACTAGGAACACAAGATCACACGCGAACTGTCACTCGTTGTTCGCCGTTCCTATGCATCTTTTTCATTCGGTGCTATAGATCGTGTCACGATACGTACCGAGGAGCCACTCGTGGAATGCACGCGTGCACGTGTACATGCTCGTCGAGCGTGAACGATCATGAACAAACACACGACACGAGCACAGTTGAAATGATATTGAATCACTGAACGAAGCACGTATAGCACGTTTTCTCACGAATTATTCCTTCAGCTTCGGTCGATTGTATGCGTATCAACTTTGTGTCCTTACGTCGTACCAGGGACGATGGATGGTAGATGCGCGCGCCTATCTCGTCTGACGATGTTACCGCCTCGACGGTCCGCCACTGACTGAACGCGGAGTAGCTAGTCGCGCAAGGCACGAGGGTGCCTACCAGGCTCCACGGCACCTCCAGCGACCAATCACCGCTCGTCTCTTCGGAACTTTCACTGTCACGCGCGTACCCTGCACCGCAGGGTGCCCCATACCTGGGCTGCGCAAACGCGCCTCATCTCTCGCTTGTCCCTGAATCGTACGATTCTACATTTTCTATTGCGATGCATTCGTTTAGGATTTCCAACGAATTCCGCTGCATCGGGTAATGCAATTTTGTTAATTTAGTTGTGGAGGAACTGTTTGCTGGTTATTTCTGCAGCGTTTCTTTGTAGCTATGCGATTCGTTGGTCGAGGGAATTGCAAATGTTGATGGACTTATCCTGCACCGTGATTTTCTTTGGGTTAATGCACATTTTCTGGTTTGAATGTAGTTTTCTACTGTGAAGTAATTTGTATGTGTAATTGTTTCTGATAAGAAAATTCGAGTATTACTACGTTCTTTGTTATAAACTTCAGATCGCGAATATTGTATTTCGTTTGGGTATGGTAAAAATTTGGTAGTTTGAGGTGCGTTGATTGTTTCCAGCTAATTAATATATCAGTTTCTCAAGCAGTCAAAAATAATTTCGCAACCGCGATGAGGAGTCCTTTAAGGACAATGGATTTCAACACAAGAAGCGAAATTCCATGTTGCGAAACTAATGACTTTCGCACGCGTGGGCCTTCTATTTAACACTAGGTTTACCGACATTTCTTATATACCTATTATCGCTACCGATACGGGTCAATAGGTAGACCAAATAGAGAACTTCAAAATTAGAAGGCTTCAAGGAAAATTAATTTTGATATATACTCCCTGTCGTTGCGTGGATAAAAGTCAGCACAAGTTACAAAAAAGCATGTACACGATTTTTGTAATTTCCCTCACGAATTTCGAAATGGGTCAAAATGACCCGCCCGGTAAATCTGGTGTTAACGAAGCACGTGCGATTGCCGCCCATATTTTAAAAACCGCGTTGCGTATTGAAAGAGAGATCGGGAATATTCGCAAAGACGTAACGCGAATGAAATAAAATCATATAAATTTTCTAAGTTTTCCACTCCCTCGGAGATACGCGCTTTTCTCGACGAATTATCGCCACCAATGTCTTAGTCATTGTCGTGACCTTTGACGCGACTTATTGTTGACTTTTTATCACAAACTTGAACGTACCTTGGGACTCGTTCTTTTTTAATTCCGCGAAGATAATCAAAATTATCCCTACTCTTTATTCTATATCTGAGAAGATAGTCGAAACGACGAGTTTTTAATTTCTTTCGAAGGTACACCTGCCCAACTTTTTATCGCGAATTTAAACGCATCTTGGGGCTCGCTCTTCCTTAAGTCCATAAAGATAATTAGAATTATCCCCAACTTTGACACCATATTTCCAAAGGCGGCAAAAGTGACGGGTTCTTAATTTTTTTTTTATATTCCGGAAATTTGTGAAGGTGAAATTGTTCTAGAATTCTTAAAATTTGTTGATAACGTCATAAAAGTCTTTCTTTCAATTATTAATAACTAAATGAACTTGCCTTCTAACGTTTACTTCGATTTTTCACCAAGTATAACTTAAATATCATGCAACAGAATTCACATTTTCATTTTCTCAAAAACAACAAAATGTCAGAATCTTCCTTATTTTTCAACCTTTCACACGGAACACCTAAAATGCCCCCGCAATTTTTTCATCCAAAACGCCCTCCTCCATTTCCCGCAAACATCATAACCAAAATAGAACAAATAACTAAGAAATTCTTCGCAAAAATACAATTATCCCTCCGCCAACTAATAGATCCCACGACATTCATAATTTCGCAAAAAAAATGATTTTCCAGTCGAATAAAAATTTTTGAATGTAAAGGGTTAAAAGACGTGTCTCGGGGGCACAGAGAATAGACGTCGATGTAGGGGTGCCCCTTACCCATCCTGGTGGGGGGTTTCTACCCTGGCCGTGACGTCATCCACCTGTTACACCCTGAATAAATACAGTGACGCATGCGCACACACCTGCACACACCTGCGCGGAGACACCCACGCACACAACCGTCGGAAGCGGCGCGCACACCGACGCGAAAGGTACAGGCTCCGCGAGTATCGGGAAACGCGGTGAATGTCGCAGATCAGTGATGCGCAACCTGTGGCCCGTGACCTCATTTTCAATGGAGGCACGGGGATCAATTGATGGAATCGTCATTCCGCGATGATTTCCATCAATGAACCTGACGTCCGGGGTAATTTTGGAATTTGCGATGAACCCCTTGTGCTAGAATAACGAGTGCGATTCCTGGCGCAGGAATTGGAATAAAAAGTTCAAGCCTTCTTAACACTTTGACGACGAAAGGCGTATATATACGCTGTCAAAGGTCTAACACTAATTGCTGAAGGCGTATATATACGCCTCTGACGTATTTGTTATTACTACAATTATTATATACAATATTTCTGTTGGAATAGTAAAAGAAGAAGCTAGAAATAGTTTTAGATTCGGAATTGTGAAAATTAAATGTTTCTGGTAGAATAGAAACGCAGTAGATAATTAATTGGGATAACTCTGCTATTAAACCAGGTGTATAATATATATTAAAAATTCCAAACAAAACTTTTTCCTGATTATTAACAATTTTCTTACATCTCAAATTCCACTGCACAAATTCCATCACCTACCACTAACATTCCACATTTAAGGTACTGCACAAATCTCAAAATTCGCGAAATTATTCATTCATGCAAATTAAACTTCTATTTCAACCCCTAAAAAAATGTGCAGCTATCGATACAACAAACGATTCATTTAATCAGCTACCCGCACTTCTAAACCATCAACTCCTACAATTATAATCCTCCCAATTCTAATAACCCAGATCAAGATACAAATTCCAATGACATTCGAAATTGCACCGAAAACAGTACAAGGAAGAAGGAATTTGCGCGCCACTGTCGAGGATCACAGAGCGGAAGGGGAAGAAGGAAGGAGCAGGGTCGGTTTCGAGGGTACGTGGGTGTCGCTTTACCCAGCCGGGGCTACCGGGGTGGGTCATGGCCAGAGAAACGAGGACAACCCTCGGGGCTTACCCAGGCAAGCAGAGGCAAGGTCTGGAAAAGTGGTTGAATCTCGGAACCTCATCCGCTCTCGTGAATTTTCCAAAGGAAACTCCTGCCTAAGACGGGCCTCGTCTGTCCTTTGGAATTTCGCTTTCTAAAAATAGCATAGGACCGAAAAGGTGCTCGTTGCTCGCAAGTTCAACGATCCTTAACGGCGAGGAAGGCGGGGGTATTCGTGACGGAGGGATTTGGTTGAATGAATTTCGTTTTTGGGACTTATATAGATTAATGGTGGAATGATAGGGCCCGGGAATGTTTATAGATTATTGTTGCAATTGTAAATGGGGATGATGTGATTCGTTAATGGGAGAACGGGCTGAATTTTTTGAGAGATTTCTTTGGGGACTTGTGATGTTGGGCCCAATTGAGATAATTTTTCAGAGAGTAGAGGTTTTGTTGTAGTGTTTGCGGGGAAGATTGATAGAATGGTAAGATGGTAGCATGAAATTTGAAAAATGTATTTGTATTTTTGGGCATGTTTATGACGATTCTAATTTGGGCCCTAGTTTTCATTTTATTTCCATCGCTATGATAGTTTATACAATATTAACCTTTTCTTTTTAAAATTCCATTTCTTTCTCGAATATAATACAGTACAAAAAATGACA
Organism: Cerceris ruficornis; assembly: GCA_963989415.1. Lineage (NCBI taxonomy): Eukaryota > Metazoa > Arthropoda > Insecta > Hymenoptera > Crabronidae > Cerceris > Cerceris ruficornis. The sequence continues at coordinate 6,292,184 of OZ022530.1, read as the reverse complement.
TAAGGCCCAATTTGGAGATTTTAGAAATAATTTTTATACGGCCGTGAAAAAGAACGTTAACACAGTTCACTGAAAATGAGCGGAAACGAGGATACAGAGGAAACGATAAAAATCCCAGAACAGCCACTGTCGGTTAATGATTCATGTCAATAATGCAGAAGCACCAGTTTTAATTAGAAATATGCTTAACACCTCAGAATTATAAGCACAAAGAAACTTGTTGTCTTGCAAATATCAATGTCAATTTCTAAGAACAATTCAGGCCTCCAATTTCCTGTCTTTCCAAATTTAACCTAGCCATGAAACTCCTTTAACTTCTTTGAGACTACGAGCGTGGACCGTTCTCGAAGCTTCATTTTTATTTAATTTACACGTTGAAAGACTTCTTGATGGCCTATTGTTGCAGAAAATCTAGCTGTTCTGCAATATTCCCTGCAATTTCTTGCACTGTAGTTAGTCATTCCAAACCACCAAGGCTACTATATTAATACTATATTATATTAATTTACAATGCTATATTAATTTACAATTAATTCCAAATTTCCCCAAAATAACGAGGTATTTGAACTAGGTCCCACTCTTTGCGATTCCTGACCCAATAAACCTTCCGTTTTTCCTATTTTTTGGGGTTTAACTACTATGATAATTTCACCTACAACCAACTGTCTTAGGTGGTCTCCAAATCACCAAAGCTACTGTATTAATTTACAATTAATTCGAAATTGCCCAACGATAACGAGGTATCTACACTCGGTCCCACTCATTGCAATTCCTGACCCAATAAACCTTCTTTTTTTCCTATTTTTTCGGGTTTAACTGCTATGATAACTTCACCTAGAACCAACTGTCTTAGGTGTCTTCCGAATCACCAAGGCTATGATCAGTGCCGGATTCAGATGAAAAGAGGCCCTAAACTATTCCACTTATGAGGCCCTTTCACCTCTCATTTTTAAATTTGTAAATTACATGAGAGATAATAAAATACATCATTACTGTGATATATATCAATATATTAAATGAAACATGTTGTTATTGTTACTAACATATATATATTCAATGCATCGAAGATTAAACATTTTTGTTTGTTTATTAGTCATATGTGTGGAATTTCTCCTTATTTTCGGTCCAATGTTTAAGTGTTCACTGTTTTTAGAATAGTGCAATTTTAATTTTGCTAACAATTTGAATGTAGGCCCCTCTTGATCTCGGGGCCCTAGGCTGAAGCCTAGTTAGCCTATAGGCAAATTCGGCCCTGGCTATGATGTACCTCTCACATGAGAATAAATTCCCAGACGTGACGGCGGATGATTTGAAGTCAGGCCCACTGACTGAGGGCCCGAGCCTTTACCTCCTTACCCACCATAGACCCGACACGGGAGAATTAATTCGCGCATATGAGGTACTTGTACTTCACGAGCCAGAAGAACGGAAGAAGCCGAAGCGAATGCCTATTATAGGCGGTACGCGATGCGTGACTAATAGCGCACACCGTGTAAAAAGAATCGTGCGCGAGATGTTAACAATTCATTCACAGAAGTCGAGCGCATTAAGCTGCGCCGTGATCGTTGCTTTAATTGCGGCAAATCCAAGGACGATCGCGGTTCGAAATATCGGCCGGTTTCGGACGCAGATTCAAATCAAAACTATTGCCTCTGTAATTTACAGTTACCCAGTATTATAGCTCCCAGGCACAGTAATTAAATCCAAAATGCAGAACAGTAATTTTTTAAAATTCATACAAATTTCTGGTTCAACCTTCATTCGTCCTTCGATTCTTTTTGACCGAAATCGAGATTTAATTTGACCTAAATCGAGACAAATTGTACACGGCGAATAAATATTAACCTCGATAAAGTTATTATAAATAAACAATTTTTTTTAAACACTAGATTTACGGGCGTGAAATCTGTTACACTGCAATATGTTAAATAAAGACTTCGGTAAAAGAGTGATCACGCGATAAAGATGACAATTCGTTTAGACATTATTGTATCATAAAATACACGTGAAATATCTACTGTAAAGCTTCTCTGTACACTTGAGAAATGTTTATAAAACAAGGAAAAACCCGTCAATTTGACGGCTTCCGTAAATCTAGTGTTAAATAGAAACTTTGACTGCGTATACAAAAATGATAAATATGATTTCTTTACCACTAGATCTACTGAGGGTGGAAAATTGAGGGAAGGGTGTAAATTCAATATTTAACACGTTGAATACCATGGGGGTCACCGGTGACCGGCACTGTTGAATTCGATGAAATTTCTTATGATTTTTAAATTGCGATATTCACGGACATACTATTACATTCAATATTACAATATTGCTGTTAGAAAGCTGAAGTATTACTGAGTACATACCTATTCTTACTTTCAACATGTCTATTCTATAAAGATGTGATTTTAACAGAAACACTTTCGGTTCAGTGGAAATGATGAAACTAGCGAAATACGCGTGACATTCAACGTGTTAAATATCGTCGTTAAAAAAATACTCTTCGCTCGCGTCTCTAAAGTTTCTTCTTTATAAAGAGACGATTTTAATAGAAAAATTACCACTCCATTAGAAACTATGTAGCTAGCGAAATACCGGTGGCGTTCAACGTATTAACCCTTTGCCCTACAACGAGTGACACTCGTGATGCGGTTGATGGCACAGGAAATTTTGAAGCTTCTCAAAAATGTTCAAATTGAGAATATCAGTGAAACGTGATACGATAATATGATCTCTATATTCTTAATATTGCGTTAACACTAGAACTACCGGCGTTAAATCTATTATATATCAATATATTAAATAAGTACTTTGAGAAAAGAGGAATCAAGAGGCAGAAAAAATGATCAATTCGGTCATTAATGTTTTTTGAGTAGGGTGTAGAATATTTCTCCTATGTCTCTCTTATAAACTTTGAGAATTTTTGGAAAAAATTGTATACCAGTCATTTTGACTGGTTTGGTAGTTCTAGTGTTAACTTCGAAAATATTGGGTTGGCAAGAAAGTAATTTCGGTTTTGTAATATGAAATGAAACTCGTTTTTTTTTAACAAAGAATGAACTGTAATCAATTATATATTTTCCATTTTGTTCGATGACCTTTTTCCATCTTTTAGACCAATTCGTGATTCCGCTCTCATAGAAATTCGGGTCTTTATCAGCAAAAGACTGAACCAAGTGCGATTTTAGGCTAAACATTTGAATTTATCGTCTGGTTCCTCGGAAGCAGCTCGAAGTACGCAACACCTTTGTAATCCCACCAAATTGACAGCATAACTTATTTTTCATACAATTCAGCTTTCGATGTGGTTTGTATAAAAAAATAAATAAAAATGTAAAATATGTCGAAAATGTTCGTTTTTGCACTACATATTAAAATTCACGCTAAACTAACAACTGCAAGCGCTGCACCGCATGCTGTAAAGTAGAGACTTAGGTAATCCGAGCGGTTCGGTTGGAACTTCAAACGCGATTATCTCGAAACTGTATTTTCAAAAACTGCTCGTGTTGTAGCTCGAAAAGTTATCAATCGATTTGGCTGAAATTTTTCCACGTTTTTTACTGCAACGTTACCGGAAGGATGTACCTAAAATTTTAAAGTTATCGCGTAAATAAATATATTTTAAGGGGTAAAAACTGTCGAGAAAATGGTCAAAAAAATTACTTTTTTATTAAAACGCCGACATAACTTTCAATTTTATACTTTTTTATATTTTTTTAGGTTTATCCTTCCCCTACACTTGTCTATAATCGGAAAATATTTTCGTTTTTTATTTCAAATCAATATCAAAAATCCTACAGGTGCAGCAGTTTGCGGTGTCTTACGAAAGGCGCCGATAGAAAAAATTCGGAACGCCGCCATTTTGTAAAAACAAAAAAAAAGAAAAAATGTTTTCTTGAACTAGACATATGCAATAAAATGATATACAAATTTCAAAAGGATTCGATAATTTTATCACCTTCAAAAAAATTCATAAAAGAAGACTAATTTCCTTGCGTTTAAAGGGACTGCCCCCCTTAATAAGTGGATGAAGTTCAACTTCAAAATTCTCATCAATGCTGCGTCTACGTTGTTCAAACACGCACCTCGGGACAAAGTGAGGTCGGTGGTACCGGTGGTCAAAGATCTCGCCGCTTTTGTGCCAACAACGAGGAAGCAGAGGGCCGAGAGAGCACTGGCAACTCTTCTGCGACCTCGGCTGATCGTTTAGCGTCACTTTGCGGGGCAGCCTTAATTACGGTGACCTCGTGCCACTGTTTACGATCCGCGGGCCCCCGTCACAGGGCTCTGGATTTTACGTCATCAATTTTACCTTTCGACAAGCGCGGTTCACCTGACTCGTTACGGTCGAACAGTAACGCGGTTGTATCGCTCCTGTTATTATTAGTTTCCACGACGATCTCATTGGCTCTGCCGATGTCGTCATGCGATTTAATTGTAGCCACGAGTGCAACAGGCATTGATGCTTTTTGTGGGTCTTGAGGGGGATTTTTCTTCCATTTTTGCTTCTTTTCGTAATAAGAGTTTAAATGGTAGATACAATACTTTTAATAGGATTAAAATTATATTATATTAATTTTGGGTTTTTTTTTGGTTTAGTTTTGGGGTTTTATATTAATTTTATATTATATTAATTTTAGGATTATATTAATTTTGTTTTGGATGTTTGAGCGTTGGTGAAAATGTTACTTTTCGTTGTACTTTTAGATATGGAAATATAAAATAGCGTGGAAGTGTGAGAGAGTTGCAGTTAAATTCAATGTATTTAACCCTTTACACTCCGTTGCCGCCGCAGCGGCGACATTATGATAGAAAAATCAGAAATAGAAGAAAAATAATATTGTAATAAGAAAAATAAATCTTGCGTATTTTTATATTTTTTTTATATTGTAAAACATAATTTTAAAATGTAGGCGCTTCTTTTTTAATGACAAAGCAAGATTTTCAATTTTCCGCAGATGTGCAGTCGCAACGTGTAACCAATCCTGGAGTAGCTCATAGTAAAAATTAATCGGAGTGCAAAGGGTTAATATTTTATTAATAAATTTGTTATATTTATTGTAATATTTTTCAGAGTTATGTAAAGGTATCTAGGTAGCTGCAATTAGTTCACTGTAATTATAGTAATTTATAGTATTGAAAAGGTTTAGTCACAGTTCAAATTCCTATCTTCATTGTCACCGCGAAAATAATTACAACTAACAGGAGGAAACAGTACCAAACAATTCTAAAACAATCTGAGAAATACAAATCTCAGAAGTCTCACTGCGAAGATTCCCTAAAAAATGCCAATTCAACATCAACCCCATCAGTCACAAATCCAAAAACTCTCCTAAAATAACGTTCCATTAAATTAACGCAACATTCTCACCCGATATTCCAAAATAAAAATACCGCAAGCACCATAAAATTAGAATTAACATTTCTAACGAAGGAATTAACATTCCCATCGTCCCATTTCAATTTTACCTCATAAATAAGAAAAAAAATTAAAAGTCCCAACCAGAAGGCTCACAATTCCGCAACAGCGACTATCTAAAACATGACCAATCATCGGCTCCTTCGAGCGGCTAATCGAAAACCAGCTTCGTCGCCGCTGCCGGTCGAAAGAAATGTCCAATTACAAGGTCCGATCAGCCGGCAAATTATTCCAGAGTCGACTGGCCGAGCATGGAAAAAATGTAACATTCCCACGGCGAGGAAACGCAGGCGCAAGAATATAAACCGAGATGAAAACAGCCAAGCGGAGGCTGATTGTGCAACACCGGGAGTGACCGAGTGTCAAGAGCACGGGACACGACTTGGCGCTGCGACGTATGAGCCTGCACTTGCTATGACGTGTGCATGCATGTGTGCATGTGTAACTGCATGCATGTGTGCATGTGTAACTGCATGAAGGTTTGAGTTTGCATGTGCGAATGCGAGGTTGCAGATTCGTGCGTTGGTGTAGAACTGGTTGTGAATCGATTATTGTAGGCGGATGAATAAGTGTGCGTGGATGTTTGCGCGGATGTGGATGACTGTGGATGAATGGGAATGTCTGTGTGATGAATTTTAAGCTGGGTGCATGTTTGCTGATGTGGAGACGTACTTATAAATTATCTGGGTGTTTTGAAGGTTTGGGGAGCTTTTGATTTACGATTTGCGGGGATTGACATTTTCAAATTGTTTTAGATTGTTGTACGCGAATCAATAAGTGTGTGGGGATATTTGTGGGCGAATGGGGTGTCTGTGTGAAGAATTTTAAGCCTGGGTGGATGTTTGATGATGTGGGAATGCACTTTTAAATTATCTGAGTGCTTTGAAGGCTTGGGGAGCTGTGGATTTACGATTTGCGATGGTTGAAATTTTCAAATTGTTTTAGATTGTCGAAGGCGAATGAATAAGTGTGCGAGAACATATGTGTGAAGAATTTTAAGCCTGGGTGGATGTTTGATGATGTGGGAATACACGTTTAAATTATCTGGGTGTTTTGAAGGTTTGGGGAGCTTTTGATTTACGATTTGCGATGGTTGAAATTTTCAAATTGTTTTATATTGTTGAAGGCGAATGAATACGTGTGCGAGAACATCTGTGTGAAGAATTTTAAGCCTGGATGTATGTTTGCTGATGTGGAGACGTACTTATAAATTATCTGGGTGTTTTGAAGGTTTGGGGAGCTTTTGATTTACGATTTGCGGGGACTGAAATTTTCCAATTGTTTTAGATTGTTGTAAGCGAAGGAATAAGTGTGAGGGGATATTGGTGGACGATTGGGGTGTCTGTGTGATGAATTTTAAGCCTGTGTGATGAATTTTAAGTCTAGGTGGATGTTTGCTGATGTGGAGATGTGTTTTTGATTTGCGATTCGTGAGAATTGAAAGTTTGAAAATGATGTAGGTGGATGACGAGGTGGGAGTGGGTGTTTTTGCGGATGTGGAAGACTGTGAATGAATGGGGATGGCGTGTGAACAATTTTAAGTGTGTGCGAATTGCAAGGCTGGGTGAATAATTGTAAGTTGGATGCATATTGGCTGATTTGAGGGTGCACTTTGAATTATATGGGGATTTTAAAGGTTTGGGGAGTTTTTGCTTGGGATTTCTGAGCTTCGAAATTCCAAAATTATGTCAATGTGAGAATACTTATCTCAATCTCAGTTAGGTATTTGACGTATATTTTTTTCTCAAAAGAACCGTAACTCTGTTAAAACCTCTTTTAAAAAATACAGTATTCTTTAATAAAATTCATCATATAAACCTGCACCCCTTATCTGTCTCACTCTCGAGTTATGAATGATTAAAGTAAGCGCACACAGAAATACATACGCACCCTATGTATGAACATCGCATACGAAGCTCTAAAAGTGTCCGATGCACAGATGCAACAAATGAACGTGCAAGACCACACGAACGTGCAGAGACCACGTACAAATGTATGCATAGAGACGCACACGACGAACGAGCTTCTGTGTTCGCGCATCTACGTTCATCTGCAAGCGTGTGCATGCAACTTGGAGGTCTCGTTAGCGACATTATCGGTGACTAACGATTATGATCCTCAAGGTCTCCGTTTCGCACGGATGATGCATCGTTCTCTCGCGTATTCTGCGCTGCCAGCAGCGAGACTTCGGAACGCTTAGATCAGTCTCTATAACAGAGCCGGGATACGGTCCAAAAGTTCTGCTCGATCATTCAACTGCGATTTTTGCAAGTTTATTTTTATATCGGTTACTTCGTTGTTCCTGCCATACATTGTGTTACTGGGTCACTATAGTACTTACATTATCTTTGTATTATACTTCATTTGTACGGAATGATGCGATGGCGCAATGGAGCTATCAGAGAATTTTGTTAGTATAGTTAAATACAATGTATGGTTAACGTATGAATAAATACGGTTCAATGGGCATGTATGTTTCTTAATTTATCGAGGATCGTTCGATTATATATAGTGTTTTTAAACGTTTCGTTGTATTATTAAGATTTTATAGTTAAATATGGGTAATTGAGAATATTTTTTACTGTGCGGAGGATCATTGAAAAATATTTTTGGCTTAAATAGGGCGTTTATTATTGTGATATTATAGTAATTTTATAGTAAGATACAGATAGTTGAGAATTTTTTTCACTGTGTGGAGGATCATCGAAAAATATTTTTGGCTTAAATAGGGCGTTTATTATTGTGATGTTATAGTAATTTTATAGTAAAATATAGATAGTTGAGAATTTTTTTTACTGTGCGCAGGATCATTGAAAAATATTTTTGGCTTAAATAGGGCGTTTATTATTGTGATATTATAGTAATTTTATAGTAAAATACAGATAGTTGAGAATATTTTTTACTATATGGAAGATCCTCGAAGAAGGTTTTCTGCTTATATAGTGGTTTTTATTCAATGTGTACTGTTACTATGACATTATAGTAATTTTGTCTGTATAGTTAAATACCGATAATTGAGAAATGTTTTCTGCTTTTATAGTGTCTTTTATTCAATGTATACTGTTACTATGACGTTATAATAATTTTCTCTGTATAGTTAAATACAGATATTTGAGAAATATTTTCTGCTTTTATAGTGTCTTTTATTCAAGATGTACTGTTACTATGACATTATAGTAATTTTGTCTATATAGTTAAATGCAGATAATTGGAAATATGCTTTACTATACCGAGGGTCATTGAAAAATATTTTCTACCATAGTTAAATCGAGAATTTGAAACTTTTGGCTCCTATATCCAAAGAAATGTCTCTACTATACGGGAATAGAAAGCGCAAAGAATTTTGTCAACTGATGGAATTCAACATCAACTATAACCGGAAAGATTGGAAGAATTCTCTCTCGCAGCCCTTGAAAAAAATCGTCAAATAAATTGTGCGACTTCAGCCGCCAAAGTAGTCGTAAAAAGAGCCGCAGCAATTTTTCAGACGCAAAAGAGGAACTCTAATCCCCAGAAAATTCTGCCGCGCTCATCAGAGTCCCGCGATATTTCGAATTCTCGCGTTTCTAACGGCGATAGCGGCGTAAACGATGGCATCTCAGAGCTACGATCCACTTCTCATTCTCGCGTTTCGGTTTTCATCTACCTCGCGCCGAGCGGAAGCTGCATAAGCGAGTTTCGCCGCGAGAGTCGCGTATTTCTAGAAAGAAACCGCGATGACTCACTTTCGGCTGATGCACGCCTTAAGGTTCATTCGCATTCTCTCGGTTGGCACACGTGCAACGGCCGACAGCCGATGTTATTGCCACTGTCGCTCGTCCTGTCGCGAAAAATTCGCACTTCTCGTCCCGCTTTATTCGCACTTCCGAAGCTGCGACCTCACCGGAAATAGATGACGGTGTCTGTATTTATTTCTTTTTGGCTTCGATTGCTATGGTTATTTCAATTAGAGCCTACAATTTTGGGTGGGTTTCTAATCAGCGAGGGTATGGAATATTACTAAAAAACGACGTTATATCTACTATTTTAAAATGTAACAAATAAGTATTTTGGAAATGGAGAAATTAAGAGGTAAAAGATACAATCAATTGGGTAATCTGGGTTTTATAGGATAGAATGGGAATATTTACTGCATGGCTCGCCTATTAACTTGGGGCATTATTTGAAAAAATTGGAAACCGGTCAGTTTCACCGTCTTGATAGTTTGAATGGCAAATGACAATTACTTCAAAAAAAGGAAGTCTTTGAAAAGAATTCTAAAACACTCTCTAAATATTGCTATATTTAACACTAAACTACCGTGCCGGGCAACCCCCAAAAAACCACCGAAATCCTCCAAAATTCCAAGTGAACTCTTGAAAAACCTCCTTAACAACGGGAATGACAAAGAATCGAAAGCAAGAGTCGAAGAATGATCCTTGAACTTGAACCTGAAACCGACATAGGAACCCCGGGGCGGCTGTGCCCGGCTCGATTTCTAGGTTGATCCGGGTCAGGTGTGCCACCTTTGCCGGCGAACCCTCGGATTGAGGTTAGGGCTGAATTTCTCTTCGCCCTACCTGCTTGATCCTTGAACAAACCCTCCCCTCTCACCCTGGAAACGACCCCCAGCGAGGTGCGCACGCGCCCCTGGAATCCTGGAAACGGGACAGCTGCCGTTCCACTTCCTTCCTCGCCTCCTTTCTCGTCCCGTGGCCTCTCATGGAGGACTCGGATGACCTTGGCCCGCCTTTACGGGGTTTCTCGCCCAGGAAAGTTCTCGAGGTGCTTTGTCAGGGAGAAAACCAGGGGTGGGAGGGGTGGCGAAGGTTTTTTTTTCTCTCTTTCATTCTAGGTGGATTGTGCGAAGTTGGGAAGGTTCCTGAAGGGATTCATGGAGGGATGGAACTGCGTTTTGGGGTTTGTTTTGTTTCGTCAGTGTTTTTAAGATGTTGGAGGTGTTTTTTTTATTGTGGTGTGGATATATGGGGGATGTGAGAATTTTAACCTCTTGCTGTACGATTTCTTTTGTGACTGGCTAAGCAATAGTTCAGAATTAACCAGTTAACTGTGGCGCCCTCGTTTGAGAGCGCGCACCGTTTTGTGTCGCCAAAATCGAGCCATGACGAGTATACTCGTCAATCACAGAGTAAGTTGAACTGATAAGATATTGGATTAACAAGATGGGTGTATTTTATACAATTGAAAATTTTATTACTAAATATACTCGTCAATACACAAAATCGTGCCACTTCTCCATGACGAGTATACTCGTCAATCACAGTTAACTGGTTAAATTGGTGAAATTGAAATTGATCGGTGATTCTTGATTTATCATGGAATTTAACGTAAAATTAACCCCTTGCCGTACAAATTATTTTGTAACTGCATCTGCAATAATTCAGCTTTAACCCTTTGCGGACGGAGACCTTTTTGAATATTGAGAAATAATCATTTATTTGGCGATCGAAAACCACCTCTTTGTCAAAAAGTCAGAGTGTTAATCTATAGAAGTTATAAATTGCTATTTGCGTAATCATATTTCAACGGTTATATTTTAATTTTTCAGCTCTAACGGTGTATACATGCACCGATAAACTATAATCAAATTTTTTCTCCGGCCGCATATATGCGTCCGTCGTCCTCAAAGGGTTAAATTGCTAAAATAAAAATTGAGCAGTAATTCTCGATATATCTTATAATTTAACGTAATATTAGTATTATAGAAATAATATTATCGCGTTGCGTCTCACAAATATTATCAATTTCATAGGTTTAGAAAAATTTGAAAATTTCCTATCCCATTTACCGGGTTCAACCCTTGCCCTACAATTTATATTGTAACTCCCTCTACAGTAATACAACATTAAATTGCTAGAATAAAAATGAGTCAATAATTCTTGATATCTCGTACAATTTAACGTAATATTAATATTATCGAAATAATTTTATCGCGTTGCATCTCATTAACAATTTCAATTTCATAGGTTTTGCAAAACTTGCAAATTTCATATCCCATTTATCGCATCACGAGCGTCACTCGTTATTGTAGGGCAAAGGGTTAAAATTATAGAAATAATTTTATCGCGTCGGCTCTCACTGATTTTTTCAATTTTTTTCGCTAAATTTGAAAATTTCCTATCCAACTCATCGTATCACGAGTGTCGCACGTTGTTGTACAGGAAGGGGTTAAAATATAAATCTCCGGAAGATCCTCGACAAAGTTTGAATTTTGAAGGCTATAGAAACTCTAAATTCAGAAAGTTCAATCGAAAAGGTCAGGCAGCTTGACGCAGCAGCGTCAGAAAAGCGTAACAGAGCAGCTGTCGTTTGCAAACGGTGAGTCAAAATCGCCGGAAAAATATTCGCGCAGACTTCGCCGAGAGGCTCGCGGTAAAAGAAAGCCAAAGAGAAGAACATGACACATCTGTTCGTAACACTCGCGAGTCCCTGACCGCTGAGGCCACAACATCCTCATGCCGCTGCAATTACGTATTGTGTTCTCCGCGTAAAAGATTCGTGTCCTCGCCGCAGCGCAATACGTAACGCCGCCATACAGACTCGAGCCCACGCGAGATAAAAGAAACATCGCACGTGCATGAAATTTCTTCCTTTTTTCGAGCCCCTGGAAAATTTGTAGGTAGAGACTTTTTTCCTACTGATTTCAAACCTTTGATGGCGGAGGATTTTTAGAATGTGGAGGAGTCATCACTTGGACTTTAAGTCTTGGAGGAATAAATATGCTAATTTGAGGTAAATTTTCACAGAGATCACTCTATAGATTGCTTCGTAGCAGAAGTCTTCCAAAGCATAGGCAGTTTAACAGAGTGTTTAGGTGGCTTACGAACCACCGAGGCTATGATATACTATTTAGTTATTATTATTTAATAAAGTGGCTAACTTGTAATTTATGGAGAGTTTTGCGCAGGTAGAACTGCTCTAAATGTAGCATAGTCAATTTAACAGAGATAGTATGATAATTTGGTCTAGGATCTACTGATTTAGGTAGCTTCCGGACCACCGAGGCTATGATATACTATTTAGTTATTTATTTATTATTATTTAGTAAACTGACTAACTTGTAATTTAGGGAAATTTTCATAGAGGTAGAACTCCTCTGAATCTATTATTGTCGATTTAACAGAGATAGTATGATAATTTTGTCTAGGATCAGCTGATTTAGGTGGTTTCCGAACCACCGAGGCTATGATATGCTATTTAGTTATTTAATTATTATTATTTAGTAAACTGACCAACTTGTAATTTGGAGGAAATTTTACAGAGGTAGAACTACTCCTCTAAATCTAGCATAGTCAATTTAACAGAGATAGTATGGTAATTTTGTCTAGGATCTGCTGATTTAAGTAGCTTCCGAACCACCGAGGCTATGATATACTATTTATTTATTATTTAATAAACTGACAAACTTGTAATTTAGGGAAAATTTCACAGAGGTAGAACTCCTCTGAATCTAGCATAGTCAATTTAACAGAGATAGTATGCTAATTTTGTCTAGGATCTGCTGATTTAGGTGGTTTCCGAACCACCGAGATTACGATATACTATTTAGTTATTTATTTATTATTATTTAGTAAACTGACTAACTTGTAATTTAGAGAAAATTTTACAGAGTTAGAACTCCTCTGAATCTAGCATCATCAATTTAACAGTGATAGTATGATAATTTTGTCTAGGATCTGCTGATTTAGGTGGCTTCCGAACCACCGAGATTACGATATATTATTTAGTTATTTATTTACTATGATTTAGTAAACTGACTAACTTGTAATTTAGGGGAAATTTTACAGAGGTAGAACTCCTCTGAATCCACCATTGTCAATTTAACAGAGATAGTATGATAATTTTGTCTAGGATCTGCTGATTTAGGTGGCTTCCGAACCACCGACGCTATGATATACGAAAAAAAACTGCCTAAATGGCAATCTAGGAAAAATTTTCCAATGATAGCGATTTGATCCCGGGCTCATTAGTTACGAGTATTCGAGTCCGCATAGTTTGTTTATTGGTGGAATTTTTTCATTTGTCATTTTGCTAATGACCTGGGTTTCGAGCCACCGAGGCTACGATCTAGCAATTAATAAACTGAATTATAGATGAGTTCTGTTCTATGCTATTTTTGCTAAATTACAATATAGCCAGGTTATTATTTATTACATCGTCGCCTTGGTAGTTCGGAAGCCATCTGAAACGGCAGATCCTATATGGGACGTAAACAAAGAAAATAAAAACTTATTTTAGGAAGCTACCTGTTGGTCACAAGGGCAAAGGGTCAAAGTTTAAGGGCTGTTAATCTTAAAGCGCATGTTTTCCGTTGGAATTCGTTTTTGTGATGTGATAGGGGTAAGGTTGTAATTTGGGTGCAGGCTTGCAGTAAGTAACATACGGAAAATTCCAGAGAGGATAGTCCGCACCTGCTGCGCAGAAGGCTGACTTTCCGTGCAACACTTGACCACCATTATCCCCATGTAACTTTAATGTATTACATGCAGCGGATTTACAATTCATCGGGCGTATTCTCATAACAACGACATTGATACTTGCGACGGTTTTGTTAACACAAATATCGAGCAGGAATGAAAGTCGTATTGATATGGTTTTTTTCTTTTTCGAATCCTTTTAAACCTAATTTGGATCAGGTATCTAAATTGTAGATGGTGTTTTGTATCCTGTACTTCGGCATCAAAAACCTCTGCAAGTTATGAGTTCAAATTGTAAATTTTGAGCTGTTAGTTAAAAGTTATATTTCAAGATTTATATCTTCAAAAATGTAGAAGTTTGTAAGTATTAATAGTTTTTTAAGTTTATGAGCTGTAAATTTTAAGTGTCATATTTTTTAATATAGAACAAGTGTTTGTATTTTTGAAAATTTTAGTCAATTTTGTACAACCCTCAAATTTTCTAAGTTCGCCTGAGAACAGTGTAATTCCAGATAATAAATACATGCAAAAGGATATGTTTCTAATTTTTCTAAAATGAAATAGCAACACCTCTAACATCAATCGCGTGAAACGTAATATTTAAAAGTCTGTTGAATTAAAAGAACAAAATCCAAAGAAGTATAGCGAGTTTCTAACACGCGACAGATCGTAATCGTTGTAAATACGTGAAGCAAGTTGCACGCGATGATCGTCGCTTCGTGTAAAGTTTGCGATGACTTCAAAATACCGCTCGAGTGAGTAATTCTACGGCGCAACGAAAGAAGACGGCCTGACAGAAGAAAATCCGAGACTCGCGAACCGATTGCACATGCATCCACGAGTGGCCTTGGAGAATCGCGGCAGAAAAGAACCGCTCCTCTTTTTTTGCGCTCAAACTGGAGGAGAGGCTCGTCGAGCAACGGGGGACCTTTCTCGAAGGCTCTCGCCATCGGTGGAGATATCTCTTTTGAGTGCGCATGAAGTTTCTTGGAGAACGGAATTGGAAAATAGCAATTTCTCAGATTCATTGGGACTTCGGATAGTAATTTTGCAAAGTAAAATTTTTTTAAATTTTGCTGCAGCACTTCTTCTCAGTGTGCATTATATTACTTGGAGACCGGAATTGGAAAATTAAAATTTCTAAATATTGCTGGTGCTCAGAATAGTACTTTTTGCGAAGTAGAATTTTTAAAAGTTTTGCCGCAGCATTTTTCTTGAGCGCGCATGAAGTTTCTTGGAGAACGGAATTGGAAAATTGAAATTTCTGAGATTCATTGGGACTTCGGATAGTAATTTTCCAAAGTAAAATTTTTATAAATTTTGCTGCAGCACTTCTTCTCAGTGTGCAGTAAATTTCTTCGAGAGCGGAATTGGAAAATTAAAATTTCTGAATATTGTTGGTGCTCAGAACAGTACTCCTTGCGAAGTAGAATTTTTAAAAATTTTGTCGCAGCATTTTTATTGAGCGCGCATGAAGTTTCTTGAAGAACGGAATTGGAAAATAAAAATTTCTAAATATTGCTGGTGCTCGGAATCGTATTTTTTGCGAAGTAGTATTTTTAAAAATTTTGTCGCAGCATTTTTATTGAGCGCGCATGAAGTTTCTTGGAGAACGGAATTGGAAAATTGGAATTTCTCATATTCATTGGGACTTCGGATAGTAATTTTGCAAAGTAAAATTTTTATAAATTTTGCTGCAGCACTTCTTCAGAGTGTGCATTGAATTTCTTGGAGACCGAAATTGGAAAATTGAAATTTCTGAATATTGTTGGTGCTCAGAACAGTACTTCTTGCGAAGTAGAATTTTTAAAAATTTTGCCGCAGCATTTTTATTGAGCGCGCATGAAATTTCTTGAAGAACGGAATTGGAAAATTAAAATTTCTGAATATTGTTGGTGCTCAGAATAGTACTTTTTGCGAAGTAGAATTTTTAAAAATTTTGCCGCAGCATTTTTTTTGAGCGCGCATGAAATTTCTTGGAGAATGGAATGGGAAAATTAAAATTTCTAAATATTGTTGGTGCTCAGACTAGTACTTTTTGCGAAGTAGAATTTTTAAAATTTTGCCGCAGCATTTTTATTGAGCGCGCATGAAATTTCTTGGAGAACGGAATTGGAAAATAGCAATTTCTCAGATTCATTGGGACTTCGGATAGTAATTTTGCAAAGTAAAATTTTTATAAATTTTGATGCAGCACTTCTTCTGAGAGTGCATTAAATTTCTTGGAGACCGAAATTGGAAAATTAAAATTTCTGGATATTGCTGGTGCTCAGAATAGTACTTTTTGCGAAGTAGAATTTTTAAAAATTTTGCCGCAGCATTTTTATTGCGCGCGCATGAAATTTCTTGAAAAACGGAATTGGAAAATTAAAATTTCTGAATTTTGTTGGTGCGTTAAATTGTACTCTTTGTAAAGCAGGATTTTTCTAATTTTATTACAGTGTGGGTGTTTATTTAACTATTAAAAATATAATTTGTGAAGTTATATGTTATTCAAGTATCCCTTTACTATTTTAATCAAAAATTCCATCCCTCCTAAAATTTCTATATAAAAAAAGACTGCAGAGTTGCCTATCTCCAAAATTACTCCACCGTGCCATCTCATTCCGAACGACCAAGGGACCGGAAACAAAGTGTTCTCCGCGTTCTCCAAACTTCCACGACGAAATGCCTTTTCTCGTCGCGGAATAAACCGTGTTTCTAATCGCATTTTGCCATTTTTCTACGGTGTCTCTGATGTTGCCGGGCATCAGCGGGAAACCGGACATGATTATAGTGTTGCGTGAAGCTTCGTTGAACACCGCGAGGTCTCCGCAACGCATCAAGGCTTCTCGCGCGCTTCTGTTTTTGTCCTCCCTTCTCATTGTTAAATATTTTCTACCATTCGCGATCCTGCTCGTCTATCGGCGCCTTTTGAGTCTTTGATCCTTTATCGAATATAGTACGAAAGCAAACGCGCGTGGAAAATTATCTTCGGTGTTAATTTTTATTATTAGGGACAGATATTAACCCTTTGCCGCCTGAATTATTTTGTCAATTTTGTAGTGAGCTAAATGAACTTAATTTCATATTTTCTATCGTTGGTTATTCATTTTTTTTTAATGATAGCAAAAACTATAGGAACTGACGGATATTTAGCTGATATTACAAAACTATTGTGAAATTGGAAAGTCGATATTAAATCGTTAGATATTAAAATGAAGTAAAAAGGTTACGAAGAGTTCGACTGAGCCTTTCTTGATGTTTTGCAGTTTAATTATTAGTTGGCACGTGATTAAATAGTTTTGTTTATCCTCATTTTAATAATCTAATAACATTTTTTTATATTTGGGAATACTTTTGATTTCATTTTCCTGGGTATTTTAAACAGGGAATTAAAATTTCGCGATAATAAATTGTTTGGCGACTTGCAGCTCTTCTGAATGTGAGCGATTCTTTCGTTGTTATATTATTTCCTGAAGTTTTATTTCTCCTCTTTTGCATCAAGTTTATATAAACGGAGAACTCTGAATGACTTGACAAGTTCACAGAAAGAATAAAATAAATCTGCTCGTTTTCGCTTACCAAATAACTCCATGAAACGCGAATATTCTTGCAACAAGGCACTCACCTGAAACAAATAAAAAAATACCGTTAGTTAAAACAGATTACACGACATAAATACTTGATGTAAACATAGAAACATTATCTTTCAACTACATTAAATTAATTTATTAAAAGAACCATAAAATTGCCAACATTAAAATATCACAAATATTGAAACAAGTCATAAACAAGCATTTCAAAATCTTTTCAATCCTTGAAAACAAATGCCATGAGTAAATAAAATTACACATCAAAGGAGTCAATTATATTCGCGAAATCCCGAGAATCCTGCGAAACTCTCGCGCCCCATGGAAAGTAGAGTAAATCTCATTTCGCGAACTTTCATCGGCGAGGGAGAAAAAAGGTATTTTTCCTAGCAGAAATAGAACTTCGAGTAACTAATCAGAAAGGTATTCTCGCGATTGTGCCACTACTTTGGCGGATTTTGCGAATCAGGGACGCCTATCGCCGAGGCTCGACCCACTTCGCAGATAAGGCACCCATGGGGTTTGTAATGTGGGCCATGAAGACCGACGCGGCGCCGGAAATCTCCAAAGTGTCGCGGTAAAACCTTGGCCAAGCACGAAAGAACGATTAACGCTGTCGTAATCGCTGGTATTCATTGTGGTCGACTATTTGAAATACAGGAAGACTAGAGTTGAAAATGTGTTGAATTTTCCTTGCTTCTTATTTCTTTTTCATTTTTAGGTACATATGACGGCATTTCGAAATTTCTATTTTGCTAAATATCGATCTGAATTCTTCTGTTTCTTTATATTTTTATAAGCTTATAT
Organism: Cerceris ruficornis; assembly: GCA_963989415.1. Lineage (NCBI taxonomy): Eukaryota > Metazoa > Arthropoda > Insecta > Hymenoptera > Crabronidae > Cerceris > Cerceris ruficornis. The sequence continues at coordinate 6,273,975 of OZ022530.1, read as the reverse complement.
CACTATATCGTGATAGAGAAAAAGATAGAAATTTCTTTGTCAATATACGTAAATATCTGTATTCTGAAATCTCCAAATTTCTATATTGCAAAATCTCTATTCTAAATTGCTGTGTTATTATATTTCTGTGTTTCTGTACCATCTTATTTTTATATTTTTATATCGCTATACCGTTATATCGAGGTGCAGCAAAATATAGAAATTTCTGTATCGCTAAATGACTGCATTTTCCAACCTTCAAATTTCTATATTGCAAAATCTCTATTCTAAATTGCTATGTTATTATATTTCTGTGTTTCTGTGCCATTGTATTTTTATATTTTTAAATTTTTATATTGCTATACTATTATATCGAGGTGCAGCAAAATATAGATATTTCTGTATCGCTAAATGACTACATTTTCCAACCTTCAAATTTCTATATTGCAAAATTTCTATTCTAAATTGTTATGTTATTATATTTCTGTGTTTCTGTACTATCGTATTTTTATATTTTAAAATTTTTATATCACTATACCATTATATCGAGGTGTAGCAAAATATAGAAATTTCTGTACCGCTGAATATCTATATTTTCCAACCTTCAAATTTCTATATTGCAAAATCTCTATTCTAAATTTCTATACCACCGTATTTCAGCATCTTCTTCCGACTACACTTTGAGATTTTTTAATTTTTATGTCACTATATCACTATATCGTGATACGGCAAAATACAGAAATTTCTATATTGCAAAATCTCTATTTTATATTTCTATGATTTCGTACTACTATATCTTCTTTTTTCAATTTTTATATCATTGTGTCATTACGTCACGCTACTGCAAAATTTATAAATTTCTGCATCGCTAAATACTTGTATTCTGGAGCGTCAACATTTCTATAATTTTTGCTACGCACGTACTTCTAATGGGATTTATCCCGAAAAATCGAATAGATTTCTAGGTGCAGTACGAGGGTCGCAGAACCCGGCCACCTGTTGTTCATTCCCCTACCCTGGCCTTTGGCTAATTACTGCACTTTCCGAAGGTGAAAGCCTCTAGCCCCGACGGGCCAGAATTCTATAGTAACCAGTATAACGAACCGGCCTTTGTCCGCTTTGCTACCCTGCTTGACCAAGGTAACGACGGAGTGAGACTTCTGTGAAAATTCTACGATTTCCGTATTGAAGATTCCACGATTTTTTTACGATTAATTTATTTCGCAGCTCAGTATCTCTGCATCTCAGCAGTTTTGCAACTCTGTATTTCTATGTCTGTAAAGTTCTAAATTCCTATATTTCTGCATTTCAATATTTCTATATTTCTCAAGTTCTATATTTCTATATGTTCGCAGATAAATAATTCTGTATACCTACAATTCTAAATTTCTGTATTTCCGCAGCTCTATATTTCTATACTCCTAAAGTTCTGTATTTCTATATATTTGCAGCACTATGTTTTTATATCTCTAAAGTTCTAAATTTCTATATTTCCGTAGTTCTATATTTCTACATTTCTACATATTTGCAGTTCAATATTTCTGTATCCCTAAAGTTCTAAATTCCTATATTTCCGCAATTCAATATTTCTATCTGTTCGCAGCTAAATATTTCTATATATTTGCAACCCTATATTTCTATATCTCTAAACTTCTAAATTTCTACATTTCCGTAGTTCCGTATTTCTATATATTTGCAGTCCTATGTTTCTATATCTCTAAAGTTCTAAATTTTCTACATTTCCGTAGTTCTACATTTCTATATATTTGCAGTTCAATATTTCTGTATCCCTAAAGTTCTAAATTCCTATATTTCCGCAATTCAATATTTCTATCTGTTCGCAGCTAAATATTTCTATATATTTGCAACCCTATATTTCTATATCTCTAAAGTTCTAAATTCCTATATTTCCGCAATTCAATATTTCTATCTGTTCGCAGCTAAATATTTCTATATATTTGCAACCCTATATTTCTATATCTCTAAAGTTCTAAATTCCTATATTTCCGTAGTTCTGTACTTCTACATTTCTAAAATTCTATATTTCTATATATTTGCAGTTCAATATTTTGTATCCCCAAAATTCTAAATTTGTATATTCCGCAGTTCTAAATTTCTAAAGTTCTGTATTTCTATATGTTCACATCTCGATATTTCTGCTTTCAGCAACCCTCCATCTCTATATTTCTATATTTCTCTAGCTTTCCAGCTCCACACATTTCTATATATTTATACCTCTACAGTCACCACATTTCTATACTTCCACATTCAGCGCCACTCATTGTCAATACTTCTCATATATCAAACAAAAAAAAACAATGGTACCTCTAATTCATACACGAAAAGAGCGGAGCAAAAATACCAGACCTTATCGAGGCCGCGCAACTCCAAACAAAGGCTTTTGCATAAAAATGAGCGTCGTTAAAACTCCGCCAAATCGATTCTTCATGCAAAAGGGTGGAGAGCTTGATTCATCGATTCATCGAATCGTCTTACCTGCCCATGTAAGGCTCAACTTTTTATCTGGACACCGTGAGACGCAAAAGAACCGGAGGACAGAGGAAGAAAGAGAAACCGAAAGAACGGGAGAAATGGAGAGAGGGAGAGAGAGAGAAGCGAAAGACGTTGAAAGTCTTCGATTCGCAAAACGCATTCGCTCTCCCTTCTCCGTTCAAGCAAATCGCCAGTGGTTCGACTGGCTACGGCAATCAGAACATTTTGTTATGCTAATTCTAAGAGACGGTGAATCGGTAATCGTTGGATACTATACGGGGTGCTGGAGGAAAAGGGGGTTTGGAACTCGACGTCCAAGCAGTCTAAGTACTAGAGTTACCACCTTTTTACGTTGCACGATGAAGAGATCGGTGATACGGTTACTCCAAGTGGAATATAATTTACTACGGATATATTAATGTAAGAATGTAAACGGAAAAGATTCGATATTGAAAAATATTAAAACAGAAAGATAAAGATATGGAAATGTAGAAGCTTCGAGTTATAGAGAGAAAGATAACGAAGAAATATGGCATTGGGATATATTAAAATATAGAAACATAGAGGCGCAGGAAACGTAAGGTTCCAAAAGTATATGATATGTGGAAATTTGGAGATGGAGATGTAAAGCGGCAGGGATTTTTGGCATATAAAATTAGAAAAATACAGAATTATAGAATTGTAGAGTTATAGGAACATAGAGTCACGGAAATATTGAAATACAGAGTTATAAAAACACTGAAATATAGAAATATTGAAATATAGAATTATAGAAATTTAGAGTCATAGAAACATCGAGTTACAGAAATATTGAAATATACAGTTATAGAAACATTGAAATATAGAAATATTGAAATATAGAATTATAGAAATATAGAGTTATAGAAACACTGAAATATAGAAATATTGAAATACAGAATTATAGAAATATAGAGTTACAGAAATATTGTAATATAGAATTTTAGAAATTTAGAGTTACAGAAATATTGAAATACAGAGTTATAGAAACACTGAAATATAGAATTATAGAAATTTAGAGTTATAGAAATGTAGAGTTACAGAAATATTGAAATATAGAGTTATAGAAACACTGAAATATCGATATATTGAAATATAGAATTATAGAAATATAGAGTTATAGAAATATCGAAATATAGAATTATAGAAACTTAGAGTTATAGAAATATCGAGTTATAGAAACACTGAAATATCGAAATATTGAAATATAGAATTATAGAAATTTAGAGTTATAGAAATGTAGAGTTACAGAAATATTGAAATATAGAGTTATAGAAACACTGAAATATCGAAATACTGAAATATAGAATTATAGAAATTTAGTGTTATAGAAATATAGAGTTACAGAAATATTGAAATATGGAATTATAGAAACTTAGAGTTATAGAAATATCGAGTTATAAAACACTGAAATATCGAAATATTGAAATATAGAATTATAGAAATGTAGAATTATAGAAATATAGAATTATAGAAGTATAGAATTATAGAAATTTAGAGTTATAGAAATATAGAGTTACAGAAATATTGAAATACAGAATTATAGAAACACTGAAATATAGAATTATAGAAATTCAGAGTTATAGAGTTACAGAAATATAGAATTATAGAAATTCAGAGTTATAGAGTTACAGAAATAAAGAATTATAAAAATACAGAAATAAATGAAATTAAAATCTAACCGTAGAACAAAAATCACAATCCCATTTACACCGTGCGCCAAAGTAAGCGCGTCCACAAAAGAAGGAGACGAAGAGGGGCAAAAGAAGGAGTCACACACGGAGAGAGAAAAAGAGGGAGATCTTAATTGGGTGTTATGGGAGGTTAATTGGTAATTTCTCTCACGCTCGTGGAGCGTCTCACGCGGATTTCTGCTTTGTCAGTTATTTCCCCTTTTGCGTCCGCCGGCTGCTGGCCAGAAAAGAACTTCTCTCTCTTTGTCGATCGGTCGCCGACCAAAGCCAGAGGCTCTCCTTTCTTGACGTGATCAGGAAATAGACGAGCCATTCTCTATGTCTTTCTCATTTCTGCTTTTAAAAGAGACTTTTTTCCCCTACTGTTTGATAAAATTCAACGACACTCGTCGGAGAAATTCTCATCTTAAGCTCGTGGGCAATTTATGGCGGATGAAATTTTCTGGTGTTGAAATTTAATCATTTAGCGATGTTGAATTCTTTGGTTCAATTTCTTTCCAATACATTGTTTCCTTCAAGTTCAATTTCTTGTCGATAAATAGACAGCGAAGAATTTTAATTTCGCTACAAAACCGTTCAACTAACGTTAATTTTCCCTATCCAACACCCACAACAATAAAGAAACAAACTCAAAACATATAACCACACACTTTAATACTAAATTACCAAGAGCAGTCATAATGTTTCGTTTCTCATCTATTTCTATTTATATATATATAAAAATGAATGTTTGTTTGTCCCTTATGTATTCTTAACCCTTTGCGGACGGAGACATTTTTCAATACTGAGAGATAGCCATTCATTTTGCGATCTAAAAGTACCTTTTTATCAGCAAGTTATGCTGTTAATCCATAAACATTATAAATTACTACTTGTTTAATCATATTTCAACGGTTGTATTTCAATTTTTCAACTCTAACTGTGTACACAAGCGGCTATAAACTATAATTATATTTTTTCTCAGGCCGCATATATGCGTCGCTAGTCCTCAAAGGGTTAAACCGATCATCCGATTGCGATGAAACTTTGATATGTTGTGCGCATGCCTGCGAAGGTTTCTGACTTAGTGCATAAAAAAATCTTATACCCAAGAGCACTTCCAACAGAATTTTTATAATGAGTTCTCTTTAAATTCGATTTTTGTAGGCGTAGAAGAGCGCGCAGGGTACAGCTAGTATTTTATAAAAATTCTCCAGGTTTATAGAGAAGCCATAAAGTAGGAATTCTGCTTCCATCTTATAAAACATAAATTACCGAATTAAGAATCTTTTTCACCTTTTCAAACCTTTTTTCCTTCTTTAGTATATTTAACTATAAAACATTTAACACGTCGAACGCCACCGGTATTTCGATAGTTTCATCATTTCTACTGAACTGAAACTATTTCTATTAAAATTGCATCTTTATAAAGCAGAAACTTCAAAGACACAGATGAATATATATTCAGGAAAACTTTATCTTTTTACCGCCAATATTTAAATATTGAATACACCCAATTCCGTTTTACACGAATTCATTCGATTTAGCACGATTAAAAAATCTAAAATATTCTTAAAACAAATTTTTTACTAAATTTATGGTGTATATTACAAAATTCGGAAATATTTCAATTTAAAAGTCATATGAATCTTCACTGAATTCAATAGCGCCGGTCACCTGTGACCCCCATGGCAGTCAACGGTTAACGATCTAGCGTTAGAAAATCTCAAAATTCCCATCATATTACCATGAAATCCAATAACTCTAAAAAGTAAGGCCGCAGAAATACACGAGCCCCCTTCAAAGAAAAAAAATTCGACAATTACCAACGAAACTCGCCGTACTTTCATTACAATTCCGCAGTTATGCGCGCTTATTTCAAAAGCTCCCTTTGTGAAACTCGTCCCGGAGGAAGGAGGGCCGAAAAAGCCCGTATACTTGTGGGAAGACGGATAACCGTGACATTCCGTAGGAGATTAGATTACTTGCACCCTTCCAGGATCAAAAAATGCAAGCGTTACCAGGAGAAGAAAAAAACGTACGAAGCGTAGAAACGAGCCGCGCGCTCGTTAAATCGAAACGGGAAACGAGATTTCGCCATGGTGAAATTTTTATTTTTCTCCTAGCATCGTATCGAAACGCTGGACCTCGAGAAATTGGACGCGTTAAATGGGATGATAAATTTCGCCACGGCAAATAAATTGGTATAAATAATGCGCCGGTTTATATCGCAGAGTTCTTTCGCGGTTTCTTTTTAATGGGATATTTGTTTTTTCGTTTTATTTTTGTGTGTTTAGGAATTTTTTGAGAATTAAAAATCCAGAGGGGAGAATTGGCTGTCTTGATGGGAATTCTGGGGGGTATGAATTAATTAACCTCTTGACGCCCTTGGCCACATATGTGGATATTTAGGTTTTTATAATTATAATTGCTATCATTAATAAAAAGAATAAAAATTTGATAATAAATTATTCACTACAGAATCTCTCAACAAGAAAAATAAAAATCTTATGATTTGACTGCACTGACTGTTATTTCCGGTGTACAATTAGGGATATGAAAGTAGCTTCTATAAAAAAAGTCGTCCCTGAAGAGGTTAAGGTGGATGAATACTGTTAAATAGTGTGATGTTTAGATTTTTGCATTCTATGAGGAGAAGAATATTGTAAACGAGAATTTTCTGCATTTTTTATCCTATTTTGGGGTATGTTATAAAGTATTATGAAATTACTACTGTTATAAAATTGCATTATTATTTTATCCGAAGTATCTTGTCGATTCACTTTCTGCTATCTCGTAGATGAAGAATTGACCGTGCGAAATTAATAAACTTTTCCGAGGATTCAAATTTGTTAGTGAAATATTAACAAACGCAATTTCCTTTTATTACTTTTGTAGTTTAAATAATGTCCGTGCAAAATACTCTATTTCAAAGTTACTCTTAAATTATTTAAACAGATTTATTTGCTCTTTACGTCAAAATTAACAATTTAATTCCTTCTCTTCACTTTTCATATCAAAAATTGTCCACGCAAATTTAACACATTACTTTAAAATTTCTCTTGAATTATTTAAACAGATTTCATTGCTCTCTATTTTGAAATTAACAACTTCATTTCTTCTTTTCACTTTTCTATATCAAAAATTGTCCACCGAAAATTAACACTTTACTTTAAAATTTCTCTGAAATTATTTACACTAATTTATTTGCTCTTTACTTCAAAATTAACAATTTAATTCCTTCTCTTCACTTTTCATATCAAAAATTCTCCACGCAAAATTAACGCTTTACTTTAAAATTCCTCTTGAATTTTGTACACTAATTTATTTGCTCTTTACTTCAAAATTAACAATTTAACTCCTTCTCTTCATTTTTCATATCAAAAATTCTCCACGCAAAATTAACGCTTTACTTTAAAATTTCTCTGGAATTTTGTACACTAATTTATTTGCTCTTTACTTCAAAATTAACAATTTAATTCCTTCTCTTCATTTTTCATATCAAAAATTCTCCACGCAAAATTAACGCTTTACTGTAAAATTTCTCTTGAATTTTTTACACTAATTTATTTGCTCTCTACTCCAAAATTAACAGCTTCATTTCTTCCCTTCACTTTTTCATATCAAAAATTTTTCACGCAAAATTAATATTCTATTTTAAGATTCCTCTGCCAATGAAATTCTAAACGAAGGCACTTCCGCCACGAAATTTTCGTTCTATGCCATCCGAGAAACCCACAAAAATCGAAAGTGAATTCCCATAAGGTCCAACGGTTAAAAGTCAAGGGGGTATACCTTTACACGGTAACGCGTTTCAGGTCAACATCTGAGTTCCTCCACGTATTTCGAGCATCGAAAAAATCTCTACCTGACGCAGGTGAGATAATCCTAGAAAAGGAAATGCCGGACGAAACCGAAGAGAAAGGATCATCGACCTAACGGTACGAGATGATGGAATTTTCCTTTCGAAATTCACGAAGAAATGAATAATGTGAGATAGGAAGGTCGTTGTTGATAATATCACTTTCATTTCTCTTCTTTGTCAAATTTTTAACTTGAACTCGTACTCTTAACCAATACGAATTCAAATACCTCCTCACTTGGAAATTTTTCAAAAATTACCGGTTCAGAACCTACCTAGAGTCGTAGACGCTAAGTAAAATGATAATAATAATTCTAATTATCATACAAAATTAAAAAAAGTCTCAATTAGCATTTCATAGCCTCGGTGGTTTTTAAAAATTGCCGGTTTAGAGCCTAGACTCGTACATACTACGTAAAACGATAATAGTAATTCTAATTGATTTACAAAATGAAAAAAAAATCTCAATTAGCATTTTATACCCTCGATAGATTAGTATCGATCTAAAATTGCACGCTAGGTGAAATCACCACAGTAATTCTAATTTCACTTTGTAAGAAATTCTCATTAAACATATCACAGCCTCGGTAGTTAATAACCCGCCTAATTTCATAGCTGCTGGATGAAATAATAATAAAATAAGCCTGATAATCTTAGATTGCAAAGCAGGAAAATCTAAAACTATCAACCTCCAACTTCATGCCTGCTATATCGCCTTAACACTAGAACTACCAAACCAGTCAAAATGACTGGTACAGAATTTCTTCCAAAAATTCTCCAAGTTTATAGAAGAGTCTGAGAATAAATATTCTGTGTCAATCTTTAAAAACAGAAATCACCGAATCGATTACCTTTTCCGTCTCTTGATCCTTTCTTTTTCAAAGTACTTATTTAATATTTTGAAATATGATAGATTCAACGCCGGTAGTTCTAGTGTTAATTGTGCCGTTCAGTGCACAAATCGATTAACTCCATAAAATCTAAAGTGGAGAAACGTGATGAAATAGTATACACTACTTATCAAAATTCCCTTCAGAATATAAATATAGATAAGTATTGTAGAATATATAATTGCATTTAGCTTTCCTCTAACGAAGTACAAAATGAATAAGGTGGAATAGCCTTGGAATTAATTAGATTGGTGGCCAAACAGACTTCGTCATTTAATGGTGTTAATCGTTATTATTACGAAAATTTATTCTAAATATAAAAAGTTAAGATTCAATCAAGTGATTTGAGACTTACATTTAAAAAAATTCAAAAAGTGGAGTTAATCGATTTGTGCACTGAACGGCTCAATTGTAACTCTATCACACATACCCAACGATTAATATAAAACCTTTTTTTAAATTAGTCCGCACGATGCTCCAATATGTGCAGGCAACCTGAAAAGCGAAACGTCATCGGCTATCAGGGACGTGCATTAGCATGCTCGGGTGTGCCTTCCGCACCCACTCTCGGCCTTGGAGCATTCTCCGTGAGAAACCCGGGGATGAGGTGGAGCGACGAGAGAACACAGATGTCAAGGAAGGAATGCTAAACGCGGAATGCAGCTCGTGCCACGCGAGTCTTCCTTGCTCCGTGTGCCACGTGCTGCAGGCCTTCGATCATGGCGCGGAGGATGGGTCCATTTGGTTTTATGAGGTTTGACGTTGTTGGAACGCTGGAGTTCGTCGTTGTGGGTAAGTCGATGTGGAAAGAGCTTTGGCATTCCACAGGTGTGGAATGTGGATTTCTGGGTGAATGGACTTTTGAGGGATGTTTGAGGCGGTTTGATGACCTCTGATGGGGGGAAGTTGAAAGCTGTTGGAAATTTAAGTTCGTCGTTATGAGTTGGTTGATGTGGAAAAGCTTTGCGATTGCACAGGTGTGGAACGTGGAATGTGGAGTGTGGAATGATTTCTGGGTGACTGGATTTTTCAGGGCTATCGGAAGTGGTTTGATGATGTTTGATCGAAGGTAGTTGAAAGCTGTTGCAGATTGAAGTTCGTCGTTATGGGTAAGTTGATGTGGAAAAGCTTGATTCCACAGGTGTGGAATGTGGATTTTTGGGTGAATGGATTTTTAAGGGATGTTTGAGGTGGTTTGATGATCTCTGATGGGGTGAAGTTGAAAGCTGTTGCAGATTGAAGTTTGTCGTTATGGGTAAGTTGACGTGGAAAAGCTTTATGATTGCACAGGTGTGAAACGTGGAATGTGGAGTGTGGAATGATTTCTGGGTGATTGGATTTTTCAGGGCTATCTGAGGTGGTTTGATAATGTTTGATCGAAGGTAGATGAAAGCTGTTGCAGATTGAAGTTCGTCGTTATGGGTAAGTTGATGTGGAAAGAGCTTTGGCATTCCACAGGTGTGGAATGTGGATTTTTGCGTGAATGGACTTTTAAGGGATGTTTGAGGTGGTTTGATGATCTCTGATGGGGGAAGTTGAAAGCTGTTGCAGATTGAAGTTCGTTATTATGCGTAAGTTAATGTGGAACAGTTTTATGATTCCGCAGATGTGGAATGTAGATTTTTCGGAGCTATCTGAAGTGGTTTGATGATGTTTGATGAAACGTATTTGAAGGCTTTCGCAGCTTGAAATTCGTCATTATGGGTAACTTGATGTAAAAGAGCTTTATGAGTCAACAGGTGTGGAACGTGGAATGTGAAGTGTGGAATGATTTCTGGGTGATTGGATTTTTCAGGGCTATCTGAAGTGGTTTGATGATGTTTGATGGAAGGTACTTGAAAGCTGTTGCAGATGAAAGTTCATCGGTATGAACAAGTTGGTCTGGAAGAGTTTTAGGATTTCACAGATGTGTGGAATGTGGATTTTGGGTGACAGGACTTACTGGGGATGTTTGAAGTAGTTTGAAGGTTAATTTGATGACGTTTGATGGAGGAAAGATGAAGAATGTGGTACATTAGAGTTCGTCATTGTGGGCAAATTGGTGTGAAAGGTCTTTGTGTTTGCACAGATGTGTGGAATGTGGATTTTTGGTGACTGAATTCTTAGGGGAATCGATACTCTTTACGGGTTGGTTTGATGATGTTTGACAGGAGAAACTTGAAGGTTGCTGCAGATTATTTAATCTGATTTAACGATGATTCAAAGAACGAAATTGAACGCTTACATATCAGTAACTTAATCCTTTCCATTTTGTACAGACAATTAAAATGTATTAATAATTTGAATTAATTAAAAAGTACTTTGCAAAGGGGAAAAATTAAACTCTGTGAAACGACAGCAAAAGGGTGAAATACAAATCGCTGTATAGAATCGTTTAAAATCCTACTTTCATATATCTTGGTCCTAATTATTAATTCAACAAAGAAGTCTAAAATTTTCGTATATCAACTGAAGGACTACATTCAAATCACTTCAGAAATCATCAGATTTTTTAACAATAGCTACTCATTTCACGAAACATTAAGCTTCTTATCAGAACTTGGTCAGTGGAAAGTAAATTAAAGATTGTCATATATCATATTTTATATAATGACTATATGCAAATTATTACACAGGCCATCTGCGTTTGGGCTCATCATTGCCATCACGCAATTCAAACTGTCCAACCATTTGGTTTTGAACAGAAGCCAAATTACACATTGTTGCACATAAAGTGACTGCATCTAAATAAGTACTCGGACCATCTGCTTCTTGGAGAATCGGTTGAACTTCACCTGGGTGAGACATTTGTTTCAACGGCTTTCGAGCGAAGGAAATCATCAATGATATTGAATTCTCACAACCGAGACATCTCAGATTTTAATAGAATTTTTTAAAAGCATAATTATCAGAGTATTTTGCATTTAAAGATCCTAATAAACGGAGAGCTATCATAAAATGATGCCATTGTATTTAAAATTAAAAATAAATTTCAGTTTGTTACATAAGAAATTCCGATACAATTATACTGTCAGAAAAGAGAAAATAAAAACTGAAAGAAATGTAGAATCGATTTGAAACATTCCCAGTGAAGTAAAGGATTAAAAATTCAAGGAATTTTCGGAATTATGAGTCAAGTACCGATAAAAATTACGATGAAATATTTCTCTAACTTGAAAGTATTCAGAAGCTGACACCCACGAATTAATCTGACATCGAATATTCTAGAAATAGTTTGCATACTCTTTCTCCCCCGATTAATTGCCTGGATAATAGAGTGAGCAATCAATTCGCAAGAGAAGTAATACTGCCGCTGTTGCAGCTGTGAAGGTCACCTGTGGGCGACGAAGATGACGACGAGATGGAATGACGAATTTATTCCACCTTGCAGCGTATATTTCAGTCTATGCGATTTTCGACTTACGTCGTGTTCCGAAAATAATATTTGCGCTAACTATACGACCTTCCATCAACGTTCTACCGTTTTAAATTCTTTTTTCTAATTACCTAACATTAAATTACTAAATTAAAATCCATCTCAAAGATCACCGATCGCAGGATCCCGGTGAACGAAATTTCCCGCGCTCTTTTTGCAATCTCGTCTTAAAATCTTCGCGAGAACTTCGCCAATTTGAAAATTTCCAGCTAAACGGCAATGTTGCGTGTATCAAGATTCTAAGTTCAAATGTAAATCGAGTATCGTTTGCAGGAAGTCGTGTTTCACGCTCGTTGCTCGAGTATGATAATTTTACGCGGCGAATAAAAAAGAAAGAATCGTACCTCGCTGATTGTAACACGAGTTTATTTGAATATCGATGCAGAAATCGCTGTCTTTGCGCTATGCAAATATTACCGTTGATACTTGAAATACACCGAGTCGATTTAATGTTCGTTAGAAACCGGCAATGTGTGCAATTTCAAGTTCGCTATGTAAACGAGCGATACGTGACATTTAAGTACACCGAGCGAGAAAAGATCGAGTGGATTTTATTGTTCCTTGGGTTTGCCGAGAAACGTGAGTTTTCGACTTTTTTGCACTGTCGGCTTTTATAGATGTACGTCGTTGTGAAATTACGTCATCCTTTACGACGTATTTCTGAATAAAAACGATGCAAAAATTGACGAGCAAGAGCGCTCGATGTCGATTTGTGAAAATAGCATCGGCGAAGAACGGCCTAAGATTGTTTAAAAATAAACGGATTGAAAATAATTCCATCGCTGGCTGATGCTCTATCTTTATATCATCGATCCACAATTGGTACGTGGTAGAATGTGCTAATTAGCATACGATAATACAGTAATAGTTTTCTGGCGTACGACGTTTACTATATTGTAATGAATGTTTACCGTTCGCTAAATTAAGTACTGGCTGACTCATGAGCTCGTTGCAAGGTATTATCTCTGTTACATTGATCTCCAATCAGAGCAAACCTTAAACTAAACACCCTACAAGAAATTGAAGATTTTCCAATAAAAAATCCCAAGTTCTGTTAATCCTCATCAAACTAAAATTTAGAAGGAGTCTTAAAAATCTAAAGTTCCCTCTACGTTACATTGACCTGCAACCAATTTCTATGATTAAGAAATTCTTCGAAAGTCATAAACTCGCAAATCAAGTATCTCTATTCTTTCATTCTCTTTCAAATTAAAATCTAAAAATCCAAATTCAATGCACGTTACATTAATTATCAATTAGTTTTATTGTTAGAATAACAAATTCCCTAAAAATCTAAATCTCACAATACAAATATCCGTAATTCTTATTCCCTGTCAAATACAAATCTAAAAAAAATCCTAAATTCCCTGCACATTACATTAATCATCAGTGAGTGGAAATCTGAGATTAATAAATCCTCCAAAAAACTAACGAATCAAAGATCCCTAACTCTTTTATTTCCTATCAAATTCATATCCCAAAAATTTTAAGATTCCCGCCATATTACGTTAATCATCAATCAGTGTAAATCTGAAATTAACAAATCTTTCAAAAATCAAAATCTCGCGATACAAATATCCATAATTCTTATTTTCTATCAAATACAAATTTAAAAAAAAATCTAAATTCCTCGCACATTACATTAATCATCAATGAGTGCAAATCGGAGATTAATAAATTCTCCAAAAAACTAACGAATCAAAGATCCCTAACTCTTTTATTTCCTATCAACTTCATATCCCAAAAATTTAAAAATTCCCGCCATATTACGTTAATCATCAATCAGTGCAAAACTGAAATTAACAAATTTTTCAAAAAGCAAAATCTCACGGTACAAATATCCGTCATTCTTAATCCTTATCAAATTCAAAATTCGAAAGTCCCAAATTTATTGCACATTACATTAATCATGAATCAGTGTTACTGTTAGACTAACAAATTCCCTAAAAATCGAAATCTCACGATAAAATAATCCATAATTCTTGTTCCCTATCAAATTCAAATCTAAAAAATCCCAAATTCCCTGCACATTACATTAACCATCAATCAGTGCAAATCTGAGATTAATAAACTTTTCAAAAACCTAACGAATCAAAGATCCCTAAATCTTTTATTCCCTATCAACTTCAAATCCCAAAAAATTTAAGTTGCCCGCCACATTACGTTAATCATCAATAAGTGTAAATCTAAGATTAACAAATCTTTCAAAAATCGAAATTTCACGATACAAAAATCCATAATTCTTCTTCCCTATCAAATTCAAATCTAAAAAATCCCAAATTCCCTGCACATTATGTTAATCATCAATAAGTGTAAATCTGAGATTACAAATCTTTCAAAAATCGAAATCTCGCGATACAAAAATCCATAATTCTTCTTCCCTATCAAATTCAAATCTAAAAAATCCCAAATTCCCTGCACATTACATTAATCATCAATAAGTGTAAATCTGAGATTAACAGATCTTTCAAAAATCGAAATCTCACCATACAAAAATCCATAATTCTTCTTCCCTATCAAATTCAAATCTAAAAAATCCCATATTCCCTGCACATTACACTGACCGATCACTCTAAATCGTAGATTAACAAATCCCCCAAAAAAACGCACGAATCAAAGGTCCCTAATTCTTTCATTCCCTATGAAATCCAAAAGTAAAAAAATTCACGTTGCATTTATCTCCAATCGGTAGCAAATCTTACAATGAAAAAAAATCCCTAAAAAATGAACCGTAATCCGTCCTTGTATTTGCGATCAAGGAATACCCAGGAGTTCTGAAAGGGGAGAAAAGAGAGGGACGAGTTAGGGTGGTGCTAGAAGCATCACTGACCTAACACATCACGCGTAAAGGCCAGTCATGACGCGTGCAAGAGATCGCGCAGATCGGGTCAAGGTTGCATACTTTACATCGGCTCGCAGTTTCCACCGGAGGGAAATGGGGAAAATAGGGCACCCGTGACGAAAGCAACGCGATAATATCAACCGTGACGACAGCAGGACGAGGCTTCCTAAACAACGGCCAATCCCCCGTCCACTGAAAAGGCTGCTAACCTTTTTTTTTTTATTTAAATCTCTGTCGTTCTACCGCGGCTTGTAACTAATTTTGCATCTTTGAAGTTAGATCGAATGGAATTTCAGGTTGGAATTTAGATATTGCTGTTTAATGTAGGGGTGGTTTGATGGAAATTATTGACGGGGTTGAATTGAGATTGCGGGGAAATTTTTTTCTGGGTTTTAGAGATCGTTGTAATGGGTTTTGTGATTGAAGGGTGGTTTTTGAAGGGCGATTTTTGACGTTAAGATTTCAGGGGAGTTGAAATTTAGTTTATTTATGTAACGAACTATGGTTCAAGAATTTTTCATACGGAACAAAGAATTAAAATTCCAACGGCAGTGCAACACTATTCTAAATAAATTGGCAAATATAAGAATTATAAATAATTCAAATGAAAATCTTAAAACATAAAATGTATCAAGAACCACCCTAATCAATAACCAAATTATAAATTGAAAAAATGCAACTAGAATTAAATGACAAATAAAAATTCCAAAGGCACCATGATGCTATTCTAAATAAATTAACAAATATAAGAAGCACAAATAATTCAAATGAAAGTCCTAAAACATAAAATGTATCAAGAACCACCCTAATGAATAATGAAATTATAAATTGAAAAAGTGCAACTAGAATCAAATGAAAAATAAAAGTTTCGAAGGCACCATGATTCTACTCTAAATAAATTAACAAATGTAAGAAGCACAAATAAATCAAATAAAAATCCTAAAAAATAAAATGTACCATAAACCACGCTAGTCAATAATCAAATCATAAATTTAAAAAATCCAATTAGAGACAAGTTAAAAATAAAATTCCCAAGGCACCACAACGCTACTCTAATTGCACTTACAAATGAGAGAAATATAAATAACTAAATTGAATGCCATAAATCAGAAAATACCTCAGAAGCCCACTCCTCCAAGTGCCAAGTTGTAAATTAAGGAAATGGTTCACAGTCGAAACAAATAATGATAATCGATAATTGTCCTTCGTTATAAACACAAAGGGATCAATAGCATCTATGAAAACACTGCCCCCAGGCAATCGCCTGTAAAGGCCATGCATGACGCGTGAAAGAGAAAGAGAGAGAGAGAGGGGGCAAAGGGAGAGAAAGAGTGATCTTGGGTATTCCCCATAAAGGTTACATCGGCTTTACGCAAGGTGGAATGCGTAAAATCTGACGCACGTCTTCGTCAATTGGAAATGACGGAAAATACGTCAGAAGGGATAAGCGATGACGCAGGCAAATTCGGCTTAATTTTGATTAATCTAATTGCTAATTAACACTTTCACCAATACACTGTACTTTAGCATTAAACTATATTCTATCAGAAATGCCAGAGTTCTTATCAATAGAAAATTAAGGGAGACCTATAAATTATTTCGAAAGGGTCTAGCAGGATAAGGGGGTCAAAAGTGCCCTTGAAGCTATTTTATTCCACGATGCGTCATTCGATAGGTAACCATAAGAAACCATTGTACACAAATTTTTAATCCGATAGCTTGACCGGGAGGGTAGTTATGGGGTAAATTCGAAAAACCAGTTTTTGCCTCATTTTCGCCACTTAATGATGTGTAAAAATGTCGAAAAAATTCTGACACATTCTAAACATGATTGCACACGTTAGGAATGATTTTCAGATTCTTCCGTTGCAAGTGCCGCGCGCAAAAAATCAAAAACGACAAAAAAAATGGGAAAAATGTAGATTTTGCACTGAAATCTTCGAGACACAATTTTTAAATAATTCCTGTAAGTACCTGATGTATCCATTAATATGCTCAATTTTTTTCATATTTTTTTGATATGGTGCAACACTGTCGGAAAAATCAAAAACCGATTTCTGGGACGCATTTCGTGCTGAAACGCGATCAGTATTTGCTATCATTGCATTATTTTAATTCAGTATGTTCATTTTATTACCTTCAATGTCTCTGAATACGAAAAGATACGTGTTAAGGAAGAGAATCAAGAAAATAAAGTAAATTGTTAATTGTATGCTCCTTATATGCTAGAACTTTGAACCTTCCTTCAATAGATGAGATGGCGCAGTGGGTAGAGTGTCTGCCTGTGGAACCGCTGGAAACTTTTTGTCGCGGGTTCGAATCCCCATGGGGGACTTAATTTTTTTTTCTGTAATTTTTTTTTTTAAGTTATTAAACACAGCAATAATCAATAGTCGCTTGAAGGTGTTTCACAGATATTTTTATGTCTTCAAAAAATATAAAATCAGCATGAAAATAATCATACGGTATGATTTTCCTAGTTATGCCATATTTTGCAATTATGAGTATTTTCAAACATTTTGTATGCTTAATAGATATTGGTTTATTATAATGCATGAAAATATATGTTAAATAATGAAGGGACATAATATTATATCTTGGAAAGTTATAACAAAGAGGAGGAAGGCAGAGTTTCTTCCTTTCTATAGATTATAACTTTTCATGATCCTTTTACATTTAACATACATTTTCAAATGTCTTAATAAATCGATGTTTATTCAATATACGAAATGTTTAAAAATACTAGTAATCGCAAATCGTGGCATTATTAAAAACAGTAGATATAATTATTTTTAGAAATATTTGTGAAACACCTTAAAGTGACTATTGATTATTGCTGTGTTTAATAACTTAAAAAAAAAAATTACAGAAAAAAAAATTAAGTCCCCCATGGGGATTCGAACCCGCGACAAAAAGTTTCCAGCGGTTCCACAGGCAGACACTCTACCCACTGCGCCATCTCATCTATTGAAGGAAGGTTCAAAGTTCTAGCATATAAGGAGCATACAATTAACAATTTACTTTATTTTCTTGATTCTCTTCCTTAACACGTATCTTTTCGTATTCAGAGACATTGAAGGTAATAAAATGAACATACTGAATTAAAATAATGCAATGATAGCAAATACTGATCGCGTTTCAGCACGAAATGCGTCCCAGAAATCGGTTTTTGATTTTTCCGACAGTGTTGCACCATATCAAAAAAATATGAAAAAAATTGAGCATATTAATGGATACATCAGGTACTTACAGGAATTATTTAAAAATTGTGTCTCGAAGATTTCAGTGCAAAATCTACATTTTTCCCTTTTTTTTGTCGTTTTTGATTTTTTGCGCGCGGCACTTGCAACGGAAGAATCTGAAAATCATTCCTAACGTGTGCAATCATGTTTAGAATGTGTCAGAATTTTTTCGACATTTTTACACATCATTAAGTGGCGAAAATGAGGCAAAAACTGGTTTTTCGAATTTACCCCATAACTACCCTCCCGGTCAAGCTATCGGATTAAAAATTTGTGTACAATGGTTTCTTATGGTTACCTATCGAATGACGCATCGTGGAATAAAATAGCTTCAAGGGCACTTTTGACCCCCTTATCCTGCTAGACCCTTTGTCCTTTTACGTAGGAGAATATTTTTCAGCAATTTTTTGCATGATATTTCGGAATATAAAAAATCCTACAAGTCAAAAGTGGCAGTCACGCAGTTAATAATTAAAGATTTTGAGATTTTTTAATGAAAATTTTGTAACTTTGTTTTTGCAATGAGACTCGGACGACATTTTGGCGATTTTCGAATAGCAAAATACGAACGTATTCTTGTAAACTGACAGGGGCTGCAGTTGCTGGGAAAATGGAGAGAGAGGAATTCGTTTCTGTTAATTGGATTTCCAATTCAAACGTAAAATTGAAATGCCGATATTTCAGTGTCTTGCCCTATTTTATTGTTTTTTATATCGTTAAAGATCATCGATGGTTTTGCATACTCGGATTTCGCAACGTCATTTCTCCTGCGAGCGGAAGTGCACGTTTTTCCTCTTCTCTTTTTTCCAAAACCCGATTTTTAATTTCGACTCGATCGTTCCGGTGATGAATTGCGTCTACTGAAACCGAGCAATATCCTGATTTTTTTTCTACAGCTTTTTTACACACCCGTATCGATCAGACTTTAGAATTTTCTAGTGACAAATTCAAAGCGTAAAATAAAATAACAACGTAGATTTACAAACTCAAAATTAATTTCCATAGGTAAACCAATCCTTGGACCAGCTAATTAAAAAGATTCAAGTTTCCGCAAGCCCTACAAAGATTTTCAAAAATATTCTTCTTCGACCTCTCCTAAGAGCTCCAGGTTCTTCTAGGGGAAAAATAGTTCCTCACGCAATGGGCGCGAAACTGATCGACGTTTGAATTCCAGAAGGAAGAAAATCGATTCGATGGTTGATCGAAGATGTAGGAGAAAGATTCCGGGGACCAAATTCGAGAATGGAATAGCCAATAGGGGGTCGAGGATAACCGGAGGCGCGGCGGGAAGCTGAAAGCTATGGGAAAGGGAAATATGTCGATATCTGGCTATGACCCAGTTATCCCAGCCTCCCGGGAAAATCGTGGCGCGTCGATGGAATTACGGGAATCGAGAGGAAGATGTCCAGGTGGATTTTTACATCGTTTGAAAATTACTGTAAGCATCGAGCTAATTTTTCTAAATTGCCAATTTAAGAGTGAGTCGAATAAAAATGATTATTACGTTGGTGAAATTTTAAAGTTACCGAACTTAAATAGCGTAATGGAGGAAGGCATTTGCGACTGATGTTCAAAATGATTTTATTAGAAGAGGAAATTAAAATTATGAGAAGTTTGGGATTTCTTAACCGAACCATCCACTGCTAAGTAAATTAAGAAAATAGTGCCTTGAATTAATGTGCCAAAATAAAAAAAAACATTGAGAAACTAACAAAGTTACTTCCAAACAATTCTTATCAGGAACATTTTCTAATTCTCTGGCAGTAAATTTAATTAGCTTTCATCGACATCGTCGAAGTTTTTGGTTCCAAATTTTTGCAGGAGACAATAAGGAAGATTTAAAAGAAGAAAAGGGTGAGGTTAAGTTCAGACAAGGCACACACTCGACTCTTTTTAACTCTTTCCAACACGGCTCTTGATTACTTATGCGCATCCATTTGTCCTGAACTATGAGAAACCGATGTAACTCAATGGCGGGCTAATGGTGAACTTAAATCAAGTCGATTCGAGAAATGCCTCGTTGCAGGGAAAGAGAGGAACTCCGTCGATCGTTCTCCAATCCTGTTCAATCTAATTTACGCAACCACGAGAAAGGATAAATCGAGAATCCGTGAGAGGAAACTCAAGAATTCCATCCGCTTCGTCGATCGATTACCGAGCATGCGTTTAGTAATATTTTCATCGTGGAAATATTTTTTAATCGTTCACAGTGGCTGTGATTAATTATTATTAGTCGTGGAAATGCGTTAAGGAATGTGATTTTCTATGACATCATTTTTACAGTCAAGAATTTTTATCCGAGTAAGAATTTACTGTAATTTTATAGAGAAAGAAGATACGAAATTAATATAAGTGTAAAAATGCGAAAGGAATGTTTCATTGTGAAAATTATGGATAATTGCTTCATTTAGGTGATTACTGTCTCAGAGATAGAAGCAACTGTTCATATTTAAGTTTTCAAATATTAAAAAAAAATATTAATACAAAATTTCCAGGAAAAAATACCAAGAACCCAGATCTAACTCAGAAAATTGCTCTACAATTTTTAATTTACTTCAAATTTTAACACTAAAACTGCCAAGCGGGTCTAAATGACCGATTTTCAATTTTTTCTCAAAATTCCCCTAACCGATAAGCGAGCCATACAGTAAATATTCCGAATCTATTTTATAAAACAAAAATTACTTAACTGACCATATTTTTCACCCCTTCATTCCTTTTTTTCCAAAGTGCTTATTTAGTATATTTAAATAAAATAAATTCAACCCCGGCGATTCCAATGTTAAATGCCAAGTAAAACAACCACAATTTCCTCGTTACAATAAACAGCACAGATTCAAATTATTAACTACCACAATAAAATATAAATTCAACCAATTTCAACAAAATTATTCTCTTCGAATATTGAAGACCAATATTCACAATTGTCTTCATCCTTCAAAAATGTCCTTCCTATTAAACCAAGCCCTTACGAAACTTCCTAAAAACAACTATCATCGCACGGCCAACGAACCGATGAGAGAGATCGTTCTCTCGACGACAGGCAGTGTTGCAACCGAGCCGATTGCACCGAGGACAGTGCATGCGCCACGTAACCTAAACGAGTCTGTAGACGTTGCAGTCCGCCTGGTAACTCGAAGGTAACACGAAAGGAGAGGGCTCGCGAGCCAAGCAGACCAGTTAGAGACCGCCTCGTCGGCAGAAAAGGAGGAACGACGTTTCAACTAGGAGAGAAGGTTGAGGTCTGAGTTCGAGGCCAGCTCCCTCACTTTCCCACACTTCTGCGGCCGGTTACGTGTTCGCGTAATGTGCTCCGTGTACTCACAAACTCACCTACATTCTACTTTGTAGCGCCACACGCATTATGCTCCCGGGTAAGGCCGTGTAACGCGGGACGTCGCTGACGTACAGTCGCGCTCGTTAATGCCGCGCGGTGGGGGCTACCTATTAGAATCTCACGTGCATCCTATTTTGGCGCGAGTAGTTTAACACTATTCCTACCACGACCGGTCAAATGACCGTTTTTAAAATTTCGATTAGAATTTCTTATATACAACGTAATTGAATCGCCTTTAAACTTCACGCCTTTTCCTCAAATATACGTATAATACATTCACATTATAATACATTTTTCAATATTAACTTCTTTTTTTACTGTTCATTTTCTGGGAAAAAATTATCATTTGTCAAATTCACCGGTTGCGGTAGGAAAAGGTATACGTGAAGTGTCGGTAGGAATAGGTTTAAACTTTTCGGTACTATCGATAACTATAGTCACCCATCACAAACTCACGTACATTTTTCTTTTCAAGGCAAAGTATTATGTTCCTGGGTGAGACTGTTTACCCGCTTAACGACCATGCCCGAGATATCTCGGGCATAGATGCCGTTTCGATTTTCCTATGAACGAGTTAACTCGGGCGCTGAAAATTTTAGGAATATTTAATGCCAGCGCCTAAAATATTGCGTGGCAATCGACATTCTACCAAGCACGTCTAGTGAGCTACATCTGTAGATGACAAAAATGGTATAAAAAAATCGGGCATCTTCGGCATAATTTTGAATATAAATTCGGTCGTTAAGCGGTTAACGCGGAACGTCTCTGAGGTACAGTCGCGCTCGTTAATGCCGCGCGGTGGAGGCTACCTATTAGAATCTCACGTGCATTCTATTTTGGCGCGAGTAATTTAAACTTTTCGATACTATCGATAACTACAGTCACCCATCACAATTTCACGTACATTTTTCCTTATAATGCCGCAAGGCAAAGTATTATGTTCGTGGGTAAGACTGTGTAACGCGAAACGTCGCTGACGTACAGTCGCTCTCGTTAATGCCGCGCGGTGGGGGCTACTTATTAGAATTTCACGTGCATTCTATTTTGGCGCGAGTAATTTAAACTTTTCGATACTATCGATAACTACAGTCATTCATCACAAATTCACGTACATTTTTCTTTGTAGTGCCACAAGGCAAAGTATTATTTTCCTGGGTAAGACTATGTAACGCGGGAAGTCGCTGACGTACAGTCGCGCTCGTTAATGCCGCGCGGTTGGAGCTACTTATGAGAATCTCACGTGCATTCTATTTTGGCGCGAGTAGTTTAAACTTTTCAATACTATCGATAACTACAGTCACCCATCACAAACTCACGTACATTTTTCTTTGTAGTGCCGCAAGGCAAAGTATTATGTTCCTGGGTAAGACCGTGTAACGCGGGATGTCGCTGACGTACAGTCGCGCTCGTTAATGCCGCGCGGTTGGAGCTACTTATGAGAATTTCACGTGCATTCTATTTTGGCGCGAGTAATTTAAACTTTTCGATACTATCGATAACTACAGTCACCCATCACAAACTCACGTACATTTTTCTTTGTAGTGCCGCAAGGCAAAGTATTATGTTCCTGGGTAAGACCGTGTAACGCGGGGCGTCGCTGAGGTACAGTCGCCCTCGTTAACGTCGCGTGGTGGGGGTTACCATGTTTTTCAACACATTCGCTGTCATATTTAAAAGTGGTGACAATTCTGCGAGGGATATCATGGTTTTTGGCGATAAAGAGAAACACATGGTATTGTAAATATTAGTTTTAAAACTAGATTTACGGAACCCGTCAAATTGACGGGTTTTTACTTGTCTTATAAACATTTCTCAAATTTACAGAGAAGCTTTACAGTAGATATTTCAGGTGTATTTTATAATACAATAATGACTTAACAAATTATCATCTTTGTCGCTTGATCCCTCCTTTTCCATAGTCCTTATTTAATCTATTGTAATGTAACAGATTTCACGCCCGTAAATCTAGTGTTAAATATGAAAACATGCGAAACACATTAACACCAAGCGTACCATAGGCGGTCAAATGACTGGTACAATGCAATTAAAATATATAATTTTTTGTACTATTAAGTAAAGACTGTTTTGTACGTTGTTTCCTACATTAAGTTGAGAATATCCTGCATTTCTTTCACAGAGTTATTATTGTTATTACATAATTAGTCACAGGATCTGCTGCGGTAAGAGTACGTATCCATAAAATGTCGATACGCTTATAACTCTGTAATAATCATTAATTTACAATAAAAAGAAAATCCTCTACTTCCCTCTGCAATCCTTCCTCCAAAAAATCGCCCAAGATAAAGCAAACCTATCGATCTCAACAAATCTACAAATTAAAATTACCGCTACATTCCCACGCACTTCTTGCAACTTCCTCGCCCCATAAATGCAACCGATAATCATCCAAATCAACCATTATCCATCCTCTCCCATCAAACCATCATCCTCCACAGCCAACGCGTCCCATCAACGAAGTGGAATCACCAACGATAATGGAAATCTCTCCTGAACGTCAGAAAGAAGACGTGCCGTCGAAAGAAACGAGAAATCGCTCTTAACAATAGCGTTATTAGCTCGCAATCCATAGCCGAATCGAATGTAACAATCTAATGGATCTCCCTTTCGTTTTTACTCCATCAATCCGATACAAAGGAGCAAAGTGCTCTCTCTTCCGTGGACTTTTGTGTTGCCTCGCGCGAGAAACAAACACGCACTCCATTCGGCCTTATTGCATTGTATCCAACGCGAAGCGTGTGCTCGCAGTGAGGATAATGCGTGAGAAAGACAACGGGGCGGGAAAAGCGCATGCTGAATTCAGCAAAATTCCAAAGATTCGCACGATAAAAGGTCGTAGCAGCTCGCGTTATAACGCGCAACTCGGAATCGGTTCTAAGAGCCGTTTTCATTGGAGGAACATCAGCAAACGCTGCATTCCGGCGAGCTCGTTTCGGTGAACCACAATGTTCTCGCCTGCGGATGTTGAAATCGGTGGGAAATAAAGTTTCAGGGATATTTCAGCTGTGACGTATAAATTCCAGGCTGCAAGGGGTTGCTTTCATTGACAGAGAATTGTGGCAATTCTATTCTGGAAGTTCTAGGGATGAGGGACCAGTTTTTGACAATATTTAGGGGATGAAGTTGCCATTTAAAATTAAATTTTATTTTTTTTTTATATTTGTCATCGGTGGACGTTTCTGTTTGGCTATTCAACGATGTTTTCCTAGTGGAAGTTACTGTGTTGGTAAAAATACATTTCTTTTGTTATGTTTATACTGGAGAAAAAAGTGAGCAAACTGGAAAACTGATGGATAAATAAAAGTGATCGGTAGATAGCCTGTTTCTAAAGCATGTTACTATAAACTCCACTTGTAGTACATTTCAACTGTGATAGTATTTAAAGATTAATTAGAAACGCCAATGAGGATGATGGCAGTGGAGAATGTCCTTGAAGCCACTGACGGAAGGAAATGGAGATTGTTTTAACCCCTTGCCGCACGATTTCATTTCTGACCGAATGCACGATAACTCGGAAGTAATCGCTGAACAAACTGAAGCGGGGGATACGTTTCGCGTTATAGGAAAGCGCGTTAATAATACAAAAAAAGTATTGTATACGTTATAATAATATTTTTATAATATAAGAAGAATATATATTTCAGCCATGCGTACTGAAATAAATAAAATACCCGAAAAGTTGAGAAGAAAACGTATAGCTCTGAATTCTTATTTTTTAACAATAGGTAATGATAAACAACAGGTAAGTGTATACATTAGCTTGTCTAAATGAAAAATCAGAAACTATGTGAAAATGTTGAATTTATTTTGCGCGTTATACGGGACGGTTTATCGCGTTGTATGAGAACTAGCCGCAATTTTTTCGCAGTGTTATACGAATTCGCATTAAACGGGTGTCCACTGTGTAACTCAACGCAATATTACTAGTATAGAAATAATTTGATCGTCTCGTGACCGACTAATATTTTCAATTTAATGGTTTCTGGAAAACTTCAGAATTTCCTATTCCGTTCGAAGCGTCACACGTTATTGTAGGGCAAGGAGTTAACACTAGAACTACCGGCGTTAAATCTATTATATTTCAATATATTAAATAAGTACTTTGAGAAAAGAGGAATCAAACGGCGGAAAAGATGATCAATTCGGTCATTTATGTTTTTTTGAGTAGGGCGTAGAATATTTCTCCTATGTCTCTCCTATAAACTTTGAGAATTTTTTGAAAAAATTCTATACCAGTCATTTTGACTGGTTTGGTACTTCTAGTGTTAAGAAAGCTTGAAACTTGAGCAACCTTCCATACGAAAAATTCCCAATATCTCTTTCATAAAACTCAACCTACAGCCAACTTGACAGATTGACATCGCAAAATCCCTTCGAGGGTCCAATTGGACCCTCTCTGTTCAATTGCTGATACTCCTTGCACCAAACCGATTTCACAGATTCCCATCGCCATTACCAAATCAAAATTCTATCTCGATAGAAACACTTGGAACGCGTCGTTCTCGCAATTTTTTGTCCTCAGGTTGCAAAGATATCGATCGAATAACAGACAGGATAATTTCCGGCTATTGTTCGTACCGCGGACACCCTGCGGACGATTATGGCGGTTCTCTGTTATCGAGCATGCGAATCTTCGGAAGAAATCCTGCTGGTCAACGGTCAATGTCGGTGAACGTGTCGGGACGTGGTATCGCGGAAAGAACAAGAAGTAGCACTGCCGAGGACAATGTTCCATCTCAAGGATATCCACTCTCCTTCGAGTGACAAAGAGAAAAAGACGACGAGGGAGAACAACAGCTTTGGCCAGAGCTACGGGTAACTGCTTTGGCAGTTCGATACACGTGACTACTGGCTGCCGATTAATGCCAGATATTTATCGGATTATTATTTACATTAATGAACTTTTGCACTCGAACGTTTTTTCTTTGCACTGAAGCTTATGATTAGACTGCGGATGTTTATGCATTTGTGACAAATTTAACAGATCTAAAATACAGAAAAAGCATGTAATCAAATAAAATATTTGAAATTTTCAAGATGCGGCATTCGTTGTAACATTTAGCGAGTGAAAGAGTCCTCGACTTGGATTCTTCTTTGTTAGCTGCGTTCATCAAACTTTAAATTTGCATAAACATCCGCAGTGTACTTATGATGATTTCGGAATTATTTTTGGGTTTTACAGTTATGTAGTATATGATTGTTAGAGAATCTTTGGAATTTGATAATTGCAAAGTTTATTTTTTAGGTTGTAGCTTCATTTACTCGTTGGTCCATCGAGGTGGTAAAAATGACTCGTTTTTTCATTGAATTATTTCTGATATTTCTAGCTTCGTTCCTTTATTAGCGCTGAAACTAGCAAGGCGGTGAAAATGACCGGATATCAATATTTTCGAAAATTTTTCATATCAGCTCTTTGTAATTCCGAGTAATTTTTACTATGAGCTACCAGCTACTCCAGAACTATTTACACGGTGCGAGTATACATCTGTAGAAAATTGAAAATCTTGCTTTGTTATTAACCAGTTGAGTGTGTTTGACGACTATATCCGTCATGGAGATGTGGCAGAATTTTGTGTCATGACGGCTATATCCGTCATGCGTAAAATTTTGTTACAATTTGATATTTAAATTGTAATTTTGGCGAAAACTAAATTATATTCGTAAATTTTAATACGTTTAAAATGTTTAGAGGTCAAGACGAAATGAAACAAACAAGTAAAAATTATAAATAATTTGAGTTGGATTCATTACTTCCTGAGTGCTAACTCGTAAGCAGTGATTATCGCCACACTTAACTGGTTAAAAATGAAACGTATATATTTTAAAATTATATTTAACAATCTAAAAGTACACCGGATTTATCTGACAGCGGACTTGTCAGCTTCTATTGCACTGTCGCCGCTGCGGCGACAACGCAGTGCAAAGGGTTAATAGGCAACCCTTGCAGTAAATACTCCACTTCTGTTTCATAAAATATAAATTACTCGATTGATTATCTTTGTTACTTCTCAGTTTCTCTTTGTCCAAAATGCTTTTTCATACTTAAATTTAATATAATATTGTTACGATTACGGCGCGCCGTCGAAAGACTACTAATATTTTAGAAAAGAAAGAGTTATATTTATTACACGTCTATTCGATGTCACAGTTCGAGAACTCTCTGACAACTTGTTATAAACAATTTGAGTCGTTACTATGACTCTCACAATCGATATAACATACAGGGGGAACGATATTATTTACAATCAATCGTAACAATATATACATTATATATCGATATATATTATATATCGCCGATAGCACTAGTGTTAATGACATTACACTACGAGTTTATTTCTATTTTATTACTGCTTCATTCTTTCTCAAACAAATAAATGACCTTCTGCCCAAACACTTCAAACTTAAATCCGCTCCCAATACCTTGAGCCATTTGAAATTCCCGCGTTCGAGCCAACCGCTAAAAACGAGCTATTTGAATGAAAACGCACGAATCCGCCAATGTTAATTCCCGAAAAATGTCAACGAGCAGCTTTATTCGCATCGCGAAATTCTACCAATTTCGTAGTCACGAAGAAAACGTGACTCGAGTCCGTCGAACCTAATTCGCCTTGGTTTCAAACTGCGCGCGCGCGAGAGTTAGTTCAGCCTCGACTTTCAAAATTAGTCTGGCGATCGACCTTAACCCGAAACATCGTTTGCAAACTGGTGTGTTTCTATGTATCGTGCGCGCGCAGCTTCCCGGGATGTGGTAATTGCCTCGGCGAACGTCAAGTCAGGCTTTAGTTTAAGATTAAGGACGTGGAAGAAAATTGTCGGGATAAAATAAGGACCTGGATTAACCCTTTCCCTTTTAACGATACGCTTCCGAGGGTCTATTAATTATCTTGTACCAAATGACGATGCCGAATCGTTCTTTTAACTTGAAGCACGAGGGATTTTTGCTAGGATGTACGGAAACTATATTTTTCCAATATACCGCGATTTTAATACGTTTGACCGTAGTGCGCGATTTTTATTATTTCTCCTCGCGCACGTTTTTAGGGGGAAAAGAGTATAAAAGAGAGGGTGTATAAAATAGAACGTGCGCGGAAATTTTTCATTATACGTCCCGGTGATGGCAGGCATTGTGCTCGAAGTGTCACTGCCGCGATGAAACGAAAAAATCAATGACGACATACCGTACTGACACGGAAAAGAAAAAAAAAACTCTAGGCAAATCCCGGGCTTTTATTAATAAATGCTCATTATTCCCCGATATCTGCTTTTGCACTGAAATATAATTCCTTTTGCGTCGCAATGCTGGTATTTTCTTGTGAAAGGAAGAATAAATAGAATAAATCATAATATATGTTGAGAATTTTCGAAATTTTCAGCAATTGTTTGAACTGGAATTTATCTTATTATTAAATTGTTATTTGACACTAGTTTCTAATTAATATCAAAATTCTATGGTGAGACTAAGAATTATTAACATTTTTTTGAATGAGCTCCCTAAAATTCTAAGATTCTTTTCTTTTCGAAAGGGAAGCCACAATTAGTCAAACTACCATGGTCCTTTAAATTAAGGAATTAAACGTCTAACAACCTCAAAATAATTAGCAATTAACAAGAATAGATTCGCTCTCATTATTTTAATAACGAATAACTTCCATCGATGAACCTAAGATTCACCTCAATAAAGAAATCCCTCTTCTACAAGAAACCGTGCAAACAATTCCAAATCCCAAAAATTAGAAACCTAAACACACATACACGCTAAGCTCTTACTAAACTTCAATAGAAAAAATAGAAACACCACTATAAAAGCCTTCGAACCACCATCATTTATTTCCAACCCTCCCAACCATACTACCAATAAACCCGTAATTCCCAGGACTCTAACTGCCAACAAACTTCCTTTTCCAACAATAATATTCCCTCACGCAAAAGTTATGCAACCTGAAAGCAATTCTTCGGCAAACAATCCACCAAAACTAACAACACAAGAAAAACAACTGCGAGGAGATCTCGATATTTACGATAATCGTCCTTCTGATAAAGAAGCCATTAAACCATCCGAGGCAGACAAAAGAGAGAAGAATCGTCGGGAAAAAAACGGTGGAAAGGGACGAAGAAAGAGAAGCAAAGAGAGAAGACTAATCCTGAACTCTTTAGCGGACGATTTCGCAGCCGAGTGAATTCGCAACGGTGACTCGAGTAACGTTTTACAAGAGACGGTAAATGTCAGGAGCGATCGCCACTGGAACGGCTGAAAGAAAGAGAGAGAAAGAGAGAGAGAGAGAGGAAAAAAGGAGGCGGAAGTACTCAAGGACATCGGCGATCGTTAAGTACCTACTGTGCCGTCGAATACCGGGGAATAACGATTCCAGAATGTACTCGCTAGCTTCATGTCTGTGTACACTGAAACGATTGCCGATGGAAAATAAATGAAATGCTTCAGGAATAATTGTGAGTTTGTGTTTTAAATTTGAAAGGAATTTGCAATCATTAAGAATAATTAATAATTCTAGGTCTCATAAGAAGCAGTCGACGAGAAATTTAAGTGCAAAGGGCTTTTTTCTGTATTTCGTCAGCAATTCTTTAACGCTGGAAGTAGCAGTGTTAAATCTATTAGGTTTAAGTATATTTAAATGCGTAATATAGAAAAAGAGGGAGAATAAGTTGTAGAAGATGATTAATTCGGTAATTTTATAAGATGGACGCTGAGTATTTAATTTGTGGTGTTAGATGTTGGAATTCCTAATTAGTGGATCTGAGTTTACATCACGCTAATATCTGGGAATGTTTATGCTGAATTATACACATTCTTAGTTATTATTCGGATTTGTTTATTATTATTGTTTATTATTATAGGATATATCATAGCCTATTCATATCGTCAGCACATCTGTAAGTTCAACACAGGGAGCTAAAGTGATTATGGTGTTAGAGGTTAAAATTCCTAACTAGCGGATTTTAGTTACATCATACTAACCTCTAGGGACATTTTTGTCAAATTATACACATTCTAAGTTATTGTTTAAATTGTAATAAAATATATCAGAGCCTAGGTGGTTCGGAACCCATCTTAAACAGAAAGTCCTAGAAAAACTGACCGTCACAATCCGAGTAAAAACAAAAGAAATAAATCTCTCGTCATCTCTGCAACAATTGTCCTAAACTGTTATTTCAATTTTTTTAAATCACAATTCAGTAAAGAGTAGGTTCTAAAAAACGTGACACAGCAATTAAAGCAGAAGAAAAATGAAAGAAAGAAATTCCTCGTCATCTCTAGGGACTTTTCCTTAAATTATCATTTAATACACCATGGCCTGAGTGGACACTAGGAAAGTCCCTATAAACTTCGTACACAACAATTAATACCGACAACATCAATATACGTGATTGAAGTTGAAAAAAGCGATAAAAAGAATCAATGCCCATAATTTGCACGGCTATTCATAAATGTAATGTAACCCTTGGAAATAGTGAGTGAGAAAAAAGAAATAGAAAATAAATAAAATCCTCGCAACAAAAGCAATTACTTTACAGCGGTCATTTTATTCAGATTACCCGACCTTCGGCCGGCTTCGTTAATTTTTTCGATCATTAGGATGACCTTCGCTCTTTTTTGTTAACGCAATTCCGCACACTTTTCTGCTTATGACCGGTGCACGGCAAAAACAGAAAGGCGCGGATCTGATGAGCTATCATTACGCGCTGATTCGATTAACGTGTTGTACAATTGAGCATTGTGAAGTTACAGAATCGATGCGCAATTTTTGGCGAATATAAGTGCTTAATGACCCCGAGGTGAATTGCTTCCGGAAGCATTAGTCATTTTAACACTTCGCGGGTTCGTACGGGCTCATTGTTTTCTTCATTCCTGCAATTCAGAGTCCCTTATATGGAAATTCAATCTTGCTCGTGCAATTTATTTGCAAATTTTTTCACGCTATTTGTAAGCTCGATAAGAAATTTCATTTTAGACGTGGAATTTCATGCTATTTTTGCAAATTTAATTAACTTGGAAGACAGAAGAATGCGATAGTTGTATCGCGCAGAATAATTCTTTATTATTAATAATATCTCTGATAAATAATATTTACTTCAAATTGCGTTTATTGTATTTTTGAGTTCGATAAGATATTTCATTTTAGGCGTGGAATTTCATGGTGATTTTGCAAATTTAATTAACTTGGAAGACAGAAGAATGCGATAGTTGTAACTCGCAGGGTAATTATTTATTACTCATAATATCTTTGATAAATAATATTTATTTCCAATTGCAATATTGTATTTGTAAGGTCGATAAGATATTTCGTTTTAGGCGTGGAATTTCATGGTAATTTTGCAAATGTAATTAACTTCCAAAACAGAAGAATGCGATAGTTGTAACGCGCAAGGTAATTCTTTATTATTTACAATATCTCTGATAAATAATATTTACTTCCAATTTCTTTTACTGTATTTTTGAGTTTGATGCGAAATTCAATTTTAGCTGTGGAATTTGATTTTACAAATTTAATTGACCTGGAAAAGCCGAAGGCTATGATATTCGTTCTGCGCAGAGAAATTTTTTATCGTCTATAATATTTTTAATAAAAAACTCAACAACAGAAAATTTTATCTTTATGATTAGTATCTTATGCACTGACATTCTTTTACCAAATTGTTTGTTTCAATAATATATCATTAGTTTCTTTCAAGAAATCAATTTTGATTATATTAAATATTTGAAAATTACTAAAATTCTTCAATGGCTAGTTTGCAATTTCTTCGACACAAACTTACCTCTTTATTTGAAATCCCCAGCTATTTTAACACCTAGAAAATAATGTCTCGAAATGATACACATCTTCATTACAATTAAAAAAACATAGAAACTTCAAATTTTCCATTAAACAAGTCTAATAAACCCAGCTGTGAAAGACGAACCCAAATAGGGATTTCTTTGACTCGCAAATCTTACAACGAATGATATATCTTGGCTATTTCAGATATTTTTTAAATGTGTTTTAACAACGTTAAATTTCTCATAACTGCATAAAAATAATATATTAACCCGTTGAACGCCATGTGGGTCACCGATGCTCAGCGCAATAAAATTCAATGAAATTTCATACGACTTTTTAATTGTAATATTTACGAATTTTCCAATAAATTCCATATCCAAATATTGTCATTAAAAAGGTAAAGTCCAACCGACTATATATCTATTTATGTCTTCAAAGCTTCTGCTTTGTAAAGATGCCATTTCAAGAGAAGAAGTTTCACTTCAGTAAAACTGATGAAACTAGCGAAATACCGATGGCGTTGAACGTGTTAAGAAAACATTTCAGTCCATGAAAAGAATGCAACTGTAAAAGAAACGACAAATAAAAACTCCGCTGCGAATGATGCGTCAAAAGTAAAATATTTCCAGCAATGAAAAATTCATTCCATTAAACAAACGCATCGCCGAGTGCTCGACAATTGCACGAGAGAAACCGAAGTCGTTACGGCGCAGCCGAGCTACGCGCCGGCGAATCCGCGGACCAAAGCGGATAGTAAAAACTGGTCGAGCGAGTGCGCCAAGTAAACGCCATTCCGTGATAGAGCTGAGTTCTCGTGTCCTCGTAAACCGAGGACGCCTCCTCTTCCCGTTTCTAACGTTCTAACATCGTTCTAACCTGTTAACCGAATGGCTGGACGAGTTAAGTCGTCCTTTCGGAACGCCCCCGCAATGCGCGCAATTACACTTGGGGAAGTTCGACGATTAACCTCCTTTTGAAGGAATTATTCCAATTTTTATTCCGCGATGGTGTTACATGATAGGAAACTGTGTCACTGGGTTATGTTATGGGAAAATGTCATATCTTTGTGCGAAAGATTGAAAGTAGGATGATTTGGAATTTGTCAATTTATTGGAACCGCCGGATTTTCTCTTTGAAATTTAGCGTAAGGCAACATTTCGATTGACTTGATATTTTGGTTAGTGGGGTTTTGGACGAATTTGAAGGTCGGTGGAGTTTGAATATATAAAATTTTGAGTTTGAATATCAAGATATCATATTCAGATTTTGATCCTGAATTCTTGAGGTTTTGAGTTTGAATACTTCAAACTTTAAGGTTGTGTACCTGAGGCTTGTTCAAAAGTAAGGCTATTGATGTTTCACGTTTGAATTAGTAATTCGTTTCCCGCCAATTCGGTTAGCAGGTTAGTTAGGACTACAGCGAAAATGGAGATTTCTCTTTTACGTTGTATGAAATCTCACCTGTGCGTTTTTGGTAAACGCAACAGCTATTACTTCATGTGTATGTCGAAATTGCTTCGAGTAAATGCGACTCTTCGACTAAATTTCGTGAATTAAAAGCTCACAATCAAAGTAATGCAACTTCTCAACTTCGACATAACCTTTCACGGAATGATTTAACAAGGTGCGCTGCATTCCTGCGCTTTTTCGCGCATTGAAAAACTGGGGGCGTGGCGCCACCTGCAAGGAATGACGAGAACTACGGATGACTTGGAGGAATGAGTACAGGTGGCGTAAACTGCAACTTTCCGTTGCACATAAATAGAGAAATTCCTTCATATTTCTTTTGACAATGCTGGCATTCCCGATTTATATCCAGGTATAATTCATGAAGCGAGGAAAGATGGCAGTTTTCTAATCGATACGAGAAATTGAAACAATTACGGGAGAAAGTGATGAATTGTGAAAGTGGAAGAGCGAAGAAAACGAATGCCTCGTATTTGCATTCGCAATCGCTGTTTTCGAGCAGAGACAAAAATACGATAACCCTCAGATCGAACCAATCGTTTCGCTCGCGAGCGTCATTGCGAATAACAGTAGGAAAATTGGTATTACTTTCTCAGATAAACTAATCTATTCCCTTCATTCTGAAAAACAATCGCGCTCCTACGCTTCAACGAAACGGGATCAATATTTTCTCGCAAACTGTCTTCGACCCTAACATCATCCTTCTACAATATTTCTCCTCATCCCACAATTCCGATAAATTTCCATATCGATAATAAAGATTGCAATGATATTCGATGATAATCTCGTAGTAAAAAAACATTTCCAAGTCCGAAATCCGCGATCGAGATAACTCGGAGTTCAAATCGGCAGACTAATCTTAATTGCAACCGCAGGTGGAGCCACATAGTTACGTTAAAAGCCACAAAATTGCAGTAACTCCGTTAATCGCAGTCAACCACGATCAATGGAGCATAGAAAATTGCAGGTCACCCGCAAAATCATATAAATTTACATTCCTATAACGTGAAAAAAATTCCCAAGCTCACGAAGAGCTTAACACATAGTCAACCGAATAGGAAAATCTGCCCCTTCTGAAGTCTCACAATCACAGGGGTTCTCCAATCTTTCTCCTATCAGTTTGTAATTCATTTTTCGTATTCTTTGTTTCTCGTTCAATTAATTCAAGCTGCAGTTGCGTGCAGTTCATTAGGTACTGTTTTCATGAAACGTGATCTCTGATAATGTAGCCGTGTGGCTGGCTAAATGTTAATACGCGATCGCAGTCGAAGACGAAGTATCAGGCTGGCCAAATTTACAGCGCACTGCAGTATCTCGTAGGAAAAACGTGGCTCGGGCGGGCATGCGCAGTGCGAGTTATGCGCAGGCGCATCTCTTCGCACTCGTCGAAGCGTGTAATCGGCAGAGCTGCACCGGAGCGTGTATATGCGCCTCGTACCTGACGGCCGTGTTGCGAGCACGAGGCACAGGCTTATCTGGCCGTGATAAAACGAATTGCGATAAATTCGTATAAGGTAGAGCACTGGCGCTCGTGCACCTCGAACACGACTTATATCGTGCGACCTAAATCCACGGGATCCCTGTTGGTCATCGACTTTCGTTTGGTGTCAGTGACTCGATCAAATTTGAGGAACTGATTTAAATAGCAGAAAGTTCTATCGGATTTTCGGGGAAAAATAGATGTTAATTGAAATTAATATATATCGTTACATCCTTATTCTATGTATAGTGCAGGAATTGCAAGTTGACGAGTCATGCGTCATGAGAATTGTTATCATAATTCTATTTCGTAAGTTGATAGCACTTTGTGCTGAATTTCAAATAGAAAATTCGGTGGAACTCTATTAAAGTGGTGTTTGAATTTAGTTTTTAGTCGTTATATTAAATAAGAATGGATATGGGGTCGAAATTGTAAATTTAGCAACTGTTTTGTTCAGGGTGGCCTAAAAGTCACTAAACTACACTGCAAACGAAAACCACGTGTTATTCTATTTTTGATTATTGTCGATATTCGCAGCAGTACTACAAACATGTAGTATAAAATTTCGGAAACCAACAGAAACGAAAAGAAATCGGTTGCTGTTCCAGTTTCCCATTCCAAACCGATCGTCGAAGTTGGAAAACCAGTTTGCCGGAAGAACTTGGAATATCGCGAGTCTGGTGTATCTAGTTCCGGAAGTTTTGACCCTTGCGTGTTTCGGTGTAAACACGCTAGGAAGTAGGGCGATTCACCGGCTTCGTGGCCCGGGTTTATTGCCAAACGAGAGGGGAAACAATGATGACTTCGTCCAGTTTTACAGACTTCGATCACCTTGCCAGATTTTTGTCCGGAATGTAACGCAAAGATGGCGCTCTTACGAAATGGCGCGAGTCTCTCATTTGGCGCCTAAATCTTTGAATTATAACCTTTATGCACAACTTTAATTAAATTTATAAAAAATAGTGCAATTTTAAAATTGTCTTCTGTACTTTATAAGTACCTTGTATCCAGTTCAAAATTTCTAATATGTTGCAAACAATTAATCATCATTTTGCCTTTCTCTAACCTCAAAATATTCACCCTTCCTAAATACTTATGACGAGAGGCCAATGGTGGATAAGGAAACTCCTAATGAATCATCTGCAGTGCAAATGTAACCTTCGTGGATCGAGACTTACCTAAATGGGTCCCAGGTGGATAGGTTCTAGGTGGAAAAAGGTTCTAGGTGGATAGCTCCTAGGTGGATAGGTCTTAGGTGGTTAGGTCCTAGGTGGATAACTCCTAGCTGGATAGGTCCTAGATGAAAAAACGTAGGAGTTAAGGGATTATCGTCACCTATGGGAATTTATTCCCCACTTATCATTCGATGGAAATTTTTTTAGTTGTTTCTACGTGATATATGCACTCTAACATCGGTGGTTGAGAACTCACCCAAAATTGCATACCAGACATAAAATGATGCTCCTTAGAAAAATTACCCTAAAGCATCTAGGATTGTTTTTCTCATCCATAGTCAATTTTCAAAAAAGAGATTTCTCTTTACTTATTTTTAATGATAACATTATTGAGAATGATATGTATTCACTGTGTCCAATTTATTTTAAATTCTGTCAAATTAAATCTCGATTTGGGTCAAAAAGACCCAGGGACGGATAAAGGTTAATGTATTCAAATATGACAGATTTAACTACCAACCTAGAATTAAAAAAAAAACTGCAATTCGATGCACATGTAATACCGAAAAATCTGCAATTCTAAATAACGAACACGTCAGCAACATCGAAACGTTATTTACCTTAGAAGTTACACTTTATACGGCGCGAGCTGTACGAATTTCGCATGACACTTTGCGAATTTTAAAATTTGCCGAACATTCGGCGAATCTCGGATTCGATGCAAGAACTTCGCATCGATGTGGGTCAGGCATGCTTGGCGCAGATGATACGGCGATAGCGCCTGCTGATAAGCGAAGCGACTGACTGATTACGTACCGACGACCTACATCAACGCCTCTTTCTCCTTCTCTCCCTCTCTTGTGCAACTCGGATTATCGGAATCATCGGATTATTCTATCGATCACTCTGTCCTATGAATTTTTGACCCGGACAATTTACTTATTCATGCACGTGTCGTTATTTCGTTGGATATTTATTTCTATTTTATTACTCTGAGTAATTAAAAACCGCGTGCATTTTTATAAGTGGAAGAGTGGAGCTCGTTTTTGGATGAATTTGAATTTAATTTGATGCGATAAAGAGTTTATATGCGTTATTACTAGCTTTATAAATATTACCAGTGTTTCCTTATCTCTCTTATCTGCTTCTATTGTACCGCGTGACGCAATTATTATGTAATTATGTAATTATTGTACGCCAGAGGCTTCTGAATAGAAATATGTCTCGGTGGCCTTTAAATTTTTTAAAATACACCTAGTATATCGTTCTTCTACATTCTACCGCGTAGAATATAAATTAGAAAAGTAAACACTGTTACACCTTGCAAGTTTTCATCCGCCGTGTTTTAATTTGAGATACATCAAAGAAATTTCCTGTTTTAACGAGTTGCCCTATGATTTCTTTTCTCTTTATGCCCTGACTCAGCATAAACTTAGAAAAATAAAAAATTACCAGTGCTTTCTTCGATACCAAAGACTTTGAAATTATATTGTATTTGCAACTGGACAATTTTAGATAATTCCACATTTTGATTTATGTCGAGAAAACTAAATAAAATAAGAATATTACGAAAATGCAGAACAGAAAAGAAAATAATGAGAATAAACATGAAGAAACACAATGCACCTCAACCGTTGAAACGCCCTCTACAATTCCTCGATCCTGCAAGGCCCAAAAGTCCGAGCGAATAAGAATCGCTGGAACACGCGACGTCGGGGAATTCGAATTTCAAAAATCGCACAAACATCTTGTCCCCTGAATCTTATGCGTGTCACGAAGAAAAAGAAAAAAGGAGGAACGGAAAGAAAGATAGAAAGAAAGAGCCTTCACATGCATGCAAGCTATGGATTTCAGAGGTTATGTAAGGGGAATGAAGTATAGAGAGAGGAGGTAGAAAATAAACGGGACAAAGAGAGAAAGCAAGACCCGCAGAGTGTTTGCCAAGCTAAAATACAGAGGAGCTCTGCCTCCTCCGCCTGTCTCGCTGATAAGCGACTGATAAGTCAGCCGTGGTAAATATAGAACGTCCCGATGCTCTCCTCGGTCACGTTGCACACCGATATGGGAGGTTAGGCTGTATGGGGGAATCGGATATGTCATTGATACGAGCACGTTCTTCGTTCGTATCGGCACGGGGCGATTCGACAATTGGAATTGCGTAGTACGAGAAATTTCTCCCATTCTCTTCTGACCTCGTTTGTTTTGAGTCTTTCCGACGACTTTTTAGGGGATTGTTTCGATGGTTTATGTTGGGTCGCGTTGGATTTGATCGGTGGAGAATGCAGATCGTGAGCGAGAAATTTTCGGGAGTTCAGACATTTGTTCTGCTTTCTACTGATACTAGTTGATTTGGACCTTTCGACCACTTTCTAGGGAATTTTTGCGTTGTTTTATGTTGGGCTAAGATGCATTGGTTCAGTAGGGAATGGCAATGTTTTCTATTTTGTGGTGATGCTAGTTGATTTGGGCTTTTTTTATCATTTTCTGGGGGATTGTTTTGTTATTTTGAGCTAGGTTGAGGTGGATTGGTTCAATGAGGAATGCAGACTTGAAACAAATGTTTAACACTAAAATTGCATATGGATTTTCGAGGTGGAAGGCAATTTAATTTATTGCTAAAGAATTGAAAGTATTGAAATATTATCTATGTTATTCTCTTCGTTATCTCTGGTGTATTTAGTTTATTAGTACATATTATTGATGTTTGTACAACTCTATTAACGTAGAAGTTCTCAGCCGATAGATAAAACAATCGCATTTGCAGACAATAAAGTTTCAATTCTTTCAACGATATTTTAGATAACGATTGCTTTATAAATTCTAATTAATAATCTTCTATTATAGTAGAAACTACTTCGAAAGAAAGAACAATGAAATTCCCTAGACCTTCAAAACCAGCCATTTTGCCTGCCTTGACAGACCTAGTGTTAACTAACTTCAGCTCTCCGTCTAAAATGAAGCACAACTTCAAGTCCTACACTTTTTAACCCACTATCTTCATAATCCTCATTTGGGGATTTATTAATTTTCTAAGTCTTTTAATTTAGATATTTGACATGCTTTTGACATTAAATGTGTTCAAGACAGTCTCTTTCAGATATATTCTTGATCAGTAATTTCACGAATTATTCTTGCACTACGGCAATAATTCTTCCAGAAACAATCAGACTAAGAAAAAATTGGCAGCGAATGGGTTAAAATGTCGCATGCAACTTTTCAATGACAACATCATGGATGCACCATGCTGCACGCAATGCATCAAAGCCGAGAGATCAGCGAGGCACATTGTACCAGAGACATCTTCCCCCTACTCGTTCGTTTAACGTTGTCCCCGCCATGCGATGTTCCCCCACCATTGCAGCAAACTGGCTGTTACATCCAGCGCTCCTTCCGCTTTTCTAAACCGGAGGCGGGAAGGCCAGCGGATGCAAGCCGGAAATGCGAGCGAAAGGTCGAGTGGAAAGTCGTCGAAAGATTGCACTAAATTACCTCGAGGATGATATTCTCTTTCATTCTCTGGCAGAATTTTCAGGAGAGATACGACAAATTTCTCTCGAGGGTCGTCCCTTTACGAGGGTCCTCCTAGGGATTTTTTTTGTCCTGACTTTGTCTTTTTTGTATACGCAGAAGCTTACTAAATAAGATGTTTTTATGTTGGAGGTATTGATATTAAAAACTAAAGAAAAACTACTGGTAAATACAATGAAATTTTAGAGTGTGAAAGATTGAAGTGATGATTGAAGAGTGCAATCTAGTTTGATGAAACAGTTGAAGTTTCTTCGAACCTGGATTAAAATGAATTCGAAACTTGCGATAAAATATTCATGCGGCCATGATGAGATTCAAAATCGCGATGAGCTAATGGACTTTTATTTCCAACGTTCGATAGATTGAAAAATGTTTAATTACGCCGCACGCCATCTTGATGTTTTGACACACGAGGCAGCCATTAGTCTAATTTACGATCGATGAACGGTCCATTAGTCAAATATTACATCACGATCGTATTTCACGTATTCGTCGACAACGGTCGCCGTATCTCCTTTCCTCTCTTTATTATATTTCTTCAAGTCTCGCAAAACAATAGTTAACAGAACTCCCTACATTCTCAATTTTTCCTAAAATCCTCCGCCATTTGCAATTGCCCCAAAATTGGCACAACTGGCTAGCCACGCAAAATGTTAATGCTGTAAATATTAACGCAAATGCTCTCTCTCTCACTGTGTTCCAAAGTGTTAAGTAATTTCTCAAATCAAACATTCTCAATTATTAAATTAACAAATTCTCAAATTATAATTAAGAAAAATTCTAAGACTCCTAACTTAATAAATTCCGATATAACTTATTCACCCTGTCTCGATGGTTCCAAATTTAATCTACTTTTCTTCATTACGTTCGATAATTATATAAATTCACACCAATTAATTCCAATTTATTAATCAAACTACCTTCTATTTATATTTCAATATTTAAAAAAACTCAAAACTCCTTTAGAACCAACAAAACTCATTTATCGCATCAACATAGAATCTAATGTCCCTATATAACGCAACAGGGCAACACTGGAAGGAGTACCAACATCAAAGATCAAAAGGCAAGCAATAACGAGCTTCTTTTCGCGTAAAACGACGTGCCGACGATGGAAAATTAAACGGACGCCGGGGTACGTCCATGTATGCGAGAATAATAATTATATGGGCCAGAACAGCCGGTGCGTGGGAGGGACCACGGTATATTGTCATTAACCTCGTCTCGTCATCGTCGCTGTTTCATGCGGCAGTTTGTCTATGTCTGCATGTGCATGTGCAACGGAGCGCGAACGCGGTCGGTAATATATCGACACACGTGTTACCAACGTGTCTATGTAAGTACATTTACGTAACTGTTGCACTAATGGCTCATGTCGGCCGATATCACGATGATTCTGTCGCGCGGTGAAGTGTCTGTACCTGATGCATAATTCCATCATGGGGATAGCTAAATTTTCGCCAAACCTGTTACAGTCAGCGCAGAAACCTAGAGGCAGGGATTTTATGGGTACATGGTAATTGCCATGACGAAGAGAGGGGTTGGAAGGGTTGTTTTTATTGGGAGAATTTTGAAGGTGAAAGTATGGCTACGGGAATGGGCAGTTTGAATAGGTGGGTGGGAATTATAACCCTTTGCAGTCCGAATTATTTTATCAATTTTATAGTGAGCTAAAATGAAATTAATTTCACAACATTTTCTATCGTTGGTTATTCATTTTTTTTAATAATAACAATAACTGTTGATATTGAAGGATATTTAGGCGATATTACAAAGTCGTTATCAAATTGGAAAGTCGATATTAAATTGTCAGAAAATAAAATGAAGTGAAAAGCTATGTCGAGTGTAGCTCGACATAGGACTGCAAAGGGCTAAACTATCACCTTTGGGAGACATTTTAACACTAAACCTGCCAAGCCGATCAAAATGGCCGGTTTCCAACTGCTTCTAAAAATTCCCTAAATTTATAGGGGAGCCATGAAGTAAATATTCCTCTTCTATCTTATAAAACCTAAATTATTCAATTAATCGTCTTTTTGATTTTTTCATTTCCCGTTTTCCAAAGTATTTATTTAGTATATCTAAATTTTAGTAGATATAACGTCGGTAGTTTTAGTGTTAATTTCATTTAAAATGAATATAAATATATATTAACTCTTTACGGACGGAGACATTTTAATTTAATTTAAAATAAATATAAGTGTGCCCTTTGCGGGCGGAGGCATTTTTGAATATTGAGAGATAATTTTTTACTTGGAGATCCAAAACCACCTTTTCGTCAGAAAGTTAGAGTGTTAATGTATATAAATTATAACTATTTGTGTAATTATATTTCAACGGTTGAATTTCAATTTTGAAACTGTAACCGTATCGAAATTCGGCGATAAACTATAATTAAATGATTCCTAAGACCACATATTTGCGTCCCTAGTCCTTAAAGGGTTAATTTGTGACGTCACCGAGCAGCACATTCGTTCAACTGTACGAATGAAGAGGAAAGAAAAGCGATGATAGGGCGTCGTGTTAAATTTGTTGAAAATAATTGTGTGACAAGAATATCTCGTAAATGAACTTGGAGTGGCGCATGAATTTCCCATGAAAAGTCAAAGTCACGATTAAACGGTTCTTTTATGTGGGCACTAGCATTAGTTTGCGAAAGAGATCCCACGGAATCGTGGAGGGTCGAGGCGGTTTTCACGTGATATGGGTATTTTGCGTGGGTATCGCGAATTACTAGTTCGACCCGCATGAATATAAGGGGGCATCGAAGGTAATGCGAGCACGAGGTGAATTTAAATGCACGACAGAACAAACACCGTGCAACGAATCGATGAGAAACGAAACAAAACGTGGCCGTATGGCATTCACCGTTACAATTTTTATCGATGGGGAAACGTTTCTGATATTATCGTTCGGGAAACAATGGTATTCGTTTATTTTTCTATCAGTTTTTGTGAAATTGAAAGACCCGTCTTTCGAATTACGCGCGGGAAAAAGAATCCTTAGACGCGGCCGCGCGCGTAATTTGAAATCAGGATCAAATAAAATTGACAACTGTGTTTTAAATTAATCTAGATCATTAATTTAGTAAATTTCAACT
Organism: Cerceris ruficornis; assembly: GCA_963989415.1. NCBI lineage: Eukaryota > Metazoa > Arthropoda > Insecta > Hymenoptera > Crabronidae > Cerceris > Cerceris ruficornis. Next base: position 6,230,681 of record OZ022530.1, on the reverse strand, counting down.
TAACCCCTTGCCCTACAACGAGTGACACTCGTGATGTGATAAATGTGATAGAATATTTTCAGTTTCTACAGAACCTACGAAATTGAAAATATTAATGAAACGCAACGCGATAAAATTATTTCTATTATACTAATATTACATTAAATTATACGATATAACAAGAATTACTGATCAATTTTTATTTTAGCAATTTAAAGCCGACTTATTGCAGATTCAGTTACAAAATAAGTCGTAGGACAAGGGGTTAATGGATTAACGTATAAACGAAATTTATTTCATGTTATCCATAACGTAAAGATAATATTTTGGTCGTCCAATTTCCAGCAAGATTTACACCATAGAATTTTCATTCTCAACTTTTCTGCAGAGAATCTTCGTACAATCATTCAAAAACTGATTTTCTCGTTATCAACAAATCATAAAAAATTACTAAAAATACTGAAAGTAAGCGCAAACTTCGTCGGGCATTTTTTACGCGCAATCTTTGAATTATGAGAAGCTGTTAATGATATTATCGACGGCACAATTCTCAGTCATCAATTAACGTGCCTCTATTGCTGTAAAAATGAAGAAAAAAGAAAGGGAAAAAAGATATTGGCGGAGATAAGTCAAATAAAATAACGTGCATCGTTCAGCAAAAAAGAGCATTACCGATACCTCGTAAAGTAACGCCGGAGACTATTACTGTAACAATCAATAATATGAAACCAGCTAATGACAGTTATATATACACATGTAAAGTCATGAACGAAGGGGAGAAAAATGTTATACTGGCAGATAAGCTCAGCTAATTAGCACATGTCATCACAGAGAAAAACGATAATTACACTTTTCTTTTTAAACGTCCAATCGCACGGAGCAACGTTATCGTTGGCATTAATTAGCCGACATGCATATGAGACAATTGAACTAAATTTTTATAGATGATTGTTACACGTATGTTGCATAATTCGGCACAGTTTCAACGAAGATATTGCACTGATATTTACGTGATATTAAAGGATCTCTCACACAGCAGAAGTATTCGTGGTTGAAATGATTACAAATTTTTAATTAAATCTCTGGAATAGGAGATGAAAGAAGGCTCGGGAATTAATTTTATTTAATACACTCCAATTGTTCTATTAATCCATGATTCTAATTGTAAGGGGTGTTAAAATGAATGTAATTTAGTTTAAGATTAAATCTGCCAAGATGCCGAAATTAAATTGTTTCTACTTTTTTTTATATTATTATTCCTAATGCTATTAGCAATTAATTACAATTTTTTTAACTCTATTCCTTCTTTAATTTTGATTCTCTGATTTCCAGTATATAAATAATTAAATGAACGAATTCTTTTTCTTGCTGTAATTTATTTCTTCTGACACGGTTAATTAATGTTCCTTAATGTATCAGATTGATCGTAATTCAGGCGTTAATGGCAGAATAGGGTGCACAGAATGTACACTGCGATCAATATAGCAGCATTTCAACATGGCAATGTATTATGCAATATATGATACAGTAATTTACAGAACTGACCAAACACTGTGATGCACTGCAATGTCCGAATGCAATGCTGCAATGTAAAGCATCAAACTACAATATTACCGCAGTATATTATCATGTAGAGACGCAACTTCAAAGTTTATTGCACTGCAAATATCGTATTATCGATGATTTTGCAAACCTGAGGCTACAATGTTCGGTAAATAGCGGAATTCCAATTAGGAAAGATAATTCATATAGCAAAGTTCACTGAGACACCTGACTTTAAACATTATTATAATTTCACAAAAGCAAACTGACATCATTTTATAAACAACGAGATTGTGATTTAATTGTCTCAATTAAGATCGTGAAAATAATAAAATTGTTTGGGATATCCGATTCTACGAAAACAGAAGAAGGAAAGTGGGAGAATATTTCAATAATTATACAAAATCAACCAAAAATATTTCTCGGAGTCAAAGCAATAAAATTCTGCATTATAGTGCAAATATGGTTCCACTGCCTCCAAAAAATGAATAACATTCTTTTTTATATAAAAATACTCTAAATTAACAATGGCACTTAAAACAAAAGAAGTCCATTAGAATTTATTACTTTCAGTACAGTGAATCAATGCAACATTGTTAAAAAAAGAGTACGAATCTGCTATTTAAGCCTCTAAAAAATTAATACCACAGCTATTTACATAAAAAAATGTTTCAAACCAATGAACATACTCGAAACACGAGAACCATCTCAAATTACTGCTTTCACGGAGATGAATTCGAATAATACTCTACGAAACAGCACAAATATGCAACCGATGCCTGCAAAACTCGATAATATTCTCTTTAACGTGTAAAATAAAATTGCAAATTAATGAAGACACTTGTAATGAAAAAAAATTGCAACTCAACTAATTGAATTTGCGGACTCTTCAGCCCCTTAATAAAATAAAAAGCTGGGCGACACTGTAATTAACGCTCAAATGATTCTACAAAAATTCGAATTGACGAGGACACTTGAAATAATTGAATTTCTTTTTTAACGAGAGAAAATTCTGATTTCAGGGGGGTTGTTTTAATAGATCCGGTGATTTTCCCACAGGTTTTAAAAGGTACTCATTACAGTTAAATGACTGTTTTGTCTTTCGTGCCCTCCGCTCCTTTCTCCTCGCTATTTGTTTCTCCAAGATAAAGAAAAAAAAGGATGCCGAGAGTCTCGGTTAACCCAGCCTTATTAAGGCCTCATTTGACTCACGAACTTTTCAATGCGGAAACCACCGTGGAATTTCTCTTTGACAAACTGCAACGCGTATTCGTCTTTGGCCATCCGGCAGAAAATATTTCGCTCGAGTTTTCTTAAGGCACTGTGCTCATTTTGCGAGGCACCTTCCGTAGAACGAGAATCTCTACCTTTCAAATTTTTAAATTCTCCCTAATAGGAGTACAATTGTTTATTATAGTTCCTTTAATGAAGTTAATGATTTTTTTTACCGTGAAATCAAAGTATAATAAATTTCTCCGGATTTTCTTAAGGCATTTTGCTCTTTTCAAATGTTAAAAATTTTCTCTACTGGAAATAAAATAGCTTATTGTAGTTCTTCGATTGAATTAATGCATTTTTTTACTGTGATATGAAAGTATAATACATTTTCCTGGGTTTTCTTAAGGCACTTTGCTCTTGTCAATTATTAAAGATTGTCTCTACTGCGAATAAAATAGTTTATCGTAGTTCTTTAATTAAATTAATGCATTTTTTTTACTGTGAAATAAAAGTATAATAAATTTCTCTGGATTTTCTTAAGGCATTTTGCTCTTTTCAAATGTTAAAAATTTTCTCTACTGGAAATAAAATAGCTTATTGTAGTTCTTCGAATAAATTAATGCATTTTTTTACTGTGATATGAAAGTATAATACATTTTCCTGGGTTTTCTTAAGGCATTTTGCTCTTGTCAATTATTAAAGATTGTCTCTACTGGAAATAAAATAGTTTATCGTAGTTCTTTAATTAAATTAATGAATTTTTTTTACTGTGAAATAAAAGTATAATAAATTTCTCTGGATTTTCTTAAGGCACTTTGCTCTTTTCAATTATTAAAGATCGTCTCTACTGGAAATAAAATAGTTTATCGTAGTTTTTCAATTAAATTAATAATTTTTTTTACTGTGCAATAAAAGCAACACGACTTCGCGTATTTTCTTAACCCCTTGCCGTACAATAACGAGTGACACTCGTGATGCGATAAATTGAACAAGAAATTTTCAAGTTTTGCAAAACCTATCAAATTGCAAATATCAGTGAAACGCGACACCATAAAATTATATTTTCAATGTTGATATTACGTTAAATCATACGATATATCAAGAATCACTGATCAATTATTATTTTACCCATTTAATTCCAAATTATTGCGGAGACAGTCACAAAAAATATCATACGGGAAGGGATTAAGTCGTTTCGTCCTTTGACAAAATTTTCTTTAAATAAAACACAATAATTCACTACAGTTTCTCTATCAGAAAACATTACCAAATTAATTTCGACAAATAGATAAACTAAAAAAATAATTCCCATCGCGAAGTGTTAAATTCTACCCTTCAAAAAATATACAAATTTGTAAAATCTAAAAGAAACAAATTTTAGTTTACTATTTGTTAAACACAAAATACATAGAAGAGAATGTCTGTTGAAATTCCCGAAGAATTTTAGACGCTTTATTGAATGTTCATGCTGCCTTGCAAAAACCCTACGGCGGGAAGTAATGTAAAATCGTAGTTGCTCCCAGTGTAATTATCGTCATTATCGTTATTAAATGCCCCTTTGTCGTCGGTTTTCGAAGTAAACCTTCGCGTGCACACTTTCGACACGCGACAGCGCGCTGCAGTATGGCAGTAGTGCAAGCAATCATTCGGATTGACGGAAGTGGACACGGGAGGCACGAGAGAGTCAAAATATACGGCGAAGAGAGTCCGATAAAGACGGAGAATTCGTGTGTGAGTGAGTGAAATAGCGAGTACGCGAGGAAGGGAGTGAGTAAGTGAATAAGTGAGCGAGATTGAATAGACCGAGGGAGTGAGTTAGAGAAAGAGTAGAATGCTGAGTAAGAGGAACGCAGCGGGAAAAAGAGAGAAGAAATATGTGAGGAAGGGTGTGGGAGGAAGAGTGAAGTGTGAGTAAATGAAGAACAGACAGAGAAAGAATGAAGTATGAGTAAATAAAGAACAGAGCGAGAAAGAGTGAAGTGCGAGTAAATGAAGAATAGAGCGAGAAACAGTGAAGAATAGAGCCAGAAAGAGTGAAGTATGAGTAAATGAACAACAGACTGAGAAAGAGTGAAGTATGAGTAAATAAAGAACAGAGCGAGAAAGAGTGTGAAGTGTGAGTAAATGAAGAATAGAGCGAGAAAGACTGAAGTGTGAGTAAATAAAGAACAGAGCGAGGAAGAGTGAAGTGTGAGTAAATGAAGAATAGAGTGAGAAACAGTGAAGAATAGAGCGAGAAGTAGTGAAGTATGAGTAAATGAAGAGCAGAGTGAGAAACAGTGAAGTATTAGTAAATAAAGAACAGAGCGAGAAAGAGTGTTAAGTGTGAGTAAATGAAGAATAGAGCGAGGAAGAATGAAGAATAGAGCGAGAAAGAGTGAAGAATAGAGCGAGAAAGACTGAAGAATAGAGCGAGAAGCAGTGAAGTATGAGTAAATGAAGAACAGAGTCAGAAAGACTAAAGTATGAGTAAATGAACCACTGAGTGAGAAACAGTGAAGTACGAGTAAATAAAGAACAGAGCGAGAAAGATTGAAGTATGAGTAAGCGAGGAAGAGGGTGAAAGAAAAAGTAACGCAATGAGCGAGTTTGGAAGAGAAAAAAAAGAAGCAGCATGCTGAGAAGTTAGTAAGCATTAGAGTAGGATAATGAGTGAGTAGAAACGAGTGTAAGATAAAGAGAAAAGTAGTAACTCGGCGATGAACGAGAGTGAGTAGAACAGTGAGCAAGGAAGTAGGATAAAGAAAAAAAGACATCCCGCGAGCAAAGGGAGCGAGAGAAAAAGTAAACCAGCGAGTGAGGAAGGGCGTGAAAAAGGAAGAAGTTGCAAGCGAGAGAATGAGTAACACAGTGAGTGAATACGAAAGCGCGTAAGATAAAGAGAAATGTAGTAAGTCAGCGTGGAAAGAGCGAGAAGCAAGTTGAAACAGAGAATGAGAGGAAGAGTGAAACAGAAAGCAAGGGAACGAGAGCTAGACGCATCGGCTCAGTAAAAAAGTGTGTAACTGAGTGATCGAGCGACAGAGTGAGTTGTCTTCCAAGGGAAGGAGTGAATAAACGAGGAAAAGAGTAGAATGAGCGAGTAAAAGGAAGAAAGAGTAAGCTGGCGAGCACGCAGGAAAAGGAACGAGCGAATAAAGAACACCAAGAAGATTATGTCTCGCTGAATTCACGAGAAAACGGGACGGATTTCAAACGAGCAGAAGAAACGCCAAACAACCAAGAGCAGATTCAGTATTTTAAACCAGAAAAAAAAGAATGACCAGTGACGTCACTTCCGGCAACTCGTCGACCACTTCACTCTTTTTCCGTGCAACGGGATGAAATGCAAAAGCGCCTCTCTTTTTCATAGTCCCTTCTACATTTCGATACTATCGATCTTCCCTCGGTATTCTCCAGAAAAAGCGCAATTCGAATCGGACGAATTTCAATAAAAAAGAACTCCAACCACACCCCCATTATTATCCTATCTTCTTCTCCTCCCAATTACCCTTCTATTTATCCATTTATCCTTTATTTCCATAGAAATCAAATTCAATAAACAATTTCTATAATTCTCGGTATAATGCTTGCGCAAAAGTGTGTATTCAATCAATAAATCACTCTCGACTTAACGTTAAACGTACCAAGACGGTCAAAATAACCGGTACCTAATTTTTTCTAAAAATTCCTCAATTTCGCAGGGAAGCCATGAAGTATATATTCCACTTCTGTCTTATAAAATCTAAATTACTTAATTGATCATGTCTTTTATTTCTTGATTCCTCGTTTCCCAAAGTATTTAATTATTAATAAATTAAATAAAATTATAAATTAAATAAATTATTTCAATATTATAGATCTAAACCGGTAGTTTTAGTGTTAATAATTAAATACTGTGTCTCCTCTCTCTTTTCCGGAAACATATCCAACCACGAAATTTGAATTAATATTCTAGCAAAAACTCAATGGAACGTCGTGCAAGGCCGGTGTCTTCTAAGTTAATTAATTTAATTTCTTTTGTGAATTTATGCGCAATAACTCAGAAATAATTACTGAAATAACAATCTCTCCCTGATTCCTAATGTAGCGCACAACTTGACACAATATTAACCCCTTGTCGTACAATAACGAACAATATTAACGTACAATATTAACCCCCTGCCACTCGTGACACGATAAACGTAATGTAAAATTTTTACGTTTTTCAGAAACTATGAAATCAAAAATATCACTGGATCACGATACGATGAAATTGTTTCTATACCATTAATATTGTGTTAAGTTATACGCTATATCAGAAATCAGGGATTACAATACATTACAATGTGCACAGGGTCCGAAGGGGTTAAACGCTGTTCCAACCCGGAAGACAAATCTGCCATTAACACTAGATTTCCTGGCGTGAAATCTGTTTCATTGCAATATATTATACAAGGACTTTTGCAATTTTGCAATTTGCAATTTCGAAGTGTTCCAAAAATTATTAAATTAAAAATATCATTGGGTCAGGATAAAATAAAATGAATTCTATGGTATTTAATATTGCGTTAAGTCATGCACTATATCAGAAATCAAGGATAGATTGTTATTTCAGCAATTAATTCCGAATTATTGCACATTCAGTCACAAAAGAAATGGTACGGCAAGGGGTTAACACTAGATTTACGGGCGAGAAATCTGTTTCATTGAAATATATTATACAAGGACTCTAGAAAAAGAGGGATCAAGCGACAAAGATGGTAATTTATTAAGTCATTGTTGTGTTATAAAATACACGTGAAGTATCTACTGTACAGCTCCTCTGTAGAGAAATGTCTATAAATCAAGTAGCAACCCGTCAATTTGACGGCATCCGTAAATCTACCGTTAACCGTTACGTCCCAGAAAACCATGAAAAGTATAATCCACTCACCTATTTTACTGTTGGGACTATAAGGATCGTAGCTGCTGGTGCTCATAGGGCTGGCATACCCATTGTTGCTAGCAGGCTGCTGCTGCTGATGCGCCAACGGGCTCGAATGTGCCAGCGGGCTCGAATGCGCCAACGGGGGTTGCTGCTGCTGCTGCTGTTGCTGGGATTCGTTCAACTGTTGCTGAGGAGTGGTATAAACTACGTGCTGACTCTGTATACCGGTTGGGGGTGAGCCTGGACTATTGGTAGCCAACCAATCGTCGGGTCTGGTAGTTTTGTTGCTGCTAGCAATGCCAGCGAATAGACCACCACCTGTACCGACCGGTCCAGTGACCGCCGCGGGTGTCGTCGACGTCCCGGCAAGGTGTTCAGGCGTTTCTGCCTTGACCAGGGTCAAGGACGCAGCGCCAGCAACGACCGAGGCTATCGTGCCAACGCCGCCGGTTGTCGGCCCTCCTCCTCCTCCTCCTCCACCTCCACCGTTCGTCGTATCCATGCTGGAGTCGCTGGTGTCCATGCTGGAGGTCGGTGGATCGGCTTGGGCTAACCTGGACGTGGCTGCCAGGACGACACCCCCCGTGCCAACCACCCCCGACGTCTCATCGTAACGCACTGTTACGTTACCGCTCACTAAGCTGGCCACCGTGACGAGTCCTCTGCTCACCTCTGATTCACGTTTCTTGATGGTCTTTTCTCGTGTTTCTCGGTGGTCTGGTTCGTTATTGGGACACCGAGAGGGGAAATGTTTCTTGGAGGATACGTTCAGGATAGCCGTTAAGGTGTCGAGGAAGAAAGGTCGAGGATTGTTAAAAGGGATTGATCGGATGTCGTAGGTTCTCTCGGAATAAAATCACGCGCACACTGTGGAAAATAGAACGACCGATCTTTCACTATTTCTTGGTTTTTCGAGCTTTTGCTTTCTTTCCATATAGCGCCGGATATTTCTTCTGCGCGTCGTACTAACACGACCGACGCGGCACGACTGAACGCGGATTCACGGGACTCGGGTGACCTTACTTCTTGTTATTGTTGCTTCGACCTCTCCGCCGGTGTTTCTTCTCCCGCCGGCTTTCCTTCCTTAATGGCTGTTATGCGACCGTTTATGCTCTCGTGTATACACCGTCACGATTACCCGGCTTCTCGACGATGTAGGATCGATTTCAACACGCTTGATCACAATTTCTTTCGGTATTCCATGGGACTCTGGGCATCGAGGGTGAAGTGGCTTTGCATCTATCGGGTTTTCGCGCGCGCATCGAATCTCCACTGCTGTTGCATAATGCGATACGGTCGGATTGTTACCCGTTAATCCTTTGAGGTATCTGGAATGTTAAAAATTTATATGTTTAGAGATTTTAGGAATTTTTAAGGAGTCTGAGTGAGGGCTGGTTGGTTGAGGTGTCGAGGATAGACGGGTTTGAGGTGGTGGTAGATTTTTTGGGGTTTCTGTGATTTAAATGGATAATCTGTGGGTAAATTGTGATGTTGATTTTTAATTTATTGGTGGAAATTAAGTTGAGTTGATTGTGAAGAAGTGTGTTTTTTGTATTTGCTATTGTGCTGCTGGATAACTAGTTTTTGGAGGAGATAAAAATTAAGGGTGGGAGGCGTTGATAAATTTCAATCGGATATTTTTAATTGCTGTTGGAATTTTGAGAGAGCAATGTTTTACGAGGTGGATCGGAAAATTGTGATTTTAATTTTCAGCGACTGTGGCAAATTATGTAATAATGTATTATAACATTCAAACGTTACATGATATTATCAATAAGGTGCCAATTAAATTTCGTAACGAATTAGATTCTGTGAGGGACAATAAAATTTCTGCAGGAAATTAAACTATTCCACTGGAAACTGAAATACTTTAAACGCTCTTGGAATCCAAATTCGTTTTCTCCACTTCGATATTTCTAAAAGTTTCATTTGACATTTAAACAACATTTGAATAATTAAACAAAATTGTATTTCATATTGTTACAATATCAATTAAATCGCACAGAAAATCAAACTCTATAATACAAATTATTATTTTTTCAATTTTAGGATATCTAAAATCAACCAGTATATGAAATTGTAATGAAATATCAATTAAATTTCACAACGAATGAAATTCTGTGAGAGACAATAAACAATTATAAATTTCTGCAAGAAATTAAATTATTCCATTGAAGAATGAAATACTTTAAACGCTTTTGGAATCCAAATTCGTTTCCCCCACATCGTTATTTCCAAAAGTTTCATTTCACATTTAAACAATATTTGAATTATTAAACAAAATTGTATTTGACATTGTTAAATTATAAATTAAATCTCGCGGTAAATTAAACTCTCCAAGAAGAATTTCCAATTGAAACTTCCCATGAAAAAATCGGACTAAATTGCCGTACTAAAAAGCTGAGTATTTCTAACTCTGTCAACATCTGAATGTCCAAACGACAATGTCCCAACGGAGAATTCGGAAAGTTATACTAATGCTCTATGAATTGTCGGTCGAATAAAGTTGTTTCGCCGATCTCGCAGGATGCATTATCGCATTAGAGTTATTGAATGCACCATGGAAACTGGCATGCATGCGATATTAAAACGAGGAATTTCTAAGGTGAATTTCAGGATAACGTCTGCGGCTAGCCGGTGCTACGCAATTTCCTTCTGCGTGGAGAAATCTCGAGTAATGATACGCTTCAATGATCGAACGAACAATGTTCGATACTACGAGAAACTTTCAGGAAGAAAATGCAAGGTGCTCCACAGTTTTTGCCACTAATGATAATGAGTCTTAGGACTTTTTGCACTTAGGAATTTCTTTTTAATTCAATAGTAATCATAGTAATCATTTTACTAGCGACGGAAGTTGCCATACAGAATTAATGACTGATGCCAGAATTTTTAAAATATGTATGAGTGTTTCTAAATTTATGAGTGATTCGTATGTCAACAGATTCTATTACAGAGGGATAGGAAAATTGCTGTAAGAGAGATAGAAATATTGTATAACAATAACAAAGACTTATAACACTAGAATTACCGAAATATTCAAAATGACAGTATTCGAACTTTCTAAAAAAATGTAAAGGTGGTTCTAAATCTATTAATGACTTATAATTGAAAAAATTCTGTTACAGAGGGATAGGAAAATTGCCGTGAGAGAGATAGCAATATTGTATAACAATAACAAAGGCTTAGAATACTCGAAATACCGAAATATTCAAAATGACAGGGTTAGAATTTTCTAAAAAAATGTATAGGTGGTTCTTAATCTATTAATGACTTATAATTAAACAAATTCTATTACAGTAGGATAGGAAAATTGCCGTGAGAGAGATAACAATATTGTATAACAACAACAAAGACTTATAACACTAGAATAACCGAAATACTCAAAATGACTTGTGCCAGAATTTTTAAAAAAAGATATGACTGCTGCTGATTGCATTAACTATTTTTAATTTTTAATTTCGACGCAGAGAAGTATGAAATTTGTCGTGAGAGAGATAGAAAAATTGTATATCAATAAGAAAAACTATTCACAAGTTTTCTAAAAATGCAAGTTATCTGTTTGATGCTGAATAGAAATTTTGCAGTCGCCTAATAATTAATAATGTAATGAGAAGCCAGTTTGATATTCAGAACGTCATTACGTAACACCGAGAATTTGCAAGAACCTTTGCACCGACAATCGGAACCATGATAATGATAATAACTGGTAAAACAGCGATATTATATCACTGTTCTGCAAATTGCACTGCAAATCGTTGCACATGGGCGATCCGATGCTCTTTGCAAAAATCATGAAATTGAAAGGAAACAGGTTTACGATGATTTAAAACACCGATTTAACAATGCAACCCAATTATAAACTTACAAGATTCAATCATCATAGAACGTGCTCGCTGTCTGCAGGATACAGCGAAAGTGAGTTCAATGTGAGATCAACAATATCGTTGTATTCACACAGATTCTCATAGACAGTAACATATTAAAAGCAAAATTACTTTGCTGTTGGATACAATTTTTAATTTCCATATTATCTTTGCGAAGCAAATGTCAAATGTTAGGTCACCGCTGCCTGCGATTGCTAAACTAAAACTACTATTTTGATATCGAACACACCAGCAAATTCGAGTACTGTTTACATTTCGCCAGAAGTTTCATCGACTTCGTAGCCAGAGTTACCTGCGGCCCGCACGACACTCAAGGTGACAACAATAACACTAATCCATTACTATTCATACCAGCATCGCTCCAGTACCAAGCTACATTCGTACAAACTTAAAAACATAAAGTAACAAAGGCACCATACAATCCACAAAAGAATCTCAACAAGGAAACAAATACACCACACATCCACCAAGTAACTCTATCCCAACAAAAATAAAACAATTCTATACTAATGTCTAATGAATAAATAATAAACCACCAAAGCAATCCATTCCCACGACTCCATCGAATCCAACAACACTGTCAACAAGTCCCTAAATTCCCAACAACTCCATCCGCCTTACATCAGTTCCCAAACAACGACTTCCCAAAGAGCAACCTCTTATTTCCTGCCGAAGGAATTCATATACCTTCTGACGAAACGATAACATTCACCGGGAATTCCGCTGCTCTGGTCCCCTTCTTCGCCGTGAAGAAGCAGCGCAGAGGTGAAGAGGGGGAGAAGGAACGTTCCACTCTGTGAAACGCCGCGAACGTGCTCCTCGGAGGGGAAGGACGAGGCATGCGCCGTGACGCATGTGCCGAAACTGCGGGCCGCGTATCCCCACCACCTCTGCTATCGGCCGGGCCTTGAGCGGCGTGATGGTGGGGGGGAGGCAGAGGCGCGCGCAACTTTCTACGCAGCTAAGCCGATCCGGCCCGAAAAGAAGGCGACGACGGACGACTGTGAGACGCGTCCTTTATCTCGGACTTCGTTTTCGGTTCACGCTTTTTTGGATACGTTTTCCTGCCGTTTTTTAACCGGTGTTTTGTGTTTCGAGTTTTCTGTGGTATACTTGTATTGGGTATTTAAATTTCTGTGTATTAATTGATTATAATAATAATTTATTTCTGATAGCATTGTGAAGGCAGATTATTATGGTTTTTGTACGTTAATTTAGATAATGTTGGGGTTAACTAGAGGTGACCGAGGATCTTCTATTTATGTCAGGTCTACCGCACAGTTCTGTTAGTTTTTAAGTTGAAATTTCTGGTGGACCTGATATAAATTATTCTACGGAGTATTTTTAAAACGATTGCAGATTCAACTCTGGAAGGCTTCGTATAAAACGTTCCAAATTAATGATATTCCGAACGCTGCAAATTTCCTGTAATAGCTATGTTAATTTAAGCGTCCCTCTATTTCCAATAACTTCGAATTCCCCCTACTTTTACCTGCTTCCTCGGCGAATTTAAAATCACTCCCAAAATCACCTACAAAGCTCTTCGGCCACAATGGCGAAGTGCAAGCTTCAAAAATCGCTTCCAGCGCGACGGGCATTTAATGAACAAACTTTCTCAGAAAGTGGAGATCTCGTTCCACACACTCCACGTATTTTTCCAACATTTGTACCGTCGGTATTTACTCCGTGCAGCACTTTGTTGCTCGTCGAGGGTTGTCCCTGAAGTATAATAAAAAAAAAGCTACCACCACCGCCCCTCCCCTCGCGCCAGCTCCCTCTTTTCCTCGTCGTGTAAGCCCTCTTCTTTTTTACTCTCTTCGATAGCCGCAGCAAGAATGCCGACGAGAGACTTAGTCCAGCTTTCTTTTGCCGTCGTGCCTTTTTATTCAACGGCGGTAGAATGTAAGAGAGGTGTATGCAAGAGCTGTTGCGTGATATACATAATGTGTTGTCGCACCGGCTTCAAACGAGTGTTGCGCGTTTATGGTGGTAATGTAAGTGATCTCTAGATGTACCGTGCGTCAACGAGAAGATGGCTAGGCGGAGGAATACGAGTCTGATTGGTTCTCGGACACCCTGTTCCACAATGAGGCCTGCTTCTTTGTGAACAAATTTAATGCTGATGCGATGTTTTGATTTGATACGCGAACGTTTGGAACTGGCGACTCACCGTGTGAATCTCGAGTGGAAAACTTGATTATCCTTTTCACTGCCGAGTGAAAATTTCGAACGTGAGTTTAACACTAGAACTACCGACGTTAAATCTAGTATTGTCTAATATATTAAATAAGTACTTTGCAAAAAGAGGAATCGAGAGGCGGGAAGGTGATCGATTCGGAGATTTATGTTCTTTGACATGAACGTAGAATATTTATTCTATGAATTTCCTATAAACTTGGGGAATTTTTTGAAAAAATTCTGTACCAGTCATTTTGACTGGCTTGGTAGTTCTAGTGTTAAAATGATTGGATGGCTGAACTGATATATGTATGACATGTTTGATGTATTATATAATCTTTTTTCTTATTGTTAAGAGTATTGTAATTGTTGTACTTTTAGTATCATTTTGTTGTATGGATTTTTAACGAATTTTATGTGGAATTTTGAATAAAAATTTTTCCAATTTTCTACTGATGTTTATTTAATTTTCCATGGGCTTTTTAGGATTGTTGGCAATGTTTTAATTAGGGCGATTGAAAAATTGACGTTTCGATCGTTGAAGATGGATTTCTTGGGATGACTGAGGGCAGCTGAACGTTCATTCGGTACGTTTTATCAGAGGCGCGCTATAAGTTGGAGCAGAAGATTTATATTTAGATCCGCGCATCCTGCGAGTGTTATAAAATAAATCGGACAGGAAGTTCAGCTGCGCTGGACGGAAGTGTGTTAATATCGTGCAGTGTACTGTAATTACACTTGTATTATTCATATCAAATCACGAAATAGCCACTAACACACATGATAGACCGAGAGCTTGATTAATTCTGTGATAGTGACAACCGTGTAACAGTTATTTTATGAATGAAAGTGAATTTCTGTATACCGCTGAAGTGAATTTTTCATATCAATTCTTTTAAAGCCTATTATTTAAATTTTTAGAATATTTTAGAACCGCTCGGAAAAGTATAAATTCTAATTTTAATATCCTAGCAGTGTGTGCCATTTTAATTGCTCTCATTTCAGTCATAATTGCTATTGCAAGTGCTGCTTTGAGTGTTTGTAGTGAAATAGTAATTTTTAATACAGGTATCATTTCAGTTAGTGCCATTCAAGTTTTATTGGTAAAGTTTTATTGGCCCCATCGGAATAATAGCACAAGTGTCATTTCAACCGGTCCCATTAAATTGCAATCCCTACCATCAATCATACGATTTAAGTACAAACACAACCAACCCCTTTCTCACACACCAACAATAATCCTTTCCAAAACTGCAATTCCATGTGCTTCCACATCCATCATAACCCCCCATAAATCTGCAATTCAATTTATCCACATCCCTATCATAATCTTTGTCAGAATCAAAGTTACATTTACTTCTATAAAATTGCAATTCCACTCCTCTTTCCCGCTATAATCTTTTCCAAAAATTGCAACTGCATTTTTTTACATATCCACTACACTGGTCGCTAAAATTGCAACAACAGTTGCTCCCATAGCCCCTGCCAAAACTGCAATTCCATCTATTCACATTTCTATCGTAATCTCCGCCGAAATTGAAATTCCATTTATTCATATTTCTATCTTAATGTTCGCCGAAATTGCAATTCCATTTGATTTCATCTTCACCATGCCACCAAAACTTACAGTGACATATCCTCCAACCTTACCATAACATTCGCTACGCCTGAAATTCCATTTACTCCCACCACTATAACCCAACTAAAATAGCAATTCCATTTTCTATCCTCTACCATACTACCCAAAGACTGGAGTAGTACATCTTCCAATCTTAACCGTCAGCCTCGTCAAACCCGCAATTCCATTTACTCCCACCAGCATAACCCAGCCAAAATAGCAATTCCATTTTCTCTCCTCTCTATCATACCACCAAAGACTGCAGTAGCCCGTCTTCCAATCTCAACCGTCATTCTCGTCAAACTTGCAATTCCATTTACTCCCACCACCATAACCCAACCAAAATAGCAATTCCATTTCTCCCCTCTCTGCCATACTACTCAAAGACTGCAATAGAATAATCTCCAATCTTTACAATCATTCTCACCAATCCTGCAATTTCAATTCCCCCCATCCGTACCATAAATCCAACCAAAATAGCAATTCCATTTCCCCCCACCCCTACGACAATCCCCGCAACAACTAACACCAGCCACAATGATCGAAATATCCCAGAGAATCGAGTTTCACCGATCACAGTTTTACTCCAAAGCCGTAGGTCAGGTTCAACCGAATGCACTGACCCACATTGCCCTCCCTGCCTCTCGCGTTTCGTACAATTCCGTCGTATTGACTGCATTAAATGCACCTCAAGTACCCCACCGTGTGGACGAATACGCGGCCACAGACTCAAGCTGCATGCAGTCCTCTCCGTGCATCGCCGTGACAATGCAATATGGATGCAGCTGAGAGTGTCATGCGGTAACTTAGGTGGGTGTCGACGATGAATGAAACGGCGTTTTCGCGATAGCCACGTCCGGTCGGAAAGGTCGGGCCCTGCATCGCACGCTCGTTTCTGATTGTGCATGTCAGCTCGACGTTTGTTCCATTAATAAACCCTCCGCGGTGAATGCATCGGCGAAATGCAACGGCGGATGCAAGGACGAGGCAGGGATAAAGTCTGAACTCGAGGAGACACGTTATGGAAATTACGAATGACGCAGGAAAAACACCGATGGGATGGAATTCACGGCGGAAATGACGATGGCGATGCAAATAAGATGTTTTCAGATGGAATTGTACGAGGAAAGCGATGCAATTTTAATGGCTTACGGTGAACTTTCTGTATCGGGTTATGGGAGGACGAAGGACGGCGGGGAGATTCTTTGCTGACGTTAATTAAACCTGATGTTCTCCTCGAGTCTATATAAACCGAAATGAAGATTATGTTTGGCAAAATATTATGCCAGTTTATGCGAAATATCAGAAACCAAAGGTATTTCGATTTTACGAATTAATTCTGAGTTATTGCGCAGAAAATCAAAATAGAAATCGTAGGGTTAAGTGTCTATGGTAATCTAGATTTATAGTGAGTGATGAAAGAATTGCAGAAAATTTAATGAACAATTATTTTCTATGGGGGTTATCATACATGCGTCACAGAAAACAATTCTAAAAAATTCTAAAAAATATCAGAAATCAGAGAGATATTTCGATTTTACGAATTTATTCTGAGTTATTTCGTAGAAAATTAAACTAAAAATCGTAGGGTTAACTGTCTATGTTAATCTCGATTTATAGTGAGCGATGAAAGAATTGTAGAAAAGTTAATGAACCATTATTTTCTATGGGGGTTATCATACATGTGTCACAGAAAATAATTCTAAAGAATCCTAAGGAGTTTGAACTTGAACCCTCTAATTAAGAACAGCCCTGTTTACCATAACGGTCTACAAAAACAGTAATTTCTATCTATTATTATATTTCCCCATAACCGTCAATAAATAAGGAAAGAAAATTATTTAAATCCTGTATAATTGGGAGGAAAATGAATCTAGAATTATTTTTACAAAAAAAACAACCCCAGTATCGCATCGGCTGAAATATCATTTGCTAAGTTCCACTAGCCAAAGGGTGAACTAGAGCCCTTATGGTATATCGATCAGGACGATGGTGTCCCATTCCCTTTTCCGCCCTTTCGTGCTCCCTCTCTTGCAAGATGGGATTCTAGGTGGGAGCCTAACCTTCGACACTAACCCTGACCCACCCTACACCGTAGTTAGCCACCAATTTCAACCTTCCTCTCGTCCTCCACGATTTTCTCCCTTCTTCTATGGTGAAAACCATACTACGCACTTCTGCGGACGTTGGATAATTAGTCATAGGGTGATTCAGGGGCGATAAGATTTCTTTCATTGGACATACGTTTGTTTGTTTGTCGTTGAGAAATAATTAAGGGATAAAATGAATGGGGTTGTTTTGATTTGTTTTGAAAAACATCTCAAAATTCTATTAACACTAGAACTACCAAACCAGTCGAAATGACTGGGGACAATTTTTTCCAAAAATTCTCCAAGTTTATAGGAGAGTCGTAGAATAGATATTCTATGTCCATCTTATAAAACATAAATTACCGAATCGATCATCTTTTCCACCTCTTAATTCCCCTTTTTCCAAAATACTTATTTTATATTTTTAAGTATGATAGATTTAACGCGGGTGGTTCTAGTGTTAAAAAAAGACTGCGATATTATTATCAATATTAACACTAGAACTACCGGCGTTAAATCTGTTATATTTAAATATATTAAATAAGTACTTTGAAGAGAGGGAAATTCAGAGGTGGAAAAGATGATCGACTCGGTAATTTATGTTTTATGAGATAGACGTAGAATATCTATTCTATGAGTCTCCTATTGTCTTGGGGAATTTTTGGAAAAAATTGTGCACCATTTTGATTGTTTGGTAGTTCTAGTGTTAAATCACTGGATTGATAAAAACATCGCAAATATTCTAATTCAAACATAATGACATTTTTTAATCTAAACTCCATTCGTTCTCCACTAAGAAATAAACATGAATTCCCGTTCAAATATACGTGATATATGTATGGGGTTGAAAGCACGGCACACAGATACGACAGAAAATTGAAACTTTCGGATATTATTACGGATATTCGATCACCAAGTACATGTGAACATTGAAAATGGAACGTATTGAAATTAACTATCATATTTTCCCTAAATATTGCGAATCATCCATATGAGTAATTCAAACACGTGTGCATACATTATCCGACGGTGAATTATATCAACAGGTTGCCATTTGCATTGGTCTACATTTTCAATATTAATTCGACGACATTTAGTTTAATGGATGTTCACCATTTAAATGTCGATGGAAGGGGTGAGATTTTTCGGATTAAGCAAATTCGCGTTATTCTTAGTTAAGGGTAGGATTAATTTTTGGGGTGAATTAAATAAATGTTGGAAAGAGCGGATGAAGGGAGGGAGGGGGAATATAAAGTGGTAAAATATGAAGAACATGTAGACGTAGATAGAAATAAATAGAGTAAAAGAGAAATAAAATGGCAGAAAATGGAAGGATAGACAAATATAGATACATGAATAGTTAGATGGATAATTAAATAGATAGATAGATGAACAGTTAGATAAATACATAAACGAATAGGCAGGCAGATAGATGACTAAATGGTCACGTTCATAAATAAACAAACGATCAGGCAGACAGGTAGATAGTTAAAGAAACCAAAAGGAAAAGAGAGCAGAAAAAAATACAGCCAGAAAGAGAGGCAGGTAAAAAAAGAAAAAGCCGGAAATTAAAGAAGTAAGTAAAAATAGAGAGACAAAAAAAAGATAGACCAAGAGAGAAACAGGGAAGTGGTGAGACAGGTAGACGAAGAGGGAGCCGTCGGGGAAGACCGAAAAGGTGGACAAATCGCGAGTATCCAGGGTCGATCAATAAAATGGCTCGGCAGTTCTGGCGCAGAGTAATCCTCTCTTTCTCCCCCTTGGCCCATCGAGCTTCCTCCCCCGGTCGAGTTTCCACTTCCCACCTATGTAACTTCCTCCGAGGCTGCCTCAGCCGCACGGCATAACCGCCAAATCCTCCTCGAGCTTTCTGATTCCCTGGCACGACGCCTTTCACGACTTTCAAGGTAAACCGACCAGGAGGGAATTTCGGGAGGAGGGTTCAAAGTGTCCTTCCTTCGGGTCAGATTCGATGTGGCGAGGAGGTAGAAGCTTGGGTTCAAGGAGGTTCAGAGGGGTGGTTTTTCGAGGATGACTGTGATCAGGTTCAAGTTTGCTGCTGGAGAAGCGCTGTTGATTATTTTATGGAGTCGTTTTTTATGGGGTTGGTTGAGGTTAAAAGGGGTGGTTTGTCGAGAATGATTGTGATCAGGATTAAGTTTGCTGCTGGAGGAACACTGCTGATGATTTTCTGAGGTCGTTTGTTTCATGGGGTTGGTGGTGGTTTAAAGGGGTGGTTCGTCGAGAATGGTTATAATCAGGATTAAGTTTGCTGCTGGAGGAACACTGCTGATGATTTTCTGAGGTCGTTTGTTTCATGGGGTTGGTGGTGGTTTAAAGGGGTGGTTCTTCGAGAATGATTGTAATCAGGATAAAGTTTGCTGCTGGAGGATTACTGTTGATGATTTTGAGGTCGTTTGCTTCATGGGGTTAGTTGAGGTTATGGGGTGAATTTTGGAGAATGATTGTGATCAGGTTCAAGTTTGCTGCTGGAGAAGCGCTATTGTTGATTTTGTGGAGTCGTTTGTTTTATGGGGTTGATTGAGGTTGAAAGGGGTGGTTCTTCGAGAATTATTGTGATCAGGTTCAAGTTTGCTGCTGGAGAAGCGCTGTTGTTAATTTTATGGAGTCGTTTGTTTTATGGGTTTGGTGGAGGCTGAAAGGGGTGGTTTTTGGAGAATGATTCTGATCAAGTTCAAGTTTACTGCTGATGGTTTTTGGGTCTTTCTGTTCTACAGCGTTGTTGGGGGCTGAAAGGGGTGGTTTTTGGAAGATGATTGTGATCAGGGTCAAGTTTGCCCTCGGAAGAGCGCTGCTGATGGGTTTCTGAATCTATTTGTACGACGAGGATGGTGCAAAAGAGGAAGGGGTTGAAAAGTAAGGGAAAGTGTTGGTGAATTTAGGATAGTGAATGAATTTGGCGGAGAATGAACTATTTCTGTGGAAACGACATCATGACAATTCCTTACAATGATAAAAGAATCACCATCTAACGAAAAAGTACAGGTAGCCCTCCTACAACACGGCATCTTATAACACCATCTCGCTATAACACGATTCATAAATTGCGGGGACCCTCCTACAACACGGCGCCCTATAACACGGTCTCGCTCTAACACGATAAGAAAATCGAGGAGCTGCAAAACTGTCTAGCTCCGTACCGAGAAATTTGCAATGACCTGGTAAGAACCAGCAAGCAAAGTAAAATTACAAATTTTTTTAAGAGGGAAGAAGATGCAAGAACTTTAAATGAAGATAAAAGTTCTGAAAGTGAAGGCGATATCATTCCACCGAAAAAACGTTCTCGGTTGATTATACTTAGCAGTGACGACGAAGAAATTTATTAAATTAAAGTTGCGTTAAATTAAAATAATATTTTTTGTTTTTTTTCGTTTTGTGTTGTACATACAATTATATTTTTAATAAAAATTAAGTTGTTTATGTAGAAGTAAAAAAAATATTTGTTTTTAATAAGTTTTTGGAACGTAACCCCCCTTTTTGTACTGGCTCCGGGTCTCATACAACACGGTTTCACACAACACGGCATTTTCTAGGAACCTATCTACCGTGTTATAGGAGGGTTACCTGTACTAACAACAAAGTGTAGACTTCATTAACATTCGAAAACATTTACGTAACCTTCCATAAAATTGTTAATAACGTCAGACGTCGCCGTAGAAAGTTCAAAGAGCGGTTCCCGTTGCATCCGCAAATGGAATGAAACCGAGAGAGAATAGGTGCAAAGAGGAACGCATCTAGGTCAATGCCTGCCCTAGCTCTAGGATGCGAGTCCCGGCCGCGACCTCCGGGCAACAAACCCCTCACTCCTGCACCCTCTCCTCTTCCCCCACCATAGGAACATTGAACCAACTAGGAGCTCCTCCAGGATGCAGGACTGGCTGCGTCAAAGGCTCCTGTTGGCTGGAGGAGCAACCAGCACCCTGGAAATCTAAGTTTTAAGTCCTGAAGGAAAAACGAGGGGGCATGGTGTTACATGAAGGATTATGGGATTTCAAGCAGTTCGTCTGAGTTTAAATATTCTGGAAAATTCCTATAGTAGTTCTTAAATTTGTTAATTAAAAGAGCGAGGGATTAATGATAGACTTAGGGTGACAAAGTAGATTAGATTTTAAGGAATTCTTTTCTTTTGGGAAATAGGAAACTCTAGCAAGGGTGTATAAGTTCCAACTGTGAATCTAAGTTTAAATATTCTGAAAAATTCCTATAGTAGTTCTTAAATTTGGTAATTAAAAGGGTCAATGAATTACTGATAGACTTAGGGTGACAAAGTAGATTAGAATTTAAGGAATTCTTTTCTTTTGGGAAATAGGAAACTCTAGCAAGTGTGTATAAATTCCAACTGTGAATCTAAGTTTAAATATTCTGAAAAATTCCTATAGTAGTTCTTAAATTTGTTAATTAAAACGGCGGGGGATTAATAATAGACTTAGGGTGACAAAGTAGATTAGATTTTAAGGAATTCTTTTCTTTTGGGAAATAAGAAACTCTGACAAGCGTGCTTATAAGTTCCAACTGTGACTCTGAGTTTAAATATTCTCAAAAACGTCTCCAAATGCTGATAAATCTGTAAATTGCACGAACGAGATGATCGAAGACAGAATTCGGTGAAAATATCAGGCGGTGCGATTAAATTGAAAAAACTCCTTTTAGAAACAAGAAGCAATAGGTATAAAGGACTGAAAATAATCAGAGCCCTACGGTGTTAATTAAGTGTTTATATCAGTGCCTGATTATACGACGAAGGATGGCATACCATGGAAAGGGAGGTCAGCAGAAATATACAGAGCATTAGAGAGTGAAAGTAGGAGGCAGTGGCACCGATAGAGGTACGAAGAGGAAGAGGATAGAGTAGGAAGGACACTAGGTCAATGCCTGTTCTCGTGCTGCACCTCCATGACGAGATCCTCCGATTAAAATATCCTCTGCATTCAAATTCCCTATCCTATCTCCTTCAACCTACCGAAAACACCACCCTACATTCTTCTCACCGATCAAAATTAAAACTAAACCAAATACAAAAGAAAATATCCAAATATACCCTCATACATTCCACGAATTAAATACTATTCCACAAAACAATACAAATATCGAAGCAAGAATGATGAATAAGGAAAAAAAGGAGTCAACGAATCAACGTCGCAGAGAGTACAAGGAGAGAGGACATCTAGGTCAATGCCTGTCCTCGCTCCAGGGTTCGTATCCCGGCTACAACCTCCGATCAACAGAATCCACCACCCTGCAACCCTCTTTTCTCTTCACCCTCCTGCACGTCCAACCGACAGCCCGAGCAACGCCTCCAGCAGAGAGCACTATATTCGCGAAGGCCGCCATAGTTCGCCCTCTCTCTTCCTCCTTCTCCACGGTGCATATATACATGCACGTCTGACGA
The DNA here is from genome assembly GCA_963989415.1 of Cerceris ruficornis. Taxonomy (NCBI): domain Eukaryota; kingdom Metazoa; phylum Arthropoda; class Insecta; order Hymenoptera; family Crabronidae; genus Cerceris; species Cerceris ruficornis. The sequence continues at coordinate 6,207,871 of OZ022530.1, read as the reverse complement.
CCCTCTCCTCTCCTCCCTCTGTTGTCTCACTCTCTCTTGGTAACTAGGCCATCAGATCGATTCTGCACCACCACCACCACCGCCATCGTGCAACCATTGCCACCAGAGGGGAATACGAGGCTGTCTCAAGTTCCTTGGCGCAGTGTCTTGGTCTGGGTTAAGTCTCAGGGATGAGATGTAGCTTGGGGGATTCACGGTGTACTCTAAATGATCAGGTTTTTGCTGGACGGGCCCCTGAGGAGGTTTTTTATAAGGGTTTTCCATCCCTTGGCTCAGGTATTTCTGGAGTTTTCCAGGCCCGTAACTGTTCAGCTATCTGCTGGACGGGCCCCTGAGGAGATTTTTTATAAGGGTTTTGCATCCCTTGGCTCAGGTATTTCTGGAGTTTTCGAGGCCCGTATCTGACCAGCTATCTGCTGGACGGGCCCCTGAGGAGGTTTTTAACCCCTTGCCCTATGATTTCTTTGGCGACTGTGCGTGCAATAATTCAGACTTAAATTGCTAAAATGAAAATTGATCAGTGATTCCTGACATATCTTGCAATTTAACGCGATATTAATAACATAGAAATAATTTTATTATGTTGTGTTCCAGTGATATTTTCAATTTCATTCTTTTTGAGGAGCTTGAAAATTTCCTATTCCATCTACCGCGTCACGAGTGTCACTCGTTATTATAGGCCAAGGGGTTAACACTAGAACTACCGGCGTTAAATCTATCATATTTCAAAATATTAAATAAGTACTTTGAAATGGAGGAATCAAGAGGCGGAAACGATAATCGATTCGGTGACATATGTTTTTTAAGATGGACATAGAATATTTATTCTAAGACTCTTCTAGAAACTTGGAGAATTTTTGGAAAAAATTGTGTACCAGTCATTTTGACTGGTTTGGTAGTTCTAGTGCTGAGAGGTGGAAAAGATGATCGATTCGGTAATTTATGTTTTACAAGATGGACGTAGAATATCTATTCTATGACTCTCCTATAAACTTGGAGAATTTTTGGAAAAAATTGTGTACCAGTCATTTTGACTGGTTTGGTAGTTCTAGTGCTGAGAGGTGGAAAAGATGATCGATTCGGTAATTTATGTTTTACAAGATGGACGTAGAATATCTATTCTATGACTCTCCTAGAAACTTGGAGAATTTTTGGAAAAAATTGTATACTTAGAAAATTCTCTCTTACCGCAAAATTTAATTCGCCCTATATTAAAAATATATATGTAATAAATTATATTAAAAATATATATATATTTATAAAATACTAAAATGTCCTCTATTGTGAACACTGAACACCAGGAATACAAACCACCCCAGAAACAACCTTCAGCGGCTCCTGAACGCAACTAAAATCCGAGACGACATTCTATCACTGAAATTCTAAAAAAAAAGTACCCTGACGACGATCCTCGAGCAGGGATCGAGGTCAACGATAGTCGGGAGAATAATCGACCTCCCTCCCGCGGATGCAACGACTCGTGTCAAAAGCTGCGGGCAGACACGCGGCTCCGTTCGAGCTATCGATGAATCTTGCATCCAGGTCAGATCGATGCTTTTAATGCTCGAGCGGAGACACGTGATCGAGGAGCGATGCGATAGCCGATCGGACTCCGATAACGGCCAATCATTATCCGGCTAAACGTTCATCATCGGCTCCGCTCGAACCGCAACGGCCGAATGCCTGCGTGAAACTGCGATAAGGAAAACAAAACGAGTGGTCGCTCCACGGTTTTCGGATAGATTGATGCTCTGGATTTTATGAGGGTGGAGAATTCAGCGCGGAATGCTGGGGCAGATTTTTGAAAGTTGTCAGATGGGAAAATTTAAGATGGTATGTCATTAAATTATTAACGTCGTCAATTGTTTGACAATTGTAAAATAGAATACCTCCTTTGAGCTGATGTTGGATTAGGTTTGATTTTTTTAGATTCCGATAAAATAGATTTGAAGTTGGCATCAAGACTTCTGGTACCACAATATTGGTATTTGAAGTGATACCAAGGTGCTAGAAACTCGTAAGTAAAATTAGTACCGTGCTTCCGGTACCACAAAATTGGTAGTGGAAGTGGTACCAAGATTTCTGGAACCAGCAACTAGTAATTCAAATGGCACCGTGCTTTCTGGTACCAGAAAATTTGGAACTTAAAGTAATACCAAGATTTCAGGAACCAGCAACTGGTAATTCAAATGGTACCTTGGCTTCCGGTACTGCAAAGTGGGTGTTTAAAGTGGTACCAAGATTTCTGGAACTAGCAATTGGTATTTAAAGTGGTACCAACATTTCTGGAGCCAGCAATTGGTACTTCAAATGGTACCGCGGTTTCCGGTACCACAAAGTTGGTATTTAAAGTATTACCAAGAAATCAGGAACCAGCAATTGGTACTACTTCAAGTGGTACCGTGATTTCTGTACCACAAAATGGGTATTTGAAGTGGTACCAATATTTCTGGAACCAGCAATTGGTATTTCAAATAGTACCGCGGTTTACGGTACCACAAAATTGGTATTCGAGTGGTACCAAGATTTCTGGAACCAGCAATTGGTAATTCAAATGTTACCGTGCTTTCTGGTACCAGAAAATTTGGAATTTAAACTGCTACCAAGATTTCAGGAACCAGCAACTGGTAATTCAAATGGTTCCGTGGTTTCCGGTACCACATAGTTGGTATTTAAAGTGGTACCAAGATTTCTGGAACCAGTAACTCGTAATTCAAATGGTACCGTGGTTTCTGGTACCACAAAATTGTTATTAACGTGGTACCAAGATTTCCGGTGCCATTACGAAGGTATATAAGAGATTATGATACCCCATATCGCCTCAAAGTCGCAATATCCCATGCAAACTTAAACAAAACATTTATAATAGCCGTAAAATCTGAATGAAGCCTACTTTATCGAAATTCACCCCAAGTAAATCCACATCCTCCACAGTTGGAATCTCAATAAAAGCAAATCAAAGTCCGAAGACAAGGTATCGAAGTCTGAAAAAAAAGTCGAGAAGGCTAATCCCACCTAAGTTTCAGAGCCTCGAGCGATATCCGCGCGGGAAGTCGATCGAATCTGACCGTCGTCTTTCCGAGAAACTCGACTCTAAAGCGCGGCAGCCGAAGAAAAGGCTGCGAAGAAAAAGACGAGAGTTCGCAAAACTGCTGAGTTACGTTCCTCGGCTATCTGCAAGCAGAGCAACACGCTCTGCTGACACGGGATCTTTACTTTGCCTGTAAGTGACCCTCTAGAGTAAAGTCAGCCTGCAACACGATTTCTTTCAAACACGTAAGAGAGAAAGAGAGAGGCCCGATCGATGCTTAGCGAGGAAGAAAACTTCGATGTGCTTTCAACGAAACTCTATATCGCCATTAAAGTCGATCCTGGATTAAGGGCCTCATTTTTTAAGGCATTCTTTGAGACTTTTTCTTCAGTTAGAAAATTGTTTTTTATTCATTATTAATCGGAGTATTTAGTATATTTTGTTTAAGGAAAATAATTGAAATTTTATTAATTGCAGGTTCCTGAGCAAGGTTTATTGGTTAACACGATTCTTTTAAAATAGAATAGTTAGGCTGTGACATAATTAAAGCCTCGGAATTGGTAGATAAAGTGGTACCAAGGATTCTAGTACTAGAAAGTGCTAAAAATGGTACCACGCTTTATAATACCACAAATTAGTATTTTAAATCGCGACGAACTTTGTGGTACCACAAACTGGTACTTGACATGGCAGCTTCCTTTTTGGTACCAAAAACTGGCACTTGAAATGGTGCCAATCTATTTGCCCTCAAAAATAAAAACTTAAGATGGCACTAAGTTTTCTGGTACTAGAAGTCGACAGTTAAAATGGCACCAGTCTTCCTGGTACCAGAAACTGGCAACTAAAGTGGCACCAAAGACTGGTATTTAAAATGGTACCAACTTATCTGATACAAAAATTGATACTTAAGATGGCATTAAGTTTTCTGGTACTAGAAGTCGACAGTTAAAATGGCACCAGTCTTCCTGGTACCAGAAACTGGCAACTAAAGTGGCACCAAAGACTGGTAATTAAAATGGTACCAACTTATCTGATACCAACAATTGATACTTAAGATGGCATTAAGTTTTCTGGTACTAGAAGTCGACAGTTAAAATGGCACCGATCTTCCTGGTACCAGAAACTGGCAACGAAAGTGGCACCAAAGACTAGTAATTAAAATGGTACCAACTTATCTGATACCAAAAATTGATACTTAAGATGACACTAGGTTTTTTGGTACCAGAAGCCGTCAGTTAAAATGGTACCAAGCTTTTTGATATTATTATGAAGAAATCAAGGCAATTGTAATGTTGATACATGGAAACATATTTTATTCGTAAAGGTCTCGAGCAGCGAACTCGTAGAAGGTGCACGATTAATAAGTAAATAAAGTAAAACAAGATTAACGGGCGGGTGAAGTGAAGTTAAATGAGATTAAATAAGTAAAGTTAATAAGTAAGCTCGCGTGTGGATGTTAAATACGGTTTTACCCTGGAAACAGGTGAAACCTAGCAATAAATTCTACGCTGCTTTGCTCCGTGAAACAACTTCTTCTTGTCACGCTAAAGAAAGCCCTTGCGTTTTTTATAAATACATTCTCCTTCGTTCTTTTTATTTATAGTACGTATGAGAATAAAATTTTTAAAATGTTAACTCTTATACTAGTCGTAAATTATTGACTTTATATTCTGACATTAAATTAAATTTTAACCGCTTGAAAATATATTATCCGTTAATAATTCAATAGAAGTACATTTTGCAATGTCTCTGCGCATCAAATATTTGTAGATAAGGATTCCCTAGATGACACTCGTGCGAGAGTTTAACCCATTTCCCCTAGACTTAGGAACTTTCCCCACCTGTATTCCACCCTCGCTAACCGAAAACCCCAAAAACCAGCACATCTTCCACCCAACTCCCACAAAATTCCAAAATCAACAATACTCCCTAAACACTATCAACATTCACTCTCAAATGTCCAAATTTTCCTTTAATAATTAAAAGTCGACAAATTCCCATCATTAACCCCTTACAATAACAAGAACGAGTGACACTCGTGATGAGGTAAATGGGATAGGAAATTTTCAAATTTTGCAAAACCTATCAAATCGAAAATATTAATGAGACGCCACATGATAATATCATTCCCATAATGTTAATATTACGTTAAATTATACGATATATCAAGAACCACTGATCAACTTTTATTTTAGCAATTAAATTCTAAATTATTGTGGAGACAGACATAAAAAAGATTATACGGGAAGGGATTAAGGCGCTTTGTCCTTTAACGAAATTGTCATTAAATAAAACACAATAATTCACTACAGTTTCTCTATCAGCAAACATTACCAAATTAATTTCGATAATTAGATAAACTAAAACCATAATTCCCATCGCGAAGTGTTAAATTCTATCCTTCAAAAAATATAAAAAATTTATGAAGTCTCAAAGAAACAAATTTTAGTTTACTATTTGTTAAACAGGAAATACATAGAAGAGAATATCGGTTGAAATTTCCAAAGCATTTTAGACGCTTTATTGAATGTTCATGCTGCCTTTTATTTTAGCAATTAAATTCTAAATTATTGTGGAGGCAGTTACAAAGCAACCCGTAGGGTCAAGGGGTCAAATTAGAATTCAAATCGACTCAGTTGAGAATTCGAAATTTTCCTAAAAACCCGTCAGAAAAGCAAACTGCCATGGAGAATGATGGAGTAAAAGGGGAAATAAAGATTGCAAAATCTTCATGAATTAAATCCCAGGTGATATTCCGTAGTACCGGCGAGCCTCGAGACCCTATAAGCATAGTCACTTACTTAACGCGGCTCTACCATCGCGAAGGAAGGGGTGGAAATCGATTCCTCCCTTATTCCGTGGTTGCACGCGGCGTGCATGCGCGTTGCAAGTAGGGCAGAGCCAACCCCCGGTGCCCTACGACGACGCCGGCGTCGACGCCATCCTCGTGCTGCGTCGTCGAATACACGTCCGCCACGATGCCAGGGTAATCTCTCGATGGCACGACGATTCTATGGATAGAGGGACGCGTGTCTGCGTTTTGAATGATGCGGGAAGAGAATGGAGGAGAGATTTCGCGGGGTGGGTGGTGGGGGAGGGAGGAGAGAATGGGGTTGTCGTAGATGGAGGGAGAAAGGGGAGGGGGAGAGAGATTGAGAGGTAATGAGATATGAGGATGAAGGGGGAAGAGGAGGAGGGGAGAATTGGGGATGTGGGGTTTTGGAAGAAGGGGAGGGTGTTTAGAAAATAGAGGCGAAAGATGGAAAAGGTGTATGTGAAAAAAAGAGTGAAGCGAGAGATGTAGAAATATCGATGTGGGGGTTGAAGAAACAAATAAGAGAGATAATGGAGAAAATGGAGAACGGATGGGGATGTAGAAAAAAAGAGAGGGTGTTTAGAAACAGCAATGGGTGGCAGGAGAGGTGAAAAGAAAGAGGGAGAGTGATGGCAGAGATATAGAAATATCGAAATGGGGGTTGATGAAACAAATAAGAGATAATGGAGAACATGGAGAACGGACGGGAGTGTAGAAAGAAAGAGAGGGTGATTAGAAACAGCGGCGGAAGATGGAAAGAGCGTGTATCAAAAAAAGAATGAAGTGAGAGAGATATAGGAATATCGAAATGGGGGTTGAAGAAACAACTAAGAGAGATAATGGAGAACATGGAGAACGGGCGGGGGTGTAGAAAGAAAGAGAGGGTGTTTAGAAACGGCGGTGGAAGATAGAAAGGGCGTATATAAAAAAAAGATTGAAGTGAGAGAGATATAGAAATATCGAAATGAGGGTTGATAAAACAAATAAGAGATAATGGAGAACATGGAGAACGGGCGGGGGTGTAGAAAGAAAGAGAGAGTGTTTAGAAACGGCGATGGAAGAGGAATGGGTATCTATGCGAAAAGAGAAGGAAGCGAAAGTTGTAGAAATATCGAAATGGGGGTTGATGAAACAAATAAGAGATAATGGAGAACATGGAGAACGGGCGGGGGTGTAGAAAGAAAGAGAGGGTGTTTAGAAACGGCGGTGGAAGATAGAAAGGGCGTATATAAAAAAAAGATTGAAGTGAGAGAGATATAGAAATATCGAAATGAGGGTTGAAAAAACAAATAAAGAGATAATGGAGAACCTGGAGAACGGGCGAGGGTGTAGAAAGAAAGAGAGGGTGTTTAGAAACAGCGGCGGAAGATGGAAAGGGTATATATGAAAAAAGAGAGGCAAGCGAAAGTTATAGAAATATCGAAATGGGGGTTGATGAAAAAAATAAGAGATAATGGAGAACATGGAGAACGGACAGGGGTGTAGAAAGAAAGAGAGGGTGTTTAGAAACGGCGATGGAAGAGGAATGGGTATCTATGCGAAAAGAGAAGGAAGCGAAAGTTGTAGAAATATCGAAATGGGGGTTGATGAAACAAATAAGAGATAAGGGAGAACATGGAGAACGGGCGGGGGTGTAGAAAGAAAGAGAGGGTGTTTAGAAACAGCAATGGGTGATGGAAAGGGCGTATATGAAAAAAAGAATGAAGTTACAGAGATATCAAAATATCGAAATGGGGGTTGAAACAGACAAATAAAGATATAATGCACAAAATGGAGAACGGACGGGGGTGTAGAAAGAAAGAGAGGGTGTTTAGAAACAGCAACGGATGATAGGAAGGGTGTGTACGAAAAAAACAGTGAAGAGAGAGATACAGAAATATGGAAATGGGGGTTGAAAAAACAAATAAAAAAGATGATGCAGAAAATGGAGAAAGTGGGACGAGTGAAGGAAGTATTTAAAAAAAGGAGCAAGAAAGCAAAGCAGGACAGAGAATAAAAGAATAAAGGACTGCAAGAAGAAGGTCAAAGGTAGCGTGATCAACGATGGAGAACAACGAAGCAGAGCCACGTAATTTAAACTGAACAAACACGCAGAAATATGCTAAAACCTAAAAAGAAAATGCAAGATCACGCAAACCTGCGGACAAAGACGGAAGAAACAATAGCAAATGAAGAAGAGAAGAGGAACTAATTACACGCTAGGAAGAAAAACGAAAAAACCCAATGACGAGGGTAACACCGGAAACAAAAAGAGCGATGAAGGTATAGAAAGAGAGAAAACGAGTAGTTCCGAAAGATTACAGAGCGGAAAACGCAGAGAGTGCCGAAGGTAACGAGTGAACGCGTGGAAGAGAAAGAAATGAAAACGACGAGGGAAGAAAACTGAGTGGAACGATCGAATCCTCTCCTTCTCATCTTCTCCGCCGAGATGCGGCACATACACGCACGTCGACCTAGTTCATAGAAACAAGGCTGAATGCCAAGTCTCACCGAGTGCATCGTTATTCGTGGTGCAACGCGCGTGCAAGCAGCCCTGCGGAAGACGAGCCGGGATAAGGACGAACGTCATGCGAGATTCTGCGATCGTAAAATCGCAGTTATCTAAACGATATCTTCTTTCCCGGGACGAGGAGACGTTCGTATTATAAATTGCGCCGTTCTACACGGAGCCGACGGGCTTCGTGGTTTCTTCTTTAAATTATGAGACTTTTCTTGGATTTACTTGGGTATTATTTTGTTGAATTTAGAGGATTGTTGCTGTTGTAGATTCGGGGGATTTTATTGGGAGGGGAGGAAACGGTCGTTGGGAATGTATAAAGTTAGTTTTAGAGAAACGGCGGTAATGGGTAGTCCAAGGCAGGCTTGGCAACGATGAAAAGTTACTTTTGGTGAATTGTAGGTTTGGCTGGGCGAAATATAAAATTTATGTTACAATACACGAATTACTGCACTGACCGTCTACTTTGATATTTGGCTCGCTTTCTTTCACATTGCTCACTTAACACTAAAACTACCGACATTGTATCCACTAAAATTTAGATATATTGAGACATATATTATAATATAATATATATTTTATAATATATAGTTATAGAGATAGGTATAGAGATATATTATATTTTATATATACATCTATATATTATATATAGATATATTAATCAAGAGGTGAAAAAGATGATTAATTAACTAATTTAGGTTTTATAAGGTAGAAGTGGAATATTTAGTGCATGGCTCTAATATCAATTTTGTAACATTCCGAAAAAATTGAGAACCGGTCATTTCGAGTGGCGTGATAGATTTAGTGTTAATGTATTTAAATATAACAAATTTAACACCGACAGCTCCAGTATTAATATACTATAATATAACAATTTTAACTTCGGTAGTTCCAGTGTTAATATATTTATATATTCACAGATTTAATTCCGGTAGTTCTACTGTTACTGTATTCAAGTATAACAAATACAATTCCAGTAGTTCCACTGCTAATATATTTAAATATAACAGTTTTAACACCGGTAGTTCTAAGGTTAAAACCATCTTCGATTACACTGTCCTAGACCATTTCTGTTTTCCAACAGTCACTGGGTGATTTCTATGGGGATCGTCGTCCTGAACACAAATCCGCCGACATAGTTTCTCTATCACTGTTTTCGTTTTGACACAATTTAAGAAAATATCCGTCGACAACGTGTGCCGACCGTTTTCCCGCTGCGACGCCATTGCTCGCCGAACCGGGCTCGTCAGTGCCGTAGCTGCGCATAATACTTTCGGGGGCCCTGAACGTCAATTAATCCCGTTGAGGGGGCATTTTTAAACCCTTTACTAACGTAGTGACAGTAGAAACAATTTGTTTGTTTTTTTATAGAGAGGAAATTACGCATACCCGCAAATGTGTTATGTTGCGGAGAATGTGGAGGGACAATGGTACATAACGGAAGGAGCACGTGGTTGGCAGGCCCGGGAATTCTTGGGGGTGAGGCCCAGCGATAGGAGTGCACCCGCACTGGGTAAAGTTTTTCCCTCGCTTGTGGATATGCAGACGATATATAAATAATTTTTCATAATTATTTACAAAGATTCGGAGGAAACTCTCACTTTATGTCACTCACACTTCCACAAAACATTGTATTTAATTATAGACATAATTTAAAAACACTTGCTGCTAACTGTCACTTGAGGTCACTGAAACATCCACAGTACATTGTATTTAATTGTCGAAATAATTTAAAAACACTTGCAGCTAACTGTCACTTGAGGTCACTGACACATCAACAAAACATTGTATTTAATTGTCGAAATAATTTAAAAACACTTGCAGGTAACTGTCACTTGAGGTCACTGGCACAACCACAAAACGTTGCATTTAATTGTCGAAATAATATAAAAACACTAGCAGGTAACTGTCACTTGAGGTCACTGGCACATCCACAAAACGTTGCATTTCATTGTCGAAATAATTTAAAAACACTTGCAGGTAACTGTCACTTGAGGTCACTGGCACATCCACAAAACGTTGCATTTCATTGTCGAAATGATTTAAAAACACTTGCTGGCAACTGTCAGTTTATATCACTGACACATCAACAAAACATTGTATTTAATTGTCGAAATAACTTAAAAACACTTGCAAATAACTGTCACTTGAGGTCACTGACACACCCACAAAACGTTGTATTTAATTGTCGAAATGATTTAAAAACACTTGCAAGTAACTGTCACTTGAGATCAGGGACACTTCCACAAAACATTGCATTTAATTGTTAAAATTATTTAAAATCACTTGTAGATCGTTGTTTAAACATATTAATATTATGGGACACATGCACTAATAATCACTGATTTAAGTTAGGACTGGCCAGGTATCGATAGTAAAGTCGAATCGAAAACGTAAATGTCATCCTGTCACTCAATCGTATAGGGCTTGGCGGGAGGTCTATAGTGGCGCGGCGCGCCGAACGAGCTGCTTATATAGTCTATCGCTGAACGCAGCGCATGCGCAGTACACCTCCATGGATAATTTTGAAAATTTTAATTATAACAATATTCGTGAATAATTTTTTAATGCAAATGGAATGATTATTGTTTAATAACGTGTTTCTGCTTATTTTTAACAAACTTTACGGCGGATAGACGTTATAAAAGTGAAGTTACGTCTGTTTATAATTAACAATTTACTTTCTAAAGCTTATACATATTTGATTTATAATATAGTACTTTTATTTTATTAATAAATGATATATTTTCAACTAGTTTGAATGAACTTTAAACAATCAATTAATGAACCAGGTCAATTATGAACCGACGTAACTTCACTCCTGTAATTTCTATTCACAATAAAATTGAAAACAAGATTCGCTTCAAACAATGAATAAGAAATATTTTATACGGAGTGTTGGCGATAAATCTTACCACCCTTTTTTCGTGAATGGTGAACATAAAAAAAAATCGGAAAATTTTTGTGGGTGTACGTAAGCAATCGGTCTACGGAATCTCACACTATTTGCAAAATAACATATTTGCGGGGTGTGCGTTAAGCATTTCCCCTCGATAAAAAAAATACAAAAATTGTTTTTTCTGCTACCACGTTAATAAAGGTGTTGAGAATGCCACTGAAGGGGATCCATTGATGTTCAGGGCCTGTGAAAGTATTATGCGTAGCTACGGCACTGGCGAGCCCGGTTCGGCGAGCGATGGCGACGTAGCGGGAAAACTGTCGGCACACGTTCTTGCCGGACAGTTTCTTCAATTGTGCCAAAACAAAAACAGTTATGACATTTTTCACCGATAGTTTTTTCTTCAGAAATGTCCGCAGAATCCACCAAGGTGTAGCAAAATTTGAACTAGCAATAGTATTATACGTAAAAATGCAAAGTTAATGCGGAGAGAAGTTCATGCATCCGCTCGTTTTAAGTTTACTACCATTAAAAAGCACGGAATATTATAACTTCTGACACCTGTATACTAAGGAAACACTCCTCTATTTTTTAAGACCAAGAAGAACCATCTACCGTTTTTAGTTTTCACGTAATACTAAGCTTCTTTCCCAAAATCCACCGTTGTTACGAAATCTGCTGTTTTTCGAAAACAGAATGTGATAGAGAAACTCCATTGGCGGATGCGTGTTTGGGGATCTCTATAAGTTGATCGAAAATGGCTATTGGAAAACAGAAGAAAGTTTTAAATTTGTTGGACAGTGTTACTACTCCACAAACCATCGTCCTATAAGTTCCTCCTCTCGTCTGTCGCTTTGTTACAACAGAAGAAATAAAATCGATGAATACAGGAAGAAAGACGATTCGTTCGCACGTTTCTGCAATGTACTCCACTGACCTGCGAGGAACATTCTTCTACGAGCGACTATCGGGTCATGCGCTAATAATAGTGCCTTTGATATTAAAATAACTCCGTGACGCGACATCATTGGTCCATTCGTAGATCACGGCCAAGGATACTTGGGGGTATCTCGTGAAAACTCCTTCCCTCGAGTGTCTTAACCCTAGGATGCATAATGCGGACGCTTTATGCACCTAACTGAATATTTATGGCGGCAACTTTCTTCCGGTGAAGGTAAACAAGCTGGGGAAATTATTTGCAAAATTTTCATAGACCTTTTTCTGAAGACAAAGCTGTTTTGTTGTATATATTCCATCATAATTTTTTTTAATAATATAAGTTTGTATAATAATTAATAATTTAATTTAATTAATTGTATAATAATATAATAATTATAGTTTGTTAACCCTTTGAGGACTACTGACGCATATATGCGGTCTGAGAAAAAATCTGATTATAGTTTATCGAGGCATGCATGCAGGATTAGAATTGAAAAATTGAAATATAACCGTTGAAATATGATTACGCAAATAGTAATGTATAATTTGAATACATTAACACTGGAACTTTCTGATAAAAAAATAGTTTTTGATCGCCAAATAAATGATTATCTTCAATACTCAAAAAATTTTCCGCCCGCAAAGGGTTACAAAATGAAAATGAAGAGATTCTGAAGCTGGTTACTGCGAAATTCCACAGTTAGGAGAGAGAGCGTCAAGTACTTGGAAAGCGAACGATTTTATTTATGCAAAACTTGAATAATATTGAGTTCCGTTGCTATACGATCTTCTTCTATTTCTTCATTAAGATATTCGCAATTAACAAAGATTTTATCTTCATAATTAAAGGTCGTGGTTTTTTATCTTAAAAATTTTCCTCGAACAATTAAAGTTTCCTAGTATAAGATTATAATTTTTAAGATTCTATGTAAATCCTCATACTATGTTATAAAAACTAATTTAGTTCGAAAACATGTATTTACTTTCTCTATTAGTTTATTTATTTTTATATAAGAATAAAATTATCTTCATAATAAATGAAAATGAAGCATGCTGCTGCAGAATTCTCTACTTAACGAAAGAACTTTGAAGTACTTGAAAACTGGAATAACTTTATTTACACAAAACTTGAATAATAGCGAGAATAACACAAAATCGCTTAACGAAGAGATGTTCGTTTTCTGACAATCTGTTAAGATGTGAAAGACTTTGATCACTGAAACTGAAAACTTGAATGACAATGAAAAACTGCAGAATTTCTCGGATGTTTGAGACAGACTCTGTCGGATTTAAAAAGACTTGAAGATTTATCCCCGGCAAGTTCGTTATCGCGATTTCAGGTATCACAGGGAGATTCTTAAAGAACGCTTTAACTTCGTCTCGCCGCGGACGAAAGTGCCGAGCATTACGTAATTAGATACTAGGCGAGATAATTGCAGATAATTCGCAGAAGCTTTTACTCTCACGTCTGCGGGCTAATTTTCCGAGCTAATCTGTACTCCTACCGTGCGAGTGAATTAAGTTTAATTATTCCAGACTACATTCCGCACTTACGATTAAATTAATCATTAGAATAATTGCCACAATATTATCACTACCGGGATATTAATCGCGCATTGCACCTCGCAAATTGGCCTCTAATAAAGCGCGGGAAAAATGTCGACGAAAAACGACGATACTCAGGCTACTTTATATTATTTTTGAAAAGTATCAATTTTTTTAGTATATTTTTATCGCTGATTAAATTAGGCATTTATTAGGTGTTCGAAATTATTTTTTTATTAACAGTAAACCTACCTTTATATCTTTATATCTGTTATATTGAAATATACGAAATAAGTACTTTGGAAAAAGAGCTTTGAAGAGGTGAAAAAGATGATCAGTTAAGTAATATTTGTTTTATACGATTGACCTAAAATATTTAATGACGAGTTGCCCAATCAATTTGGGGAATTTTGAGAAAAAATCAGAAAACGGTCATTTGACCGCCATTGCAGATTTAGCGTTAATGTCGGAAAATCCTTATTTTTCTAAAGTATTAATTGTTTTCATCAATTTTTATTGCCAATTAAATTAGGATTCTATGAAGTGAACGATGGATGTCTGAAAATGTTTGTATTCGAAGACTTCAATATGTCTGAAAGGGATTTAAGTACAGAATATTGAAATATTGCCGACGGTAATTAAATTTAATGGCAGTAATGGAAATGTCTGAAAATTGCGATATGCAGACATTGAAATATCGTTTCAGAAAGGATTCATTGCAGTGATCATTAACAAATGACTGAAGATTATGATATTCAGAATTTCAGAATTCTCTGAATCGCCACGAATCCGTCGAAACAGTAAAAATGAATCGAATTAGATAAAAATGAGTATTGAAAAGGTCAGAAGCTGCAAGATAAATCGCGACGACCTGCAATTCTACGTTTTCAGAGAATTTGTCGTTCCATGAATATCACCGGAAGTGCTGTCAGATCGATCTTTAAGCTGCTATTCTGGTTTCTCGTCATCTTCACCTGTCCCTTTTTCGTCTCGTTTTCAATAAGACAAATGGAGCTCGTCCGTCGTTCTATCGCGTCGCGACATTCAGATCTGAAGCTTGATGAAGGACTGCAATTTTGCGGATGATATTCGCCAGCGAAAACGAAAAGGCGAGAAGCGAAATTAAATTTAAAAGAAGAACAGAGCAAATCTAATAAAACTATCCTCGCAGAATTCTTATAAATTCATTTAAATTGTAGGTCATTATATCAAATCTATAAAATTATCGCAAATTTAATAAAACTCTCACAGAATTCTAATAAATTTATTTAAATTGTAGTTAATTACATGAAATCTATAAAATTATAGCAAATCTAATAAAACTATCCCCACAGAATTCTAATAAATTCATTTAAATTGTAGTTAATTACATGAAATCTATAAAATTATAGCAAATCTAATAAAACTATCCCCACAGAATTCTAATAAATTCATTTAAATTGCAGTTAATTATATCAAATCTATAAAATTATAGCAAATCTAATAAAACTGTCCTCACAGAATTCTAATAAATTCATTTAAATTGTAGTTAATTATATCAAATCTATAAAATTATAGCAAATCTAATAAAACTATCCTCACAGAGTTCCAATAAATTCATTTAAATTGTAGTTAATTATATCAAATCTATAAAATTATAGCAAATCTAATAAAACTATCCGCACAGAATTCTAATAAATTCATTTAAATTGTAGTTAATTGTATCAAATCTATAAAATTATAGCAAATCTAATAGAACTATCCGCACAGAATTCTAATAAATTCATTTAAATTGTAGTTAATTATATCAAATCTATAAAATTATAGCAAATCTAATAAAACTGTCCTCACGGAGTTCTAATAAATTCATTTAAATTGTAGTTAATTATATATCTACAAATAGGAGAAATATATTCTACAAAAATGTAAAAAACGACAAATCTTTCACCTTTTAATATAAATTGCAAATTTTAATATTCTCGTTGCATTATAATAGAAAGAATTTGATTACGAAATAATTAAAATTCCTAGTCTCATTTATGGGAAAAAATAAACGACAGTTTTGCAGCGGTGAATTTTGAATGGAGTTATCAAAAAATTCGAGTTTGAGCAGCGGTGAGATTTTTTAAAAAAAGGAACAATTACAAAATTCTGTTCCTTTTTTAATGACACGCGCAAACGATAAGAGCCATGATATTTTTGATACATAAGAAACCTCATCGAGACCCTTGAACTTGCTAGAAGAAGACCTTGAACCGCGAGTATCAGAAACCCAGACACGAGCGATCCTCTTCGTTACGAACGAGCTATCTTCTCGGATCGGAGATTAATATTATCATGCCAACGCGTTGATAAAACCCCAGAGCAAACTTCCACATCGCTGAGATCCGAGGAGAATGAAAATTCTTCCGTTTTATGGCCACTTTGGACCGTTTTTCCGCATTTCGTATGAGCGCTGAGGCTGAACTTTTGGGACTTATTCGAAAGTTGTAGTATTTAACTGGAATTTTTGGAAATTTTTAACTGTTTTGGAATCGAATGTAGTTGGAAAAATCAATGATATCATTGGGTTCAATCAAGTTTGTTTAAAGGCACGATTTTTCAAATTTTTAGTTCGGAGGAATTCTGTTGAAAGCTTCAATTTTCCAGATTTTTATACTTGAACTCTGTTGATGGGTTCAACTTTGCAAAATTCAGACTTGCGGTACGCTGTTAAACGGTTTAGTTACCCATATTTTTAGATTTCAACAACTCTGTTAAAAGGTTCAATTTTTCCAATTTTATATTCGGTAAATTCTGTTAAAGGGTTTAATTATGCAATTTTTGGAAATTTTTAACTGCTTTGGAATTTAATGTAAGTGGAAAAATCAATGATATCATCGGGTTTAATCAAGTTTGTTCAAAGGTACGGTTTTTCAAATTTTTAGATCAGCGGAATTCTGTTCAAAGCTTCAATTTTTCAGATTTTTATAATTCAACTCTGTTGAAGGGTTCAACTTTGCAAAATTCAGACTTGCGGTACTCTGTTAAACGGTTCAATTTTCCAGATCATTCGATTTGATTACCTCTGTCAAAACGTTTAATTTTTTTAATTTTAGATTTGGGGCAATTTATTAACGGTTTAGTTTCTCATATTTTTAGATTTCAAAAACCCTATTAAAAGGTTCAATTTATCCAATTTTATATTCCGGGAAATCTGTCAGAGTTTAATATTTTAAATTTTAGATTTGGGGAACTTTATTAACGGTTTAGTTTCTCATATTTTTAGATTTCAAAAATTCTATTAAAAGGTTCAATTTTTCCAATTTTATATTCCAGGAATTCTCTCAAAGAGTTTAATTTTTAAGTTTTAGATTTGGGGAACTTTGTTAACGATTTAGTTTCTCATATTTTTAGATTTCAAAAATTCTATTAAAAGGTTCAATTTTTCCAATTTTACATTCGGGGAATTCTGTTAAAGGGTTCAATTTTGAAATTTTTAAGCTTTGAACAGCTCTGTTAAATGTTCAATTCTGTATCACTTTTGGGAGATTAATCATCGAGTGCCATTTTTGGTAGCCCTACTATCTATAAATGGTAAAATTCGAAAAGGCAAGCACGATTGACGATTTATTTCGTCGGTTCGATTCTAGAATGCAATTATTCTGGCAGGGTTCAAAAGGAACGTTCAAGAAGAGATGCAGAACCGCTAAATGTTTTCGGAGCACGTGCTATTTTCAGTCTGCTAACCAATTGTGCGTGCAGCGAGTTCTGCGTTGATGCATCATCGTCGGTGCATCGTAAATTGACTCGGCAGCTAGTCGGGGAGGAATATCCGAGAAAATTGAGCGAACACATGACGATTAACCATGGGAAAAAAACGACAGAGTTGGTGGGACAAATTTGACGCGGTAAAAGGTGCCATTAAATATCCGTAAAGTGCATCATTTGCACTCTATTATTTTTGCGAATCGTAATTCGTTAAATTATCAGATAACGCTCTGTTTTTAATTGTTTTAATTTCATAAATGTTTTCGTAAAGAGCGAAAGTGCTAGAGAAATTATCCTTTTTGTTATACAAACCACATTAAAATGGGAGATTTTTTATTAATTTAGCAGAAGAAAGAATCTTTTTTTAATGAGACTCTTGTAAAGTTATTTCTCAGCCTCTGAATTTTTAAAAATGTTATTTTCTAATGTGAAATATATTTTCAAATGTAAAATACATCTTTAATTAATGAGACAAGTAGTAGACAATTTAGCCAGCTCCAGAGGACTGTTAAAAATTCTTATCTTTCGTGCATCCTTAGCATCTATTCATTTTTATGTACTGTAACTTAGTAATTATAAAAAAATTCCCTGTGAAAAACCTCCTTCCAAGTCTTTAAATATTCAACAGTGTACTTATTCAAAAATTCTTCCCACACATAACGAATAAAAAGTATTTTTCGAATTTTAAAATCTTCTAGAAAAACCAATACCACAATTAATCCCCCAATTGTTAATTAAAGCTTTCAAATATAAAATATATCTGTAATTAATGAGAGAATTAGTAAAAAAAATTACCCAGTTCAAGAGGACTGTTAAAAATTCTTAATCTTTGTGCATTCTTAGTATCTATTCTTTTTTATATACTATAACTAATTAATTATAAAAAAAATTCCCTCTGAAAAGCCTCCTTCCAAGTTTTCAAATATTCAACAATCTGTTTCTTAAAAAATTCTTCCCATACATAACGAGTAAAAAGTATTTTCCTAATTTTAAACTCTTTCGGAAAAATCAATGCCACAATAAATCTCCTTAATGTTAATTAAATCTTTCAAATATAAAATATATCTGTAATTAATGAGAGAATTAGTAAAAAAAATTACCCAGTTCAAGAGGACTGTTAAAAATTCTTAATTTTTGTGCATGCTTAGTATCTACTCATTTTTATGTACTATAACTTAGTAATTATAAAAAAATTCCCTCTGAAAAGCCTCCTTCCATGTTTTCAAATATTCAACAACATAATTCTTCAAAAATTCTTCCCACACATAGCGAATAAAAAGTATTTTCCTAATTTTAAAATCTTCTAGAAGAACCAATACCGCGATCACTCCCCCGATCGTTAATTAAATTGAATAATTCAAGCAGCAAAGTATTACAATTTCCTTACAACCTCGTTCTCCAGAGTGCACAGCAGCCACTTCACAAATCTCCACCACCCATTTCCCATCGTCCTCTCCCTTTTCCCCGTCGATTTCTACAAAGCAGGGAAGATTTTCAATATTTAAACAACGCCATTCCCCGTTGCCGGCTCAAAGAAACCGATCTCGTTATGTTTCGCCTCGTTATTCCTAATTGAGAACGGAATAATTTTCCCTTTATTCCCTAGTCACATCGCGGCATCTCCTCCGGCTTCACCGATCGGTTTCAGACGCGTCGTTATTTCTGCCGGTCTTTATCGGCGCTCTTAAGAAACGAGAAGAGGAATAAAAGGCGGATAGATCGAGAGAGAGAGAAAGGGGAAAAGGGAAAAAAGTGAAAGAAAAGAAAAAAGAAAGCAAGAGAGAAAGGGAGACAGAGAATGACAGAAGGAGAGAGTTTGAAACAGTTACAAAGGGGAACGCAATTAGCTGCGATGAAGCGAGACCTTTGACGTGCCGCCGCCTTTAATCGATCATTTAGCGGCCTTAATGTCGTTTCCAACCGAGGCCGCTCGGGTTTGGCATACTTTGCGCTATGTGGTGAGCTTTAGTTGTTGTTTTAACCCCCATCACGGCTGTATTTGTGCGAGATACGTCGATGGTGATTGAAGATTTTGCTCTTGAACGGGAGGAGTTATTAACACTAGAACTACCGAGCCAGTTAAAATGACCGGTTCACAATTTTTTCCAAAAATTCTCCAGGTTTACTGGAGTGTCATGGAGCAACAGCTATCTCATAACACATAAATTGCGGAATCAATCGTCGCTCTCACCTATTTATTTCCCTTTTTTCAAAGCACTTATTTAACATATTGAAATATAATATATTTAACGGTGGTAATTCTGGTATTAAAATTTGGTAACTATGGTTAGTTTTAGTATTTGTAGCAGAGACGATTTAATTTACAGCTAACTGAATAATTTATCGGCATGAAAATTTCCCTTGCTATGAAAGTACCTTAAAATCAGTAGATAGCTAATTTTCTAAAATTAGTTCCTTATTGTTCTAGTTTTCCTAAAATAGCATTTTCTACTATTTCTTCAGCAGTATGCAAATAGAAAATATTTTCTTAATTAGTCAGAGAGTTATTCTACTTCTAAATGTGTCCGCAGAAAGCCTTAAAACAACACGCCACCCTTTCGGAATTCCTTCCGCAAGAAAAAACAGAAAGCAACCCCGGCACTTAAAAAATGCCTTTCTCTTTATGAAAAATACCAGAAAATAAGCTGTCGCGCGTCCACAACCATGGACAACCATTACATCGAAGAAATCTATCGGATTTACAGAGTAATCAATGGATATCGGTTCTCCAGCCGCGCCGCGGTACCAAACGCTCTCCAAGAGGAACAAACGACTATTCCACGGCGCAAACGAGATGCACCAGGATAAATTCGATCCCGAAGGAATGCCGTCGACCATGAGACAAGCATGGGGAGGAGAGCAGAAGAGACGATAAGAAAAATCGAGAAGGATTCGACGCTCCCGCTGTTCTCCGGGTGGAGCAACATCGGGCGAAAGTGAGGACGATGCGGATCGGCCTTGAACCTACCAGCAGGATCGGTGATCTCATCCGTGAATGCATCCTGATAAAGGACGTGGGTGTCCTCGTGAAAGAAGGCGACGGGTTTCCGAGATTATCAGGACGCCAGGAGGAAGAATACGCGCGACGGCTTTCTTATTTCGCCGGGGCTCTTTCGATGATTCGGCTGAATAACTCGTCATCGATAAATTGAGTGTTAATGAGGGGAGAGATACCGATGATAGACGGAATGTCTGTTAATTGCGGGACAACTTTTTTTTTCTTAATCTATCGTGTTTCATTATATAGGATAATTAAATGTTTGTAGAAAAGTTTGTTTTGGAGGACCACTGTTGAGAGAGATAAATTCGAGAAGTTGAAAAGATATTAGTTAACCCATTGCGCTACAATTGGTTTTTTAATCAAACTTCTCTGATTAAGAGATATTTATTTAACACTAGAACTACCGGCGTTAAATCTATCATATTTAAAAATATTAAATAAGTATTTTGAAAAAAGGGGAATTAAGAGGTGGAAACCTTGATCGATTCGGCAATTTATGTTTTATAAGATGGACGTAGAATATTTATTCTATGACTCTCATATAAATTTGGAGAATTTTTGGAAAAAATTGTGTACCAGTCATTTTGACTGGTATGATAAATCTAGTGTTAAATAAGTACTTTGAAATGGAGGAATCAAGAGGCGGAAACGATAATCGATCCGGTGACTTATGTTTTTTAAGATGGAGATAGAATATTTATTCTAAGACTCTTCTATAAACTTGGAGAATTTTTAGAAAAAATTGTGTACCAGTCATTTTGACTGGTTTGGTAGTTCTAGCGTTAATGTGATTTATTTCGTGAGATATACAATAGAATGAATTGTTTCGATAAGAATGCTTGTCAGCGGTTTGCTTTATTGACTGCAAGTGTGACATTCGAGGTGACTCAAGAATTGTAGGAAAAACATTATCACGATGCAAAGGGTTGACTAATAGAAATTTCCATAACTAAAATACTTGCAAATGACTTACAAAATAGCTGTCTTCCTAATCAGCTCACCCTGGACAATTTCAACTCACCTGTAACAAAAAATAAGATAAAATAGATTAGATAAGATTCTCTTGCACCGTGAAATATTGACTAATTTGTCATCTGTGTCGAAAAAATTGCACATCCTTACAATCATGCAATTTTTCTGCATTTCCGTGCGTATCTTCCAAAATATAATCTGTTTACTTCCTCCAGTAAAAATAACAGCCGCCTTACTTCCAAAATACAAAATAATTTATGCAAATACGTATAAAAATGTTGACTTTCCAAATTATTTCTTCAAAAATAAGAAACAAGTTACACCTACACCCTTTATTTCCAACCTATTCATCTTCTCTTATATATAAAAATGAATATTTGTTTGTTTGTTGAGGTTTTCTTTCGCTAACTTTTCTTCTGCATTTATTTCTAGATTAGATTTTTAGTTCTTAAGTGCCCCGTAACGTGTGAATGTTTGACAAACTATTAGGCTGGTAAGAAATTAATGTCGGTCTTCAAGTTTTCAAACTTTGGCGCTTAATTCCAAGATTGCCGTTCATTTGAATCTGTTTGTCTTCCTATATCATTTTAGAAAACAAAATGTTATTAAGAAACTTGTTTCTGGTTGGGAAAAATGTGTAAATTTTAATGGAATTTATTTTGATTAAAAAAACCTATTCCCGTTCTCAAAATGAGTATTTACAGATAAAGTTTGAAAACCGACATTTATTTCCTACCAACCTAATAACTGGTTTAAAAGATGGAACTATTAGGGAGACCGGAAAGAAATGTCGTTTCTCCAGATATTTTGTTCAAAAACTAATTGATTTTTATCGATCCGTCTTTGAAAATTTACACACTAGATGACAAAAGGTTGTCGATGACGAGGGTAATTACGCCATTCATTAAAAATAAAAACTTGTTACAAATTCATTTGTTTGAGTTTAATATAAGAAATGACATTACTTTCCGGTCCCCCTAATATTTCTTATTTTATGTGCCAACTGTATTCTTTGCAATAAAGGTTATTATTATTATTATTATTATATTATAAAAAAAATATTGTGTATCCAAGAGCACTTCAATAAAAAAAATGAGCTCAGAATTGTTATACCGAGTTCTCTTTAAATTAATTTTTGTAGGCGTAGCAGCGCGCGCAGTTTAAAAATAAAATCATATCCCCGTGGTCAGAAAAATCCCAAAAACAGCAATTCCCAACAAAGACCTTCTACAAAGCATCTAAAACCAACAATCTACAATTACCCAGTCAATTTCCATTGCAACAATTCACCCACACTCAGCCACAAAAGAAACCGTAACGCAAGGGATAAAAAAACGCTCCTCCGCAATGAGAAAAAAAAAATAAAAACCCCGTCAACAGCCATAGATACATCTCCGTCGAAAACGTCTCTGAATGTCCGCATTATACTCCCAAGTCAAGGCAGACATTCCTTGCTATCTCATCGGGATATTGTACAAGGTTTCCCCCTCCCCCATTTCCCCGGTGTCTGAAACTGTCGAGGGGGACAATAGTGAGGTTCTGTGCAAGCAGTGGGTGTTCATTGTTGAACGACGTTGCTGAGAATCGAGGAGAAAAGGTACCTCGAGAGAGGGAGAGAGAGAAGAGAGAGGACGAAGGGGGCCATCGACAAAGAGAGGACGTCGACGCTGGAACACGCCCGATAGGGCACAAGTGCAACAGAATGCGTCGTTCGCACTTGAGCACTCGAGGGCTACTCGTCTGATCAGTGTTTGCAGTTATTAACGGCGAAGATGTTTTCTAATTTCGAATTAAAGAGGGCGCTGCCGTCGTGGGAAGTTCTTGGTGGTTGATCTTGTGGTTAGATATGGAAATCTTGGGGAAAGATGGTGGTTTAACCGTTTGAGTCCCAGGGGGTATTGAAAAAACACTGTCGAAGAATCCCAAACAGCGCAACCGCGCTTTCTCTAAACGAGTACGAAAAGACCCAAGCAGCGCGATAGCGCTTGTTTTATTTTACGTCGAGAAATACCAAGCGGCGTGACAGCGCTTTGTTTATTTTATATCGACAATGCGTAGTCTGCAGCACCGAAAATGCAATAAAAAGATCACATTTAATTTGCGTGCGATGTAAAAAAGGAATTCGTCCAATATGTTTTGATAAACACCGACGTTACAAATTATAAGTGTTACTCTCCATTTAAATTGTTTGTTCATGACACAAAAATATTGTTAATTTGAAATTCGTTATTTTATAAAATGCATATGTATTATTACATATGCATACTGTAAAATTTATAAATATTTCAAGTTTTGTTCGATAAGAATGATTGAGAAGATAACAATGAAATAAAAATTTTCATTTTGTAATGTATTGTTGCATTATTATAGTATTATTCTACCTATTGTAAAATGTACTATAATTGTAGCTATATAATACGTATTTTAATTGTATACTATAATACGTATAACTATTGTAAAATGACATAAAATCTCAACAGCGCGATCGCGCTGCTTGGGACTCAAACGGTTAACGCTGGAGGTAGAAGGTAGTGGAAATGAGTGATTCGTAATTTGTTCAAAAATTCGTCCACACTTGTAGGATAACCATACGGTAAATATTTCAATTCTATGTTGTAAAATATAAATTAGTTAAGTTATTCGGCTTCTTTGCCGCTTGATTGCTCTCTTTTAACCCCTTGCTAACGATTTCTCTTGTGACTGCCTCCACAGTAATTGAAAATTAAATTGCTAAAATAAAAATGTGTCAGTTATTCCTGATATATTTGAGAGTGGAACGCAATATGAATAACATAGAAATAATATTATCATGTTGCGTTCCACTGATATTTTCAATTTCATAATTTCTGAGAAGCTTCGAAATTTCCATTTCCTGTTGTTGCAGGGCAAAGGGTTAAGGTTTCTGCTTTGCGAAAATGTGATTTTAACAGAAAAAGTTTCGGTAAAAAAGATGAAATTAGCAAAACAGCGATGGAGTTCGACGTGTTAAATTGTGAGTTCTTTAACGGAGAATTTAGCTGTTAAATAAATATGTAAATATAAAAAAATATTTGACCTTGAGAAACACATTATAAAGTTTTGAAAGTGAAGTTTAACGTTTTTGGGGATGGAATTTTATGGTTGAAGGTTTAGAATTTGCAAGTTTCTTATGTTACGATGTTATTAATTTACATGATGCAGCAGAGAAAGTCGATTAACAATGGAGACACGGTAAAACTGTCTTATGGTGTTAAGCGTTAATTGTATAAATATTTCTGCAATTATGCAAAGGAACTAATTTCTGTATTGTATTATGAATTTAAGAGTCTTAATTACAGGTTTCTAAGACACAATGATTGTCTCCGGAACCGACAACCAAACGAAGAGGATCTCCTCAGAAAATTAATTAGCGTCGGGGCGTTCTTCCACTGCTAATTGTTCACTGAATTTTCTTAAACCTGACAAATCTTTCGTTCTCATAAATGCGAGACGAGACGGTAATTAACCCCTTGCCTCACGACTTCTTTTGAATCTTGATACCATAATTATGCATTAATTTGTTGAAACAGAAAATTCGTAATTACTTTCAGCTGTATTGCAAATGTTAACATACCTCTCATTAGGAAATACAGAAGAATTACAAAGAAATAAGAATTTATAAACAAACGTAAATAAAAATTTCCATACAAAATATTCGCACAGAAAAAATTGATTAATTAAAATGCTCGCATTATACAAAATGTATTGAAATAATAATTAAAGAATTCTATACATAATAATTAAAGAATTCATTAACATATTCCAATTTCAATGCGTGAAAATGCAATATGCAGAGTTTTAATGCAAAAAAGATTTTATGCAGAACTTTGTATTCTTCAACAGTTTTCTATTTTTAAGAACACACCATTCTTATCCATATTCCACGACGCGATATTACAAAACAAGGGCATAAAGTGACTCGCAATTAAAACATGTAATTTAATAAAGATTTTAATTAAAATCAAATTGAAGTAGAAAATAATCCTCAAGACTTCTTTTGATCCTTAAATCCAAATTTTCTCCAATACATCCTTCCAGTATCATAATTCAAAGAAATTTGCAATTTTAATCATTCTTCCGAATCTTCATCAGAGTCAAATTAATTCCGATATAATTTCATACGAGATGGGAAATCCCAAAAGACAGAAATCTCGTTGGAATCCAAAGCTTGAAAGCTTTAAAATCCACCACCGTCACGAAACTCAAAATACCTCATGCCGTACATCGAATAATCCGATCTCATCGTGCAAACAGCCAGTAATTTAGATTCTATCTCCAAACAATGGCGCCGTTAAGGAACTGCCACGAATAAACAATTCCGCGTTCGCGCGAAGAAATATCTTCCGGCGTGGTCTTCGACGTTATCGCGGCCGTAAAGCAGTTCAGGGAGGAAGACGAAGAGGGGAGACACGAAACTCATGGAAAAAGGGACGCAGAAAAGTCGTACGTTGTTTCATTCGGCGAACGACTTTGGCACAAGGCCGCGAACGCTGCCAGGATTTCGCCAAGTCCACGACCTATATTTCTTATTGTCTGTTTCAGCGATGGCGAGGCAGCGAGCGGGAGAGAGGGGGAAGAACAGTGACTGAGAGTGAAATACAGATATGGTGGAAGAAAGAGAAGTAATGTGACTGAGAGCGAAAGGAAGAGTGAGCGAGAGACTGAGAGAGTTGAAGAAAGAGAAATATAATGACTGAGAGAGCGAGAGATAGAGAGAGCGAGGGGTTGGGAGTCCGAGAGAAGGAGAGAACGAAAGACTGAGAGAGAATGAAAGACTGAGAGTGAACGAAAGTGAGAGAAAGAGCCTGAGAGTGAACGAGGGTGAGAGCAAGGGACTGAGAGTCCGAGAAAAAGAGGGAACGATAGACTGAGAGAGAATAAACGACTGAGAGTGAAAGAAAGTGAGAGCAAGAGACTGAGAGAGCGGAAGAAAGAGAAATAAAGTGACTGAGAGTGAGAGAGAAAGGGAGAGCACGAGAATGAGACTGACAGAGTAGGGAGAGCAAGAGACTGAGAGTGAGAGAGAAGATGTGAGCGGGAGATTGAGAAAGTGGAAGTAAGAGAAATAAAGTGACTGAGAGAGCGAAAGATAGAGAGTCCTAGGGTTTGAGAGTCCGAGAGAAGGAGAGAACGAAAGACTGAGAGTGAAAGAAAGTAAGAGAAAGAGCCTGAGAGTGAACGAGAGTGAGAGCAAGGGTCTGAGAGTCCGAGAAACAGAGAGAACGATAGACTGAGAGTGAATGAACGACTGAGAGTGACAGACAGTGAGAACAAGAGACTGAGAGAGCGGAAGAAAGAGAAATAAAGTGACTGAGAGTGAGAGAGAAAGGGAGAGCACGAGAATGAGACTGACAGAGTAGGGAGAGCAAAAGACTGAGAGTGAGAGAGAAGAAGTGAGCGGGAGACTGAGAGAGTGGAAGAAAGAGAAATAAAGTGACTGAGAGAGCGAAAGATAGAGAGAGCATGGGACTGAGAGCCTGCGAAAAAGAGAAATAAAGCGACTGAGAGTGTGAGAGAAAGCGAGAGCAAGAGACTGAGAGTGAGAGTGAGAGAGAAGGGAGAGCAAAAGACTGAGAATGAGAGAGAAAGGGGAGCAAGAGACTGAGAGCGAAAGAAAGATCGACCAAGGAACTCAGAGAATAAAAGGAGGACAAAGACTGAGAGCCCGAGAAAAAGAAAAAATACAAGACTGAGAGCGAAAGGAAGAGAAATAAAGTGACTGAGAGTTCCAGAGAAAGGGAGAGCGAGAGACTGAGAGCGAATGAAAGAGTGACCAAAGAACTGAGATAGAAATGAGGTGGCTGAGAGTGAAAGAAAAAGAGACGGAGAGCGTGAAAAAAGAAAAATAACGTAACTGAGAGTTAGAGAGAAAGTGACAGCAAGAAGCTGAGAGGTAATGAAAAAAAAGAAAGAGATTTAATCTCCAAAGCAATCATCGCAGGATATTGAGCTTATTTAAGTCAAATTAAGTTCAAAAAGAGTGAAAATGATGATCCCAAAGTTCGAGAAAGGTGGCTAGGAGCCAATTAAACGCAGGTGGAGACCCCGTGAGTTTACGAGGATGTCTCGATGAAGAACAAGTTACACGTGTGCGGTGAACATCTCGTGTCGAAATCATTGGACGATGTCATTAACGACTACCGCTACCAGGAATATCGTGCCAAGAAGAGGGATCATTGGACGAGGATTGAATCTCGTGAACTCTCGTGCCAGAAGCCAGAGATGCTACTCGGTTTGGCTTTGAGTTATCGGGGAAAGTGATGGGTTTGATTGCTGGTAGTTGGGTGTTAGTTGTGACTTCGGTGTTTCACAGAGGCAAGATGCACGATTTTGGGATTCCACGTTTAATTGTAGGTGCTAGGATGAAGCTGATCTCTTATGTGGCATTTTGGAATTACTGGTTCGAGGATAAACAATATTTAAACGTAAAAAATTGCTTCCAGAAGGATAAATATAACTATATTCAACTTTCATCTTCTTTCTATTCATCACAACATCAACAAAAATTCATCAGCTACGCTTCCATAAAACATATCAAATTCCCTTGAAACCTGACATAAACATCGTTTCTAAATAACCAAATATCCCAGGAAAAAGGCCCACAACAGATTCCAACCCTATTCATCTTCGTCCCTCTGAAAATGACTACCAAAAACTGCATCAAACTCCCTAGAATCCCTTCAAACCATCGCCCACGCTCCTCGCCCAAACCCAGATTTCCCATCGCCGCCATCAATTTCCCCTGACCGAAATTTCCACCGGCAAGATCGGCAATCGGGAAGCGGAACCGTCGGAGATCCCGGCATATCGTAACCCTTACCGCCGTGCATTTCTATCCCGATTCCGTCAACGGAATCTCCCGAAGAAGCTCAAGAACGTGACCGGGAAGTTTGCGGGAAATTCTCCGTCCATGGAAGCCGGGGAATCGAGTCCGATACGAGCCACGGAGGAGTTCAACTGCGAAGAAGGAGACGGAGTGGAAGGTAGAGCCGAGGAGGAGGTGGAGGAGGGGGAGAAGGAGAATCGAGAGTGACCTGGTTACCCTTAAGAGGACCTTGCTACCTCGTGCAGGAGCTGGCTATCGGGTTACCAGTCCTCTGTTACGAGAATGCACGACACCGTTCTCTTTTGGACGGTTTCTTTCGCTGGGCTTTAACCGAAGGGTGCACCTGACTCGGACTTAACCGAGACCCAAGCCAAATCTCATTTTTTTTGTGTGGAAGGTCTTCCAAAAATTGTTGTCTTCCGTTTAGATGGAGAGGAAGAGGTATGGCAGCTTTTTAGCCACTGAAACACTTACCGCGACCTTCGGATGACATTGAGACTTAACTTAAGCCTAATCAAAATTTTTTTTTATGTGTAGCAGATGTACCGAAAAGTCTTTTCTTCCGTTTAGACGGAGAGGAAGAGGTATGTCAGCTTTTTAGCCACTGAAACACTTACCGCGACCTTCGGATGACATTGAGACTTAACTTAAACCTAATCAAAATTTTTTTTTATGTGTAGCAGATGTACCGAAAAGTCTTTTCTTCCGTTTAGACGGAGAGGAAGAGGTATGTCAGCTTTTTAGCCACTGAAACACTTACCGCGACCTTCGGATGACATTGAGACTTAACTTAAACCTAATCAATTTTTTTTTAATGTGTCGGAGATGTACCGAAAAGTATTTTCTTCCGTTTAGATGGAGAGGAAGAGGTATGTCAGCTTTTTAGCCACTGAAACACTGACGGCGACCTTCGGATGACATTGAGACTTAGCTTAAACCTAATCAAATTTTTTGTTATGTGTGGGAGATGTACCGAAACGTCTTTTCTTCCATTTAGATGGAGACGAAGAGGTATGGCAGATTTTTAGCCGCTGAAACACCGACGGCGACCTTCGGATGGCATTGAGGCTTAACCGAGACCTAATCCAAATTTTCTTTTCTTATGTGTGGGATATTTTCCAAAAACTCCCGTCATATAGATGTAGGCGACGAGATACGTGAGCTTCTTAGCCATTGAAACCCTGAAGGTGATCTTCGGCTGACACTGAGACCTAACTCAGAAGTAACCGAGGCATAATCCACATCTTATTTCTTTTATGTCTGAGAGATTTTCCAAAAATTCCCTCTCCTAGGCGGAGGCGATGAGATATAGAAGATTTTTAACCCCTAAAACTCTGACGGTGACCTTCGGCCGACATTGAGACCTAACTCAGAAGTAACCGAGGCCTAATCCACATCTTATTTATTTATTTCCAAAAAGAGAGATTTTCCAAAAAGTCCCCTCACCTAGGCGGAGGCGATGAGATATAGAAGATTTTTAACCCCTGAAGCTCTGACGGTGACCTTCGGCCGACATTGAGACTTAACTCAGAAGTAACCGAGAGCTAATCCACATATTTTTTTTTATGTCTCAGAGATTTTCCAAAAATTCCCTCCCCTAGGCGGAGGCGATGAGATATAGAAGATTTTTAACCCCTGAAACTCTGACGGTGACCTTGGGCTGCTTTAGGACTCAGACCTAACCGGAACCTGAGATAAAATTTAGTTTCAGCGCTTATACGAAATTCAAGTTCATTTCGATTTCCCATTTCTCAATATTCCCTTGAAAAAAAAAAAAACTGTACTACATATTTAATTTAGCAATTTTAAAATATCAAGTGCACCTGCAAAGAGGCCTGTGACTCATAGTAATGCTCGGTTCAACAAATTAAAAGGATTTAATGTTTCCTATTGTAATGCTAATACGTACAGTGAAACATTTAAAAAAAATCATCTAATATCGTGAATTTAACGTAGCAGGGGTTTAACGAACGGATAACGACGTGCTAATTATCCAGAAAAGGAGCGAGTGCCTTTGAAATCGACGGCAGGCGAAGCGCGTTCGGCTGCCTTGGCCCGCATTCGACGTCCTCGAACGTAAACGTTCGATGCTTATCGAAGCTTCGCGAGACGCATCGCAAATATCGCCTATATTAATTAGACCCAGACATTATGCAAGTCTTACGTACATACGCACGAGGAAAAAAGGAGGAAAAAAAGCGGCACGTACCACTTCGTTTTTCATGCGAATGACCCTTATCTGCGATTTCTTTGGATAACGAGTTTGCATTAAATGCGTTGGCTGATTTGTTTGAGTAGTATTAATCCTCCTTTTTAAATGAAATATTAGAAAAGCTAATTCTTTGCGCACAAAAATTAGTATTTTGGTAAAAGATTAATTATCTTAAGAATTTTATTGCAAAAAGTTTTCGTATTTTTCTGTTAAGTAATTTTCTAAACTGTGATAGCGTTTAAAGACATTATCGGAGCTTTTATATTATTTAAATTCTCTCTTTTAATATACCGTTTTTGATTTTAAGATACGCAACCAGAGTGTTTCCTAAAATTCCAAGAAACACAATCTTTTCTGCAACTGCATATACAATAATTAAATCGTCGGAGCTTTTATATTCTTTAAATTCCCCCTTTTAATATACAGTTTTTGATTTTAAGATGCGCAACCAGAGTGTTTCCTGAAATTCCAAAAAACACAATCTTCTCTGCAACTGCATATACAATAATTAAATTGTCGAAGTTTTTATATTCTTTAAATTCGCTCTTTTAATATACAGTTTTTGATTTTAAGATGCGCAACCAGAGTGTTTCCTGAAATTCCAAAAAACATAATCTTCTCTGCAACTGCATATACAATAATTAAATATTAATCAACCTTAATTAAAATGAACCAAGCGAATTCTCATATATGACGTACCACAAAAGAACATTTCCAAAGTGACATCGTATTATCATCGACATTGTGAAATATAACTTTGAACTTTTGAAAAATTCCAAATTCCTCGATGGAATTTTCTCCACCACGAAAACAACTCGATATTGCGGAGCAAGGGGTTAATTACAACCGCACGAGTGTTTCACTGAAACGCAGAGTTTCGCAAACCGTCCGAAACCGGAGAGTGGCCTGAAAAAGTGCACTGGCGATCGTTCGATCGGTAACACGGTCTCGCATTGCGATCCACTCGCGCTTTCGCGAGAAGAAAGAGAATGAGAGACCGGTTTTCCATATCGGCTATAACGGGTATATTACGTCCTGGGGCTCGGTGTATGCCAGCAGGTTCCGTCGACGCAAGAATCTCTCTCGGGGCTATGGTGGATATGGAGCTAAAGTCTCGCACTGGCAATTAATGCCACCGAGTTCAAATCCGCGTCACCTTTGAGAGATTTTTTTTTTCGTAAATTATCATTTAATACAGCGTTTCCCAACCAGGTTCCCCGTAACTCTGAATGAAACATTGTTAACACTAAGTTTGCCGACATTTTTTGTATATCTATCTCTACCGACACGGGTCAATAAATAAACCACATAGAGAACTTCAAAATTAGAAGGCTTTGAATAAAATGAATTTCGATATATACTCGTTTGGTTGGACAGATAAAAGTCAGTACAACTGGCGGAAGAAGATGCAAACGGATTCTGTAATTTTCCTGGCGAAGTTCGAAACGGGTCAAAATGACCCGGCCACAGTACCTGGCGTTACGGGTTCCGGAAGAAATAGAGAAGTAACACGTGCAGCTTGTACGTCAAATATAAGTTTGAGGTTCGGACGCTCTCGAATCCGCGTAGACAATACTTTTTTTTTTATGATTCAGTACGCATCGATAACTCTATGGTTAATTGAGTGCAGTCAGTATTAACCCTTAAGAGAAATCATGGGTGAAAAGTCACCCCATATAAATTGTTTTTCTAATATTATTAACAAACCGAATTGCTGGTAACGCTCATTTTTTGTGTAATCATTTATGGCGCCAGGAGGGATGCCGTTATTATAAAAAAGTTCACTTTTGTTATGTACTTTGTTAGCTGCACAATAAAAAAAAGAGAGGTATCGAATCTGTGTTTAGATTACTAGAAAAGGACAGGCAGTAGAAGAAGCATAGCGGCTCAAAAGCATCAATGAATCATCAGCCAACGATGAAACTTTTTTATTTATTAATTTTTCTGAATGCAACTTTTACCAATGAATTTTTGGGATTTTTCTGATTAAAATGATACCAAACACGATATGCTTGAATTATGTTAATACTTTAATGGTCTCTCACACAACAAGTGTGTAATAGCCGGAACAACTAATGTAATGCTAGTTGTTTGTTATTATGTTCATTTTTATTAAAAATGTGTGTGTTCACACATGTTCAATTACTTCGTGAATTTATATAAACTTTTTCTAATTTAATTCTTTAAAAATATTCCTGGCCCCTGGCGAAGTTTAACTACATACACGTGCCGCCATTAAAGTGTTAAATAGCAAGTAAATATATTAAATAATAAGTAAAAAATGTATTAAATAGTAATATGTAATATGTGTAATAGTAAGTTTCTGGGCTTCCCTAGAACATGATCATTGTC
The DNA here is from genome assembly GCA_963989415.1 of Cerceris ruficornis. Classification (NCBI taxonomy): domain Eukaryota; kingdom Metazoa; phylum Arthropoda; class Insecta; order Hymenoptera; family Crabronidae; genus Cerceris; species Cerceris ruficornis. The sequence goes on along the minus strand of OZ022530.1, from coordinate 6,175,035 downwards.
GCAAGGGTTCCATAAACATGGAAAGATTGGAAAACGCTGATTTAATATGCTGTTTCCGTGGTTTAGATTTCAGCTACAAAATCCTTAAACGTTTAAACGAACAAAAGTAACTCCGCAAAGCTATAATCCCTGAGAAACTATTCTCGGTGCAAGGTACACCGATCGTCCGAGTAAGGATTATTTTTGAAAAGGCAGGTTTGTAACAAAGTAATAAAACATTACAAGCGATAATAGACCAACGGTACTCTGTTCTCCGTGGCCAATGACGAGGGAGGCCTTTTACGCGAGACTCATTCTTTCCCACGGCTGACCTATGACGTAACCGTTCTACTGATGCCACTAACACAGTCCGGCTACTTGGAGCCACGTTCTACTGTGCGAGTAGACACGTTTCTCATTTTCCCGACGAATTCTACAGGGATTTATCACGTTCACTGCCACGTGATCGTTGTAATACGGTTTTTTGAAAGGTCTAAGTTTAATCTTCGATGCTGATAGTATTTTCGGATAGTTTGAATTAATTTTACATTTTAGGTAGGTAAGGAATAGTAAGAAAAATACATTGGACTCTGAGGAATTAATGTACTTTATGCTAGTATTAAGTAGACAATGAACATACTTTCTGGGTGATTCGGAAGCCGGGTGAAACAGTGGGTCGTAGGTAAAATGAAGGAAGCAGGTAGGTAGGAGATTGTGCTGGCAATAAAATTCTAGGTTTGGACTTTCAATTAGGGGACTCAAATTTTAATTCCTGCAAATCTAGGAAATTTTTATAAATATTGAGTTGATATATCATAACCTTGGTGACTCGGAACCATCCTAAGACAGTAGATTGTAGACAAAATAATTATATTTGTTAGGAGATTAAGGTGGGACTGAAGTTAAAGACTTGGATTTCCAATTAGGGGGCTCAAATTTTAATTCCCGCAAATCTAGGAAATTTTTATAAATATTAATTTGATATATCATAGCCTTAGTGATTCGGAACCTTCCTAAGACAGTAAATTGTAGGCACAATAACCACATCTCTTAGGAAATTAAAATGGGATTGATGTCAAAGACTTGGGTTTCCAATTAGGGGGCTCAAATTTTAATTCCTGCAAATCTAGGAAGTTTGTATAAATTATTATTTCATGTAGCATAGCCTTGGTGATTCGGAACCATCCTAAGACAGTAGATTGCAGACAAAATAACTACATCTATTAGGAAATTAAGATGGGACTGAAGTTAAAGCCTTGGGTTTCCAATTAGAGGGCTTAAATTTTAATTCCCGCAAATCTAAGAAATTTGTATAAATTATTATTCGATATATCATAGTCTTGGTGGTTAGGAACCATCCTAAGACAGTAGATTGTAAACAAAATAGCCACATCTGTTACGAAATTAAGATGGGACTAAAGTTAAAAACTTGGAATCTCAGTTAGTGGGCTCAAATTCTAATTCCCCGACAAATCCAGGAAATTTTTATAAATATTCATCTCATATATCATAGCTTTGGTGATTCGGAACCTTTCTAAGACAATAAAATGTAGACAAAATAACCATGTCTGTCAAAAGACTAAAGTGGGACTGAAGTTAAAGAGTTGGACTCCCTGTTATTGGGCTCAAATTCTAAATTTTCGCCACCTCTAGCAACATTTTATAAATTTTTACTTAATATATCAGTCTCAGTGGTTCGAAACTTATCTAATTAGTATCTTTTAAGCAAAACAGCCACATCAGTCGAGGTACTAAGACAAGACTACAGTTAAACCCCTGTCTCCCAGTTATGGGCTCAAATTCTAATCCTCACCCCATCCAACACATTTTCCCTACATATTCGTTACCCATCCAAAGCAACACCTCCTACCCAAAATAACCACAACAACCTCATCCAAAAAATACAAAAAAACAAACAACTCTAAAACATCCCAACCGCAAGCCTCATTTCAAAATCATTTTCCCTCATCAGCCAATACGTTCCCGGAATGAAAATGTCGCTTACACAATAGCCTCAAAAGAGGCACCGACATGGAGCTTAGTCACGCGGATACGTCGCTGAGGAACTGCAATTGCATCTACTCGTGTTCTCTCTTTCGCTCTGTCATCCGGCGAGGAGAGAAGAAGACGGAACACGAGATGAGAGGAGAGGACAGAAAAGAAGAGGGGAGGAGAGGAGGCCAGGAGGAGGAGGAGGAGGACGTTTAAGTGATTTTCATGAGACGACTAATGCAAGTGCGTTTCATCAGATGCGATTCGAAAGCAATACGTGGTTACACGCCGACAGACGTCATATCCGTTGCACGGGAAGACAACGTTGGTTACTTTGTGGCATATTGACAAGCGACATGCGATTCTTGCGGCGGTCGATACTACCTTCGTTTCTCTGCCGTGGGGAAGTACAATCTGTGAGGAAATTTTAGCTCGTTGGGAGGAGAGTTATGGAGATTTTACCTGCGGAGAATTTGATTTTGGAGATTCGAACAAGTTTTTACAGCGAGATAATGAGAATCGAATGATGGGGACATGGAAAGAGGGTGGATATTTGAACATTTTTGAAGCTAAGTTGAAAAGTGGGGTTTAAGCGGGAATTTTGAAAGGTTGTGGACGAAAGTATTGGAAGTGGGTGTACTTTAGGTAGAGTTACTGGTTTCGGTTTTTTTTAGGATAATTTCTTCCATTTAGGATGATGGAGTATTTGCGAAGAATTGAAGAGTGAAATATGGGTTTTTTGTCAGTTGTTCCTTTGACTGAAGAAAGAAGAAAATTGAGAAAGCAGGAAGTATAGATAGTTTGGAGCTTTTTTTAGAATAGACGCTTAAGTTTCTCATGAAGGTGGAAATCACGGGTTTCTATTTTGGAAAGTTTGAAGTTTTGAATTCAAAAGAGATTTCTTCGATTGCTTTTTCGTTAAAAAATAAGGTACCTAGCAGATCAGTCAAAATGTTCAAATTTTTAGGAAAGCTACAGAAATTTAGTACTCTGTAACTTATCCAATTTTGTAGGACCATTTTGAAAAAAGAAAAGGATTAATTTTATTATTTTTCTTGCACTCTTCGCGCTGTTTTTCACAATGTTTTTTTTTCTGCATTGTTTCATTAATTATTCAGAAAATTTAACAGCGTTGAAATCTAAAGTAAAAAACGGAATAAGTTAATTTACGAAGATTGTAACTGACGATGAAATAAATGGCAAAGTTCGACCTGGCATTTTTCACGGAACAGCTAAATTAATTCAATCCGATATACTCGACTTTCGATGCGTGCAGCAGCTTAGCATCGTGCTGCGCAGGCCGATATTTCAGTAGAGAACGAAATCAACTTCGCCCTATTATTTTTTTTTATTAACACAATTACATTCAACTAATTGAATAGCAGAAATTTAATAACTGCTTCACATCTCAATTATCACGAAAAATATTAAGTGAAATTTTATCCCATTTTATTCAACTAAAGTCGAGTAATTTTTAAATTCCTTCTTTTTAATAAACTGCACTTTCCCGTCAACTATTAATTAGTAAGAATCGAATAAATATTCATTTGAAATACCGACAAATCTTATTTTAATTTTTATCTTATTTTTAATATAACTTATTGTTACGTAAAATTAAAAAGAATTCCATTTACTTCGATATTTGTTCAGTATTATGCAAGATATATCATTGCATCGTCTGCTTGGAAGTTCCTTGAGAAACTTTTGAATGATTTAATTATTAAAGAAGTCATTAAAGAAGGACGAGAAATTTGTAAAGCGCAAAACGTTTAATCCTTTCACACGCCCTAATGGGTCAGAAAGAAGGACGTGTCGGAGGAAACAGCGGGAAGGTAAAGAGGATAATTGCCGGGTATGCTCGTAATTTTAAACTCTAATCGGTAATATCGGAACAAACCGAGGCATTTAACGCGCCTTCGGTTGCACGCCGCACTCCGATTTACGATCGGCAGCCGGAGAAAAATAACGAGATAAATCCTCTCCTTCATTCGTGACACGTATTTCTTGATAACTGGCTCCACGGCAAAAATTCTATTAGATTATTCGTTTCCTGAGTCTACAGGATACGGAAAACATATCGAAATCGTAAGACGAATTGATCGTGGAAGAAAATGATTCGGCAGAATTAACTAGTCGCCGGTATTTTGGTATTTTAGATACTGAAATTTACAGGCTGTATAATTGAAAATGCTACAAAAATTAAGTGTCAAGGTTAATAGGCTGCTTTGTGATATGAAGGTACTTTTGATATTCGAGAAATCAGAACGAAGAAGTTTCGAGAGAAAAATTTGAGGAGGGTGCTCAAAATTTAAGAGTTCTCCAAAGATCTTTTGCGTTTTCCACAGATGTAAAATAGCGTTCGCCAAATGTTCAGGCTACCGTTCTCCAAAGATCTAAACTGCTGTTCTGCCAAAGATCTAACTGACCTTCTTCAAAGTCTTGTACCACCAGTTTCCAAAAATCTAAATTAGCGTTCTCCAACGATTTAGGATTTTCCAAAGATCTAAATCAGCGTTCTCCAAAGATCTTAATTAGTGTCTCCAAAGATCCAAATTAGTGTTCTCCAAAGATCTAACCTTGTTGAAACTCCGGTACCAACAGTTTCCAAAAATCTAAATTAGCGTTCTCCAACGATTTAGGATTCTCCCAAGATCTAAATCAGCATTCTCCAAAGATCTTAATTAGTGTCTCCAAAGGACAAAATTAGTGTTCTCCAAAGATCTAATTAACTAATCTTCACATCCTAATCAATATCTCCGCTTGTACCCAAACTGTTCGACTCAAACCTTCCAATCCTGAACCTCCCTCATTCTCTCCACCTTGCAAAAAAAAATCAAAACAATCCTCCATCAAAATTCCCTCTCAAAACACCAATCCCACCCGTCTAATATCTCAAATACCCCCAATAACTGCTTCTCCACCTCGCCAATCCCAAAAACCCACGATAATACCAGACGGTACGAGAATCCGGAAGACGCGTCGGCAAAACTCAGTAATAATCAAAAGCGTCGAAAGGATCCGCGAAATATCGAATGCCCGTCTTGAAATCCGAGACCCACGAGGCACAGAAATCGCCGTTAAGGCCTCGTAGCGATGAGAAACGAGCGACAGGTCGCGGAAATCCAGCATGCCCGAAGAAAGAGGAGGCGATTGCATTTCAAGGATCGCCGTAACGCTGCAGCGCCAACGAGACGACGGCGGAGAGGAAAGAGGACGAGGAGGGAAGGTAAAGAGGAGGAAAAAAGAGAGGAAAGGAGGAGGAGGACGAAAGGTACAACAAGTCGGCGAAAGGTGGGAGTGGCAAGGGTCATGTAAAAGCCAAGGTAAAACGGAGTTAAATTAATCTAAGGCTAAGCTCCGCTCGCCTTTCTTCGTATTTCTGCCTCAAAGACACAACTCCAACGGGAGATAGGGGAGATTGCTGGAATGCAGGAGATTCCGATTGCTAAGTGAACAGAGACAAATTACTGTATTTTCCACGAGGCCGTTTCGCCTCCTTTATCGTCGCATTATTTACGCGCGAATGTGGCACCGTTTCTGTTCTACACGGTGTGCGGAAAGTATGGAAGAGGAAATGGTAGAAGATGGAAAGCGATGGGGATGTTGGAGGTATTAACCCCTTCAGACCCGAATTCTTTTCTTTCGCCTAAGAAAAATTATGTTTCTATTGAGATTAACTTAATTCATATACACACAGAAATAACAGATGGCGTTGCAGACGTTATTTTTTCATATTAGACGATCACTGGTAGGTAGTTACATTAGATGTTGAAACTAAGTTTAAACGTATACGTAATAAGATACAGCACGAAAATTATTATGTACATTACAATGTGCACAGGGTCCGAAGGGGTTAATATACTGTGGGTGTTACGTTGAGATGGGTTGAATTCACTGTTTAAAGATAAGTATTGAGTATGCAGAAAAATAAAAAAAAGTCTACCAGTTATTTATTGGGAATTTTGAGATAACGGTAGGACAGGCACTGTTAACCCTTTGCACTCCTATGTCGAGCTACAGTCGACACAGCTTTCTATGGATCTTAACGTTTCATCTACTAATTATCGACTTTTCGATAACAACAATAATTTTGCATCTTAACATAAATATCCTGCGGTACGTACAATTGTTCCTGGTATCAAGTAAAAATGACTAATCAACGGTAGACAATTTTCTGATACTATATTTGCTTATCTGACAAAAACTTAGTAAAATAATTCGGAGCGCAAAGGGTTAACACTAGAAGTACCATACCAGTCAAAATGACTGGTACACAATTTTTCCCCAAATTTCTCCAAGTTCGTATAAAAATCATAGAATAGATATTTTACGTCCATCGCAAACAACTTAATTCACCGAATCGATCATCTTTTCCGCCTCGTGGATTCCTCTTTTTTCGAAGTTCTTATTTAATTTATGGAAATATCATAGACTTAACGCCGGTAGTTCTAGTGTTAACTATTTCAAACTATTATAAACTAGGCACTATTGCAATAGAGACTTCAATTATTATTGTTCCTGATAAAAATTCTGAAAATTAAATACCCTCGACACAAATTGCGCCCATTCCCTCCAAGTGCAAAGAGTGAAGTGCACTTTTCTCAAACGTCTATCTGTTCAACACGCATATAAAACAAAATACAAGTTCATCGACCAAAAATCCACTAAAATCCTCAACCACCCTGCAATTTTACCCTGCCTCCCAACCATAAATACCCAACCCTCAACACCGCTCAAAAAACAATTCCATTCCCCTATATCTCCTGAACAATGCTCAGAAACAATTCCAAAAAAAAAACCCCGACATTGTCCGCAGCTTCGAGAACTTTCGCGACAAAGAAAGAAAGAAAAAAAAGAAACAACAAAAAAAAAAGCATGCCAGCCAGTTGAGAAAGGACGTAGACAACGAGGCTAGTTTCCCATTTACGAGCCGCGATAGTGGTACATCCCTCGGAAGAACAATGACGAGCGTTTTACAAGTGGAGAGAAGAGAGAGGGTGCATGCATGCGAACAAGCAAGAAACGACAGTGGCGATTCCCAACCACCGGCAGGTACGTCGGTGTGTGCTCTAGCATGCGATACAGCCACCAGAGGGTATTGATTTCAGAGCATAAATAGACCGCGGTCTCTATTATTCAAAATGCGCTCTCAACCCCGAACCAACCGACAGCACCAGTCTGCGCTGGAAAATAATGGCAACGACTCAACCGTTCTCCAACGAATTCGCTGTTTGCCATCTTGCCCTTTTGCGCTTTTTTTTGGACCATTAACGAAGGATTTTTAGTGTATGGTGTTAGGAGATTTGAGATTGCGAGGTTAAAGGAGTTGAAAAACTGAGGGTAGTGCGGTGAGGGAGTTGTGATGGGGTTTATGGGGTAGGTTGTGTCAGAAGGTTGCGGGTGTTGAAGTCAGTATTTAGTTGAAGGGTTCATCTGCAATGGGGGATGGGCGATTTTTGTTTTAGGTCGGTGGGTAAAGAGAAATTAGTGTGGGAAGAGTCGAATGCAGGGAAGATTGTCTGGTAATTTGATGGGACGTTGTTGCAGGGTTTCGAGAGATTGAACGGGGAGGGGGCGTAGAATTTTTGCGGATCAATCTTTACGGAATTTTGTAGAATGAGGAGTTAGATTTGCATGGATGTTTTGCAGAATGGAGCTTTAAATCTTTTATGAATTGCAGAGCGTGGAAATGAGTCGTTGAATTTCATAGAATGTGTAACAATGTCTATGGAATTTGCTAGGACGAATACCAACCTCATAAACTTTTTGAGGATCAAGAATAAAGTCCTCGTAGAATTTTTACAACCTAAACAAGAGCCTGATAGAATTTCGCAAGCTTAGGAACTATTTCCCAGTAGGATTTTGAAGGATGAAGAATTAAGCTTGTAGAAGTTACAAACTAAACTATTATATCCTCTGCGGCACTTCTATCCCAATATTCCTTACTAAATTAATTTGAGAAACTTAAATTAAAATAATTTTAGACGGTTTTCAGTAATTAATAACACAGAATTTCTGTTTTACATTTTCCTAAGTAAAAATTTCATGAAAATCTAACAGTATTTGAAACAATTTCGTAAGAAAATTAAAGAATTAAATGCACACCGACTAAAAGAATTTTACTGACATAAATTAAGATAATTTCAAATAATTTTATATGGCTTTGAGTAATTAATAATACAGAATTTCTGTTTTGCATTTTTCTAAGTGAAAATTTCATGAAAATCTAACAGTATTTGACACAATTTCGTAAGAAAATTAAAGAATTAAATGCACACCGACTAAAAGAATTTTATTGACTTAAATTAAGATAATTTCAAATAATTTTATACGGCTTTGAGTAATTAATAATACAGAATTTCTGTTTTGCATTTTCCTAAGTAAAAATTTCATGAAAATCTAACAGTATTTGAAACAATTTCGTAAGATAATTAAAGAATTAAATGCACACCGACTAAAAGAATTTTACTGACATAAATTATGATAATTTCAAATAGAAACGTTCGACCATTCTTTATGAGAATATAACTGTTAATATACTCGGTTCAATTCGCCGTGTATTTCTGGGCATCGACGAAGCGCAACGCGGCGACAGGGAGATAAGACATCTTAATACATCCGATCCCAAGTATAATCACGTAGGTGCACGCATCTCCTAAATCGGTAAACAGGGACTCCAAGAGTCGGCTCCGGGCGGGCCGGCCGGCTTTGGAGATTCGCATCGCTATGCAGCTTTTTTGCGAGCGGACGACGGTCATCTTTAATTACGAAGGCTTACTCAGCAGTAAGCAGCGTTTCCGAATCGATACGCCGAGAAGAACCGGTCATTCGTGGAACCCAGATTCGTGTTTGCTCGAGGATGAACCGGTGGAAATTGAGGAGGAGGATGAGAGAGTTGAAGAAGGGTCGGGAGATCGTGCAAAAAAGAAAGGATGGAAGGGAGAAGCAGGGTGAAGAAAGAGCGAAACGAAGAGACGAAAAATAATCGAAGGCAGAGAGAGTCAGCGAAGGACGGAAAACGGACGCAAAGACCGGGCGGTCAGTAACACACAGGGACAGTCTGAGAGACAGAGGGGCAGTCTGAGAGAAAGAGGGACAGTCTGAGAGACAGAGGGACAGTCTGAGAGACAGAGGGGCAGTTTAAGAGACAGAAGGACAGTCTGAGAGATAGAGGGACAGTCTCAGAGACAGAGGAGCAGTTTAAGAGACAGAGGGACAGTCTGAGAGATAGAGGGACAGTCTGAGAGACAGAGGGACAGTCTGAGAGACAGTCTGAGAGACAGAGAAGCAGTTTAAGAGACAGAGGAACGGTCTAAGAGACAGAGGGACAGTCATAGAGATGGAGAGACAGTCTGAAAGACAGAGGGACAGTCTGAAAGACAGAGGGACAGTCTGAAAGACAGAGGGACAGTCTGAGAGACAGTCTGAGCGACAGAGAAGCAGTTTAAGAGACAGAGGAACGGTCTAAGAGACAGATGGACAGTCATAGAGATGGAGAGACAGTCTGAAAGACAGAGGGACAGTCTGAATGACAGAGGGACAGTCTGAGAGACAGAGGGACAGTCTGAGAGACAGAGGGACAGTTTGAGAGACAGAGGGACAGTCTGAGAGACAGAGAAGCAGTTTAAGAGACACAGGAACGGTCTAAGAGACAGAGGGACAGTCATAGAGATGGAGAGCCAGTCTGAAAGACAGAGGGATAGTCTGAGAGACAGAGGGACAGTCAGAAAGACATAGCAACAGTCGCAAAGAGAGAGGGCACTCAGAAAGATAGAGGAACAGTCACAATGGCAGAGTGACAATCAGGAAGATAGATGGGTAGTCTGAAAGACAGAGGGACAGTCTGAATAACAGAACGACAGTAAAAAAGAGAGGGACAGCCAGAAAGTCAAAGGGACGGTCAGGAAAACAGAGCAACAGTTAAAGAAGGGGCCCGTCAGAAAGCCAGAGGGACGTACAGCCAAGCAGAAGGACAGAGAAGGTGTAGAGGGACAGCTGAGGAACAAGGGAAGTAAAACCACAAGAAACAATCACAGGAAAACGAGGGATAGTGTAACAGAAAAGCAAAAAAAACACTGCAAAGTAACATGAGACGGAGACTCAGCAAACGGTGAAAAAAGGGAGGCAGAGAGATGAATGAAAAAGAGTGAAACAGAAGTAGACATAAAAAAATATGAGAGAGAAAGAAGCAAAAAAGAGGAACGAAAAAATGAAAAGAATCAGACAGAGACCACACGAGAAAGGGAGAGAGAAGTGAAAAGAGAGAAAGAGGAAGAGTGAGAGAGAATGCGTTCCTTTCACCGCGACGCAATTAGGGCTGCGATCCAGGATCGCAATTAAGGCTCCGACAATAATGAAGGCGTGCGTGGAAACCCATAATCCATCCCCTACGACGTCTAATTCTTCAACCCGTCTTCAATCAGCATCGGAGATCGCAAATTCCATTGCGATCCACCTGCCACGCTGATTTCACCTATCCGAACTCGTATTTATTGTTTCTTCTTCATCGCACACATTTTCGACATATTTTTACCGCAAGTGAAAACGATACGATACTGGGAAAAATATTTACAGGAAAAGAAACAGAGTTGTGTTTGACAATTGAAAAAATAATCGACGGACTTATATGAATCCGGAAGCGAGGAAGAAATTTGTAATTAAGACTCCACACTCTCGTGCCAGACGGCCGAATGTAAAATAAGAATTGTGTAAATAAATACATGGAAGAAAGTCAATATCATTGTCATTATGTTTTTTGCAATATTCAGTCACATTGAATATTCTATTGGGTTTCTGAATATTCGATTGGTAGGAAGGAAAAGTAGTTGGATCCTTAGACGGTAAGAGGATTAAGTTCCTTTGCATTCATGCTCGCTAATTACCCAAGCGGATTGCGATAATATTCCCATCGATGCTGAGAGTACGTGAATCGGGGTCTTGGATGTGTGACAGTTGAGTATTTTCTCTGGAAGCATAGAGGGACGTTCTCCAAAAGTCTAGGAGAGCAGTGTTTTCTAGAAGCTTAAAGCAGTGTTCTCCAAAGGGTTGGACTAGGGTTCTCCAAATACTTAAAGCAACATTCTTTAAAGGTCTGAGCTAGCGTTGCCCGAAGGTTTAGACTAGCGTCCTCCAAAAGTCTAAATTAGCGTTCTTTGGAGGCTCAAACTGGTGTTCTCCAAGGGCCTAAACTGGCGTTCTCCAAAAACTCAAAGTAGCGTTCACCAAAAGTCTAAATTAGCGTTATCCAAACGCCCTAACTAGCGTTCTCCAAAAGCTTATACAAGCGTTCACCAAAAGTCTAAATTGGCGTTATCCAAAAACTCAAACGAGGGCCCACCAAAAGTCTATATTAGCGTTCTCCAAAAATCTAAATTGGCGTTCTCCAAAATTCTAAATTAGCGTTCTCCAAAAATCTAAATTAGCCTTCTCCAAAAATCTAAATTGGCGTTCTCAAAAAATCTAAATTAGCGTTCTCCAAAAATCTAAATTGGCGTTCTCCAGAAGTCTAAATTAGCGTTCTCCAAAAATTTAAATTGGCGTTCTCCAAAAGTCTAAATTAGCGTTCTCCAAAAATCTGAATTGGCGTTGCGTAATTTAGACAAAAGTTTAAATTCGCGTTATCCAAAAACTCAAACGAGGGCCCACCAAAAGTCTAAATTAGCGTTCTCCAAAAATCTAAATTGGCGTTCTCCAAAAATCTAAATTGGCGTTCTCCAAAAATCTGAATTGGCGTTGCGTAATTTAGACAAAAGTTTAAATTCGCGTTATCCAAAAACTCAAACGAGGGCCCACCAAAAGTCTAAATTAGCGTTCTCCAAAAATCTAAATTGGCGTTCTCCAAAAATCTAAATTGGCGTTCTCCAAAAATCTAAATTGGCGTTTTCCAAACATCTAAATTAGCGTTCTCCAAAATTCTAAATTAGCGTTCTCCAAAAATCTAAATTAGCGTTCTCCAAAAATCTAAATTGGCGTTCTCCAAAAATCTAAATGGGCGTTCTCCAACATTCTAAATTGGCGCTCCTCAGAAGTTTAAACTACGTTTTCCAGAAGCCGAAATGTGCGTGTTGCAAAAACTGAAATTAATTTTGCTTGTAATACGAGGATTTCGGTTCTCCAATATGTGACAGTTTGAGTATTTTCGCCGTATTTCCATGTTAATGTTGCTTTATCGTCATTTGCAAGCAGTACAATTTTAGATATACAATTGGCACGCAATAACTTTACAAAATTACGAGCTGTTCTACTTTTTTCATATTTCTAGATTAAACTGAATGCAGAATGCGCTTTTCGCCTTCCCGTTTATGCAATAAAATTTTCCTTATCTAAGGGACATTGGAATACGCATTATTTTAAATAAGAAGCGCTATGTGCTTATATTTTAATGACAAGAGTAGGAAAAAAATATTAAACATAGCATTTCTTATTTTAAATTAACATTTCAACATTGAATTCACTGAGAAAGTGTTTACTACTGTAGATAAATTATAAAACGTAAATGAGGTTAAAAAATTATATTTTACATTTCAATTAAATTTCCGCTGTTGAGGGCACATTTTAAAATATAAATTGGAACGAAAATTGTTAGAGAAATGCAAGTGCCGAAACCGAAAGTAATTATATCCTCATTGTACCTCATTTTGCGCGCGCACTTCAACATTTAAAAACATCATAAAACGCAAATTACACTTTTGAACTTTGCTTTACACCGAAATTAAATGATCAATATCTAAATGCAAATCAGTAGAAACAGTCCCAGCGATACTAAATTATCAAAACCATCCAAACAATTCACAACTACCTTAAAACCGCTAATGCTTCCTACCCTTGATAACTGTACTATCAATTAAACTATGTAATTGCTACCAATTAAAAATTCCCGCGTTATCATTCTAACACACCTTCCTCTACAAAACATCCATAAATCTCCCACTGCTCCAGAACCATGCAAAACCAACCAAAGAAACCCTCCAAACAACCCATCACTTCCTTAACCCTTTGAGGACTAGCGACTCATATACGTGGTCTGAGAAAAAATTTAATTACACTTTATTGCTGCTTGTATACACAGCTAGAGTTGAAAAATTGGCATACAACCGTTGAAATATAATTAAACAAATAGACATTTATAATGTATATACATTAACAGCCTAACTTTCCGATAAAAAGGTGGTCTTGGATCACAAACAAATGGTTATCTCACAATATTCAAAAATCTCTCCGTCCGCAAAGGGTCAAACCCCCTAACACTTAGTATCTTCCAAAAGCGCAACCAATTTGAACTTCCCGCGCCATCGCCCCTCATACTCCCCTCTTAAAAGCATCGCCAACCTCACCTCCAGCGATTCAAAACCACCAAAATCCTATCCACAAAAGAACTATCCCTAAACCCCGTAGAATGCTTTATCTCTCACGCAGCTCATGGAAACAACGCCGCAAATTAGGCTACCGTGAGGAATGCATCGAAATGTGCGTACACGTGCGACGCGCGGAGAGAAACACGAAGAACACCGGATATGGACTAGACTACAGCCAGACGGCCCGGAATGGAAATCAATACAGTCTCAACACTCGTCGGCTTCTCTCCCCCGTCGTTCTCCTCTCTCTTTCCCAACCTACCTCACATCTCCCTTTGTCCCTCTCGTTCTCCCTCGCTCGGCCGCTTTTCCCCCTTTTTCCACGCTCTCTCCCTCGCGGCTCCTGTCTTTCTCCACGGTGGCATCATTGGCTGCCGGAGTTTCAGGCCCTAACGCAGATTACACGCCGTTCGTACAATGGATCCTGCCGGTGCGAGTCCCTCCGACGTTCCCAACCCCTACGGCGAGCCCTTCGTCTTCCGCTTTGGACGGGCTTTAAGTCGGGAGAAGGGAGGAGCTCTTGTGGAATTTCTGAATTGGTGGAATTTTCGAATTCTCTTTCGACGATGTTCCAGCGGGGGTGGAAGTTGAAGGGGGTGGTGGTTTGGGATTTAAACTTGTTTCTTTGTCTTTTGGGGTTTAACACTATTCCTACCACGACCGGTGAAATGACCGTTTTTAAAATTTCGATTAGAATTTCCTATATATAACGTAATTGAATCGCCTTTAAACTTCACGACTTTTCCTCAAATATATGTATAATACATTCACATTAAAAAAAAGCGAGATGAAAAAATCATTTGATGCACTTTTTGAACGAGGAAATCGTTGTATTTCTGCTGGGGGAGAATATTTGAGAGTAAATGAAATGATTTTTGTCAACGACTACTTAGTATTTACGTTTATTTAAATCAATTCCGGTTACTTTTGGGACAGAGGGTGTAATACATTTTTCAATATTCACTTCTTTTACTGTTCGTTTTCTGGGAAAAAATTATTATTTGACAAATTCACCAGCTGCGGTAGAAAAAGGTATACGCGAAATGTCGGTAGGAATAGTGTTAACACTAGAACTACCGGCGTTAAATCTGTTATATTTCAATATATTAAATAAGTACTTTAAGAAAAGAGGAATCAAGAGGCGGAAAATATGATCAATTCAGTGATTTATGTTTTTTTAGTTGGATGTAAAATATTTTTCATATGACTCTCCTATAAACTTTGAGAATTTTTGGAAAAAATTGTGTACCAGTCATTTTGACTGGTTTGGTAGATCTAGTGTTAATTACGTTTTCAAACGCCTATTCCCGCCATTTGGTTTTTGGAATTCCTAAATCCAGTCTTCTACAATATAAACTCCGATTAGTCGTTTATTTTAGGAGGCTGGATTTGGGGATTTCAAAAACGAAATGGCGGGAATAGGCGATTGAAAACGAGAATTTCCGCCGCTCCATAGCCATCTTTCAGTTATCGGACTGTAATTAAACCTCAAAAGACAAAGAAACAAGTTTAAATCGAGATCGTTTTAGTCGGATCGTAATATGGTGGGATTTACTGATTTAGGGGGATTGCAAGAGAAGATGGGAGGATATGTTAACCCCTTGCCCTATAATGTCACTCGTGATGCGGTAAATTGGATAGGAATTTTTCAAATTTTTACAAAACCTATCAAATTGAAAATACCAATGAGTCGCGACGCAATAAAACGATTTCTATAATATTAATATTACGTTCAATTACACGATACATCGAAAATCACTGATCAATTTTTATTTTACCAATTTACTTCTAAATTACTGCGGGGGCAGCCGCAAAAGAAATCGTAGGTCAAGGGGTTGTTGATAATTTTGGAATTTTTTTATAGGTGAGGGGGGTTTGAAATGGCGCCCAGTGATTGCCAGTTCAAGTGTTTACGTTTTTAACCTTTTGCACTCGGATGTCCCGCCTGAGGGGACATTTAAGTTTATTAGTGATTACGGAGGATGACCTTATTGCATTTTACGAAATGCATGTTTCCCTAAAGTTTTCTATTGAAATGGCAGAATGCAGAAAATCGCAAAGTACCGCCGAGTTGCTGATAGATAACATCAGGGATGGCTCCAAGTACAAAGGGTTAATTCGGCACAGCTGCCTAATTGCTACGGTCGTTGCAAAAATTTCTACCGTCTTAGGTGGGTTTAGAATCACTAGACTCTAATATTTGTAATAATTTACCATTTGCACAATTCAATAATCAGAGTTATCTCGACTGTAAATCACCTTAATCACTTTAACACGTTGACTGCCATGGGGGTCACCGGTGACCGGCGCTATTGAATTCAATGCAATTTCATATGACTTTCAAATTGCAATATTTACGAATTTTGTAATATATTCGATATTTAAATATAGGCGTTAAAAAGGTAAAGTTCTGCTGAGTATATATCCATTTGTGTCTTTGAAGTTTCTGCTTTGTAAAGATATGATTTTAATAGAAAAAATTTCGCTTCAGAAGAAATGATGAAACTAGCAAAATACCGATGGCGTTCAACGTGTTAAACTATTTAGCTTCCGGACAACAATTCAAAAATGCATTCTTCAAATTAAAAAATCCCTGTCAACTCTATTCCACAAGAAATAAAATCGCAGCCCTACAAATGAAAAAACCGCATCCAGCCACCCCATAAAAAAAGATTTTAATTCTCGCACGGATGTCGTCGTTTGTTTTAATACGATCAGCCGTCGTTTCGAGCTGACGTTTCGCAGTGTTATTAATGAACGTTTCGCACGGAACACGGTGAAAACGCACGTCGAAATAATTCTGAATGTGCGTGACACGCACGAATTCGCAGCCGCGTGCGAACGTAGACGCGCATCGCAAAGTAAGCAAACCCGTAAAAGGACTGGGAATCGGTCTCCATTTGAAATCACCGAGAGTACCATTTATGGGCTTGGTTATCTCGTAGTAACAACAGAAACCTCCGACTCGTTTCGTCCATCGACTTTTTATCTCTCCTTCGCTGACTTTTTATCTTGGCTCTCGTCTCCCGGATTTGCTAACTAGCTGTTGCATCGAAAATCATTTTTAGAAAGTTTCTACAATGTGCTTCTCGCTTTAACACTAGAACTACCAAACCAGTCAAAATGACTGGTACACAATTTTTTCCAAAAATTCTCCAAGATTATAGGAGTGTCATAGAATAAATATTCTACGTCCATCTCATAAAACGTAAATTACCGAATCGATCATCTTTTCCACCTCTGAATTCCCCTTTCTTTCAAAGTACGTATTTAATATATTTCAATATAACAGATTTAACACCGGTAGTTCTAGTGTTAAGGGATAATTCTGTGATACATTTTTGGGTATTAGATTGCTATAGGTTTTTTATGGGAGTAATAATGTGAATGTTAACCCCTTAACTTACAATAACGTCTGAAACACGTGACGCGATAAATGGAATACGACATGTTGAAGTTTATCAATAACTATCAAATGGAAAATCTCAGTCGGTCACGAGACGATCAAATTATTTCTATAATAGTAATGTTGCCGTCTATTGTACCAAATGTTAAAAATTAGAGCGAAATTTTTATTTCTTCAATTAATTTTGAGTTATTACGTACGCTATCAAAATTTAAGTTAATAAAAAATTGCATGGGGTATCTTTTTTAGGAATCTCTACAATCTGGCTTCCGCTTTATGGGATAATTCTGTGACTGATTTTTGGATATTAAATAATTGAAATTTCCTTTTCGTAGGAATGACATTACAGATGTTGTTACTGTGCATCCAAGTAATAGTTTTGGATTTTATTCCGGGAGATTTCTCTTTTGTTTTAAGTGGAGTGTTCTTCCGTCGAGAAAATGAAATGATGGATCCTCTGCTTTGTGAATTTTGTAGACTAGCGTGTGCTAGTGTTGGAATTTAGGCTGATTAAATTATATACTTTTAGACATAGGGATATTTCGTAATGCAAACTAAGCAAATTTCTCCCACAAATTCTAAATGAAACCCATCACTGAAAGGCTGCAAATCCGAATCAATCACTCCCAAACCATGTACCAGTCACCCAGACCATACATTATAAATAAACTCGTCCATAGCAGCCTCATTGAAACGTCCAACGCAGAACTCCACCAAAGATCTCATCCCTCATCTCACCCCCACCCGTCCAAACATCGCCACACGTCCTGTAATTCTAATTTCCACCCCGCCACATATTCGAATTCATATTAACGTCGCCTCTAGGAAATTTTTCTTAAATTATCATTCGATACATCGTAGCCTAGGTTATTCTACGCCCATCTGAAACCTAAAACGGTAGGCCCCACCTGAAATTATCACAGCAATTACCTGAAAAAACTGCTAAAAGAAAGAAATTCATCGTTATCTATCTAAAATTTATCCTAAATTGCAATTCAATATATTGCGGCCTAGGTGATTCGAAAACCCACCTAAAACAGTAGGAACTAGTGCTATAGCATTAATGCCATGGCAAATGATAAAGCCAATTATAATTTATTTAATTTGATATAACCCTAATTTTTTGTAATTATTATGCAGTTTAAAGTGGTGGCCAAGTGATTCATTGAGTATTTTCATGCTATTTTATTTTTTCTCTGTGTAGCTAGAAGTGTAACTTAGAAGTGTAATACTTGACTGTCTATTTTTGCAGCTCACTGAAATTTTAACTGTCCGCGAACGTGTTAAAAATATTAATAATTTAACTCGCAATCAGTGGATACTATTTGAAATTCCCCATCGCCTCTGTAACATTTCTCCTAAACTATAATAACTCCTAGCCAAAAAAACCGCAACAATTAAACTTGAAACAATTATAAACAATAGAAATTCCCCATCGCTTCTGTAAAATTTCTCCTAAACTATACTAACTCCTAGCCGAAAAAACCGCCACAATTAAACCTGAAACAATTATAAACAATAGAAATTCCCCATCGCTTCTGTAAAATTTCCTCTAAACTATAATAACTCCTAGCCGAAAAAACCGCAACAATTAATCTTGAAACAATTATAAACAATAGAAATTCCCCACCGCTTCTGTAAAATTTTTCCTAAACTATACTAACTCCTAGCCGAAAAACCGGAACAATTAAACCTGAAACAATTATAAACAATAGAAATTCCCCATCACCAATGTAAAATTTCTCAAAAATTACAATTCGATGCCCACATAACATACCTGGCACGAAAACCCCCCTAAAACAATAAGTGCTAACCGAACTAGCAGCACTCAAAGTCGAAAAAATACAAAAGCAAGAAAGACATTCCTAGTGAAACCTACAAAACACTCAAACTCAACAAGAATGCATGTCACAATAGGAATGCTACGGGGCCCCACGGAAGTAGCCATGGGGGGAGTCGAAATCTGAATAAGGGTTGCTGCCACGTGCACGCGACATGTGGTTGTGAGACACGGTGAACCAGATATTCGAATGGCATCGACGAGCAGCCTGGCGCAGCAGGAACAGGAGCAGGAGCAGGAGCAAAAGCAGAGCCAGAGGCATGGGGTGGCGACAACGGTGGGGACGAGGACAGGGACACGGGGGCAAGTGGGTAGAGAGTGGAGCAACCGAGATATCCAGGTCACAAAACAAGTGTCGCAACCGAGTCATGCTGGCACGCTCGTGCGAATTCACTTGCACCTCTGTTAGCGTAACAGTCAATGTTCAAGCTCTGCATGGGACCTTGAGTTTTTCCAGGTTTTTGCGAGGGACTGTTCGTTCTGGTTTTTCTGGAGGGTATTGAGACTCTTTGGCGGGAGATCCAAATTGTGGAGGTGCGGCCCATTTTTAGAGAATCTATAATTTTTTATGTTGGAGGGGATTTCGAGTAGCAAGAATTTTTTAGAGTGTATATATTACATGGGACCTTGAGTTTTTTCAGGTTTTTGCGAGGGACTGTTCGTTCCGGATTTTCTAGAGGGTATTGGGAGTCTTTGGCGGGAGATTCAAATTGTGGAGGTGTGGGCAATTTGTAGAGAATCTATAGTTTTTGAAGTTAGAGGGGGTTTCGAGTAGAATGAATTTTTTAAGGTGTATATATTGCATGGGACCTAGAGTTTTTAGGTTTTTGTGTGGGACTGTTCGTTTTGGTTCTTCTAGAGGGTCTTGGAACTTTTTGGCGGGAGATCCAAATTGTGGAGGTGCGGGCAATTTGTAGAGAATCTATAGTTTTTGAAGTTAGAGGGGGTTTTAAGCAGAAAGAATTTTTTAGAGTTTATATATTGCATGGGACCTTGAGTTTTTTCAGGTTTTTGCGGGGAATTATTCATTCGGGGTTTTCTAGAGGGTCTTGGAACTTTTTGGCGGGAGATTTAGATTGCGGAGATGTGGACAATTTGTAAAAAATCTATGGTTTTTGAAATAGAAGGGTGTTTTGAGTAGAAAGAATTTTTTGTGGCGTATATATTGCATGGGACCTTGAGTTTTCAGGTTTTTACGAGGGATTATTCATTCTAGTTTTTCTAGAGGGCCTTGGAACTTTTTTGCGGGAAATTTAGATTGCGGAGATGTGGACAATTTGTAAAAAATCTATGGTTTTTGAAACAGAAGGCTGTTTTGAGTAGAAAAAATTTTGTGTGGCGTATATATTGCATGAGACCTTGAGTTTTTCAGATTTTGCGAGGGAGTATTCATTCTAGCTTTTTTAGGGGGTCTTGAAACTATTTGGCGGGAGATTTAGATTGCGGAGATGTGGGCAATTTGTAGAGAATCTGTAATTTTTAAAGTTGAAAGGGTTTTTTAACAAAAAAGATTGGTTAAGGTGTATATTGCAATTGTTATTAATGCATGTAACCTTCAGTTTTTCAGGTTTTTGCGAGGGATTCTCGATTGTGGTTTTTCTGAGCGGTTTTGGAACTTTTTAGCGGGAGATTTAGATTGCGGAGATGTGGGCGATTTATTAAGAATCTTCGTTAGATATTTTTGATCGAGTTCAAAACTATTAAGAGCTTAATTTCTATCCTATTTAGCTACTTTAATTTTCCCGCGAATCTAAACTCCAGAAGTTCGCAGGAGCAAAGTAAAAGGAACTATCAACTTGGCGCGAAATCACGATCGAGCTTCGTGGGACGGAAAGGAGGTAATCGAAGCACGCATGAGAGAAGAGTGTCGAGAATATCAAGAAGCTCTCGCTAACTGTAAAACTAGCCATTTTTCTAAACCATTTCCCGTGTAACGACACGACAGCGTGTTTGCATTGCTATCACCTCTACAGTTCCCCCCAAAAGACACCACACTTTTCAAAATAATTCCAGTTTCCCGCGCATCCCAAGACAGCCCGAAAATGTACCCGCGAAAGTTTGAACGATGAAGAAGAATTCACGACATGCCTCACCTTCTTTCTCCTAATACAAAAATTTAATATAAAATTGCAACTAAATTCAACATGAAATTGTGTTACAAAATGTTATAAATTGATGTTATAAAAATCGAGAATAATGTAAAATGAAATCTACAACTATCCTTGATTATTTATTATTGGAATTACACCGGAAAGGATCGGAATAACGATAATTCAAGGGATTCGATGGAAAAAGCGGGATAATTTTACGATGACAGAGTACAAAGCAAATCGTTCGAGCTAGCAGGTACTTGGTGCTTCTTAGAAAGCTGTTAAAATGCGAATTGCGTCGCTGGCGACGACAGAACGATACCCGGGAAGACAACGAGCACGAGAAATTCGTCACGTAAATCCCGGACAATGACTCTCTGCTACCTGTGAGCCAAACGACTCTCCAACGATACCCGTTACTTCGTTGCAATAAAAAAGAAACCTCGGATTACCTACCGCAGCGACGAGGGATGAGATTTAACCCTTTGCTGATGTCGTGCTCAACGGATGACATCGTCCATTCATTGTTAAATGCACCTAACTTCCCAAGATACTTATTTGTGAACGAATTTTATTCGGTTCTAACTCTCTAAATTAGCAGATGATTGAAATATGGTGTCTCCATGGTGCAATAATTTTTTTAAATTTATTTTGCTTTATTATTCAAAAAAAAATTCTAGAAATTAGTAAATTAATTATAATCTAAAGCTTTAGATTCTAATTAATTTACTAATTTCTAGAATTTTTTTTCCTAAGTGACAAAAGTGGAGATCGACTAAACTGGAAACGTTTAGAGTTTTAACACTAGATTTACGGAAGCCGTCAAACTGACGGGTTACTACTTGTTTTATAAACATTTTTCAAATTTACAGAGAAGCTATACAGTAGGAATTTCACGTGTATTTTATAATGCAATAATGACTTAACGAATTACCATCTTTGCCGCTTGATCCCTCTTTTCCCAAAGCCCTTATTTAATATTAGGTTCGTGCGTATGAAATGTCGGATTGTATACGGCGACATTAAAATGACCACAGTTTTTGCAAAATGAATGTTTATAAATCAAAATAATTTTTATCCACATCAATACACTTCTGCCAAAGATCCACAAGGGCTTTTATACCATTTTTAATAAAATCTGAGTTTTTAGAAAGGATGAAATTGAAGGCGACTTTTTTATTGTCACCTTCATTATCGAATTTTTTTTCTATAATGAAGTAGCCTAAGTGTTTAAAAATGTGATAATCCGTTATAGGAAGATCAGGTGAATAAGGTGGGTACGTAAAATTTCATATTTCAATTCGCGACATTTTTTTGAGCTCACTTTTGACGGATATGGTCTTGCGTTGTCGTGCAATAAAGTAGGCCCCCGCCGATTAATTGAAACCGAACGCAGTATTTTCAATTCCACGAGCATTTGTTTAATTTTTTTACAGTATCTGTCAATAGTAATGCTCTCAGCGCCTTGGAAAAATGGAAGTTCAGCTTTCCATGTATAGATAGGACATCATTATGGCATACGGTTGTGGGTTTACCACGAGGCGCATTTTGAAGATACTTATATCCAGAACAAAACTTTTTGAATCACCATTGTACGATTTTTTTTATTAAGAATTGTCTCCCATATGCTCTGTTTAATTTAAGACTTGCAGCTGCATCATTATTACCAAGTTTAAATTCATATCGGTTTACTACTCGTATTTCACTACTATTCGCGTTGCACAAAAAAGTTTATTTTTTTATAGAAATTAGGTGTCTTCCAAATAAAATACATCTCAATATTGAGCATATAGACCAAACAACCTGTTTCAACTGTAAAATTATTAATTTTACGGCTGCCCATTTACAAAATATGGCCTAAATGTAGTGTACAGACCTAATCCCACATTTCATATGCACCAACCTAATATATTGCAATGTAACAGATTTCTCGTCCGTAAATCTAGTGTTAAGTCCTTGCCGTACGATTTCTTCTGTGACTGAATGCGCAATAACTCAGAATTATTTGCTGAAATAACAAACTATAAGATTTTAGCGACCTAGGAAGAATATTTTGCCAGGAATTCAATAGTTTTCACTGATCTGCAAAAGTGAACAACCATATTCGTCCTAATTTTAGGCTATCCAGCAAATGACTCATGACCTGAGTCACCTTGAAATTCATAAAACAATCTCAATCCATTGCTAACTTCTCGTCCATTTCAAGTACAGCTTACTTATCGATTAAAATAACTTGGAAATAAAAAGACCCAATTCGAAACGACAGATTAAGCCAGGCTTAAGGAGTCACTCGTATCGCAAAGTGCTAAACGAAAGGAAGAACTGTCGAAAGGAAGGCCGCGGGAGGACTTCGAACTGGGTCTCGAACGTGAGTCCCATACGGACGGCGAATTTCGGCGATTTTAAGGCCCCATTCACATTACACGACACGAATAAGCATTCTACTAGATAGCATATTAATATGCCGAGATTCGAATTACCCAACGACCTCATACAAAGGTCAATCGTATATCTTTGTCGAAATAGTTGCCAGTAAATGAAAAAATACAAATACTTGAACTACATTTTGCAAATTCATGTACCATAAAGAGATACAATTCAGTATTTTGCAAATTTATTCGGAAGACAATTTCGCACTGCGCCAATTTGACTCATTAAAAATTTGATTACTATATATATAAATAGATTATAAAAACCGACATATGTTTTTAAAATAATATTTAAGTTTTTATATATAAAAACTTAAATATTATTTTTTTATATAAAATATATAATTAATCAATTATGTGAATTGAGTCAATTAGGTGAAAAATATAAAATAAAAAGAAAATATATAAAATATAATATATTTTTATAAACTCCGTTTTTTGAAAAGTGTTTCCAACGAATTTTTTAATAATAAATCTTTCATTTAAATTGATTTCGAACTATTTTCATTGCAAAAGCTTCAATTTTCTCGTATGAGTCAAATAGACTCACTTCGGTAAAAATAGGTATATAATCAACATCCGCAAATCTAGTGTTAAAGGTCATGAAATTCTTTAGAATTTAATGTTTCAAAATCAAGGTAAATTTATTATTTATAACAGTATTTTTATCATTTTCTAATGTGCCATCGTGCAACTGATCGTCAGACGCTACAGAAAATTCGGAGTATAGACGGTTAACCCTTTTAGTGCCGGATGCCGATATATCGTCGTTAGCAACACTCCTAACGCCGATCATCATGGGGTTATTATTTAGTTTGCTCATATGATATTAGTAATTTTATTGCAAATAATTGAGAATACATAGATCATGCTCCATATTACATTATTCTATATTAAACTATGACCAAATGATGATTCTTTTTAATTCTAACGACTATCAACAAACAGTAACCGATTTGTTCATTTTTCCTAACAATGTTAGATAAATATTAATTCTACGATTTTCAACGAATATTGAAATAGATTTGTCATTAATTTAATACATTTTTCCGGTCGCCACTAAAAGGGTTAATTCCCGTGCCTCGAAGAGTCAAAGGGTTAAACGAACACCGAGACTTCGTCGACAAGAAACGAAACTTCAGCTGCGTTTCGAAGTGCTGCGTGGCCGAGTGAAAGTGAACGGGCCCCGGGAGGCCCGGCGTGTCGAATGTCGAGCAACGATCGTAAAAGAATTCGATGATAATTACGCGCCGGTCGGAGAATGAAGATCGGCCGAAAAGATACGTTATGCGTTCGTCGAAACACCGTGAGCGTATGGTGGCCACCTTTCACTCGCGAGCGTGCGACTCTTTCACCGTGCCGCAAGTTTCGCGGTCCTCCTAGCCCGCTTTCTTTCTCCGGGCTCGTTTCTTTTCCCCTCTTTCCGTCCACGAGGGTGCTAATTATCGAAGAATGAAAGATCCATGAGGGAAGATACGGGAGGTAAGAGTATACGTAGCTGTTTCCGGAATCGAGAAACGCTCGGGATTTCGCGGAATCGAAGTCCTTTGTTGCATCGATGAGATACTCTTGCGGATTATTCGCACGGATTGTATGGGTTTCCTTTTTTTTTTCAATATTGAACGAGATTTAGAAGCGGGAATTTCAATTTTGAACACAACGATTGCTTAGCTACCGTGAAAAAGATGGAGGACGACAAGTTGCAGGTGCTGCTGGTTGAAAATTCATTGCAGATGCAAAAAACAATTGCGAAGGAGTTTGAAATCACTGAACTAAAGTCAGATGGTCGCAAAGGGGTGAATTTTTTGTGTTCGAATCGTAAATTTGTCTACTTTGATGCGCTCCAGGGTGGAAATGTCTTCGACGGTTTATGCGTGATGGTTATTTTGCAGTCTCGGGAGCCTCGAGCAAAAACTAATCGTTTCAAAATTATTTTTGTCATTTATATCGAAATGCAAGACTCCAAGGAACGCGCAGAATCAAGGCCCATCGAGATCGGTTTAAAAACGCGGGAGATATGATTTTTCAAAGCCGAGAAAGTGTCATTTTCGCGGCAGCCGTCGCGGGTCAAGAGTGTCGAAGTGGCTGATTCTTGTTAAAGTTTGAAAATTCGTATTTTTGCTTCTGAGGTTCATAGAGAGATGAAATTTTTATTATTAAAGCATCAATTTGTCTACTTTGGATCGCTTCTACTTAGATATATCAATCTTAAACGGTTTATGCATGCAGCTCATATTGCGGTCTCGAGAGCCTCGAGCAAAAACTAATCATTTCAAAATTAATTTTGTCATTTCTACCGAAATGCAAGACTCCAAGGAACGCGCAGAATCAAGTCCCATCGAGATTGGTTCAAAAACGCGGGAGATATGATTTTTCAAAACCGAGAAAGTGTCTTTTTTACGGTAGCCGCCGCGGGTCAAGGGTGTCGAAGTGGCTGATGTTTGTTAAAGTTTGAAAATTCGTATTTTTGCTCCTGAGGTTCGCAGAGGGATGAATTTTTTATTGTTGAAGCATTAATTTGTCTATTTTGGATCGGATCTACTTAGAAACGTCCATCTTAAGGGGTTTCTGCGCAAAGCTCATTTTACCGTCACGAGAGCTTCGCGAAGAAACTAACTGTTCGAGAATTGCTGTTAACGCGTCTACCGTCGTTCGTGATAAAATCCAAATTTTGAAAAAAGTGCCTGAAAGAACTTATTTACACAGTTAAAAAAAAATAGCAAAGATAAAAACTCACCTCGTTCGTCTCCCTGGTACAGTCTCCGTCGTCGAGTAAATCGATCTCGAAGTGGAGGCAGGAAACGTAGCGATAATTATAAATCACACTCCGTTGTACTCTTCTCTCATTAATGCTCTCGTCCAATCTCTCTATCTTTCTCTCTTCTCTCTCTCTCGCTCTCTCTTACTTCCTTACTCCTTATTACAATCTATTATTATTATTCTCTTTGCCTCCTCCTTTATTATTATTATCACTAATGCCGTTATTACTCTATCGTGGTATCACTATTTATTATAAATTATTATTATTAATTATTAATAATCATTAATATTATTATTATAAATATATCTGTCTGCAGGTACTTCGCTGTCCTGGTTCGTAGAATCGTAGAACGGGCTTCTAAGGTCTGACGATGAGGGAGAGCTTTCTCATAGATATCGAGAATCAGACGTCCGAATTCTTTTAATCCCAGAGACTCGCAGGTTTATCCTCGGAGGTAATATAACAACGTCCTTTAACCGCATTCAAGGCTACACGCACGGATATACGTTCACGTATATGTACGTTCAGCCACGTGCTATGGAAACGCGGAGGACAGCACGTGTTTCCTTGACTATACCTCAAAACTGCTTCTGTCTACAGAATTGTTTCTTAGTTTAATCGTATCCTTTATATCTGGTATGTATGCTTGTATTTATGTGTATGTGTGTATATATATATATATTTATTATATATATATAATATATCGTTATTATTTGTAGTTGCGTTTTTTGGAGGGGCCTAGGCACTATTGCGCTGCGAAAGAGGTTTTTAAGTTTGAAGGTACTTGTACGTACGAGGTATATGTTCTCAAGGTAGAAGTTTAAATATAGGAGTGATACAGAGTGATC
This sequence comes from Cerceris ruficornis, assembly GCA_963989415.1. Classification (NCBI taxonomy): domain Eukaryota; kingdom Metazoa; phylum Arthropoda; class Insecta; order Hymenoptera; family Crabronidae; genus Cerceris; species Cerceris ruficornis. The sequence continues at coordinate 6,148,336 of OZ022530.1, read as the reverse complement.
TCAGCAAAGTCTCCCTTGCGATTTCTCTTTCTATCGCTCTATCTCTCTTGCTTTCTTCCTTTCCTCCTCTCTTATCTTCTCAAATACACGCGAAAGGATGGGGACAGGCAAAGGTCATCAGGGGGGGGGGGATAGGTTGTACTTGGAGATTATTCTTCTTCCTTTCTCTCTTCTCTCTCTCTCTTATACTCTGATTCTCCCCACTTTCCTTCTTCGGCCTTCTCGTATTCCTCCTTGGATTTCTCCCCACGAGTTTTGCGCCACACTTCACACACACTTCCTCTTCCTCCTTCTCCTCCTCTCTGCACTCCCTTCGTGGCTGTCACCTCTCCGTCGCCTTCTTCTTCCTCTTCTTCTTCTTGTTCCTCCTCCTCCTCCTCTTCTTCCTCTTCCGAATGGTGGGCCTTTCACTTTACGATCGATGGCAAGGCCCTCCTCGACACGGTAGGGTCTCTCACGGAAGGTCAGAAGTCGTTATCACCTCCTCGAGTTTCCCCACTTGCTTGCCACATCGCCCTGGGACCTACAGCCGCCCTCCTCCACCGGGTAATCAACTTCCACCACCATCTGCAATCAGAAAGGGGAGGAGCCGGGTGATACAATTTTCAAAGGGTGCTTCGTCAGCCTATCACAGCCGAGCTTACTTCGAGCAATTAGAAATTTATTTTTATTGTAAACTAGCTGTACCCTGCGCGCGCTTCTACGCCTACAAAAATCGAATTTAACCGTTTGAGTCCCAGAGGCTTTTAAAAGAACACGGTCGAAAAACCCGAGCAGCGCGATAGCGCTTGTCTCAACCGAGTACTGGGACTTTTCGACACAAAATCTGAAGAGCGCGGTCGCGCTCCTTGGGACTCAAACGGTTAACCAGTTAACTGTGGCGTAAAATCGAGCCATGACGAGTATACTCGTCAATCACAGAGTAAGTTGCGCTGGTAAGTTATTGGATCAAAAAGATGAGTTTATTTAATAAAATTGAAAATTTTATTAAATAAACTCATTTGGTTAACATAAACATATATTACATACATATTAAACTAAAAACGCAATAAAAATTAAATATTATACATATAAAAGTAAGAATTTAAACAGGATTATTTTAAAAGGAACCCTATTATAAATCAACTTTCTGACTTTTGCCTTTGCTCCTTTTAGGCTAACATCTAAAAAACGTTATCATCGCACGTAAATAAATTCGTTATGCGGACTGGTAAGCTGTTTCAACCGGTGCATACGCGGACGCATGAGTTCATCTCAAATTATTTATATTTTTCATTTGTTTGTTTTATTCCGGCATGGCCTGAAAATATTCTAAACATCTTGAAATTTGAGAATATGTTCTGTTTTTCTCAAAAATTACAATTTAAATAGCCAATGGTCACTACTTTATACGCATGACGAGTATACTCGTCAATCACAGTTAACAGGTTAAAGAGAACTCGTTATAACAATTCTGTGTTCATTTTTTGTATTGAAGTGCTCTTGGGTATTTTATATTTTTTTTACTTTTTAACAGTTATAGTGCAACCACGAGATACCTCTTGGTTGACAGTGAATGGTTTAATCCAAGGGTTGCAACGACCCCTAAACGATGGTCCAAATATGGTGGACTACTTTTGCAACATATTCATCCAAAGTCTCATTGTCCATGCACAATATGGTGTCTTATAACTTCTACAACCCCCGAAGCAATGTGGCTCGAAGACGTTTACCGCGACGGCGCGTGGAAATTAATTTTCCGGCTTCCATGGAGAAATGCATGCGCATTAAGAGCAGCATGCCGTGCGATCTTCCGGTAAACACGTGCCATTCCATTTCGGAAGATATTACGCTCCTTCTTCGTCTTCTTCCCGGTGGAACGCGCGATGAGAATCGCCGGGGTTTACGAGAACAGAAAACTTTCGATTCTTACGATTCTACGTGAACTGTTAACCCCTTGCTCTACGACTTATTTTGCAATTGCATCTGCAATAATTCAGCTTTAAATTGCTAAAATAAAAATTGAGCTGTAATTCTTCATATATCTTATAATTTAACGTAATATTAGTATTATAGAAATAATGTTGTCGCGTTGCGTCTCTTATATTTAATATTTTAATTTTATTTGATATTAATATTAACTAATTTTGTATTAATTAATTTTATTTTATATTAATGTTACTTAATTTCATATTAATTAATTTTATTTGATATTAATATTAATTAATTTCATATTAATTAATTTTATTTTATAGTAATATTAACTAATTTCATATTAATTAATTTTATTTGATAGTAATATTAACTAATTTCATATTAATTAATTTTATTTTATATTAATATTAATTAACTTCATATTAATTAATTTTATTTTATATTAATATCAATTAATTTCATATTAATTAATTTTATTTTATATTAATATTATTTAATTTCATATTAATTAATTTTCTGTTATATTAATATTAATTAATTTTATATTATTTAATTTTATTTTAATTTTAAATTAATATTTTCAATTTCATAGGTTTTGCAAAAGTTCAAAATATCGTAGTGCATTTATCGCATCACGAGCGTCACTCGTTATCGCAGGGCAAGGAGTTAATTCATTGAAGATAGACGTAGAAAATTGCAAGGAAACTGCGTTAGAAATTTCAGTAATATTTTCCAGAAATTCAGAGCAAGTCATTTCCACCAGCTTGGCATGTAAATCTACCGTTAATTTCCTATTGACATAGGTCAAGGAAAAGGTCACGGTTGTACGTCCTCCGCGATCCTCGTTAAAACGCGTCGTATATCTTCGTCTCTGTGCACCAGTCCCGGACATGTTCCGGGCGTTAGTCGAGTTTTTAACGGCGTGTGCGTTCTTTGTGGCGCGTCTCCTTCGCCCCGACGAACTGGCCACGCACAAATACGAAGCTCGCCGTGCGACGACGATCGGAGGGTGAAATTAAAAATACCGTGAAACCCTCCCTTGCGAGGCGTGCACGTGAAGAACCTGTCCTCTCTATTTTTCTCCGACGCATTCAGGGCCGTCGAGCACGAAAACGGTGCCCCCCGACAACCCCCACCATCGTTTACCTTTTGAATCTTTCACGGGGGTGTTTACCCTTCTATTTATGCCGGGGAATATTTTTCTAATGACGCGTTACGGATGAGTGTTCGTTACGGAGATTCGTTGGGGGTTTTTGTTTATTGCGGCCTTTCTGCGGGTTTTTAACACGTTGAGCGGCCATCAGTGTTACGCTAGTTTCATCATTTTTACTGAAGTGAAACTTTTTCTATTCAAATCGCAGCTTTACAGAGCAGAGAGCTTAGAGACACAAATAAATGTGCAGTCAGCGGGACTTTAACTTTTTAACGACAATATTTAAATGTTGAATGTATTAGGAAATTTGTAAAAATTACAATTTAAATGTCATATGAAATTTCATTGAATTCAATCGTGCCGGTCACCGGTGACCGCCATGGCGTTCAACGGTTTAATGCGGTGTTTAGCGAGAGTTCAAATTTCTTAGCAAACGTGTTGCTAAAAACTTGTAATATTTCTTCATGAAAGGGCTTTATCTTCAAGTCGACTATTAACTCGTCTACAATCCTCCATCCTAAATTCCCCCAAAAAGTACAAATATTAAAAGGAAGCAATAAGTAAATTCTCCCTCCATCCACAATTTAAACCCAATCAAAAGCGCGCGCAATCGAGCAAAGCGGAGGAAGTCCCTCCTCCTACGTTGGCAACTTCAATAATTCTAATAGAACCAAAATCAACAACCGCGTTGCTAAAATAATGTAATATTTCCACACAATATGACTTTATCCCCAATTCGACTATTAACCCTTCGACAATCAAATACAAAAAGAAAATAAACAAACTCTCCGTTCATCCACAATTCAAACGCAATCAAAAGCGCGCGCAATCGAGCAAAGTGGAGGAAGTCCCTCCTGCCAGGTTGCCAACTTCAACCTCTCTAATAGTATCAAAACCAATAACCGCGTTGCTAAAAAAATGTAATATTTCCGCACAAAGTGACTTTATCTCCAATTCGACTGTTAACCCTTCAACAATCAAACACATAAAGAAAATAAATAAACTCTCCATTCATCCACAATTCAAACGCAATCCAAAGGGCGCGCAATCGAGCAAAACAGACGAAGTCCTTCCTCCTAGGTTGCCAACTTCAATAACTCTGACAATACGGAACCAATTATCGTGTTGCTAAAAAATTGAAATATTGTTGCACAGAATGAGTTTACCTTCAATCCAATCGTTGATACATCAACAATGAAATACAAAAAGGAAATAAATAAAATCACCCTCTATCAACAATTCAAACCCAATCAAAAGCGTGCGCAATCGAGCAAAATGGAGGAAGTCCCTTCTCCTAGGTTGCCAACTTCAACTTTTCTGACTGTACGAAACCAATTATCGTGTTGCTAAAAAATTGAAATATTGCTGCACAGAATGAGTTTACCTTCAATCCAACCGTTAATATATCAACAATCAAATACAAAAATAAAATAAATAAAATCACCCTCTATGAACAATTCAAACCCAATCAAAAGCGCGCGCAATCGAGCAAAATGGAGGAAGTCCCTCCTCCTAGGTTGCCAACTTCAACCTTTCTGACAGTACGAAACCAATTATCGCGTTGCTAAAAAATAGAAACACTTTCGCACAAAATGGCTTCATCCCCAATTCGACTATTAACCCATCAACAATGAAAATATAAAAAGAAAATAAATAAACTCGCCCTCCATCCACAATTCAAACCTCCATGAAAAGCGTGCGCAATACAGCCAAGAGCAGGAACTCCCATCGCCTGAGGGCGCCACATTTAATTTCCCTCGCACAACCCGAGCATGAGACGCTCCGTAAAGTGAGAAGCTAATCGATATAACTCGCGACAATCATGAGGAGGACGTACAAAGTAATTAACCGATGATCACAGCCATTGTTCGGCCATGCGAGCGATGAGACGATGCAAGGAGAGAGTCAGACCCCGGGACCGACGGAGGGAACGAGAGAAAGAGAGAAGAAAGGAGGAAGAGGGCCGTAAGTATCGTAATACAATACTATTAGTTGAACTTGAGCTACTTATGAATGACCTTGTCTGGTTCAAACGCACCCACACAACGTGTGTCCTCGACTCTCCCTGTGGCATGAATCGGAGTACACGTCCTGTTGTGGCTGCACTCATTGTTTTTTCTTTTCTTCACGCAGCAACGTCCGACGTGTATCAAACTCAGCGTTGAAGGTATCACAACACGAGAGAGAAACGACACCATCGTGAGGAGGGACAGAGGGGAATAGTGTTTCGTCTGGATTGAAATGTTGCCAGTGTTGCAAAACAATGGTGTTGCGTTTCCGTGCGTTCAACGATACACGAGGCTCCCTTCAGGGTGATAAGTGGAGACTCGATGGACTGTTTTGCGCTGGTTATCTGAAGAAGGCTCAAGCTTGAAGTTTGTTTTTTGGTTGTGGGGCTTTTATGGGGTATTGGAGGATGTGTGAAGCGGTGATGGGCAAACTATGGCCCGCCGCAGATTCTAAAATGGTGGGATGGAAATTTTCTACTTCAGTGCTTTAACACTAGAACTACCAAACCAGTCAAAATGACTGGTACACCATTTTTTCCAAAAATTCTCCAAGTTTGTAGGAGAGTCATAGAATAGATATTCTGCGTCAATCTTATAAAACATAAATTGCCGAATCGATCATCTTTTCCACCTCTTAATTCCCCTTTTTTCAAAATATTTATTTAATATTTTTAAATATGATAGATTTAACGCCGGTAGTTCTAGTGTTAAGGAAGTAATGGTTTTTGACTCGATGGACTGTTTTGCACTGGTTATCTGAAGGAGGCTCAAGTTTGAAGTTTGATTTTTGGCTGTGGGGCTTTTATGGGGTATTGGAGGATGTGTGAAGCGGCGATGGGCAAACTACGGCCCACCGCAGATTCTAAAATGGTCGGATGGAAAATTTTCTATTTTAGTGCTGTAAGGAAGTAATGGTTTTTGACTCGATGGACTGCTTTGCGTGGTTATCTGAAGAAGGCTCAATTTTGAAGTTTGTTTTTGGTTGTGGGGGTTTTATGAGGTATTGGAGGTTGTGTGAAGCGGTGATTTGCAAACTACGGCCCGCCGGAGATTCTAAAATGGTGGGATAGAAATTTTCTATTTCAGTGCTTTAAGGAAGTTATGGTTTTTTGAGTACTTATTTAGTTTTATGATAGAACTATTGAAAAAATTAACCCATTCACTGGCAACTGTGAGATATGTCGTGGTTGCATTATAAGTGTGAATTAATAAGCTAAAAATAATGGCCAATCGTGTATAGTAATTTTGGAACGAAAATGTTCTTCGTATCGTTACAAATGTCGAGATTAAATTGTTGATTAATTAAATAAATCTTCTAAAAACATTCTCTCGTCATCTCAAATTTTAACATGCGCGGTAATATTTACTTAGTTTTCCTGGCAGCGAATGGGTTAAAGAACGTGTTGGTCTGTTAACATTTTTTCTTTCCTTTTTGAGCCGCTCTTAAAGAAGTTTGAGCATCACTGGTGTGAGGTACCCTGGGACTATATGATAGGTCGGATAGAATTTTTGTGGGAGAATGAAACAAATTAGTTTGATGAAAAGCTACTGAAGTTTCTACGCGATAAAAAATGCAATTTTTATAGGTGCTTTCAGTTCTGAAGGTCATTTCAAAGTTAGGTGTTGAAGAGAGGCGAGACAGTTACAAATTTACCCTACATTTTTACAAGACCCAAGTTATTCTATTAAAATTTCTTCAAGATAAAAATTCTACTTCGTTAAACTAGTTATATATTTCTTTTTTCATTTATTCCACCGTGGAATATTGAATTTTCTTAAAATCCGTCGACTTTACAGCAGTCTCTTTCGATATCTTCAGGGAGATATTCATTTTCTAGGTTTTTTCGAGGAGTCTGTTGTCAATGATTGTCTCGAATCAGAACGGACCTGTCTCGAATTTCCTTTTCTTCGGATTATGTAAAACTCCTCCGGCTTCGCGTGGCTTTCCACGCGAGTGAATAGCCCCTTCTGACAATGTCATCGTGACAATCGGTTTCTTTTGCTCGTCGATTATTACCGCAACGCCGTTGCAAAAAGTGAGATGTAGTCGCAACGGCGGCCGCATGCTCCAGCCTCAAATTACACGCTGGTTTATGTTTTCTATGGCCACTTTTTTGGTGCCGTATTTTCACTTTGGAGTTTGGAACGGTTTCCGATATTTCGTGTTACAAATCTTCTGCTTGAATTGACACGTTTTCAAGGTGGTTTTAATTAATAAATATACTAATTTCAAGAATTGTTGACGATCTTAGGATCATCTTCGCATTAAACCTACTGAGCTGATCAAAATAACCGGTTGACAGTTTTTTCGAAAAATTCCGTAAATTGATTGGAGAGCCAGAGAGTGAATATTCCACTTCTAGCTTATAAAAGCTAAATTACTTAATTAATTACTCCTACCACCTCTTGATTTCTGTTTTTCCAAAATACTCATTCGTTATACTTAAATATGATAGAAAATCGGTAGTCTTCCTGTTAAATGATAAATTCGGAAAACTAAATTTATAGTTTTAGAAAACTGTAAATTTGATTTATTAAATTAAATGCAATATAATTTATAAAATATAAATATATAATGATGATTTAGAAAACTGAAGTAATAGTTAAACCTAAATTTATTAATTGATGATTTTTATCACGGCTGATTCCCTTTAACAACATATTCATTTAGTACGACTGACTGAGAGAATTTTAACAAAAATCTCAACAATTTTCCACAAATTGTCACCTAGCAATAAAAATTACCGCAAACGTCAAAGAATTCATCTGACTAATCGGCAAAATTATTATTAACTCTATTTAAGGGTTTGTATTTGAATGGCTTGAAAAATATTGGTATTTGTAATACGCTCATTTTATGCTTTTTAAATATTAAATTGATTTAAGTTTATGTGATCGTTTTTAAAATATTAGTTAAAAGAAATTTATACTATTGATGGCCTCAAATGAGCTTACACCATTTCAAAGTCAACAAAATGTGAAAATCATACATTTATGAAATATTAAATACAGGATTTCAATTGAATGAAACCAATTTTTTTATGAAGTTTTTATTAAATATATATAAAAACCAAATAAAAAGGTTTTCTTTCAATATTTCTTCAGGTAATGCCATTTAAATTACTTTAATTACAACTTCATATTAATATGTGCTATTTTTAATTTAAACGAGGGAGTACCAAAATTCCAGTAAACAAACTAAAATTTTTGTCATTAACAGTGTCGCCACACATATAAAAGTGAAATAGGGAAATTATGTAGTATAATTTTCGAACTAAATATTATGCCTTTGCGGAAAATAGACTAACACCACTTTCAAAATAATTATATTTGTAATATCATTAACTACGTAAGTTTATATTGACAAAATGATGAAAATTTTGAAGGAATTTTTTTTGGGAATTGTTTACAGATAAAAAGCTCATAGCAGGATGCATTCATTGTTATCATTAACTAACTTTTCGTCAAAAATGGACTTACACGACTTTCAAAGAAAACGGCTCAAATATAGCTCGGTTCCGCAAGAGGTTAACGACCCGCGCAATGTCCCGTCGAAATCGTCAGCGTAAAAAACACTTAAAATACACAAACATCAATAAAAAGACGAGCAATTGAATATTCCTTTCGATTAACAGCTATCTGCAGTGAAAATTCAAGAGAAAAGAAAACAAGGAAAAGTCGCAGGGTAGACGACACGCGACAGCCGTTGTTCGTGTATATATACGATTAACCGGCATGCCATGATCGATAATGTATTCCGCTCGAAAATAAACTGACCTATACCAATGCGATGTTACCACTTCCGTCGAGTGACCCTCGTTTCTCGATAAATATTTACACGCTGAGAAGCTCGAGTTGCAACGTAGCAGACGTCGGTCGGATCTGCGAGAAATTCGAGGATCGATTCGTGAAAATTCGCTGAGCGGAACGAAGAAACGGTTGGAAGATGTCGACGGGAACCTACAGGCGGCAGTGGAACTAAAGGTTTGAACTTCCATTTTATGAACACGAGTTCAAATCCTCCGCTGATTTGGGAAGTTTTTGCTGAATTATGATTTAATGTGTCATAGCCTCAACACTAGAATTACCGGCGTTAATTCTGTTATATTTAAATATATTAAACAAGTACTTTGAAAAAAGGAGAATTCAGCGGTGGAAAAGATGTTCGATTCGGTAATATATATTTTATCAGATGAACGTAGAATATCTATTCTATGACTCTCCTATAATTTTGGAGAATTTTTGGAAAAAATTGTGTACCAGTCATTTTGACTGGTTTGGTAGTTCTGGTGTTAAGCTGGTTTGGAAGTTATTTATAACAGTAGGTCCTAAGACAAATAATAACAGCTGTAAAGGTTTACAAATATTGAAAAAGAAGTGCATTCTGGAAATTTTTGTGGGCGGTGGTAGCGTTAGCTGCACCACGAGCTGCAGCTGTTGATATGTTGAGATGTTCAGTCGTTCAAACGTTCAAACGTTCAAACGTTCATACATTCAGACATCCAGGTGTTCAGAAGTTCAGGCGTCTGGAAGTTCAGACTTTTAGACGTTCAATCTTTAGGCGTACAGTTGTTCAAGACGATCCGATGTTCGAACGTTAGACCTTTAGGCCTGCAAATGTTCAAGGCGAACGTTCAGACGTTCAGATGTTCGAACGTTTAGACCTTTAAGTGTACAAATGTTCAAGGCGGGCCTTCAGACGTTTAGACCTTTAAACGCACAATTGTTCAAGATGATCCGACGTTCGAACGTTTAACCTTTAGGCGTACAAATGTTCAAGGCGATTACATGTTCGGAAGTTCAGGCGATTAGATGTTCGAACGTTCAGGCGATTAAATGTTCGGACGTTCAGGCGATTAGATTTTCGGATATTCAGGCGAGTAGATGTTCGGATATTCAGGCGATTAGATGTTCAGATTTTCAGACGTTCGGATGTTCAGACGTTCAGACGTTCAGAGTCCAAACGTTCGAACTCTCAGCCGTTCAGAATTCAAACGTTCGAACGCTCAGCCGTTCAGAGTCCAAACGTTCGTGCGTTCAGCCGTTCAGAGTTCAAACGTTCGTGCGCTAAGCCGTTCAGAGTCCAAACGTTCGAACGTTCAACCGTTCAGAGTCCAAACGTTCAAACGCTCAGGCGTTCAGAGTTCAAACGTTCGAACGTTCAACCGTTCAGAGTCCAAACGTTCGAACGCTCAGCCGTTCAGAGTCCAAACGTTCGAACGCTCAGCCGTTCAGAGTCCAAACGTTCAAACGTTTAGGCGTTCAGAGTCCAAACGTTCACACGCTCAGCCGTTCAGAGTCCAAACGTTCGAACACTCAGCTGTTCAGAGTCCAAACGTTCGAACGCTCGGCCGTTCAGAGTCCAAACGTTCGAATGCTCGGCCGTTCAGAGTTCAAACGTTCGAACGCTCAGCCGGTCAGAGTTCAAACGTTCAGAGGTACAGGGTTCAAAGTAGTCTGTTAAAAGTAGCTACATTCTCTTCTGTGCGATATCGAGAAAACTGAGCGGCAGATAACGTGTTAATTAATAAGCCCGGGGCGCGAAAAATCCCTAGAGCAGCACTGCACTCGCATGCACACGCGCAGAACTGCACAACTGCACGCATATCCATGCACCGGCAGAGCCTCTGGCTACCCGCATTTCTTTTTCTCGTGGACACTAATGGGAACGTTTGAGTCTGTCGCCTGCAATTGCGTTATATGCGCGCGTTATGCAACACAGAGGGCTCTTTAACGTTGACACTATTCCCCTTTTCAGGGCCATATCTATGTATCCTTATATGCGTGGGAATTTTATTTTCCTATAATGCATTCTTGTAGTATATTCATTTTTTTCAAAAATCAAATAATACCGGGCATTCGTTTTATTTTGGTAAAAATTTCTAAAGTCATTTGAACAATTGAATTATCACGACGGACAAACCACTGGCTTCCCATTTCTTTTATAACAATCTTTCAAAATAGGGATGCAGTATAATAAACTTTGTAAACATTCTTTGGATCTGGCGCCAGAAATGTAATAAAATAAATACTACTTTAATTAAAATATTCACAATTTCTCATGAGAAGAATAATAATAAATTTCAGAACGCCTATCGTACAAGAAATTAATGAACAAATAGTCCTTGGGCTTGTTAGTAATAATACAATAAAATAAATGCTATTCTGAGAATAAAAAATGATAAAATACATACTACCCGAATAAAAAAATATTCAGATGAAAATCTGTTCTTACTGATAAAAAATATTCCACTCGACCCCAAGTACCTTCACAGCTCGTACATTGAAAAAACTCAATCTAAAACTCGGCAAATACATATTAAAAAAAAAAGTTACATCCCGTTTCCTCACGTTCTCAAAACTCTCCCGCGAAATTACACGGTGACCCAATCGACACTTCAATCAGCGTGAAAGCAAGAAACACAGCGAAAAAAGCCGATATCCGTCCTGTTGAGGTTTACAGTAGAACGAATAATCCGAGACACCGGCTCTTTCCCTTCGTTCGAGGCCCTTCAAAAGGGCCGATCGAGTAATAACCGGTAGGAAAACTCATGAATGTATCTCACGGACTATCGGTAGGTCTGATCGTTAAATTATTGCGGCTCAGTGAGTCAGATTCCCATCAGGAATCCTAACAGCAACTCCTACCCCGTTCCAGTTAGTCTGCACGACGTAAGGTGTGGATTATTAATGCACCTTTCGCGTGAGATAAGTTCAACTAACCTTTTGTGCCGCGTAATGCCGTGCCCCTTTGTGTTTGTGGTGACCACGAGGAGATACGGGCAGTCTTCAGTTTCTCAATATTGATTTACAACTAGGCTTTACTGGCCTTCGTGCCTTTGAATTAGAAGGAAATTGTTTCTGGGGAATTTTATGCGCGGGGAGTGGTACTAGGTGGAGAAATTTCAGGGGATTATTTGCTTTTTATGGCTTGGCTGTTTGTATGGCTATTTTCTGTGGGAGGTGGAGTATTAGATGGGTGTGGAACTACTGACGGTTTTCATATTAAATGATAGTTTAAGGACAAATTTGGGCCCGAATATTTTAGGGGATTTGAACTTGGGCCCAATAGTTGGGACTTTGAGACTTAAACTTCTGGCCCACCGCAGTTGGTATCTAAGAGTTACAATTTAGGAGGGTTGCGATTCACCGAAAATATGATAAATTAAGGAATAATTTAGGAGAAATCGTCCAGAGGATGGAAGCTTCAACTAGGGCCCAATAGTTGGGAATCTGAGGCTTAAACTTCCCATCATAGTTTCTATCTAACAGTCACAGTTTTAGTTGAGTTGCAATTCACCGAAACTATGTTTTTTAGAATAAATTAGAAAGAGTTTTCCAGACCTAATGGGAACTGGAAGTAAGACCCAATAGTTGGGACTCTGAGATTTAAACTTCCCATCGTAGGTGCTATCTAAGAGTTACAGTTTTAGGTGGGTTACGATTCACGGAGGCAATGACAAATTAAAAAATAATTTAGGAAAAATCTTCCAGAGCTGATAGGAACTTTAATTAGGGCCCACTCATTGGAGGTCTAAAATTGAAATTTCTACTACCTACGATTTAAAGTTTTAGGTGGGTTTTCATACGTAAACGGATTATTAAGAAATAATTTAGAAAAAAATTGTTAAATCTAAACTCAGGCCCACTAATGGATCCTAGGACCCAAGACTATAATATATTAACCGACAATTTTCGACATCTCCAGTTCTGAACATCAATCAGTCATAATTCTACGATCTTGAATGATTAATCGTGTATTTTTCAACCTAAACTAATACGAAAATCATCAAAAACCTTCCAGCTCTCACAAAAACTCCATCGCAAGAAATCCCGCAGAGATTCCTTCAAAAAATTCAACCTTAAAACCACCCAGGTAGCAAAAACGTCCACTAAGACCTCTCCCATTAAATTCGTGTATTGCATGCAACCCAGTAATATACTTTCTCCAGCAATAAAAAGAAAATCGTCTATCAACGCACAACCTGCTGCAGTTAATCCATCATTGAAGATGTAGATCACAGAGGCAGAAAGTCCAACGATAACTTAGGGCTCGAACTTCGCCGACTCATTTTCCATGCTAATTTTCAGTGAAACGTTCTTCGGTAAAAGTTAGGAGCAACTCGTTTAAGAACTTCCGTCACGAGAGTGCCAGAAACAAACCGACCTAAGCAGACCTTCGATCTACGGATTCAGCATATTTTTCCAGGGCGAGGAAGCCTCCGTGGGACTGATGCTCGTGGAAAAAATATCCGAGTAGATTTCAGCAGTGGCGGATTAAGCGGTGAGTGAACTAAGGGGCCGCGTAGGGCCCCGGAATGCCAAGGGGCCCAGAGGTCTTAAAACGACACCTCTTCACCTTTCCATTTTCTTTCTTTTTTAAAAATTTAATGAGAATTCTCTTCAAACTTTTTTTCCAACTTGTTAAGTTACAGATCTTCCAACAAATTTGGCGCCTGATTCAAAACATCAAGCACAAAGTGCTAAATCACGAAAGTATCGATTACCGAAGAACCTAGAAATATGAAAGAATAACTGAAACGATCGATCGTCACAACGATAAAACTCTCTTTGCCGGTTAATGCGAAAGAGAAAAACAACGAGGCAGGCTAACAAACGAGACTCGACGGACTAGAGAATGTATTTCTGTCGGTATTTAACGTAACAGGTGTTTTCGAAACACTACGTGTCTCGGAGAAAGCGATATAGCGACGCGTGTATGCGTGTGTATCAGCCTTAACAAGTGGCACGATATCTCAGTGAACGAAACCACTCCCATGCCTATTAGGGATTCACCGAGCGTCTTTGAATAAAAATGCATCCTCAGCTATTGTCCTCCTCGGTTTCGTCCTTACAGCGTTGCTAGCAAGGCACATTCCGTCGACAGTTTGCCAGAAATTATCGCCTTACTATTTTAGATTCGTTGTTCGCCTAATATCGCTAGACAATTTGAAATTTACCGCCATTTTTCTAGTAATAATACAATCTTGATATCACTGTCGTATTAGTGACTTATTGAGTGCATTCAAATAAAATGCAGCCTCTGCTAATGTCCTCTTTGGTTTTGTTCTTTTAAATATGCCAGAAAAGCACATTCAGTTCCCTTTTTCGCAGAAATTATCACCTTACTATTTTAGATTCGTTGTTCGCCTAATGTCGCTAGACAATTTGAAATTTACCGCCATTTTTCTGGTAATAATACAATTTTAAGTTTGGTACCACTGTGGTATTAAGGACTTATTAAGTGCATTGAAATAAAATGCAGCTTCTGTTAATGTCCTCTTTGGCTTTGTTCTTATAATTATGCTGGAAAAACACATTCCGTCCACTTTTTCGCAGAAATTATCGCCGTACTATTTTAGATTCGTTGTTCGCCTAATATCGCTAGACAATTTGAAATTTACCGCCATTTTTCTGGTAATAATACAATATTCAATTTGAACTGACTGTCGTATTATTGAGTGCATTAGGATAGAATGCAGCCTCAGGTATTTTCTTCTTTGGTTTTGTTATAATAATTATGCTTGCAAGGCACATTCCATGACAGTTTGCAAGGAATGTTTTTACTTTAACACGAGAACTGCCGATGGTATATCTATTACATCTAAATATACTGAACAAGAAGTTTGGAAAAAAATAAATGAAGAAGTGAAAAGGACGATCAATTAAGAACTTTAGATTTTATATGAATATTTACTACAAGTCTCTCCTATGAATTTTGAAATTTTTCGAAATAATTCGAAACTGGTCACTTTGACCGCATTTAGCTTTGAATTACACATTTACCATAGGTAATTGACTTACTATTTTACTTTCAATAAGCATATATTATATAACTAATTGCCGTAAATCGTGAAAAATAATTTTACCGCCATTTCTTCCCGCCAATAATGTCGCGTTAAACGTTCCGAAAATTGATGGCTCGATGTATTACATTTCAATTTGTTTTAACAACTTTCTGCAAAGATAACACTTCTTATCAAAATAAACGTACAACCGTTGCATACAGGAACAACCGGCTCTAGTTTATGGGCAATAATTCACTCTACTCCCCCATTCAAGTCCTCGTCGATTCCTTTTAACCTATAGTACGCTGAAACTCTGAATTTTTACTATGCAGAAATGAAAAAAGAAGTCGGAATAATAGCTTGCAGGCACGCGAACGTGTAGTCTACAAATTAAAACCTTTTTTTGCTTTCTCGTAAGATGTGGCTGAATAGTTTTCAGTGTTTTTATCGCGCACGCTGATAACTGGAAATGATTTATTTCGGAATTCAAATATAATGGCTTTGGCGAAGTTAATATCTTTAGCCCTAGATTTAGGGGCGTTAAATATGCTACACTTAAGTACATAAACCTCTTCAGGGACGAAAAGTGGAAAAAAAATTTTATTATTTTCTTTATGGTTTATTTTATACCAATAATTCAGTGAAAAAGATGGATGAACAATAAATATACACAGAAGAAATGTCATTGGTGGTCAAGTATGAATGAAAAGTTTCATAATTTTAATGATTCATAATTTCAATAATGTTTTATTCAGCAAACATTAATGATATTCTTGAAATAATTATCAAAACTCTACACGTCAGCGGTTAACGTTACAATGTTTTCATAACAGTGATCATAAAATAAAATAAAACGCTATCAGCGCTGATATTCAACGAGGTATTTTTCAATTATTGACAGATCCTATAGAGAATAATTCTCCATCAAATTTTCATTTATTTCTTTAATCTAAATTATATTAATCTAAAAAAATAAATATATCTGCCACCGTCCCTGAAGAGGCTGAATAAGTACTTTGCAAAAGGTGTAATCAAGCAGCAGAGAAGACGATCAATTAAGTAATTCGTATTATAACATACACGCCAAACAGCTACTGTACCGTTTGTATTGAATTTCAAAAATGCTTATAAAAATGTAGGAACTTGTCAATTTCCCGGATTCCGTGGATCCAGTGTTAAAAATGAACTTGGCACGCGAATCAGGTTGGGAATCACTGACGAAGTCAGACCGCGCGAGTCTGCCGTCCTCGAGAACTCGCGGTAAAGGCAGGATAATGTTTTCAGCTCGGTCAGTAGTGTCAAGGGAAAGCGCCCACGATGCAAACCGTGGGTTATACTATCGTCCGCAAAAACATGAGCTCGACATTACATTTGCACGTAGCGAAAGACTCGAGCGGAGTTGGTGGAAGAAAGTAAGAAAGTAGCTTTGAATTTGAAAAGTTTCATTGCAAAGTGTAATACGACTTGGATTTTGTATTACACAGGTGTATTTATAGCTGTTGGATTAGTTGGTTAGATGATCAAATTACTGCTGGTATGTGATTTTTGATAATTTATCAAAGAATGAATATTTACCAGTGGATTTAATTAGTTTGTGGTAATTAAATTGTTATGTAAAGGGGTTTAAATAGTTTTGTGTCAATGTAACGCTAGAATGTGATGCGGGACACTTTATTAGGGATGTGAAGAACTGAATTAAAATGCCTGCGATTTTTTTCAGCAGAATTCATAAAATTTGAGACGGAAAAAAAGAGTTTCTGATAAACATTTAGCGGTAACACCTACAAAATTCCGTACGCACAAAATTAAAGTTCCCTTACAAGGGATTTTTTGCAACTTAACCTCGAAACCACTTTTATAAAAACATCTAAGACACGCCTAAAAACTACCAGCACTTAGACATCTAACATCACCTCAAAAGCAATTTTCATTCCAAGAAAACCAAAACCAACCGCCGCAACACAAAAAGTTCCGGACATCATGGTGGATAAGGAGGTAAACGGTTGGACTATCAATCAGTGGGC
The DNA here is from genome assembly GCA_963989415.1 of Cerceris ruficornis. Lineage (NCBI taxonomy): Eukaryota > Metazoa > Arthropoda > Insecta > Hymenoptera > Crabronidae > Cerceris > Cerceris ruficornis. Next base: position 6,131,448 of record OZ022530.1, on the reverse strand, counting down.
CCGATTTCAAATTCCTCATCACCGCAGAGATATTTTTTCAAATTTTACAACTCAACTAAAACAGATCCTATGCTTAACAATCGAAGCTGAAGAAGCTTAAACTTTCAAAAAAGGGAAACCCGGAGGTGAAAAAGACGATCAAATAAGTAACTTCACTTTTATAACGTACATGTGGAACATTTATTCCATGATCACCCTATCGATTTGGAAAATTTTTGAAAAAATTGACAACCAGTCATTTTGCCCGCCCTAGTAGTTTGACTCTTAACACTAGATTTACAGGCGTGAAATCTGTTACATTGCGATATATTAAATAAGAACTTTTTAAAAAGCGAAATCAGGCGACAAAGATGGTAATTCGTTAAGTCATTATTGTATTATAAAATACGCGCGAAATATTTACTGCAAAGCGTTTCTGTAAAGTCGAGAAATGTTAATAAAACAAGTAGCAACCCGTCAATTTGACGGCCTCCGTAAATCTACTGTTAACCCTTTGAGGACGACGGACGCATATATGCGGTCTGAGAAAAAATCTGATTGTAGTTCATCGGTGCATGTATTCATGATTACCTTTGAAAAATTGAAATATACCCGCTGAAATATGATTACGCAAGTAGTAATTTACAACTTCTATACATTAATACAGTGACTTTCTGATAAAAATGTGGTTTTTAATCGACAAACAAACGATTATATCTCAATAATCAAAAAAGTCTCCGCCCGCAAAGTGTTAAGCACCCGACGAACGTGAAACAATTGAAAATTCGCAAAATCGATCAAACCACGTTGCATCCCTCGGAACGTACGCTCGAACCCATCGCTACGTGCGTTCCAAAGTTGGCCTATACCGCGCACTCGGTCACTCGCACTGTCCACAGTGTGCCGGGCATGTGTGCAAGCATTCACAAGTGTACCGTGCATGTGTGCAAGCATTCACGAGTGTGCCGTGCATGTGTGCATGCATTCACGAGTGCGCCTGTGTACACAGAGGGAACGAAGAGGAGAACGAGGGCCGACGAGTCGCTGTATAAGTAGGAGGAGCGGCGAGAGGAGGCCGAGAAGAGAAGAGGAGCCGAGCGCACGGCTCTGTTGGTATATGTGGGCTAAAAATGATACGCTGCCTGAGGTGACGTCATGCAAAGTTAGCCCGTCTGCCGAGGACTGCACTGGCTGCAGCTCGCTGCCAGCCGCAGTCGTTACGCCCGGCAACGACGTTCGCCGTCAAAGCTCGGGCCTCCTGCGCCTCTCTGAATCCGGTTCTTCGAACGAGAGATAGGAGAGATCGATACAATCCTCTCCTCTCTGTCCACGCATGTAAATCGTCCTTTATCCGGCGCGTTGCCGGTCCGACGGGGGAATCTCGCGAAACCGAAATCCTACGATGCCGGCGCGGCACTTTGTGAGACTGTAGAGTGACCCTGGGCATGGATAACGGGAAATTTTGTGGAATATTGCTCCTTAATCCTTTTCGGTACTGAGGATCTCCGTAGGGAGTCGTTTAAGGTTGTTTTTTTAACGGAATGCTGGTTTTGAGTGGAACAATTGGAATTTTTGGTGGAATGGAGGATGTTGGTAACTTGAAGGATGTTAGGTTCTGCTGATGTAGGGATTTTTGTGATATTTAGAATGAAGTTAGGTATAGTTCGGATATTTTCAGAATAGAATGGAGTGTTGGAATAAATGAGAATAGAATGGGCTAAAGGACCACGTGAAAGTCTCTAATTATTTAATGATGGGACCAATTTCAAGTAGCGTTATTGTTTTCTACCTGTTATTGGATTTTTTGGTTTCATTCGCTGTCATCATTTCCCCTAGAACTTACAGATCACGTGGTGAACATTAATGGTACCATACGCGGTCAAATGACCGGTTTAATGAGATGAAAATATATACTTTTTGAACTATTTATGAAGACTGTTTTGTACGTTGTTTTTCTATATTAACCCTTTTAGTGCCGGATGCGGATAGAACGTCGTTAGCAACACTCCTATCGCCAATCATCATGGGATTATTATTTAATTTGCACATATGATATTAGAAATTTCATTGCAAATAATTGAGAATACACAATTTATGCTCCATATTACGTTATTTCATATAAAACTATGACCAAATGATGATTCTTTTTATTTCTAATTACTGTCTAAAACAAGCATATTAAACTCGGGGCCCGGGGGCCGTATGCGGCCCACAACGACTGTCTTTGCGGTCCTTCAAGACAGAGATGTCAAGTGTCAGGAAAAAAACATTAATTTTCCCGTTATACTTCTTCTTTTTTATTTTCGAAATAACCCTGTATTTCTATAAAAATTGAAGTTTTTATTTTTTTGCGACCCACATAAACTTAGACATTGTTTATTTGACCCGCGTTGTCCCTTGAGTTTGACATGCTTGGTCTACAACCAGTAACTAATTTATTCATTTTTCCTAACAATCTTGGATATAAAAATGAATGTTTGTTCCTTATGCATTCCTAAACCGATCATCCGATTGCGATGAAACTTTGATATGTTGTGCGCATGCCCGCGAAGGTTTCTGACTTACTAAAAAAATGTATATCCAAGAGCACTTCAATGAAAAAAATTAGCTCAGAATTGTTACAACGAGTTCTCTTTAACTTCTATTTTTGCAGTAATCCTGCGATTTTCACCGAATATTGAAATAGATTTCTCGCTAATTTAATAAATTTCTCCGGTTGACACTAAAACGGCTGAATCTCCTCCCTTTCTTTCAGAAAGATACTATTATTATTTTACACAGAATACTACTTTTATTTTACAGGTCACAGGACCTGCTATGGTAAGAATAAGTATCCATAAAGTGTCGATGCAGTTAGTGTCAAACCATCGAAACAACGTTATGATAATTTCGAAAAACCATAACCCCCGTTGATAGCCTCTTCCAAGGTGTGTGTTTCCATGTGGCGTCTAACGTCTGAACAGTTCAAAAGTTCATAATTCACGCCATGAACAGTGGCTGTTCGATGTTCAGGGTAGATTTCACACATTCCAGAAGATATGGCAGGATTCTCGCGCTCCATTTAGATATGGAAACCGAAGACGCTACCGGAGAACATGGAAATTTCCTGTTTTCAACTGGCAGCCTATCGAGTGTACACGCTGCAGTAATATTCGCGTGTATGTCGTCGCGTATAACGTTATTATCGGACGAGTCTTAAAAATGATCCAACGATGCGTTATGCAGCTGGCTGAAAGGGGTACATTATTCATTTGATCTCTCAGGCAGCCTTGACGCCGCGCACAGTCAGCTGATGCAGCGATCAACTGATACTCATGGTGCCACTGGAGCAGAATTTATATTCCTGCGGCAGCCTCGACGACTTTAACGGTCGGAGGAAACGTAGTTTGTAGAATTTGGACGATTTGCGAATTTTCTAGCTAATTTTCTTATACTAGAAGCTTCGTAGTTTGATGAAAGATGGGAGGGTGTTATGTTTCTCTATGCGGGGTACTCTTTTTTTTGGAAGGAACATTTGAAATGAATTTGAAACTGATTATTTCGAATGGTAGTTTTTCAGAAAAAGTGATTAATTTTAAAACTGATTAAGCTCAGTTATCTGATCTGATAGAGTGGAAATGTAATTTGCACCGTAAATGGTTGCGATTGAAAGGGGTTGATAATGAGGATTATTTGTCGAAGGGGACTAATTATTTTTTTCATTTTCTTTTTTATTTTGTGGACTTTAGTTCCTATGGTCATTTTTCCGGGCATATACTGTCTAAGGTGGCTTCGAAACCACCGAGGCTATGATATATCTAGGGATAATATAGAAAAATTTCCTAGAGGTCACGGTGGCTAGAATTTGAGTCCACCAACTCAAAATACAAGCCTTTAACATCAGTTCTTTGACTGCTATGATCATTTTGTCTGGAATATAGTGTCTCGAGTAGCTTCGGAACTTCTGATACTACGATGTATCAAATAATAATTTAGAAAAAATTTCTAGAGGTCACGGTGATTAGAATTTGAGCTAACTTTGAGAATTCAAGGCTTTAACTCCAGTTCTTTCACTTCTATCGGTATTTTGCCTGGGATATACTCTCTCAGGTGGTTTCAGAACCACCGAGGCTATGATACATTAAGTGATAAATTAGAAAAATTTCCTATAGATCACGGTGATTAGAATTTGAGTCCACTAATTTGAAAATTCAAAGCTTTAACTTCAGTTCTTTGACTGCCACGGTTATTTTGTCTGAAATATAGTGTCTCAAGTAGCTTCGGAACTTCTGATACTACGATATATCAAATAATAATTTAGTAAAAATTTCTAGAGGTCACGGTGATTAGAATTTGAGCTAACATTGAGAATTCAAGGCTTTAACTACAGTTCTTCGACTGCTATGGTCATTTTGCTTGGGATATACTCTCTCAGATGGTTTCAGAACCACCGAGGCTATGATATATTAAGTGATAAATTAGAAAAATTTCCTATAGATCACGGTGATTAGAATTTGAGTCCACTAATTTGAGAATTCAAAGCTTTAACTTCAGTTCTTTGACTGCTATGATCATTTTGTCTGGTATATAGTGTCTCGAGTAGCTTCGGAACGTCTGATACTACGATGTATCAAATAATAATTTAGAAAAAATTTCTAGAGGTCACGGTGATTATAATTTGAGCTAACTTTGAGAAGTCAAGGTTTTAACTCCAGTTCTTTGACTGCTATGGTCATTTTGCCTGCCATATACTCTCTCAGGTGGCTTCGGAACCCTTGCGACTGTGATATGTCAAGTGATAATTTAGAAAAAATTTCTAGAGGTCACGGTGATTAGAATTTGAGCCAACTAATTTGAGAATTCAAAGCTTTAACTTCAGTTTTTTGACTGCTACGGTCATTTTGTCTGAAATATACTGTCTCAAGTGGCATCGGAACCTCTGATACTACGATTTATCAAATCATAATTTAGAAAAAAATTTCTAGAGGTCACGGTGATTAGAATTTGAGCTAACTTTGAGAATTCAAGGCTTTAACTTCAGTTCTTCGACTGCTATGACCATTTTGCTTGGGATATACTATCTCAGATGGTTCAGGAACCTCCCAGACTGTCCTATACATAAAATGGTAATTTAGAAATTTTTATTTTTCACTACTTAGGAGGCCCAGCCGGTACTTTCTTACCCCATAGCCTCAAAGAATTAACATCTAGGACGTTGCAACGATGATAAAGTCTCGAACTTCGAAATTGATGACTTGCGGTCAGAAGCTATCTAAAACTTCAAAACGACGAGAGTAATTGAGGTTAAAAAAATAAACAAAAAATTCTAGCGCAAAGAGAAAACACGACTTTAGACGAGGATCAATTGAAATATGTCGGGAATTCTTGTACAGTTGGTATTTGCAGGCGACAAAGACGAATAAAAATGTCCCGATGTCTGGTGTTGCGCCAAGTTAGTAATTCGACGAAGACGTTAATGCCATAGGTGAAATCCGATACACTTTACTCTGTGTACACTAATTGTAAAAATTACGAGGTATTGTGTTATTAAACATCGAGCCTCTGAGCCTTTGTCTTCTCCCTATCCTCCACAAATTTTATTTACAATTTACAGGACACTTTCCTTCCGTTAATTTACTATATAAATGGTGAAATAAATATTCTGTCCGATTGTTGATTAAATGTTGATTAACAGGCAACCTAACGATAGCACTTGCTGCAAAAACGTATAAACGAATAGAAAAGAAAAAAACCAATGTGATTCTTTGTATAAAAACAATTCATCAAATTAATTATTTCCATAAATATCAAATATGAGTCGCTCAGAAGCCAATGCGGTTAAGTCCATTTTTTTATACTATCTGATTTTTTTAAATTTGAATAAAATTAAGTTTATTCTATTAGAATTTACAAAAATCAGAAAATATGAATAAAATAGACTTAACCGCATTAGCTTCTGAGCGACTCACATTCTATTCGTCTCATCTCTCCTATTAATTATTCACACCGATTAATTCCTCTTAATTATTCCCATCTACTTCCAAACTCTCAAAGCGTTACAATTTTTCATTTATCCTCTGCTAGTTCCCCCGGAAATCTCTGCAGCCAATCAGCCAACAGTACACTGGGGAATATTCAAAAATATCCCCAGATCCGAAAATACATCGAGCTAAATATAAAAAAGCAATCACATTCCGATATTCCAATGATAGAGAATTCTCAGAATACATTGGAAATTGCAAAGAAAGAAAGAATATCGTAGCAATGGCACCGGGTGATCGTCGATCCTCAGAAAAGAGGGAAACCGACGTTAATTCAGGCTAGTCCAGTTAATCTAGTGACCCCCAGAGAGAGAGACTCGGCTAGAAATACCTGGCACCTACTCGACACTTGCGTAAGCAGCCTGCCGGACAAATAGTTATTGACCTTTATTGCCAGTTGAGTCTCACGACAGTGGTAATCATGATAAACGACATTTTAGTACAACGAGAACTTCACTGAGAACCACTGACATCTCTTAACCCTTTGCGGGCAGAACGTTATTTGAATATTGAGAAATAATCATTTATTGGGCCATCAAAAACCGCCATTTTATTAGAAAGTTAGAGTCTCTCTGTATATATATATATTCTTTATTAATTCCAGCTTTACAGCCAAGAAATAGACTTGGTTTGATACATATTATATTACGCACTTTATAATACATAAAACTATAAAATTATACCTTACATAATACTGTACATAACATTATACCCTGGTTATCAAGTCTATCAGACCTGTTATAGAGTCTCTCTGTATACAAGTTAGAAATTACATTGAAAAATGGGAACATTAACTTTATTTCCATCGTAACTCCAAAATTTAAGAATCGAAAAAACCTAAAATCATTCTCATTATTCCAAAAAACTTTCTTTCATCGCCTACTACAAGCTAGATGCCTTAACAGTAGAACTACGAAGACAGTGATCGAGACTGCTTCTCCATTTTTTCAAAAATTCTTTACTTTGATAAATTACTGAATTAATCATCCGTTCCACCTTTTAATTCCTCTTTTTCTAAAGTACTTATTTAACACTAGAACTACGAAACCAGTCGAAATGACTGGTACACAAAATTTTCGAAAAATTCTCCAAGTTTGTAGAAGAGTCATGGAATAATCTACGTCCATCTCATAAAACATTAACCCTTTGCAGTCCGAATTATTTTGTAAACATTGTAGTGAACCAAATGAAATTAATTTCACAACATTTTCTATTGTTGGTTATTCATTTTTTTGTAATGATAGCAATAATTATAGGTACTGATGGATATTTAGGGGATATTACAAAATCATTATCAAATTGGAAAGTTGATATTAGAACGACAGAAAATAAAATGAAGTGAAAAGCTTTGTCGAGTATAGCTCGACATAGGAGTGCAAAGGGTTAAATACCGAATCGATCTTCTACTCCATCTCTTCATTCCTCTTTTTTCAAAGTACTTATTTAATATGTTAAACTATCATTGATTTAACGCCGGTAGTTTTAATGTTAATAAATTTAACCCCCTGCCGTACAATAAGGAGCGACAAATGGAATGCGAAATTTTGTTGTTTTTTAAGAACTGTTAACACGTTGAAGGCCACCGGTATTTCGTTAGTTTCTTCATTTCTACCGACGCGAAACTTCTATTAAAATCACATCTTTACAAAGCAGAAACTTTAAAGACACAAAGAGATATATAGACAGCAGGGCTTTACCTTTTTGAGACCACCGCGTAAATATTGACTGAATTAACAAATTCATAAATATTACAATTTAAAAGCGATAAAATTTCATTGAAGTCAATAGCGCCGGTCACCAGTGACCCCCATGGCACTCAAGGTGTTAAATTAAAACTATCACTGGGTCACGGTACTATCGAATTACTTCTATGCTATTAATATTGCGTTAATTTAGACGCTATATCAGAAGTCAGGGATAAATTGTTATTTCAGCAATTAATTCTCAAATGCGCGTTTAGTCAGAAAATAAATTGCGCGGCAAGGATTTAAATATAATCGATTTAACGCCGGTAATTCTAGTGTTAACACTAGGTACGCTGCCCGGGTCATTTTGACCCATTTCAAATTTCGCGCGGGAAATTACAGTAAACGTTTAAACGTTTTTCTGCCAGTTGTACTGACTTTTATCCATTCAACGAGACGAGTACAGTGATAAAATTAATTTTAACATTAAATGAAGGTATACACGACGTAATTTCTGCTTCACAGCGCTGATTGACCTTCTCTATGGTGATACGCACATTTTCAAGCCGGGAATTTGACTTTCGAGGTAAACAAACAAGTTTAACGTCCTCGTCAAAATAAAAACAATGTTTTTAACTGTTAAACCGTTACTGTGTCCTTGATACACAACCATCGCAATTTCTCATTTACTCTGCAATTTTAATTCTGAGAATAATGGCAAATACAAACTGAATCAATTAATCATATTTAAATATATTAACCCTTTGGTCTACAATAACGAGTGGCACTCGTGATGCGGTAGATGTAATAGGAAATTTTGAAGATTCCCAAAAATGATGAAATTGAAAATATCAGTGAAACACAACACAGTGAAATTATTTCTATGTTATTAATACTGCGTTAAATTGTTAGATATATCAGGAATCACTGATACATTTTAGCAATTTAATTCTGAATTATTGCACGCACAGTCGCAAAAGTAATCGTAGTCAAGCGGTTAAAAAAGTACTTTGGAAAAAGAGGAATAACGAGGTCAAAAATATGAGTAACGCGAGGTTCGCTACCCGGGTCATTTTGACCCATTTCGAATTTCGCGCGAGAAATTACAGTAAACGTTTAAACGTTTTTCTGCCACTAATACTGACTTTTATAAGATCAACGAGACGAGTATATATCGAAATTCATTTTCTTCGAAGCCTTCTAATTTTAACCCTTTGCGGACGGAGACCTTTTTGAATATTGAGAAATAATCATTTATTTGGCAATTGAAAATCATCTTTTTATTAGACAGTCAGAGTGTTAATGTATAGAAGATTTAAATTACTATTTGCGTAATCACATTTCAGCGGTTATATTTCAATTTTTCAACTCTAAACGTGTATATATGCACCGATAAACTATAATCAGATTCTTTCTCACGCCGCATATATGCGTCGGTCGTCCTCAAAGGGTCAAAGTTAATCTACAGACCCGTGTCGATAGAGATAGGTATATAAAAAATGTCGGTAAATCTATAGTCAAACCCCACCTAAAGCTATAAGTCCTAGACAAAATACCATATGAAGTACAAACTGGAAAAAAAAAGAAGAAAAAATCCAGCACGATTTTCATGCTGAACTCTATCTACCCAGAAGCCTGGCACATGTAGTAAACACGGTCATATAATTTTATCAGAAGAGAGCATTACGACATCGTGGAGGAGGTCAACGGTATGCAATTTTAATCCTCGATGCACGAAATGCCGCGGGAGTTCATCGTTTTCCGTTTCATTTAGCCGTGAGCCATTAATTTCGCTACAGTATTTATCGAAGGAACGACACGACACGACACGATAAAATTAAATGTTCGAACTCGCTCCGTACATTTCGTACTGACCAAACGGAAAACATCAGTCGCCGGCTCGGATGCACCACGGTGCATGGCGATTACGTCACGCTCGAAAAATAGGCGCGCGTCCCAATTTCACGAGTGTTTTGACCGACGGATTCTCGACGAGTATCCGCAACCCGATTCTTCTGCGCGAGATATTTTTTAACGCTGACAGACCTTTTAACGCGGGTTGTTACGCCCACGCGGTCTTGTTTCGTTGATTAATCTCGGCGAAATTATTCAAAGCACTTTAATCTCCGGTGGACATTTAGATTGGGAGAATTATGTACACTCTGTATTATTATATTAACGCTTTGACCTATCGTTTCTTTTTGACAATGTATACCGTGATTGAGTGGAAACTGGCTGAAATTTAAAATTACCGCGGGTTTCTTTTGTATCAGTGGTTCTCAAAGTAGGCGAAACCATCCCCTTGGTGGGCGATTGGACGATTGGAGGAAGTGGCAGGTGTTTTTTGAACGTTTGGCGGGAATTTTCAAGATGAATGTAATTGTTACGTGTAATTAACCGATGCAGACGTCGGATCTGAGAAAATGTTAGTTTAAGATGATTTTAACTTAACCCTTACAACACTACTGGGATATTTTATATCCCAAACATTATCGTATAATTTTCATGTTATTATTGTACAATTTATTTCCATATATTATTTTGTTTATATGACAATATTTACTGCTGGGATAAAAATATCCCTGAAAATCTGAAAACTCCTGAAATAAAAAAGAAATATATTCCATTCTCGGTCGTATTTTTATTCCATTTCCTGTGTCACAAAATATACACTGCTAAAAATTAGTCATTTCCTGAAGAAATAAAATTCAGTGTTGAAAGGGTTAAAAGCTAGTCAAACTTAATAAGAAAGCAACTGAAAGGTTTCTCATTATAGTACAATGTAATTATCTATCTACAACTCACAGAATCATGCTATAAAGGTGCACAATTTTCTCTGGATAAGACCAAACCAAAATCGCTAAAAAAGTCTAAAAGAACGAAATTTGGCACAAATTACAGACAAAAATACCCTAAGTGGATATGATTGCACTGTGGGTCCGATTTCAAATCCCTCATCACCTCGGAGAAATTATTAAACTAATAGTTGAAAACCCACCTAAACCTGCAACTTTTGGACGTAATAACCACAGGAATTAAAGCTGAAAATTGCAGAAGAAAGAAATTCCCCACCAGCTCTGGCAAACTCGCCCTAAATTATTATAAAGCCTATCATACTCTCGGTGATTCAAAACCCACCAAAAACTGCAACTTTTTGACGCAAGAACTATAGAAATTAAAGCTGAAAAAATACAGGAGAAGGAAATCTCCATCACCTCTGGCAAACTTGTTCTAAATTATCGTTAAACATATCATACCCTCTGTGATTCAAAGATCAACCGCAAAACAGTAAATCCCAGGCAAATGACCATATTAATTGAAGCCCAAAAAAAAGAAAAAAAATACCCTGCATCACGCTACAGTGACTCCGTAGCCCTCACTTCGTCAGGGTTTTAAGAGGATCGCAGAAAGCCAGGCATAATCTCTTTGTCTGAGATCCTCCTAGTAAATGCCTCGATGGCCTGGTTAAAAATGCATTTTCTACCAAGAAGGGTTTCCTTACCCCGGAAGGGACACTCGTAATCTATAGTATACGTATTTCGCCAATAAACATGTCGATAACACAGGGAATCCATCGTTCACCGCCGGTCAGGCAGACTCAATTCGAAACTACGTCGTTTAAACGAGTTTTAAATCGCAAAGCCGAGACTGCGGGTGCCATGCGGTATCGATTCGATTCGATTTGACCGAAAAAGAGCGAGGAGAAAAAAAGAAAAATTCCTCCGGAGTCGTACACTGCCGGTTTGATAAGGGCGGGTCACCGGGTCATCGTTGTCTTTAAGCGGCATCCCCCTTTTCTCCAGAAGGAGCGTATCGCGGTTACGCTCGTCAGTTTCTGAAGATGGTTCGTCGCCTCGGTTATTTAACATTATTGCTGCTGCAGTGTAATTCATTTCTATTGCGTAGAAAGGAGAACTGTAATCTTGGCCGGGGCGAAATGTACGATCGTCCTTAACCCTATGTAACCTGGGTCCTCTGTTTTGCTTGGGAATGAATTTTAATTTCGTGCTGCGGATGCTCGTTGATCATTTTTAGTTAATCGATATTTTAAGGCTGTGGAGTATTTGAAATTGGAGTTGACATGATTAATTTTCTGGTTTGTTTGAGGCTGAATTTTAATTTATGTGGGATAAGTTATTTGGCAATTTTTAATTAGTGGATATGTTAAGATGGTGGGGTACTTGAAATTGTAGCTAGAAAGACGAATTTTTCATTTTGTTTGTGGCTGAATTTTAATTTGATGCTGGATAAGTTATTTGTCAATTTGTAATTAGTAGATATTTTAAGATCGTGGGGTACTTGAAATTATAGTTAGAAAGACGAATTTTTCATTTTGTTTGTGGCTGAATTTTAATTTGATGCTGGATAAGTTATTTGGCAATTTTTAATTAGTAGATATTTTAAGAGCTCGAGGTACTTGAGGTTGGAGTTAAAATGATGAAGTTTCGGTTTTGTTTGACACTGAATTTTAATTTGATGCTGGATAAGTTATTTGGCAATTTTTAATTAGTAGATATTTTAAAATCACGGGGTACTTGAAATTGGAGTTAAAAAGGCGAATTTTTCATTTTGTTTGAAGCTGAATTTTAATTTCATGTTGGATAAGTTAATTGTCAATTTTGAATTAGTAGATATTTCAAGATCGCGGGGTACTTGAAATTGGAGTTAAAAAGGCGAATTTTTCATTTTGTTTGAAGCTGAATTTTAATTTCATGTTGGATAAGTTAATTGTCAATTTTGAATTAGTAGATATTTCAAGATCGCGGGGTACTTGAAATAGGAGTTAGAAAGACGAATTTTTCATTTCGTTTGTGGCTGAATTTTAATTTGATGCTGGACAAGTTATTTGGCAATTTTTAATTAGTAGATATTTTAAGAGCGCGGGGTATTTGAAATTGGAGTTAGGAAGACAAATTTTTCATTTTGAGACTGAATTTTAATTTGATGCTGGATAAGTTATTTGGCAATTTTTAATTAATAGATATTTTAAGATCGCGGGGTATTTGAAATTGGAGTTAGGAAGACGAATTTTTCATTTTGTTTGAAGCTGAATTTTAATTTGACGCTAGATAAGTTATTTGTCATTTTTTAAATAGTAGATGTTTTATAATTGTGAGATATTTGTAATTGAAGATAAAATATTACAAATGAAAGATAAAGGTAAAAAATTAATATGAAAATATAACTTCACTGTTTTCACTGAATTTCAACTCGGCGACAGCAAACAGAGATGCAACTAAAAATGCCATTTCGCAGATGCCGGTGGAAACCGGTCTACTGTGAAAAATTATCTCAATTCTAATTGGATTTGCAACTTTGTGTTCCAGGAAACCGCATTAAACATTGCACAGTAAAGTTGCTAGACCAAAGCTATTTGAATTTCTGCGTCGATTGTAAATCTTTAATTCGAAAAATTATATAACTGAAATAAAATGTCGCTAAAATTCGAATAATTAACGATTAATAAATCAAACGGTCACGAGTACAGCGATAAAATTAATTTTACCATTAAATGAAAGTGTACACGACGAAATTTCTGCTTCACAGCGCTGCTTGACCTTCTCTATGGTGATACGTACATTTCCACGCCGGGAATTTTACTTTCGAGGTAAACAAACGCGTTTAACGTCCTCGTCAAAAGAAAAACAATGTTTTTACCTGTTAAACCGTCGCTGTATCCTTGATACACAACTATCGCAGTTTCTCATTTACTCTGCAATTTTAATTCTAAAAATAATGGCGAAAACAAACCGAGTCAATTAATCATATTTAAATATATCAAACCCTTGGCCTATAATAACGAGTGGCACTCGTGATGCGGTAGATGGAATAATAAATTTTGAAGATTCCCAAAAATGATGAATTTGAAAACATCAGTGGAACACAACACAGTGAAATTACTTCTATGTTATTAATACTGCGTTAAATTGTTAGATATATCAGGAATCACTGATTCATTATCATTTTAGCAATTTAATTCTGAATTATTGCACGCACAGTCGCAAAAGTAATCGTAGTGCAAGCGGTTAAAAAAGTACTTTGGAAAAAGAGGAATAACGAGGTGAAACAGATGAATAACGCCAGGTACGATGGCCGGGTCATTTTGACCCATTTCGAACTTCGCGAGGGAAATTACAGAAAGCGTTTGCATTCTTTTCTGCCACTTGCACTGACTTCTGTTCATTCAACGAGACGAATATATACCAAAATACATTTTTTTCAACGCTTCTTAATTTTGAATTTCTCTATATGGTGTACCTATTGATTCGCGTCAGTACAGTCAAGTATATAAGAAATTCCGGTAAACCTGGTTAATTCAGTAGCTCATATTTTACAAAATAGACGAAAAATATCTATTACACCCAATTCTGTTTATACACGGTCTTTTTTTTACATGGTTTTGATTTAACACGGTCTAGAAAAAAAATCGATTCCGTTTTTACACGATTTCATTCGATTTAGCACGATGAAAAAATCTAAAATATTCTTAACACTAGATTTACGGCCGTGAAATCTGTTGCATTGCAATATATTAAATAAGGACTTTGGAAAAAGATGGATGAAGCGCCAAAGATGATAATTCGTTAAGTAATTATTGTATTATAAAATGCACGTGAGATATTTACTGTACAGCTTCTCTGTAAATTTGAGTAACATTTATAAAACAAGTAGGAACCCGTCAATTTGACGGCTTCTGTAAATCTTGTGTTAAAATAAATTTTGTAATAAATTTATTTCAACTATTTTTTACAGGGTTGAAGGATATGGAATTAATCCCCTTTTTTCTACGTATGTCCTTCATGTCTTTTTTCACACGGTTTTGTCTGAAACGTATCTACCGTGTAAAAACAGAATTAGGTGTATATTGCTCTCCATAGAATTCGAGAAAATTTCAACAAAATTAGGTTCCAGTTGCCTTCGTAAATCCAGCGTCAATTAGCGTGCACGCTTTCCAATTTCCACAAAACTACTAACTCACCGAACACCACGAATTCCAAGTGCAAACAAGAGCCTAAAAACCTAAGATCAATTTCGTAAATCGAGAGGCTAGCAATCGTCGGAGCCTGTTTTTCAAAAGTCGACGTCCGACTTCTTACGTAATCAGAACGCACGCCGAGGCGGTTCTTTTAGTACCTGAGGCACCGAGGGAGAAAGAAAACGATGGAGGAAAAGAGAGGGAACGGAGAAAGAGAAGGGAGACGAATAAAACGAGAAAGAGAGTGCGAGAAAACGCGGCATACAGCCGCTTATCTTAAAGTCCATTCTCGTAGTGCGACGACATTGGAGGCCGTGGATGTGCACCGTTGATAATGCACGGGCTGTTATCGGCCTACGAAGAGAATCGTACAGTTTTTTTTTTCTCTTGCCGCCGTGTTGCTTCCTTATCGAGTGCTATCGACGTAACATCGGATAAAATCGCGACATCGAGACTCGACGGCGAAGTGTAACGCTTGAGAATTCGTGAAGAAGTGCGCAAACATCCTTCCGATTGGCCGACGCGTGCAGTTCGGAGGCGAGAGAATTTCGAGGAGGAAATTCTTATCGGCTATCGTAATATCACGGATGTAGATATTTTAATGCGTGCCACGAACTGTAGATAGTTTGGTGAAAAAACTTAGGTTTATAGGTATTGCATTTCAATTTTATCGGTTATAGAGGGTGTTTATAGAAAAAGGAATGAGAGGGAAATTGAAATTATCAGTTTTGCTAGCAGCCAAGGGGTTAATGTTGTTCTGGAATTTTTAATTAAGCGGTGGTAGTTTAATTTTATTGTGGAAATTGATATTTAGGTTGTGTGAGCTTGAAAGGGTAATTATCGATTGTGATATCGAACATATGGCTGCAATCGAATTATTGGAATTAGTTTTCATTCGGTTCCTATCATTTTGCTGGAATATCGTATTTAATTTGAGTGTAGAAGTTTGAAATTCAGGTTATTTGGAAGTTATATGTTTGCAGAATGTTGGAGTATGTGGATAATTATACGAAATTGATAAGTGCATACCTAACCTATGATCAAAGTACGCTTACGATTTCTTTCGTGTATCGGGCGGAGACCAAACATTGAATAATTTCGAGTTTCTGATATATAACAGACAAACGATAAATATTGAACAATTTTGTAATGCAGGCTATTTAGAAGTTGGATATTTGAATACTGTTGCAGTTTGTATATAATTGCACAGAGCTGATAAGTACCTAACCTATACTCAAAACACTCGAAAGTTTTCATACTTACACCTAGTAAAAATTAAGTATTGAGCAATTTTAAAATTCAATTTCATCAGAAGCTGTATATTTTTGCAAAATACAATTACAGAAACTCAGGCTAATGATCTGTAATCAATAACTGTGGCACTAAAAAGGAAAAATTGCACGTAGTTGATTAGTACCTAACCTATACTCAAAACACTCGAAAGGTTCCCTACTTACACCTAGTAAATATTAAGTATTAAACAGTTTTAAAATTCAATTTCATCAGAAGCTGTATATTTCTGCAAAATACAATTACAGAAACTCAGGCTAATGATCTGTAATTAATATGTGTGATACTCAAAAGGAGGAATTGCACGTAGTTGATAAGTACCTAACCTATACTCAATACACTTGTAAGGTTTCCTACTTATATCTATTAAAATTTAAATATTAAGCAGTTTTAAAATTCAATTTCATCAGAAGCTGTATATTCCTGCAAAATACAATTACAGAAACTCTGGCTAATGATCTGTAATCAATAACTGTGGCACTAAAAAGGAAAAATTGTACGTAGTAGATAAGTACCTAACCTGTACTCAAAACACTCGAAAGGTTTCCTACTTACACCTAGTAAAAATCAAATATTAAGCAGTTTTAAAATTCAATTTCATCAGAAGCTATATATTTCTGCAAAATACAATTACAGAAACTCAGGCTAATGATCTGTAATTAATATCTGTGATACTAAAAAGGAAGAATTGCACGGAGCTGATAAGTACCTAACCTATACTCAAAACACTCGCAAGTTTTCCTACTTATACCTGGTAGAAACTAAATATTGAATAGTTTGTAAATTCAGCTCATTCAAAAGCTAGATATTTTTGTACAAAATATTTGCAATTACACAAATTAAGGCTCATAACCAGATTTTGATAAGTTGGATACTAAAAAGGAAATGCACGAATTGAGAAGTACCTAACCTATACTCAAAACACTCGTAAGTTTTCCTACATATACCTAGTAGAAATCTGAGCTGTTTTAAAATTCAGTTCACTCAGAAGCTACATATTTTTGTAAAATATATTCTCAGTTATACAAACTAAGGCTAATGACCAAAAATTAATAACTTTGGTGCCATAAAAGAATTGCACCACGTTGATAAGCACCTAACCTATACTCAGAACGATCATACCAAACGAAAAACACTTCCAAAATATACCGAGTGTAAACTAAATACTGAACAATTATCTATAATTGTAACAATTAATCATTCCAGTCGTGCAATACCAATACTGATGAATGCTTACGTATAAAACTGTCGAACATGCACTCGATGTTATTAATCGATCATCGTTCCAATCGTTCAACGCACTTTGGGCGGCTAACGTTCGAGAATAATCGATCAGCGTATATTTGAAGGTTAAGTACACACTGAACATAAAAGAAAAGAACCAAGTTAAACCTCCGCGATCCCCCAAATCAAAACGAACCCTACAATTTCATCGTAATTAACATTTCTTTCGAAAACATTTTAATTCCAAACATTTCTTTGAACACTCGATGGAAGAACTTTCCACTTGCACATCCTTTTTCACGAAAGAGGCACGCGAGAGGTTATAAACAGTACGCATTGGATCCGTCTCATCGCGCGGCGATATCTTCAAATTTAAATTTCCAAGCGACGTCGGCCAGTCGTTAAATTTGAATTTGTAATAAGAGCAGACTCGCTGCTCGAGGGACACACTTCCACGGAGAAGCGTTCACCGTATCCTCCGTCACGACGAAGATGTCGCGAGACGATTCCACGAACACGCCGTTTCTACCTCATTATTTCAAAAGAAATCTCCATAAGCACACAAATATCCACCAGGTTCACCGCCTGGGTCATTTTGACCCATTTCGAACCTCGCGAGGGAAATTACACAATCCGTTTACATATTTTTCCACCACTTGTACTGATTTTCAAGAAATCCATTTTCTTCGAAGCCTTCTAATTCTGAACTTCTCTACGTGGTGTATCTATTGACCCGTGTCGGTAGAGATAAATATACAAAAAAATGTCGGTAAACCGAGTGTTAAATACTGTTGAAAACTATCGAAACTGTTAACCAAGTGCACGATGTATCTCAGCGAAACGCGATAAGAATGTACTTTATAGGTTATATCCGACGAAGACGCAAAGTGGAGTGGTATGACTAACCTACAAATACCTGTCTCCTTTTACTTCGTAACAGCCGTGGCAAAATTCGTGCCAAGCACCTCGCTCGCGAATATTACGTGTATGATAATCGAAAACAGTGTGTATATACATATATCGCGTATTGCGATCGAAAGTATATTGACCGAGTCAGTGGCCTGATTCCTCGTTGCGCTCTAAGCCACTCTATTTACCCGATAAGAACGGTCGGACGAAAAAGTCGAGGTCGTCCGTGGTGGAAAACACGGTAGAACGCGAAGTTCAACGCGTAAATTCACCCAAGTATACCCGACGTCTAAAAGCGTGTACGTGTTCTCTCTCTACGTACCTCGTGGTGTCGCTTATACACGCACACGTAAACACACGTACACAGTGTCGACCCACTCCCGGTTCCCGATCTGACCTCGCGCGCACATTCGTTCACGAACCTACCTCACTTTGCCCCCGACATGGACGTAAACAAAACCGCCTCTAAACATAACTACTCGTCTTTCCACGAAAACAGAGGGAAATACCGTGAAGCCGTTGAAACACCGGTGACTACCGATATACGTTATATATTCCTCGTAACGGCTATGGAAGCATGTGAAAAGAGAAACATTGAATTTTACTCACATAACGAAGTATACACCGTGAAATGCCGGTGGACCGCGACTGACACAGTCCCTTCCAACACGACTGAGGCGATGGTAGTAACACTTGCACAATGTATACACGTGTAGCACGTCACTGCTTTCTTTTTAATTCCCTCTGAATCGCTCTCTCGTCGTTTCCTCTCCGTATGTTCCTCGTTGCTTCCCTATCGGGCATACACTGACCAATGAGACCGAGAACGATCACAAAATTCTCTCGCACCGGTTCGGCCGGCCTCGCCTCGCGAAACCACGGCGAGTCGTCGTCGTCTGCGTCGTTTTCGTAGTCGTCGTTGTCGTTCGTTTCCCCTCGTCACCGTCGATTCTCTTTCCTCTCTTTTTCCCTCTTTCTCTCTCTCTCTCTGTCTGTCTATCTATCCCACTTACTCTCACGGTGATAGACGCACTGTGCTGTCGGTGAAAGGGGAGCGACGTGAATTTCGGACGCACAAAATGATTTTAAGGCTGCATCCAACGGCGACACGACGGCGATCAATGGATTTCAATGTACGCAGGACTAGCGTGCTTTAATGTTACCGATAAAGCCAGACAAACGAAACAGATCAAAAGACGTATTGGAGCTGTTACGCACGTTACAAACTCCGCTTACCGCTGAGAGTGCAAGCGCGCGACTGCGGCGCCGGACGCCGCTTATGCGCCGGCTGACTGTTTCCTGACTCGGCCGCCGTCCTCGACAGTGGCGCCACTCTCAAGCAGCCACTGCCCTATCACTCGGCACGCACGAAATTCGGGCTTTCTATCTGCAACAGAGTTCACCATTGTCCGTGTGAGCTATTTACTTCGGCTCGTTGAATAACTTGGAATTTATTTCGGAGATATTATTCTAATGCGATGTAATCTACGGTCGGTATTATTTTAATGTGGTTTTGTTTGGGTAGCTGATTGGGTGGGAATTGTTTGGAAGGTTTTCAGCAGGTGTAGTTTAAAACGTTGAACGCGCGGAAAATGGGGACCAATCATTTTGATCGAATTGGTAGTTCTAGTGTTAAATGTACTAAATGAATACTTTAGAAAAAGAGAAATGAAAAGAAATTAATTAATTTACGTTTTATAGGATAGAAGTTTACTTCATGGCTCACCTATCAATTTGAAGAATGTTTAGAACAAAATAGGAACTCGTAATTTTAACCGCCTTAGCACTTTTACCGTTAATGTTGTTAATCTGTTCGATTCTTAATTATTTTTGCAAAGTAATAGTACCAAATAAATGATAAGTCCTATTTTTCTTTAACTTAGGATCACTTTCATAATTAGCGACTCATATGAGTATAATTTTTTAAATTCAACGTCATTTAGGATAATCTACCTTGAAAGTCTATTTTATCTATTCTTTTTTTCTTATCGCTGTAGTCAACTTGTTAGACTTTGGTTTGACGAAATGTTATTGTCAGGTGGGCTAGTTTCTATTGAGAGGATATGGATGGAAATTAATTAGTCGGGTTGTAATAAATGTCGATGAAGTTATGGTGAAGCTTGAGAAAGTTATTCGCGCGGAGAAACGACGGGATTCCAGAAATTGTGCGAGACAGTGTCGCCTCTGAGTTCATTGCTTTGCCTGGTCAATAGCCATTACGTCTCACCGTCAAAACAAGCGGAGCCTGTATTAATTTATAGCGAGTGACTCAATAGTTCAAGTAAACTACCGAAGCTGACTGAACGTGACGGTAGACGTAATGAGTTACATGTTTTGTACGCGCTCCTTAACGTGCATTTTTCCTCGCGAGAGGAATAATCTTTTTTTAATCGCACATATCATTTTCTTGGCTGCTATTACACCTTGAACAATCGTCTTGGATATAAAAATAGAGTTAACGACGATACAAGCTAGTACTTTGAACAAAATTGAAAACACATACTTTAGTTACCTGCTAGCGGATTTATTTTGTACTAAGTTATGAGTCTTAATTAATTTGAATCACCGAATACGAGAAATGTGCAAAATTATTTTATTTTACAATTGCTAAGATTCGATTACAAAATTGAAAATTTGGTGTTGTTTTATATTTCGACTTTACTTTTCAAATCACCGTGAGGTTTCTAGATTTTTTTCTGACCTGTAGTTTACTTTCTATCAAGGAACAAGCTTTCTTTTTCATTTTTGTTTATAATAAATTTATTGAGAATAATATTTATTCACTGTGTATCATTTTTCTTGATTTGAATCAAATTAAATCTCGATTTGGGTAAAAAACCCCAGGGACGAATGAAGGTCAACCGCTACGATCAGTTTTCCTAGAACTTATGAGTTTCAGTTCCAAATCACCGAGAAATTTCAAAGTTGTCCCAACAAAAACAGAGAAGCAATTTGCAGTAAACACAAATCAATAATATCCGACACCTTCGGTAGAAATAATATTAAACAAGTACCAGAATAACCTTAAAAAAGTACTTTAGCCAAATCAAACGATATTTCCACCACATCGAAACAAAAGACGATGCTTCATTATCATTGATATTCATTAGTTAACACCAGAACTACCGGCGTTAAATCTATTATATTTTAATAGATTAAATAAGTACTTCAGACAAAGGGGAAGTCAAAGGTGGAAAAGATGATCGATTCAGTAATTTACGTCTTACAAGATGGACGTAGAATATTTATTCTATGACTCTTCTACAAACTTGAAGAATTTTTCGGAAAAATTCTGCACCGATCTTCTTGATTGCGTGGTAGTTTTAATGTTAAATAATTACTTTGGAATTAAAAGGTGGAAAAGATGATCGATTCACCTATTTACGTTTTACAAGATGGACGTAGAATATCTATTCTATAACTCTTCTACAAAAGAGAAATTTTCGAAAAAATTCTGCACCAGTCATCGTGATTGCTTGGTAGTTTTAATGTTAAATAATTACTTTGGAATTAAAAGGTGGAAAAGATGATCGATTCAGTAATTTGCGTTTTACAAGATGGACGTAGAATATCTATTCTACAACTCTTCTACAAAGTTGAAGAATTTTTCGAAAAAAATTCTGCGCCAATCATCTTGATTGCTTGGTAGTTTTGGTGTTAAATAATTACTTTGGAATTAAAAGGTGGAAAAGATGATCGATTCACCAATTTACATTTTACAAGATGGACGTAGAATATCTACTCTCTAACTCTTCTACAAAAGAGAATTTTTCGAAAAAATTCTGCACCAGTCATCGTGATTGCTTGGTAGTTTTAATGTTAAATAATTACTTTGGAATTAAACGGTGAAAAAGATGATCGATTCACTAATTTACGTTTTACAAGATGGACGTAGAATATCTATTCTATAACTCTTCTACAAAAGAGAATTTTTCGAAAACATTCTGCACCAGTCATCGTGATTGTTTGGTAGTTTTAATGTTAAATAATTACTTTGGAATTAAAAGGTGGAAAAGATGATCGATTCAATAATTTACGTTTTACAAGATGGACGTAGAATATCTACTCTCTAACTCTTCTACAAACTTGAAGAATTTTTCGAAAAAATTCTGCACCTGTCTTCTTGATTGCGTGGTAGTTTTAATATTAAATAATTACTTTGGAATTAAAAGGTGAAAAAGATGATCATTTCACTAATTTACGTTTTACAAGATGGACGTAGAATATCTATTCTATAACTCTTCTACAAAAGAGAATTTTTCGAAAAAATTCTGCACCAGTCATCTTGATTGCTTGGTAGTTCTGGTATTAATCAACCTTCCACAACGTGCATTCACGATACGACAAACTCCTGCTCCTTTTGTCCCGTCAGATGCGGCCCACGTGGCCGACCTACCTTGAAAATTGGGCCACTGGAGCGCGACACGATTTAATAAAAACATCTACACGTTTTCCCATCGAATCGCCGTGTTCGATCTCACCGACGATACATTATTTACACGGAATTTCGTCAGAGATTCGTGTGACATCGTTCGGTCCAAGTTTCGTCGTAGGGCTAAACGGCCACGTCGGTCCGCGAACACGGCGAGACAGAGAGGAATAGATGATAAGAGTGTAAAGAGAAGAAGGTGCACGCCGAGAGAAGGTGAACGAGAGGAAGAGAGGAGAGACGAAGCGAGAGGCGAGAATCTGTGGAAGGTTGGTTGCATTCTGTTGGTAATCTGTGGTAGGAGGCATGTAGGACGAACGGATGGAGAACACCAGCGCAAGTTGCCAGCGAGTTGAAGCACGCTGGAGAGGAGTCGAGCGAGGAGAGTGGGAAGTGGAGTGTGAGGTGGAAAGAATGGTTGGCAAAGAGGAAGAGGGAGACACGGTGGAACGGGTGGACGAGAGGGGAGAAAGAGAGATCGCACGAACAAAGATAAAAAGAACGGGTAGACGTTAAAAGAAGAGAGAAGGAGTGAGACGCTGAGTGAGTGAGATAGGACCAAAGACCGGCGAGTCTTGGACAGGCAAAAAACAAAAGTGCATCTCGGCAAGATGGCCGTCGCTTCAACGACTCTCAAGGTTACTTGGAGTATAAGGGAGAACGGAGGTAGCGAATCGACGGCGTATGTGTGCCAACGAAACGCCGCCTTTAAACTTTAACGTGCGACCCGTTATTTATTTTGACAACTTCACCGGAAAGAATACGACGGCGAGCCAGCGTCGTGTTTTCTGCGCGGGAAATCATTTCAGATGGCGCTGGATGATGTCCGGTTAGAATTCGGACTTGATGCGCGATAGGGTCTCGTGATTTCATTGTAAACTTCACGAATCGACAAAGGAACTTGGTCATTCGAGATTTCATTTTACAAGGGAAGGGAGGAGTGTGTTGAATTTCATGGAGCGGGGGGGATTTCGTGTTTCTTGAAACTACGAGAGAACGTGGGTAGTTAAGGTTACTGTTCATCGAGAGAGTCCCGTAGAAAAATGCTCCTTTCTTTTCCGTCTCGGCAACACCGTCGGTTTCACCTATCCTCTCGCCTTATGTTACCCCTATTCTCGTCTACACTCTAACCAAGGTTACCACCACCTCTTCTTCCTCCTCCTCCTCGTCCTCATCCTTCAGCTTGCCACATACAAGAGTACAGTCCAACGAGAAATGGCACAGGAATGCGCCGACATAAAATGCGAACGCGGGCTGACGAATCAGGAGGAATCGGTGCACTTGCTTGCTCGCTCCCCTTTCAATCTTCCCTTTGAAATCGTCGCTCTCGACGATCAATATTGTCAGTAACGGTACTGTCAATCCTCCATTTTTCTCGGCAACGTGGCAGACTTTTTAATTGGTTTAATGGAACATGTTGGAAGCTTTTTTTTTAAAAGGTTGCGCGAATGTGAAGTTTGTAGGTAATTATAATAGGTTTATGTTCAGGATGGTCTTTATATTGTAAAGGTATTTGGATGATAAATGGTAAGAAGTTGTTAAATGACAGTAAAGAATGATACGGAATTGGAATGAATTTGCTAATGATAATTAGCAGAGGTTTCGTTGAGGTTGGAGATATTAATGCACTGGGAGATAGTTGCGGAGGATGGAAGCCATTTTGGAACTTGGGCCGATGAAGAACTGGATTCTTCATCGTATTAACAGTCTAAATTGATACCTGCCTTGACAGCGAAAAATAGCGGTTCAAATTATAGATAAAATTAGAATCATTAGTTTAATCATTCCGATATTCAAAATGAGTTTAGAATTCCTCATGAAAATCCTTCAAACTCCTAACCTAAATTTCTCCATCTTGCGATACCTAACCAATTAAAATAATAACCTCCTTTTCTTTAAAAACACTCATCCAACTTCTACACATACATCAACAACCACGTCCAAAAGCAAGCCCAGTCAAATTAACCAAATTAAACCTACAAATCTCAGAAACAGTACAATTCTCTATCTTGCAAAATGCAAACAATTAAATTAATTAACTCCTTTCCTATAGAAACATTCATCTAATGTCTACAAATACATCGACGACCACATCCAAAATGAAGCCCAACCAAATTGATCAAATTAAACCTACATATTTCAGAAACAGTACAATTCTCCATCTTGCAAAATGTAAACAATGAAATTAAGTAACTCCTTTCCTATAGAAACATTCATCTACTATCTACATATGTATACATCGACAACCACGTCCAAAATGAAGCCCAGCCAAATTGACCAAATTAAACCTACCAATCTCAGAAACAGTACAATTCTCCATCTTGCAAAATGTAAACAATTAAATTAATTAACTTCTTTCCTATAGAAACATTCATCTAATGTCTACAAATACATCGACGACCACATCCAAAATGAAGCCCAGCCAAATTGATCAAATTAAACCTACATATTTCAGAAACAGTACAATTCTTCATCTTGCAAAATGTAAACAATTAAATTAAATAACTCCTTTCCTATAGAAACATTCATCTACTGTCTGCATATACATTGACAACCACATCCAAAATGAAGCCCAGCCAAATTGACCAAATTAAACCTACCAATCTCAGAAACAGTACAATTCTCCATCTTGCAAAATGTAAAAAATTAAAATAATTAACTCCTTTCCTTTATAAACATTTATCCAACTTCTACACATACATCAACAACCGCGTCCAAAATGAAGGACAGCCAAATTGACCAAATTAATCCTACAAATCTCAGAAACAGTACAATTCTCCATTTTTCAAAACATATCCAATTAAAATAATTAACTGCTTTCCTATAGAAACATTCATCCAACGTCTATATATACATCGACGACCACATCCAAAATAACGCGTAGCCAAATTGACCAAATTAAACCTCCATATTTCAGAAACAGTACAATTCTCCATCTTGCAAAACCTAACAAATTAAAATAATTAACTTCTTCCTTTAACATTCATCCAACGTCTACACGTACATCGACGACCACATCCAAGATGAAGCCCAGCCAAATTGACCAAACTAAACCTACAAATCTCACAATCAGAAACACCAGTGCCCTCACTCTGAACTTCACGGATGACGTTCGACGTGAAAGTGGCATAGAGCATCGCACGATTGCGATATTCAGCAAACCGACCCAACTGTCAACGTTTCATCTTAATCTCTCGGACTTACGTAACCTCGATTTAGCTAATTGCTGATTATATTGGTACACTCCGATCGAAAAACACTCAGCGAAGCAATCGCGTTAAAAGTACCGTACGACGAATCGATACCAGGGGAGCAGGAATGCCGGAGTTCAAAAGGAAAGTAGTTTCGGCGTGTAAAAAAGTTTTTTGTCAGAAGTGGGATTCGAACCCACGCCCACAGAGTGGACTGCGACCTGAACGCAGCGCCTTAGACCGCTCGGCCATCCTGACGTGTCTTTTCGCAATGCGTAAAGAAGAAAAATCAAAGCACGAACTCGATGTACTATGCCGAGAAACTGGTCTGCGGTACTAAATTTATCCACGAGCTAGGCTAAAATAGCTCCCTAAGAAGCACCAGTGGATGGTTTCAAGCAATGCACCGAGAAAACCAGTTTTTTTACTTTCCATTATCCTCGGCACGGTGTACGTCCGTTTAAAGAACACACTTCGCGAGCAGTCGACGTTGTTGGATAATCTTTTAAAAAAGAAATAGAATTCTAATCTTGGATTTAATGAAATTAAGGGATATTGACGATAGAATGATAGTTTGAGGTCATTTTTAATATTACTTAATATTGTTTTATGTTAATTTGATAATATTCCTTCGGTTTAGGAAGTTGTAGATTTTGTTGCATTGAAAATTGCGAATATTGTACATCACGATTATTTTATGATAAAACGTGCAATCGAAATTTCCTAGGGTTTTAATTAGAGTTGCCCTGGTAAGGAGGACGGCTGAAAATAAAGTTGAAATATTAATTTTTGTAATTACAGTTCAGCGTACGAATATTTTTAGTATTCACTGATGCAAAGTGTGCTGAATTTCAGAAACGCAGCGCCAATAATTCCACCGCCGGTTTTTAATTTCTATATTTACTTAGATAATCGCAAGCATTATTTGTTAAAAATTGCCCCTTTCACTCGCAACATATGCAGCAAATAATTATTTACCTCCTACCACGAGACAACAAAGAAAATAACTAATACCCGCTATCAGAAAAAAGACTTATACAACAAACCCACGAGAGCCATCTCTCCTCTCGCGCAATCTCCATAAACGCATCGCTCATCGCGGCCATCGTCTCAATCGCAAAAAGAAGCGCAGCCATCGAGAGGCCCAATTTATTTGAAATCCTCTCGCATCGAGCTACGCAGAAGATCGTGATCAGTTCAATAAACGGGTAATTTGTTGCACAATAGAGTGGCACGACCTCCGCGAAAAATACTGCACGCTGAATCGTGCAAGTGGACAACGCTCGCCAATCGGAAGGATCCTCTCTCCTCGAGAAAACCGTCCACGAGTTTCGTGCCCGTTTAATTTGTAATCGTCGTTGGACGGATGCCATCGAATACGTCGATCGTGCGAGCAATGCACCGACCGAGACCTATTTTTAATTTCCCAAATTCTCCTCCCCACGCCGACACTCGGAACTCTCACATTAATCCCAGAATACCCGAAGAACCAACGTCACTTGTCTTCCCTCGCCTGCTCCACCGCCACCAACATCAAAATCCACCTGGTGCAGTCTCCGATCCTTTCAACTCCATCTGACCGATACGTCAACAATGCAATATCATACTTTCCATGAAAAAAAAAAATCGGGACACAAGAAACCGTGCAACCTAGTTACAAAAGTTAAAGTCATCTGCTGAACACGACAGAGATTTCTGGCCATAGGAATTGCAGTTTCCGGTGCAGAATACGACGTTATATTCGCATTGAGCGTCGCTGCGTCTCAAGGCCGGACCGTCCGAGAGCTAAGGACGACGTTAACTTCCCCTTCATCCTCTTATCCCCTTGCCGGTCCCTAGGTCCCCACACGAGCAACGTCGTATGCATCTCCGTGCTCGTCTGCTCCCTCCTTTTGCGCGCCACTCTCTTTCGCCGTCTCCCTCTTTGCTTCGTCTCATGCGAGGTATCCCTCCTACCTCCTCTTCGACGATATCTCTCTCTCTTCCACTCTCTGGTCCCTCCTCTCGTCACTCTTTCAGCACGTTCTTCCCTCTCGGACGTTCTTACACCTCTGATTCATCTCGCTCGCTCGCTCTTCCTCTTTCCCTCTGTTGTTCTCCGCTCTTGCTGCCCTCCCTTTGCTTCTGGGTCCCGTGTCTTTTCGCACTCGCACACGCGCGATTTGGCTCCGACGAAACTCTGCTCCACTGCGCGGGTCTCGCCGGCTCTCTCCTCGTGGCATGTGCATTATAAAACTGGATGGAGCATTTCCTTCGGCAGGAAACGATTTACCTGCCTCTGCTGTCCCGCGGGGGCACACAGGGACGGCTGTTGCACGTGAAAGAGCGCATTGTGCATTCGGGTATCTGCACGACGTCGCGTACGGGCTTTCTTTCGTTTGTGGGAGCGGCACCGGTTTCGCGGATGCACTCGGCTGATGGATCCGCGGGGATGGAAAGTCTTTTTCAAATCATCGAGGTCTTCGGGATTGAGGACGAGTTGTAGATTTTTCCGGAATGACTCTTTTGGAGGGTTGGGAAAGGGGTAGTAGGTGGCGATTGAGGGGGAGGATTGAAGAAACGAGTATTCCTGGGTGTTTCAGGTGGCTTTCAGGTGGAGAGAGATTTTTTGAATTGGTTTGGAAGGTTTTGATCTTTTGAGAGTGATTTTGAAGGCGTTTTTTAATCTGAGGTTTACCGAGATTTCTTGTATACCTATTTTTACTGACGTGTACAACGTAGAGAATTTCAAAATTAGAAGGCTTCGAGGAAAATTAATTTCGATATGTACTCGTCTCGTTGAATGGATAAAAGTCGGTACAAGTAGCAGAAAATGGTGTCAACGTTTCTATAATTTCTCTTACGAAGCTCGGAATGGGTCAAAATGACCCGCCCGGGAAACCTGGTGTTAACACTAGAACTACCGGCGTTAAATCTATTATATTTAATTATATTAAATGAGTACTTTGAAGCAAGGAGAATTAAAAGGATGGAAAAGTTGATCGATTTAGTAATTTATATTTTATGAGATCGACGTAGAGTATCTATTCTATGACGCTCCTATAAACTTGGATAATTTTTGGAAAAAATTGTGTACCAGTCATTTTAACTGATTTGGTAGTTCTAGTGTTAAAACTGTTGAGGAGTTGATGACAGTTACTTGATTTGGAAGTTGATTGCAGGATACTCAGAAAAGTCTTTTTTGGATCATCGAGGTCTTCGGGGTTGAGGACAAGTTGCAGGTTTCTGCGGAATGAATTTTTTGGAGGATTGGGAAAGGGGTAGGTGGGGAACTAGGTGGCGATTGAGGGGAGGGTTGAAGGGTTGAAAGGTGGTTTTGAGGGTTTCTGAGGTGACTTTGGGGCGGAGATAGATTTTTTTAATTAGTTTGGATGATTCGACTTGGCTTTCAAGTTGATTGCAAGACTATCTGCTGTGAGATAGCAACGTTTTGAACTTTATACTGTTCTGAAATGTAGTTACAGATGTATCCGCTGTTGCAAGCGAAGTTCCATCACTGTAAAGTTAAATCGACCGGATTTGGATTCGAAGCTCATTGGAGAAGTATCCGCTGCGAGATAGCAACAATTAGAAACATTTCAATCTTCTAGAATGCACCTTCACGTGCATTCTCTCAACGAATGTCAAGTCTGATCAATGATACAGGAATTTCACTTTCACTGAGGGTCAGTCTGACAGTAAGATGTATCCGGCAGAACAGTAGAATCAGATTGTCACTTTACGACTTAGAACTCAATCTATCAAGCTATTTATTTTTCTTTATGGAATATTAATTCTCAATTTATTTTTTTTATTTTTCTTTAATTTATTTAAGGTTCGTATTTCATTATAAACGTTTCCTAAACTTGCTGAGAGGAAGTACAGCAAATGTTTCACGTGTCTCTTCCAATACACAAATTACTTAACTTGATCACGTTCTTTGCCAAATGATTCCTCTTTTTTCAAAGTACTTATTTAATATATTTAAATATGTTAGATTTAACGCCAGTAGATCTAGTGTTAAGAAATTCTTCATGCTAAAATTCGAAACAATTGGTAGCCTTTTAACTTTTTACCATGCACATTCAATGTAAATTAAATTCACAAATTAAATGTAAATTTAGACGGATGTCATTGCAACTATTATCAACGGTGGTATAAAAAGAATCACTAATTGTTAGAAACAACTGGAAACAATTTAATACTTTGGAACGGAGTTCCCTATGCATTGGCCGAAGCGTTGTAAATTCTGATCGATGCCAGAGGAATTTGGATTTCATCAGGATGTTATCCGGCAGAGGAAGGAGAAAATTGAACCATAATCCTCTTAACCCTCGCGCGTAAAATGGATTTTGCATGTCACGCGAATACCAAACCCATGATATTTTTACATCGACTCTCTTAATTGAATATTTGAACATGACGAATGGATGAACATCGACTTAAAAAAAATGATACTCTACCATATTCTAAACGTTGCAATATCTCCTATCTTCCCTTTACTCTCTGTCTCCAATACCCAAATTGCCAGAAATTACTCAAACTTATTAAAAAGCTTGTCAAAAACTTGGAGAATTTTTTGAAGAAATTCTGTACCAGTCATTTTCACTAGTTCGTTAGTTCTAGCGTTAAATATACTGAATTAACCCTTAAGAGGTATCATGGATGAAAAATCACCCCATGTAAATTGTTTTTCTAATATTATTAACAAACCAAATTGCTGGTAGCACATTTTAGACATTAAAATACAACCCTTGAAATTTGATTACGTAAATAGTAATTTATAATTTATATACATTAACAGCCTAACTTTCTGATGAAAAGGTGCTTTTGGACCGACAATTTTATGATTATCTGTCAATATTCAATTATGTCTTCGTCGCAAAGGGTTAAAGTATTACTTAAAAGTGAAGTAGAGAAGTTATGTAGTATAACTTCCGAAGTAAATATTATATCTTTGCGGAAAGTGGGCTTACACCACTTTCAAAATAATTATATTTGTAATTTCATTAACTACGTAAATTTATATTGAAAAAATGATGAAAATGTTGAAGGATTTTTTTCGGAATATTTTATAGATAAAAAGCTCATAGCAGATTGCATTCATTGTTATCATTAACTAACTTGTCAAAAATAGACTTACCCTCATTTCAAAGAAAATGGCTCAAATATGTAATTCTTATAATATATCTAATCCCATTTACGTGTCTTTATTAAATTTATAAAATAAAATTCACTCACAGTGATGAAATTACACCCATGATACCGTTAACCCTCTATAGTCCGAATTTTCTGTGGCATCTGAAGATCAGTTGCTCGATAGCACATTAGAAAATGATGAAAGTACTGTTACAAATGATCTATTTAACTTCATTTTGAAACATTGAATTGTAACGAATTTCACGATCTTTAACCCTTTCAACACTGAATTTTATTTGTTCAGAAAATGACTAATTTTAGCAGTATATATTTTGTGACACAGGAAATGGAATAAAAGTACGACTGTGAAAGAAATATATTTTTTTTATTTTAGGAGTTTTCAGATTTTCAGCTGGGATAGCATAGATCCCAATAGTATGTTAAAAATATCCTAGCAGTAAATACTGTCATATAAACAAAATAATATATGGAAATAAACTGTACAATAATAACATGAAAATTATATGATAATGTTTGGGATATAAAATATCCCAGTAGTGTTGTAAGGGTTAAGAACTAAATTGTAACATTTGAAAAAGTTACAAAAATTGACTTTGAAGAATGAAAACTTAAATTCTTGTATTACTTCAAAGTTACACGGGACCATAGAGGGTTAACGTCATTTTCTTCTATGCTACCTTTTAACCAGTTAACTGCGAAATTTAGTTTTAAAAAACCCTCACGTGACACGGAATTAAGATTAACCCATGACGTGTATATACCTCGAACACAGTGCAAATTCTCCCATTACAATTTCCCCAAAAAAAGGAAAATCAAACGTGGAACGACTATATCCTTATTCGATAAAATATGTGCAATTCAGTGTTAAAAAGATTACCGCAACAGAGCTTTCAATTGACGTGTATACACGTCGAACGCGTTTAATCGGTTAAGAGTTACTCGTCGGTAGTTCTAGTGTTAAAACCCACAAGAAACATCGAGCCTAACAGCATCTCTAATCAATGACCCTCGTGTCATTGAACATCAAGTGCGTTGAATTTAAAGAAAGAAACAAACAAGCGAGAATGAACGACACACATGGAAAACATGCCTGGGTTAAGTTGGAACGATGCAACGTGATTTTATATCGCGGAGATTGAACGCTGGCTTATCGTTTAGTCGCAAAACAAGGAAGGCGCACACATGGTCTTCAGCGTGGCACGACTGAGTCATCGTCGTGTAGGAAGTAAGGGCATCACTTCGTTAGGATTCCTTACATGTCACTGGGTTACTATAGTCGCATTCCGCGCATAGAACGGAAGTCTTTAGTATGAAAGAAACTACTTCAGAATCACGAGCGTCATCCATTGCATCGCCGGAGCTAGGTGAAGGGCTTCTTCTCCCGCGAATTAATTTCCTGCTTCTTTCGACGTTTACACTGACATTCCGATTTCCTAGAGTCACTTGGTCACGAATAAAGTACGGGGAAATGGGTCAACGTGATTTCCTCGGATTGCTCCTAAGGTTTATGTTTATGATTAACCCCTTGCCTTTTACGAACGCAGAAACGAATTTTATTCGGTTCTGACTCTCTAAATTAACAGGTGATTGAAATATGGTGTCTCCGTGGTTTTAGATTCTAATTAATTTACTAATTTCTAGAATTTTGTTTTTCCTAAGCGACAAAAGTGGAGATCGACTGAACTGGAAACGTTTGGAGTTTTAACACTAGATTTACGGAAGCCGTCAAATTGACGGGTTACTACTTGTTTTATAAACATTTCTCAAATTTACAGAGAAGCTATACAGTAGGAATTTCACATGTATTTTATAATACAATAATGACTTAACGAATTACCATCTTTGCCGCTTGATCCCTCTTTTCCCAAAAACCTTATTTAATATATTGCAATGTAACAGATTTCTCGCCCGTAAATCTAGTGTTAACCCCTTGCCGTACCATTTCTTTTGTGACTGAATGTGCAACAATTCGGAATTAATTGCTAAAATCTATCCCTGATTTCTGATATAGTGCATGACTTAACGCAATATTAAATACCATAGAATTCATTTCATTTTATCCTGACCCAATGATATTTTTAATTTAATAATTTTTGGAACACTTTAAAATTGACTATTCCATTTATGGCGTCACGAGTGCCACTCGTTATTGTACGCCAAGGGGTTAAATGTTTTTCTTCTTTCTTTTTATTAAATCCCTTGAACTCTACAATTTGTCCCTAGAGGACATTCGGTAGATTATTTTAACTATATTTGTAGATTTAGCACGTAGGTATTTTCTCAGTAGAAAAATATCTTTTTACTGATTACTATTTAGGTTTCGTGTAAAAGGTCATTCGGGTGTTTTCTGTGTAGTCTTCTAGGTAGGATAATTAAATGTAGAATTATTAGATTGCTATTAACCCCTGGGAGTATAGTTAACCCTTAGCACTCCTGTCGAGTATGGCTTCACTTTATACAACGCGATATCTAAAATAATAGTTATAATAATAACAACACAATAATAACAATTTCTGTTGCAATGCAACTATTTACTGAGGCACCCTTTTTTGATATATTTTGCAAATTAATTAAGGAGTTGTTGGTAGCTGGCAAATATTAACCCTTTGCAGTCCTATGTCGAGCTGCACTCGACATAGATTTTCACTTCATTTTATTTTCTAACAATTTGATATCGACTTTCAAATTTCACAATGATTTTGTAATATCACCTAAATATCCGTCAGTACCTATAGTTATTCCTATCGTTAAAAGAAATGAATAATCAACGATAGAAAATGTTGTGAAATTAATTTCGTTTAGCTCATTACAAAATTAACAAAATAATATTCGGACCGCAAAGGGTTAAGGAGTGCAAAGAATTAACACTATTTAAAATGGAATAATGAGTTTTCTGTGGGTCTGGTGATACTTGTTGCATTTTTTCCGACTCCAGGAGCTTTGGTCAGATTGTTTCAGACCCATTGTTTAGCTCGGTTCCGAAACACTAAAGCTAACTACCCTTTTCGGCTTCAAATGCTGTGATTAATTCATCTAGGACCCATTGTTTCCGAAACACTGAAGCTACAACACCCATATCACTCAAGATAGGTGTTTTTACGGCTTCAGTCAACTATTTGAACTTTTCCATGGCTTTCGAACCATCTGGACCATTGTACATCAACTGATAATTCACGAAGGCTTTCCCATAACTGTTGGAATCACTTGAGAATCACTGCAAGACCGCCATCACCTTCGAACATCACCCCAACCCCGTGCAACCTCGACAATCAACTGCAATCCATCGGTGCAACATTCTATCCATTCTTCTCATGCGATCCGGTAAGAAATGCAGTCAGCTCATTGTTAAATCGCCGGCACTCGAATCCGAAAGGACGTCCGGAGTTGCAGGCGAAATTTCGGGGATTTCTCACGTGGTGCAACCGGTCTGCAATAAATGCACGGTGGCCCATAGAGGGTTGGGCCGGTTGAAAGGAAATCTGGCGGCAAGGTGTGCCCCATACATACATCCAACACCGTCGATTGCAGATGCTTGGGAAATAATAATAAAAAAAAAAGAAGAGGGAAAAAACAATCTGCTGCATCAGGCTAACCTACTCTGACATTGGGCTATTAGGTGACCTTGAACGTATGCGGTCTGCCGTCCACCTGTTTGGCCGAAAACGAGGATGACCTTGAGGGTTTATCCAGCCGTCGTTCCTGGCCAATTATTCTTAACGAATTCCCTGTCGCTCGTGGTTCCTTCGAGGAAGTAATTACGAGCTCCCGTTGCATAAGTCGAAGCTGGGGAGTCATCGGGATAATTATTGAAGACGTGAGACAGATTCCCAATTCAGATCGCCAGGTGGTACTTGGGACTTTCGATCGCACGATTTCTAAGACCGTTTTAACGAGTTCCGTGTTAGAGTTTTTTTCTTGTGTCGGTGGCTGTCGAGGTTTTTGCGTGAGATTTCTGCTCGTTTGGGGAGGAAGATTCAATTTGTGGGGGAAGTTTATTATTTTTTTGTGAATTAGAGGGAGCTTTTGAGTAGAGTTTATTGAGATGGCTGGGGAAGATAGAAAAGATGGGATGTTGCAAATTTTTGCTTGAATTGCCGATGGACTGATTGGGGCTTTGTGGTTTTATTTCGAGAAATGCAATTTTAATTCAGTTTTAGGGAGAAAGATTCGATTTGCGGGGGAAAGTTTAGTATTTTTTCTGAATTAGGGGCAGCTTTTGAGTAGAATTTATTGAAATCGGTGGGGAAGATAGAAATGATGGGATGTTGCGAATTTCTATTTTAATTTCCGATGTACCGATTGGAGCTTTGTGGTTTTATTTCGAGAGATGCAATGTTAATTCAGTTTTAGGGAGAAAGATTCGATTTGCGGGGGAAAGTTTAGTATTTTTTCTGAATTAGTCGGAGCTTTTGAGGAGACTTTATTGAAATCGGTGGAAAAGATAGAAATGTTGGGATGTCGCAAATTTTTATTTGAATTTCCGATGCACCGTTTGGGGCTTTGTGGTTTTATTTCGAGAAATATAATGTTAACTCAGTTTTAGGGAGAATGATTCGATTTGCGAGGGAAAGTTTAGTATTTTTTGTGATTTTGAGCGAGCTTTTGAGTAGAATTTATTAAGATGGGTGGAAAAGATAGAATATTGCAAATTTTTGTTTTAATTTCCGATGGACTGATTGGGACTTTGTGGTTTTATTTCGAGAGATGCAATGTTAACCCTCTATGGGCCCGTGTAACTTTGAAGTAACATGAGACAAATCTAAACTTTTATTCTTCAAAGTCAGTTTTTTAACTTTGCCAAGTATTCCAATTTGGTTCTTAAAGATTAACAAGTTCTTTACAATTTAATGTTTCAAAATCAAGTTAAGTCTACTAATTATAATAGTATTTCTATGATTTTGTAATGTGCCATTGTACAACTGATCTTTAGATGCTACAGAAAATTCGGGCTATAGAGGGTTAACTCAGTTTTGGGGTAAAATATTAGGTTTTGGGAGAAATATTCAGTTTGCGGTGGAAAGTTTATTATTTTTTGTAAATAGGAAGGAGCTTTTGCGTAGAATTAATTCAGATGTGTTGGAAAGATAGAAAAGGAATCTTTGCAAATTTATGACCTGAGTTTCCGATGTTTTGATCGCGCCTTTGTAGTTTTCTTTTAAAAGGTACTATAATAATTTACTAAATTTCGTTTTTCTGTGAGAGATTCGTATATATCTGTCGAGAAAGGATTCGATTCGTGAAAGAAGATTCATTAATTATTTTTCATGATCTTCGGTGAATCCTTTCTAGACTTAATAGCTTTTTTTTCTTTTTTTTCGCAAAACAGACGATGTACGCGTGACGGTACTTTTTCGTCTCTTTCAAAGGTCGACTGTAACATGGTTTTATTCATGCTCGTAACCTACACGTGCCTGGTATCAGAATTATCGCGAGCACTCTGCAACGAATCAGAAGTCCGTATGCTCTAGTTAAAAGGTTAACTGCCCGAGACACATTGCAACGAGGAATCAGCCGTTCGCATAGAAACGAGAAAAGGCTAAATTACGTGATACGATTTTGCGATTCTTACTTTACGTGTGGATAACTCTTACTGCTATTCCGGGTCGTTCCTTGTTCACTCTGCCCCATATTCACTCTTTTCGCAATGTTGTACAACGAAGGAAACATTATCAGGATTTCTTTTCTGTCTTATCAGATAAAAACTGTATTTAGAATTTGCTTAGAAATTGATAATAACTTATCAAAAATGAATATCGACAGTTTTAGAAACATTAACCTGATGAAATACTGACAGTTCAGTAAAATTTTTAATAAAAAATGCTAAGAAAATACTGTCTATGTAAAGAGCTACTCTAAAACACAATTTTGACGCTAGCTGAACCAAAAGGCACCATCACAAACATTTCGTGGAATTTTTCTCCTCCTATTTCTTTTCTCTCGTCGCACAATTTTAACTATCTTCATCTGAATCTCAATATTTATTTAAAATCAACTTATTCAAAACTTTCAATGCTCTTTGACTCTCAGTGGTAAAAAATTACTAACACTGCTAAAATCGACTCCAAAAACGCAATTTCAACGCCCAGTAAATCAAAAGACACTATCTCAATTATTTCATGGAATTTTCCTCCTATTTTTTCTCTCGTCGCACAATTTTAACTATCTTTTTCTGCATCTCGATATTTATTTAAAACCAGCTTATTTCAAACTTTCAATGCTATTCAAGTACCATTGCTAAAAAAATACTAACACTATTCAAATTTATTCCGAAAACGCAAATTTAACGCCCACTAAACCAAAAGATGCTATCTCAATTATTTCATAGAATTTTATTCCTATTTTTCCTCCCGTTGTACAATTTTAACTATCGCCATCTGTATCTCAATATTTATTTAAAACCAGCTTATTTTAAACTTTCAATGCTATTCAAGTACCATTGTTAAAAAAAATACTAACACTACTAAAATCTATTGCAAAAATGCAAATTTAACGCCCACTTAACAAAAAAACACTAATTATTTCATGGAATTTTCCTCCTATTTTTCCTCCCATCGCACAATTTTAACTATCTCCATCTGCATCTCGATATTTATTTAAAACCATCTTATTTCAAACTTCCAATGCTATTCAAGTGCCATTGTTAAAAAAATACTAACACTATTAAAATCTATTGCAAAAACGAAAATTTAACGCCCACTAAACCAAAAGACACTATCTTAAATATTTCATGTAATTTTACTCCTCCTATTTTTTCCTTCCGTTGCACAATTTTAACTATCTCCATCTGCATCTCGATATTTATTTAAAACCATCTTATTTCAGACTTTCGATGCACTCCGATTCCCAGTTTCAATCGAAATTCAACCATTTCATGAATTTCACCTGCAACATTGCAAACCGGTATCGCCGGACGACAAATACGAAACAGAAATAGACGAAGAAACTGGCAGACTGCTTGGCTGAAGTCGAGGGCATTTACATAATTTTCCCATTCTTCGAAAGAAACGTAATGCCTCTCGCGTGGAAGGCGCATCTCTTACGAAAGAAAGTCAAATTTATGGGGCACTTGCGAACACCTTAAGCCTCCATCGCTTTGTACGTCGACCATATGACGATCCCTTGGAACGTCGAATCGGCGACTTCGACGGTGATACCGCGTTTCAATTAAGTTATTTTCCATTCCTCATTTTTCCACGTCCTTCGAAACATTGCAGTTCGTCCTTTAACTTACAGCTTCAACGAGCAAAAATTCTATATCGGATTATTTAACGCTGTGATAAATTTGTTTTATCGTCAACCGGATGACGTTTTATGCAAACTGCTCAATAACGTCGTACCACCGGGTTGCAAAACGTGGCTTGATAATAATAATAAAATTATTTATGGCAATTCGTAGACGGGGTATTATAGAGGATCGTGAGTCAAGATAAATCCCATCGGGACTTTGAGGACTTTCAAAAATTGAAACTTTTAGAAATGGAATGTTTCAATATATAGGTTGTATTAATTAAAAAACGCGATAGTCAAATTTTTCCTGCAATTTCGACGTGACTAAAGTTATCGACTGTGCATTGATTACTCTTTTTTCATGCTACTCATTCTGCATAACACTGAAGTTGTACACCAAGCCGGCCAAAATGACCGGCGCCCAATTTTTTCTAAAAATTACCGATTTAGGAGCCATTAAATAACTAAATTAAAAAACAATTAAACCGATAGAGGAGCCACGAAGCAAGTATTCCACTTCTACATTACAAAACCTAAATTAGTTAATTAATCACCTTTTTCACAGCTTCATTCTTCCAAAGCACTTACCCAGTGTATCGAAATTTTCGTAGATACAACGTCGGTTGTTTTAACACTAAACCTACCGGCTTTATATCTGTTATATTGAAATATACCAAATAAGTAGCTTAGAAAAAGAGTTTTAAAGAGGTGAAAAATATGATCAGTTAAGTAATTTTTGTTTTATACGATAGACCTGAAATATTTACTGAATGGCTGCCTAATCAATTTGGGGAATTTTTAAAAAAAATCAGAAAGCGGTCAATTGACCGCCATGGTAGGTTTAGTGTTAAAGTCCAACTAATTTTAACACTATTCCTACCACGACCGGTCAAATGACCGTTTTTAAAATTTCGATTAGAATTTCCTATATACAACGTAATTGAATCGCCTTTAAACTTCACGACCTTTCCTCAAATATACGTATTAGGTTGGTGCATATGAAATGTCGGATTAGGTCTGTACACTACATTTAGGCCATATTTTGTAAATAGGCAGCCGTAAAATTAATAATTTTACAGTTGAAACAGGTTGTTTGGTCTATATGCTCAATATTGAGATGTATTTTATTTGGAAGACACCTAATTTCTATACAAAAATAAACTTTTCTGTGCAACGCGAATAGTAGTGAAATACGAGTAGTAAACCGATATGAATTTAAACTTGGTAATAATGATGCAGCTGCAAGTCTTAAATTAAACAGAGCATATGGGAGGCAATTCTTAATAAAGAAATCGTACAATGTTGGTTCAAAAAGTTTTGTTCTGGATATAAGTATCTTCAAAATGCGCCTCGTGGTAAACCCACAACCGTATTCCATAATGATGTCCTATCTATACATGGAAAACTGAACTTCCATTTTTCCAAGCCGCTGAGAGCATTACTATTGACAGATACTGTAAAAAAATTGAACAAATGCTCGTAGAATTGAAAATACTGCTTTCGGTTTCAATTAATCGGCGGGGGCCTACTTTATTGCACGACAACGCAAGACCATATCCGTCAAAAGTGAGCTCAACAAAATTTCGTGAATTAAAATATGAAATTTTCGGTACCCACCTTATTCACCTGATCTTCCTGTAACGGATTATCACATTTTTAAACACTTAGGCCACTTCATTATAGAAAAAAAAAATTCGATAATGAAGGTGACAATAAAAAAGTCGCCTTCAATTTCATCCTTTCTAAAAACTCAGATTTTATTAAAAATGGTATAAAAGCCCTTGTGGATCTTTGGCAGAAGTGTATCGATGTGGATAAAAATTATTTTGATTTACAAACATTCATTTTGCAAAAACTGTGGTCATTTTTATGTCGCCGTATACAATCCGACATTTCATACGCACCAACCTAATATAATACATTCACATTATAATACATTTTTCAATATTCACTTCTTTTTTTCCTGTTCATTTCCTGGGAAAAAAATTTATAATTTGACAAATTCACCGGTTGCGGTAGGAAAAGGTATACGTGAAGTGTCGGCAGGAATAGTGTTAATAACTCCAGTGCAACGGCGCAACCTCGTCGCCGCGATTCTTTCCGGCAAGACGAAAAACCATCGTTCCGCGGAGCACAAACCGCCGTCCATTTTTTTCCCCCGAAATTCGGTGAACTTGACTCCGTGATTTATTTATAATCGCGTCCCAATTGGCCTTACGAGGGGCGGGAAAAAAAGCAGATGTAGCGAGATGCAGGGAGAATTAAATAGAAGACGAGGCGCTGGAGGAGAGGAAACGAGAGAAGGCCGACGAGGAGGGGGGAGAATTGGAGGAGAGGAAGAGGGCAAGGAGGGACAATGTGTGCAACTGCAGTCCAAGGCCAGGCGATCGTGACTGGTTTAATGGCATTCGAGTCCCAGCCTCGAGTGCAATTATAATACACTCGGGGAATGTGCATCCACCTTTGGTCCTCCGGCATACAGACGCAGACACATACGAATAAACTTTTCTCTGTCTTTCTCTATCTTTTTTTTTTCAACTCTCATGTCATAGTTGTCCTTCTTCTCGGGTCTTGTTCTTAATAAGAGGAGAAAGAGTCTGGTCGATTTTTTTTACGGTGAATCCTTGAGGTTATGGATGGTTTTTATTGTGAGAAAGATGGCCGATGGGAATTAACGAACGGTGTGTCGATTAAAGGATGCCGGTACTTCGGACTGTTAAGATTAGAGCTACCGTCATCGAAATTGTTGTATTTAACACTAGAACTGCCAAACCAGTCAAAATGACTGGTATACAATTTTTTGCAAAAATTCTCCAAGTTTATAGGAGAGTCATAGAGCAGGTATTGTAAGTCCATCTCATAAATTATAAATTACCGAATCGATCATCTCTTCCACCTCTTAATTCCACTTTTTCAAACTACTTATTTAATATATTTAAATGTAATAGATTTAACGCCGGTAGTTCTAGTGTTAAATATATTAACACGTTGAATGCCATCCGTATTTCGCTAGTTTCATCATTTCCACCGAACCGAAACTGTTTCTATTAAAATCACATCTTTGCGGAATGGAAATTTTAAAAGTGGGAAGAGTTATGTGCTCAGTAATACTGCACTTTTCGAACAGCGATATTTTAATTTTGAATATATTAGCACATCCGTGAATATCGCAATTTAAAAATGATCAATTTTATCGGATTCAACAGTGCCGGTCACCGGTGACCCCCATGGCACTCAACGTGTTAAATATGCACTTTGGAATAAATGGAATTAACACTAAGCGTACCGACGATCTATGAATATTTATTCTTACCATAGAAAATTCTATGACCGGTTATAAAATAACAATAACACCTTTCTGAATAAAATGACAAGGGATTGTCAACTTAATATAGGAAGCACCAAGAAATTATATATTTTCATTTTATTCAACCGGTCATTAACACTAGAACTACCAAACCAGTCAAAATGACTGGTATCGAAATTTTGCAAAACATTCTCCAAGTTTATAGAAGAGTCATACAGTGGATATTTTACGCTTATCTCAAAAAACATAAATGACCGAATCGATCATCTTTTCCACCTTTTGATTCGTCTTTTTTCAAAGTACTTATTTAATATACTGCAATACGATGGATTTACCGCCGGTAGTTCTAGTGTTAATTTAAGGGGTGAAAATGATGATTGATTCGGTCATTTACGTTTTATAAGATAGACGTGGAATATTTGCTGTATTGTTTGTATAGAAATATAGAAAGATTTGAATAAAAAGCGGGGAACCAGGGATTTATACTGCCTTCCAGTTCTAGTGTTAAGGCGTTCTCCAATATGGCGCGGTTGGAGAAGGGTAAAATGGGAATTTTCCGATATTTTGAGAGGGTTGCTTAGATTTTGGGGGTGTTGTGGAATATTTGGATGGCAGAGTAAGTAATCGGATAATTATTAACTGTAATGGGGTGCTTTGATGGTCACTTCTCGTCGTTGTAGGTTAATCTGCAGTTCATGTGGACTTACCTAACCGCGATTAAACTAACTAAGGTAAGTTAACTGTAAATTGGGACAATAATTATGAGAATAATGTAATGAATTAATTAGTATCAGCGTGTCACAATTTTTTAAAACCCACAAATATAAACATACACTGCGTTACGTCAAAGTCATCAGAAATTACAGAAAATTAGCAACAATGTTACCGTAAGTGTCTTCATTATTACCTGACCTAAAAATGATTTTAATTACAAATCAAATGACTAACCTAAACCTCTAAAAAAGATAAAAAATTTCCAAAACAGCCAGAAATTCACAATTTCCCTACTCTCCATCAAACAAACTTCCTCAAAGTCCGAATATCAAGCGCAAGACACTCTTCCCACAGCACTCGAGAATTCTACTCCACGAAGTCGTCAGTTTTTTCAGAAATTCGCGGATAATCATTTTTCAACGTGCACTTAGAAAAAAAACATTCCAAGCCACACCGAAAATATCTGGCCGCACGACATCATCTCTATCTAAAGCGACGAAAAACTCCATCAGGAAATCTGGGTCTCGATAGACTCGCAATTAACACCTCTCGCAAATAATCACGCAAAAAAAAGAGAAAAAACTGCTAAATAAAACATAGCCACGGATAGATCTTCGAGCTTTACGGCGCCACGAATCTGAGAGGTAGGTGTAAAGTTGTTTCGCGACGCCCGGACGAAATTTGCAGTCAGAGGAACCTGTTTCCGCGTCTCGATGCTGCGAGCCTGCTTAGAATTCTACGCCATGGCGATACGTTATTCCGGTTTCTCTTTTGCCAAACTGCAGCCAAACCAACGCGCCAGTTTCTGCGACCCCGTCGTTGCACGTGGAAACTGTACTCGTTGACGAGCGGGAGAATATTTTTGAGAGGGATTTTTAGAAATTTCTAACGGCGGTGGTTTCTTGATTTTTGACCTACTCCTTCTTTCTCTTTTTTTGATTCGACGAGGTTTGATATTTTCTCGTCTACATTTTGGGTTGTTTGAGCCGTTTTCTTTGAAAGTGGTGTAAGTCCATTTTTGACAAAAAGTTAGTTAACGATAACAATGAATGCAATGTGTTATGAGCTATTTATCTGTAAAGAATTCTGAAAAAAAATTCTTAAAATTTTTCATATTTATGTCAATACAAACTTACGTAGTTAATGATATTACAAATATAATTATAAAATTAATATATAATAATTTCTCTGCTTTATTTTTATACGTATGGCAACACTGTTAATGACATAAAATTTTTCGTTCGTTCAGTCGAATTTTGGTACTTCCCTCGTTTAAATTAGAAATGGCACATATTATATTAATATAACGTTGTAGTTAAATGGCATTACCTGAAGAAATATTGAAATAAAGCCTTTTTATTTTGTTCTTTTGATGTATTTAATAAAAATTTCATAAAAAAGTTGGTTTGATTCAATTGAAATCCCATATTTAATATTTCATAAATGTATGGTGCAGACTTTGAAAGTGGTGTAGGTCCACTTTCCGCAAAGACATAATATTTAGTTGAAAAATTATACAATATATTTCTCTATTTCATTTTTATACGTGTGGCAACACTGTTAATGTTGAGGATACAGCC
Organism: Cerceris ruficornis; assembly: GCA_963989415.1. NCBI lineage: Eukaryota > Metazoa > Arthropoda > Insecta > Hymenoptera > Crabronidae > Cerceris > Cerceris ruficornis. Next base: position 6,087,778 of record OZ022530.1, on the reverse strand, counting down.
CTGTAATCCGAGATATATTCACATGTTAACATTGTATTGTTTTTTATTATAATTATAGAAATGTAATATGGCAAATGTCATACATTAAATATTGAATTGTATTATGTTTAATTAATAAATTGCCTCTGTTCCAATTTTATATAAAGTTTGAGTTTCAACAGTTAATGACATAAAAATTTTCGTTCGTTCACTGGAATTTTAGTACTTCCCTCGTTTAAATTAAAAATGGCACATATTAATATAACGTTGTAATTAAAATAATTGAATTGGCATTACCTGAAGAAATATTGAAGTAAAGCCTTCTCATTCTGTTTTTTTATGTATTTAATAAAAATTTCGTAAAAAAGTTGGTTTGATTCAACTGAAACCCCATATTTAATATTTCATAAATATATAATTTTTACATTTTGTTGACTTTGAAAATAGTGTAAGTCCATTTGAGGTCATCAAAAGTATAAATTTCTTTTAACTAGTACTTTAAAAACGATCACATTATAAACTTAAATCAATTTAATATTAAAAAAGCATAAAATGAGCGTATTACATATACCAATATTTTTCAAACCATTCAAATACAAACCCTTAAATATCTGCATATAATATAAAATGGACTGACACCGCTTTCGAAGAAAACGGCTCATTTAACACTAGAACTACCAAACCAGTCAAAATGACTGCTACACTATTTTTTCCAAAAATTCTCCAAGTTCATATGAAAGTCATAGAATAAATATTTTACGTCCATCTCAAAAAACATAAATCACCGAATCGATTATCTTTTCCACCTCTGAATTCCCCTTTTTTCAAAGTACTTATTTAATATATTTAAATATAACAGATTTAACGCCGGTAGTTCTAGTGTTAACTACCGATGCTACGTGGATCATGTGATTTTCTATCTTGAATCATTTCTTGCACTTTGAATTTGGAATTTTGCGAATGATTTGGATGTTTGAATCGAGAGTTATGCTGTAGATGCAGTTATTGTTATTAAAAGAAGAGATAAATGATTTTTTTATTATACTGGGTGAGGCACTAATTATTGCCACCTGGAATCACTCCGAAAGTACGATAGTAATAGAAAAGTTTTCGAAACAAAAGTTGCATGGGACAACGGGGGCTGTTATATGATGTTGGTTTTTTGTTGCTAGGTGGAGTCGCTTCAGAGATTTGAAGGTCAACTTTGTTTTTTTAGATAGAATGCTATGTGTTGGTACTTATTTTCTGCTAGCGGCTATCGAGACGAATACAACGTAATATCAAATATAATATTTTCTTAGTTTTGTAACCTTTTATGATCTTGTATAGTCAACGAAAACTTCTATAGTGAATAATCTTTAATTATAGTAAATTAAACCAATAAAAAATAAAGTGTCTACTAATTATCTTAATGTCTATTATCAATTAATGAAATTTTAAAAATGTTCTCCCTTAGACGACCCAAACAATATTTGCAATTCCTAAATTCCTGCAAACTCAGTCTTTAACTTTTACAATATTTTTTTATAAATAACATTGTTACTCTCTTAACACCTTGCCGTACGATTTCTTTTGTCACTGTCTCCGTTATAATTCAGAATTAAATTGTTAAAATAAAAATTCATCAGTGAATCTTGATATATCGTATAATTTAACGCACTACTAATATTATAGAAATAATTTTACCATGTCGCAGATTCATTTCCAACTTTTAATTTCATAGGTTTTGGAAAACTTGAAAATTTCCCATCCACTTTGCCGCATCACGAGTATCACTCGTTATTGCACGGCAAGCTGTTAAAAATAATTTAATTTTCTCTTAAGCAGTCGAAAAATACTATTCATAAAAAAATTCCAATTAAATTCAATTCTGCGTAGATTAAAGAAAATAGAACGAGGTGCGAACGAAGACCGTCGCGATAATGCAAATAAATGATCTAAAATCAGTTGCGCATCCTGCTTAACGCGGCTGATCATCAAGAGCAACGATTTAAAGTAATTCCATCGCGCGAGAAATGTCAGAAAATAAAAGACGAATTCAGTCGTGCGATACGAATTAATTCGAGAACAAGGTAACTCGTTACATCGATGTATTTCATGGCCACGACACTGCCGTACACGCAGACGTGTGTGCATTAATTAACACACGTACAGTGCCCCTCTAAAGTGGCGTCGTAATATAGAGAATAACAAACTTAAATTTATAATTGCCTCGTCCGAATACGATCGGTTTTTGCATACAAAAATTCCCACGTCGAGTAAATGGAAGAAGCGAGAATCGCGTAAAATAACAAGTCGAGGCTGCTTTAAACATTTTTTTGCGAGACATTTCGAATATTCTTTGCCATCGTGCATTTACAGAGAATCGGTGCCAGTTATCGACTTCCTGGCATTATGCCCGAATTATCAAATTACTTTTGAATTCAATATTCAATTCTGTCGTTATTTCTTACTTGATAATTTCTCTCTGTTGTTAATTAAAATTTAATTACGCCAGAAATAATATACAACCTGCAAAAGATTATTTTTCTACATTAAAAAAGTCTTTGTTCTCAGAGATGTAAAGCCTTGAAGTTTTAATTAGTGTTCCGAGTTAGCTCGGAATTAAGTATGAGGTTATGTCCGAGTTAGTTTTGGTTTGCAAAATTGAAATATAATATATTTGTATCTCTATTCCGCGAAATAATACTTTTTAACTTTGCAAATTATCATAATGTGATTCTCGGAAGTCGCAAACTTTTTCTGGGGACTACGGTCAGTTGAAGTGAAAGGCTCGGGCGCCCAATTAACGGGCCCGGATTCAAATTCCTCTCACCTCCGGCGGATTGTCCAAAGTTAAAATTAAATATATCAAATATTCGCCTAGAACTCCCATGCAAAGTAGCCATAACAGTTGAAACCCTAATAAAATAATTTCCTCCGAAGCATTTGAAGCATCTACGCCCCCACATTCCACCCCCTTCCACGATGACCTACAAAGCGCAATTAAAATCAAACTATACTGATCAGACGAACTATATTTCACGCCAAAGAGTTTAGAGAAGTCCATGGTAGACCTAGAAATAAAATCTCAGATATCCAATTAACCCTTTAGCCTACAATAACCTGTGACTCTAGTGACGCGGCAAATAGGAAATGTCTTTCAAAAAGTATTAAATGGAAAATATCAGTCGGTCGCATGGCGATGAAATTATTCCTATACTATTAATTTTGAGTTGAGCTGTACGAAACATTAGAAATCAGAGGGAAATTTTGATTTCAGGAAATAATTCTGAGTTATTGCAGTCAAAATAGAAATCGTAGCGCAAGAGGTTCAACTTCAAATCCGTTTGACCTCCAGGAAATTGTTTAAAATTCAAATTAAATATATCATATCTTCACATAAATTCCTGCGCAAAATAGCCATAAGAATTAAAAGCCTAAAAAAAGAATTTAACCCTCTACGAACCCTGTGTTTTCGCGGCAGCATAAGGTATATTTGCGTTTCCATTTGTTAAATTCATTATTTACCTTCGAGAAATATCAAAATAGAATTGTTAAAAGGCACAAACTTCCTTCCAAGTAGAATCCACTATTTAAAATTACACTTCAAACATTTATCGATACCTTATAATGTACCGAGTCTTCAAGAGCCACAGAAAATTCCACCTACAGAGGGTTAACCCTTTGCAATCCTATGTCCTCTTCATAACTTTTCATTTCAGTTAACCCCTTGCCCTACGATTTCTTTTGCGACTGCCTCCGCAATAATTGAAAATTAAATTGCTGAAATAAAAATATGTCAGTGATTCCTGACATATTCTAGAATTTAAAGCAACATTAACACTAGATTTACGGGCGTTAAATCGGTCACACTTAAATATATTAAATAAGTGCTTTGAAAAAAGAGGGACCAACGGGTAAAGACGAAGATCGGTTAAGTAATTTGTATATTATAAGATACAAGTGAAATATTGACTGTACCACATCTCTATAAATTTGGAAACCGTTTTTAAAAAAGTAGGAATCCGTCAATTTGACGGCTTCCGTAAATCTAGTGTTAATATCAGAGGAATAATATTATCATGTGGTGCCCCAATGATATTTTCAATTTCATAATTTTTGAGAAGCTTCAAAATTTTCTATCCCATCAACCGCAACGCGAGTGTTACTCGTTGTTGCAAGACAAAGGGTTAATTTTCTACCGATTTAACATGGACTTTCCAATTTCATGAGTTTCTAATATCCGTCAGTACCTATAATTATTTCTATGATCAAAAAAAAATACTGAAAAGCCACCGATAGAAAAATATGAAATTAATTTCATTTAGCTCACTACAAAATTGACAAAATAATTCTGACAGCAAAGGGTTAAAGTATCTACAACCTCCTCCGCAGCTGACCTCCAAAACGCGTCAGAGACTCGGCGACGCCAGTTTAGGAGGAGCCTGTATACATATTTCCACGCACACATCCCCGCAGCAGCGACGCTCGGCGTCGGTCTGCGTGCGTGTACCGCACTGCGTTTCGAACTCGCGGTAGGACGTAGAATATCCCGCTGGTATTGATCAAGGAGTGGTAGCGGGTGTTCTTGAACCCTGGTGCTCTTGCTCCCACTTTACGATGCTCGCCGAAGCACACCACTCGACCGATGTCTCTCTGTATACTGTTCTATATAGTGTGCACCTACAACCTGCAGATAGGTACTATAATATATAGTCGTTTAACCGAATGAAAGGCGATCCACGTCGCGAAACGATCCGACGCTCAATGCCCGTCCCCGCTGACCGGAATTAAGTGATTCTGGACGGTGTTTTGCGAGTTGTTTTATGGGATTGTCGATGGAGTTGATTTTAAGTGTGGTTGTGGTTTCTTGTACGCGGTTGGGGTAATTATGGTTGAGTTTGTTTTGGATTTTGACGATGTGCGTTGGAGTTTATGGGGTTACTCTCTTAGTTGGGTTCCCTAATTGATTTCACGTAGGCCCTACTGTTTTTGTTAGGCCCCGAATCACTGAAGTTACGATATATCAAATGACAATTCTGGAAAATTCTCCGAAAGATGATACAGGAGGATTTAAATTCGGTCTCACTTATCGCAAGTCCCAGCCTTCCCCTTCGAATCCGTCAGAGTCCCTTAACTGCTATGACCATTTCACGTAGGCCCTATTGTTTTAGTTGAGTTCCGAAACACTGAAGTTACGATATATCAAATGATAATTCTGGAAAATTCTCCCAAAAATGATACAGAAGAATTTGAATTCGGTCCCACTGATCGTAAGTCCCAGCCTTCCCCTTCCAATCCGCCACAGTCCCCTAATAGCTACGATCATTTCACGTAGGCCCTATTGTTTTAGTTGGGTTCCGAATCACCGAAATTATGATACAAGTGCCAATATAGGAAAAGTCTCCCAAAGATGTCACACGAGGATTTAAATTCGGTCCCACTGATCGCAAGTCCCAGCCTTCCCCTTCCAATCCGCCACAGTCCCTTAATTGCTGCGATTAGTTCACGTAGGCCCTATTGTATTGGTTGGGCTTCGAATCACGGAAGTTATGGTACAAGTGATAATTTAGAAAAATTCTCCCAGAGATGACACAGGAGAATTTAAATTCGGTGCCACTTATTGCAAGTCCCAGCCTTCCCCTTCCAATCCGCCACAGTCCCCTCACTGCTACGATCATTTCACGTAGGCCCTATTCTTTTAGTTGGGCTTCGAATCACCGAAGTTATGATACAAGTGCTAATTTAGGAAAATTCTCCGAAAGATGACACAGGAGAATTTAAATTCGGTGCCGCTTATTGCAAGTCCCAGCATTCCGCTTTCAATCCGCCACAGTCCTCTAAATGTTACGATCATTTCACGTAGGCCCTATTTTTTTAGTTAGGTTCCGAATCACCGAAGTTACGATACAAGTGCTAATTTAGAAAAATTCTCCCAGAGATGACACGGGAGGATTTAAATTCGATCCCACTTATCGCAAGTCCCAGTCTTCCCCTTCCAGCCCGCCACAGTCCCTTAATTGCTACGATCATTTCACGTAGGCCCTATTGTATTAGTTGGGCTTCGAATCACCCAAGTTATGATACAAGCGATAATTTAGAAAAATTCTCCGAAAGTTGACACAGGAGAATTTAAATTCGATGCCACTTATTGCAAGTTCCAGACTTCCCCTTCCAATCCGGCATAGTCCCCCAACTGCCACGATCATTTCACGTAGGCCCGACTGTTTTAGGTGGGTTTCGAGTCACCGAGACAATGGTATATAAAATGACAATTTAGGAAAAGTCTCCCAAATCTGACACAGGAAGAATTAAATTCAGTCCCACTGACCATAAGTCCCAACCTTCCCCTCCTCATCCACCACAGCCCCTAGCTTACATCGAAACAACTATTCTACTTGAGAGTTTCAACCAATACCGATACCTAACCGCCAGATCTCCCCTAACACCCTTCAATCCCTCAAAGGAATCAATCCAAACTGTCCAATTACCACCAGCATTCCACATTCCTAGGCATTGAAAATAGCCAATACATAGAGACCAGAGTACACATCTCAGAAACGTCAGAAACGATCTGAACCTTTCGTATCTCTCGAAGTTCAGGTCCACCAGTGACACCGCTGTTCATCGATGCCACTCTCTTTTGCATCGACGTAGTCGCGCACACAGAAAACGTGCAGCCCGGAACGTTGGTACAATGGCATTTATCACTGCCACGATGCCCCGTCTATAGGTGGGCAGGCTAAAAGCATTTACGAGCGAACGGTCGTGTGTGACCTTGCTGAGACATTGCACCGACATAAACAGAACGGCGCGTGCACTCGTAGGCGTGCGTTTTATAAGTCCACTCTATTGGATACTCTTTGAAGTCGCGCAGACTCTTGTTCGAATCAACGTGACACGGTCCGCGCTACGACCGTATGGGAACAATGACGGCTCTCTTGCCATTAAAAATACTGCAACGACAAAAACTCACGAGCTTCGGCCGTTTTTCTTTTCTTCTCTTCGCGGGAACGTGGACGTGTTGGTATTTATAGCAGTCGTCCACGTACCTCGGAGTCGGATCTTGATTTATCGTGGACGGATTTCACGAGGAAATTGTAACGGTGGGGTTGTCTTTTAATTAACGGTGTATGGTGTAATTGGAGGTGTTTGTTACTTTGGATATTTGTTTCGAGGAGAATGAATCTGAGTTTGGTTATTAGACCGTGGATTTTTGTGTGTTTGTGGAAAATTTAAGAAGAGTTTTAATGCAAGTATTACTAACATTTTTTAACACTAGAACTACCAAACCAGTCAAAATGACTGGTACACAATTTTTTCCAAAAATTCTCAAAGTTTATAGGAGACCCATTGGAGAAATATTCTACGTCCATCTCAAAAAACATAAATGACAGAATCGATCATCTGTTCCACCTCTGAATTCCCCTTTTTCAAAGTTCTTATTTAATATATTTACATATAACAGATTCAACGCCGGTAGTTCTAGTGTTAAAGTATTTTAGATGAATGTTAAGGGTTTTAATTTAAAGGTTGGTATGTAGTTTCTTATGGATTTTGTCATTTTGTTGTAAAAAAGGTAACTGAATGAAAAGAGTAATTAGAATATTCCTTAAATTATTATATTTATGGAGATTGAAATTTTAATTGATCAAAAACAAAATTACAGAGGTCAAATAATTAAAATTGTACTTGCAATACTAATAAAATACTGTGTAAATTGAGTTCTAGTTATTCATTCTGATAATTGATTAATAAATATTTTGAAAAATTTCATTCACTATATATTTTTATGTCGAAAAGGTGAAAACATCTGGAAAAGTTTTTAACAAGCTGTAAAATAAGTAGATCAAATATTTCTAAACACTCTGTCCTCGTGTCGAACCTTAATTTATCATGGGCGGATTTCACGCAGAAAATCGTAATGTTGCAATCGCATTTTAATTAACATATGCGGGCAAAGTTAAATGTGGGTCACTGTTGATTGCTACAGGCTGAGAATTACAAGTCGTAGTTAAAACAGGGGGAAGAGCGTTTCGGAGGATTGAGAAATTAACGAGCATTTCTCGTCTCCATTGTGATGCCAGAAACTTGATAGATGTTTGAGTGTATGGGAATAAAATTTAGTAACTGTTATGAAAATTTCCAGAGTGTTTTGATTTACCCCGCCAAAAATTGTGTAAATGTATTGGCACGGGTACTCGAGATTTACTGAATGCAAACTACGGTTCAATATCTGGGCTGATGACAAAATAAATTCAGGAAAAATTATTTGGATTAATTTCATCAATAATTTCGAACTGAAAGATGGATGAAAAGATAAAGGTAGAAGGGTAGAAAGGTAGAAAGGTAGAAAGGTAGAAAGATAGAAAGATAGAAAGATAGAAAGATAGAAAGATAGAAATATAGAAATATAGAAATATAGAAATATAGAAAGGTAGAAAGATAGGAAGATAGAAAGATAGAAAGATAGAAAGATAGAAAGATAGAAAGGTAGAAAGATAGAAAGATAGAAAGGTAGAAAGATAGAAATATAGAAATATAGAAAGGTAGAAAGATAGAAATATAGAAATATAGAAATATAGAAATATAGAAATATAGAAAGGTAGAAAGATAGGAAGATAGAAAGATAGAAAGATAGAAAGATAGAAAGATAGAAAGGTAGAAAGATAGAAAGGTAGAAAGATAGAAAGATAGAAAGGTAGAAAGATAGAAATATAGAAATATAGAAAGGTAGAAAGGTAGAAAGGTAGAAAGATAGAAAGATAGAAAGGTAGAAAGGTAGAAAGGTAGAAAGGTAGAAAGATAGAAAGGTAGAAAGGTAGAAAGGTAGAAAGGTAGAAAGCTAGAAAGGTAGAAAGGTAAAAAGGTAGAAAGATAGTGAAATAAATTTCAAAACTACCAGCAGGTCTTTGAAGGATTGACGCTACAGGATGCATCAGGCAACAAACAACGAGAAAGAAAATTTTATATTGAGACTTTGGTGTGTTTTGCAGCGGAAAAAAAAGCCGTTTTATATAAAGTTCGAACGATGCAATCGCAAGTCTAAAAGTGGACTCGCTCGATATTAAACTCTGAATACGTAACATCGATTTCGCGGGTCGCGTTTTGTTTTCTTTGAATTGGCAACACTGCGTAACAAACTGCCACTGTTTTTGTTCGTCGTTCATTCGAGTGTGTTTACACGATAAGAAAGAATAAATTCGATGGGAAGCACGGTTTACGTAACGGGGAAAAATGAAATTTAAAGATATGTTAATACCCGCGCTAACAATGGAAAAAATCAACGATTTTGCATAACACTTTGCCATGGAATATTTATTGGCCTCTTGCTTCTCTTTTAGCATGATGCCATTTACGGCGAACGGGGATTTTGTGGAGTTTTCGCCAAGTGATATTTCGAAAGGACGAAATCGCATTTCAGCGCTGATTAATACGTTTTTTGGGGCTTCTATGGAAATAGAAATCTACTGCCGGGAATTCCGGAAACAGAGAATTAACAGGAAATTATTAATTGAGGGAAAATATGGAAGTGAGTTTAAACGAGACTGCTTTTAACGTATGATAATGGAAATGAAATTTCCAGGCTTGAATTATTCGATTAAATATTACTTCTTTAATATTACAATTTGCAAGATACCAGATTCGCTTTATTTGTACAATTAACTAGTTTTTTTAACTCCATGAAAAGTTATTGTCTTGAAAAGTTATTATTGATATCAAAGTCCTCATTTGCTGTGCCATCAAATTTACAACAATCCGAGCCCAAAATAAATATGCACTGCCTTTGAATCAGTCAACCCTGATAATATAATAAGGTAAACACTATCCATTAATTACTAAGCCAATTCTAACACTAATATTCCACATATTAATTAATGTGTAATAATTATCGAAAGTGACGTTCTCAATCTGCATCTAATTAAACACTTTAGTGATTTGCAAATTCCAATTTACAGCGTCATAAAGTTTAAAACAATTCAAGCACAAGATAAATTACTATTAAAAAAACGGAAAAAATTTTTATTTGTTACTAAGTCCATTTTAACACTAATATCGTATGTATTAATTGTCGTATTATTACTATCGAAAATTATTTTCTCAACTATTTTCTTTTTCTCTTAACTGCGTGTAACTAATGATTTTCTGATTTCGAAGACCTAATTTGCAGTTTCATCAAATTTAAAACAATCCAAGCACAAAATAAATTACTATTACCTCCGAATCAATCTGAGCCGACGATATAGAAACGGAAAAAAATTGTTATTTGTTACTAAGTCCATTCTAACACTAATATCGTATATATTAATTATCGTATTATTACTATCGAAAATTATTTTCTCAACTATTTTCTTTTTCTCCTAACTGCGCGTAACTAATGATTTTCTGATTTCAAAGACCTAATTTGCAGTTTCAACAAATTTAAAACAATCCAAGCTCAAAATAAATATGCACCGCCTTTGAATCAGTCAGCCCTGATAATATAAAAACGCAAACAATTTCCATTAATTACTAAGTCCATTCTAACACTAATATTCCACATATTAATTATTGTGTAATAGTTATCGAAAGTTACTTTCTCAATCTGCATCTAATTAACCACTTTAGTGATTTGCAAATTCCAATTTACAGCGTCGTGAAGTTTAAAACAATCCACGCACAAAATAAATTGTTATTACCTTTTAACGAGCAAGCGCTGAGAACATAAAAACGTGAGAGATTCCCATTTATTGTTAGTCGTTTATGCTAGCTGCAATCGTCGGGTTAACATCGTTCGTCGGTGTCGTCGTAGTTGGGGTATAACGTCCTCGTGCTAAAAACGACGCAATGTCACCGCGCGCGAAAATACGCACCAGGTGATGCACGCCATTCGCGGAAATCGGTCGCACTAAAAATATGCTCAAAACGAAAGTCAAGTATACGCAGCTGTCAGAATAATTGATCTTGTGACTGGAGGTCCTTAACAATTTTTAAAACTCCTCTTCAATTTCTTCTTTCGCTTCCACTAACATTTTATTAAAAGGAAAATAAATTCGGATTTCAATGTTCGATGAAAAAATGGAATTGTGAATGTAAATAATAATTTCTCAAAATATGATCAGACAGATAAGTGAATCAGCTGTCACAATAATTTTCCTTGGGTTTAGAGGCCTTCAGCAATTTTTGAAACTCTCCTAAAATTGGCTCTTTGCTTCCACTAACATTTTATTAAAAGGAAAATAAATTTGGATTTCAATGTGTGTTGAGAAAAATTGCAGTTTTAATATAAGAAATTATTTTGGAAAATATGGTCAGAGAGACAAGTAAGTCAGCTATCACAATAATTTTTCTTCGGTTTCGAGTCCCTTAAGAATTTTTTAAATACCCCTTCAATTACTTCTTTGCTTCCACTAATATTTTATTAAAAGTGAAAGAAATTTGGATTTCAATGTTTGTTAAGAAAAATTGCAGTTTTAATGCGAGAAATAAATTTGAAAAATATGGTCAGAGAGACAAGTGAATCAGCTGTCACAATAATTTTTCTTGGGTTTCGAGGACCTTAAGAATTTTTAAAACACCCCAGTGTTTTCACTAATATTTTATCAAAAGAGAAAAGAACTTGTATTTCAATGATTGATGAAAAAATTGGATCTGTAATGCACCAACTAATCTTGGAAAGCACGATTAAATTTCGTAACAGTTTTGCGTCAAAATACTGCCAATTAAATTGTTAGTACTAACATTCATCAACATTCTATCCTACCAATAATTTTCAAACACATCAAACAACGTCAACAACAGAAATTTAATAATTTCTCACAAACATTAATGCCTTTTCCCAAACTTAATAACCCCCCATAAAACATGAAATTAAACGATCCTGGATGAACGGACAATTCCAAGAACGTCCCCATAGAAATGCACCGTTGGAAAATTCGCGTGATGCTTCGGAAATCGTATTAAATCCTCGGAGTTGCAAAGATTTCGCGAATCTCCTTACAATGCGTCCCTTAACCGCAATGCAATATGAATGTACGATACAAGGGCATTCGCGAAGAAGCGATTCTCACGACGGCCGTTTTTGTTTGCCCAAGCCGAAGAGCGAAATACCGATTTCTAATCTCTGTTGACTCTCCTCTCGAGTTCCGAGACGATATTCGCAATTCGCGATAAGGCGTATGCATGCTTCTTCGCGATTTCGATTGTTCCCGCAATGCGTGGAGTGACTTTCGAGGAAGATGAGGAGAAAAGGGCGCGTGAAACGTGTAAACGAGAGCAAAAATAAGAAAAAAGGGGGAAAAGAAAGAGAAAAAGGAAACCTAACGGACGAAGACGTTTCTAAATATTGAGAAATAAATATTTCTTTGGCGATCAGAAGCCAACTTTAACCCTTTGCGGACGGAGACATTTTTGAATATTGAGAAATGATCATTTGTTTCACAATTGAAAATCATCTTTTTATCAGACAGTCAGAGTGTTAATGTATAGAAGTTATAAATTACTATTTGTGTAATCATATTTCAACAGTTATATTTCAATTTTGCAACTCCAACCTTGTATACATACACCGATAAACTATAATCAGATTTTTTCTCAGGCCGCATATATGCCACATATATTATAGTTTATCGGTGTATGTATACACGGTTAGAGTTGAAAAATTGAAATATAACTGTTGAAATATGATTACACAAATAGTAATTCATAATTTCTATACATCAACACTTTGACTTTCTGATAAAAAGGTAGTTTTTTAACGCCAAATAAATGATTGTTTCCCAATATTTAAAAAAGTCTCCGTCCGCAAAGGATTAGAGGGTTAAATCAAAAACTCGGAATATTAACTCTAAACGTACCAAGCGGGGTCAAATGACCCCTTACGGTAAGAAAAGTGGCGGTATGTTTAGTATTAATGTATAGACGTTGCCAAATTACTATTTAGTAATCATATTTCAACGGTTATATTTCAATATTTTACCTCTAATCGCGTATATGCGTGCCGATAAACTACAATCAGATTGTTTTTCAAATCACATATATGCGTCCCTACACCTCAAAGGCTTAACACTACATTTACGGAAGCCGTCAAATTGACGGGTCCCTACTTGTTTTACAAACATTTCTCAAATTTATAAAGAAATTATAAAGTAGATATTACACGTGTATTTTATAATACAATAATAACTTAACGAATTACCATCTTTGCCACTTGATTCCTCTTTTTCCAAAGTCCTTATTTCATATATTGCAATATAACAGATTTCACGCCCGTAAATCTAGTGTTAATAAGAAGGTAACCTATGCCAGTTTGAAAATAAACATCTCGTATCAGACTACAATGTCTACAATTCAAAAGAAACAATTCGTACGTAAGAAATGCCACGACATTATTAATTAAATTGCGTAATAAATGAAAGCGACGCAGAGCACCGAGGAAAAAGATAGGCCGCAAAAAAACAACAGAGGAGAACTAAACGCAAATAAAGAGGAAGCGCGAAGGGGAAGAAGCCGTGGCGTCGCGAGGCACGAGGAAGAAATGCAAATGAAGGAAAAAGAAGGAGGCGGAATGAAAGAAATGCCGGAGATATTTAGAGGAAAGAAAAGACGTAGAAGATGGGAAGTAAGGAATATCAAGGGTACGGAAAACGAAGAAAGAGAGAGGAGAGAAAAAGAAAAACAAAGCCGGGGACATCCGGGCGAGGGGACTCGGTTTATCGCACCGACCGAGTTTACTGTCCGAGGGTAAGAGCTGCATGGGATTGCTTTGCTGTTAAAAATGCCGGCGGTCGGTTGATTTACAAAAACACGATTTTTACATGGAAAAAAAATTATTACGGTATCACTTTTTCAAAGATTGAGAAATAAGAAGAGTTTTGATATCGAGTCGACGACTATTTCTTCCTTTTTTGTAATCTATGATATGATATTCATTTTTCTTCTTTGAATACTGTACTAATGTTTATTTAATTTTATTACATTTATGTGGCTGTTTAACGAGCACTGTTTGAACATTATTAACTAAATTTTTCAGATCGGGTAGTTTGCGGAGTGTTTTAAATTAGGACTTTGAGTTCTGTCTGTCTGACGACTTATTCTACTTGAGGCGTCAGATTAAACGATGCGTGTATTGACACTGGAACTATCGGAGATTAATTCAGTTTATTTAGTAGATAAATATTTTAGAGGAAAAGATTGTTCAATTTAGTGACTCACATTTTGCAAAATAGATATATTTAGAAAGTTATAGGTGCAAAAGAAGTTTTTAAAAAAATGTGAAGGCTTCATTTCGCTGACTTTGGTGGATCCAGGGTTAACTTCTTTTCGTATCAAACAATATTTCTTTTACAACTTATCTTACTGCTGTTCCATGAATAATAAAGAATAAAAAATAGTAGTTACTGCAGTAAATTGAAAAAAATAATACAGGAGCCCTAATAAATTCCAAAATCTGCGAAAAATTATCATCAGAGTGTTGAAACTAATTTGATCAATTTCTATCTGCCTGTTCGTTAACTTTGGTGGATCCAGAGTTAACTACTTTTCGTATCAAACAATATTTTTTTGACAACTTATCTTACTGCTGTGCCATGAATAATAAATATTAAAAAATAGTAGTTACTGCAGTAAATTGAAAAAAATAATACAAGAGCCCTAATAAATTCCAAAATCTGCGAAAAATTATCATCAGAGTGTTGAAACTAATTTGATCAATTTCTATCTGCCTTTTCAACTCCATTCGTTCACCTATTTTACTAAAAATATCGGAATAAACGGAGCCTTCGCAAAATGTTTCAATATTCTACGACATTCTCTATACAATCTCCCCCAGCACCGTGTCCCGTGCAATAAAAGCTCTAAAAACTATGAAACATCTCTGCAGAAAATTGAAAACTACTAATACAAGAGCTCTAATAAATTCCCAATCCTATTGCGGCCATTCTGCGATGAAGAAAATTGAAAGTCTCCCATTCCTCGAAACATTCTGCGCGCACAACGACGAGCAATCGAGAAGCTGAAGGTTTAAAGACACCAGAACTGTAACAGAGCCCGGAGATATCCTGTCCGCTTTTCCAGAAGGTTAACTCCATTACCAGGAACGCGATTTGCTTCTTCTGCATCGACTCTGCCGATAGGATCGAGCAGAATGGAACTCGAGGAACGTTCTCGCTGCCTTCTGGGGGATATGGAGCACGTTCCTTTACGAGAACTGGAAATGATCTCGTTTCGGTCAACGTGGAAGAGCAAGGACATCAACTTTACTATCGACGATGCGACATCGAATTGCCATCGTCGTTTGATGCAGGATTAGCCGAGTTTATCGGATGACACGCTAACACAGTTGGAACTTTAACCCTTTTTGTATTTTTTTAATTTTCAGAGGACTCGGCATTTTGTCCGGAGCCTTCTGTTTTAGATAGAGTCGAAGATACCTAGGTTGTGATGTGTTAACCCTTTTTTTGCTGTTCTTTGAACTTTAGGGGTAAGGCTATTTCATCTAGATTGCGAGATACTTAGATGGTGATGTGTTAACTTTTTCTTTTTTTAATTTTTTGAGCTTTGACTGGTATAGGCATTTTATCTAGGTCGTACTATTTTAGGTTTCGGAAAATCTAGATTATGATATATACATTCTTTCTATTTTGTATTTTTTTAACTTTCAGAGACATAGGCATTTTGTTCGGGACCTTCTATTTTAGATAGATTCAAAAATACCTAGGTGGTGATGTGTTAATCCTTTTTTTGTTGTTTTTTTGGATTTTAGAAGTAAGGGTATTTCAACTAGGATCTACTGGGTTAGGTGGATTGCGAGACACTTAGATTACGATGTGTTAACTTTTTCTTTTTTTAAATTTTTGGGATTTGACTGGTATAGGCACTTTGTCTATATCCTACTGTTTTAGGTTTCGGAAAATTTGGATTATGATATATTCATCCTTTCTACCTTGTTTTTTTTTACTTTCACTGATATGGGAATTTCTTCTAGGACCTACTGATTTAGATAAGTTCTGAAACCCATAGATTATGATATATGAACCCTTTCTTTCTTGCATCTTTTCGGTTTTCAGGAGTATGGGTATTTCATCTAGGATCTACTGGTTTAGATGGGTTCTGAAGTGTCTAGGTTGATATATTAACAGTTGATCTACCAAGGCAGTCAAAACGACTGTTTCATATTTTCTTGCAAAAACGGCATAAATTCATAACGGTATGAGATCTTTGATATTTTTGCAAAAAGGATTTCCTGGAATAAAGCGAAAGAAACTGAAGGTAAAACCGAGAGATACTCGTCACGTGAAACATTCTCTTATCAAGGTCTGCACGGCATCATTCATTGATTCTATGTAAGGAAGTGAGTCTGTTCTCAGAAAGGAAAATCGAGAAGGAAAAAGAAAGCAAACTGTTCAATGGACCGTGCGTCTGGATCCTTCCAATTTCCAGACGAAGTAAAAATGTAAGAGTATCATGATGGTGGATACCAGTACAGTGTGTTACAAAATTGTATTATAGGAATTCGTTGCTCCTATTAGGTTCTTCTTAATCATTTCATCTTTGTTTAGACAATTATGAATATTTCTTGGCGCCACGGGGCGTAATTGACAAGCTGATTGGTTAATAAGTTATGTCAGATGCCAAATGACACCACTGCAGACCTAACTGAGAGCCACCTGAGACCTGAGAAGTAACTGAGATCTAACTAAGACTTAACGTAGAGCTGAGACCAAACTGACGCCTAATTTAGACCTGAGACCTAACTTACGCCTGAGACCTAACTTAGACCTGAGACTTAACTGACACCACCTCAGTCTTAACTGAGAGGTATCTGAGACCTGAGACCTAAGTTAGACCTGATATCTAACTTAGATCTGAGACCTAACTTAGGCCTAAGACCTAACTGACACCACCTCAAATTTGGCTGAGACCTAACTGAGGCCTGAGACCTAATTGAGGCCTAACTTAGACCTGATATCTAACTTAGATCTGAGACCTAACTGACACCACCTCAAATTTGGCCGAGATCTAACTTAGACCTGAGACCTAACTGAGGCCTGAGACCTAATTGAGGCCTAACTTAGTCCTGAGATCTAATTGAGGAATCAATGTGGGTTCGTCGTCCTATGGCTCAGGCAACCCCGGGTTTGCCAAGCCCGTACCTGTCCAACTTGCTGGACAGGCCCCTGAGGGGACCTAAATTAGGCCTAACACATTCAATTCACACCTAAGTAATACTCTAATTTATTTTTCTGTACTCCGGTTTTAGTTGCCATTCTCTGCGTTATGTTTGACTTAGGCCCAGGTTAAGTCTGGCGCATCTAACACCTTAACTTATCATTCCTCTTTCAAATTTCAATTCCCATGGCCACTTCACCTACAATCTACAATTTTAAATGCACACAACCACTAAAGATAAAATATGAAACCCCACCACCAAACCCAATGAACCCATCTATCCAAAGAACTACATTACCAATCCCACTAAAACCATAAACTCCCAATCTCCAAATTCCACCCTCAAAATATCTCCTGCAATATCATCCTCAAAAAAAACCTCCCAAAAACGGCAATCCCTCCACAATACAAGCACATCGATCAAAATCAAATTCCCTATCCTCCAAAACTATCATACAAAGTCACCATACCGATCCACTCACAGAGTTCCTCTCAAAAGACCTTTTTGCACCGCCCTGTAGAATTCGTACCAGGGATTTCCCCTTTCGACGTCCACGTGGCATCGAGCCCCGAGTACGCGTATTCGGGAACGGTTCGAGTTGCTCGACAGCAGGGTAGGCACGCCCGTTTCTATGACAACAGACGCGCAAAAACCTCATTGATACGACGGGATGTACGAACAGGAACTTATACTCGTTCCTTCCATCGCTCGGAGGGTACACGCACACGCGTGCGGACACGCTTGTTCCCGGGAGCGGAAAAATGCCCTCCCGAGTCGGATGAAACGCTGAATGCCATGATGTTACGCAATGCTAGAGGGAAATTCTTACGGCGAAGTTCCACCCGGAGAATTGTGTCGCTTGCTTTGTCCGCGCGGAGAGGATTCGTAGGTTAGGGCCTTTTTGTATTTCTGGTCAATTTGCTTCGGAGATATTGCCTCCGGTGGATTCTCAATCATTAAGGTTATGGTGTATATTACTGAAATATAGTTTTGGGTGTTTCACCCTTTGCGTATCATTTCGTTTGTGACTGAATGCACAGTAACTTTGAATTAATTGCTGAAATAATGATCTATCCCTGATATCTGATACAGAGTATGACTGAAGGCAATATTGAATAGCATGGAATTAATTTTATTTTATCCTGACCCACTGATATTTTGTCCGCAACTGTATAGCACCGGTAGTTAACACTAGGACTACCAAACCAGTCAAAATGACTGATACACAATTTTTTCCAAAAATTCTCTAGGTTTATAGAAGAGTCTTAGAATAAATATTCTATGCCCATCTTAAAAAACATAAATCACCGAATCGAGTAGCTTTTTCCGCCTCTTGATTCCTCCTTTTTCAAAGTACTTATTTAATATTTTTAAATGTGATAGATTTAACGCCGGTAGTTCTAGTGTTAATGATAATATCGCAAAGTAAATACTACAGAATCTAAAATAAATAATACAAAAGAATAAAGTAACATCTATACCACGAAAATTCTAATTTCCTCTGGGAAGACCGTGGAAAAAGTTCCTCTAAAATATCAACCCTGCGAGTACATCCCCCTTCGTCGACCTATCGATCAATATCGAGGGATGAAACATCCTGGCGCTTTCGCTTATCGATTAAACGCATTCCTGGTAATAACTAGAGGTACGCACACCCATTGCAATTGGCAGGAGGATTATTTACATCGAGCCCTTCGCTCCAGGGCTGCGGACAGCCGAACGACGCAGTAGGGTCCTCTTTGTACTTCTGGGTGCGCGAATAACGAGGTCCTCGCCGACGGTAGGAAGGAGTAACGAAACCATTTAACAGCAGGGGAACTCACGAAAAATTGCGTCGTTCTTTTGCAATAAAAGATACAACAGAGTTGCGAGTAGCATACGCATGAATACAGGCTAATTCAGAAGACGCGGTGGGAGTTTGGGGATTTAAATTAGCGATATTCTTAAGTACTCTCGCGGTACTACTTCGACTTGTTTAACCCTTAAATGCAGACTTTCCATTTGTGAATTAATTTTTTGAGGTTCGTAAATGATCCCAGGAATTGGGAAAATAATAAAAAAATATCTAAGTATGTTATGAGAATGTGGTTGCAAAATTGCAAGTATGAACTAGATTTTATTGAATTTTTGGTGTGGAAAAATAAACATGTTGCAAATTTGCAACACCATTCAGTTAAGGGTTAACTCTATTAGCCGAACTATTGACAAAAAGAAGCAGAACTTTGATCTAAGAAAAGTTTTTTGTTTTTACTAAATTGTTAGTCTTTACTGACTTACTGTTTTTTGGTAAATTGTATTGGTATTTTTACCAAGTCTCCAAGATTTTTATCAGTTCTCTTTATCACGTTTTTTCTAGATAGAATCTCTCAAAATATTATCTGTTTTCAGCTTTTCTTCGCTGCTGTTCTTTCTATAGATTTATTGAGACAATATACCTAAATAATCCTCCACAACTATACTGTTAATTATCTAATACAGAGTCTCACATGGTAATCGCAACAGACATCATCGCAAGACAATTGCCAATTTAAAATTACCAATGAAAAAGCAATTCTTTCTTAATGTAATTTCCATCATCCTTGAAATCATGTTATGAAACAACCTGTACATCCAGAATTCCACGGTAGACAAGACAGATAATTGCATAGGCTTCAGGGCTCTCTTAAAAATATAAACGCACCGTGCATCCTTCTCTTAAGTTAAATTGCATCGTTGCAAAAATCTGTACCTTCTTTTTATCGACATTAATAATTACAAAACATCACCTTTTATTTATCACCGGCTTTTTATATCATGCGGTGTTGATTTAATCGAAAATTTCCAACAGAAAGAAACGTGCCAAGTCACACTTAATAACATTTCTCGTTTCTCCCTGCCCCTTAGATTTTCAAGAGTATTATAAAATGATAAATCTTTGCAGGTTCTTTTCAAGCAGCCTTATTTCGAAGATCGTTATAATTCGTGACCCAGCAGGTTCTTTTCCGTTGGCACGCTAGAATATTCGCCATAGGTCGGAACGTGTCGTGATTTCGCGACATTCTTAATTGCTGTTTTGTGCAGCACGACCATAGAAACCTAGATGGGAGCCTGGATTTGCGAGGTACTGTAATTCCGGATCGAAATCTGCACTTTAAAACAAGCATTGCGCCTACTTGGCCGTCAGATACTCCATGCGACATTTGCAGTTGACTTCTATGGAAATTTAATTCCCCTAGATTGAGTGTCATTGTTATAATTTATTTGTATGTTAATTAGAGTCTACTTTACGTGAGAAACTGATGAATTTATGAGAACCGGAGATTAATTTTCTTAGCGGCATTTTAAGGGGACTTGAATATTCCGTTTTACTTGTCTTATTTATTTTGAGTTTTCTGTTTTGCAATTTAAATTGCTTTTGCGTTAAATCTTGCGTATTGATCTACTGGAGATTTGAACATTTTTGTAATCTGTATTATTAGCTCCAATTGGAATATTATTGAATTTAAATTCTTTAGTTATTATGTCATTTATCTTGAATTTTCTATTTTTAATTTACTTTCTAGATTTGTTACATTTATTTTGAGTTTGCTACTGGCAATTTAGTATCTGTCGGTTAAATGTCCCATAGCATTTCACTGTAATTTTTCAAATTTTTGCAATCCATATTAAAAGTCCTGGTTGTAGTGCATTCAATCAAAACTAAACTAAACTTCATTGTAATCCATCATTGCAAGTTTCCCATAACATTCTACTTGCCATCGTCAATCTCTTAAACCATCCGTTACAATTTACTAATCCCTAAATTCCATGTTCCATAAACCGAGTTATTTTTCATATTGTCCAACAAAAATTAACTCTTCTACTTTAAAATTAAATCTTAAATTAAAAAATTAATAAAATAAAAAATTAAAATTAAATCTTCTACTTTACAATCTGGAAGCCCCTTTTGATCTCTTTCATTTAACTTGCGAATTTTTCTACAACTGGCTATTTATATTTAGCCTCATTAATTGCAATAATTCGAATTAACAAGGAATATTTATCTTTCCCAAAGGAACTTACACTTTTAACACTAAACGTACCAAGATGGTCAAATTGACCGGTTGCCAATTTTTTTTAAATTCCCCAAATTGATAGGGACCACAAATATTAAATATTATTGATGTAGAATTAAATATTATTAACCCTTTGCAGTCCTATGTCGAGCTATACTCGACATAGCTTTTCACTTCATTTTCTAACGATTTAATATCTACTGTTCAATTTCATAATGACTCTGTAATGTCACCTAAATATCCGTAAGAATCTATAGTCATTGCTATCATTTAAAAAAATGAACAACCAACGACAGAAAATGTGCAATTAATGTCATTCAGCTCGCTATAAACTTGACAAAATAATTCTGACCGCAAAGGGTTAATATTTAATATTTACATATTATATTAAATATTAGCCCCTATACATTAAATATTAATGAGCCATGCAATAAATATTCCACTTCCATTTCCTAAAACCTAAATTACTTAATTCTTATTCACTATACCTAAATATAATCGATATAACGTCTGATGTGTTAGTGTTAATTTAAATCAACAACAAATCTCAATGAATTATCAATAAAATTGACAAATTTCAAAGTCGAAGTCAACCCCACAGAAAATATCACCCCAAAAGTCCCACAATCATTCACCCACCCCAATCACACTATTTTTTCTTATTACCACAATGAACATTGCCAATAAAACAATCGACAAATTCCAAAGTCGAAGCCAATCTCAGAAAAAATGCTACCACCCAAAAAATCCCACAATCGTTCACCCACCCAATGATCACCATAATCCTCAAAACTATCAACAGCGATCGCAAACCCCAGAGGAAGAAAGTCTCGTCGTAAAACCGTGCAATAAATAAAGCAGAGGCAAGCTTTCCGTCACTTTTCCCGAGTCTCGCCATCCATCACTAAAATCAATATAAAACGTCGGTATCAAGTCCAAGGAACTCGAGTGCCGTACGCAAGGAAGGAGAAAGACCTACAGGCAGGTGTAGGTGGAGAGGAAAAAGAGCGTTTGCGAGGGGAGGGTTGAAGTCCTCAAGACGAGACGGGGTTGTTAGCCGGCTCGAACGTTGTCGAGGCGGCCCACGCGTCAGACCTCCCGCGAGGTTCTCAACCTTGTTTACATAAATCATCAGAAACGGTCTCGTTCGCCGTGGCGGCTCTTCTGCCGCAGACTCTCCTCCCCGTGTGCCCTGTCCTTCGGCCGATCCAACGACCCCGCCTCGAATAAACCCGAATGCGAATAAAAGCGTGCCGGTGATGCTTTACACCGCCATGGATACGTACGTGTACGTGATATTGAGAGAGTTTGTTGGGATGTTGGTTACTTTGCAGGGAATGGTCTTAGATTTGGAGAATGTGGAGGGGGAGAGGAGGGATTGGGTTAGGTCTGGATTAGGCGGTGAATCTGATTTGTGGGATATTTGAAGGTTATGTTGAGAAGCGTGATGGGTAGAGTTGACAATGAGCTTGGTTCTGGTTGGGTGGTGATTCAGATGGGAGTTGTGGGATATTGGAAGGTTATTTTGAGAAGTGCGGGGGGTAGAGCTGACAATGAGCGTCGTTTTGGTTAGGGATGGTTCAGATGGGGGTTTGGGACTAATGAGAATTGTGGGTATTTGAAGGTTATTTTGAGAAGTGTGACGGGTAGAGGTGTCAATGAGCTTGATCTAGGTTAGGTGATAATTGAGATGGTGGTGTGGGACTAATGAGAATTGTGGGATATTTGGAGGTTATTTTGGGAAGTCTGATAGGTACGGCTGGCAATGACCTTCATCTGGGTTAGATGATGATTAAGATGGTTGTATGGGACTAATGGGAATTGTGGGATATTTGAAGGTTATGTTGAGGAGTGTGGTGAGTAGAGCTAACAATGAGCGTGATCTGGATTAAGTGATGATTAAGATGATTGTGTGGAACTAATGTGAATTGTGGGATATTTGAAGGTTATTTTGAGGAGTGTGACGGGTAGAGTTGACAATCAGCTTAATCTAGGTTAGGTGATAATTAATATGGTGGTGTGGGACTAATGAGAATTGTGGGATATTTGTAGGTTATTTTGAGAAGTGTGAGAGGTAGAGCTGACAATTATCTTAATCTAGGTTAGGTGATAATTAACATGATGGTGTGGGACTGATGAGAATTGTGGGTATTGGAAGGTTATTTTGAGAAGTGTGACGAGTAGAGCTGATAATGAGCTTGATCTGGGTTAGATTATTAAGATGATTGTGTGGAACTAATGAGAATTGTGGGATATTTGAAGGTTATTTTGAGAAGAGTGGAAAGTTGAGCCGAGTTTGATTTAGGTTAGGTGAATATTCTGATCGTGTTATGGGTACTGATAAGGATTATTGATTTTTTACGGTTATTTTGAGAAGCGTGGGGAGTAGATTCGAGTTTGATTTGAGGTAGTTGATGGTTCTGATGATATTATGAGACTAATGGAAATTTTGAGTTATTTGAAGGTTGTTTTGAAAGGCTGAAGAGCAGGACCAAGTTGTCTTGGTTAAAACTGTTGAAAATGTCCTTGGAACAACGTGGCTACATCTTTTCTTAGTTTTCGAATAAGAATTTTGTATTCCTCGTATGAAACTAATGCAGTCATACTTCTACAATCATTCTGAAACGGAACGAGCACCTTGGTATTAATTTCAATGAAAGTTTGCGTGATTATAGAGCCATCCAAGGACCTCGTGTCTCGAATAAACTCGCATGCGGGTAAAAGCGGCGCCGCTTTACATCGCTATGGACACGTATGTACATACATGGTATCCAGAGAGACTAACGTCCCAACTTGCCAATAAAGAGTGAAATTCCGCCCGTAAAGCCGTTGCCGTGCAGAATTTTAACCACCGAATTACAGAACTCCAAGAGGACCGAGATAGCTTTATTTTTATCGTGCCACTGTGACTATTTAAAATTCTTGCCTCGAATGATTTTACTCGAGAATTTGAACTACGAGAACCCACTCATCGGAATTTACTGCACGAATCAAGAAATTCCCACTTAATATCTTCAAACTTACACGATTTACACGATTGTACCTAAAAATTCCTACTTAAAAGACGCTTTAAATATAACCTCTCAAAACCACATATTCCCTCTCTTCCAGAGGAATCTTTCCATCAAAATACGAACACACTCGAACTCTCAATTTTAACACTGGAACTACCAAACCAGTCAAAATGACTGGTACACAATTCTTTCCAAAAATTCTCCAGATTTATAGAAGAGTCTTAGAATAAATATTCTATGCCCATCTTAACACTATTCCTACCGACACTTCACGTATACCTTTCCCTACCGCAACCGGTGAATTTGTCAAATGATAATTTTTTCCCAGAAAATGAACAGTAAAAAAAGAAGTTAATATTGAAAAATGTATTATAATATGAATGTATTATACGTATATTTGAGGAAAAGTCGTGAAGTTTAAAAGCGATTCAATTACGTTGTATATAGGAAATTCTAATCGAAATTTTAAAAACGGTCATTTGACCGGTCGTGGTAGGAATAGTGTTAAAAAACATAAATCACCGAATCGAGTAGCTTTTTCCGCCTCTTGATTCCTCCTTTTCCAAAGTACTTATTAATATTTTAAAATATGATAGATTTAACGCCGGTACTTCTAGTGTTAACCAGCCCCATTATCATCCACCTCCCCCTCACCCCTACGCTCTTCCTCGCAAACCCAATGACTAACACTACGAACAAATAAAAGCACCCCTCCCAAAAAATCGACGGTTCACAGAACTCTTCGAAATCGCACCTCCATAGACAACAGACACCCCCACCTCTCAGCAACCCCCGAAAGTCTCGCCGACTAACAACACAGCCGTCGAGGAAAGCGCTAAAAAGCCAAGGAACTCTTGAGAAAGGAAAGAGAGGAGATACGATAAGGAAGAGCCGAACTCGGCGGGAGTCGCAGAATCAACGGGTGAACCGATGAGGGCAAGAGAGAGAGAGGAGAGGAGAGGGAGAGAGAGGAAAGGAGAGGAGAGGAGAGGACAAGGGAAAGAGAGGGCGCGGTCTCGCGGTGAGGGCAGTAGCGTGAAGTCGTGGAACACGTGGAGGGGGGGTGTCTGCGTCTGCGACCTTGGTTGGGGTCGCTCCAAGGTCGGCGGAGAGCCTCCTACCCCACTCTCCTTCGGTGACTCTGTCTCTTTCCTTGCTCGCTCGTGCTTTGCTCTCGATGCCTCTGCGTATCTCGGCTTTTCTCTGCCTCTTTCTCCGTACTCTGTTTTTGCTTCGCTTCACCTCAGCTTCTCTAGGTCTGTGTTCCTCTCATATTCTCTTCTTCTATCTGTCTTTTTATTTTTACGTGGTTTTACTGCTTTCTTCGCGTTCTCCTTTGTCCTCTGCCTTGCTCTCTCTTTATCACACGCTCCTACTACCACTTCTTTCTCTAGCCACTATATCACTATTTCTATGAAACTATGTCTCACGCTCTAATTCTACCTCTCTCTTATACTCACCTCTCAGTTTTTCTCTATAGCTCTATTTCTCTGAAACTCTTTCTCCCTCCCTATTTTACTAATTCTCCGCTTGTTTCTCTACTTACTACTATTTCTGGCAATTTATCTCTATTTCTCGGAAACTCTCTGTCTCGTGCTCTCCTTCTGCCTCTCTCTTCTACTCACATCTCAGTTTTTCTCTATAGCTCTATTTCTCTGAAATTCTCTCTCTCTCACTCTTCCTCTACCTCTTCGCTTATTTCTCAACTTACTACTATTTCTGGCAATTTATCTCTATTTCTTTAAAACTCTCTGTCTCACGCTCTCCTTCTGCCTCTCTCTTCTACTCACATCTCAGTTTTTCTCTATAGCACTATTTCTCTGTAACTCTCTCTCTCTCTCTTACACACACTTCCACTATCTCTTCGCTTCTTTCTTTACTTACTACTATTTCTGTCAATTTATCTCTATATCTCTATTTCCCTGAAACTCTCTCCCTCACTCTTCCTCTACCTCTTCGCTTCTTTCTCTACTTACTACTATTTCTGGCAATTTATTTCTGTATCTCCATTTCCCTGAAACTCTCTCTCTCATACTCTCCCTCTAATTCTCCACCTTTTTCTCTATTCACCACTATATATCTCAACTTTTCTGTATATCTCTGTTCCTCTTAAGCCCACCAATTCACTCTCTTCTACTCAATCCTCAATTTTCCTCCCTATCTCTATTTCTCTTAACACTACAGCTGCCAAAGCAGTCAAAATGACTGGTTCCTAATTTTCTCTAGAAGTCCTCCAAGTTTACAGAGCAGTCATAAAATATCTGTTCCGCGTCTACCGTATAAAATATAAATTACCCAATTACTCATCTTTTCCACCATTTGATTCAGCATCAAATCACCTTATGAAGCTACCTGCAACGCTAGCGAAACGTCGGACGTTTTACAACACCCAACGCGGTTTAAACTCGAAAATTCAAAACCATTGTCCACCATCTGATTCTCCTTTTTCCAAAATACCAATCTAATATATCTAAACAACCAAATTTTAACACTAGAACTGCCAAACCAGTCAAAATGACTGGTACACAATGTTTTCCAAAAATTCTCTAAGATTGTAGGCGAGTTACAGAATAGATATTCTACGTCCATCTCATAAAACATAAATTACCGAATCGATCATCTTTTCCACCTCTGAATTCCTCTTTTTTCAACTTATTTAATATATTTAAGTATAACAGCTTTAACGCCGGTAGTTCCAGTGTTAACGCCGATAGTTCTACCGTCAAACTCCCAAATTCTCTCCCATTCTACCACACCTCTCAATTTTCTTCTGTATCTTTACTTCTCCTAAGCTCTCCCCCTCTCTCCCCGACTCCAGCCAGCACCATTCCCTCGTCAGGCGATCGGCGAACCTCCGGTTGAAACGGGACCGCAACTGCGTACGCACCGCTGCGGAGGAGGAAGAGGCGGCGGAGGAGAAGGCCAGAGGCGGAGGCTCTCCTCTCTGGCTCGCGAGATCAATGCCAGGGTCAATGTCACGGCTCCCACAGAGGCTACCGTGTATAGACACCTCGCCCGGGGTCGCTGGGTTTCGAACGTGGCCCCCTAAAGGGGGATTCCTGACACCTTTCTCCCGGCTAACGACGCGCAATGCCCTGGAAAGTGCAGTGCACCGGGTTCGCACTTTTTGCCCGGAGCTTTTACGAACTCACCGATCATCGAAACGGGATTGAACGACATGCGACGGTTAATTGGCTAAGTGGAACTCGATCTCCTTTGGAACTTGGCAGTTAACACACTTCGAGCTGTCATCTGCCGGATGGTTGCTTAATCGAGGCAGAATAATCTTGGATTCATGCTTGAAATTGTTTTGCGAAAGGTTTTAACGCTATGCGCTCCGAATTAATTTGCTAACTTTTCGTCAGAGAAGGAAATAGACATAATTCTGTTTTTACACGGTAGACGCGTTCCAGACAAAACCAAAACAAAAAAAGACATGAAGTACATACATAGAAAAAAGGGGATCAGTTCCATATCCTCCAACCCTGTAAAAAATAGTTAAAATAAATTTATTAAAAAATTTATTTAAAAATAAAATTTATTAAAAAGTTTATTTAAAAATAATATTTACTAAAAAATTTATTTAAAAATAAAATTTATTTAAAAGTTTATTTAAAAATAATATTTACTAAAAAAATTATTAAAATATATTAAAAAATTTATTTTAAGAATATTTTAGATTTTTTAATCGTGCTAAATCGAATGAAATCGTGTATAAAAGGAATCAATTTTCTTCTAGACTGTGTTAAATCAAAACCGTGTAATAAAGACCGTGGAAAAACAGAATTGGGTGTATAGTCTCGGAAAGTTGTCCGACGTTGAATATTAATTTTTAATTAATATCAGGAACATTGTAGGCACCGCGGGATATTTATGTTAATATGCAAAATTGTTGTTCACTTTGAAAAGTCGATAATTAGTGGATGAAACGTTAACTGCCATAGAAAGCTGTGTCGAGTGTAGCTCGACACAGGAGTGCAAAGGGTTAATGTTATTCTAATGAGGTATACAGATGATCAATTGTATTACTAGATGATCGTTTGCGTTCATTTAGTCAAAGTTCCTGAATTGAATGTAATTTCAAGTCTTAATAATAAACACAAGTTATTATCGCCCATTGAGGCAGATTGTCATTATTTTTGAAATTTTCATTTCTTTGCCTTCAAGGTCATCCGAAGGTCATGGTATACTGGGTCGTTGAATTCGGCTTGGTACGAGCTATAATACTGTTAAGTCAAAAATATGAAGTGCCCTGACAATAATTAAAAACAATATTTTTTCTAACTTTCTTTTACTACAATGTATAGCCAATCGAGAACTGACCAACTTTTGTTTAAAATACTTTTTTGTCAGGTTATCGCAAGTACTTGAGAAATCGTGAAAAATGTTACGTGGGACACCCTGTATATTAGGGGGACTGGAAAGTAATGTCGTTTCTTCAGATATTTTCCTCAGAAACCAATTGATTTTTATCGATCCAACATTGAAAATTTGCACGTTAGATGACAAAAGTTTGTTGATAACGAGAGTGATTACATCATTCATTAAAAATAGAAACTTGTTACAAATTGTTAGAATACCGACATTTTAAATTCACCGCGGCCAACGTGGAGCCATCTACTTAACTTTACCTACTTCCTGTATAGAACTGCGAGCAGTAAAAACGCGTGCAGAAGTCTGTAAATAAATCAGAATAAATCTGTGCAATCTTGATAATATCAAGAACCGTTTTTTGCAACAATCCTTCATTCGCAACCCTATTTAAAATCGAACACTTTATTTGTTTGGATTTAATGTAAAATAAACGACCTTTAACAACATTGATGTTTTCAGGGCGAATTTAAAATTGAGGAATATTGTAATGATATTAAAGTGGAAATATTATTATGCCGGCGAAGAATTTAAATGTTGCGTTCGTACGTCAGAGGGAATGAGGTGCTTGTTGACTTGTTGGCAGATGATCAAATGCGACAATAAAAAACAAAGTGCTGGTTGAAAATGTTCTAGAGGAATTGAACTTTGTGGCAGGGTTGTTGTTCGAGGTGTGCCAAAGTGCCAGATGAAATGTCGAGGTATAATTGCTCCTTTGTGCGTTTAATTGTTTGTAATTTGTCACGATGGAAATTGATTTGGTGAAATTGAAGAAAATCACGTGTAGCTGAACGTGAAAGGAATAATTTCATTATTATAGCGACCGAAGTGTAGGAGTAAATTGGAAAAAATTGCAAACTCTTCAGAGTAATGACATTTGAGTCGCTCAGAAGCCAATGCGATTAACTCCATTTTTCGATAATTTCAAATTTTTGTAAATAGAATGAAGTTTATTCCATTAAAATTTACAAAAATCCGGGAATATAAAAAATAAAGTTAACCGCATTGGCTTCTGCACGATTCATTTAACACGAAAATATTGCACAAAATTCCATACTATTTAATATTATCAAACTATAATCAACAAATTTACTTTAATACGTAGAGTACATCAGAAACTAATTAGTCAATTTTTATTTCAACGAATTAGTGCCTAATTTTCCAAAGATCACAAGCGGATATTCTCGAAACACCAGAAAAAATGACTTTTCAGTAATACTTTCAACGCAAAGAATTGCCGCGTAACTTCGTTCCAAGATTGCTGGCATTCAAAAAGGAAATGAAGACTAATGGAAATTCAACTAGTGATAATAAATAATTGGAAGCTTTTACGTTGATCTTTAATTGGATGGAAATTCGCAGACCGAATCCGGACGAGATTTTACGAGAACCTTCTCGGTCGCTATGCGCCTTATCGACCAGCCGATAAGAGCAGCCGTAACGATAAGGTGTCAATGTCACGGCTTTGCCAATTTATCAGAGCGCTCCCATTCTGCGCTTATGCTCAACCGTAATTGTCTGGTCGGACGAATTAAATGCATCTCGTTTCGTTGCCATGCTTTTTTACAACCTTCTGCTTATTATATCATTATAAGTATTAAACCTCTCCAATCGATATTATTTTTCTAATTTTTCGTCAGCTATGCAACAATAATTTCGGAAAATATTCGACTGTTGGTTATTCATTCTTATACAATCATGGAAATAATTAGTTGCTAACTTCATGGCAGAACCGTATGGTATATATTCCACTTCTATTTTATAAAACATTAATTAGTTAATTGATCATTCTTTCATGCGTTAATTACTTCACCCAGTTGATGGAATTCAGTCTCTTAACGTTAGAACTGCCAAACCAGTTAAAAATTACTGGTACACAATTTTTTTCCGAAAGTTCTCCAAGTTTATAGGAGAATCGTAGAATAGATATTCTACGTTCATCTCAATAAAACATAAATTACCAAATCGAACAAATTTTCCACCCCTTAATTGACCTTTTTCAGAGTACTTATTTAATATATTTAAACATAACAGATTTAACGCCGATAATTATAGTGTTAATGGATGTAAATGCGATAGATTTAACGCCAGTAGTTTTAGTGTTATTTTTTTCGAAAATTGAAGACATTTTAGACTGTTTTTTTCATTGAGACCTGACCCAGATATATTTCAATACAATAGATTAAACCCTTTGCGCTCCAAATTATTTTGCAATTTTATTGTTGATTATTAATTATTGTCTGATAACAGAAATAGCTAGAGATCCTGAGGAATACTTCTGTGAAGATTCAAGGTCACTGTTAAATTCCACAGTCGAAATTTACTAAGTAAAACGTTAATTGCACGAGAAAGCTGTGTTCAATGTAACTGGAGATAGACAGTAAAGGGTTAATAAATGTAAAGTATTTTTTAAAGTGAACGATATATTGATTGCATATAATTAATTTGTCAGAAACTCAAGTATTAAATACGGCACTTATATCCAGACAAAGGGGATAATTTATTTCCAGCATCATTTCGCTCCAATAAACATTTCCAAATGGATTATCGTCCCATCTCGACTAAAAAGTGACCGTCCACGTAAACCTCATCAAAATGTAATAATCTAATAATTATCTGTCATCATCCGACAAAAAAGAACACCACCTGATTGCTCGAGGGAAATGTTAAATAAATTATATCCGATGCTTGCCTTCGACGGGACACAGAGGCCTGTTATCATGTTAATTAGCATCGATAAGACCGATCTTAATCGATGCACGTTAAAAATCAGCACCTGGTATAATCATCTCCTTCTGGTTAATTAAAAATATTGCAATAATGCCCAGAATTTATCATATCTGATGTAACAGCAAATTGTTGTTACATCTCAACAAAATGACTTGTCAAAATTCATCTCGTTTGTGATGTATTTTTGGCGAAATAAGGAACTTTAAGGGTATCTTTCGGAATTTATCACAAGGTAACGAATAATGTTACAATATTCACACTTTGCAGACGTGTGTGCTAATAATTTAGCTATGTACAGGAATTTTTTCAGCGAGTTGTGAATAACAATTTGGAAATTATAAATATTTAAAGAAGTGGTATCGCAAAAATTCCGGTCTTCGTCGCAACGCTGACTGGGCCTCTTTTAACTGGCTGTTCGAACTAAATTAACAGCTAATTTTAATCACAGTAAGCATGATTATCATCTCCATCAAAATAAACAACGTGCAAAAATATTTTATCAAATTGTCCACCTCGTAATGTCTCACATTCACAATTCAGCGTCAGCCTTTCAAATTTCGAGTGCTATAAAAAATAAAATAATTACTGCACAAAATTCAAACTGATAAGAACAACAGCCTGATCAATTTCAAGTATTCGTGCAAAATTACAATCAAATCTATCAATCGGTTCTTGATATACAATTTGCAAACTCCTATTTATTGAGTTTTTATAAAAAGTTCAATAAAAGTCCCACTCCACAGCAAATAAGCTGCACAATTCAAACCACCATATCACCACCATCACAAATTTCAAAGAACCACCCTTAAAGCTCCGTATCAAGCTATTAAAATACCCCGAAAACTCCAAATTTAATTTTCTCAAATTTCCACCCCTACAACGCCCTTCCTAGTTTCGATTTCCAGCAAGGAAATTATTCAATGCCCTCGGCAAATAACGCAAGCTGGAAAACAATGCGACGGCCTCGAGAGTGCTGACCTTTCCAGCGAGGATGACATTAGGACGGAAAGTTCGGTTCTTCCTATTACCGGAGAACGTCGAAGGGAAA
This sequence comes from Cerceris ruficornis, assembly GCA_963989415.1. Taxonomy (NCBI): domain Eukaryota; kingdom Metazoa; phylum Arthropoda; class Insecta; order Hymenoptera; family Crabronidae; genus Cerceris; species Cerceris ruficornis. The sequence goes on along the minus strand of OZ022530.1, from coordinate 6,055,471 downwards.
CGGAGCCACCGAGTCGCTGAAACAGGCGCCACGATCGTCCTTCAACTCTCCAGCGAATGAACGAGTTCGTGGTTCACCATCCCTCCGTCGTCTCGTTCTTTCTCTTTCCAACGTGCGGCATTTTCATTCGTCTCGCTTCATCGTCGTTTAGTGCTCTTTTCCTCCTCGACGTACACGAGGAGCGTATATTATGATCTTGTCCAGAGGCAGACGGCCTACAGACTTAACGATCGATAGAGCTTTCCTCGTTCCCTCTCCGGGGGACGAACTCCCTCTTCCTCCCTCCCGGCACCCTCTTTTCCGCGCCAGTTTCACAGGCACCCGCACCGATTCTTACTCTCCCTCTCGGCCGATCCCTACAACCGGGCAGCCGTTGCTTTTCATGTATTTGTTATGTACAGTCGGGGAAATTGATTGTGAACACTGTAGATGTTGATAATGAAAAATCAACGTTCTGTCAACTATCCATGTTTCTTTCCGTAGACTTCTCACAATCTGGCAGAAGTTGCGTTTATGTATTTGTTATGTACAGTCGGGGAAATTGATAGTGAAAATTGTAGATGTTGATGAATAAAAATCGGCATGTTGCTAACTGTTGACCTTTCTTTCGATGGATTCCTTGCAACCGGGCAGCCGTTGCTTTTCATGTATTTGTTATGTATAGTCGGGAAAATTGATTGTGAACACTGTAGATGTTGATAATGAAAAATCAACGTTCTGTCAACTATCCATGTTTCTTTCCGTAGACTTCTCACAATCTGGTAGAAGTTGATTTTATGTATTTGTTATGTACAGTCGGGGAAATTGATAGTGAAAATTGTAGATGTTGATGAATAAAAATCGACATTCTGCTAACTCTTGATCTTTCTTTCGGCCGATCCCTCACAACCGGGCAGCCGTTGCATTTCATGTATTTCTATGTACAGTCGGGGAAATTGATAGTGAAAATTGTAGATGTTGATACGGAAAAATCAACGTTCTGTCAACTATCCATGTTTCTTTCCGCAGATTTCTTACAATCTGACAGAAGTTGCTTATATGTATTTATTATGTACAGTCGGGAAAATTGATTGTGAACACTGTAGATGTTGATGAGGACAAATCTACATTCTGTCAACTATCCGTGTTCCTCTCCGTAGACTTCTCACAATCTGGCAGAAGTTGCTTATATGTATTTGTTATGTACAGGCGGGGAAATTGATTGTGAGCACTGTAGATGTTGATGAGGACAAATCTACATTTTGTCAACCATCCATGTTTCTCTCCGTAGATTTCTCACAATCGGGCAGAAGTTGGTTTAATATATTTCTTTTGTACAGTCGGGGAAATTGGTAATGAAAATTGTAGTGTTGATGAATAAAAATCGACATGCTGCTAGCTCTTGATCTTTCTTTCGGTGGATTCCTTGCAACCGGACAGCCGTTGCTTTTCATGTATTTGTTATGTACAGTCGGGGAAATTGATAGTGAACACTGTAGACGTAGATAAGGAAAAGTCTACATTCTGCCAACTATCGATCATTCTTTCGGTAGACGTTCCACAACCTGGTAGAAGCTGTTTTCCATGTGTCTGGCATGTACAGCCAGAGAAATTGATTGTGAACACTGTAGACGTAGATGAGGAAAAGTCTACATTCTGCCAACTATCGATCTTTCTTTCGGTAGACTTCTCACAACCTCGCAAAAGTTGCTTTTCATGTATCTGGTTTGTACAGCCAGGGAAATCGATTGTGAACATTGTAGATGTTTATTCAGCAATTTCACACAATCAATCAGAATTCCACCAATAAATACGCAAACCTCCCTCAACGCCCTCACGCACGCAAAAAATTTCTAAAATCCCCAGAACCTAAATAGCTTTGATACAAGATCAGACTCCAGATCCGAGATTCTAGTTCTAGCAAACTTCTGGAAACAGTGTTAACCACCATAGTTTCATTCAACAATTTCAAACCAACAATGAAAATTCTGCAACCACCCAACGCTCCTCCAACTCGCTCACATACCCTGAAAATTCCCCAAAAACTCCTAAAATCTACAAAACCTATATCGCTGTGATCCAAGCAGAGTCTCCAGATCCCAGATTCCAGCTCTAGCAAAGTCGGTCGAGCGTGCGGCGTCGCGACGCGTCCCGGAACGAAAGCGCGTCCGGGTTTGAACGGCGTGCCAGAAAGGGAAAGAGGAACAGCAAAGCAAAAGCAGCAAGGCTGCCGACACAGTGGCACCGGTGCAACGGCCGAAATTTAGACTCGACGCATACGGCGTCGCGACGCTTGACGACGTGGTCAACAGTTTCTCCGTCGACCCCGTTTATTGATCGACCCGATGCAAGGCAAGCTGGGCCACAGCTGGCCGGGCTTTGCCAGCTTCGTTGCAAGTTCGCCCTCGACGATCGTTCCTCGCTTCGTCTTCCCTCTGTCCTCCGAAAACTCGCCAATTGCATGGCAGAGAGGGAGGGGGAGGGAGGGAGGGGTCTGTTTACTCGGCTCGCACGTCGGGACCTATTTTTGATATGGGGAGCCGTAGAAGTATGGCTGGGGAAGATCACGAGGGATGCTCACAGGAAATCAGCGGTTTGAATGGATATTTTGGGGATATTTGATGATTGGGGTGATTTGTTTGAGTCCGGCTCTTTTTCTAGGGATAAAATGTATCATTGGTGAGAAAGGAGGTTGTGGGAGTTCTTAGCATAGTAAGTTAGAGCATTGAGTACTTTTGAAATTTCATCCTTTATAGTTTGAGACACTCTTGAGTTGCGGAATTGTAAAAATTGATTGTGTGTTGACTTTGATGGATTGTTTTTTATGGGACGGAGATGATTTTTGTTAGGGTTATTTTGTTGTTGAGACATAGTGCAAGATAAGGGATTATCAACCGTTTGAGTCCCAGAGGCTTTTAAAAGAACACGGTCGAAAAAACCCGAGCAGCGCGATAGCGCTTGTCTCAAACAAGCACTGGGACTTTGCGACACAAAATCTGAAGAGCGCGATCGCGCTGCTTGGGACTCAAACGGTTAAACGTGGATGATTGGGGTGATTGGTTCGAGTCCGGTTCTTTTTCTAGGGATAAAATGTATCATTGGTGAGAAATAAAGTTGTGGGAGTACTTAGTATAGTAAGTTAGAGCATTGAGTATTTTTGAAATTTCATCCTTTGCTGTTTAAGACATTGTTGAGATAGGGAATTCAAAAAATTGATTAGATTTTGAGTTTGATGAATTGTTTTTTATCGGAAGGAGCTCATTTTTGCTAGAGTTATTTAGTTGCTGAGACATAGTGCAAGATAAGGGATTATTAAAAGTGGATGATTGGGGTGATTTATTCGAGTCCGGTTCTTTTTCTAGGGATAAAATGTATCATTGGTGAGAAATAAGGCTGTGGGAGTATTTAGTATAGCAAGTTAGAGCATTGAGTACTTTTGAAATTTCATCCTTTATAGTTTGAGACACTCTTGAGTTCCAGAATTGTAAAAATTGATTGTGTGTTGACTATGATGGATTGTTTTTTATGGAACGGAGCTCATTTTTGTTAGGGTTATTTTGTTGTTGAGAAATAGAGCAAGATAAGGGATTATTAAAAGTGAAGAAGCATCAGGAATATTGTCGGATCATCCAACTCTATCTACTGCGATCCAATTGAGCAGTAGAACATGACGGACGATGTCTGACTATGACGGCAAACACTGCAGCTCGTGTCTGACCCTGGCGCAGCTGAATCTACTGATTCCGATGAATCTAATTTCTTCCGTTAATTGCAGCCTATAGTCAACTATTCCTTTTAATTTAATTCCTTCTTTTACAAAGGGGAGTCAAAATAGTCGTGTGAAAAATAGAATGGAAATATGTCCTTATTTTGTAAAACAGAGTCAAAGTACGGACGATGAAAATAGAATGAAAAAATGAAAAGTCCTGAAAGGTTTCTAAATTGAGAATTTAGTTTGATGCAATGCCACCAACAATTGTTTCTTGTTCTCGGATTAATATTGAAGTATACGCAATTAATTTTTAGCACAATTTTGATTCCAATAATTGAACGTTCAACTATATAATTAAAACGATAAAATTGTAAGACAAGGAGTTAATACACCCCTTGATAAATTATTACTGCAGTTATAGTAGTAATATAACACTAATCAATACAAGTAATTGCACTGTTACTGTCTGTATGAAGGATACCATTTTCTAATGTAATTATTCATTACTCTTCCTCCCCATAATTGTAAGGGGCTAGAAAATGTGTACGTGCAGTAGAAAAAAAAATCTACCGGAACATCCCACCGAAACCATTATAAATTAATCACAAATAGTCGGCAGAGAAATGAAAGCTAAAAGAAACAACGAACTTATAACATTATTTTATTTTACATAAGAATAAAAATCATGGTAAAAACTGTAAGTCCTATTTTAAATCAAGTTTAAATTTCTTACATTTTCCGATATATTCGTCAACAACGATGAAACAAACCACCCCAATCCACCACAAATTTCACCAATCATTTTGCCCCCTTCAAATACAGCATAAAATAAACGAATTCAACGATCGCTTTTATTTTCTACACCAACACGTAGACGTCCCATGGCATTTTATATTCTACGCAGCAAAAATACCAAGCTTCATAAATGCAATAAAGAACTCATAACATTGTTTCATTTGACATCAAACTAAAAATGGCAAAAAATGTAAGTCTTGTTTAACACTAAAACTACCGACGTTACATCTACTAAAATTTAGATATATTGAATAAGTGCTTTGGAAAAAGAGAAATCAAGTGGTGAAAAAGATAGTTAATTAACTCATTTTTATTTTATAAGATAGAAGTGGAATACTAACTTCATGCCTTCCCTACGACATTGGGGAATTTTTAAAAATTATTAGGAATCGGTCATTCTGACCGGCTCGGTTGGTTTACTGTCAAAATCAAGTTTAACTTCCTTACATTTTACAATCTACTCGTCAACAACAATAAAACAAAGTACTTCAATTCACCACAGATTCTTTCAGTCGTCTCATAATCACCTCATTTCGCCCCCCTTCAAATACCGCATAAAATAAACGAATTCAACGATCGCCTTTATTTTCTATACCAACACACGTACGCGTCCCATGGCATTTTCTATCCCAACAGCAAACACTGGGATTCGACGTCGTAGATTGGCAAGTGTGCGTTTATTTCGCAAGTACGTCGGCAGTCGTACGTATCGATTTAGCGAGCTGCATGTGTGCGTACGAGGAGAGGTCCGCTCGATAACCACCCTTTATACCGGCTTTGGCCTTTGCCAGTCGACTTACATTTCCCTCGTCGTTGTCGCGGTCGTTAAAGGATCGTTTAGGACTCGGTAAAATTGTCCTTCCTTGCCACGCCTCTTTCATTGCGTCTAGGAATTCCTGGCCGATCGTAAATTCCAACCGTGGGGCAACACTTTCGTCCGGGATCGTAAATCGGGGAGGTTATGGAATTTTTTGTGGTTGGAAGGTTGGATTTTCTCGGTGACGGTGGAGAACGTTGATTTTTTTAATTGGGGGATGATGAGATGAAAAGGGCTCTTTGGTATTTTGGACTTCGTTTCGATTGGGGGATGAGGGTAGCAGGTGGATTTTGGAATTTGGATTTGCTCTCAATTGGAGAGTCATGAGATCAGAGGTCACTTGAATTAATCAGGGTACTATGCATGTTACTGTAAAAATAGAAATGTGGTCACTTTATATTTTCAAAAAAAATTAACGTTTATAATGTTTTTTAATTTTTCAAAAATCGATTTTCGAACCAAAAAATCTGAAAAAATTCTAAAGTATGTACACCATTGGGTATAATGTTTGTGATTTTTTTCAGAATTTTCTGTCAAGCCAAACGGGAGATATCGAGCATAAACTGTAAAATACGTTTCACCCTGTAACTACCCCTACGGTAGGGGTAGCGGGTTCATACTTTGTAGGAAGGGTTCTTCCAAAGAGCCCTATCGAATGGTATGCCTCACGATTAATTGTCTTTGGGGGCACTTTTGCCATCCTTATCCGGCTAGGCCCTTTGGACTTGCTTTTAATCGGAGGATCATGAAATCAGAGGAATTTTGAAATTTGGACTTGCTTTTAATCGGAGGATCATGAAATGAGAGGAATTTTGAAATTTGGACTTGCTTTTAATCGGAGGATCATGAAATCAGAGGAATTTTGAAAATTGGACTTGATTTTAATCGGAGGATCATGAAATAATATAGGTTTTAATATTCCGATTTGGTTTTAACCCTTAATTGATTTTTTAATTTTGACCGAAAAAGATCCATTACATGTAGATTATTGTATAGGTTTATGCAAAAAAATAAAAGAAATAATTAGTATGTGGGTTTTAATTTCTTTCTGAAAAATGAAGTGTTTCAAAAATGACACACAATGCGGTACAAACATAAATAATATCGTTTAATTGCTAAGAAAAAAGTATGCAAATATTTACTTACTAATTATTAGGAGTAAATAAGAATAAACGAGAATAAATCTCCAAAAAATTTAATTTTATCGTCACTCCTAACTTTTACGAATTTCTTCGGACGCGCCAAAACAATTCGTCGATCTAAATGTCATATTGAAAAGCGCGCGGATTTACTTCTTTTTCATACTTCGTTTGAATGGACCAAGGTAATGGCATGCTGCCAAAAGTAAAACTTTTATTACGGTCAATACTTTAATTAGGACTTAAAGACAGTGTTCCATTTTTGAGACACACATTTAAGGGTTAAGTGAGTGGTATAACACCCATAGAGAGACGTCTCCCCATAGAAATTCGTGCCATAGGAAAGAAGTGAGGGAGGTTGTCATCTCAAGAGGCTGCATCTCGCGATGCATAGCTGCAGTAAGATTCAGTTTTAGAGACCCAGTTAGACACACAACTTTTTTTTAGACATCATTAGATACCTTAGATTATTTCGTTATCTGCATTTTATGTTATATATTTGTATTTTTATTTGTATTGCATTATATATTTGTACTTTTATTTGTGTTGTATTATATATTTGTACTTTTATTTGTATTGTATTATACATTTGTATTTTTATTTGTATTGTATTATATATTTATATTGTGTTTCTATATTTGTATTTTTATTTGCATTGTATTATATATTTGTATCTTTATTTGTATTGTGTTTACATATTTGTATTTTTATTTGTATTGTATTATATATTTGTATTTTTATTTGTATTGTATTATATATGTGTATTTTTATTTGTATTGTACTATATATTTGTATTTTGTATTATATTTATTCCATATTACTCAGTATATATACTATTTATTATTATATATTAATCGTTAGTGTGCGTGTGTGTTATTGGTATTTGTTTAAAATCATTAGAGATCCTGACAACATCCACCACTTAGTTTTATCCACGCCTACACATTAGTCATTCAAATTCTACCCTTATCCTCCTTAGACTTATTTAATCGAATTCTACTACAAGTGGAAAATTATCGCATCAAGTGGATTTTGGAATTCTTATTTGCTCCGTTCTACTTGCTTCTAATTGAGGATAATGCAACGAAGCAAAACGTAGCATTAAACATTGAAAATTCTCCAGAAACGTTCGAAATTCAAATTTACACCCCAAAAGTCCACAGGAGTCTTGTAACACACGAGAAAAGCAAGGCATCCAAAAAACTCAAGGCAATTACGAGATGCTCCATCTACTACGATAATTCTAGCTTTAATAGCCTGAATTCTCAATTCATTCGCCACAGGAGAGGGAAGAAGGGCCATTGAATATGTAATCTGTTGCGTCTGTACTTGGTTGGTAACCTCTATGAACCTTCCATGCCCGGAGGGTATAAATATATCCCGCAGGATGGCTGATTAGGAGAAGAGAGGAGAAAGGTGGGGCATCGACAGATAGACGGGCAAAGATAATGCAGTGACAGCATAGAAAAAAGGCGAGAAAGCCATACGTATAACGTAATGCGAGGCTGGATATTAATTAAAGCGAATGTGTCAGTCAAAATTACGGGTACTCGCTAATGGGGGTGTCAAAGGATGTATGGGAAAATAACGGTGAAATATGGCAGCGGTGGAGATTCTGCAATTTTTTTCACCTCACCCTCTATGGCTTCTATTATTGTCGTTTTTTGCTGCTTCAACCACTGTGAAAGGAAAAATACCGTTGGGGTGGTTTTATCACGGCCGTGAAAAATAATTCTGGATAAATGGTAAAATGCGAGGGGGAGGGAATGCGCGTTCTTAAAGTTCGTTATTGAGGAAACGTCTTGGAAATTGCGGTTTTTTTGTGCGAAGCGGAGAGTTTTGAAGAATGTCGCGGAAAGAGAATGGTGAGAATTTTGCGGAAAGGTCGACGAAATCTCATTGTCTTCTGTTGCGACGAGTTCAGAGCCTTTGTCACGCAGGTGTCAAGAATTCACCCCATCAACTATAATCAGTATAACTTTTCCGAGTAATAAATTTTCCACAGGAGAATTTTCATTTCACGACTTAACGACAATTACATTCATTTCACCAATTATTTTTCATATTTTTCTAATCCCATGAACACTAGATCTACGAATGCCGTCAAATTGACCGGTTCCTACTTTTTTAAAAAATTTTCTCAAATTGACAGAAAAGCAGTGCAGTAAATATTTCACGTGTATCTTAAACTACATAAATTACTTAATTGATCGTATTTTTTACCGCTTGATCCATCTCTTGTCAAAGTGTTTGTTTAATATATTTAAATATAACAGACTTAAGCGGCCGTAGAACTAGTGTTAAAAACACCCCAGTAACGTCATCCAACGAAATTTTTCCCAAAGGCCCTAAAAAATCTTTAAAAACAATTAAAACCATCATCCATGTATCATCAATTAACTCTACTAACTCTACCGGCCATCCAATTAGCAATTATCGCTGCCTTTACCAGATCTCGCTGTCAGTACTTTCAGAAAATCCCCAAGACACTTTTCAGTCTCATTGAAGACACCTCTGTCCCCTCACCCTATGCAATTTTTCCCAAAAACCATAAAGAATCCTTAAAAAACAATTAAAACCATCATCCAAATAACGTCACTTAATTCCACTAATTCAACCCCAGGAATTTTTCTCAAAAACCCTAAAAAATCCATAAAAGACAATTAAAACCATCATTCAAGCAGCATCAATTAACTTGACTAATTCAATCGTCCATCCAATTAGCACTTAATGTTGCCTTTACTAGATCCTCCCCAAAGAAACTCCCAAAAACCCTAAAAAATCCCCAAGAAACTTTCCAGTCCTATTAAAGACACCTCTGTCCCTCCACCATATGCAATTTTTCCCAAAAACCATAGAAGATCCTTAAAAGACAATAAAAACCATCACCCAAGCAGCATCAATTAACTTGACTAATTCAATCGTCCATCCAATTAGCACTTAATGTTGCCTTTACTAGATCCTCCCCAAAGAAACTCCCAAAAACCCTAAAAAATCCCCAAGAAACTTTCCAGTCCCATTAAAGACACCTCTGTCACTCCACCCTATGCAATTTTTCCCAAAAACCATAGAAGATCCTTAAAAGACAATAAAAACCATCATCCAAGCAGCATCAATTAACTCCACTAATTCAACCGTCATCCTTCACATCCAATTAGCAATTATCGCTCCCATTAGCAGATCGTCGCGCCGCCAGTATTTTTAGAAAATCCCCAACAAATCGAGATCACGGAGGTAAACGAACACCGTCCGTTGCCTCGTGTTTCAGCTGCCCCGCAATCTGCAACGATTCGCTTTGTAAAATCGATCGTATGGCAACCTTCCGGCGTTTCCTCCGGTTTATTTCTGTCCGACCTCTTTCTTCCTCCGCGGCATCGGCCACCGTCGAGAGAGGCTTTTCGAGCGGCCACCTCGCCGTGGAACGTGAAACGGCGATATACGTGGAAGGCATTAGCGTCATCGGATGAAATGTCAGGGTTGAATCGCTGGTAATAACCCGGTTCTTTAACCGCGCCACAATGCAGGAATCGCGAGCGCAGTGGCGAACGCGAGACGACCCCGTTTATCGGCGTCGTTAGCGGACGCGACGACGACGACGACCTCGGTGTCGAGAGAGATTACAGTCCCTGGTCATCGAATTAGGACCACTCCAAACTTTCAGCATTTTTCATCTTTTCCGTTAAATTAAAAGGCCCGTTCAAATTTTAATGATATAGTTTATTACCTAATAACACAATACACTACTACTGTACATAACACTATGAACGCATGTTAATATCTCGCATTTCCACCCTTGGCCTTGATGACACCTTGTATCCTTTCCGTCATGCTTTGTATACATTGCTTTATATCTTCGTTATTTTCCCAAATATCTGTAATTTTTGTTTTCAACTCAAATAATATGGTGCTTGGAGAGTTGTAGACAAGTCTTTTGAATAGGCTCCAAACATTTTCTATGGCATTCAAGTCGGGAGAATTGTCCACACAATTCTGTTATTATCACAACAGTAACAAATCTATAGCTATGTATACTTTGTTATCAATGTATTTAGTAATAATTTGAATGACCAAAGACAATTTTCTATATATGATATAACATTATAACCAAAAAAGTGAAATTTTTGTACATGGTCCTAATTCGATGACCAGGGACTGTATAGTGCTGCTGGGTTGGATAGGTCGTAGTGGCTACGGAGGATTCTGGGTTGCGGTGTTTCTTTTAATGTTTTATGATTTATTTCTCCGGTAAATGTGCGTTTTTTTGAGAATTTTTCGCAATTTTTTGGGGCTGAATTTTGAAGATTAGGAAATTTAAAGTTTCAGAGTTTTTGGATTTGATTGCTGTGCTCTGCGATCTGTTGTTTTAGGGGAGCTCTGAATCACTGAGGCTCTGATATATAAAATAATAATTGAAGACAAAGCTTGAACGTAATGAGAACTTGATGTTGGTCAACTGATTGAGAGACCGAGCCTTCAACTTAATACTCGACGTAAACCAATAATTACTATTGATATTTACACCTTTGTCCCACGATTTCTTAACACTAGAACTACCAGCGTTAAATCCATTGTATTTTGTTATATTAAATAAGTATTTTGAAAAGAGAAGAATAAGGAGGCGGAAAAGATGATCGACTCGGTGATTTGTGTTTTTTGAGATGGACATAGAATGTTTAGTCTATGATTCTCGTGTAAACTTGGATAATTTTTTGAAAAAATGTGGTACCAGTCATTTTGACTGGTTTGGTAGTTCTAGTGTTAAGTGACTGGATGCGCAATAATTCAGAATTAATTGCTGATGTAACAATCTATCCCTGTTTGACGCAATATTAAAAACATAGAAGTATTAGGTGGACCGGAAAATAATGACGTTTTTTTACATTAAATTCAAACAAATAAATTTGTAACAAGTTTTTATTTTAATGAATGATGTAATCACCCTCGTTATCGACAACCTTTTTTCATCTAGTGTGCAAATTTTCAATGCCGGATCGATAAATATCAATTGGTTTTTGAGCAAAATATCCGGAGAAACGACATTACTTTCCGGTTCCCCTAATAATTTGATCGTATCGTAACCCACTGATATGTTTAATTTAATAGTTTTTGGAAAATTTAAAAATTTTATATTCCATTTATTCCGCCACGAGTGCCACTCGTTGTGCGGCAAGGGGTTAATTTAGGAGCTACTGGTTTAGGGGGTAGGTTATAGATTTTACTAATTTCAAATAACCGATGCTACGATATATAAAATAATAACTGTAGATTTTGCTGAAGGTGACGCAAAATTGGAAGTTGGCCCACTGATTGACAGTCCGCGCTTTCAATTTAATATCTACCGTAGTACCATAATTGATACTGTCATTTAATCTAGGATCTGCTGTTTGAGGGGGTAGGTTTTAGGTTTCACTAATTTCCAATCGCCGAGGCTACGATATATAAAATAATAATTGTAGATTTTTCTGAAGGTGACAAAAATTTGTAGTTGGCCCACTGATTGACAGTCCGAGCTTTCAATTTAATATCTACCGTAGAACCATAATTGATACTGTCATTTAATCTAGAAGCTACTGGTTTAGGGGGTAGGTTATAGGTTTCACTAATTTCCAATCGCCGAGTCTACGATATATAAAATAATAACTGTAGATTTTGCTGAAGGTGACGAAGATTTGAAGTTGGCCCACTGATTGACAGTCCGAGCTTTCAATTTAATATCTACCGTAGTATCATAATTGCTATTGTCATTTAATATAGGATCTACTGTTTGAAGGGGTAGCTTTTAGATTTCACTAATTTTAAATCGCCGAGTCTACGATATATAAAATAATAATTGTAGATTTTGCTGAAGGTGACGAAGACTTGAAGTTGGCCCACTGATTGACAGTCCGAGCTTTCAATTTAATATCTACCGTAGTACCATAATTGATACTGTCATTTAATCTAGGATCTGCTGTTTGAGGGGGTAGCTTTTAGATTTCACTAATTTCAAATAACCGATGCTACGATATATAAAATAATAATTGTAGATTTTGCTGAAGGTGACGAAAATTTGAAGTTGGCCCACTGATTGACAGTCCGAGCTTTCAATTTAATATCTACCGTAGTCCCATAATTTCTATTGTCATTTAATCTAGGATCTACTGTCTTAGGGGGTAGCTTTTAGATTTCACTAATTTCGAATCACCGAGGCTACGATATATAAAATAATAATTGTAGATTTTGCTGAAGGTGACGAAAATTTGAAGTTGGCCCACTAATTGACAGTCCAAGCTTTCAATTTATTATCTACCGTACTCCCTTTATTGATATCCCATGATTGATTCTTCAACTGTAGCCCCATAATTGCTATATGTAGTCCCACTTTGCATACGACCTACTGTTTTAGATGGGCCCCGAACCACCGAGTGCCGATGTAAGTCCCATCTTTTAACTCCTTAGTCCCTATAGTGCTTTAACTGTCATTTCTCCTTAATTCTACTATTTAGAGAGGTTCCAAATCACTAAGGCTATGACATATTAAATGACAATTACGAAAAATTTCCTAAAGTCGACGAGGATGACAGATAATCGAAGCCTTTACCTTCACAGCCATTTACTTCAGCTCCAACCGGAGAAAATCTTTGACCCAACAAACCTGAAGTTAATTCTCGTCCCAGGAGGGTGTATTTTTGCAAACCTGAAGCTTAAATAGTTACTTCACGAATAAATAGATAGCTAGTGCATCTAGTGCTAGGACCGTCGAGATTCGCCCTATTTATATAATAATCCTCTACGTCATCCTTGCTCCAGAATAGGTCAAACGATGTAGCGTCACTTGTCCTGACGTAAATTACATCGTGCATTTCACGTTAGTGTCGGTCTTTTTATAGATGCATAAAGAAACGAAGCTGACGATCGCTACATGTAAACAATCTTTTTATAGAGATGTTATTTTGACTCTTTAATCGCTTTATTATCGGAGTTCCAGTTTGATTTGCTTAGTGGAAAATGAACTCGGTTACTGCGTGTCACCGATCCTCGCTTATTTTCTTATGTTGCAATAATTGCAAATGAAAGCGGCGCGTAAGAAGTTTATCGATAAGGAAATGGCACGCGTTTTAATTCGCGCGTGGCAGAATCTTTCTTATTCCAACGACATACGGTTCTTATTGTTTTAAAGAGGAGACACTTGAAACAATTCATCGAAGTTTAAAGTAATTCCAACGAAAAATGAAATTCTACTTAACGGACAAAAATTCTAGAGGCTGTGAGCAATGTTAAAAACAGATCTACATTTTAAAATTAATTGGACCTAATATAAATCACTGTACCCATTCCGTTAGATATTTTCTTAATTATCGTTAATTGTATCGTAATCTCGATGGTTTCGAATTTGCCATAAATTAATCTAATTCTAGAGATAATTATTAATATGGTTAAAGTCGAACTTTATTAACGTATTGTCATATATTATTATAATTATTATATTATTATAATTATTATAATATAATTATTAATTATATTATATTCATAATTATTATTTCCTAAATAGATCTCCAGTTAGTGCCTCATAAAACAATAGTTGCGTTCTATTACCTTGTTACCTCTCAAATTGAATTGCAAAAATAACACCCTTCAAACTGAAGTTTCCCCTAGAATCATGTTGAACTTCATTACTAGGTCACCCATGTACTTCAGCCCTTGCTGAAGTACACTCATTGCACCCCTCGAACTATTTCTTCAATTTCTTCTTCATGGTGGAAAGTACCCTTATATTAGCTTCGTTATTTTTCAATTTTAATTGCAAAAATCATACTCGTCAATCTGCAGTTCTTCTAGAATAATTTTCAACTTCGTTGCTAGGTCACCAATGTACTTCATTTACTCCTGAAGCTTACTTCTTGCTTTCCTCTAATATCCCCACGTTCTCTATTTTTTTCTTTTACATTTTTCTGGCTTTAACTGGTAGGGACATTTCGTCTAGGACCTTCTCTTTTAACTGCATACCAAAATATTGAAGCTATCACATGTTTAATGATAATCAAGGGCGAATTTCAACTCCGACCTACTGATTGCGAATTTGAGCCTTTAGCTCTTGATTCAACGTCATAATTCCCTTCGAGGGTTGCCCTTTTTATTTAACAATTATCTATACACTGTCTATAATTATCGAAGCTATGATAAATTAAATAATTTAGGAAAAATTCACCATAGATGGCGGGAGATTTGAACTGGCATTCACTAATAGCAAATTTGAACCTTTAGCCCTGTACTCAACCCTACAGACTCCTTAAAAGGTTGCCCTTTGTATTTATCAATTTTCATATATAGAGTCCACAACTATCAAAGCTATAATAAATTGAATAATTTAGGAAAAATTCATCGTAGGTGGCGGGAAATTTGAACTGGCATTCACTAATACCAAATTTGAACCTTTAGCCCTGTACTCAACCCTACAGACTCCTTAAAAGGTTGCCCTTTTTATTTATCAATTATCAAATATACAGTCTATAACTATCAAAGCTATAATAAATTGAATAATTTAAGAAAAATTCATCATAGATGGCGGGAGATTTGAACTGGCATTCACTAATAGCGAATTTGACACTTGAGCCCTGTACTCAACCCTATAGCAGCCTTCAAGGATTGCCCTTCTTATTTAACAATTATCTAAACACTGTCTATAATTATCGAAGCTATGATAAATTAAATAATTTAGGAAAAATTCATCATAGATGGCGGGACATTTGAAATAGCATTCACTAATAGGAAATTTGAACCTTTCGCCCTGTACTCAACCCTACAGACTCCTTAAAAGGTTGCCCTTTTTATTTATCAATTATCAAATATACTGTCTATAACCATCGAAGCTATGATAAATTAAATAAATGAGGAAAAATTCATCATAGGTGGCGGGAGATTTGAACTCAGGCCAGCTGACTGTCTTCGCCTTCATTCCCATCAGAGTCCTTATACCACCGTCTACTTCTTCACAGGCACCAGAGCTACTCAACATTGTGCCATCTTCTAACGTTAATCCTCCAAAGAAAACTTAAAAGCCTGTTTGCTCAGGCTTGAACAACCGTCCGCTATCAGGTCAACCCGTTTTATCGCAGATAGTCTAATTCCAACTCGTCTTTGAACTTGAAATATTCCGTTCCGTCGTAAAAGACGCGAGTGCGGTCGCGTAGGCAAAGGCTATCTGACTCGGTTTGATTGTTCCTATCAGGCAGATGCCCCGAGGGAATATTACGACTTAGTCGTCGGCAAAGAGACTCCGATAATGCGCCAACAATAGAATCATCACAATAATCCAAGAAACAGGCAACATGTAACAGACGATAAACAATGGATGCGCGATAATCTTGATGGATTATTATCGAATTTGCGCTCCTTGATGCTAAGTTCATCGGGCGATCGAAATAATTTGTTCTGAATACTTGATCGGCCGACGACTGAACCAATGTAAATAAAAATATCAAATAAGTATGTTAGAAGAGAGGAAATGAAGATGGGCAAATATTTGATTGATTGAACATCTTGCAGAGTAAAAGATAGACGTGGAAAATTAGAAAGAAGATGAATTAGAGAAAAAGAAACAATATTAGAAATGTAGAATTCGAAGTTTGATTGGTTTGGTAGATCTACTGTTAATTTCTTTGGGAAATTCGTGAAATAATTTTATTATGCCTTCCTTGTTGTGTATGAGGAAATTCTATCGGTTAATTTCTCTTCTCCTACATTCCTTTTTGTTTAATATATTTATTTGGTATGTCTAAGTATATTAGATTGATTGTAGTTGACTTTAGCGTTAATATCGTCAAACGAACTGTGTCTGCATTAGCCATTTTTCTGTCTAATATTTTTAGAACTTCTATCTTTAAAAAAGTCATAAAACACTCCGGTAAAAATTTAAATATACTGACCCAATGAATCTTTAAACCATAGTAAAAATATTAACACTAGAACTACCGGCGTTAAATCTGTTATATTTAAATATATTAAATAAGTACTTTGAAAAAAGGGGAATTCAGAGGTGGAAAAGATAATCGATTCGGTAATTTATGTTTTATGAGATGGACGTAGAATATCTATTCTATGACTTTCCTATAATCTTGGAGAATTTTTGGAAAAAATTGTGTACCAGTCATTTTGACTGGTTTGGTAGTTCTAGTGTTAATCGAGACACCGATGGACTATTTTCTTTGGGGTTACGTGAAAAGTCAAGTCTATAAAAACAATCCACAATCGATTTCTGAACTAAAAGATGAAATTATTCATCTGGTGAGATATCCACAATTATGTCAACATGTAGTTGACAATTATAACAAAAGCGTGAATATCCGTCGAAGTTCAAGAACTGGTCATTTCACAGATACAGTTTTTTGTATATAAATGGCACAACAGATACTTTAATTATCAATAAGAAGTATTATGAAATCCAAGCAATTTGCGTGTTTTATCGAAGATTTAAAAAAACCGCGCAATTCGAAACGCCCTATAGATGATCACTGCACAACGTGCAACGACCATCGTCATTATATCCGAGTGGAGTGAATCGTAATGAGATCGGTATAAAACTGCGTTTTTACAACGGCGAAAACATAAAAATAAAAAGAAACATCGACAACGGTGAATCACGTTAGAGGGATCCCGAAGAAAAACAAATTCCGCTCGTCAGCTGCCGACTCGAGAGGAATCTGATATACGGGAAGATTATTTCTATTTCGAGTTCGGCGAATTTTGCAAGCGCAAAAAGACCGAGTGCAAGAAACTCGAAAGTCGCGATCGTTGACTCAGAAAGACGTACGGATTTTCGCACGCGAAGCATTGTTTCCTGGTGTTCGGTTACGCGTTCGCTTATGCAAACAATCCGGCATGTTATTATCGCGGCTATGCCGTGTGCACGTGATAAAAGTTCAAGGTGCTGGATCTCGAGCCGAGCGGGCGAACTTCGGCGAAAAGTAGAAGTGTACAGTCGCGGAAATTGATTCTGATAATTTCAGAGATACAGTGGGATAATTTAAGTCTATGGTGAGAAACGAGGGACACAGATACCGTATAAAATAGTAGATCGTAGGAGGAATCACCATGGCAATTAGCCAGCTATGGTGGGACTGGAAGAAAAGCTTCAGACTCTCAATTAAATTAACTGTCGATCAATGAAATTTGTTTTATGAGATGTGTATATCAGCCTTAATACTTCAGAACCCAGTTAAAACAATAGAGTGTAGTCAAAAGCACCATAGCAGCTTCGATCGAAAAATATAACAGAAGAAGAAAAGAGCTAATTTTTCTCTACTCTAAAAGCTAATTGTCTCCCTACTCTAAGAGCTAATTTTCTCTCTACTCTAAGAGCTAATTTTCCTTCTATTCAAGGAGCTAATTGTCTCCCTACTCAAAGAGCTAATTTTCCTTCTACTCCAGGAGCTAATTTTCTCTCTACTCTAAGAGCTAATTTTCCTTCTACTCTAGGAGCTAATTTTCTCTCTACTCTAAAAGTTAATTTTCTCTCTATTTTGAGAGCTAATTTTCTCTCTACTCTAAGAGTTAATTTTCCTTCTACTCAAGGAGCTAATTTTTTCTCCACTCTAAGAGCTAATTTTGTCTCTACTCTAAGAGCTAATTTTCCTTCTATTCAAGGAGCTAATTTTCTCTCTACTCTAAGAGCTAATTTTCCTTCTACTCCAGGAGCTAATTTTCTCTCTACTCTAAAAGTTAATTTTCTCTCTATTCTGAGAGCTAATTTTCTCTCTACTCTAAAAGTTAATTTTCTCTCTATTTTGAGAGCTAATTTTCTCTCTACTCTAAGAGTTAATTTTCCTTCTACTCAAGGAGCTAATTTTTTCTCCACTCTAAGAGCTAATCTTCTCTTTACTCTAAGAGCTAATTTTCCTTCCACTCCAAGAGCTAATTTTCTCTGACTCTAATTTTGTAGAACACCTTCAGCAAGTACACCTAACAAAAAGAGACGCTGCAGTATTTAACACGTTGAATGCCACGTGTAATTCGCCGTTGTCATTATTTTTACCGAACTGAAACTTTTTCTACTAAAATCATATCTTTATACACTAAAAATGTTAAAGGTCAAAGTAGTTCTACACTCAGCTCTACTTCATTTTTTAAATAGGAATATTTAAATATTGAATATATTAGGAAATCCGTGAATATTGCAATTTAGAAATCGTAAGAAATTTTAACGAATTCAACAGCGCCGATCACCAGTGACCCCCATGGCATTCAACGTGTTAATGGAGGAGTGGTATTGATCATTTTTGCACAGTCTTAATTCTCTCACGCGATCAATATCTATTGTCGTTGGTATTATGAATCTACTATTTTTATTTACAAACCTGGCATCAATCCAGACGATTGATACTTAGACAGAGTAATTTAACTGTTCCTGATCAGACCTGTCAGTTCGAAAATAGCCTGTATAATCTGTTAGGAACAATAGGTTTCAGACAATTTAATTATACCAAGAATATATTTCTTTTGTCACTCAAATTGTAAACCGAAATATACGAGTATCGATACTTTCCTTAAATACTTTTTTAACACCATAATCATGACTGTTTTTCACCTATACTTTCGTATTCCGTGGAAGGGATCAATTACCCCCATACTGGTCTTTCATAACAGGCAGTTTGGGGAAAAGGTTTGAAGAATGGCGGAGATAACAAAGGTTCAATGAAATATGACAGGATAGAAGCAAAGGGTATGAAGGTTTCTACATAAAAGGCTATGAAAGTTTTTACATAAAATGAACTAAGTGGAGATTTTATAGGAGTTTGGTGGAAATTTGATAAATACAGACAAAGATACTGATAGGATACCCTAATTGGTATAAAGTCAGCGCTGATGAAGGTAGTTCTATAATTGCTATGGAAATTCATTCTACGCACTGTTTTAGGTGGGTCCCGAATCACCGAGGACATGGTATATGAAATGACAATTTAAGAAAAATTTACCAGGGCCGACATCAGATTTTAACTGGGGCCCACTAATTGCGAGTCGGGGCCTTCAACTCTACAACCACCATAGTTCCATAATTGCTATGGTTATTTAACCTACGATGTACTGTTTTAGGTGGGTCCCGAATCATCAAGGCTATGGTATATTAAACGACAATTTAAGACAAATTTACCAGTGTCGATATTAGATTTGAACTGGGACCCACTAATTGCGCGCCAGGGCCTTAAACTCTACATCCATTATAGTTCCATAATTGCTACAGTGATTGCACCTACGATGTACTCTTTTTAGGTGGGTCCCGAATCACCGAGCCTATGGAATATTAAATGACAATTTAAGAAAAATTTGCCAGTTTCACACGTAATAATTAAACTGAGGCCCATTTTCTTCTAAGTCACCTTAACTACCATGGTAATTTCATCTAGGGCCTACTGTTTTAGATGAGTTTGGTATCACTGAGGCAATGGTATATTAAATGACAATTTAAAAAAAAGTTATCAACTCCAACATTGAATTTGTAATGGGGCCCACTAATTGCGAGTCGGGGCCTTAAACTCTATATCCACCATAGTTCTAAAATGGCTATGGTGAGTTTACCTACGATATATTGTTTTAGGTGGGTGCCGAATCACCAAGGCTATGGAATATTAAATGACAATTTAAGAAAAATTTGCCAGTTTCACACGTAATAATTAAACTGAGGCCCATTTTCTTCTAAGTCACCTCAACTACCATGGTAATTTCATCTAGGGCCTAGTGTTTTAGGTGAGTTTCGTAGCACTGAGGCAATGGTATATTAAATGACAATTTAAGAAAAAATTCCCAGTTTCGACGTAATAATTAAACTAAGGCCCATTTCCTCCTAAGCCCTCTTAATTACTATGGTAATTTCATCTAGGACCTACTGTTTTAGATGAGTTTGGTATCACTGAGGCAATGGTATATTAAATGACAATTTAAAAAAAATTTATCAACTCCAACATTGAATTTGTACTGGGGCCCACTAATTGCGAGTCGGGGCCTTAAACTCTATATCCACCATAGTTCTAAAATTGCTATGGTGAGTTTACCTACGATATATTGTTTTAGGTGGGTGCCGAATCACCAAGGCTCTGCTATATTAAATGAAAATTTAATAAAAATTTCCCAGTTTCGACGTAATATTTAAACTGAGGCCCATTTCCTCCCAAGCCCTCTTAACTACTACGGTAATTTCATCTAGGACCTACAGTTTTAGATAAGTTTCGCATCACTGACGCTATGATGTATTAAATATCATTAAATTATTTTAAATAAAATTAAACGGCATACAAATAGTCCCAATTAGACAGCAGTTAACGTATTGCAAGTCAATTTGATTTCTTTGGCAAAAACACCCCAACTTCTAAACCTCATCAAAGCTACTAAATCATTAAACAACTACTCGTTTGAAGTCCACACTTCCGCAAATAGAACGAATGATATTTTACATGAATATCGACCTTGGCCCAAGCCAGAGGCGATCGATCCGGAAGCATTATTGGAGAGAGGAAGCCTGGAGAGCCATTAGCGAGGCTCCTTGATCCTTCATGGCGAACGGGGGGCGATTTAAAGTGCAGAGAAACAAAGATGGAAGAATAAGTAACGGAAGAAACTTGAGAAGGGCTATGGTGGGTATAGAGATAAAGGCTAGGACTTCCAATTAGCGAGCTTGAGTTCAAAGTCTCGCCATCTCTTGCCAGATTACTTAGTAAATTCTTATTTAATATCTCATAGCCTTGGTGTTTTTATGATCATGTGAAACGGTGACTCCTAAGCGAAACTATCATAGAAAAAGGCCGAAAACGAATTGAAAGGAACAGAATTATTTTAAAAATATTATGATGGATATTTAAATTTTATAAATACGTTAAGTTCAAAATTATTTTAACACTTGAATAATTTAACACGTTCAATGCCACCCATATTTCTCTAGCTTCATTATTTCCATCGAACCAAAGCTGTTTCTATTAAAACCACATCTTTATACAATAAAAATATTAAAAGTAAAAATAGTTATGAACTTTACTTTTCTAACAGCAGTATTTTAATACTGAACACATTGGCATATCCGTGAATATCGCAATTTAAAGATCATAAAAAATTTAATGGAATTCAACAGTGCCGGTCACCGATGACCCCCAAGGAATTCAACGTGTTAAAGGTAATTAATTTATATCAACTCAAGGACAATCGAAGCTTAATCTTGAACATTGCAACAAGAAAAAGATTATTATTGAACCAAGATAAGGTCTTCGACCTGAGCAACTCGCACTGCATACTCGGTGCATGGCGAAGAAAAAATAATCCTCGTGAGCAGAAGGGTGCAATGGCAATGGACTCGACGAGTATAAGGGCTAGGTAAAGGGCGTTAGAAACTTCAGGGTTTGGTACAACGATCGAGAAAGGTTAGAAGGTTGCTTGGGCATGAAGCAACGAGGAGGAAAAAGTCGGAGGAAGAGGGAGATAGTTGGAAATCGAAGCGAGAGTGACGATGAGAAAGAGAAGGAGTGGAACTCTGCGAAAAGTTGCAATGCCGACCGCCGCGGCAGTTCAAGGCCTCGGGCTTCCCTCTCCTCTCCTCTCCTCTCTTCGTTCAATCGGCGTGTCCCTCCTCTAGTTTTCTCTCTCGTGCTTTCTTTCGGACGCTGTCTTGTCCTGTCTCGTTCTTTATATTTTTTGCGCGCTTTCCTGCTCTCTTAGTTTCGCGATATTATTCATAACGTTATAGATAGCGGATGGATATTTTTTGGGGATTTTTAAATTACTTTTTAAATTGGTGTTTTATATTAAAAGTATTCCGATAGGTGTTTTGTATTGTAACGGTAAATATTTTAATGTAATACGGTTTTTAACGATTTCTTATGTTAGTGTGCAACAATTTTTTATGTGTTTTTATTTTTACTCTTTTATTTCTGTCTTTATTTCTTGCCGTTTTGCGCCGATACTTTTTATTTTATAGAATTTGTTAGAGCTCCTTTTAATGCCGTGTGTTTGATAATAATTTTCAACTATTTTAGTATTTTAAATATTTGTTACGCCGTTTGAATGCTTTGATATGACACTGTTGAACTAGTTCGCGCAGGCTGGTTAAATTTTCAGTCATTCTTTTATATTATTTCCTTCCTCTTTGTCATTTTTATGTCTATTTTTCATTCCCGTTTTTTCCTACCATCATTTTTTATCTCATGTGTGCCCCATGTTTCGTTTTTATTGCTCTATTTTTATGCAATAATTTTTACTTTACTTTCCGTCCGTTTTGACGCTGCGTTCTGTAAAACTATTTTCACCGAAAAGATTTTCAAACGACATATTTGCAAATAACTGTAGAAGAAAATATTAAATCAAATAATAATTCTAAAGTTACATAGTCCGAAAGTTATAGAATTCTAAAGAGGAAAAATGATTAAATTTAGAAAATAATTTCAAGTTGATTCCGAAAACGCGTCTTTCGATTTTTGGTAAAAATATTGTTAAATATCGTATCAACACAGTTTCTAATGTTTTGCAGTACCACGATTCCCTCAATTCTGCATAAAATCACGTTGCAATCATTTTATACTATCTTCGTTTCTCATATTGCATAGGAGGCCCTTAAATTATTTTATTTTCTCATTCACAGGCGCCATAATTAATAATTTCGGTGGTACGAAGTCCGAGAAAAAGTGCTGGAAAATTTTCGGAATATCTCAGCGTGAAATAATAAATTCGCCGGAATGTCTGGACACGGCCAATGGATCGACCGGGACAAATTCAAAGCCGTTGCATTGACTGCGTATAATGCAGTAGTTGACTGCACTATCGACCGTGCAGCCGTTGCACCGCGGTGTCGTGACGTCACAGTCACTAATGCCCGAGTTATATAAACCCCCATTGCGTGCGTGGCCTCTCTATCCTTGGTTTTCTCGATTCTTCCTTCCCTCCTCCTCGTCGCATTGCATCTACGTCTGCTAATTTTCTTGGAAGCTTTCATCCTCTGAATTTTCCTTTAAACGATGAACAATGGAGGGAAAATTATCAAGGAATAAAATATTAGCTGCGCCAGAACGAAGAAAAATGGAGTCGAGACTTTATTTGTTATTTATGTTGAGCCAGGATCATTATTTTGATGGATTTCACTTCAAATTTGACAATTTTGAGAAATTTGAGGTAGCTCACTAATTGCTGTGGTCATTTCGCGTAGAACCTACTGTTTTAGGTGAGTTTCGAGTCGCCGAGACTATGATACATTAATTTACAAGTTACTAAAAATTTCTCAGAGGTGAACTAGGGCCTACGTACTGCTAATTCTAGAGTTTACTCCTTTAACCGCCATAGTTTCCCAATTTTTATGATTAATTCAACTAGGTGCTACTGTTTTAGGTGGGTTTCGAACCAGCGAATGTACGATATATGAATTTGCAAGTTACTAAAATTTCCCAGTCGTAAATTAGTGCCTATTGATTGCTAATTCGAAAGTTTCCTTCCTTAGCCGCCATAGCTTCCCAATTTCTATAATTATTAAATTGCAAGTTACTAAAAATTTCCCAGTCGTAAATTAGTGCCTATTAATTGCTAATTCGAAACTTTACTTTCTCAGCCGCTATAACTTCCCACTTTCTATGATTATTGATTTGCAAGTTACTAAAAATTTCCCAGTCGTAAATTAGTGCCTATTGATTGCTAATTCGAGACTTTACTTCCTTAGCCGCCATGGCTTCCCAAATCTATGATTATTAGTTCGCAAGTTACTAAAAATTTCCCAGTCGTAAATTATTGCCTATTGATTGCTAATTCGAGACTTTACTTCCTTAGCCGCCATGGCTTCCCAATTTCTATAATTATTAATTTGCAAGTTACTAAAAATTTTCCAGTCGTAAATTAGTGCCTATTGATTGCTAATGCCAAACGTTACTTCCTTAAGTGTCATAGCTTCCCAATTTCTATGATTATTAATTTGCAAGTTACTAAGAATTTCCCAGTCGTAAATTAGTGCCTATTGATTGCTAATTCGGAACTTTACTTCCTTAGCCGCAATAGCTTCCCAATTTTTATAATTATTAATATGCAAGTTACTAAAAATTTCCCAGTCGTAAATTAGTGCCTATTGATTGCTAATTCGAAACTTTACTTCCTTAGCCACCATAGCTTCCCAAAACTATGATTATTAATTTGCAAGTTACTAAAAATTTCCCAGTCGTAAATTAGTGCCTATCGATTGCTAATTCGAGACTTTACTTCCTCAATCGCCATGAGCTGCCTAATTTCTATGGTCATTCCACCTAAAACCTACTATTCCAGATAGATTCTGAACCACCAAGGCTGATGTACACATCCTACAGAAGAAAATTCCCAAATATTGTCGTTGAATTCGATCTCGGAACGCACTGATCAAGAGTCCAAAGACTTTACCGCCAATCACAGTCCCAGATTATATTTTAACGAAAGCAAAGAGTACCACCATCTTCCATCAACTGCAGAAAGCAGTTTACCATATAGATTCCATCCACAACCCCCGGAAAAAAGCTTCCCGTGCTGCTCTGACGTTATATACTAAATAGCCACGATTCAATCTCAAGTAGTTGAAACCGAACGCATTTGCAGTCGGTATGCAACAGTATGTCGACTGTGCAGGGTGCACTGTTGGACAGAACAGACGTGGCATTCCAATTTCAAGATACATACTCTAGCTCTTGAAGTACCGGTTGACAACGTGGTCGTCGAGGTATACGACATTCTCATTCATTAGGGAGAGACCGTGTCCTTCCTCGAGCCTCCTTTAAGCCTCTTATACCCACGAGAGAACTGTCTTATAGTCGGATACTCTAACTAATTAGATATACAGATAACATTGCCGGTAGCAAATTTGCAACTCTGTGCGATATTCCTATGCTACGATGGAGTTGATGGAACGTCGATTCAATTGAGCCGTTCTCTTTTGAACGTTAGAACATTAGAAAATTAGTGAGGTTAAAAAGGTGGACCTTCTGGCTACATATCTATTTGTGTCTTTAATGTTTCCGCTCTGTAAAGACGTTACTTTAATAGAAAAAATTTTATTTAAGTATAAATAATGAAACTAGAGAAATGCCGGTGGCGTTAAACGTGTTAATGTTAATTAGAATGAGAAATTTACTAGCCATTTTTCTAACGATACATCCTGTAAGTGCTCAAGATATGTGGCAAACTTAATTAAATAATATTTCAGAAAGCCGCGTATCTCGAGAACCGTAATTCACGTGGAAAAAGGAAGTACACGTTCCTCTTCGAAACAGTTGTTTCGTGACGTAATTTGAGTTTCGATTGGCTTACGGGCCTCGTAAACTTGCTCTGTAATTATGTACGTAAGCGATAAAGCATGAAACATGTGATGGACCGTGATAAACAGCTACGGCACACGAAATAAGAACAAGTAACGAGAATCGTACATTGAGATTAAAAAACCTATGGAATTTTTCATTCTGATAATTAATGTCGAGCGGAATTTTCTCTCGTTTCTTATACCCGCAATTTTCTTATACTCGAATCACTAAAATGATAACACAAATGTCTAATAAACCGATTCATTCAGTAATACAAAAATCAGACAAAGAGTTATAAATATCGGGAAAAGTAATTATTTGTAATAAAATATAATTGTCATTTTATAATTGAAGATAATCGACTGACTTTTGCTAAACGAGAAACTAGCAAATAGCAGAAATTCGCGTCATCTTTGAATATTCTAATGAATCGCGTGAAAGAATTACATCGACGAATAACAAAGCTTGCTGCATTTATCGATCAAATATTTCTCGATTTATCGACTATCGAAATTCAAGTCTAAATTATTATCATTACAGAAAACGTGTAGAAATCTATAAATCGTCTCTAGGTGCAGAAAATTGTACCATATTGTCGATAATGTAACTTCCTAATACATTAAAAAACATTCTTCGCCGGTAGATGGCGCATTCGTACAATACACTTGAAAATATTGTTCTTTTCAATAGAAAAATTAATTTAACGTTAAATTTAGAAAGCGTAATATAAAAGTATGATTTGCGTGTAAAATATGGAAATAAAAAGGGTGCAAAAGATAAAATGTTTCCGCCCGGGATCGAACCGGGGACCTTGTGCGTGTGAAGCACACGTGATAACCACTACACTACGGAAACGACGATGTTAAATCCTCTCTCAAATTAAAAGATAACTTGTTAGCAACAATGTATATTATTTAAAACATAATAATTAAGTGTCTGTAATAACTGCAATTAATTTAAGTCCACGAAAGTGAGAAAATACAATTCGTATATAAGTTAGAATGTTTTGTAGAGGTACGAATTGCATAAAATATTGCTAAAACATTCAAATGTAGAATTCCTACAATTTCTGACATCACATAACGTTCTATTTACTTTAGTTTCATTAAAACGTCTAATTAACTTGAAACAAATCGATCCGAATGTTTAATTAATTCTAGATATATTTATTTTTAAAGAATAGTTTGTCTAATAAAATACTGAATTACTAATAATTCAATAACTGGATTATTCACGTGTGCTTCATCAACGCGTATCTTTTGCATTCTTTGATAATTAGTTTACAAAGAAGCAAATATTCTGGCGTTTCTATTCAACACTAAAACTATCGAGGCAGTTAAAATGGCCGGTTCCAAATTTTTCCGAAAAATTCTGCAAATTGGTGGGGGATCCGTGCAACAAATATTCTACTTCTATCCTATAAAACCTAAATTACTCGATTAATTATTCTTTTCACCTCGTGATTTCTCTTTTTCCAAAGTATTTATTCGGTATATTTAGATATAATAGATTTAAACCCTGTAGTTTTAGCGTTAATAGATTTCGCCATAGTCAGCATAGAAAGATGAATTCGAATTGGGAATAGTCGCACTCACCATTTCGGTCGGGAAATTCTTCCTCGACGACGCCCGTTTCGTTCTCCATTCCTGCTGTCAACAGTGTCGCTTCCCGCATTAAAAACACTGTTAAAAACACAGGAACTTGCACAATTAAAACATAATTTACAAAAAACAATTAACACGCGACGAAGTGTGCCTTTCCGAAGCGCACTTTTCACTATTCAACATGGCGTCACTGCGGTGGTCAATTGAGCGACTAATATTATACTACGTACATATTATATATTTTTATTAATTCTCCTATCTGAAACGTCCTCATTTCAACTGTAAAATAATGCGGAAAATTTAAAATATAGATTTATTCTGATGTACGTTTATTTTTAGTAAAAATAATACGTACGTACATGCATTTTAAGAAAAGCTCATTTGACACTGGTAGTACCTGTATGCTATCGCACGAAAGTTCCATGTACCCGTTCGAAATATATGTAGTTTATTGCTAATACTTATTACAGACTTTGGAAACTAGAAATACACGTTAACAAATTAGAACTGATTATTTATTGAAATTTTCCTTTGAATAATTGATCGGTAAGGATTTGTAAGGAGTGGTTAAGGGGTTAAGGCTCGAACTCCTAATTATCGAGTTCGAGTCCAAATACCCCGTAGGCACTGAAAAAATCATTTAATATATCGTAACCTAGATGAATTGCAACTTATCTAAAACAATAGCCCCCAGCTGAAATGGCCAGAGCAATTAAAGTCGAAAAGATACGAAAGAAAGAAAGAAATATCCCCCTTTACCTCTAAAGGTGCCCTAGAAAGATGCTCCAGCCTTGATATTTCGAAGCCAACCTAAAACAGCAGATCCCAGCCGAAATAACCGCATCAATTAAAGCTAGATTGACTATACTAATTAAAATACAACAGAAAGATGGAAAAATCCTCCCATACCAATATCATTTATTATATCGTAGCCTCGATATTTCGGAACCGACCTAAAACAGTAGACCCTAGCCGAAATGACCTTATCTAAACAAAAATAGATGACTTCACACAGCTCTTATATTTCTTACACGCTAATTATCGACCTACATCGCCCAAATAATAGAAAAAGTAGCGTGTCAAAGTCGATAACGTAATCAGTGACTCGATCGTAAACTGGATTTATCCACGGTAGAGTCACCGTCAAAGTTCGTCGATATTGTCATTGCCAGCAATGCTTGTACCGCCTTAAGGATCGAACTGATGGAAATATAAACAAACATCGAGACATTCGTCGATCTCGCGCACAAAGTGTTCGACAACTTGACTGGCATACAATTGCGAGATGGAGAAAGCGAAACGTAACATCGTTCTCCCTGACAGCTCCGAGGACGAGGAAAAACGTAAACCAAAAGTCATTCGGGAAGATCGAAAATTCAAGTCGAAGAGGAACAAGCGAAAAAGGGAAAACACTGACTTGCATCAGAGGGTGCTGAGAGCGAAGAAAGTGTTGGTTCGTTAGATATTTTCTTATGAAAATGTCATCTATCCAAATCGTTCGATGTATTGAAATAGTTTCCTCAATCATTCCTTTCATTATGATATATAAATGTAATGTATCGATATTTTGGTTATGTCGACGACGTGAATTGCATGAAGACTTATTCTGCAATATTTCCTTTTCATAGATTTCTATATGATTGTATTAATATTGCAAATTAATAATATAAAATAACGTAGATTGTTAAAGATGTATATATATATATTTTTAAGAAATTTCCCTTACGAAATTGTTTAATGACCTATCGAGTTCAATCGGTAATTTCTTTAATACGATTGTGTGATATATTCTTTATTACAGATAATTTGCTGATCGGAATACCGATTATTAAGTAGTTTTGTAATTATTTGAGACATGTTGTATTAAATTTCGCATGTTATTTGGCAATCTTTCGTTTTTTTTTGGTTATGTCAGTCAAAACTGACGCGCGTCTTCGGAGCTTCTGCGGTGTTTCTATGTGGTTGTGTATAGTAGAAGCAATGTCAATGGCTTCGTGTTATCGCGCAGTATCCAATTTCAATCGTCCCGCTAATTACTTCTTAATTCTCAAATTTCACATATTTAGGAACGAATTTAAGTCTTATGTTTTCCTACAATTAAATCTTATTAATAAAATGAAACATTACTGCAAAATGAAATTGACAATAACTATGATAAGAATATTTTAAATAAAATATTAAGATTTTTAAATTGCTCGTCAGACGAAATATTCTGACAATTTATATAATCTGCTTATATATTTCTAATAATTGAAAATGGAAAGAATAATTATTATTTGTCCTACACATCTTTTTCGGTTTGCGCTTAATATTTCACTGGCTTTAGACATTGATATTTAATCGGTATTCGGCATTAAATATTTATTACTTGTTTCATATTAATATTAAAGTTTTACAGGTAATTTTGCAATAATGTCGCATCGTTTCGCGTGCGAACGTGTAGAAATTCTGTAATTAATAAAGAAAAATTCGTAGAGCTCTCATTTTCGCGATTATTTTACATAAATGGATAAAATCTTTTGCAGGATAGAAAGACAAAAATCGAAAATAAGACATCGAGGAAGAGACGGGTATCGCAGAAAATCTGCAGCAGATTGTTGCCAAGACCTGTAGGTATCTCTAAATTTTATTTAAAAAATGTATATTGTCTGTACCTCGTTGAATACTGATATTATTTATTTCTAAATTCAATTACAAAAGATGTAAGATATAAGATTCAAATAACAGATCGTAGATTTTCGTAATGCAAAAATTAATTTTTCAATTTTCTCAGCTGCTTGGCATGTACAGAAATGGTGCAGCAGGCAAAGAAATACGAAGAAGTACGTATTATAAATAAAAAATACGAAAAGACATTAACAAATAAACTACTTTAAGCATAACATTTTCCACAGGCGATGTGAAAGGATCAGTAAATGATATTAATAATGCTCGATTGGAGGGTAATATGTTCAAACTTTTAAATGCCTATGAATCTAAGACATCGTAAGTGAAAGAAACCTAAAAGTACTAAAAATTTCGTAAAATATCTCATCCATTATACAATAAAAACCGTATCTTTTATCCCGTTTGTTTTTTCGAATTCTCAAGACTTATGAAAATTGCATTTTACTTACAATTCAACAGGAAAGTCGGCGACGAAAAGGTAGACGATAAAATCGCCCTGAATATCTTATTTGATTCCGTGATAAACGATATTCCACCGTCGCCGCAGAAAGTCGAAAAACTCAGCCCGGTTTTGGTTAAAGTGGACAGGTAAGTCTCAGGTAATTTTTATTTCGATTCTGTAAAAGTCATAAAGCAGAATTTCGACCAACTAATTAAGACTTTTAATGGAAGACCGCGAAATGTCTGTTTATGTGAAGCTATGGTGAATAAGGACGTAAAGCGCCGGCTCTCAATCAGCGGAATCGAATTCTAATTCGCTATCGCTATTCGGAAATTTTGCCTAAATTATTAATTAATATATCATAGCCTAGGTGGTTAGGATTCCACTTAAAATTATAAACCATTTCAATTGAAGCTGAAGAAACAGAAAAGTCGAGAACTGTGCGATCTTTTCGAACCATAAACTTTACACTTTAGAATGAAATAGATAAAATAATCTTTCTTGCAGAAAGAAACGTCACGCAAAAAAGAAAATCAACGAGGATTACGTTTCTTTGATGAACAATTACGAGAACGATGTAACGAAGAAAAAAATTGATGCTCAAGAATATTTTTCTCCGATTAGTCGATACGAGGAACTTTGTAGTACTATTTCTGAGAATTTCAAACTCGATGATATAACGGAGGGCTATGGTCCAGGTATAGCGAGTATTTTCCAATTGAATAGTAATTATTCTTATTCATATTTCTCTGCTTGCAGATCCATTAACAGCCACGAAACAGAAGCTGAGGAATTTTTATTCGGAATCTATCCACAAGCGGTCCCATTCTGACATTGCAAAACGTGGAACGCCTTGGGATTCTTCCGAAATACCCGCAACTTCAACGATGAGCGAGCCCAATTTGGGAAAAGATACAGATTTTTTGCCGACTTTCAATAATTCCGAACGTCCATGCTATTCGAAACAGAACATCGATTACATTGAAAACGATAAACGCAAGCAGAAGTGCTCAATTATATCGGATGAAATCTTAAATTTTGGAGAACGAAGTCACATCGCACGCTGTTCTTCTAGCGGACATTTCTTGTTTGATGCCTCATTACTAAATTCTTCTAAGATTCATGAACAAGTGAAGAACAACGCTGAACCTCGAGCATCCATGAAAACGAATAATACAGTAGGAAGTTACAATTCTACGAACGAACAAAATTATGTTTCGCACGAAGTAAATACTGACGCTGCAACGTTTAAAAAGACCAACGATGCAAATCGTTCCGATAAACTTTTCTCAGTATATTGCAAAGATAACGACATAATTCTAAACAAGATAACAATTTCTGCCACAAGTCCATGCGTGATTGCAGAAACAGAATTGTGTGATAAAATTTATCGCAAGGAATCTCCAAAGAAGCAGAAGGATCGTTGCGCACAAACGATCCCCGTCTGCGACGACTCTGCGAAAAGACATTTTGATAAATATAATCTGAAATCGCAGGTTAAAATGAAACATTACAAGCACGTCCCTTCGATTCTACGGCGTTGCAATAATATTGTTTACGTGGAAACATGTAATTCCAGTTTACCCGACAAATCTATGCAGCCTAATAGAGAATCTGAAGATTTAACATTCAAAGCATCTAAGCACAATGTTCAGTTTACCCAAGGATCTTTAATGTCGCAAGTATTGAGCGAGCCGACCTTTTTAAATTCGACTTCAATTCTTGACGATGGAAACATTCAAAAAGGGCATAAAACGAGAAGTGACTCAAACTTAAACAACGCAAAATGGTGGATCGAAGAGCCTTGCACATCCGAGGGTCCACCTGTAAAGCCGCGAAACGTTGATATCTTCGGCGGAGTCTTCTTAAAAGACAGAAAAATAAACGACACGGAAAAGTCTAGAGAAATGCATCCTCAAAAAACGATGATATTCACCAAGAAAGATCCTAATATTCAACACAGCCTGCATTTAGCCAATCGCTTGCAGGAAGTATCGCTCAACAATGATTCCTGCGAGATGAAGAAGAAGATTCACCATGAGAAACTTACTAGGAATCATTGCAACATGCGCACCTATCATCAAACACAGGACAATTGCTGTTTGAATCGTTGCTCTCACAGCTTCGACCTTCCAAATATCAATTTTCAAAATGCCAAAGTTCCTGCTGGTTATCAGGACGCAAAGTTCAAAGATTTGCATGGAAATGCCCATCGAATATCAAATATTCAAGCGCACCAGAATCCCGTGAATCATCAAAACCTGATTATTAAAAGGATGCTACGTCATCCAAAGCAAGAAACCAGTCAGAAAGTATGCCACAATGCTGAGCAACGTGTTCGATTAGTTGTCGTCGATTGCGAAACTCCAGTTGAACCGCACTGTTCACAGAATTTCGCGAATATCATTCCCAATGTTGATTCTAGACCTCCCCAGGGTCATATTCATTGCCCGGACGAAGAAGTTCCCGATGTTGGTATATTAAACGGTGTTCAAAACATGAGATTCTTATCGATGGATGAATCAGAACCGCGAATGGACTTAAAACTAGACGATTGCTGCGTTGGGAATGCTGTAATTCTCGATAGCGCTCGCCAGCCGATTAAGTATCTCGCTTTTGAGAATAAAACGGAAATTAAAAGGGTTCCTGTATATTCAAAAAGCAGCGTTGGTTCGATGGACGATTTGGAATTTGTAGAAGCGAGAAGAAATCGTAGGTATCCGCGTGAAAATGTTCAAGAAGTTATGCTTGTACCTAGGTGCGAGCAGGAGAAGTTAGTTTACATGAAACCGCAGAGTTTGAGTCGTAATAATGCGCCTATCGAAGGATGCTCTGACCGTAGAAAGGTATTTCTGTGTCAGCCGGAAGCACGGTCTAATGTTAGAATTAAAAAAACCATGAATCTCTGTGAAATTCCGGTTTCGAAAAAGGCTGGATTAGCGGGAAGAAATACCGAGCAGGAGAGGGTTGTTTATGGTTTTGCGAACATCGAGAATGTTCAGAAATTACGGCAGGCTGGTGCCAATTGGAAAAATATTTAGTCTCGTAAGTTTATAAAACTGAGGGGTTTTGATAATTGAAATTAATATATTGTAAAATTATAATACAGTTATAAATGAAATATGAACGAGGAGATATAAATTGTCGGTAATTAAAAGACAAATATATAACGAGTATGAATTTAACATAAAATTTCATTTGACTATGTGAAATTTTATCGTCAGATATATTTCAAAAAGATTTTACCAATGTTGTTTGGTAATTTCGATACGCCTTAGCTTTTATTATTGGAAATTTAATACGATTGATGAATTAAATATAATTTAACGCCGAAGTACAGTACAGTCGTCATATTGAAAGAGGTGAATTATTTTTGTGCAATTCTACACATACAAAAATGTTGATTCTAATTTTGATTTTGCCTTTTTTGTTTCAAAATATCCTTATAAACGATGTCTGTCGACGGGCAATGTTCTGCCGGAACTGAATTTACAAATTTTTGTAAAATGTCAAATACAACAGTTGTAATTTATTTTATTATATATCAACGAGATACGTAATATTATATCTATAAATAATCGAATGAAACTTCATGAATAACTTTCTAGAAGTAATTTCTGATGATTTGTTAAATGGAATTATTTGTTATACTTTTGTAATATAAATATATATGTTACTCAGCGCTTATAGAAGATATTACAAAATGGAATTAACAAGAATTTGAGTCTTTAAGTCAATGTTTTCTGTATACTTGATTTAAAAAGCAAAAACAATTTGTATTTTCAAGGCCTTGCATTTTGGGAAAAGACACGTATGTTAAATTAAATAGCGCGACGCCTATATTTAAATTTAATTTACGGCCTCGAATTCTCCATTAATTCTATCGTAATTACGGTAGAATATAGAAGAAGCCATGATAATATAATATTTACTAAATAAAATGCGAATCGCAACGAATTCGCAATTTCTTGTTATGTTTACTTCACATATGTATTGCTTAAATATTTTGATACACATACTTTGCTTTGATTTGGTCTAGTCTCATTTCGAATTAAAACATATCGAGTTTCTTCTCATCAGCTCTCGACAATTACGAAATATTTGGAACGATTAATTCTAAGTGCATACTTTATTCGAATATCTCTGTTAATGCAAGATTATAATAAATAAATGAATATATCTTGAATATCGTGGAAATTTATTTGAAAAAATGTGGAGAGCTTTCGAATATTCCGATTTCTGCAACAGCAGACGAATTTCTTCCATGGCTGACAGAGATATTCGAATGATTCAGTGATATAAAACGTTTCAATAATGAAACAGAGAAAAGTAAAGTGCAGATATCTTACCAACAGACTGCGAATTTCGGAAACATGTAGACCGGATGTTGAATCTGCACCGCTGGAATTGATTCCACTACAAATTAATTACATTTTTACACTTTTTCCGACAGTTCTTCCTTTCGAACAACGGGCCCTTTGCTTCTGCGGCTTTCGCGCCGAAACGCCAAGCTTCTTGCAAGAAGAAGATGGCGCTATTCGAAAAGCGAAAATTGTCCAATTTAAAAAGAACAAAAACTACTTAATCATAATTTTCCCGACGGTATAATTTACTTTAAAAATAATTGCTTATTTCGAAGAATCTAGGAAAAAACTTATTTTACCAATTAAAGACGAATTTGTAAAATAGTTATAATTTTTCAGGAGACTCCCGCGCCACCCTGCAGTGAAACTTCGAAACAATTCATTTTAGCGGCGAAAGCAGAAAGCTTCAGATTTCCGCCATTAAAGCGAAGTTTTAACTTTACGGAGAGTTAAAATACGCGTGATTTCTCTTAAAATAAGTGTTTCTTCGTGCGATACAAGTTTTGTGCGAGAGAAAGCCGAACTGTGGAGGGGGCTGCAGCTGAAGACGTGAAGGTGAGTGAAAATTTAAACGTAATTCCTTTTTATTATGAAATGCAGAATATTATGCACGCAAAGGTCCATACCTACGTACGTATGGTTCCTGATTGTTGAAAAGAAAATCTATTCTATGTACACGTCACATGATCTTTACATCTTAGGCATAAATTATCTTAGCTATATCTAAAACGCATTGCTCGCGTCCAAAACTTTTCTGAAAATAAA
The DNA here is from genome assembly GCA_963989415.1 of Cerceris ruficornis. Classification (NCBI taxonomy): domain Eukaryota; kingdom Metazoa; phylum Arthropoda; class Insecta; order Hymenoptera; family Crabronidae; genus Cerceris; species Cerceris ruficornis. The sequence continues at coordinate 6,019,934 of OZ022530.1, read as the reverse complement.
AAAGGAGGATGGGAGGGATAGGCACAAGAATATCGAAGTATCATATTTTTGTTGTTCAAATAAAATCAAGTGCTTTCTTGAAGAAATACTGCTTTCGAATAACGTTTTATTCATTCATGCGTTCATAATATTCTTTGAGCGATATAATATACTAGTGATTCAATGTATATATAAGAAATATATGTTCTGTGAGTTGACACTGTTGAAGTTATACTATTAGTCATGCTGGTTTTTCATTAGATACAAATGTTACAAATCCCTTCGATAAATTCGCGAAAACCATTATAGAAATTACGAACAAATAGAACGCTGATCTTAATATCCTATATCGGTAAATACGATTTCTAATTGCCTCGATACTCACCCCGGGAAATCTACGTAAAGCCATTACAGCATCTCCAAACAGAACATTTAATCGTAGCATCAAATTATAGCCGTCAGAATTTAACACCATAATTAGTAACCGCTTCCAGAATGAGGCAGAGTTATATATAATGACATCTTATTAACTATAATAATAGCTCTATGCATTAATTATTATTAATTATATGTAATTATACATGCATATGAGTCGCTCAGAAGACAATGCGATTGAGTCCATTTCAAGATATTCTCTGATTTTTGTAAATTTTCATGGAATAAACTTCATTCTATTAAAATTTACAAAAATTAGAAATTATCGAAAAATGAACTTGACCGCATGGCTTCTGAGCGACTCATATAATGTATCTATCTTAAAAATCGGATATCTTACTGTAATCAATGAATTATTTCTCGTATATCGGAAAACGTTTCAAAATAATACCGAAAGATTTCAGTCGTTGCATGCTGCCGTAAAACCGTATTGATTCACAAAATTGTAAATTCAACTCGTCAGTTGTTTTACTCGATGTCAATTACTAAGAATATCGTATAAATTGTAACAAAATATCGCGAGGATACGAAGTATGTAAATAGAAACTTTACCTGTATTTGCACCGGGTAATGCCTCGCTTCATTTGTTGTACCGTGAGCCGCTCCCAACTTGCCCGACTGCAAGGTCGCTCAAATGATAACTCCGAACTCAATGAGCACATAAATGTAACTTGTTAAATGAGTCGTTCAGAAGCCAATGCGGCTATGTCAATTTTTTGAATATTTTCTGATTTTCGTAAATTTCAATAGAATAAACTTCATTCTATTAAAATGTACAAAAATCAGAAAATATCCAAAAAATGTACTTAATCGCACTGGCTTCTGAGCGACTCAAGAAACTGCGTAAAAGTTCGAAAATCTCGTATAATCGCGTTTCAGCAGAATATTGCTCGTATTATTTATCACTAAATTCGAAATCCGAAGCTTTAGTACGAGCACAGATGAGATGTAGGATCTACACTTCGTCTGAGTAGTGTTACGTAGTAGTTAAACGAGAGTACTATTTTTTAGCGATCGGTAAAGGAGAAAATTGTAAAAACCGCACCCACGGCGGATATCTGTTGACGGCACCGCGCGAGGAGAGAGACTGAGGCAGGCGCTCCCTCTGGCAGGAGTGGGGGGAGCTGGCGGCGACTCGGCTGCCGCGTAGTGGGGGAACGTCGAGCAGCCGGAACGCTGCTATTGGTCACTACGATCACGCTCTACCCTACCTACTAGAGACGGCGTTAGTACTTTGGAAAACATATGCTATATATTATTTTAAATAACAAATTGCAATATATTAATATATTAACCATGGTCGTTTTTTAAATCGTTTTCTTCGATACTATCACATACCGAATAATTTCAATTCCACTGCATAACTATAGCGAATCATTCTTTTGTAATTTCTTTTACTTTCTTCTGATTTTTCAAAGCACAAATAGTAGTAATACAATTCATTATTAAATCAGATCGAATATATATTGTTTGAAAGATTGAAAATAATAATCATAGGCCACAGACTCAGGCGAGATAAAAGATCACGGTCTTAATTTCTTAAAGAGAATTTGACGTAATGGAGAATGCAAAATGAACCAACTTCTCTTGAAGCGAACTTAATTTATCAGCTGCAACGCCAAAACAATTTTTAAGATTACGTCATATGCCTAAATGAGAGTTTTAAATAATTGAGGAACCAAAATAAGCCAACTTTGCTGAAAACGAACTTAATTTACCAGCTGCAGAGCCCAAAGCAATTTCTAAGCATACTTTTACTTCCTGAAAGGGAGAAGATTTTCAGCGGGACTCCTGGAGATCAGCTATAGCAGCTTTTAAAATTATTATTTTTAATAATAAAAAATGTTAAAATAAAGTTAAAAGTTACCACAATATGTTTACAAATTTTTACATTAATAGAATTAAAAGTCTTCTCAGGAAAAATTCTTGAAATATCGAGTTTTTTGGGCCTATTAACTGTATATAACCCCTTAACTAATTCGGAAACCAGAATAAACTAATTTTTCTCGAAACAAACTTGATTTGCCAGCTGCAACACCAATACAACTTCTAAGATTACTTAATGTTTCTGAGAGAAAGATTTCGATAATTAGGGAATCAAAATAAACCTACTTTTCTCAAAACAAACTTAATTTATCAGCTGCGACCCCAAAGCAATTTCTAAGATTACTTAAAACTTCCTTAAAAGTTCGAAGTAATGTCCACAAAGATTCCCACGATTTCCCATACGTAGCAGAAGCGAAAAGCACAGAGGAATCGTCGCCCCTAACAATGCGACTGGCAAAGTGAAAGAAAAATAGTCAGCCTTTTCCCGGACGTAGAAATATTAAATTGTATTCCTATGGGTTTTCGAGCCGATGGGGCGGAATCGTGGCGAGGGACGAGGGGCGTACGGAGATCACTAACCAATATTTAATCAACTTTCCAGGAGAATATTATTCTCCGGACAAATCAAGGACATATGTATCAGACCGCTAAGGGGGGTTGACGTTCCTCTGTATTGATATAAAAGACAGAACTCTGCTCTCATGTGCGTGCGTGTGTTTGGGTACAGTGGCGTATTTCTTGAAATTACAATCCTACTGCGGTGCTCATTTTGCTCATGAATTATGGATCTATTGTTTAGTCTGTAAATACTAAGGATAATAATATAAATAAGTAGATTTTCTGAAATTTCCATCCTGCTGCTATAGTCATCTTGTTCGTGAATAATGGATCTATCGTTTATTCGATAAATTATTCAAATTTTAATATAGATATTTAATATAGATTATTTTATTTAGGCTACTAAATTGTTGGGATTGTGAGATAAATATAATACTTAGGGGGGTTCTGTTAACTTTCTATTTAAATGGTAAACAAAAAATTTAAAATGAAATATTAAGTAACAAATTCAACCTATTTTCTGATATTTAATTGCAAAGGAAATTTCTGACTCTCAGGTATTAAATAATAATTACACAAATGAATTTTGTCTTACAATTAGTTCGAAGTCACAAGAAATAATAGAGAGTTGGAGCATCATATTAAGATATTGATAAATTATGCTGATTTTATTCTCAGTTCAACAATTTAAGATTCAGAAGAAAAAAGAATTTATCATTCGCAGTTTACAGTTTATTACGCACAAACTTCACCACCTCATTATATATATCAAAATTTGCACAAATCCACATCCCACAAAACGTTTCCTCCTTTTCTTAAAACTCCTCGACCAATTCACCTACAAAATTCCCCACAAATTAAATCATTCAACCGTCATCATCCCAATGACACTCACCTTTACAAAACTTACAATCCCACCACGCTTCCATCTCCCAGCCACCATCCAGCATCATCCGTCCATTAAATCCCACGTTTCCTGCAACCCTGCAGCTCGACTTTTGCATCTGCAACTTCATCTCGCAATATTGCGCAATTTCGCTTGAGCCTTTACAGCCTGCTCGTCGACAGAGAACCCGTCGTAATTTTAACAGCAATATTACAAGTGCTACCGGCAATTCGCGTGTTTCCGCATCGCGGTATCTACGGTACCGTTTCCAACGACGGGAAATTTCCCTTTGCAACAGTAAACCGGAATTATTGACGAGAGAGTACGCCAATGGCGTGTTAGCTTCTCTGTGTTCGTACTTATGGGTGCGTGTACGTCTGTGTACACACCATAGACGACGGTTTGGCGTTGCGTGGCACACGTTTCCCTGAGAAGAGAATCCTCCGGGGACGAGGTACAAAGGTTGGAGGGTGAAACGACGGTACAGGGCTGCTCTCATCGTCGCCCTTTCGTGAGAACAAGTGCGAAACAAGTGTCGCACAGGTTCTTACCTATCTTAAGGGCATCAATTCGTGTTATTTCTCTGTGTAATTTTAGTGTCGAGAATTTCGACGCTTGCGGGGAAACGATGGGAGTTTATGTCGTTGGGGTGGGGGGTTAATGGAGTTTGTTTAAGTCTGTGATGTTTAACCGTTTGCAGGTGCTTCGTTTTGATGCGGTAATTATGGAATAGTGGATTTTTCATGGGGGTGAGGAAGATTTTGAGGGTTTTTAAATTGGTGATTATTTTTGCGTTTTTGGATGTAGATCAGAGGTTGCAATTAAGTTTAATTCGGGGGTGGGGAGTTACACGCTGCGATTGGTAGTTTTGGAGTTGAGTTTGAATCTTCACGTTTGGGAGATTTTTCCTTAAGTATTAATTAACATTAGAATTACAAGGTTTATATTTGTTGAAATTAAATATACTAAAGAAGTACTTTGGAAAAAGAAAAATCAAGAGGCGCAAAAGATAATTAATTAAGTAATTTTGGTTCTATAAGATCGATGTGGAATATTTACCGTATTTCTCCCGTATTCATTCGGGGAATTTTTCGAAATGATTACAGACATTTTATTTTAACCGTTCGATGGCTTCAGTGTTAAATGTGATAAATAAGTACTTTGGAAAAAGAGAAATCAAAAGGCGCAAAAGATAATTAATTAAGTAATTTTGGTTCTATAAGATAGATGTGGAATGTTTATTATGACTACCCTATGAATTTAGAAAATTTGTAGAAAAATTGGGAAGCGGTCATTTTTCCGGCATGGTAGCAATACTTTTAATATATCACAGTCTTGCTGTTTCCAAATGTACCTGAAACTGTAGGTCCTAGACAAAATTGCCACAGCAATTAAGTCCAGAAAATATAAAAGAAACAATAATTTGATCAAAAGTAGATTCAATTTCGCAGGTTTACTTACAAAGGTTCTCATTGAATTCCTTCCCTCGGATTTTGATAATGTATGGACACGTTTTGCATTAATTTTATTGAAAACTGTTTACCAAAATGTTACATAGTCAGATGAAATTAAAAAGCCAATGAAAATCTCAGATTTAAAACTGTAATTATACTGTCTAAATTTTCTATCCCCCTGATAAACAACAATTTAAAAAAACGACAATTAAAACTTCCACCTCGTAACTTCAAAACCCTTCGCAATTCCTTTAACATCCGATTTCCAAACAAACACTGAATAATAATTTCAAAAATATTACATAGTCCGATACAATTCAAGAACCAATGAAAATCTCAGATTTACAATTCTAATTATACTTGCTATATTTTCTATTCCCCTGATAAACAATTTAAAAATCAGTAATTAAAACTTCCACCCCTTAACTTCAAAGCCACCGTAATTCCTATTTCCAAACAGACACTGAATAATAAATTCAAAAATATTACATAGTCCGATACAATTCAAGAACCAATTGAAAATCTCAGATTTACAACTCTAATTATACTTGCTATATTTTCTATCCCCCTGATAAACAACAATTTAAAAAAATGACAATTAAAACTTCCACCTCGTAACTTCAAAACCCTTCACAATTCCCTTAACATCCGATTTCCAAACAAACACTGAATAATAAATTCAAAAATATTACACAGCCCGATACAATTCAAGAACCAATGAAAATCTCAGATTTACAACTCTAATTATACTTGCTATATTTTCTATCCCCCTGATAAACAATTTAAAAATCAATAATTAAAACTTCCACCCTTTAACTTCAAACCCATCGTAATTCCTCTTAACATCCGATTTCCAAACAAACACTGAATAATAAATTCAAAAATATTACATAGTCCGATACAATTCAGGGACCAATGAAAATCTCAGAATTAAAACTGTAATTATACTTGCTATATTTTCTATCCCCTTCATAAACAATTTAACCCAATTTAACAATTTAACACACCTTAACTACAAAGCCAGCGTAATTCCTCTTAACATCCCATTTCCAAACAAACACTGAATAATAAATTCAAAAATCCTACATACTCCGATACAATTCAAGACCAATAAAAATCTCAGATTTAAAACTGCAATTATACTGTCTAAATCTTCTATCCCCCTGACAAATAACAATTAAAAAAAACGACAATTAAAACTTCCACCCCGTAACTTCAAACCCCTTCACAATTCCTCTCAACATTCGCTTTCCAAACAAATACTGAATAATAAATTAAATAATCTCAACCCATCCAAAACCCACCCTCAAAACTCTATCCAAAGAAAAATCCCCCCAAAATTCCATCCCGGCACGTGTCCAAAGAACCTCTCGCAAGACACCAGGTGTAAACACATCCCCAGTGTTCCCCTGACATTCTGGTAACACGATGGTGGTTACCACTGTCCAGCAGGGTGGCAGGACGCTACCCCAAAATCGATCGTAAAATCGCGAGAAGGAGGGCAAACCAAGAGAACAAGAGACAGAGCTGACGTAGAAGGAGGAGGGGATGAGGGTAGGGATGGCATCATCGAATGATAGCGTTCATTCGAGCTGATGGCTGTTGGGGAGAGAGGTCGCCCGACGAGTTCCACAGGGGTGGCACGGGGATGAAAGAGGACGGCTATGAGGGCGGCGTCTCTTCTCGGCTCTTCCCAGGGGGTGGCTCGGGAATCGGCGAATCAGAATCGAGATAGAGGAAGCCAGTGACCATACCCGTTCCAGGGTAAGAGTCACCCTGGCCACACCCCCGCGGTGCACCCTCACCGTCGGTTATTGAATTAAGCTTATCATTTGATTTTGAGGAGACCCACCAGTCGGTCGTCTCGGGCTCTCTTAAGCGGGCCGAAAAACTTCTTTTCTATCCGCGGTATAATCGCAATAATTTGATATCGCTGATCCGATTACGCGTCATAAGCCGCTATCGAGGAGAGAGAGAGAGAGAGAGAGAGAGATAGAGGTGGCGCAGGTCGACGATATCGCCCGGGTTGCCGTAGAATTATTACGTGACGCTGTTGCAACGGCCTCTTCGCCGTAAACGGGATTCCCGGTGGCACGATTAAGCGGGATCTCGTTGGGAGAGCGCCACTTGAGGCCCAAAACGGAGGAGCACGTCGTCGGGGGCCCCGGCAGGAGCGCGCGCCCGCGCGCTCCAACCGTTGACTCTTCGTCGTTGTTTCTACTTAGCACGGGGTAGAGTTACTGCTTCATTTTTCCACCGTGCATGGTTAAACATCGGACTTTGACGTGTATTCTTGTGGTCCTGGACAAAGGACGACCGAAGGAGGATAGAAAAAGTCAGATATAATTTCGATGGGAGCAAAGTTTTATCGGTGAATCCGTAGAATAATTATTGGAAGGAGACAAGATGGTACCGGAGGTGTGACGAGGGAGCAAGTGAAAGAGATAACCTTGAAACATCAGGATATAGCTGAGATCAGGGCCTGATTGAGAGATAGAGAAAGAGAGAGTGATCTATTAAGAATTTCGAAGTGCATCGAGTGACGTTATGGATTATTCGTACTTAAATCAGGCCGCTGCGGCCGCCGCAGCTGGATTCGAGGCATCCAGCTGCGCTCTTGCAGCCAGTGAAATGCAATGTGGATACGGGGACCTTAGCTCCTGTTCGCAAATGAGCCAGGCAGCCTATCGGTACACCGCTGCAAGGGCGGCTGGATATCCGAGTAATGCCGCAACCGCAAATACGGGAGCTGCCACGCCATTGGGGGCCCATCATACGAGCCACTCTCATGCCCACGCGCATCATGGGGCCCACGCTACACCTTGCTCCGTTATGGCTGCCAGATCTCAGGAGGTTCATCGCCATGCTGCCTCGATTTTTCCGTCGGCTATCAATCTGCAGAGTGAGTAATGTTTTCGTTAGTTTGACCTTTGGGGCCTGATGTGTATGTTTGTTCGAGGAGCTTTGCTTTTGACGCTTTTGCTGGGGAGTTTTTGCGGAACTTGAATAGTAGAGTTGCTCGAAACTATGGGACATTTTGGTTAATGGATGTTAGGGCGAAATGGGAAGATTTTAGTTGATTAAGATTTTCTGTGATTAGTGTAAAAATAGGTTTAACCCTTTGTGGGACAAATTATTTGTTCAATTTTTCGTCAGCCGGGGAAAAATAATTGTGGAATATATTCTACTTTTGATTGTTCATTTGTGTTTAATAGGAGGAATAAAAACAGATACTGAGGAATATTTGTGTAAAAGCACAAGAATATTGTTAAATTCCAAAGTTGTAATTTAATAAATGAAGCATTAATTACACCGGAAACTCGTCTCCATAGTAGCTGGACTTAGGATTGCAAAGGGTTAAATGAAACTGTAAGTTATTTCCAATTTTGAAGAGGAATATCTATGAAGATCGTACAGAGATGTTAAAGTGATTAAATCTAAAGAATTATGGTGTTGGTAATTTATTGTTTGCATCAAAGGGGCCCATATTTGTTGATAATGCAAATCTGATTAGATTTATTATTTTTTCGTTTCTCTTTTGCCAATATTTGGTAGAGAAATGCACGTAAAAATTTCATTCTATTTGAAAATTTTGATTCGTTGACCAGCTTTAATCAAACATTTCGCGTTCAGTTTAGTGAATTTATGCCTCCTAAATCCAGCACGCCACTTTTTAAAGGCCCTGTATTATTTAATACCAAAAGCAGTGCCGGGCTGGCACGATAATAAAAAACTTTTCATTCTTGACACAAGTAGAATTTTATTTCCAATAATTTGTGTAAATTGAATAATGTGAATTCAAATTTTTAAACTGTTAAATAATATCCGTAATATTATATTGTTTACGAGTCGAAGATTTTGCACAAATCTGGTTGCACTCAACTTATTGGATTGTACTAATTTTGTAAATTAATTTCAGGATTACAAATTTAAGAAATTCCTACAGAAAATTACAAATCTATCATTTTAGTTGCCTTGGTAGATTTAATATCAATTGTTCGTATAGTTTACTTAATTTATAATCATTTCAATGTAACACCAAAACCCCATAATTTTCTAGTTTGCGAGAAACACTTTAAACTATTAATTTTGTCTTAACATGCCAAAACTTCAATTAGTTATTATAAAATTACAAATTTTACAAATAAACTGCACAATTCAGAGTTCGAAGAATTCTCTCAGAAAAATTGTAGTCCATCGTTTCGATTGCCTCCACAAATTAGCGAATCATTTACATAGTTTATTTAATTAATATTCCATTTTACCACTAAAATCACATCATTTTCCACTTCATAGAGAAATATCCGTTGGTACGTTTTTTTTAAACATTTCTAAAATTAAATTCGCCATCGTACAATTATATAATATCGAATTATAAGTTAACGATGATATCGTAAATTTATGAAGTCATTAAGAATAGTGGTTCTCCAAGAAACGTAATCCGCATTGGGTTAATCGGCAACGTTAAAACTTTAACTACAGTTGTATCGTGATTCCGAAAGTCTCGTGACAGTTTGACTGGTTTATGCTGTTTTTACGGCATCCTGTCAGAAAGATGATAGAATTCTAACGTTATTTTCCATTCATCAAAGTCAAAGTTGTCGCGGCAGCCGACGGCCGATAAAGGCAAATTCCAAATCTATTATTACCACTTGCTGCGTTTTTCATCCATTAATCCATTTACGGCTTCTTTGTGACACCATTTACTTCATGTCTTATTTGCAAGAATTATTGTGATGATAATATATTTATTTTGTTGTGTTAAAGTAATTTGTGTTCATTGATAATACAAACCGAATTAGGTTTGTTAATTTATTCTATTTGTCTTAAAATTATTTAATAAATATACATACGCTGAAGGTTTGAGAAATTTTATAAAAATTTAATATCTGACTGTTTTAGTTTTAGCGTTAATTATTTACGTTTATCTGTTAAAAGTTCATAACTAATTTTTAGCATTTAAATTAGCCTTCAATCTGCTAAAATCTAAAAATCACGTGAACCTGTTAAAAGCTAAAAAAATAGAGTGCCTATAGGGCAACAAATTCGAAAAACCTTTCCAAACATTAAAAGCCCCACATTTCGACAGTCTCGATAAATTGTTAATAACGAATTTTACACATTTACAATTTTTCCTTACAAAAAATTCAAAAACATAATTAAAAAGTGTATAAAACAAAACCGAAGAGCATTAAAGATGAATTTTATCCAAGACGAATACATTTCCAGAGACAGCTTGAATTATTTTCTTCAAAGTAACTCTTTATCCGAAGATTAAGCCTTATTATATAATTAATCGCGTATTTCTTCCATTCGAGATCGTTATTTCCCATTGAATTATGTAACACTGCGTGTAAAGTGGCTGCGCTTCGTTTAATTCCGTATGCACCCCATAGAAGGCACTGTTATTCTAACGGATTAACATTTTCCAAAGTTTCTGTCTTACACCGTCGTTTAGCTAACAAAACATCAGCAGATAAATTCCGTAGATTAATCCTTCCTCCGGGTATCCATACAACTTTTGTAATTTCCTCTGGAAATATTCGAATTTTATTGCAACAATTACGAAAAAATCTATGAAGAATCAGGAACGACAGAAAATGTGAAATTACGCTTTATATCATTTATAATCTAATTACTATAGTAATGATATTGAAAAGAAGTCGAGAGATTTCTTGGACTTATTGAAATTTCTTATTTAAATAGCAGAATGACGATGCATCATAAAAATGATAAATTACTTCGCGTTATTCTGATATCATGTTGCTGTGCTGCTATTATTTTTAATTATTAGCCAGTAAATGGCAAAACAAATGAAAATAAACATAACATTGCAACGAGTTTTATGGAGTATGAGGATACTGAAAACTTTGCGAAGTTTGAAGTTTTTTTCGCGCAAATATCGTCCCAAGCAGTTTCGTCTTTGCTCAGCATGTCCACCGACCTTAATCTTCGTCTAATTAATTCTACGTCTCTTAGAATTAGACAAATCTTAATGAATAATTTCAAATCCTTATAATTTCTATAATAATTTCAACGACTTTTTAAATCTTCCCCCAATGAATTCCAATTCTCTTGAGACTGATCGACATTAATATTTTCATGCTCCTATAATTTCTATAAGAATTTAATGATTTCTCCAAATTTTTACTTCGATCGCTTTTATAATTAACGACACATGTAGTAAATAATGTAAAGTTGAGCGTGAAAAAGGGATTTGAGGAGGTTCTTAGTAGCTTGATACAAATTTCTCGATCGCAGCAGCTTGCTACGCCATAATTCGGAAACCAAATTGGGAATCTTACGGTATATCGATAATCTTATCGCTTGAAATTCTAATAAGACGATATCTTGGTATAACGGGATAATTTACGAGCCATCGGAATTCGTGGTGTTCCAAAAATGTCTCAATTATTCGCCGATAATTGACATGAATCCCATAATTGCATTAAATTAAATTAATACAGCATACTTTGAAAAATTGTACGACAATGTTCTCCATAAATAATTGACATTGTACAAAAAAAAGGCATTCAACGCTGTAATTGCACATAATTATTTTGGTGTTAATAAATACGATAGAAATAAATTAAAAGAGAGTAGAGAAAATTCAATGTTTTAATCGCTTAAATTTTGGCAGATCAACATAATAAATTAGAGGTATAAATGGATAATTTGTTATTTCTGCAAATGTTTTATTATTACTCTCAGTGGATGCAGCGCTGATAATTCGTTATTTACTGCAAATGACTGCGAATTTATTGTTTTAGCTGTTTCGCAGCTTATGAAGTTAGAAAACTCTAATTTAAGTTTGCAAATTGAAAACACTGTAGCTTTAAGAATTTGAGACATTTTTCGAAAGATAAAGATTTGATTAGTAGACTGCGGGTGTGTATCGAAAATAAGATTTTTATGGAATCACAAAGGAATACTTATTTCACTCTTCAAATATTTAAAACCCCATAGCTCGAACGTTTTGTATAATTCTAAACATTATCTTCATCCCATTCATTTTTCCATTTTAAATTTACCATAAATGCACATAAACCCATAAATTGGTAATCAAATCTCCAATTAACGATCAAAAACCCACCTAAATTCAAAATCAGCTTCTTTAATTACCCGGATAACTCTGTCACCAAGTCCCCAAAAGGAAAACTATCTTTGTCCTTTCAATTTAATTAGCAACCCCTAAAAACTGCGACAAATTATTCAAACGAAAAATATTCCATCACAATTTCACCCTTTCTCGCCACACGGTTTCCTATTTTTTCTAAAAATTCCCTAAATCGACAAGTTAGACATACAGTAAATATTCCACTTCTATTTTATAATACGTAAATTACTTAATTAACTATCTTTTGCGCCTCTTGATTTCTCTTTTTCCAACGAGCTTATTCATCACATTTAACACTCAAACTACCAACACTATTAAAATGACCTGTTTGTAAATATTCCACATCTTTTTTACCTCTTGGTTTCTCTTCTTTCAAGATACTTTTTCGATATATTTAATACTAAACCTACCTTTATATCTGCTATATTGAAATATACGAAATAAGTACTTTGGAAAAAGAGATTTAAAGAGGCGAAAAAGATGATGAGTTAACCCTTTGCCGTACAATAACGAGTGACACTCGTGATGAGGTAAATAGGATAGGAAATTTTCAAGTTTCTAACAACCTATCAAATTAAAAATACCAATGAGATGCAACGCGATAATATTATTCCTATAATATTAATATTACGTTAAATTATAAGATAAATCGAGAATCACTGATCAATTTTTGTTTTAGCAATTAAATTCTGAATTATTGCTGTGGCAGTCACAAAAGAAATAGTAGGGCAAAGGGTTAAGTATTTTTTTTATACGACAGACTTAAAATATTTACTGAATAGCTGCCCAATAAATTTGGGAAATTTTTAGAAAAAAAGTCAGAAAGCAGTCATTTGACCGCCATTGTAGGTTTAGTGTTAAATAGATATTACGTCGGAAGTTCTAGTGTTAAATATCCACCATTAAACATTCATAAAACATCCATATTAATAAAAGAAAAGTCGAAGATAAAAATCAACCAACCTTCCATACGTACGAGCTATTTAAATCACCCGAAAAAAAAAATCCCTTAACAAGATTTCCCATTCAGAAACTCCTTGATTCCACGTTCGAAGCAGTATCCTCACGATTCCGTCCATACGAGCCTAATTAGGCAGCCTCTCCAATCGAGTTTCTTCTCCGATCGAGGAAGGACAATCAAATCAAGCATCGTCCATCGTTAAACCTGCAGAATTCATTAAGAAACAGCCGGCCACTGGTGGAAAAAGGTATCCGATCGTGAATGCGGCGGGCGGAGCAAAAGTAGATCGTCTTCGGGTAAGGAAAAAAAAGAGGGTGGTTCTTGTTGACCCAGGGGAAAGTTGGCAGGATGGCACCCTGACTCGTCTCCATGCTCGAACCTACCAGTTCCACGGTATTTCCTGTAGGAACGACGACAAGATGGCACTGAAAATCAATGGATGTGTCTCGTCCTCTCCCTCTCCGGCTGCTTTCCCTCTGCTTTTCCTCCTCCCGACCTCACTGCCAACGGTTTTCTCTCCCTTTCTGCCCTCTCCCTCTCATTCGTTCTCTCGTTTTCCCTGTTCGTGGGGTTCACGTTCGTCCCTTTGGCTACAACTGCCTCCTGTTTGCTCGGTCTCTTTCTCTCCTCAAACTACCCCCCTTTGTCCTCATCCGAGGCATCCTTCGACCCCTCACAGAGCACTCTTTCTTACCCCTCTGCCGGGTTTCAGTCACTCATTGCTATGGTTACGTTCCTCGCTGGAGTACCAGCCATCCTCACCTATATTCTATAATCTATAAACTCCCTTCTTCGAGGATTTGGGATTTTGCGGAATTAGTTGTTAGGGGAGTTTGCTGACTTTTACTGATTTCCTGGTAGTAAACATCTGGTATCTAATTCAATTCGGTCACTAAATTGTTTGAAATTATTTTCTATGGGATTTTGAAGATTCTGAAGTTGAAACTGATACGGGATTACTTCTTCGTTTATTGGATCCCCAGTTGAATTCTGTAATCAATAAAATTGCCTCTTTCGAGGATTTAGGATTTTGCGGAATTAGTTGTTAGGGGAGTTTGCTGAATTTTACTGATTTCCTGGTAGTAAACATCTGGTATCTAATTCAATTCGGTCACTAAATTGTTTGAAATTATTTTCTATGGGATTTTGAAGATTCTGAAGTTGAAAATGATAAGGAATTTTTTCTTCGTTTATTGGATCCTCATCTGAATTCTATAATCAAAAAATTGCCTCTTTCGAGGATTTGGGATTTTGCGGAATTAGTTGTTAGGGGAGTTTGCTGAATTTTACTGATTTCCTGGTAGTAAACATCTGGTATCTAATTCAATTCGGTCACTAAATTGTTTGAAATTATTTTCTATGGGATTTTGAAGATTCTGAAGTTGAAACTGATACGGGATTTCTTCTTCATTTATTGGATCGTCATCTGTAGCCTGCAATCGAAAAAGTGCTTCCTTCGAGGATTTGCGATTTTGCAAAATTAGCTGAACTTTATTGATTTCCTGTTAGTAAGTTTCTGGTTTCAAATTCAATTCGGTCACTCTAAATTGTTTGAAATTGTTGTCTAAGGTATTTTGAAGCTTCTAAAGATGCCACTGATACGGAATTTCTTCTTCATTTATTGGATCGTCATCTGTAGCCTGCAATCGAAAAAGTGCCTCCTTCAAGGATTTGCGATTTTGCAAAATTAGCTGAACTTTATTGATTTCCTGTTAGTAAGTTCCTGGTTTCAAATTCAATACGGTCACTGTAAATTGTTTGAAATTATTATCTAAGGTATTTTAAGGTTTGCGAAGATGAAAATGATACGGGATTTCCTCTTCGTTTATTGGATCCTCATCTTAATTAGGTAATCAATAAAATTGCCTCCTTCGAGGATTTACGATATTGTGGAATTAGTTAAATTTTCCTGATTTCATGGCAGTAAACAGTCGATTAAAATTTCTATTCAGTAATTGTGAATTGTTTGAAATTATTGTCTAAGGTATTTTGAAGTTTCTGAAGTTGAAAATGACATGGTATTTCTTCGTTTATTGGATCCTCATCTATAGCCTGCACTCAAAAAAATGGCCTCCTTTGAGGATTTACGATTTTGCGAAATTAGATGTTAAGGGAATTAGCTGAATTTTACTGACTTCCTGGTAGTAAACAGTCGGTTAAAATTTCTGTTCAGTAACTCTAAATTGTTTTAAATTATTACTGAAAGTATTTTGAAGCTTCTGAAGTTGAAAATGATACGGGATTTCTTGCTGGTTTATTGGTTCCTCGCTTGTATTCTGTGACCTATGAACTGCCTCCTCCGAGGATTTGGGATCCTGCAGAATTAGGTGAATTTGGCAGCTTTTCTGGCGGTAAAAAGTTGGTCCAAATATTATTGTTAACTATTCACAAGTTTATTTTCATTGTGCTTGAACGTAATCGATCGGGCATTTACTTCTTAAATACTTTCAAGCCTCCAAACATAGACTCTTCTCGTTCTTCATTATCAGAATAGGTATCAAAATGAAAAAAGTAATCGCAGACTTTGCAACGCACCAAAAGAACTTGTAACATTTCACTTATAATCTATCAGTGACAAAGTAGATAGAGAACTGATTCGCTTGACCAAAGCGTTAAACAATTCGCCAAAGTTGATCTCACAGCAAAATAAAATGTAACATTTTACTTAACATTTATCAGTGACAAAGTAGAAAAAGAACTGATTCGCTAGGACAAAGTATTAAACAATTAGCTAAAATTAATTTCACAGAAAAATAAAATATCACTTATCATCAGTCACTGACAAAGTAGATAGAGAACTGATTCGCTAGACCAAAATGTTAAGCAATTAACGAAGGCTGATCTCACAGCAAAATAAAATGTAACATTTAACTTAACATTTATCAGTGGCAAAGTAGAAAGAGAACTGACTCGCTAGGACAAAGTGTTAAACAATTAGCTAAAATTAATTTCACAGAAAAATAAAATATCACTTTTCATCACTTACTGACAAAGTAGACAGAGAACTGATTCGCGAAACTGAAGCGTTAAACAATTAGCCGAAGGTGATCTCACAGCAAAATAAAATGTAACATTTTACTTAACATTTATCAGTGACAAAGTACACAGAGAACTGATTCGCTAGACCAAAGTGTTAAGCAATTAACGAAAGCTGATTTCACAGCCAAATAAAGTGTAAATAAATATTCAACGGCCGAAATCGTTTGTTTTTCCAGGTGGATTAGGATATAAAGCGTACTCAGGCCACGATGGACTAGCGGAAAAGAGAAAACAACGTCGGATACGAACCACTTTCACGTCGGCTCAGCTTAAGGAATTGGAGCGTGCCTTCCAGGAGACTCACTACCCGGATATTTACACCAGAGAAGAAATCGCCATGAAGATCGACCTGACGGAAGCCAGAGTGCAGGTAAGTGATTCGTTTAACTGCAGTTTTAGATGATAAAATACTTCAGCAATATTCCAAACGTTTCCCCTCAGACGAAAATGTCTAGGTAACGATAGAAGCGCCATGAAACACCATAAGAACTTTAGCCCTGTCTCCTCAGCTTTTTTCGCAAATAACACGATCCTTACGCTAATTATACGCACAAAAATCCATATTAAATTAACAACACAGTACCACGGCACCTTTATCATTACTAAAGAGACGAAAAAACGGAGCAAACGTTTCCCTTCAGACGAAAATGTCCAGGTATCGATAGAAGCGCCATGCAACACCATGAGGACGTTAGCTCTGCCTCCTCAGCTTTTTTATCGCAAATAACACAGTCCTTACGCTAATTACACCCACAAAAATCCAAATTAAATTAACAACACAGTACCACGACACCTTTATTATTTCTAAAGAGACCAAAAAGCAAAGAAAATGTTCAGATATCGATAGAAGCGCCATGAAACACCATGAGGACGTTAGCTCTGCCTCCTAAGCTTTTTTATCGCAAATAACACAGTCCTTTCGCTAATTACACCCACAAAAATCCAAATTAAATTGACAACACAGTACCACGGCACCTTTATCATTTCTAAAGAGACCAAAAAGCAAAGCAAACGTTTCCCTTCAGACGAAAATGTCCAGGTATCGATAGAAGCGCCATGAAACACCGTGAAGACGTTAGCTCTGCCTCCTCAGCTTTTTTATCGCAAATAACACAGTCCTTTCGCTAATTACACCCACAAAAATCCAAATTAAATTGACAACACAGTACCACGGCACCTTTGTCATTTCTAAAGAGAGCAAGGAGCAAAGCAAATGTTATCCTTCAGACGAAAATGTCCAGGTGTCGATAGAAGCGCCATGAAACACCATAAGGACGTTAGCTCTGCCTCCTCAGCTTTTTTTCGAAAATAACATGATCCTTACGCTAATTATACGCACAAAAATCCAAATTAAATTGACAACACAGTACCACAGCACCTTTATCATTTCTAAAGAGACGAAAAAACGGAGCAATCGTTTCCCTTCAGACGAAAATGTCCAGGTATCGATAGAAGCGCCATGAAACACCGTGAAGACGTTAGCTTTGCCTCCTAAAATTTTTTTCACGATGGTACACCCTCTTTCGCATGACGTTGAAGGGTGAGTGAGAAGCAACGAAGGTAGGGCGAACGATATAATTGCATTACAAACCCTATTTTCGTTTTCACGGTTACCTGAGAGTCCGGAGTTGATGGATTATACTGTCTAATGCTCCTGACGGATTAACTCGAACTTCTTGCGCGAAAGATAGGAGATTTAGGGGCTCGTCTTGCAAGAAAACGAATCGAATCGTCCGACGACACGCAAAATTTATGATCCAATCAGCGTAGTTTGCATTTTACTCCAACCTGACATCGGATCTTTCGGAATTTCTGGGATATAATTCACCTTGGTCGTTAGAACTTGCAGGATTCATCTTGAATGATCATTTAAGTCAGTGTATCTACTGATTTTCACATTCGACCATTGTATTGGTTTGAAATCGAACATTGAAAATTGAAAAAATAGTGTGGAATAGTTGGACAGTGCCTTTTGAAGCCTCTAAACCATGTTATTCATTTTTCTTTATATTCTATGGGCTCTTGTTACTTCGAGGCTTTACAAGGCACATTCGCGTCTCTAGCCTTTGAAGAAATTCAACTTTGCAAACCATTATTACTTCGATCTTGAAAATCAGAGACTGTTTTTGCAATCTACAACTCAAACCAGCCATCCAAAGGATCAACCAAATGCAATTCCTTCTTAAAGTCTTAGAATAAAATTGAAATAGATAAAAACCCACCGATTAAAAATGACTGAAAGTCAAATCTACGATTCAAAAATAATTCGCAACTTCTCATTATCACCAAAATCCCTTTTTCTCCTGAAATTCCACTTGAATTAAATTTCTTCTTCAATTTTTAAAACCAGATTGAAATAAAAGTGAATGTACTCTGTTTGTAGAACCATTTTATGCCAACAAAAACCTAAAAACCTAAATAGCTTTAATATACCTAAAGCTTTTGGCCGCGAAAGCCTAAAAAGTACTAAATAGCTTTAATTTTTCAAAACCGATTTGCCCAAAAGTCCAATGGAGACAAACCGTCTTCATATTCAATTTTAGCGCCACAAAATCTATAAGAATCAGCATAAATATTCTTCGGGTTATTAAACTGCAATTTTGTAGACTAGTGTAATCAAATATACGATCCAAAGAGAATTTTGAAGTTCTTAACACTAGAACAACCAAACCAGTCAAAATGACTGGTACACAATTCTTTCCAAAAATTCTCCAAGTTTCTAGAAGAGTCTTAGAATAAATATTCTATGTCCATCTTAAAAAACATAAATCATCGAATCGAGAATCTTTCCCGCCTCTTGATTCCTCCTTTTTCAAAGTATTTATTTAATATTTTGAAATATGATAGATTTAACGCCGGTACTTCTAGTTGTTGGAGAGTTGAATCTGGCGCGAACGACAAAAGCAGCAAGGCACTGAAATATTGTAGTAGGCCTTGTCTGTGATGCTTTTGTTATGTGTATTAAATCAATAATCTTCGTTTCGTTATGTCGTTCATAAAATATATTTAAATACAGTTTTACATGTTTCTTTGAGTCAAGTGTATACTTTATTTATCTTTTCACGCTAAGATATATATACGGACTTCTACACTAGTGTTAAAATCTTCCAAGTCCTTTTTCCTCCTAAAATTCCACCCCGACAGAATTTCTTCTTCGGCTCCTGCAGCAAGATTGAAATAGGTGTAAATTCAATGTCAAAAATAGACGGATTGAATGAAGGAAGGCTGGGTTTAAATCTCGACGTGGATACCAGCGGCGCGTCGGTGTCTTTCCTGATCCCGGGGATCGTATAATAATAATCATAATTGCCAATCACAGACGTTATATTAATCCGTGGTAAAACGGCAGTCATACGGCGGGTGATAGTACGTCATGTCGGGATGAGATTAAATTTATTGCGGCTTCGAGCAGACCAGGAATTACTCACACTGGCTCACGTTGACAATCTGAATGAGATTCGGAAAGGTGGCGCCGTTAAATGATGTACATTTACCGGGCGAGCTAACTTTAGATGATGTCATGTCTACCGGATGATCTAATCAGGGAGGTAGTCTAAGTATGGGGGATAGTTTCGGCGAGACGGATATATAAATAGAATTTTGCAATGATCTTTGAAGAATTTCGATATTAGTGGTAGGACGATGCGAAATTAACACTAGATCTACGGTCGCCGTCAAATGGACGGGTTCCTATTTTTTTACAAAATTTTCTCAATCGATAGAGAAGCAGTAGAGTAAAATGTCTCATGTGTATCTTATAACACACAAATTATTTAACTGATCGTATTTTTTACCGATTGATCCATCTTTTTTCAAAGCATTCATTTAATATACAGGGTGGTCCACGTAACTTGTGCACCTCGAATAACTTTTAAAGTATGCGTTGCACGAAAGAATGTTATATACAAAAGTTACATGGTTTAAAAGGGTACACTATGTAGTGTGTTAATTTTTTTTATAGGTGGAGACATTTCGAAGATTTGAAGGTCAACTTTGTTTTTTTAAATGGAATGATATGTTTTTTTATTCATCATGAAATAGTACGTTTCAAGACGAGTTCAATGACCTATGACTCACGTTCATTCAAGGTCAAACTTGCTTGAATATTAAGTAACTATAATTCAAAGTATGTCGTGTTTGGTATCATTTTAATCAGAATAATCTCACAAATACGTTAGCAAAGGTTTAAAAAAAATCGAAAATGAAAACGGCCGATCCTCCCGATTTTTCTGATTAAAATGATACCAAACACGACATACTTTGAATTATAGTTACTTAATATTCAAGCAAGTTTGACCTTGAATGAACTTGAGTCATAGGCCATTGAACTCGTCTTGAAACGTACTATTTCATGATGAATAAAAAAACATATCATTCCATTTAAAAAAACAAAGTTGACCTTCAAATCTCCGAAACGCCTCTACCTATAAAAAATATTAACACACTACATAGTGTACCCTTTTAAACCATATAACTTTTGTATATAACATTCTTCCGTGCAACGCATACTTTAAAAGTTATTCAAGGTGCACACGTTGTGTGGAGCACCCTGTATAGATAGAATTTTAAATTTTAGAAAAGTTTTGAAATTAAAAATCAGTTAATTAGTATTAACACTAGAACTACAGGCGTTAAATCTACTATATTTCAATATATTAAATAAGTACCTTGAGAAAAAAGGAATCAAGAGGCGGAAAAGATGGTCAATTCGGTTATGTATGTTTTTTGAGTTGGACGTAGAATATTTCTGCTATGACTCTCTTATAAACTTTGAGAATTTTTGGAAAAAATTGTGTACCAGTCATTTTGACCGGTTTGGTAGTTCCAGTGTTAAAGAATAGTGAGTAAATTATGTACAATTAAAAACCACACAAATTCAATCACTTTGGACTTTCACAAATTCACGAATAATTATCCGAATACACTACTTTGAAATTTTGCAAAAAAAATTGTGAAAAGAGAATTAAACAGAAACGGCGGAGAAGTAATATCTGCCAGAAAATACACGGCTCGAAGGGAACATGAAGAATGAAGGATCGCGCGTGATGGTTGAAAAACAGAATTGCAATCGTGCCTGGCGATAAACGCAATTTTAATATCGCCCGATCACTATTCCCTTTATTGCAAAACGTTCTATTCACTTTTGACACTTATTACTTCGCAGTAAATAAACCTTCGGACTTTATCGTCGCTAATAACATCGGATCGAACGAGAAATGCAATTACAACGGCGAAATATCGACGTGATGGACGATAAAAAATGTATCCGAAATTAGCAGGCTTAATTATTTCGTAATTATCATCGCACGCGAACGGGCGAACGTTGCAAGAAGCTCGATGCAGTTTTAAGTGGTTTAGACTTTTCCTCGGTTGGCTCTGAAAGTTCAAAGTTCAAGTCGATTAATAATAGAAATATTAGTTAAATACTTCAAGAAACATCTTGAAGACATTTGAGAAAATTAATGGTAATAATTCATTTGGGAAAATTGCAGTTGCATTTATGAAGTTTTAATGAAGTTATTCGTAGATTTTATTTTAGTTGCGTTCAAAAGAATAGAGATCAATGTTATTAATTATCGAAATATCGGTCAAATTTTACGAGAAACTTTTACTGCAATTTATCAGGAAGAAAGATGGCAACAATTCCTTCACAAAACTCCCACAATTTCCGTAAAATAATATTGCAGTTCTTTTAAATAATTAATATTGCAGTTTTAAACTAATTGTTCCAGAGTGTATGAATAATAAGTTCTCTATTTCACTATTTTCAACATTCCAAATGCGAGAAGAATCATCGAATATTCTTCTAACAAATTCTAATCACAGTTTGCGACTTTCAAATTAAATTATTTAATTTTCCGCCAGAACCAGTAGAAGCAAAATTAAAAAATAATAATTATACCAAGATCAATCACTAATTTCGTGTGATTAATGTAATTAGCGTAAACACACTGCTCGACCGAAGATGGTAATTAAGCACGAAGTTAGAATTAATTTTCTAGCAGTTTGCGGTAGGGCAAACGACCACCATTTCCAAGGAGGTTCGCCCTGACGTAGGTTCGTCCTTTGTCGGTCTGAATTTGCCTTCATTACAATTCATATTTAAAGGTCACAAGTTCACCTTTCAATTCTCCAATTTTTGTCAAAAATTTCTCCCATTTTCACTTCTTGTAGAAGTTTATATTCCCAGTAAATTAAATCCTATATCGCATTTGAATTCCTGGCAAATTAATGGAGGAGCGTTAAAATTTTCGTACTTTATTTTGTATTTTAATGGAGAACTATTAAAGTTTCCACATTTTATTTTTTATTTTAATGGAGAATCAGGCAAATTTCTGTATTCTATTTTCTACTTGTGTGGGGAACAATTTTAATTTTTGTATCGTATTTTTTCTAACGGGGTGTCAGTTAAAGATTATAAATATTGCATTAGAATTTGTTGTAAAGGTTAACGTGGAAGTAGAAAATTATAGATACTGCAAGCACCAAATTATTCCGGAATAATTGAAACCAATTTGGTAAAATTCTCCGTCGCTGAGCATGCCTTTATTTGATAGCAACGGTAATCACAGTATTGGAAAATACTTTCCATAAATATACTAAATTGTTATTCAGTTTTGAAATTCTTGTTCAGTCAATTAGATAATTAGGTGTCGAAGAAAAGTGTACAGAGAGTGTTCAGGATCACGAAAAAGTAAATTGTCCGTTTATCTCGTTGAACAATTCTTGAACACTACATATTTACTCATTGCACTTGAAACAATTATTGCAATTTATCTTTGCTTGGAATAAGTCTTTTAAAATTCCGAGCCATGCAACATTTATTTTTAAAATTAATTGTATTTTATATTCAGTTTAGAATGACATTAGCACAGATTAATAAAGTGGCTCATAAGATTGCTAAATTAACCCCTTGCCGTACGATAATGAGTGACGTCCGTAACGCGGTAAATTGTGCAGAACATTTCCAGTTTTGCAAATCAGTAAAATTAAAAATATCATTGAATCGCGATCACTGTTCAATTTTTATTTTATCAACTTAATTCTGAATTATTGCGGAGGCAGTCGCAAAAGAAATAGTACGGCAAGGGGTTAATAAAAATTAAGGAAAATATAACATTTCCCAACTCAAGATTAGGAAATAAAGCTGTTCAAGATTCCAGTTTCAAATTAATAGGTCTAAATTAAAATCCCCTCACCCCCTGAAATTTTACCTAAATTATTATTTAACATATCAAGGCCTCTATGATTTGCAATATCCTACCTAAAACTGTAAATCCACTCCCAAATAACCTAACAGTTAAATTAAAAAAAAATACTCAAATTTACGTCCTAGGAATTAAACCAAAAAAGACGGCACCCTCTATAATTTCACGTATACCACCTAAGTCGGCAAATCTACCCCTAATCACTCAGCAATCAAGGTATAAAAAATTCGAAATATTAACCCCCACCACTTAAT
This sequence comes from Cerceris ruficornis, assembly GCA_963989415.1. Taxonomy (NCBI): domain Eukaryota; kingdom Metazoa; phylum Arthropoda; class Insecta; order Hymenoptera; family Crabronidae; genus Cerceris; species Cerceris ruficornis. The sequence continues at coordinate 5,996,216 of OZ022530.1, read as the reverse complement.
TAACCCCTTGCCCTACAATAATGAGTGACACTCGTGATGAGGTAAATGGGATACGAAATTTTCAAGTTTTACAAAACCTATCAAATTGAAAATATAAATTAGCCGCGAAGCAATAATATTATTCCTATAACATTAATATTACGTTAAATTATTCGATATATCAAGAATGATTGATCAATTTTTATTTTAGCAATTAAATTCTGAATTAATGCGCAGACAGTTACAAAACAAATTGTAGGGCAAGGGGTTAAATCACCAAACAAAATGACCAGAAAAATAATAAACCCTCAACCTCGAAAAATCCAAACGCATTAACCCCTTGCCTTACGATTTCTATTTTGACAGCGTGCGTAATACCCCAGAATTAATTCCAGAAATAAAAATTTCTCTCTGATCTTTAACATTTGACACAATTGACTGCAATATTAATATTATAGAAATAATTTTACCGTCTCGTGATCGACTGATATTTTCAATTTAATAGTTATTGGAAAACTTCAAAATTTCGTATTCCATTTATCTCTTCACGTGTGTCACACGTTATTGTAAGCTAAAGGGTTAATTCAATGAACCAAATACACCCTCTACAACCCATCCATCGCTTCGCCGACCAGACTTCCACCCATGGCGAACGTTAAATCTACAAAATCGCAAGAACACCTCCCAAAGCGAACCCCATAAATCAGCATCTCGAGCCTCGCTCATCCACTCGATTCGTCCGGGCATTATGCATGCTCGCAGGTTGCCTGGCAGTTAATGGAGTTGTAATTCATACGGAATGACATGTGACTCAGAACGGCGAAACGTGTCGCCACGCGATACCGGGTAACCCCGGGTGTCATCAATGGGGCCCATGGACGGCGTCAACGGGGATGCAAGTGGGACGAGGGTGAGCGCAAGGGGGTTCATGGGACGGTGGACCAACACTCGGAAAATGAGCGGCACTCGTTGCTCGTATGGGGTCACCATGACCAGATCCAATTGAAAGAAGTGTACCGATGTCGATTGGCTTGATTATTTAGCTGCTGGTGGCGGACATGAGGGGTTGTCTGGTAGTTTTATGGGTGTTGCGGGGGTGCATTGGTGTTCTTGATCTTTTGGTGGATAAGATCAAGGAAGGAGAGGGTGTTTTGGTAGTGTGGATTAATATGGGGATGATGTTTTGAAGTAATTATTTGAGGAGGGAAATTTGGAGGTGTTGGAAGGTCGATGGGTGTAAGTGAAGGAAGGGTAGTTTATTTTGTGGCGAAAGAGGAGCGGTGGAATTTTTGTTTTTGTTTTTATTTCTTAGGTTGCAGATGCTGTGGTTGGTTTGATTAAGAATTACTGTTTTAGGTGGCTTCTGAATTAGCGAGGCTGTGATATATTAACACTAGAACTACCAAACCAGTCAAAATGACTGGTACACAATTTTTTCCGAAAACTCTTCAAACATATAGGAGAGTCATGGAATAGATATTCTCCGTCCATCTCATAAAACATAAATGACAGAATCGATCATCGTTTCCACCCCTTAATTCTCCTTGTTTCAAAGCACTTATTTAATGTATTTAAAAATAATATATTTAATGCCGGTAGTTCTAGTGTTAATAATAAAATTAAGTTACTTAATTAATCATCTTTTTCGCTTCTTGATTCATTGTTTTCCAAACCACTTATTCGCCATATTTAACACTGAAACTGCCAAGGCGGTTAAAATGACCGGACTTCAATTTGTTTGCAAATATTAGACAAATTGATGAGGAAGTCAAACAATAAATATTCCACGCCTATCTTAAAAAATCTAAATTACTTAACCCCTTGCCGTACCATTTCTTTTGTGAATGAATGCGCAATAACTCCGAATTAATTGCTGAAATAACAATCTACCCCTGATTTCTGATATAGCGTATGACTTCACGCAATATTAAATAGCATAGAATTAATTTTATTTTATCCTGACTCACTGATATTTTGAATTTAATAAATTTTCAAACCCTTCAAAATTGACTATTCCATTTATCGCGTCACGAGTATCACTCGTCATTGTACGGCAAGGGGTTAAACAGTTAATTGAGGAATTTATTTGAAAATCTCTCACAGGATGCGGAATTAAAATGAAGCAGCGGCGTGTATACACGTCGAACGCAAGGCAAATGCTCCTATTATAAATTTCACGGTAAAAGAAAAATAAAAGGTCGAAAGATTATATTTGTATTCGACAAGAAATTTACAATTTACTTTTAAAAAGGTTAACGTAGTACAGCTCTGATTCCTCTTTTTCCAAAGTGCTTAATTAGTACACGTAAACAAAATATGCAGACATAAATCCAATAGTATTAGTGTTAACTCTTTGAGGCACGTGAATTCAGAAAATAAAATGACCCATGTTGCACAGACAATTTTGTTTTGATTGAATAAAGTTGGTTTATATTTATTATCAAAGTAATATAATAATATACATTTCAGAGGTGGGACAAAAATGTCCTACCGTGCATCTTCATACATCAAAGAGGTGGAACGCTTTTAATCCCGCCGTGCCTCAAAGAGTTAAACGACAATGTCGGTCAAATTTTCTAACAGCGATGCGGAATTTGAACTCTGACCCACTGATAAGGCGTCCAAGCTTTCCCCTCATAACCCAGACCCCCTAGAATTTTTGATATGGCAGATTAACATACATTTGAGCAACAACGTGCGAACTCTTCATTATAATTGTTTCTTCAACTATACGATTCTTCTTCATTCTCAAAACTTCCGTCAAAAGTCTTTCCACTCCGTTCCTGCGACCTCCACGGAACTCGTGCTTCACCTAAGAAAAGAATTCGCCATTGGATCGAGCAATTTGTAGGAAACATTGTGCGATTCCCTCGGTATCTTCACGAATTTCTTTTCCCGGCGGGACGTGTCCGCGAAGAACAAGAACCTCGATTCAGAAGGGTGAGATCAGGAAACAGGAACACACCGGGGGTTCCTGAAAAAGGACAGCGACGTGGCAAGTGTCGGAGGGCGGTGGAAAAACAGATTGATCAAAGCGGAGACAAGGGGCGAGCGAGAGAAAGAAACCAGGGGTGAGGGGGTGAAAGAAATAGAAAGGCAGAGCGAGAGACGCAGGGGGTGAGAAAAAGAGGGGGACCATCTGAGGGAGATAGATAGACAGATAGATGTTAGATAGATAGAGATAGAGAAGCAAAGAGAATGAGGAGAAAGAGAAAGATGAGTCGATAGATAAATAAATATATAGACAAATAGACAGACAGACAGATAGACAGACAGATGTTAGATAGATAGAGACAGAGAAGCAAAGAGAATGACAAGAGATAGAAAAAAGAGAAAGACAGGTCGACAGATAAATAAATATATAGACAAATACACAGGCAGACAGTTAGATGTTAGACAGATCGACATAGAGGAGCAAAGTGAATGTGGAGAAAGAGAAAGATTAGTCGATAGATAAATAAATATATAGATAAATAGACAGGCAGATAGCTAGACAGATAGATGTTAGATAGATAGAGATAGAGAAGCAAAGAGAATGAGAAGAAAGAGAAAGAGAAGTCGATAGATAAATAAATAGAAAGATAGATGACTGATAGACTGAGACAGAGAGGTAAATGCAGAAAGAAAGAGAAGTCAAATTAGGTCGATAAATAAACAGATAGATTAATAGGCAGACAGACAGATGATAGATAGATAGAGATAGAGAAGCAAAGAGAATGAGAAGAAAGATAGGTCCATAGATAAATAAATAGAAAGATAGATGACTGATAGATTGAGACAGAGAGTTAAATACAGAAAGAAAGAGAAGTAAAATTAGGTCGATAAACAAACAGATAGATTAATAGACAGACAAGTAGATGTTAGATAGATAGAGATAGAGAAACAAAGAGAATGAGAAGAAAGATAAGTCCATAGTTAAATAAATAGAAAGATGAGAGAAAGAGGGAATCCCCAAGAGGAAGTGAGCCTGCCAGAAAGAGAACGTGTCTCAGAGAAAAAAAGAGAGGGGGAGAGTTTGCCCAAGAGAGAAAGTGTGCCTGAGGGTGAGTATACCTCACGAAGAAAGAAATAGCGAGAGTGGAGAACGCCTAGGAGAAGAAATGAAAAAGAGGTCGGAAAAAGAAGCAGCAGGAGATATGGAAAAAGAAAGGAACATACGGAGGAAAAAGGAGCAACTGGCACGGCTCGAAATGGAAGAAGGGACGAGCGGAAGAGGAGGAATGGGGTGGCTGCTGCCAGGGGATGAAATGGGGAAAACATTCGAGAGCTGGCTCGGCTCTGGTGGGCCGAGGGTGGCTGATACACAAGGGGCCCATGCTCGGAGTGTGCCCTGGTAATTGCGTGCTCTATGTAGATCCACTTACGGTGATTAAAAACTGTCCTGCTGGGTATCATCCCACGAAGAACGACGTCGGAAGCTGCAAACATCCAGGAACCCGCTGCAAAGCAATCCCGTGTAATGCGACAACTTCTTTAAACTTGACTGCACGGAATTATGGTCGGTGGAGGACGGAATTTCGGGGTGATTATCAATGATTGTGAGGAGAATGAAATATATATATAATGAAATTTAGGAGGTGAGAAGCCTCTTGCAAGTCTTTGAGAAGGAGTTTTAGCGCTTTCTTGCTTCCGGTGTGGGTGATTTCAGTGGAAAGATTCTTAAATAATGACATTTGTGGAGTTTATGTATTTTTTAAAGGTAGAAATCATTTAATGGTGCTTTGATTGTTAGATGAATGCAATTTAGGGGGTGAAGAGACTCTAGCGACTCTTTGAGTAGGAGTTTTAGCAGTATTTCACTTCCGGTGTGTATGATTTCTGTGGAAAGATTCTTAAATAATGCCATTTGTGGAGTTTATGTATTTTTTAAAGGTAGAAATCATTTAATGGTGCTTTGATTGTTAGAAAAATGAAATTTAGGGGGTGAAGAGACTCTAGCGACTCTTTGAGTAGGAGTTTTAGCAGTATTTCACTTCCGGTGTGTATGATTTCTGTGGAAAAATTTTGAAATAATGCCATTTGTGGAATTTATGTTATTTTTTAAGGTAGAAATTATTCTATGGTGCTTTGATTGTTGGGAGAATGAAATTTAGTGGGTGAAGAGACTCTTGCGACTTTTTGAGTAAGAGTTTTAGCAGTATTTCACTTTCGGTGTGTAAGATTTCTGTGGAAAGATTCTGAAATAATGCTATTTGTGGAATTTATGTATTTTTTTAAGGTAGAAATTATTCAATGGTGCTCTGATTGTTAGAAGAATGAAATTTAGAGGGTGAAGAGACCCTTGCGACTCTTTGAGTAGGAGTTTTAGCAGTATTTCACTTCCGGTGTGTATGATTTCTGTGAAAAAATTTTGAAATAATGCCATTTGTGGAATTTATGAATTTTTTTTAAGGTAGAAATTATTCAATGGTGCTCTGATTGTTAGAAGAATGAAATTTAGGGGGTGAAGAGACTCTAGTGACTCTTTGAGAAGGAGTTTCAATGGTCTTTCATTTCCGGCATTGGTGATTTCTGTGGAAAGATTCTGAAATGATGCTAGTTGTAGAATTAATGTATTTTTAAGATAGAAATTGTTGTTATGGTTTTATAAGGATTTAGTTATGTTAAAGTATTAAGAGAAAAAGTTTTATTTAGAGCTAAATGGAAGATTAAAGTAGGATTACGGACGCGTGTAAAAGAAAATATTACATAGTCTTAAAACAAAGAAATAGAAAGAGAATTTAGTTTAATAAAGCTCACGGAAAATTCTGTTAATCTGCATTTTATATTTACAAACATTTGCAGCAATATACATCATACTTGGCCTATACAAAATTACATAAACCTTTAAAATGTTTCTTTCAACAATCCTATACACCTTTGTATTACCAGACACTATTGTACAAACATTTAAATATTTCTTTTCACTGATATTCAATCTCCATAATTGATAACATTCTATATATAAAACAATTAATCTAATGCCATAATAATAAGAATGCCATAAACATTTAAATTTTGTTTTTCACTCATCTACACCCCCATACGATCATAAACGTCATTATTCACCCACACAGAAGGCCAAATATTTTGCTTTTCATTCATTTACAGCCCCTGACAACCATACATCCCATTAATCACCCATACAGAATTCCATTAAATCGTAATCATTACTATTTCCTTATATTCACGAGCTCTCTGTATTATAGAATTATGCAGAGAAAATTATCTGCATCGCCATAAACGCAATCTTGAGAATTGCAAGCACAGTGTCATTGTCATTCGAATCTACTAATGGCTAATTAAGGGACGCAAGTGGCAATACATTAAATGTACCTTAATCGAATGAAACTTTATGGCTATCGTCACGGCTGCCATGGAATCGCGTCCTTCGATTAACGAGATAAGTTTTAGGGTGAAAACGCATGGCTGTAGCATCGATATCTTAATTAAGAGATGCATCGGTCAGTCAGTACCACTTCGAATGACGAATAAATCGCTTAGACAGGTCTCATTAACTGCATATCCACTTTCGCGTCTGACCATAATTGCGACGAGTTCCTATTCCACTTCGAATTGTTCGTCAAACGTTGCATTCTATGTATTTAATTTGCTATAACAACAAAAGATTATCACTAAAATTTCAATTCCAATTACATTGTTTAAAATATTTCTGATTCGAAGGAAATTTTGTTACTTGTACAAAATAGCAGAAAATTCATGAGAGCAATAAAAATAAAGTGTTAAGTCTAATTTTGGGATTTAAATATAAATATTTCTAATTTTAAGGAATTCCTTGAGTTGAACAAATGATAAAATATTTTCAATTCTTGACATCCTCAGTTAATTCGAGCAAAATACTCTTTTATAGGAATTCTGTTCGCCATCGTCTATTTTAGAATTGCTTTAAGCAAACTCGACTCACAAAATATTTTCTATTCTTCGACCATAAACGTTTAATTAACATGAAGGTGAAATTAAATTGGCGAAGCAAAAGAAATTCGACTTATGTTATTTTATAGAAATTATGGCATCATAATAACATTCCATGCAAGACTGCTTTCCTTTGTTCGGACTCCATAGAATCGCCGCAGGGGGTGAAAGCAAATCCTTGGTTAACCAGTGCAGAAGAAAATCACGAACAGTCAGAATCATGGGGTTAATCAACCGAATAAATACGTACCAATCTTCCTACCACCGTAGAATTCCAAATATTCAGCCGTATAAAGTTTCATTCCAATTCCAAAGTTCAAAATTATTATATAATAATAATTATATATGTCGTTATATAATTATTATATATCGAAAACCTTGAAGAAAAATATTTGCAAAACACAATTAGTACGATATCTAGATAATTAAACTAGTAAAAATTCAAATATTTATTCCAAATAGAAGACCATTCAACGCTATATCTACCAAAATGATTAAAATAACTTGTTCTCAATTTTTTGTAAATGTTCTCGAAATTTCTAACGCTCTTTCCTTTTCAATTTTCTACCATTTATGGGTGAATTTTTACTCCACCTTCATTTATTTTCTTCCAAAGTATTTATTTGACATTTTATAATCTATTAGATAAATACTCAGTAAATCTAGTGTTAAATAAAATACTCGCCGACAATTAATTTTCTATAGTCCCCAGATTAATCGTCCATAAAAATATATTTTATTTCCTAGCATTGAAAGCCAGCGCAATTTTATTAATATTTCAACAAAAACCCTTAAATATTTGATCGCAGCACAGATGCAGAATACGAATCAGCCAGTGCATCCCTCGGCAAATAGGAAAATTGCATCGGCAATATTTTATCCACCATCGACTCGAATCTCGCGCGAAATAACTGCCCTGATTTCTTAATGAATTTACTTGAATATTTCAACGGGAAGACAGTTCAAACGAAATGATTTGAATCTGTGTCTCCATAAAGCACCGGCTGATGCATGAAATAATCAGTGATAGATATTTCGATGTCTATTTTATTAATATTCCATGAACACGGGAGAACCTATTATTTCATACGGTTAATTAAAATTTCATCGACATTTAATAATACCGCGAATGAACTTCCGTTTTAACGTGGAACGCGTATGCCGAGCTATTTTCCGATATTGCAGAAACATAATGGGAGATGGTAATAATGAAATATATTTAACTGTTAATTTTTTCGAAATATTAGAATCTGAAATTATGGAGAAGCATGAAGAAGGAATACGATTCTAAAATTATGAAGTCTGGGTTAGGTAAAAATATTTCTGATGTTAGAATTTTTATTTACGGGTTTTTTTAAATGTATGAGATGTCGGTGGAAATAGTTTTATGAATTTATATATAGCTTTGTAGAATTTTAAGATTTGAGCTTGAATACTTTTAAGTGATTTTGGTGTCCAGATAATTGGATATTTCAATTGTTTGGATATTTTCTTATGCTAATTGCAAGGATTTTATTGTATTTGAGTTGCCAGTGTTTACTTATTTTAGAAAACTTGATTTTTGACTGCGCTATTTTGACGTTTTTTACACCAAATTAACTTTTGGAGTATTCTTCCATTCTAGATATTTCAATATTTTGCTATTCGAGTGTTTCAAGTACTTTTAATTCCAAATATTTGCTCATCTTGCTGTTTCCATTATTTTGAATATTGCAATTTGAATTATCCGAATATTGTAGTATTTACACTTGGAAATTTGTTTTCCCAATCTGAATATTTTAATATTGTTCTGTTCGCATTAATGAAATATTTCCATATTTACACCCAAAATCTACTTTTCTATTCAGTAATCGAAAAGAACAAATGTTCTGTTAATGTTCTCTTAATTTATTAGAATCTAATTCTCTCAAATTTTGAAAATTTATAGAAAACAATTATACACTCCTCTAATTTTATTATTACATCACTAATTTCTCTAATTCTTCAATTCTCACCCACTTAATATGTTCCCTTACAGCTGCAAATTCTCTTTCCAAAATAATCATAAAATTCCAAAAGACTCATCTAAAAAGACAATGCTTCCACAGAAACCATTCAATTCTCACATCAAATAATTTCCCCCTTCCCTCAACAACCACGTCTTCCAAAATGAAAATTCCGTTCACCCAAAAACTTCCCAAAATCTCGCGAAAAATCCCCAAAGAAGAACACCTCACCCCGAAGAATCCACCCTCGAAAAACAACCCCATTCTCGCAACCCGGCCAATTTGTCACCACACATAATTTCCATGGTCGCAAAAGTAAACGAATACACGGATGAGCGAAAGGACAAAGAAAGAGAGAGAGTAGAATTTCGGTAGGAAACGGGGCGTAGATCGAGGAGCGCTCCGCGAAGAATGCAGAAGCAGCGTAGCGTATAAAGCGAGGATTAAATATTTATCCAAAACGAGTCGGACATCTGTCGTTGTGCCTCGTTGCATTTTATTTAGGCGGCTCTGTATTTATTTAACATTAACGCCGGCACGTAGCCACCCTAATTCACGCCACCGTCGACATCGTCCCGGTCGTCCTCGACGCCGTCGTCGTCGTCGTCGTCCGTTCGGCAAACAACGGCACACATGGCCACGGTCTCTTCGGGGTTTGGTCCGTGGCCAAATACGAATTATTAGTGTTGTCACTGGCACGTACAGCAACGTTTCCATGTGTGCTGCAGCCACCTACGGTGGACGATGATGTAATTTTATTATGACGTTACGTATGGAACGATTTGTTAACTTTTTCCATGGGCTTCGACGAAATTCGGATTAAACGTTGAAATCTCTCGCCCTCGTCGACGTATTATTTCTTGCGCGCGGTGGATTCGTTGTGAAGATTCATTTTTTTTTGGAGGGAAAATTGAGAGGAGATTTTGAGGGTGCGATTATTTTGGAGAGATTTTTTGGAGGAGAGTAGATTTTTTTATGGGTTTTATCGTGTTGGGGGACATTGAAGTTCAATTTTTAGGGGTGTAGGTTTGAAAGGAATTTTCGACTATGTTTGTGGATGGATAAAACTGCATTGAGAAATTGTATACTTTTTTGGAATTTCTTTTTTTGTGGAGGGACAATTGAGAGGAGGTTTTGAGGGTGTGATTATTTCGGAGAGATTTTTTGAGGAGGAGGGTAGGGTTTTTTTAGAGGTTTTATCGTGTTGGGGGACATTGAAGTTCAATTTTTAGGGGTGTAGGTTTGAAAGGAATTTTCGACTATGTTTGTGGATAGATAAAATTGCATTGAGAAATTGTATTCTTTTTTGAATTTCTTTTTTTGTGGAGGGAGAATCGAGAGGAGGTTTTGAGGGTGTGATTATTTCGGAAAGATTTTTTGAGGAGGAGGGTAGGGTTTTTTTAGAGGTTTTATCGTGTTGGGGGACATTGAAGTTCATTTTTTAAGGGTGTAAGTTTGAAAGGATTTTTTTACTGAGTATGTGGATGGATAAAATTACATTGAGAATTTTTATTGGTTGAGATTTTGTAAAGTTGGAGGGAAAATTGAAATTGAATTCTGCAAAGTGCCATTGTTTTGCGGAGTATTTGGAGGTTTAATTTATTTGGGGTGAAGGAAACAGGGTTTTTTGTGTTTTTGTTAAGATTTTACTTGTACTGGGCAAATTGAAGATCAGTTTTTGGAAAGTGTAGCTATTGAGGCAGTTGTGAATTTCGCAAAGATTTTGGATTGTATTGCAATTTAAACGTGTAATAATGACATGTAATTGCAATAATGATCAAATTGTATGTTTGTACTATATTAAAGGAAAATAGGAATTAAATTCCGAGCAGTGCAATTTTGAAATAATTTTTGGCTGTATTGTCGACAAATAAAAGTGTATCGAAAAATTTTGCAAACATGGAAAAGTTCAAATCAAATTCTAGAATGTCCAATTATTCGGATAATTTTGGTGGAATAATTTAGCTAAATTTGCGGATAGAATGAAGTTTCATTTAGTGTTTTTACCTTTTGCGAGGATCAGAAGGAAATTAGAATGAAACGCTGGAAAATTTCACGTCAGAAACGCAATTACCGAGGTAGCTTTAAGAAAATTTTTTAATACAATATATTTTCGAGATCTTGAAATTAGAGAGGCTCCTTTCTGCTTTCAGACTGAACTTTATTTATCAGTTTCTCCGTGAGGCAAGAAAACACGCAATGAATCTCATTTGTCAGCATAGGAAAAGCTAATTCCATTAGCTCGCTATCGACTTTAAAACAACGCTCCTTGAGCCAATTTATCCGCTGAATCGCCTTCGATTTTGCAAAAGTTAAAACTTCAATTTCCTCTGGTAATTTTATTTCAAAGGGGATCTAACATCTACCATAACTTCTCGGCTCCATAATCTCTGTTTTTTCGAGCTTCCACATAGAGCAAAACAAAATTAAAAATACCACCTGACAAGGTGTTTTTCTTAATTACCAATTTGAAACTTCTGTCTTAAGTCTCAAAGCACTTGATCGAATCCTAACTTTTTAAGTTTAGAATAAATTTCTGTAATAATAACGATTAACACCATTAAATGACAAAATTTATTTGATCACTGAATAATAAATAATCGAATTCAGAAGTCAACCTAATTAATTTCAAGGCTACTCCACCTTATTCAACTTTATACTTCGTTAGAGGAAAGCTACGTGCGATTACAAATTCTACAATGTTTATTTCTATTTATATTTCAAAGGGAATTTTGCAAAAGATAAATTTTATCACGATTCTCCACTTTACGTTTTATGGAGTCAATCCATTTGGCAAGTGAGTGGCGAAATTCTTAATTCGCATAAAAAAAACTAATGTAATCTAAAATCCTCTAACTTTAACCACCCCCACTCTTTAACCCTTAACCCTTTGCAGTCCTATGTCGAGCTATACTCGACATAGCTTTACACTTCATCTAATTTTCTAACAATTTAATATCGACTTTCCAAATTCATGATGATTTTGCAATATCATCTAAACATCCCTCAGTACCTACAGCTATTGTTATCATTAAAAAAATGAATAACCAGGGATGGAAAATGTTGTGAAATTAATTTCATTTAGCTCACTGCAAAATTGACAAAATAATTCGGACAGCAAAGGGTTAACGATCATGTGTGACCTCTGACGTGACAACAATACTTTGACAAGATTAATCAAATCTAAACTCGCTATCTGTGGAATGTGTGGACCATTGTTTTATCAATTGAACATTACCAACGGAGTGATTAACATGTTCAATGATATAACAGTGCCTTTTTTAATCAAATTCTAATATTTTGGCCCCAAAAATGAACAAAGAAACTGTTATCAGGTTAGATAGTGATAGTGGAACTGAATTCTCTGAAGACAATGCTGAAAGTGTTTTTAATTCTATTAGGTTGGTAGGAAATTAATGTCGGTTTTCATACTTTATCTTTAAATACACATATTGAGAATGGGAATAACATTCTTTAGTCAAAATAAGCTCCATTACAATTTACACATTTTTCCCAACGAGAAACAAGTTTTTTAATAATTTTTTTTTCTAAAATGATATAAGAAGACAAACAGATTAAAATGAACGGCTATCTCGACATTAAGCGGCAAAGTTTGAAAACTCGAAAACCGACATTAATTTCTTACCAACCTAATAGTAATGAGAATAGCAGTGACTTCTTAATACATTCTACGAAAAGAAAAATTGTTATACCTATAAAATAGTGAAGTGAAGAAGAAAATGATGTTGAAGGAGAAAATGTTAATTCACCCGATTGAAATCAACAGTGATGATGACGAATTATTTGAAACTCATAAATTTGTAATAATTTGTAAATAATTTCCAATTAAAATGTTGTTCTTACAATATTAACAATTTCTCGCATTGCTACTCATAACAATTACAACCTAGTGAGAATCTTGTAAACAAAGCTAGCATCCGATAAGGGTTAATTACATTTACCATCAAAAACAAATTCTTACCCCTTTACTCCGATTCCATCACTCTCAAAAAACACCTTCGACCATCCTCACAAGGAACATCTCGCCCCCGAGAAAATCCTCGTAATAATCATCATCAAAAATTCCCTACAATTCCCACCGAACCCTTTATCCTCTCCTTCCAGCAGCTACTTTGAAATCGGCTATTTTCCACGAATTTCTCCAGCAGCAGCGTGTTCAGCAGCGGTAGCAGGAGCAGCTGATAAAAATCCAATAGCAGTGTTTGCCGTCCGGAAAGGGCAATCACGTTCATCATGGTGTCCTGCGCCCCTGACTCTCTCGAATCCACCCCCTTTCCCCCTCTCTCACCCCGTGGCTGCCAGTCAGTCCTACGGACGGTTGAACGTAGCCGCCCCTGGAAAATCCAGGGGTGGGATTCCACGTGCACAGAACACACGCCGAGGAACGGGCAAGGGTGCAGACGAGGAGGGATGGGGTGAAATTGCACGAAGAGGGGCAACGGGTTTGCTACGCTGGTCAGATAAACGGTAGAGCAAATAAATCCGCTACTTTAACATGCAGGTCACCGTCGCTTTCCGTTTATTTTATTCGTTAAATATTTCATTTGGCCAACTAGAGCCAATTACGAGCGCTCGCCTCCCGTCCTTTCGCCCTGACGAGCGTAGGGACCGCGACGTTTAAATGCTCAACCCCACCTGCGTGTACCTGTGTTCAAAACTGTCGGCTGATTCCTTTCAGGATGGGTGGTGGTGTGTGGGTGGAAGATTTTTTAAGGGTTTGCGAGCATTTGCGAAGGCGGGTGGTGGGGGATGAGGTGTTGGAGAGGTCGCACAGTGGTCCAGAAGTTAGATTTGGCTGTTCAGGCAACTCGCACGGTTTTTCATCTCTTGGAAATCTTCGTTAAAAGCGCAAAACACTTCCAATTTAATTAAAAATTAGTGTTCTTGTAATCGTAACTCAGCACTGTGGGTCGGGTTGCTTGGGGGTGGAGGTGAGGAGGTGGAGAGGGTTGAAGATGAGTTACTTGAGAATTGTGATTGATGGAGTGTCCGAAGATAATCTGTATAAGTGGGAAAATGATTTTTGGAGGTTGTATAAGTAGGTAGATGTGGATATTTATTCTTGTTGAGATATTTAACACTAGAACTACCAAACCAGTCAAAATGACTGGTACAGAATTTTTTCCAAAAATTCTCCAAGTTTATAGAAGAGTCTTAGAATAAATATTCTGCGTCAATCTTAAAAAACATAAATCATCGAATCGATTATCTTTTCCGCGTCTTGGTCCCTCCTTTTTCAAAGTACTTATTTAATATTTTGAAATATGATAAATTTAACGCCGGTTGTTCTAGTGTTAAACAACAGTCTGTTGTTTCAACGCGCTTGCAGGGCTCGCAGATTTTCAAGCGTTCCAGAGATTTCGTACGTTTTGTATGTCCGATTGTTTTGTAGTCTTTCGGAAGTTCGACATTCATTTATTTCGATAAGCATTTGTCACAACAGTTAAATCAAAAGTACTATTCAGAGATTGTAAGTTGCTACTAAATAACATTTACTTTTCGTCGCTGATCGCTGAGTCAATCACATCTACAAGTTTATCGCGCGATGGAAGTCGCCAAGGTGAAGCATGTAAACAGAATGAGACCCGCGCGATAGAAAGCGACGGCTCAAACGCATTGGCGTAGCGATTGACTTTTACCTTCCGTCGCTACTGACAGAGTCAATCACATCTACAATTTCACCGCGCGACAAAAATCTCTATGCTGAACTCGTCAGTTCCTTAGAATTATCTACACAGAATGAGACAGCGCGATAAAGAGCAATGGCTCCAACGCATTGGCGTAGCGATTGACTTTTACCTTTCGTCGCTTCTAACAGAGTCAATCACATCTACAATTTTACCGCGCGACAAAATCGCCAAACTGAACTCGTCATTTCGATAAAATTATCTACACAAAATGAGACAGTGCGATAAAGAGCGACGGCTCACACGCATTGGCGTAGCGATTGACTTTTACCTTTCGTCGCTTCTAACAGAGTCAATCACTTCTACAATTTTATCGTGCGACAAAATCGCCAAGCTGAACTCGTCAATTCGATACAATTATCTACACAAAGTGAGATAGTGCGCTAAAGAGCGACGGCTCAAACGCATTGGCGCAGCGATTAACTTTTACCTTCCGTCGCTACTGACAGAGTCAATCACATCTACAATTTCACCGCGCGACAAAAATCTCTATGCTGAACTCGTCAGTTCGTTAGAATTATCTCCACAGAATGAGACAGTGCGATAAAGAGCGACGGCGAAAACGCATTGGCGTAGTGATTGACTTTTACCTTTCGTCCCTTTTAACAGAGTCAAACACATCTACAATTTTATCTCGCGACAAAATCGCCAAGCTGAACTCGTCATTTCCATACAATTATCTCCACAGAATGAGACAGTGCGATAAAGAGCGACGGCTCAAACGCAGTGGCGTAGTGTTCGGTTCAGGATAATAGTGATTGCTACTTATTAGCAGGTCAAAAATATGCTTTAAGTTTATTAACCGTTTGCACTCCGTTGTCGCCGCAGCGGCGACATTGTAGTAGAAGCTGATAACTCCGTTGTTAGGTAACTCCGGTGTATTATTATATTTTTTCATATTGTAAAACATAATGTTAAAATGTATACGCTTCTTTCTGAATGACAAAGCAAGATTTTCAATTTTCAACAGATGTCCACTCGCACGTGTAAACATTCCTGGAGTAGCTGTTGACTGATAGTAAAAATTACTCGGAGTGCAAAGGGTTAAATTTAACAAAGAAGAATAATATATCTAAGAAAACAATCACATACTTGAAAACTTGCGCACCAATAGTTAAATTTCCACCATCCTTTCATGTACCTCCACCGACACGAAATTTTTACGCCTATGCAATCTGTTCGAACTCAAACCCACAACGTTGAAGCCAGTCGTTCAATTTTGTACAGATTCGCCAATTAACCCCTTGCCCTACGCTTTGCTTTGTAACTGCCTCCGCAATAATTCAGAATTTAATAGTTAAAATAAAAATTGATTAGTGATTCTTCATATATCGTACAATTTAACGCAATATTAATATTACAGGAATAATATTATCGCGTCGCGTTTCATTAATATTTTCAATTTGATAGGTTTTGCAAAACTTGAAAATTTCCACCCCGTTTTCCTCATCACGAGTGTCACTCGTTACTGCAGGGCAAGGGGTTAATCAGCTCTGTAAAACCCAAAACACCCTATTTAACCCCCAAAAAAATCTGATTCCAGGTATGGTTTCAAAACCGCCGCGCAAAATTCCGGAAGCAGGAGCGTCTGGCCCAGCAGAAGTCCACATCCCAGAGCGGCATCGGCGTGGACAACGGCGCCTCGAGTCCAATCGCCGGAAGTGTGAAAGCGGAAGGTCGTTCACCACGAAGTCCTGCAACGCCGCCGGGTGGCTCGAACAGCGTTCTCTCATCAAACGAAGTGAAACCAATCGCAAATCCGAATCTGGTGAGCGTTAAACACACAGGAGAGACATCAGTGGAGGGCAGCTCGCCGAATGCTCGAGGAAGCAGTGGCGGAGGTGCATGGGGTTCCTGTAGCCCTAGGCCCTTCTCCGCTGCACTTCCGCCCTATCTGCTCGATCCTTTGCCACTGAAGACCGCGAATCTTTACTAATCGTCCCGAAGAAACCGCTCCATCCCCCGGCAGAATTGTGTAAATATAGAGTTATCTTGTGACTTGAAAGGGAATGCTGTTCAGAGGTTATGTCGTTTCAGAGGGGATTCCCTTGGGTCTGTTTTTCTAGGGTAATTCCGGTTCGTTATGTTGTTTAATTAGCGAGCTCCGTTGCGGTTTATTTTCGATAGGTATCATGGACATTTATGTTTTCGAGTCTTGTAGTAAGTGTTCATCGATGGCTTTGAGACGTTGGCGGACTGTGAAGGTGAAATGGTGATGATCCGACGGACTTTGAGTGTTGAAACTTGTGACTGATATGAGTTGTGAAGGGTGAAATGTGAGTTTGATTACACTTCGATGACTGTAGGGTTGTCACGTGAGATGAATAACAGTTCGATGACCGTAGAGTCGTCAGGTGAGATGAACATTGACTGTTTTAATGGAAATTGTATTTGTAAGAAGTGGAAGGAATGGTTTTTTCTTTGATTTCGTAAGGATAACGTTAACCGTCCTGTAATCCTCATTGCCGATAATGATTGTCTTTTGCTGGGCTGACTTTTTCATGAAATACGGCGAGGAACAACTAGGATAGAGATTTTATGGGGGGAAGAAGATGCGAGGGAAGCTTGCGGGAATTTTGGATTTTGGAGGACCATTGGGGGATTGTATGGTGATCTGACAAATTGGAAAATATGATTGATTATTACGGGATTCAAGTTTTATGGACAAAATTAATCCTCTGTGGGACCCTGTGACCTTGAAGTAATAGATAAGTATGAGTTTTTTTTAATTTTTGGTTATTTTTGGTTCTGCGAACTGTTATAATTTAATTTTGTTATTTAAAATTGTATTTTTAACATTTTTCGATGTGCTGCTGACCATCTAATCTTCAAAGAAATAAGAAATTCAGGTTGAGCGAATAAAATCTAAGCAAGAATTTGCTTCACTCCATGAATATTCTATGGAGTGACATGCTTTGGATATTTTGTACATTTTTTTATGTTGTATGCACTCACTACATCTTTGATATTTTGAAGTTTTTGTAAAATCCGCGGTCTAGTTGTTATTTACGTTAGTCCTCAAACAAGGATTTTTTTTAATTCGAAGAAGAATATTTAACGTTATACATTTCTTTTAATTATAACAATTAGGCAATTGTTTGCACTTTTGAAAGTAAAAAATCGAAAAATTCTCACGGCAAGCATATAGTTTTTAAAAGTTCAGTTTACAGAAATTTCTCGTCATTGATATCTTTCGAATTTGCTTCAAATGGATTAAATAATTTTTTTTTATTTATTTCTGATCCTTCTTTCTATTTCCTACAGTTAGAAAAAAGGCTAAAATGGAAAACACCATTTTAAAGTCAAGGTTTCGTTCCACCCTAAAAGATCTACGAAAAAAACCAAAATATTCTCATGATAGACCAAAAATCCCCCAAAAACTCTTCAAAATCGTCATCTTCATCCCATCGAAAGATTTTAGTGGAATCGACAAGAAAGAAACTCAACAAAATACACCGCAAGCCCCCCAATCGAACCACGACTAACTAGCGCCCTATTTTTTACTAAAAACCTCCCACCACTCAAATTCCACTAAAATCTCCATAAAAAAAGCATTGCCAAATAATTTCCATCATTCCCAACATCGAAGTCGAGGACAATGAGGAAACAAAGAATCAGAAAACGATCCATAAAAGTCAATGGACTCTGAACAGCGTCGTATCTTCATGGACGTTTGTTAAGATTAAACACCATAGAGAGGTGGTATCGATATTATCGATGTGGCCAGCACTTGTACAGTTTGTTGCTATAAATACATATATATATATAAAATTAATGTTTTACACCATACAGATACACTCCACCATTCCATGGGGAGAAAGATTACTTTCGCTACCATCCGTCGCTCGAAGGTGGCGCAAAGGTGCGCCGATTTTCAATCAGCTAGTAGCTCCACCATAATTATCATTGGCAATTTCAATATACCGCAGAATTATACATTAGCCTGTAAGGTTTTATTAAGTCCGATTCGTGTAAAAAGTATGTTAGTGTCCGTGTCTGTCCACGATGCATCTGAAAAATGGTTTCCCGGCGATAGAAGGTCCAACATGGAGGAGGATGAAAAGGGTTTAGAACAGAAAGTTGAACGTGAAAGAGGAGGAAAAGGGTTTAGAGAAGAAAGTGCAACCGTTCCTCGACGTCGAAGGAAAAGTCATCGGTACGTTCGAACGAATGGGAACCGTCCGGTGTGTTCTCCAACGTGACAATTATTTTTCTAATACTATCATCGACAATGATCTAGCTACTGTTTGCTAAATCAACGATGACCTCTCCTTCGACAATGTCCTCGTAACGACAATGGAATGTCGAGTGCCGCCTAAAACGTTGTCGACGTGTTTTTACTTTAAAGAGGTTACTCCAGTTTCAGTTTCTTTTTTTTTTCGAAATATACATTTATTGAAAATAATAATTCTTGTACCTGTTTCTTGTCTTAGTCGTCGATTACATCGTTGCTCCTGATCGTGGTCCAGGTGTGTATACATGTACGATCGTGTTGTGCGTATGTGTACGTGTGTATGGTTTTTTTTTTCTCTTTTAATCGTTGTACTATACGTCGTTCGGATATACGCATTTGTTTTCCTGCGATTTGTTGGCGCGTTATTGTCGCACACGATTTTGACGTTCGACGATTCTTTTCTGCGAGCGAATTTTCCCTCCTTTTTTTATTTTCGACACAGTCCTCTCGGGGAATTCGTAGGAAATTTACGTTCGTATGATGACAAAAGAGCTTCTGAGTTCGGTATTCCTGACAATAAAACGACGTGTTTAATTTGAACAGGATGTCAGTGTCATAAACGATCGTTAAACTTCGTAGAATCCTCGAGTTTTATCAGAGACACGTTCAAATTTCCCCCCAAAAAACTGCACTTCTCCCACTCCCGATCGACAGCCGAACTCGTTCAGCTGGAAAAGAACATCGAACATCCCCCTCGTGAGCCAATGCCCATGGTGTTTCAACCACAGGCTGAAATTTCGGAATACAAAAGTAATAAAAGCATCATCGTACAGTAACGTTCAATAATAGCACCTGAAAGTACCCTCCTGACTCTTCAGATATTCCTCAGACCTCATCGATCATCTTCAACACCCCTCACATTCTTCCTCACCCTTCCATCCACCTTATTACAATGTAATTATCTAACAATTATAAGTCACAACTTAAAAACATACCCTAAAACGGTCCAAAGCGCCAGGAGGCGGAGCCTTCAGCGAGTAGTGCGCGCCATTAATGAACGCAACAGTACGCTCGGTATTCGTATTGAGTGTTCTAGTCGTTCGTCCGCTATTCACGGGGTCTCATCGTAATCCCCATGAACGAGCGATAAAAAGAAACTGTCTTCGATCGAATTAGCGTGTATTCGTTGATAAAAAGCAAAGTGAATTATTTCTTTGTTCTTTCTTTTTCTCGGAGCAGCGTAATTCTTCGTCACTTGTCGGAGTTAGTCGAGGAGTCAGGCGCCTATGGGTGTACGTCTAAACGATGCAGGACAACGCGCACGAACGTCACGTCTCGTGCGCATCGGCCGCGAGTGTTTGCCCGTACAACCTCTCGTTATAATTAGATTTATATTTATATAAATAATAAGACTGTTTCGCGGTATCTCGTAGCGGTTGCATTCGAGGGACGACGATTAATCATTAGGCCATCGTTAGGGTGCCCGCGCCCATTCCGAAGCCCACGCCCTTGGGCCCGAAATTTCTACTGTAACAGCCGCGGCAGTAGATGTCGCCGTCGGGCCCGTCGTTGAGGTTCGTCGAATCTAACGAACGATGGCAGGCGGCGCAGCTGAAGCAACGCTTGTGCCAGAGACGGTTCTTCGAAATCATCTGCTCGGCGGCGTAGACCGGATATCCGCAGCGCGCGCAACCGTGGCCGTCGTTTCGCTTCTGGCCAACCTGGGGCTTCGAATCGATGCTGAAATGGAGATTTTCGATTGTTAACTGAATTAGAAAAGATGCAAGCATGGAAGAGGGAAATGTTTAGAGGAGATTTCTGAAGGGGGCTATGGAGTCTGATGTTGAAGACTGGGACCCTAATTGGACCCATGGCGGACCCCAATTAGCCGCGGTTCAAATGTTTGTTATCTTTGGGAAATTTTTGCTAAATGTCTTTCCCAAAACTGATTTACATCATGAACACGAAAAGATTTAGTAACCTGAGCTAATTAGTGGTGCCGACTTGAATTTCTTATTATCTGTGGGAGAATTTTGCTAAATGTCAGTCCCAAAACTGATTTAACTCGCGAATCTAAAAAGAGTTCCTTACTCGGACCTAACTCCGGCTAATTATTGCTGCCGACTTGAAATTCTTATTCTCTGAGACAATTTTGCTAAATGTCAGTCCCAAAACTGATTTACATCATCAACACGAAAAGATTTAGTAACCTGAGCTACTTAATGGTGCCGACTTGAATTTCTTATTATCTGTGGGAGAATTTTGCTAAATGTCAGTCCCAAAACTGATTTAACTCGCGAATCTAAAAAGAGTTCCTTACTCGGACCTAACTCCGGCTAATTATTGCTGCCGACTTGAAATTCTTATTCTCTGAGACAATTTTGCTAAATGTCAGTCCCAAAACTGATTTAACTCGCGAATCTAAAAAGAGTTCCTTACTCGGACCTAACTCAGGCTAATTATTGCTCTCGACTTGAGATTCTTATTCTCTGAGACAATTTTGCTAAATGTCAGTCCCAAAACTGATTTAGATCACGAATCTAAAAACATTTCCTACCTCCGACCTAACCCGGACTAATTAATGATTCCGACTTGAAATTCCTATTACCTTCGGGAGAATTTTGCAAATGTCATTCCAAAAATTAATTTACCTCACGAATCTAAAAAGATTTTCCAACTCCGACCTAACCAGGGCTATATTAGTGATTCCGACTTGAAATTCTTATTATCTCTGAGAGAGTTTTGCTAAATGTCATTCCCAAAACTGATTTAGCTCGCGAATCTAAAAACATTTCCTAACTCCGACCTAACTCAGGCTAATTAATAATTCCGACTTGAAATTCTTATTACCTTCGGGAGAATTTTGCTAAATGTCATTCCAAAAATTAATTTAACTCGCGAATCTAAAAAGATTTCCTATCTCCGACCTAATCCGGGCTAATTAGTGGTACCGACTTCAAAGCCTCATTACTTCTCCATAGTTTATGACTTCCCATGTAAATCGAAGACCAGAAAACTTAGAAACTCGGATAAACTGATGATAATAATAAGGGCACTTACTACGAGGGAGCGTGATCTCCATTCGTTGAAACAAGAGTCGGGGTGTGGCCAAATCCGAATCCTTTGGGTCCGAACAGTTTACTGTAGCAAGACCGGCAGTGAATTTCCTTATCAGGTCCGTCGCAAGCGAGCATGGAGTCCAATGGTCGATGACATTCGGCGCAGTTGAAGCATTTCTTGTGCCACATGGTGCCTTTGGCGAGTTGTTGTTCAGCGGCGAACACCATGCCACCGCAACGAGGACAACCTTGTCCTGCTGGCGCCTTGATGGAAGTCGTGTCAGGATTGTAAAATGGCCGAGTGGCTGAAATTTCTTCCTCCCTGAAATAAATCTTTTCTTAAATATCCTCTTTCACTTGTTGAACAAGGAACATTTGGTACAAAAGTATTAAGAACACCATACGAATTTGGTTCAATGTTATACGAAGTGTTATTTTTGATTCATAGGGCAAATGTGAAGTTTGATTTTAAGGTCAATTCGAAATGAAATGGCGGGTAAATTAAAATTGAGGAAACTTTTTGAAGCAGGCCGTCTATAGAATTATCCATCTGTTAGAAATTCTAAGAAACAGAAGCGTCTTCACGCATCCGTAGCGACACTATTGCAGAAATACCCCGGTAATTTGAAAACGTCCCGGGAGATGGAGTTAGATATTTATGCTCTCTAACTTCCAAGACGAGCTGCATTTTTTATACACTTGACAGACACGTTGGGCATGCACTGTCGTGAAAAATGAATCTCCCTTTTCCAACCCGAAACTATGTCGTACAGTTTTCTTTTCGAATGACGAAATTCTCGAAATCTGAACCGTGCGGTTTGAATTCGACGTGTCAGGCTACGGAGAAAAGGCGGAAAAAGTAAGAGTAGAAAAGGAGTAACGAGGTTAAGAATAGTCAAGATTAAAGTAGAATAGGAATGATGCAAGAGTAGAAGAAAGACAGTAGTTACGAGAGTAGTAAAAATAGTATTTACGAGAGTAATAAAAATAGTAGTTACAAAAGCAGCAATAAAATAAATGACTAAAGATAGAAAGAGAGTAATAGAAACAAGAGTAGAAGAATAGTTCTAACAATAATGAAAGAAAACTAGATAAAGTAATAAGAGAAGTGCATCAGTAACAGGAACAACGGAAATAAGAATGGGATAAGAGTAGTAAATACAAGAGCAGAACAATGACAGTAGGAATGAGAGTAGAACTGTAGTAATAACAGCAAGAGTAGGGCAAGAATAGTTCCGACAATAATGAAAGAAAATTAGATAAAGTAATAAGAGAAGAGCATTAGTAACAGGAACAACGAAAATAAGAATGGAAAAGAAATAGTAAATACAAGAGCAGAAAAATGACGCTAGTAATAAGAGTAGCAAAAACGAGAATAGAACTGCAGTAGTAAAAGCAACAGTACTAAAAGAATAGTTCTAACAATAATGAAAGAAAATTAGATAAAGTAATAAGAGAAGAGCATTAGTAATAGGAACAACGGAAATAAGAATGGAAAAGGAGTAGTAAATACAAGAGCAGAACAATGACAACAGTAATAAGAGTAGAACTGTAGTAATAACAGCAAGAATAGGGGAAGAATAGTTCCGACAATAATGAAAGAAAATTAGATAAAGTAATAAGAGAAGAGCATTAGTAACAGAACAACGGAAATAAGAATGGAAAAGGAGTAGTAAATACAAAAGCAGAAAAATGACAGTAGTAATAAGAGTAGAACTGTAGTAGTAAAAGCAAGAATAGAAGAAGAATAGTTGTAATAACAGTGGCACAAGAGTATTAAAAACAAGAATAGGAGAAATAAAAACAAAATAAGAGTAATGAAAAATGTCTATAGTTCATCTATAATGGTATAGATGAACTATAGACTAACAGAAACAAGAGTAGATTCAGAGCAACAGAAACAGAATAAGTTCTACTCACGTTAGGCCATCGGTCTGAAGGAATCCCGATCCGCACGCGAATCCATATCCATGCGGTCCCCATTTCTTCCCATAGCAGGTCTTACAGTAGACGTCTCTGTCGGGCCCGTCGCAGGCGATGATAGAGTCCAGGGTTTTCGTGCAATCGTGACACTTGTAGCACTTCCTGTGCCATTCGCGACCCTTTGCCAGCACCTGCTCGGCGGCAAAGACGACGCCGCCGCAACGTGGACATCCCTTGCCAGGGGGGGCCTTGATTATCGCGGTGTCGATCACGGTAGTGCGAGGTGCAGCGTCGCTGCGTTTTTTAAAAGTGCAGTTTCGTTATGACGTTGCAAGATTCAAGGCGAAAATTTGATATGGAATATGGGCGGGGGAAATCGATCTGATTTTAGCGACGCTCTGGGAACTTTGGAGAACGTTGAGACCAGTTTTGGAGAACGTGGAGAACAGTTTTTGATAAAGAGCTTATGGTGAATTTAATGCACACTTTTTATAAATTATTGTACTGTGTTTAAAAGATGCTGTTGCATGAGACTGTGCTAAGTCTGTGGGTGATACATCGATAGAATTTAATTTATTGATGATTTAATTTTGACGATATGCTAAAATGAAATTAGGACGTTCAGGATAGATTTTTTTGTTTCAGTAATGACAACGAATTTTTATTTTGTCTGTGATAGATACGTAAAATATAGTAGTAAAAAATTAAGAGTAACATAATGATAATTAAAAAATTGTTAAAGTTTCTACAAATCGAGTGTGCTACGTGTCGTCATTTAAGATAATTCTAACAAAATTTTTGCCATAACTGTCTTGGGGTTGAATTCACCCCTCAAAGTTTGCTGAATTTGCAAATGCTCTAAAAGCATTAAACCATAAACAAAGTTTGCATTCAAAAATTGCAGAATATTTAATTTAAACCAAAGGTTCGTTAAAATCAGAATTTTTTTATCGAAAATCCCCTCTTACGAGTCGCACAAATGACAAAAAGGAGAGAAGCACAAAGTTTCATTGGACGTTATTTTTTGTCTCTGCGGATCGCTTTTCACAATTTTATTTAATCGAATTTGTAGAATTATTTTTAGTTAATCATCAATCTTTCCACTCTTCCGTTTCAAATCCCTGATTACAAGGCTCAACGAACACTGACAAGACTTTTCTGCATCAGCCAGTGATACAAATTCATTAAAACATTTATCACAAACTCAATTAACTCATTCAGAGATCAAACCTTTATATTTTCACGAAAAATCATACTAAAAATTTTGCAAAAAGCTCTCCAAATTAATCAAATTATAATGTAATAACACAATCAAATTACGAACTACCTAATCAATCCTCTCCAATCTTCATTCGTGCGACCCGATTGTTTAAATATTTTAAACTCCAAAACTGAATTCCATGCGAGACAAAATCGATACTAAAATGATAATCAAAAATAGGGACAACTTTTTTTAACATTAAAATCTCCTGTTATTCTCCTCTGCCGAAACAATTCACGAGTGCAGTTGATCATCCAAAATCAAGCTCCCATCTGGTGAGTACAACTACCCCCATGATCCCCGCTGGATCATCCCTTCTTATTTCTTCCTCTCTTTACAGATCGTTGCATAATCAACTCTCGCAAGTTATTTCGAGAGACTTCGAGGAGAAAGAGTGCATGCAGGGTGGCAAGAGTTTGAAAAGAATTATTCACAGTGGATACTACTTGTGAAATTTCTAAGGGGAAAAAACACGTGCGGATCATTCGATGGCAGAATTATCGAGTACACTGTGCCCTGAATTAATTTCGACTGACATTGGACTTGTAATTGAGAGGATAATTGCTGGGATAAAATCGGTACTCGACAATCCACTCGAAGTCGGCGGCAAAAGGTAAGTAATAGCGCAAAGCGTTAAGGCGTCGTTCTATGTGTGCCATGTATAGCGCAGAGATCGAAAGTTGTCAACCAATTAGGTTAACTGCTTCAGTCACGTGTATGTTTTAATCTATCGTCATTGGTTGAGGAAATCACGTGTAGAGACATCTCGTGCGATAAAGTCACCGCGAAGAAGGTTCGAAACAAAGATAAACGATGACTGAAACGCATTGGCGTAGACATCTGCTCGAGATGATAAATTTTACCGGTGTAAATTTAAAATGTTTTGGTTTGAGAGTATTAACTTTAAGGGAAAATAGTAATATCTTTAAAAAAAATAATAGTAGACATAAAAGGGTTATATAAAAATGTTAATTTGTACTTTGATTTTATCAAAACCAAACACAAATTCGTATGCCCTGTTTCCTTGCCCCTCTGCCCTTCATTTTTTAAACTTTCGGTAACTTACTATCTCTGCGCTATACACGCATGTGTGTATAATGACATGCAAAGATTCATTCGTTCGCTCGATTATTTGTAATTCAAGTTCATTGCAACGTCTGCTGAAAATGGCCTTGCTGACTGTGAAGAGACTGAAAATTACCTTTTTTTACGGTCTCAATAATTCAGAAAACTACAAATTCTTAGTATAGTATCTAACCTATCATCTCAAAAATTGCAAAAAAGGTATTTGTGATACTATTGTGATACTGGTTACGAAATAACGATAATAACTTTCTAAAATAAATGCAGGCGACTGTCAACTTAATACAAAACAGTCTTTACTCAAATACAAAAAATTACATAGTTCCATTCCATTAACACTAGAAGTACCAAACCAGTCAAAATGATTGGTACACAATTTTTTCCAAAAATTCTCCTAGATTGTAGGAGAGTCACAGAATAGATATTCCACGTCCATCTCATAAAATATAAATTACCAAATCGATCATCTTTTCCACCTTTGTATTCCCCTTTTTTCAAAGTAATTATTTAATATATTTAAATATAACTAGTGTTAAACCAGTGATTTGACCGCTTCTGGTACGGTTAAAGTTAACAACTAAAAAAACTCTAACTTCTCCATATCAGACCAAACACGTAATCTCAAAAATCCCCAAAAAATTTATAGTTCTACGACTTTCCTCGGACAATCTCCCTTCCCAACAAGTTTCAACCATCCAAATTTCTCTTCACAGTCCAATAACCCTCGTGAAACGTCCAAATAAACTCAATCTCCCTCGAGCCCATCGTCAAACATTCGATCAGCCATCCGCATACACACAGACCCACGCATGGTGACTAAACTGTAACAGTATAACTAAGGGGGGCGCGTACCCCTCGTCCTCAATATCGCACTGCAGCCCGATCCACATAACCCCAGCGTGGCCAATACCTCGCGGACCGAATTTCTTCGGATAGCAAGCTGTTAAGCAGACAAGCGCATCATATATAGTGAGAGTGTAGAAGCCGAGGCGGGATATCTCTGGTGTGTTCCCGTCTCAGTCTCGGCTCTGAAAACCCACCCATTGGCGTAGCAGTCGCTTTGTAGGGCGCCACCACCCTGGCCGTAGCCATAACCCTTCGGTCCGAATTTCTTTCCGTAGCATACTGCGGAGAAGATCGGTTAAAGGTATCTCGTCGTTTGACGATTCGACTTTCTTCACTTCTCGAAGGCGCAACGTGAACCGTCGAGCACTGTAATGTCGTTCTGGATAGTTACTTTTCTTTCGTTACGTTGGTACAATGTTCAGCGGCGCCATCTTCTCGCGAGAGATGGCAGTTCACGTACGACATTTAGTGTTCAAAGGATCGTCGACGTCCTTCTCTCTATAATCGTGCAGTTTTCTCACCTTTGCAATAGATGTCCTTGTCAGGACCTTCGCAGCAGTTGACGGAGTCTAATCTCCTGGAGCAGTTGGCACATTTAAAGCATTCCTTGTGCCATTGCTACACGAGACACAAAGGATCATGAGTTAGTCACTGAAAGTTCTCGGGGAGGGTCAACGCACATAGTTATTCCCAGCTTTTCGGTGGTGTTTTGGTTAACCATTAACCGGAGATGACGAGTTACTATTAATTACTGTTACAGTAGTTACTAGTAACTGTTATAATGTTCTAGATATATAATATTGACCTCCATTCGTCCCTAGGATTTTTTCCAACCAAATTGAAATTTTAACTTGATTCAGATAGAGGCAAATTAAATACTGTGAATATATATATTATTCTCAATAGGATTGTTAATTAAAAAACATAAAACAAACTTGTGTTTCTGATAGAAAATATCCTATGTGGCGGAAAATACACTAGGGACTTTAGTGTGACTCTCTTTAACTTATGAAGGTTAAAGAATTCTTTATAAGTGCCGGTTGTCAGTTAAATTTTCTGTTTGAAAATAATAATGGCCAATTTATACTCATGTCGAGCCATTTAAAAACTTGCAAAAAAACTTTCGCGCAATAATATTTAGCAATTTAAGTTCTTTTCGACTATAACTGAAACTCATTTGTTTGAAACTGGACTTATACCACTTAAAAAATGGACTGTTTGAAAAGAGCGCGGAAATATGATCATTTATTTCTTATTGTCTCTATATCTTTGTATCTATAGATCGTTTTTCCATTTCCTTCTGAGCAAATTGGGAAATATTAGCTGCAAAATATCACGACAAAACTGGAAGTACTAGATTCTCCAGGGCATCGGTGCACTTCCGGTAAACGAACTCCCCGGTTAATGGTTTAAACTATTTCTTTTACACTTTACGGACAAACTTGCGAACAAAGTTCCCGCTAAATGCCTTCGAGTGCGGTCTGTAATTCTAACTTCCATTCTGTGCAACTTGCAATTCTCCTTCAGCTCCTGCATTCTCGTGACAACTCAAATCGCAAATAATTCAAAAATAGAAAAAAGAGAATGGCAAAAACCGTATAACAAAAACTCGACATTTATAACGAACCAGATAATAAAATAAAAAAAAACACACACCGAATAAAGTAACACATCCCAAAAACTACCCGAATTTCCACGGCTGGGTACGAAAACTAGGAAAGGGTGACATTAATGACCATATACGAAACACTTTGCGCCTTTGGTGTGCTTGCAAAAAATGTCCTCGTTAAAGAGATACTTCAAAACTGCACCGTGACATTAAAAAAAAACAGAGGACACAAGTGGTAAATGGAGGAAAAAAAACAACGAATTGGATGTACAATTTTCGCAATGCACGGTTCCTGGAAATGAACTGGGGTAGGAGATTTTTAAAGGTCACAGAAAACTCAGAGGTGAAAATAACGTAGATCTTTTGGGAAAGAAAGATACCTCGACAATATATTTCGCGATCAGGACCATCGCAATGAAGCGTCGAGTCCAGTGACCGGTGACAGATTTTGCACTTGAAGCATGCTCTATGGTAACCCTAATCAATCACAAGAAGCAGGAATAACCATGGCGTGACCGAATTTTCAAATATCTCGCAAACGAAATACAGTCGGATGGCTCTTGGTGCCGCGGCTTATTTTAATTGCACTTGCTGCATTTAGCCAGCGTTGCTTGAACGCTTGCTAAATTTCGTTCCTTGAACTTGAAATTCAATTATTTTGTTGGGGTCGATGATTTGTTGATACGCAAAAAATATATGTTTTGCTAATTGAGTTGGGGTGGCTCCAATTGGCAATAGTGAACCTGAATTGCTTTTAGGTGGGGGTAGAATAATAGGTGTGACAATAATTAGTAGTTAAAATGATTACATCTTTGCTTAGAATGTTTGTTCGAAAATTTAGAATTAAATTTTCGTTTTTTGTTGATGAAATAATGGGTGTTTCAATAATTACTAGCTAAATTAATTACAATTTTGTTTAGAAAGTTTGTTCGACTTATAGAATTATATTTTCTTGTGGACAGTATAATAGGTGTTTCAATAATTACTAGCTAAATTAATTATAATTTTGTTTAGCAAATTGATTTGGTAAATTTTAGGAATTATACTTTTTTTGTCGGTATAATATTAGGTGTTGCTATAATTACTAGTTCAATTAATTATATTTTTGCTTGGTGGATTTGGTCAACAATTTTATAATTGTAATTTTATTTTTTCGGTGTTGTACTTTCACTTGGAAATAGTTATAATGAAACTTATAAAGATTGCAAATGGACTTCCGTTTTAAGAGCCCGAGATTATTTAACAGCGATCGTTTATTATGAATCTAATAGCATTAACGTGTTCCTTTTACGAAGTTATACAATTTTATTATAACGAAAATTCACCGTGTGTGATTTCATTACGAAGGAATTATTTGCGTTATTTAAAGACACTCTGCATGTAGTATATTTTCAGATGTACGACATAAAAATTCTATGTGATTTTCTATTATATTATGCCGCGAATCTTCTTTCAGGACGGATGTAAAATTGAATTTCAAACGGGAATTAACTTAATCGCGTTATACCGTTTTGGTACCAGAAACGCGCTTAAGTCAGCAAGTGGAATTCGTCAGACAATGTTCAGACAGTAGAGTAATCCTGGATTGCTCTCTTTTTTCTTTTTATTGGTTAACTTTAATTGCCACTGCCATTTTTCCTTGAACCTACAGTTTTAAATAGATTCTTAACACTGGAACTTCCAAAAATACGGTACGGTTAGTGTTAAGTAACACAATTGCGCGCAGAGTCATCCAGTAGAATAGTCCAACCACCATGAAGTCCTAGAGTTATCCAGTAGAACAGCTCAACCACTGTGGACTCATAGCCATCCAGTAGAATATTCCAACCACCATAAAGTCCCAGAGACATCCAGTGGAACAGCCCAACCACTACAGCCTCATCGTCATAAAGTAGAATAGTCCAACCACCATGAAATCCTAGGGTTATCCAGTAGAAAAGTCCAACCACTATGGACTTATAGCCGTCCAGTAGAATATTCCAACCACCATAAAGTTCCAGAGGCATTCAGTGGATCAGCCCAACCACCATGAAGTCCTAGAGTTATCCAGTAGAACAGCTCAACCACTATGGACTCATAGCCGTCCAGTAGAATATTCCAAACACCGTAAAGTTCCAGAGGCATCCAGTTGGACAGCCAAACCATTATAGCCTCATCGACATCAAGTAGAATAGCCCAACCACCATGAAGTCTTACAATTAGAGTTATCCAGTAGAACAGCTCAACCACTATGGACTCATAGCCGTCCAGTAGAATATTCCAACCACTACTCCGCCACTCTTCAATTAATCACTTGATTCCTTCAACACCAATGACGCCACCGTGCATTCCCAACCGAATTTTCATGTCCACGATGAAATGCGTGTTATTAATAATAAACTTTCTCCTCTGGCTCGACTCAAGGGTATGAAAATAAATCGTAAAACACGCAACACGTTTCTCCACTTGGCATTGCTCTCGCGTAACTTAAACTGGTCGGAAGAGAACAAATTAACGATTCGATCGTAGACCTATTGCTATACCGGATCATGTACATCCGATTGCATCGATAATACGAGAGATTGGCAATGTTCGTCGAAGAAGAAATTAGCCTCCATCGGGTCGCAGCACGAATGCTCGTTCCAAGTTATTTTCCAACATCAGGCTTAGATAAAACGGTCAGTTGGTGCTCTGCCAAGCAGCGGGAAGACGGGAAAAGTTTTTGGGCCGGCACCAACGGCAACAAGCTGCGATGCGGACGACTCATCGTCCTCCGATTTCTCTCCTACTCTTATACACCTCTTTTTTTCCCTCATTGTTATGAAATTACGCGTTTCGTCATACGGTAACGTTACGGTGGCACGTCATGGTCCATGAGGTTTGGCAGAGTGTCAGCGAACGCGGCGGTCAATTTTAGTCACGAATAATGTGAAACGCCGTGCGAAGTTGCGAGCGTGTTTTGTAACGAATTTATGCGTGTTTTCAAAAATTCATCTCTTTTTTAGTTTAGAATGTGATATTTTATTATTTTTTTAAATCTGGTTTATTAATAGTGACGATCATTTATTTTAAGATGAGAGTTACAGTATCGGGGAAAGAGCCTAAAGAGTCTAACTTTTTTGACGTGTTTTCAAAAATGCTATTTGTCAATAGGGTTAATTATTTTTATTTCAATAACCATAAGACCAACTGTTAATTCTGAGAATACCTTACTCCCCCATTTTAATTTCGTTCGACGATAGCATTTTGAAATTGAGAGTAAAATTGATGTTCTATATTTTGAAATTCACGTTTTAAAATACAAGAGGCATTCCAAAAAACGATGATTGAATAACAGAACAATGAGTTTAAAGAGTCTGTTACTTATTTGGACCAATCTTCAAAAATTTAGTTTGTCAATACGTTTCATTATTTGTTTCAAAATTCAGAAGCACGATTTTCCCAAAAAAGGCTTATGTTGTACCAGTTTTCAACTGTTAATTCTCAAAATCCCGTACTCTTCAATTTTTAATTTTGTTTGACGATAGGAATTTGAAATTAAAATTCTACATTTTGGATTTGCTGTTTTAAAATCCAAGGGGCATTCCAAGAAACGATGATTGAATAACAGAACAATGAGTCTAAAGAGTCTGTTTCTTATTTCGACCAATCTTCAAAAATTTAGTTTATCAATACGTTTCATTATTTATTTCAAAATTTAGAAGCCCTAATTTTCCAAAAAAGGCTCATGTCGTACCAGTTTTCAACTGTTAATTCTCATAATCCCGAACTCTCCTATTTTTAATTTCGTTTGACGATAGGAATTTGAAATTAAAATTCTATATTTTGAATTTGCTGTTTTAAAATCCAGGGGGCATTCCAAGAAACGATGATAGAATAACAGAACACTGAGCCTAAAGAGTCTGTTACTTATTCGGACCGATCTTCAAAAATTTAGTTTGTCAATACGTTTCATTATTTATTTCAAAATTTCGAAGCCCGAATTTGCCCAAAAAGGCTTATGTTGTACCAGTTTTCAACTGTTAATTCTCAAAATCTGTTAATTTTAATTTCGTTCGACGACAGGATTTTAAAATTAAGATTCTACATTTTGGATTTGCTGTTTTAAAATCCAAGGGGCATTCCAAGAAACGATGACAGAATAACAGAATAATGAGTCGCGGCACCAAGGTGGTTGCGAGAGCCGATGGTAATCGTTTTATGGGGTTAAAACTCACCCTTCCTCGGGCCAGCATCTGCTCCGCAGCGTAGACGTATCCTCCGCATCTTGGACAACCCTCTCCTTCCGGTGCCTTCGCAATAGCTCGTGGTTCCAAAATGGCGTTCGATCCTCGTGCGAGATCCCTAAAAATCCGTAAACTGTAAAATTCGCCTTTCCATCTCGCTTGCAAGGCTACCATACGAGCATGGGGAGAAAGCAGTGGTTCCCAACGGGGATTCCATCACCCCATGGTAGAACTTTGGAGAACGTTACTTAATTGGAGTCAATCTATTCTTTAGACTTTCCACTAAATGTATGAAATGGATGAAAGATATAAAACAAGAAGAATGGGAATTTAACGTATTAATTAACAATCTGTACATGGATTATTTTCAATTTGTACAAAGTGAACGTTAAGACACTTGGCGAGAAGGGGTGTTGGATTTGAAGGGGTTGGAAACCACTAAGGTAAAGCAGCTAAAGAACACCAACCACAAAATACAAAAGTATCGTCGAGAAGGTGAGAATCGTGGGAGACCATGAAAATTCTAATTAATCTGAAACTTGATTTTCCAAGAACGTCATTTCATTTGAAATTTCAAAATTCCATTTGGCTCCCATTCGATCTCACGTTTTCGACTGTTCGGGGTTCCAGGTAAAAAAAAAATCCCAGAAGAAATTCCTCTCACAGAATAACCACTTGTTGTTAAACGTT
The DNA here is from genome assembly GCA_963989415.1 of Cerceris ruficornis. Taxonomy (NCBI): domain Eukaryota; kingdom Metazoa; phylum Arthropoda; class Insecta; order Hymenoptera; family Crabronidae; genus Cerceris; species Cerceris ruficornis. The sequence goes on along the minus strand of OZ022530.1, from coordinate 5,962,782 downwards.
TGTTAGGCACATGTTAGTAATTTGTTAGTATCATTTTTTCCCCTTTGCAACCACGCAAGTGGCTTCCGCCGAGCCCCGAGAGGAGAGCCGAGAAGCGGAACGTGTGTATAACAATAAAATAATAATGTCTTTTCCCAAAAAATTAAGAAAAAAAAATGAAACGGATAAAGAATAAGAGTGAGATAGAGAGACAGAGTGAAAGAAACAGAGATAGAGAGAGAGAGAGAGAGAGAGAAAGAGAGTGAGGACAGAGAAGATAGAAAGAAGAAAGATAGAGGGTGGCAGAAAAGAGAAAAAGGGGAAGGAAGAAAGAGGAGGAAACAGAAGAAACAACTAAACTGTAAGATCAGCTCGAATGGGGAACCCAACGAACTTGGAACGTTCATCTCTTTACTGCCTGTGTGTTACACGCGTGTTTTACGTATTATCTCTGCTTTCTGCGTGTACTTTCTGTATGCATGTATGTGTGCATGTTTATATGTGTACGTGTAAGCGCGCGCTCCGCATGTGATGTATATAAGCACCCATAGAGTTAAATTGTTAGCGGGGTTATGAGGTTATATTCCGAAAAAAGGTACGAGAGGCCGTGCAGGTGTGCGGATCGATATAAATATAGATATGAATTGAGAAAAAAAAGAAGAAAAAGAAAATAGCTTGCTTGCTTGCTTGTTTATCACGCGGAGAGTGAGAGACAGATAGAGATGTAAAGAGAGAAAAAAATAGAGAGAGAGACAGAAAGAGAGAGAAGTAGAGAGATAGAGAGATAGACAGAGAGAGAGAGAGATATAGAGAGTGATAGAAAGAAAGAGAGAGGCGGAATTTGACTCGGTGCTCACCATTTTTCTATTTGAATATTCTCTTTATCACGGGGTGGCGCGCAGGCTCGTGCCACGTGATAAAGCGACAACATATATTGTTCAATTGGCCTCCGGTTGGCTCGCACTCGGCGGGGCTGGCGGGGGTAAGGTGTTTTTCGTGTTCTTTTCTTTTTTTTGGTTTCTTTCTTACAAAAAGGCCTAGGGTTTTGAGGAGGCTGTGGGTGACAAGGTTTTTTTGTATGTTTTTTTTTCATTCGCTGGGAGACGTTTAGAACGTTAGACGTGGAGGTGCAGCGTGCTTACAGGGCACGGGTCGTTTTATCCAGATACTCGTTCTCCATTCGTTTTATCGTTCTCTTTTGTTGACGAGGAAGAAAGAATTATTTGTATTTTACGTGTCGTTATGAATTTCGTACGTGTGTATGTTTTTGTTTCACCCGACTACACGTGTGTGTTACGTATGTACGTTGGCACAGCGTGAGTATGTAATTTAATGGTATTTGTGTATTTTTTGTGTTCTTATTTTTGGTTTTGTATTTTTCGAATTCAACTGATATGGTTCTTTTGACTGGGACCTACTTTTTTAGGTGGACTCCGAACCACCGAGGCTATGATGCAATTATCACGGAAAAAAAATCTCAGTTGTGAAAAACCCCGGAGGAGGATTTGAACTCGGGCCCTTTTAATTACGAGTCCGAGTTTTTACCTTCTCAGCTATCATAGCCACATTGTTTCATTTGTTTCTTTCCGGTTTCTTTTACGTGCGCATACACACGTACGATTTTGTGTTTTGTTTTGTTTGTTTGTTTTTTTAGCATAGATACTCAATGAAGTACAACTGATTCTTCGGTTTTTACTTTCCGTTTTTTCGTCTTTTAATGGCACTTATTACAGATGGTACAAATGATTCTATAAACTAGCGTATTATGTAGTAGTTTCGCATAAAAGAAAACGAAAGAAGAATAAAGTAAATAATACGAATCGAGCGGGCGGATAGAAAACGTCGCATGGGCTCGTCACACGGAAGACAATGAGAGACAGATAAAGAAGACAAGAATCGGGAGTTACGTGATAAGATAGTCGACTAGATTAAAACACAGTTAATTATAATTATTAACGTCGTCGTCGTCGTCGTCGTTATCATCATCATCATCATCAATCATCATCATCACCATCACCATCCGATCACCATTATCGCTGTCGGTATCGATGAACGACGAAGAGGATTAAACAGGTTTCGAGGTTAGGTTTAACAAGAGAAACGAAAAAGTAACGGAAGAAAAACTTTGAAAAATACAGATAAGGGAGGTGGGAAAGAGATAGAAAAAAGAACTGGTGAAATGCTAGCTCGCACTCGGCGAACATCAAGAGGGATGTGATTTTTCCGGATAATTGTCAAATACAAAACGAAAAAAGAGATTAGGTTGAGACGCATCGTTTATTGAGAGGGGGTACAGAGGATCGGGTGTCCGGGTGGGATGGACTTAAAACAAAAGGACGCGATTTTACACGGTCTTCGTGCTCTGTACACATATAGTACGTAGAAGATGCATGCTCTCGTTCCCTGGATTTCTTAGTAGACATCAGCTTCTTCCAAAATGGCCGTAGGTGCGTGCGTTTTATCGTACCAAGAAGAGGATCATGCTGTTGGATCTTAGGTTGCTGTTGATCGGTTCGACGGTCGATGGTCGGTCGATGGTGTTTGGTTTATGTTTACTTTTTTTTGGGGTTTTAACGGCGCAAATGGTTGTCACGAGAGAGGCGATCGCGAACGACTAGGGTAATATGTCGACAGTTGGAGAACTGAGGATGGGGATTTGAGGTTAGGAAGGGAACGAAGTCGGACGACGGCAGGTGCACTCACTCGCTACTCTTCGCTAGATGTTCGCCCTGATCCATGGAGAGACAACCAGCACCACCACCGAAGCCATAGCCCTTAGGGCCAAACTTGCGACCGTGGCAGACTTTGCAAAAGAGCTCGCCTTCGTGCTCGGTGCAGTTTGTCGAGTCGAGCAGTTTGCCACAGAGACCTGGAACAAGGCGATTTCATGCAAAGCTACCGTAACTCCCATTCGCGATTTCGAGCGTTGCGTTTTATTTGGGATTCGTTTGCACGTTCAGCGCCATGAGAATACTGTGATATTTTATTGTTGATTATTATATTATTCACTATTAACCCCGTACAATAACGAGTGACACTCGATAGAAATTTTTCAAGTTTAAGGTATTAGAGAGAAAAATGATCATTTTTTTATGAAAATCCTGAGACCACCTGCATTTGTCACAGAGCCGATATAAATTACAATATGGAATATTGTATTAAATTGTAATATAAATTACGGTGTAATGTTTATATTACATTTAGATGTTAAAGTATGAAATATGCTGGTAGCTGAAGTGACAGTTAGCGTGACAATAAGAGTAATGATTATGAGGTTCGATGAATGTCGGCCATATTTTGATGGTCGCCATTTTCTTGGTTGCCTTTTCTTCTTTGTATCGAGGCGAAACTTTTATTATTACAATCCCGTCATTGCAAGGCAGAAACTTGGAAAGTAAAATTTCTCATATTTTCAATAATATTTTATTTACTTTATGATAGTGTTCGATTATAAAATGTATCGATAAGTTCGTCAATATTATTGTTTAAAGTTTACAAGAAACTTCATCGACTTTCATGGCATTCAACGTGCTAAGGTTTGATGTTTCATCAGCAATTATTAATTTAAATAATTACTTAATGCAAAATTGTCACAAAATTGAGTGGGCAAATTTAATTGACACATCCGTGCTCATTATAAATCGTAGATATCGATTAAAGTTTTTGATTAATGATATCTTGACATTTTAGAATCAAAGCAGGTGCAGTAATTTTGATAAACTGTACTTCATGTTAACATTAATTAGTACTGGCTTACAATCTCGATTTGAGTATGTACATTTAGAACAAGTTAGGCGGTGTTAACAACAACTGCAATATTCAGAAGTTCAACATTAATATTGCAACCCCAAAATCTAAATTTACACCTTCATATTATAAGAATTCATGCTCGAGAAACTTTTCGTTCGAGCCGCAATGCGATTTTCCAATTCGCATAAAAATTTGCATAAAAATTGATTAACCCAGAATATAAAGAGCAAGTGGGATTTCTTTTTTTTTCCTACGTACTTTAAAAGTTTTACGAGCCAGAAAATTCTCGAAAGAAAAACGACCGTTAAAAGCTCCAACGTTAACGAAGTTACGTCTTTGAATTTTCGCGGGAAATAATCGAACGTTTGAAAAACTTCAACGGTCAAATATCTCACGAAGTTTCCCCATCGACGAATGTAAAAGCAATATTTTAAGAAGAAAAGTTAACGCCGATAATCCCAGTTCGTAACAAGATTAACATGAAAACTCACCTATGATAAGAATTTCCGAGTTCGTCGTCGTCGTCAACTTTGAACGACATCTCGCGTTTCTCGGATGAAAGTTTTTAAATACGCCATGAGTTTATTCTAATGTCCCAGCGAGATCGGATAATCAGTTTTCGTTTAACACAATAATTCATCAGCGTGAAATTCGAAGCCGGCAGGAGTTTTAAAAATACGATTAACGCTCTAATCAAATATTCCCGTTATCTTATTTCGGGAAATATCGGGACGCGATGACGATGAATCTTCAATGCGTATTATTTTCGGACTGATTATAAAGAGGTTAGAATTTTTGCGAAGCGCACGGAAGAGGTCGTTGCACCTAACTTTCTGGCTGGGTGGTTCCAATTGATTTCTGGCTAGCACACAAAACTAATTAAGGCCAAGATAAACCATCCGGGACTGGCATAAAACTTATTTATAGATACGTCTAAATATAAAAAGCCCGATAGAATTTTGCGTAACGTTATCTCCGGATTACCGCGTTCAACGACGAATTCACCGTAACGCAATTTCGCTCGTTTTACCGGATATTTTAAGGCGGGAATAACTTCGATGCCTTCGAAGAATTTTAATTCGTCATTTTGTAATTTTAATTCATGGTAGTCAGTAATTTATCATGATTTCGAAAACTGATTTTTAGTATCCTCTTTTGAACGTACTTTTATGCAATTAACGGTGAGGTTATATGCGCCTTAATCGAGTCTATATGATTATGAATCCTATGAAATAATGAAGGCCCTAGAAAATCTTAGGTAGTCGAAATTTATTTCCTGCAGAAACTGAAAAGACTCTTAATACTTAGTGTTTAATTTGATCAACTTTCGTCATTCGATTAACGTTCTTATTATATTTCACGGAAAAATATTCAATTTTGGAAATTTCTTGAAGATATTCAGTGGTCATATTTCTTCACTGATACTTTGCTAATTAATTTTGCAAAATATGCTCAATATTTGGTTATAAATTTTCTTTTATCATTGTGATAACTGTGTATACCGGTATTTTGAGTATTATGAAGATGATTTTCGTAAATTTTCGCACGTGAATTAATTAATTTCATTTACTTACCGCACTTGAAGCACATCTTATGCCATTTGAGTCCTCCGGCAACGCGCTCTTCTGCGGCGTAAACGGATTTGCCGCATTTCGGACATTTCGGGTGTTCGACTGGTTTGAAAGGCATTTTGTTTATACTGTAAAAAGACAAAGATTATATTAATAGAGATGTTCGAGTATAAAAAAAAGTATTTTAATTAATTTTTCGACGAAATTCATTTAAACAATCTCTCAAGATTAAAGAAAGTTCGGGTGATTAATTTTTTGTAATGTATTAAAATAGTGACTTTATTATGTCTACGTTTCCATTTTCTGAGAATTTTTATTGCAACATTAAAGTAATAATGTCATTAAAGGATATTTATTAATTAAGAATTATATATATTCTATTTGAAACAAAGCAGAATTTGTAACATAGAGGTTTAAACTTGCATCAAAAATTATTCTATCGCTAGTCAACAATTCCAAAATAATAAAATTAGCTGAAGAATATTTTGTGTAAACAAACTCAAATTGTTTATCACTATTATAAATGCAGAAAGCTTTCTATCCGCCAATATTTTACTATAAAATTCTAAAATTCATAATTAAGTATTCAGTGTCAACTTGTTCATTAAGAAGTCACTGAAAAGTAATTCAAAATTGTGTAAACGAGTTGCCAAGTATTCGAGGCTGTCATTGGAATCCTACTAATTACTTTGATTGCTTAATCATCGGTTGTGACTAAAACCCAAGGAATTCCTTCATGCCGCGGGCTCAGGCGGATCTATTTTTGCAATCAGCCCTTACATAAACGAACGCGCGAAAATTCCTCGATGCTTTAAAAACGAATATTTACATTCCGCAATCTCATATCTCAACGACGAAATTATGAACAATTTTAAAAATTTTAATTCATCGGATGCGCTTCAAATCATATCATATAATAAATAACTCAGATCAATTTTATTTCCCCTTCTTCGAATGTTACTTCAAAGATTTCTGAGTTTAACATTTCCAAAATAAAAAAGAGCAAGTAAAATGGTCAAATTAATGTTTTTTTCCTAACATTTCTATCTTCATTGGTCGCAAGGACAGTCGTTGCGGGCCGCATACGCCTCGCGAGTTTGATACGCTTGCTAAATGCTTCAGGGCTACGTCATTCTCGAAGTTCAATACACCCGGACATAAACACAACTGTTCCGCGATTTCCGAGTAAGTCTAAGCGAAAAATTTCCTGGAATTAGCGCCGAACACAGCCGACGACCGACGCCAATGTACGAATCGTGACCTAACTGGGACTTGCTATCCAGACGGCCGCGAGGAACGTAAACAATCTCACTCGACGGCGTACTGTCGGTGAATCATTCTCATTTCTGTGATCAGTGCTATTTCGAGTTGTGTGGATCTGTAGCTACTTGCAGGAAGGACAGAACTGGGGATGGAGAAGCAGAAAAAAGCAGATGATTGCCTGGGTCAACTGTTAATCGGCTTGGGTGAGTAAATTGATATAATGAATCAGCGAAAAAGTTTCGTCGTAGTTTAATACACGGGTGAAACAAACTTTTTCGTAATTTCAATGAAGTTTATTCAAGAAAATGTGTGTTATTATATTGGCATCGCGTTTTGGCACTTTTGAGGTGAAACTATGATTCCGTAGCTATAAAAAGTAGTTGCATTTTTGCGATAAAAAATAAAGATTCTTTTTCCCCGCCATGATAATTCAGACATTTTGTGGCAGCGGAGTAGATGGCGTTGTTGGCGATCGGTTTACAATGATTCTATGAATTCTGATTGTTATTTTCTTCGGATACTATGAAAGAAATAGAGTGATGGGAGTTTATTTGTTATTTTAAAAACGTGGGAATGTCAATTGTTGTAGTTTTGCTGATGTTGACTTTATAGAAGTGTCGAAGGGAGTAGAGACATATAGTACGTATGTGGACCATTAAATGAGTCACTCGGAAGACAATGCGGTTAAGTGCATTTCTAATCTTTGTCAATTTTAATGGAATAAACTTCAATTTATTAAAATTTACATAAATCAGAAAATATAAGAAAATTGACATAGCCGAATTGGCTTCTGAGCGACTCAAATAGTTATGGAGAACGAAGATTTGTAAAATAAAGGTATTCTGATGGTTTTTGGCGAAAAAATGCAGAAGAAATAAGAAAATTAATGTAAGAGTTTAGACTATAGATGGTTCACACGTGTGCCAATCACAGCAAAGAAGTTAACAAATTAATAAAGCAGAATTGTCTTCTGTAATTTTTCAGTGGTGTGTTCTTTATCGTAATAAATTTACAATACAGCATTAACAATAAAAATAGAATGTAATTTTGTTTTCTAATACTACAATTTTAGAATCCTATTGATATTCTGATTATCATAGATTCTGTTATATCTGTTACTGCGGTCTAATTAGCTTCTTTGTATTTACCCGTTTAATGAATCTTTTTCATCGTGGATATAATAAATTGTTAAAATAGATTAGCATTTTAGATAATTACATTTTAGAAATTTGTTTACGTGCAGCTACCAGTACCAAAATGGTGTCAGCGTGTTGACAATGCTGCAAGTAGCGATGAACAACAATATCTTTCGTTAACTTTAATAAAATTACAGTAAAAGTAATTTCGAGCAATAGAAACAGCATTAGCAATCCGTTAATTCGATTCTGAAACAAGATTCTGCCGTAGTTCTTAGAAACTCGTTAATTATTTTCACAAAGGAGGCTATTCTTGTCAATAACGCTTCCAATGATAATGCCTAATAATAAGAACGATTATTATGAGATTAAAGGCGACCTGCAAATTGCATTCAATCCGAATAGATATCGGAAACAAATCAAATTTCGAATTACGTGGAATTTCAAGCAACCAGCCCTACTTAAAATAATCAGTAACGTAACTATCTCATCTGCGCCCGGGTTAGTCATGGTATCTCTCCTATCGCAAAATAATTCGAACCCTTAATATCCCAGTTTTAAATTTCCATTCCTTTTAATACAATTTTGACATCTAAATTGTCAGATTTTACCTCAAACATAGAATTTGCCTTATTTAAAAATAACAACTATTTATTATTCTCCCCTTTTACCTTCGATTTCCATTATTTCCGTATTTTCAACCCTTACTCACCACAAATAGTGATAAACCGGAGGGATATGTCATTATATAGTGAAAAAACATAGTTGTGTGCCATCAGATACTAGGAAGATAGAATAATATGGCACTAGATATTAAAAAATATAGTTGCTCGCCACCAAATACCAGAGGGATAGAATAGTATGTCACTAAATAGTAAAAAACATAGTTTCACGCCAGCAGATACTAGGGAGATAGTAAGGAATGCCACTAAACATTAAAAAACATAGTTGCACGCCACCACATACTAGGGAGATAGTAAGGAATGTCACTAAATAGTAAAAGCCATAGTTATAAGCCACCGTATACTAGGGAGATAGAATAATATGTCACTAAATAGTAAAAAATATAGTTGCACGCCACCACATACTAGAAAGATAGTAGAGAATGTCACTAATCAGTAAAAAACATAGTTTCACGCCACCACATGCTAGGGAGATAGAATAGTATGTCACTAAATAGTAAAAATCATAGTCGTACGCAACCAGATAGTAGGAAGATAGTACAATATGTCACTGAATACTAAAAAGACAGTTATAAGCAACCAAATCCTAGAAACACAGTATAATACGCCGCAAAGTAACAAAATGACAGTCGTACGCCACGAAATAGTAATAATCTAAAATAGTGTGTCACCAAACAGTACAGACACCAACGAAAGGGTGAAATAGTGAAAATACACAGTAACAACAGGAACGAAGATGGTAAAAAGCGAGTGGTAACAGATGTCCCAAGTGTCGTGCAAAGTCAAATATATTTTGTGTTCCGGTATTACGAGAATTTTCGAGTTGCGTGACTTTCGGGATAGCGTGCATTAGTGTGAATAGTAGTAGCAGCGTCGAAAGAGACGCTAAAGACACCACGAGGTAGTAAGAATAAGAGAGACAGAGGATTCTATATCCGTGCAGACGCAACCCGGTCTGCGAGGCCGTATTAGGGAAGGTGCTAGATTCTCCACAACGCGGTCGCCATTACCCCTACCTACGAAACCTCTTCATCCTCGTGTCTTCTCCCTCGTGGACCCGCTTTTTACCATTTTTTCAAATTTCTGTTATCACCGAACAGCAGTTTCTTTGGTATGAATCGCCTTATTCGAGGAATTTCGTTATTACTAAAATAAAATGAGAACCCCAAGAGTCCCTAATTCCGATCTATGTATTATGTGTTTAATTTCGTATGCATAGTGAATTTGTAATAATTATGTAATCATTGGATGCAAGTTTATTTTAATTCGATTTATTCAGGGAGTTTTGTTATTAGTGAAATTAAAATTATAATGCTTTGAAGATGGAGAAATTGAATAGAACTTTATCGCACCATTAAATTCAGTTAAAATTGTTCTTACTGATTTTAGAATAATTTATCGTCAATTATTATCTTCAATCATCAATTATTATTGATTTGAAATTCAGTAGTGTCGGTAGTCAATTTAATTTATTATGTAGCTTAATTTGTTTTATTATGTGCTTAACTTGTATGCGTTGTTGATTTTTAAGTCGACTTGTTTATCGTAATTTATAAGGACTAATTGTTTAAAAATGTCTATCCAGTTACAAGTATTCAATAATTTTACAATGATTTTGAAGTGGGAATATCTTATTAAGTAATTTTATGAATCATATACTCATAACTTTTAATAAAAATATTAGAAATTGTCTTAGTCAAATGAAAAACTGATCGATTTCGTTTAAGAATGATATTCCTTCTTTTAAATTTATTGAAAATTTTGGAAGATGTTTATTTTGTTTTAAAATTTCTGAAAATGTTTACATAAATGCGTACAAGGTTTAACAAATTTTCAATGTTTCCCGGTGCAATATACTTCAAACTTATTTTAAGCATTCTTTGCAGCCGAATTGTGACTCACACATATTTCTATTACATCATAACATTCTGAGAGTTTCGTACCACCCCCGTTTATACTAAATCCGGACCATCTCGGATTTCATTACGTTTCACTGAACGCGATGGAATTCGATAGTTTTAGATTTTTTGAAAATTTCACTCTCCCGAATTTCAGTTAGTGTTTTTCTAGAATAATTCCGCCATAATTTATTTGATTCCGTACGTAAAAATTTGTTTACTTCTGTCGCAACTGAAAAGTTTCTTCTGAGCATAAAAATTATATAATAATTAAGTAATTACTATAGTAATGATTACTCTTGAATTTTATCTTTCACTTAAATACAGTTTCTGTCATCGGAAAAGAGCGAGTTCAACGAGAAAGACGGAGAAGCTGATTTTTCAAACCCTGTTTCAATTTATTTCAGTGAAGAATTATAAAAGTTTATAAATTGTTATTGTTGATGCGAAAAGCCTAATTCAACTGCAATATTATGCTAGTACTTTCCTCAAACTAGAAAACATTCGGTAGAAAGAGACACTTTGGCCTTCAACCACCACAATAACCCTGATAAAGTCCTATATACATGTCTACTTTTCCACTAAAAGTTTCTACTTCTTTAATTTCCCGTAAATCAAATGGCCGAAAGAGTAGAATCTCAAGAAATACCTCGAAAAATATTAAATCCGAAATCCACTCCCCATTTTACCTAAATGCTAAACCCAAAAACACCCATAAAACCCTCTAGGAACTTTTTCAACTCTCATGTTGCTGATGTGTGGGCCCCATAAGATACCATCAACTAGTACGAATTTCTTTTTTCATTAAATCTTATTTATATTTTCATTTTTACTACCGTAAATATGAATTTACATTTATATAGCAATATAATTAACGTTTATGTTAAACAAATAGAAATCATATTATTCATCTTTATTTATCTTTTACTGGCGAATGAGAAAGTTCTCAAAAATATGGCGGCTGTGAAGAACGTGTTAACGTTAAAATACCAACGATTAATTAAGTACATTTAAGAATTAAATAAGTTAGAAGAACAGCAATGACAGGAAAAAATCAAAAAATTTGTTGCTATAGAAATTTGAGGAATTTTTTAAAAATATTAAGGACCTGTTGTTTCAACCACCTTAATGATTGCGGGGACCTAGTCTAATTAATGTAAAAGTCAATTAGATACAGTGTTAATTTCTCCTATATGATAAGCGTATATGTTGATAATTGCAAAAGTGGTCGATCCAAAAAGTTTGAGAAATTCAACGCATCCTCCATTTTGATTTGCAGCGAAAGCAAGTTACTTATATTTCTTAAATAATTACCGGCATTTTAATTGTAACTAATGAAGGTAAAATCAACAGCTAGTTTTGCGAATGTGCCGGTAATTGTGAAAGTACTCTAACTCGAAAATTTAGAACATTAAACTCATCAATTCCTCTGATCTTCTACTACTTCTACTACTCAGCCTTCTGCTACGTTTGCTACTTCTACTATTCAGTCTTGTACTACCTTTACTACTTTTACTACTCAGTCTTCTACTACTTATACTACATAATCTTCTACTACTTCTACCAATTAGCCTTCTACTACTTCTAGTACTTCTACTACTCAGTCTTCTACTACTTACACTACATAATCTTCTACTACTTCTACTATTTAGCCTTCTACTACTTCTAGTACTTCTACTACTCAGTCTTCTACTACGTATACTACATAATCTTCTACTACTTCTACCATTTAGCCTTCTACTACTTCTACTACTCAGTCTTCTACTACTTATACTACATAATCTTCTACTACTTCTACTATTTAGCCTTCTACTACTTCTACTACTTCTACTACGTAGTCTTCTACTACTTAGCTTTCTATTACTTCTACTACTTAGGCTTTTACTAGCTGTACTACTCCGTCTTTTACTACTTCTACAAGTCTGTCTTCTACTACTTTTACCAGTCTGTCTTCTATTACTTCTACTACTCTGTCTCCTGCTACTTCTACTACTTTGCAGAAATGATAGAAAATGGTTCCCTCGTCTCAATCTACTTGTTAACCCCTTGCCCTACGACAGCGAATGGTATCAAAAATGTAACAAACGTACTTTCAACTTTCCAAAACCTTCAAGCAATAGTTCTAACTTAATACCACAAAATTCTTTTCATCCTATCAGTCTTATCCTAAACTATCCTAATACATGTATCATAGCCGAATCTACAGATCGTGAACCAGCGTTAACACTTTATCTACCGGAAGCCTATTAATAGGCTTATCCTTTGCCAACGCTCATTGACCGATAGCCTACTTATCAATCGGTTTAGAGAACATAACGTGCATTTCTTCACATTTTAACTTCAAACTTCCAGATCTTTACCGATAGCTACCAAGAATCTCGCAAGTGTTACGGTGTGTAATTACTCTAAGGCGTAAACTCGCAATCAGCGAGTCCAAGTTCAACTCCCCATCACTTCCAGGACATTTTCCCCATACAATATATATTACATCCTTAAACTAACCAAAAAAACATCATCTCTAACAATTTTTTCCCAAACTATGTACTATCATGTAGTAGGTCCCAAACCAAGTAACAATACCAATTAAACCCCAAAAGGAACACAGAAGAAAGAAAGAAAAAGAAGAATCTCGCGCGATATCCAACAGACTCAACGATAGATAAAGCGTTAAACCATCTATATCAGTCCCACAGGAAATCCTGGACAAGTGACCAATACTACTTTCATCCTCATTTTATCTCCGTACTTTTTTTAAACCCTGTCGGCACGTAATACGATCTCCTTCCGATATCCTTCAGCAATCTCACTGTCTCTTTCTCTCTCTCTCTCTCTCTTGCTGTTGCGATAAGTACTCACCACTAGGGTACGGGTAATCGAGCGAAGATCACGAGATAGAATGAAAACGGGGGACGACGAGAGTAGACGGGTCGTCGGATTATAAAACACCGTAGCACTCTACACCGCACTAATACTGGATTCGAATGGCTGTTCTCGCGTCGTGGCCGTCCTAGTCATAGCCGGGGGTTTGCACACGGCACGTGTGCATCGGAACGTCAGTGCTGTTGACGACAACGCTGCCGCGGCAGAGGGAGAGGATGTATGTACCCGCTGCCTCTCGGAGTGCTGACTTCCCTACTAGCGGGGGTGTTACACTATACGCGAAATAGTGATACGTTTAAACCAGAGACGACGTGGCAACCGAGGCGGCGGTAACCCTTTTGGTCGGAGGGCTGCTTTGGATGGATGGATAGATGGTTCGGACATTTTTGGAGGCGTGGTTGTTTATGGAAATGATGATGGTTACGGACGGTGATGGTGTGCTGTGGTGGCTATGGAGTTTAACACCTTGCTGAAGCTTCCTTAGGTGGAACAGATTTGAGTCGCTCAGAAGCCAATGCGGTTAAATGCATTTTTTTGATATTTTCTGATTTTTGTAAATAGAATACACTTCATTCTATTAAAATTTTTAAAAATGAGAAAATATCAAAAAGATGGGTTTAACCGCATTGGCTTCTGAGCGGCTCATTTATATTCACAGGCAGTGTTAACCCCTTCGGTTGGACGGGTGTTTTGGATGGATGGATGGATGAGACATTTTTGGAAGCTGGTGGTTTATGGAAACGATGGTTGCGTTTTGAAGTGTTGCAGATGGTGATGGTGTGTTGTGGTGGCTATGGAGTTTAACACCTTGCTGAACCTTCCTTAGGTGGAACAGATTTAAGTCGCTCAGAAGCCAATGACGTCAAATGCATTTTTTTGATATTTTCTGATTTTTGTAAATATTAATAAAATACACTTCATTCTATTAATATTTAAAAAAATTAGTAAATGTCAAAAAGATGGGTTTAACCGCATTGGCTTCTGAGCGGCTCATTTATATTCACAGGCAGTGTTAACCCCTTCGGTTGGACGGGTGTTTTGGATGGATGGATGGATGAGACATTTTTGGAAGCTGGTGGTTTATGGAAACGATGGTTGCGTTTTGAAGTGTTGCAGATGGTGATGATGTGCTGTGGTGGCTATGGAGTTTAACACCTTGCTGAACCTTCCTTAGGTGGAACAGATTTGAGTTGCTCAGAAGCCAATGCGGTTAAATCTATTTTTCATTCATAATTTCTGATTTTTGTAAATTTCAATAAAATAAAGCTTTTTCTATTAAAATTTACAAGAATAAGAAAATGCCAATGCGGTTAAATGCATTTTTTTGATATTTTCTGATTTTTGTAAATTTTAATAAAATACACTTCATTCTATTAATATTTAAAAGAAATTAGTAAATATCAAAAAGATGGGTTTGATGGCTTCTGAGCGGCTCATTTATATTCACAGGCAGTGTTAACCCCTTCGGTTGGACGGGTGTTTTGGATGGATGGTTGGGATGTTTTTGGAAGCGTGGTTGTTTATGGAAATGATAATGGTTGCATCTTAAGTCGTTGCGGACGGTGATAATGTGCTGAGGTGGTTATGGAGTTTAACACCTTGCTGAATCTTCTTCAGGTGGATCAGATTTGAGTCACTCAGAAGCTAATGCGGTTAAATCTATTTTTCATTGATAATTTCTGATTTTTGTAAATTTCAATAGAATGAAGCTTTTTCTATTAAAATTTACAAGAATAAGAAAATATCAAAAAGATGGGCTTAACCGCATTGGCTTCTGAGCGGCTCATTTGTATTCACAGGCAGTGTTAACCCCTTCGGTTGGACGGGTGTTTTGGATAGATGGATGGATGGCTGAGACATTTTTGGAAGCGTGGTGGTTTATGGAAATTATGGTTGCGTTTTGAAGTGTTGCAGATGGTGATGGTGTGTTGTGTTGGATATGGGGTTTAACACTATTCCTACCACGACCGGTCAAATGACCGT
Organism: Cerceris ruficornis; assembly: GCA_963989415.1. Taxonomy (NCBI): domain Eukaryota; kingdom Metazoa; phylum Arthropoda; class Insecta; order Hymenoptera; family Crabronidae; genus Cerceris; species Cerceris ruficornis. Next base: position 5,947,639 of record OZ022530.1, on the reverse strand, counting down.
TTTTAAAATTTCGATTAGAATTTCCTATATGCAACGTAATTGAATCGCCTACAAACTTCACGACTTTTCCGCAAATATACGTATAATACATTTTTCAATATTCACTTCTTTTTTTACTGTTTAGTTTCTGAGAAAAATTTATCATTTGACAAATTCACCGGTTGCGGTAGGAAAAGGTATACGTGAAGTGTCGGTAGGAATAGTGTTAACACCTTGCTGAATCTTCTTTAAATGATCAGATTTATACTCACTTTGTAAATGATCATATTGTGGGAGGATGTTTTTTGTTAATTAGCATAAAAATACTAGTGGTTGATAATGAATATTACTTCGGGTATGTTGATGACTTCGTGACAAGGTGCGCCAGAGTCAAAGGGTTAAACCGGAGACGTCGTGGCAGTCGAGATGGTGTTAATCCTTTTGGTTAGGCGGGTATTTTGAATGAATTGATGGATGATTAGGACATTTTTGGGAGCGTGGTTGCTAATGGAAATGATGATGGTTGCGTTTTGAGGTGTTGCGGATGGTGATGATATGCAGTGGTGGTTATGGATTTTAACACCTTGCTGAATCTTCTTTAGATGGTTCAGACTTATATTCACAGGCAGTGTTAACCCCTTCGGTTGCACAGGTGCTTTGGATGGATGAATGTCTGGTTGTGACACTTTGAAGCGTGGTTGTTTATGGAAATGATAATGGTTGCGTTTTGAGACGTTGAAGATGGGGATGGGTATAGAGTTCAACCCGAGGTTAATCACTTTAACGATGAGCGGCAGAGTTAGAGGGGTTAAGTTTAGATTGTTGATATTTAATACTAGATTTACGGAAGCCGTCAAATTGACGGGTTCCTACTTGTCTTATAAATATTTCTAAAATTTACAGAGACGCTGTACAGTAGATATTTCACGTATATTTTATAATACAATAATGACCTAACGAATTACCATTTTTTACCGCTTCATCCCTCTTTTTCCAAAGACCTTATTTAATATATTGCGATTTAACAGATTTCACGTCCGTAAATCTAGAATTAAATTGAAATTTAATACAGTGAAGATTGGTTGCATTAAAAGTTATTCCAAAGTGTAGAATATTGAATGCTATGATTGGTGGTTGGACTGGCCCCCTTAAAATCCACATTAGCTTTACCTAATTTCTTCTAATTCTAAGTTATCGTTTAATCTATTATAGCGTCGGCGATTCGAAAGCATCTAAAGCTGCAGGCTCTAGGCGAAATGATCATTGAACTTAAAACTAAAATACCAAAGTTACAAACATGTGAGGCATTTCTTCTTAGTATTATACTATAGCTGCTATAGTTAGCTCGCTGAAATATTTAAAGTATAAATTATTTAAAGCCAAGAACAGAAAAGCAAGTGCGTTTTATTTACAAAACATTGGCGTGTAATTCATCTTTACTTTTGAGTTGTTTTCAATAGAAAAAAATTTCTATTCCCGAATTGAAATTCATTATATCTATGTTTCCACTTCTCAAAATTATTTTTTAACATTCAACCATTAACTTCGAGTCATTTTAAATACTGACAGCCAGTCTTTAATGAAACTAATAACAGAAATAAATAAATTGCGCTATATTATTTTAATGGAGAAATTTCCCCTATAATTGTAATGGTGAAAAATCTCCGGCTTAGCCACAGGAATATATTAATTAATAAACTAAGTAAAAGGGATCGAATTTCTTAATAAAAGTAACTTGGGATGCAATCAAAATCAAACTTTTCACAAAAGGAACTTTCATTCAATATCAGTAATTCTTCATTCTAATTATCCAATAACTTCTGTACGTTTTATAATTTATATAAATTAGAATAAATTAGCAGAGGTTTTCAACGTTGAAAAACTCGGAACTAAATAAAAATTATCGAACAATTATTATGCTAAATTGCATCGAATATACTCTGCTATTTTATTCTAATTTTGATAAACATCAAAAAAAGGGCAGACTCTTTAATACGTCGAACATTACACTGTCTGTTAATAAATTAGAGGCTCCCAGGTCTTCAGAATCTCAATCCAATTGAATTCTAATAATGTACCCAGGAAATATGCTAAATCTAGGATGCGTGAAAGCTGCAGGGCAAAAAGAGAAACGGAAGAGAGGTATGCGGGAGATTCCTGAGAAATACGAAGAAGGGGTGGAACTTGAGAAGTGGCGGTTGAAATAAAATTACGGGGCGGTAAAAGGAAATTGACGAGAAAATTTCATTGCCCGTTTCGTCGTGGATTGATATGGTTATTTAAATATAAATAAATTAAGTTATTACGAAGCTAAATCTAGTTTGCAATTAACGCCTCGTTTATGTCATTTTCTCAAGTAATTTCAAGTAAAATGGTGGAACTTTGCGGATCGTGTAATTATGAAGTTAAGGGGTAGTTTTTTAATGGTAGTAATTTTTTTCAGAGCAGTGTATTAACACAAAGTTGTTTGTAATTTTAAAGAGGTAATTAGCGGGAATTGTGCATGTCACTGTGCATTAGAATTTACAGATGTTGCAGTTAAAAACAAATTAACAAAAGCCACCTGTAACATCATATAACTTCAATGCAAAATTCTGCAACTTCTAATTTTTTCACTCTGTTACAATTTAAAAGATTAAATATGAAAATTGTAATTGCAATTAATGAAACATAATAATTTCAATTTCAAAATATTATTAAATTACTTCTTTTCAACTGTGAAAATTTACTAAAAAGTTGCATCTTCCAATTTCAACCCTAACCAGAAATACTTTTCGAAAGACCATACATTCAATTCCAAAGTACACTTAAATGAAAGTTCCCTGAAATCGTTTCTTTTCAACTTCAAAAAATGACAAAAAAGTTGCATCTTCCAATTTCAATTCCATCTTAAAATAATACTCGAAAGACTACAAATTTAATTCCAAAATATCCATAAATAATTTAAAAATATTTAATTCAAGCAAGTGAAAGAATTTAAGGTAATTTAATTTTTGTTCAGTTTAGAGAAATCACGATAAAGTTACAACTTTCAATTCTAACTTTAAGTAAAAATACAACGGATGAACGGTTAAAACGGAATACCTTGAAATAAATTCTCGTCGAAATAAAAGATTCCGATTAAACAGGATTAAGTATGGCTGCGATCTGTCGATGCAGCCATGAATTACATTCTCACCTTGGTGATTTCGTAATCGTTTACACTGTACGCAAGGAGAAACGTATTTTCTCAGGGATGTAATCGCACTGAAGACACGGAGAAATAAATTTCTTGCTCATACTTTTTGGACTAATTCCCAGGGCGTAATGGCATTCGCGAACAATGGGTCATCGCAATAACATTTAGATGAACACATTCCCATTCCAAAAATTTGCCAATCTTGGTTTCAATTATTAGTTTGTGGAAAATGAGAAAATTAAAAAAAAAACGATTAATTTTTATCGAATTGATTTTAATTTAGAATATTTTTTAAAAGAGTGTTTAAATATTCCTTGTGTTTATTGTAAAATAATGTAAGAAATGGCACAGTATAATTAATACCTTATATTAATATTAAAATTTCTTACTTTTAATTTGATGAATTTCCAAAATGTATTATTACCTTGTTTATCGAATATTTTCATTGCAAGTTTATATTACTTAAATTGATCTGAAAATCATCAGAAGATAATTTGTTGGTCCAATTAAAGCCAATGGAGTGGCAAAGTTATAAATACAGAAATTCATTAAATTGTAGTTTAATTCATGCCTGATATTAACGAGCAATTTATTATGAAACTAATAACGCAATTTATTGGCAATTAAATAACAATTGGACATTTTATATCGAAGTCGAGGAAGTATAATTATCAAACTGCGATCATCATTACCTTAATCCCAATTAGAAGCTGTAACGGCAGCTCTGATTAGCTGAAAACGTTTAAAATGTTTATCCTGTAATTAAATACACTAGTTAGTGAAAGCGATAGCCAAGATGAGCTTTGTCCCCCGTACAGATTGACACATCCGGTACTTATATTCGGCTTGAATCGCGTATTTTTGGAAAATTCATTGAAAACAAAATAGAATTTTGGACCGGCTTTTTTCGTACTTCACATTTTACTGAAAAACGTGATACACAATTTCTGTAAACTGCTATAATTAGCGAGTTTTAAGGCAATACTGCCAAAACTATTTGTAATGCTTAGTAGAAAATAAATAGAATCACGGAAAGAAAATAAAAATATCTTATCGCCGTCGATTAATATTACTTATTTGTATTATATATTTGCAGAATTCAATATGCATTTTGTATATTATAATATTTAAAACATTAAGGACCGCGAGGAAATCTGTAAGACTTGGGATCGCACGTTTTTCAGAAAACTTGCACGTTACTAAAATAATTATAACTTTCTTTATTTATGAAGCAATTTTGTGAAACTTTCACAAATTGTAGAATGGGTTGCAGTTTAGGGTATATTGGAAAAAAATATGTTTTTTAATAATTGTCACTAGAATTGTTATCGCAATTGTCAAAACAGTTATCCGTATTTTCGTTCTCACTGGGAACATCTGATGAAATATTAATTTCCAGATATCTTTTCACCTCCTTTTCATCCCCCATCTTTACCATTATGTTTCAATCAGCCATACATAATTGGAAAATTGTATTTTACGTATTTTATTTTAGACGGCACATTCGGCGGCTCATTAGACGGCTCATTCTTAAATTTTTTTACTATTAACTATTCAATTTATTTAATGATGAAAATAAGTGTAACTATTGAGGGATATTTAGATGAAAATGAAAAATCGTAATCAAATTCCGAAGTCGAAATTTCAGGGACAGGGCACGATCTAGAGATCAGTTAGTTTTGTAATTCTGACGAGGGAACTCTGACAGTCAGCGTTTTATTTCTCTTGTAAATCTGAAAGTTCATAATCTTGTTATTTTTCTTTGTATTTTCGCCTTCAAGTGCCATTGTTATTTCGCCTAGAACCCACTGTTTTAGATGAATATTGATCTACCGAGGCCACAATGTATCAAATATTAATTTAGAAAAAATTTCCTAGAGATGGCGAAGAAATTAAACTTGGGCCCACTAATCTTGGAGTCCAAGTGTCTTCCCCCTTATTCACCATAGACCCATAACTCCTATGGTGATTTCCACTGGAATCTACTGTTATAGGTGAATTATGAACCACCGAGGCTATGATATATCAAATATTAATTTAAAAAAAATTTCTTTAAGTTGAGAGGGGACTTAAACTTGGGCCCACTGATCTTGAGTTCGATCCTCTACCTCTTTATTCAACATAGTCCCATAACTCCTGTGATGATTTCCCCTAGAATTTACTGTTTTAGGTGAATTATGAACCACCGAGGCTATGATATATTAAATATTAATTTAAAAAAAATTTCTTTAAGTTGAGAAGGGACTTAAACTTGGACCCACTGATCTTGAGTTCGATCCTCTACCTCTTTATTCAACATAGTCCCATAACTCCTGTGATGATTTCCCCTAGAATTTACTGTTTTAGGTGAATTATGAACCACCGAGGTTATTATATATCAAATATTAATTTAAAAAAATGTCTTTAAGTTGAGAGGGGACTTAAACTTGGACCCACTGATCTTGAGTTCAATCCTCTACCTCTTTATTCAACATAGTCCCATAACTCCTGTGATGATTTCCCCTAGAATTTACTGTTTTAGGTGAATTATGAACCACCGAGGCTATGATATATTAAATATTAATTTAAAAAAAATTTCTTTAAGTTGAGAAGGGACTTAAACTTGGACCCACTGATCTTGAGTTCGATCCTCTACCTCTTTATTCAACATAGTCCCATAACTCCTGTGATGATTTCCCCTAGAATTTACTGTTTTAGGTGAATTATGAACCACCGAGGCTATGATATATCAAATTTTAATTTAAAAAAAAATTCTTTAAGTTGAGAGGGGACTTAAACTTGGACCCACTGATCTTGAGTTCGATCCTCTACCTCTTTATTCAACATAGTCCCATAACTCCTGTGATGATTTCCCCTAGAATTTACTGTTTTAGGTGAATTATGAACCACCGAGGCTGTGATATATCAAAGTTTAATTTAAAAAAAATTCCTTTCATGTGAGAGGGGAGTTAAACTTGGACCCGCTGATCTTGAGTTCGATCCTCTACTTCCGTACCCACCACAACTTCTCATTAAAATTCTTTTCTTGATAATTAACTTGTTAGGACCATGTTACGATACCTTACACAAAAAAAGCCCTAAAATCTTCGATAAGAACCCAACGCATCGCATAAATCATCGGTCATTTCCTCCTCATCCACACAATGTAAAATGCTTAGTAAGCAAATCAGGTAGCGCGATTTAATCTCCGTGGAATGCAAAGTATATCGTCCCTCGAAAATGGCTGGCTCCAGTTTATTTCGATCCGAAATGGGGTAGAGCAACATTGGGCAAGGATCGAATTCCGTTTCTTTCGTTAGCTAGTTGTAGGAGGCCACATCACGAAAGAAGAGGCGGTCTTCCGAAAACCTCATCTTCGTAACGAACCGACGAACCGAGTTTGCTATACCGCTTCGTGTGTGCGTACCTCGTTGTACGCATGCGTCCGGATGTGTGCGCGGAAACACACTCATCCGCTATTAATAGCATCTTGCTCAAATTTCTATTTATAGAAAGACTTATATGCGTGCACGTGGCTTTATGTAAAAAGCTGCGAAGTATATGATTGTAGACGCCCACGCGCCACTACTGCAACGGGGGTGCCGTAAAGAAGATACGATAAGGTATTGTAACGGCGCAGATGGTCACTTTGGTCATTTCTTCTGTTTCTTTGTATTTTGAGATTTTAAGCTATACGAGTGCAGACCTTTCTTTGTGAGAGCTCACTTTTAATGATGGAAGTACAGATATTTATCTAGTGTGTTCAGATGTACGAAGTAAATGTGTTTTAAAACATGTAAGAAGGGGGAAAGAATAGTCCTGAACCTGCGCTGTCCTGTGAGCCTTCTTTCGAGTAGCGCACTATAGCTGGGGGCCCAGACTTAAACATCTTATCCACCATAGCTCCTATTTAAGCTTTATAGATTTAGGTGGCCTTCGATTCAGGGCTACGGTATGTTAGAGAGTAATTAAGAAAATTTTTGTTTAATTATTTCAAGGAGTTTGGATTTGGGCCCACTTGTTGGGGGTCCTAGTCTCAAACTTCTGACCCACCATAGCTCCTATTTAAGTTTTACAGATTTAGGTGGCCTTCGATTCGAGGCTATGATTTGTGAGAGAGTAATTAAGAAAATTTTCGTTTAATTATTTCAAGAAGTTTGGACTGGGGCCCACTTCTTGGGGGTCCTAGTCTCAAACTTCTGACCCACCATAGCTCCTATTTAAGTTTTATAGATTTACCTGGCCTTCGATTCGAGGCTATGATATGTTAGAGAGTAATTAAGAAAATTTTTGCTTCATTATTTCAAGGAGTTTGAACTGGGGCCCACTTCTCAGGAGTCCCAGCTTCAAATTTCTGTTACACCATAACTACTACTTAAGCCTTACACTTTCAGATGAGTTACGATTTAAGATTAAATGTTAGATAGTAATTACGAAAATTTTTGTTTAATTCCTTCACGGAATTTGAACTCAGGCCCACTTGTCGAGTGTCTCAGCTATTAACCCGATGCCCACCACCCTCAGTTTATTACGTCGTTTTTAAATAAATTTTAGAAACTTCATTTGACCGTATCTACATAATTTTTTGGAATTTTCGAAAATTAGAAACTTTAGACTTTTGATTGAAAGAATCCTTTGGATATTAGGTAAAATGTTAGGTGAAGCTGATACCCTTTAGGCAATTCTGCAACACCCTATATATCGTCGACCAGGTGGTTTGGAATCTACTTAAAACTAGCTTCTAAGACCTAGAATCTAGGTTAAATGACTGTAGCAGTTTGGAACGAAATTTAAGCAAGCGAAAACTAATTTCATTAATAGCAATAAATCGTTACCTGTAAATCTTCCCTTCATATTTAAAAAGGTTAAAAAAAGTAGCAAATTACAATCATTTTACGATGTTTTATCTTTCATTAATTAAATCCGCTATCGGCATTCGTGACACATGTTAACTTCTCTAAAAGATATTACTAAAATTAATTATATAGATTTTGACTCCTACTTTGCTAGTAATAGTAAAAATACAACGTTCGTAATGCAAGGTTAAATATAATTTGAATTTCTATCTTAAAAAAATCAACTTTTCCCATCTGGAAATTCGTAGGAAGCGTTGAACTTCTTTAACAACAAACTTCCCAACATTCCGTTTCGACGTAAAACGTAAATAAAAATTACAACAGCATTTTCGTCGTATCTCGGCGCAATTCGGAGATCGTTGCACCGTTGCACTTGGTTAAATATAAATAAAGTCACCTGTTCCTGTGGCAGCATACATTTTTGAATAGTCTTCGCCTTCCCCTAACTTCCACTGCTTTAAAAGTGCGGAAGCGCTATTGCCATCAAAGAGATCGTCATTGTTCGAAATAATAACTGAATTTTCGCGACATCCTGGAGGATAATAGTTCACTTTACAGAGTCATGTGCCTCCAACTTTGCAATGATTTAGAGTCTTCCACTTCATACACCATATTTATTGTTAGTTTACTTGGTCATCTTTAGATAAATTTTTCAAACTTTATTTTACTCCTTGCCGTATAATAACGAGTGACACTCGTGACACGATAAATGAAATAGGAAATTTTGAATTTCTCCAAAAACTATTAAATTAAAAATATCAGTGGACCACGATACGATCAAATTATTTCTATTTTATTAATAGTGCGTTAAGTTATATCTTATATTAGAAATTAGGGATAGATTGTTATTTCAGCAATAAATTCTGAGTTGTTGCGAATTCAGTAACAAAAGAAATGGCACGGCAAGGGGTTAACACTAGAAAAACCGGAATCAAAGCTATTATATTTAAATATATTAAATAAGTACTTTGAAACAAGGAGAATTAAGAGCTGAAAAAGATGAACAATTCGTTAATTTATGTTTCATGAAATGGGCGCAAAGTATCTATTCTATGACTCTCCTATAAACTTGGAGAATTTTTGGAAAAAATTCTGTACCAGTCATTTTGACTGGTTTGGTGGTTCTAGTGTTAAATTGTTGAGGATACAGCCCTGGTGCAATCCGAAATGCTCATATATTAAGTTGTGTATTGTTTCTATTGATTTTTGTTATATTAAAAAGATTATAAATATCATGGCAGAAGGCCTCGATTATATTCAATCCTGTTATATTTAATTAATAAATTATGTTATATGTTTATCAAATAAGTGTGAAGTGTTTCAAGTTTATTTCAAGTTTTAACATAAAAATGTAATATTTAATATAATTAATAAATTAAACATAACATAACATAAATTATTTAATATTAAAACATAATATTAAATAATATTAAATAAGATTAAATAATATTAAATAACATTGTAAAAAGCGGAATGAAGAAGTGAGAAATGCTATCAACACGATAATTTATATTTTATAAGTACACTGCAGATGATTATGCAATTTTCAAGTTTGATAAACGCAGTTGATAAAGAACAATCCAACTAGAGGACTCTTTAACTCGCTAAAAATTACAACAAATGCCGTATCTTGGAAGTTAGCCTCATGTTGAATTAGCGTTTGCTCGGAAACATTATTGTAAAGCACGGCGGCCACGTAAACGACAGAAATATGCGAAACGTTTACACCGCGCTCGAAATTTTATTGCTTCTCTCCTTGTGCGAATCGGCGTTGAAATTAAACTGATAGCAATGGACAGTTTACCACATCATGGGGACCATCGTAAGCAGAGAGGGCTATTAGTAGCCATTAGGTTTTGTGCGGTACATAATGCAGAAATTCTTGACTTGTTCCACTGATTCTCCTTCACCCTACTTCACGAACTCAAATTATTTCCGTCTCGTTACAAACGGTATAATGCAACGGAAGACATCCTCTCAGAGATTGTCCTTTTTTTATAATAATATATATTTGATATATTAGATGCATCATGCTACAGAAGAATGCAGTAATTTGTATTTTATACTTGATTGAGAGAGTATTATGCTTTTGTATCTACAGCAAATTGTGAAATGTACTGTAGAATTTAAGTTTGTATCAGGGGGTTATGGTGATTAAGGTGGTAAAAACTCGGAGTCGTCATCAGTGGGCCCTAGGTTAAATCTCCCTTAGCATCTGGGAACTTTTTTTTCTGTGATATTACAGCTTCGATGGTTCAGAAATCACCAGAAAGAATAAGGTCTAGGCGAAATGATCATTGCAGTAAGGAAGCTATGGGGATTTTAGAGTTAAAAGTTCAGGAGATCTTAATTAGTAGTTTTAACACATTGAATGCTATGGGGGTCACCGGTTACCAGCGCTATGGAATTCAATGACATTTCATGACTTTTAAATTCTAATATTTACCAATTTGTTAATTCAGTGAATATTTACGCGTTGGTGTCAAAAAGGTGATGCCCTACTGTCTATATATCTCTTTTTGTCTTTGAAGTTTCTGCTTTGTAAAGTTGTGAGTTTAATAGAAAAAGTTTCACTTCGGTAGAAACGAAGGAACTAGCGAAATACCGGTGACATTCAACGTGTTATATTGTCATCTCTGTCACCTATGGCAAATTTGTTTATGTAATACCTTAGATTCGATTGTTCGGAAGCCACCTTAAACAATGTTTCCTAGGTTAGATCTCGGTTAAGTCTAAATTAAGCAAAATTACCATAGCAAGTAAAATCGAAAAGAGTACAAAACATTTGCCACCATTGCAACATCTACACAACTATTCACGCTCCTGACCTTAGCAGTTAAGCCCTAGTAAAAAAAGCAGGGGATAATACGAAAATAAAGCAATGCTCGTGTTTACAAACACGATGTTGGGAGATCAAGGATCACTCCTCTGCTATGAAAGTCTCTTCAGACTACATTCCAACGTAGAGGATTAACCTTAGATCGATTTAGAGATTCTACGTTCACCTAAATCTATTAATCCTAGCCCAAATAACCATAGCAGTTAAATCTTCCAGCCCACGCTCATAAAAGTACAAGAAAAATATTGAAATAAAACCATATTGAGCAACGACTTAACACTAGAACTACCAAACCGGTCAAAATGACTGGTACACAATTTTTTCCAAAAATTCTCCAAGTTTATAGGAGAGTCATAGAATAAATATTCTACGTCCATCTTATTAACCATAAATTACCGAATCGATCATATTTTCCACCTCTTAGTTCCCCTTTTTTCAAAATACTTATTTAATATTTTTAAATATGATAGATTTAACGCCGGTAGTTCTAGTGTTAAATACTCGACCTCCTAATTACAGACTCCGAGGTCAAATACCCGATCACTCCTAGCGAATTTTTCCTATATGAGTCGCTCAGAAGCCAATGCGTTTAAGCCAATTTTTTTAAATATTTTCTGACTTTTGTAAATTTTAATAGAACAAACTTCATTCTATTAAAATTTGCAGAGATCAGAAAATATCAAAAATATTGACTTAACCGTATTAGTTTCTGAGCGACTCATATGTGCATCATCCTCAGTGGTTCCTCGTCAACCTAAAACACTAGGTTCTAGACGAAGTCACTCTGACAGTTAAATCCGACAAAGAACAAGAAGAATGACGAAATTGTAACGTAAATCAAACAATAAAATCGTATCAGAGGGATCATCATCGTGTACTTCCTCATGATCGCCATCCGACAGCATCGGTGCTCGGGAAAGCAGATATAAGTATAGAAAGAGGATGGCCTAGTTGCCATCGCGGCCATCCGAAATATTAGAATAAGCCCACGCGCGTAATACAATCCCGATGGTAAGGTAACCAAATTTAGCATGTGACTTAGCAGACGCCCTCGAGACACTTGCACGCATGATGACTCAGCCCGAATAGAAGAGAACCGAAGGAAAAAGATGAAGAGGGCGAAAAGCTCGAGGTGAAACGAACTAACGGAAACTGGGAAGTACCTATCGGTACGAATCAATCCCTTTTTTACCCGTCCATGATACTCCCTAAGATGAGTCCTCGTACTGGAAAAAAACTATGTAAGATAATCCTGTAGCTTGAAACGAATTTTTTTCCTCCTTGGAGGATCGAGTTCGTGTACACGGAAGAAGTCGATAATACCGGGCAATTTATTATGTATATAAATGCGCGAGTTCTAGTTACAAGCGATACTTCTCTCGCTTCCTACGATTGTATTAATAGAATCGTGTTTTCCTTCCTTCTGTTTCCACCGTGCGTGTACTCGCAGTGTCTTTCTCTTTGGCTGTCTCTCTTAATTGTAAGTTCTATTTCAATGTTAACTAATACTTGAAATGCGAAGGAACTGAGAGAAGTCATTATTTACCGAAGAGGATTCTGTTTGGATTTTGATGAAACTTTGGATAAATATTTATTAGACTTATCCAAGAAGGTAGCTGGAATTCGTTCGTCCACGTTTTCAACTTTGGGGGAGATATCAGCCCCTTTGTCTGAACCGCTCTCTCTATATACGTCCCTGTTAGTCGCAAATTACGAAAAGTATCACAAAATATTTAAAATAAAAGTTATACTGTATCCTGTGATCCATAAAGCTGCTTTTTGGAAAATTAGACACCCCGGTCCCTCTATTTTGGAGAACTTTATTTTTCTTTTCGAATTGATAAAAGCGTCTTTTTATTATGAATTCAACGACGTACAGAGGGCAGACAGAAGAGAGGCAGGACAGGCAGGAGACACACGTGACAGATGGGATAGCAAAGAAAATTTTTAAAATTTCATTTCAAGGTCAAATTTGAGCTTACAAGCACACACGTGAACGCTCAAACTAAAAGCTCAATCCTAATTTCGACTAAAGTCCACATTTACTCCATCAAAAATGAGCTTTTGAGCTATGAGCCCGCAAGTGTTGAGCTTTTGAGCTATTTTTCTCAGGTTTTCGTGAATTTTCGTAAAAATCCAAGCGAGCTTTTGGTTTGAGCGACGGCGCTTGAGCTCGCAAGCTCAGACGTGATCGCTCAAACTAAAAGCTCAATCCGAATTCCGACTAAATTCCAAATTTACTCCATCAAAAATGAGCTTTTGAGCTATGATCCCGCAGGTGCTGAGCTTTTGAGCCATATTTCGGAGGTATATTTCTATTTTTATTAAAAAATTCTAACCCTTTTGTATCAAGGAGAATTAAACTCAATAATAAATTCATAATAAAAACCAAAAAAATTTCCATAACGATTGAATTAATGCTGTTGAGTAATGAGTACAACTATCACACATGAGATTACGAAATTCTATCGCTTTTCAGCTTACAGAATATTATAATTAGAATATTATTAATTCAGAAGATTCCCTTATTCTTTAAGTAATCCTTCCACCAATTTATCTTCGTCCCTTTCGGACATGCTGTGACAGTTTTTACGAAACTAACATCAAATGTCAGAGAGAACGCGTGTATGATTTTTTTTTTAAATTAATGATAGTATCGTAGTTTTGGGACAATTTGTAATAGAATTCGCGACTTCGAGCCTCATACGACGTATATAAATGATACTTTGATTAATGCCATGGTTTTACCTAAGTGAACGACCTACTTATAAAATGTAGAAGTTTGGCACTCGTACAATAGCTCTATCGAGTTCTCAATTGAGTAAGATTAATTAGAAAGGATTTCCAAGCCTGCCGCGAAAATACGTCGTCTTATAATACACACTACCAAATCTCTTTTACGTCCCGTAAATAATATTTCCTTTCTATTTTGTACATAAATATTCAAATCTAATTTACGACATTACATAAAACAGGTACAATTAAAATTCCCGCCGAAATTTATGACACCAATTATCGTATTTCTCATAGAATCCTTCCTACAGCATCACGATTTCTTTTCAATCAACAATGAAAGATAAACTCGAACTTAATATTATCATAAACAACCCTTTGTTACAGAAGATTTAATAATTATAACTTTATTAACACTAGAACTGCCGGCGTTATATCTATTATATTTAAATACATTTAATAAATTTGGGAATCAGTCATTTTGACTGCCTTGATAATTATAATGTTTAATGCACCGGATAAGTACTTTGGAAAAAGAGAAATCAAAAGGTGATAAAGAAGATCAATTGAGTCATTTACATTTTACATGATAGCATTGTAATCTTTGCTGCATGGCTCCCCTGTCAATTTGGGGAATTTTTTAAAATATTGTGAACCGGACATTCTGACAACCTTGATAGTTTTACTCTTAAAGAAAAAAGAAATTTAAAAATCGTCCAAGTAACATTAGCACTGCATAACTTAATAATATATCTGATTTATATCGTATATTAAAAATAAGAAAACTAATTACCACCACAATTATAATCTAATTCGCTCTCGAATTCCTTTTCCGCGAATTAGTCAGAATCTGCGTAAACGCGAAAGTCACTAGCATCCTTGTTATTCCGCGATTGTTAAAAGTAGAAGCCAGACAATGACTATGACAAGTTACACGTTTCGCAAGAGGGATGACTCACGAAGTGCATCGCGGATAAAATGAGTTAAGCAGTTGGCGACAGCGTTCGCCTTCTCTATAAACAATTTACGTAGATCTCGAAACGGCATCGCTTTCTTCCTACGTTCGAAATGGTGCTCTCTTATGCCAAACTTATCGAAATCGTTTTCACCATGAATATCGACTGAAATTTACCATCGTTTGTCGTTCTATAAATCTATAGTGTGCATGGTCATTTCAACACGGTTACCGATCAATCACGGTGAAATATGCACGCTCCGTGTTATCGAATTTTCTCGAACGTTCTAGGGAATTTATGTTTGATTCGAATTTCATCGATTTATCAAGAAATTGACTGGATACTTATCGCGCCCTAGGGAAAATTTATGTGTTATTTTGGAGGGATGTTTTTTCTGGTATTGTTCGTTGACATTGGGTTTCTTCCTGTTTAGAAATTATCGTTGTTTTCGATAAAGTATTTCTGTGTTTACGTACTTTTGTTGTTTTGTAAAAATAGCAAGCTATTATTTGAACGGATGCATTGCCAATATTACTTGGATAATTTTCAAATTTCATTCTTTCTTTTTTCGTAATGAAATTCGTTCCGGTGATATTGTTATATTTTCTGATGGTCGACAAATTTTGCAGCGGACGACGAAAGATCGGCAAATGATTTCATTTTTGTTAGAAGTATTGTTGAAATTTTAAAATAAAATACTTTGCCACGATGACGGATAATCACTGGAGTGCGAAACAATTCGAATAAATTCTTATTCCATTATCTAATTCGGCATTATAAATCCAACTTAATTTTAGCTGAACGCACAGTGGTGTAGAATTAATTTTCACGCAAACAGAATTATAAATCGTAAGGTTGAATCATCGTGGTAAACAAAGCTGCGTTGCATTTATTCAAAGAATCCTACCTATTTTTACATCGAATGAAAAAAAGTCACAACAATGTTATAAATTTCAGTAAAAAAATGAAGCGAATCCGTAGATCTTTTACTTTAAATAATTGATAAAGTTAGGCTTTTGGATATGAGTCTATTTACCTGCCAATCTATTTATTTGTCTATATATTTATTTCTACACGAATCTTAACACTAAAACCACCAAGACGGTCAAAATGACCAGTCTCCAATTTTTTCAAAAAATTCTTACAAAACCTAAATCACTTAGTTAATTATCTTCTTCGCCTCTTCATTTCTCTTCTCCCAAAATTGATTATTTAATATTCTTAAATATACCATACATAAAGCCGGTAGTTTTAGTGTTAAAAAATCCTTTCTTTTATATTTTTTGACTCCACCCCTGTAATTATTTCCCCTAGAACGAAGTTTCTTAAAGTATTTCCCGAAACACCGAAATCACTATACATATAGGGAAAACTTCTCCAGAGGTGGCGGGAGATTTGAATACTCTTCAGCGCGCGTTTTATTTATCTGTATATCAGTTACATATCTCGAGATTTTACGGCAGATTTTGAACAGCATCAGAGTGTTACCGTCCGTCGGAAAACAGATTCTGTGCCACTGCACGATGCGTCAGTATTTTATCGCTGAGATGCATTCCGTGCAATTAGCCAGGCACACGACGATCCAGCGGCCATGGCTCCCACGATTTTGCGTACACGCGCGAATATTGCGCCGGTCGTTTTACGGCGACATTAATCGCTCATTAACGCATTCGTTAAAAGTGATAGAGCGACGGCCCGTTCCCTAGGCGTTGCGCACGTGTGACAATTTATTTTAAGAATTTATGTGGCAATAAAATTTATTCAATAAATGATATCTGATAGCGTGCCGATAATAGAAAGGCAACTAAGAATTAGGCAGACAGCCCAGTTTTTCATGTAGCCGTAACTGTGCGGTGACGAATATTTTTCAAGGTAACCGCCGAAATATCCCACTTACTCTGCATAGCTGATTTAATATTTCTCACTCTGCTGCCAATTTCGCGACGTGTGAGAAGGAGATAGGTGCACCCTGCACGCTACTTGTTACATTATAGTGACATAATGACATCCACGGCCGGTTCACTTTGGATCCTCCCTCGCTGTTGCGCAAAACTTCTCGATTTCACTATCAATCTCTCTGAATTTCCTACGTGAATCATTTCTTGCTGATTTTCTCGTTTTACGGCAACAGTTGTAATCATTTTGCCGATGTAATCGTCGAGAATATACGATGAGCATACAGGGTGGTCGAAAAGTTACTAGGCTGAACTTCCATTTTTCAAATTGACATGTTGAACGCCACCGATATTTCGGTAGTTTTATCATTTTTACTGAAGTGAAAGTTTTCCTGTTAGAAAGTAATCGGTTGATTTTCGATTTTATCGAATTTTGTAAATGACCATCGTTTTAAGTAATTCTGTAGTTGATATCGTTTCTGCATAATTATTTTATAACACATTGAATAGAACTTAGATCGAAGAGGATAGGTATTATAATGTTACTATGAAGACCATCGCATCGAGTTTCCGTATGGAAAGATTTAGATAGCACAATTCATCTGGTTACTCTGATATTTCGCATTGTGAAATATAAATATGACACGAGCGAAATTCGGCTGTCTCGTGTAATTTCTAAACTGGATGCAAATGCCAGAAACTGTAAGCAAGATGTATAACACGGATTTACGAATGACATCAACAGCTACGATGAAATATTAGCAAAATGATGAATTCAATTTGTATATTTTACATCTTTGAATTATGACTTTATTTAATATTTGTATATCTAAAACCGTTTGCAATTGAATGACAAATAGGAAATAACATTTTGCAATGCCGTTATCCGAAAATTGTGCAAACGCTATTGCGTTACGGTTTTGAAAATAACTTTATTTTGAATGAAAGTAATTTCCTCGAAAAGAACACGGAATATTCATTATTAAAAAATATACTTTCATAGGAAAGATATGTAAATAATAATTTAATACAGTCAATTTTTAAGGCAATGAGTTTTATATTCAATTTTTTCCATTGTCGAATTGCATTCAACGAATGATTTGAAAACCGTTATGCGTTTAGTTCGTTAAGTTTTATGTACTGCCATCTTTCCTCGTTCAATACGAACTAATTTCAAACAATTAGTGCAATAACTCGGTCGATATTACTCCTCCATTGATCTAAGAACATGGTGCCATCTACAAGCAATATTAATAACGATAAAAAATGAAATACCAGCACTTGAAAAGGTAGCGCTCTTCAAAGAATTTTCAAAATAAGTTTTCCAGATTACCGATGTATTAATTTTCTATTAACTTTGACGTTATACCTTTCTATTAATTTCTATTAAATTATATTTCCTATTAACTGCTATTATTACGTAAATTAGGCTATAATTGCATGCCCACATAATAAGTAAAAAACGTTTCGAAGAATTTAAACTTCGTCCAGTTTTTCCCCCATCTCTCTCTGTGGGAAGAATTAGTTTCTGTATTTTCCACATTTTTGGAAGTTCTGCAATTCTCCGACACATATTAAATAATTTAGCGATTCGAATCGCATCTTCCATAACAATCTTTTTAACTATTAGTCCTGGAACATTCCGTAATCCAGGGGCCTTATCTAATTTTAAATTATATACCGCAGTGATTAACTCTTCTTCCGTAATTTTCGGATTTATTTCTACCCACCTATCTCTCCGTCCTTTTTCCATTATTCGATCATTCAATTGAAGGTCTCCCTCCTCTGTGTGGTAAACTGTGTTTTTCTTTCGGTAGATCTGTCATATTTGTGTTTTAAAAGTCGCCAACTGTGTGTGTGTTTTTGTAGTTGCTCGGGGCTCCGGGTGCGCAATGCCCGTACCTGCCGCAGCAAGCTGCGACAGGCCCCCTGGAGGAAAGCTTTGTCTAGTTCTAACTTCACTTCAGATGGTAAAATAATACCTGTATTGTTTTTTATTCTATTTTCTGCAGAAGAAGATTCTTCTCAGTCGTTGTATCCTAAATTAAATATGTATAGAACGAAAAGTATCTTTGAAGTACAGTTTCTGAATTAAGACTACCTTATGGACTTAATATTTTACGTTCAAAATCAATTAAGAAATCTACATGTTAATTCCCAGCATTAATCTTATTCTAAAATCGCCTAACGACTTATATTTATTTTTATTCTACATTCTTATTAATTACAAAATGAAAATAATACAAAATCTATGGTATTTCATACAATTTTGCGATTTTTAAAGAATATTAACTGGCTCCTACACATTACGAAATCGATGAATGATATTAATAGAAACTTAAGTCCACTAGAAACTAAGCTAAAGTATTTGTTTCGGCTTAATTTATTTAATAATTATATTTCATATTTTTGTGCTATTTAAAAAATATTAAGTTGCTCGTATGCATTTCGAAAACGGTGAAAAATACTGATAGAAACTTAACAGTAGAACTATCGGCATTTAGTACAGAGAGAAAACTTAGTACTTGGAGAGAATTGTTAATTGTATTAAAAGAAAAAGAATAACGGGGAAAAAGTATTGAGCGATAGAATTGTGTACATTTAAGAAAATAGGTATAGAAAAATGAAGAAGCAGCAGCCTTAGGAACTTTAAGAATTTTTAATAAAAATTCAGAGTCGGACATTTTGATTGCCTTGGTACATCTAGTGTTAAGTCCACCGGAAGCTAACCTCTCATCGCAAAGTGCTTCTTTTTGCATTATTTATTTAATAGTCTTGTCAGATTGATTCTCGTCAATTTGGCAACAGCAATTACTTTGGAAAACGCTAATGTAATCGTAGTACTATTAATACAGCTGTTTATCTGTTTCCAACTTGTCGAGTGGAATAATATAGAGGCGTTTATAATGGGAGTGACAAATAGTTGTGACTCCAAGTCGAGAGCTCCGAGATAAAAGTTCGAGGTGGAACTTATAATAAAGCTTGCATCAGACGATAACATAAATATCGATTTACACGAAGATAATTTTTTGCACAATCTTTTCGCGACTTTTCGAGATTTATCGCGAATTTCGTACGTCATCAAACAGACTTTCGACAACTTTCTTCGAAGATTCTTATTATAAATGTGTAGATCTACGCTCGACATTTTCCTAACTGCGAACGCAAATTCCTATTTCTGTCGTAAATTCACCGGAGCTAAAACAATAACACTTTATCAAGTTTAACAAAAATGTATTCCAACTCGGATTAAATTACTATTAGATTTCAAATGCAGAAAGAGTAAAAATATTAGTCTCTCAAAGTCTACTCTTTAAATCGGAGAAGTTTTAGTTAAAATATGATGCTTTTTTATAAATCAGTCAAAAATAATTCTTATAAAATGAGAATAGACAGGCAGTGAGGAGAAAGTAAATATACAGGGCGGTCCAAATGATAGCAGATCATTTTAAAATATAATAACTTCGATGCAACTAATCCTTTCAACCTTAAAATAAAATGGTGGCCACTCGGAGGACATGATCTACAAAACTAATTACAAATCAGCATTTAATTCAAAATAATGACTATAAACTTATGCAAATTCGCAGAAATTCACGAGAAAATAAATATACAGGGTGGTCCAAAAGATAGCAAATCATTTTAAAATATAATAACTTCGATGCAATTAATCCTTTCAACCTTAAAACAAAATGGTGGCCACTCGGAGAACATGATCTACAAAACTAATTACAAATCAGCATTTAATTCAAAATAATGCCTATAAACTTATGCAAATTCGCAGAAATTCACGAGAAAGTAAATATACAGGGTGGTCCAAAAGATAGCAGATCATTTTAAAATATAATAACTTCGATGCAACTAATTCTTTCAACCTTAAAACAAAATGGTGGCCACTGGGGGACACAATCTACCAAACTAATTAGAAATCAGCATTTAATTGAAATTAATTATCATAAAGCTATGCAAGTACGCAGAAATTCACGAGAAAATAAATATACAGGGTGGTTCAAAAGTCTCTGCTCCATTTAAAAATATAATAATTTCTTTGCCATTAATTTGTTGAAGTTCAGAACGAAATGGTGACCATCTAAAGGACCTAAACTACAAAACTAATTAAATATAATACCCAAGAAACATATTTATATTATTTGTTAAAGGATAAATATGAATTTCTAACAGATAAAAGAATTATTCTACTTTTAAACAGTCTAGTAACTTTTGAATCATCCTGTATAACGTACAATACAGTTGCAGCTAACTTAAAAAATGATAAATCATTGAAAATTCAATCCCCCCTCACCAGAAGTGTTTGCAATCGGCTCTATGACATGCTCGAAGAAATCAGCCTCCACTTTCTTCCCGGCTGTAACTTAATACCGACTCCATAAGCAGAAAAACATAAGCATACACTATCGACACCTAACCGTGCCCTTTTTTGTCCGACGGCAACAGAAGCCCGTAACTGATATTCTTGGAAACTAAAGTCCATCGTGGATACTCAAACACGCGAGACTCCGTAGGACTCTAAATAGACGGAAATGGAACAAAAAGTCTTTGCCGGTTTTGCCTCCGGAAGTGTAAAAGAGGATTCAGACTCCGCGCAAGATGTGCATCAGTGACGTAAATCGAAAAAAAGGGATTCATAGAATTACGATAAAAATCTTTTTCAGTTTTCCAGTTGAATTATCAATTACTGATGTTTTTTAAATACTGGGCAACTGAAAAGTCACGGGACCATTTTATAAATCTGTGTTTGAAATTGTCAATTACTGTTATCTTTTAAATACAGGATGGCCCAAAAGTCCCTAGGCCATTTTCAGATATACTGACTGCTTTGATATTCATTTTCTCGAATTAAGAACAAAATGGTGGCCATTCGAAGAATGTAATTCTGAGAAGTAAATAGAAATCATTAAATAAAATATATTTATTATTTGTTAAAGAATAAATGTGAATTTTTGATACGTGATTAACACTAGAATTATCGGCGTTAAATCTGTTATATTTAAATATATTAAATAAGTACTTTGAAAAAAGGGGAATTCAGATGTGGAAAAGATAATCGATTCGGTAATTTATGTTTTATGAGATAGACGTAGAATATCTATTCTATAACTCTCCTATAATCTTCGAAAATTTTTGGAAAAAATTGTGTACCAGTCATTTTGACTGGTTTGGTAGTTCTAGTGTTAATAGATGACTTTTGGGCTATTCTCTGTTATAACTTCGTTCGTTCGCCGTATCATGTTTCATGGTGGGATTATCAAGTCATAATGAGCTTTGAGGGGTAATTAAGCAATGCATTGTAGATGATCAACCTACGCTGGTTAATTAAATTGGCCGCAAAACAAAAATATCAAGAGAGAATTTTACAGATGCTCAGTTTCCTCAATGGCCTCCCTCCAATAAAACTTAATATAATTAACCATTAATAAAAAAAATCGAACAAATAATATTCCATACTCTTCCAGCGTTTTATCAACTATCAATTAAACATTCAACCGAAAATAAATACGCCGATCATCATCGTCACATCCTTCCCAACAATACTTACAAAAATGCAAAGAAAAAGGGAAAGTACATTCTCGAAATACCGTGGAAATTACGCGTTAAATATTCAAAGCACCCCGTCCGCATATATTTTATAGCTGGCAGTAAACAATAATTTTTAGTTCTATGAATAACGCCAGTGGCGTCCACAAACCGGATTCTGCATGTGTTGGAGAACGACAGCTGACCATCTCTAATTTCAAGTACTCCTCGTAATGTCATCATTTGTGCTACCAATTACGCGCACCAATATTTATTAGACTCAGGTGTCTATTCAACAATCGTGTTAATAATAAACGATATAATGCTGTAATAATGCAAAATATTATACCTACGGCTAGTATATATAGATGGAATTGTCCAAAATTGAGACGTAGTTGCGCACAGGCTTGTACACCGGTCTGGAAGTACTTAAAAATAGACCTCAGGCGGACCTGTTACACGAGGATGGCCGTGCCAAATCGTATCAACGGATAACGCATAGCAGATGTTGCGTATATCTGAACACCGAGACACAACTACAATATTACGATTTTACGTGTAACCCGACAAAATCACTATTTTCACGCGTCCCCTTTTTGGAGAGACGAAGAACCGTTGGACGGAGTTACCAACAGTCGGACAACTGTGAAGGATCTTGGCGTATTGACTCTTGGATTCATCTTTGCTTCTTGAATTAATGATCGAAGAATGATGAAATCTATTGTTATTTAGAATTCCTTCGAGAATGTACTAGAAGATAGAATTTTTAATAATAATATTTCAATATTTCACATTGTTTATGACTCTAAATAGAACCCAAGGGTTTTGATAGGTTTCAGGATTGGATTGATGATCGAAGGATGAAAAATTGTTGTTATTTAAAGTTGCTTGAAGAGCATACTACAAGTTGGAATTTTTAATAATTTTATTTGCATATTTCACATTGTTTATGACGCTAGAGAGAGTCCAAGGATTTGGATAGATTTCAGGATTGGATTGATGATCGAAGAATGATGAAATCTATTGTTATTTAGAATTGCTTGGAGAATGTACTAGAAGATTGAATTTTTATTATTAATATTTGCATATTTAACATTGTTTATGACTCTAGAGAGAGTCTAAGGGTTTCGATAGATTTCAGGATTGGATTGATGATCGAAGAATGATGAAATCTATTGTTATTTAGATTTGCTTGGAGAGTGTACTAGAAGATTGAATTTTTAATATTAATATTTACATATTTAACATTGTTTATGACTCTAAATAGAGTCCAAGGGTTTTGACAGGTTTCAGGATTAGATTGATGATCGAAGAATGATGAAATCTATTGTTATTTAGATTTGCTTGGAGAGTGTACTAGAAGATTGAATTTTTAATATTAATATTTGCATATTTAACATTGTTTATGACTCTAGAGAGAGTCCAAGGGTTTTGACAGGTTTCAGGGTTGGATTGATGATCGAAGGATGAAGAATTGTTGTTATTTAGAATTGCTTGAAGAATGTATAGCAAGCTAGAACTTGTAATATTAATACTTGCATATTTAACATTGTTTACAACTCTCTCTAGAGTCCAAGGTTCCTCATAGGCTTCGTAGTTAGTGGATTTGTGTGAAACTGATTCTACCGCGGTGTGGATCGTTCTAAAAATTCCTCTGTCATTGCAGTTTGTTGTTTGAACCTTGAGAATGAACGCCGACAGGTTGAGTGATTCCGTAACTTTCTGTCGGCTTGAATTCTCATACCTTCAAGTTCGTCCAATGGGAGGGAAGCGTGTTGCAAGTGGGTTTAATAAACTGGTCGTTAAATCAGGACATTTAATAAATACATATATATTTGATACAGGTAGTTAATATTCCAAATGTATTTAAAGATCGGAAAGCTACAACCTTCAGACGTTGCTCTTAATGTCTCTCATTCTCTCTCGCTCCTCGAAAAATCGCCAGAAACATTAATGATGTTACAAAA
Organism: Cerceris ruficornis; assembly: GCA_963989415.1. Classification (NCBI taxonomy): domain Eukaryota; kingdom Metazoa; phylum Arthropoda; class Insecta; order Hymenoptera; family Crabronidae; genus Cerceris; species Cerceris ruficornis. Next base: position 5,923,722 of record OZ022530.1, on the reverse strand, counting down.
GCCCCGGTTTACATAATGACTCGACACCTGTCTGATAATCGTTACAAAGATGCCTCTTTCAACGAAGAATCTCGATTGTTCTTTCCCATTTCGTTTCTCCTCTTACATCGATCAAGGAAATGTCAAAGGGTTACTCGATACGCGATCCGATAATGTAAATAATAAATATGTATTATTTAATTACAAAATACAAAATAAAAATATATTTATATATATATATATGTACATATAAAATAGAAATTAAAGGATCTATGAATGTAAAACATCGCCGCGAATTCTTTACTTTCCAAGAAGAATCTTGCGAGTCGCGCCAAGACTCTGGCCTGCTTGAGTGGCGCCCTTGTTGGATCCAGCTTGAAGACCGATTACGGACTCACCGGCACGCAATTGTTCCTCTGTGAATTCACGTTTGCATTCCTCGGATGGCTTAGGTCCAAGATAAGGTCCTTTCCATTCCGGATGCTTGTATGTCTGCAATAAGATCGCGGATTGTTAGTTAAAAACGTTAGGCTAGATTGGGTACGGTGTTAGAGGCTTGGACTGCCATTCTTGGGGGCCCGAGTTCGAATCCCAGTTAGGTCTTTCAGATTTTTTATAAATTATTAGCCAATTTATGATTGACTTGGTGAATTGGAAGGATTTTTGAATAGGTTTTCAAAAAAATCACCTGCAAATGAGCCAAAAAAAGGGTCAAAAAAGAGGGGACTTGTTTTGGAAGGTCGATAGTGGGCGGAGAATTGAACGTTGGGATTCTTGATTAGTGGGACTAAACATCCCCGTTTTAGGAGATTTGTTCTAAGTTATTATTTCAATTTGGCTATTATTTCAATAAGCTATTTGAAAGTCTAGCTATCAGACGAAATAACCGTTAGGACTCATTCTAAAATTCAAAAAATAACGGGGAAAAACTCGAAATAAACCCAGCCAAAATTGGAGTATTATTACCAAATCATTTAGTGTTAAGTGTATTGTAAATAATACTAAATTAACACTAGAACTACCGGCGTTAAATCTATCATATTTAAAAATATTAAATAAGTGTCTTGAAAAAAGGGGAATTAAACGGTGGAAAAGATGATCGATTCGGTAATTTATGTTTTATAAGATGGACGTACGATATCTTTTTAGAACTCTCCTATAAGCTTGGAGAATTTTTGGAAAAAATTCTGTACCAGTCATTTTAACTGGTTTGGTAGTTCTAGTGTTAAAGATAGATTAACACTTGCTGACTTACCGTACGACCAAGAGCAAACAGAGTTGTAACCACTTGCGCTATGTCCTTCTTCTCCCACAGATCTACCGTCTGGAAGACGTCAACGTCATCCACCCCATACTCCTTTAGAGCTTTTTGGAACCTAAAGAAAAATATATCTCTCGTGTAAATTAAGATTCGACGGATCTTCTTGAGAATCGACAAATCTTTGTCATCGATTATCTTCCCCTTACACGTTAATGTTCTCCATCATTTTGAACTGGCCACCGCTGGTGTTGATCTTAGGGATGGATCCAGGAGAAACTTTGTTCATGAGATGACACAAGACCTGTCCGTCCCTCAACACATCCTCGAAGAGTTCACCTGGGGGGAATTTCTTGCCCAGAACGGATTCAATCCATTCCTGGGCTTCCTTTTCCATCTCCGGGCTGCGCTTGGACGCAAGCTACAACAGATATACCAATATTAATTCAAGACATACATTAATCACAACTAATTAAAAACAAATTATTCAAGTCTTCAATCAATCACGAATGACACTCCATACTACAAATATATCGATCTCGCAAAGAATTACATTGAAAAATTAAATCCCAAAAATGACAACATCCCAAAAATAAAACTCGGACAAATCCAATCCTCCGTTCAAACAGAATTCAACAAATCACTGAACATGTCCAAACAAGGAACCAACGAACAATGAAACCCAAGAACAACGTAACAATCAAGTAACACTAGTCCTCTCAACGTGAACCCCGCACTCGTCATCCATCGCGATATCAAACTTTCCGTTCTTTTAACCGAATCACGAATCCAAAAGACATCGACGATCCAGAAATCCTCCTGGCATACCTTGGCGCGCACTTGACGTTCGAGAGCCATCCTGATATCCTTTGTGTGATATCCCTTTTGACAGAGAGAAGACTGAAGTGCTTGGGCCGATCCTCGGTCCCTCTTATACCCCCAGGAGTGCCGAGAGTGCGGCCCACGCTCAGGAGGAAACTGTCCAACACGGGTGGAGCCGTTTGCACCACCTTCTGCTACGTCGAAAAAAGACACCGACAGAGAGGGAGGACGGATGTATCGCGTACGTGAAAATACTCGCGCATACGTGAGCGTAGGTTCGTGCTTTCCGCGAGATTTTCGTTGATCTAATATTAGCAGCTTATTCATTTCGACAGGGGGCAAAACAACGTAGAAATTTCCAAAATCCTTCGTACTGCCGATGAGAGACGATCCTCGAATGGCGATGATCAGCTGTCTGCGATGGACGGGGGAGGGTAATCGTTTTGAGGGGTTGACGATGGGATGATTATCGGGTGTTGGATCAGGGACGGGAAAAATTCGATTGCATAGGCTGACATGTTTTTTCTTTAAATAACTCAACGGTATATGGGTCAGACTATTATTGGACGATACACTCTTTCGATTCACGTGGAAGTAAAAATTTCGAGGCGTTGACATCGATTGGGTACGGGAAACCTTGAAGGTAGGGTTTGAGGGTTGCTGCTGTGGAGGTTTTGAGACTCGGTACTGAATTTTCGGAATTTGAGGGGCATTTGACGCTGGTGATTTTTGTGAGCGTTCATTTGTCAGGTTAAAGTCTTTTTTACAGTGGAACTGACACGGCGGGCAAATTGAGTTGGTTCTAGTTTTTTTATGCAAATTGTTTTCCATCTGTATCTTGCAAATCGTGAATGGCTGAGTTAATCAACTTTTTAACCCCCTTGTTCCTTTTACTTTGAAAGTATTTATTTCGTTTGATTAAGCATAATAGGTTTAATGCTGGTAGTTCTGGTGTTAAGTGTGACTAAGGGTTACCTTTAATCCTTCTTAATTACTGAACACTTTAATTTAATTGTTCGTCGTGATCGTGGCAATATTCAGTTGTGGTGCTAAGTAAGACAGAGGGCAATTTTTGATCATTTTTAATTATTGAAGTGTTTAACTTTAATTGTAAATGTTTTCTAGCCCAGACTTAACTAAACGGAGGGTTATTTCCACGCCTTTTTAATTGCTAAACACTTTAACTTTAATTGTTAAAGTTTTCTAGCACAGGCCTAATTAAAACGGAGGGTTATTTTCACGCTTTTTTAATTGCTAAACACTTTAACTTTAATTGTCAAAGTTTTCTAGCACAGATCTAATTCAGACTGAGAGTTATTTTCACGCTTTTTTAATTGCTAAACACTTTAACTTTAATTGTCAAAGTTTTCTAGCGCGGATCTAATTCAGACTGAGAGTTATTTTGAATCTTTTTTAATTGCGAAACACTCAATTTTAACTGTCAAAGTCTTCGTCGAGATTGCAATAGTTTCTTTTTCATAGAACTGGCGCACAAAGTTCATTTATTATTTTGATAAAAATTCATATTTCTACGAAACTCCCAGATATTTTGGCGCTTTAAGTATATCTTGCAGCAAAGTATGTGGCGCTTTTAAGTGTTGATCTTCGTAAAGATCATACTCGAGACAATTTTAATTTACAGAAAAATTTATTAACATCTTGTGGGAGCATTTAGTTTTGTACAGATAATCTTTAGACATCCTACGAACAGTCTACACATTTCATACGTATCTTTAGAACAGTCTTAATCCGCCTTTGCCAACAATATAGAATATTGGTACATTTAATACAATTTAATGTTGGAATACAGTGCCAGGTGAGACAGCAAACGTATTAAGAGACTTTAATATCATCGATTACAAATTCTGAGAACGTCTGCTATCAATATCACAGTAAAATCATGCTCAATATGTTCACTGATCGAAATCCAAAGTGCTTTTGACACTCGGTCTTCGTTATATTCAGCTTTATCTGGTGGTAATGATAGCTAAAAGAGTTAATCATTTATCTAAAAGTGTGATAGCTAAAAAACTTAATTATTTAACTCAAAATTTGGTAGTTAAAAGACGTAATTATTCGAATGCGACCGACATTTGCTAAAATCATTCGAAATACATCAATTTTCGCGCCGAAAAATAATATGGACCACGATTTTAATTTGTTTCTGCTTGCAAATAAAAAATACTTGCTTTATATCTGTACTACGCGAACTAGAGAATATTAAAGTACTTTTATTCGTCGTACAAAATATCTAACGTGTAATATCACTATGAATTTTCAAGTTTTATAAATGAATTCATAAAAGCAGTATTAGCTCCAGTTAGGAACTCAAACAAAATTTAAACTTGCAATACGACTATCAAATTTCCGATTCTAATTGATGCAGCATTCCCTATTGAAAGAAACCTTTATATTTCTTCATAGAATAATAAGTAAATTAATAAAAACAGTATTAGCTCCAGTTAAGAACTCAACCAGAAACTTTTAAACCTTTAATATCGCTATGAAATTTCAATTTCTAATTGATACAACATTCCCTATCGGAAGAAACATTTATAATTCTCCATAGAACAATAAATAAATTAATAAAAACAGTATCAGCTCCAGTTAGAAACTCAAAAAAAATGTAAACTTGCAATACGACTATCAAATTTCCGATTCTAATTGATACAACATTCTCTATTGAAAGAAATATTTATAATTCTCCATAGAGCAATAAATAAATTAATAAAAACAGTACCAGCTCCAGTTAGGAACTCAAAAAATAATTTAAACTTGCAATACCACTATCAAATTTCCGATTCTAATTGATACAACATTCTCTATTGAAAGAAATATTTATAATTCTCCATAGAACAGTAAATAAATTAATAAAAACAGTATCAGCTCCAGTTAGGAACCCAACAAGAAACCTTGAAACTTGCAATACCACTATCAAATTCCAATTTCTAATTGATATAACATTCCCTATCGAAAGAAACAATTATAATTCTCCATAGAACAATAAATAAATTAATAAAAACAGTATCAGCTCCAGTTAGGAGCTTAACAAAAGCGCGATCACGCCGCTTGGCACTCGCCCCATTTAACATGCATTACCATTATCAAATTTCAAATTCTAATTGATACAAAATTCCCTATCGAAGGAAGCCCACATGATTCTACATACAGTCATAAAAGATTAATAAAGACAAGATTTCCTTGAATTTGGCAAGCGCAGATTTCCCACAAACTATGTCGTTCAACGACCACTCGTTTCCTCAAGCGGAGGATGATGATGACGCTGCCGATTTTTGGACGCAACCCTTTATGGGGGCGGATTCGTCGATGATTCGCGCACATTGCGCAATATAGGTGGTGTTAATTCGATGATATGGAGGATTATTCACTGGCGAAATCGCTGGCTACTGACTCAGGTTTAAATATAATCGCAACGTCCTGCGTATCTCCATTAGCCGCGGCAGCCCCCTCTTTCCTCGTCGACGGATTGCGAACTTTTCTCGCTGAGTTCCAAAGATTTCGGCTATTTCAAACCGTAATTTAATGCCCTCGAACTGAATACCTTGCTCTTCCAATCGTGCACCTGGTCGTTAGAAAATGCGAGAGAAACGTGGGTGCACGAGTCTCATCGGTTTTCAGAAGAACGAACGACACAAGTTGCGATTTTCTCGGTTTTAGTCGACGAGGAATCGCTTCGTTCCTCTTCCTGATTAAATTAGAGACAGTAATTTTGTCTTTAAATTACAGACAATTTGTGTAACTGTATTTAGCAATCACGTTATTATGCATGTATTTATAATATTGGTCTATTTTGAAAGATTCGTTTACAGTTCACCTCTTGAAAATTTAACGTTTATACATCTTTTTGTAACGTTAATTGTTTCAAAGATGTTTCAGTGAGTCAATTGTGAGTGGACTGCGGATGTTTATGCATTTATGACAAATTTATCAGTGCGAAAAGATAGAAAAAGCGTTAATGTAAAAAACTATTTGGAATAATATTTTTAATACATATTTCCAATAAATATTTAGAAGATACGGCATTCGTTGTAACATTTAGCGAATGAAAGAGTCCCCTATTTGGATTCTGCTTTGTTAGTTGCATTTATCAAACTTGAAATTTGCATAAACATCCGCATTGACTTATAAAATATTAATTATTGTATTGATGGTCTTGCTCACTTCTTCATTCCTCCTTTGCAATGCACTTACTTAATATTTAACATTAGAACTACGAAACCAGTCAAAATGACTGATACAGAATTTTTTCCAAAAATTCTCCAAGTTTATAGGAGAATCATAGAATAGATATTCTGCGTCCATCTTATGAAACATTAATTAACGAGTCGCTCATCTTTTCCACCTCATAATTCTCCTTGTCTAAAAGTACCTATTTAACCCCTTGGCCTATAATAACGAGTGACACTCGTGACGCGGTAGATGGAATAGGAAATTTTCAAGCTCCTCAAAAATAATGAAATTGAAAATATCAGTGGAACACAACATAATAAAATTATTTCTATGTTATTAATACTGCATTAAATTGTAAGATATGTCAGGAATCACTGATCAATTTTCATTTTAGCAATTTAATTCTGAATTATTGCACGCACAGTCGCAAAAGAAATCGTAGGCAAGGGGTTAATATATTTAAATATAATATATAATGCTGGTAGTTCTAATATTAATATTTAATAGATTGGACGCCGCTAGTTCCAGTGTTAAATGAAGTTAACACTGGATGAAGTTTGCGAAAATTTATCTAAAGATGAGCGAGCAAACTAACAATAAATATGGTGTATGAAGTTGGTGACAAATTAGGTCGCTGAAAAATGAACGAAGACAAATAAATGGAGTGATGCTCGACGTGGAGTTCAGATAGATTATAGCTAGAAATGTTTCTTTTTCTTTCAGTCGTTTGTTTTATTAGGTAAATCATTAACTCATTTGTTCAGTAACCGCCAAGAGTAATAGCGAACTCTTTGCAACATAAATTTCTATCGTTACAGTGCACGGGAGATTTAATAACAATGAAAACTTATTTTTGGTAGTCGTCTGCAGTGCTTTGTCATGCAGCGAGTTAACGAGCGTGTGTATCTTCACCTTAAAATATTGTAGAAGTCAAGAACGAGCAAGATATTTGCAGGTTGACATTAGTAGGATAAAATTTCACACGAAACTTTCGACGTGGAACTTTTCGAAGGCTCTATCAAAGACGATTCTTCTGATCTACGGTTCTCATATATTTCTTTCGCAATTTTTGTGCAACTCGCGAGACACTTGGACAGTTTTCGAAATCATGATACAAGCAGTTGAGATAAAATAAATCGGAGAACAGGTGGAGAACTATGAAATCTTTATGAAAATCCTCTGCTTTAGCACGTTCAATGTTAAATATACTTTTAAAATTATTGAATTCGTAATTAAGAAATCATTTTTTTCAATGTACTACATTATCTTGCAAGCCCGATAAACTTAAAAGACTTAACACTAGATATATGGGCATTAAATTTGTTTTAGTTAATTACGTTAAATAAATACTTCGAAAAAAGAAGGATCAAACAGCAAAGATGATTACTGAAGGAAGTTTGGGAACTGTTACACTCCGGTTTTGATGAAAATTTACATAAATATTTATTAGACATATCTAAGAACATAGCTGGAATTCCTTCGCGCCCGTTTTCAACTTTAAGGGAGATATCAAGGGAGGTCCTTCTTTAAGGGAGGTCCTGCCTCTCTCTTGCTTGTCCTGTCAGTTTCCTCTCCCTGTCCTGCCTGTTTTGCCTGTCCTGTCTATTCTGTCTGTCCTGTCTGTCCTGTCTATCCTGCATATGATTTTGACATAATTCCGATCGTATTTGAGTAAAGTCACAGTTTCGTGACGCCGTCCGATAACTCTCGGGCATCATAAAGGTCATTTGAAGGTCAAATTAGAGCTTACAAGCTCAAGTGTGGTTGCTCAAACTAAAAGCTCAATCCGATACTCGACTAAATTCCAAATTTACTCCGTAAATCTGAGCTTTTGAGCTATGAGCCTCGCGAAAACTGAGCTTTTGAGCCATTTTTCCGAATTTCTCGCGAAATTTCACCAAACTCCGAATGAGCTTTTAGTTTGAGCGACGACAACTGTGCTTGCAAGCTCATGTGTGATCGCTCAAACTAAAAGCTCAATCCGAAATCCGACTAAATTCCAAATTTTACTCCATCGAAATGAGCTTTTGAGCCGTTTTTCCGAGTTTCGCGCGAATTTTCGTCAAACCCGAATGAGCTTTTTTAGTTTGAGCGACGACAACTGTGCTTGCAAGCTCAGGTCTGATCGCTCAAACTAAAAGCTCAATCCGAAATCCGACTAAATTCAAAATTGTACTCCATCGAAATGAGCTTTTGAGCTATGAGCACGCAGGTGTTGAGCTTTTGAGCCGTTTTTTCGAGGGTTTCGCGAAATTTCGTCAACTCCGAATGAGCTTTTTTAGTTTGAGCAACTACACTTGAGCTTTTAAGCTCAAATTTGACTTTCAAATGACCTTTAAGATGCCCGAGAGTTATTTGCTGGCGTCACGAAACCGTGACTTTGCTCAAACATGATCAGAGTTGTGTCAAACTCATATGAGCAGACGTTCTCGACGTTAATTTACTCGGAAATTGTTTTTGATAAAAGACTTTGGGTACGAGGAGAGGCAGGATGGGCAGGACAGGCAGGAGAGAGGCAGGACAAGCAGGAGAGAGGCAGGGCAGGCAGGAGAGAGACAGGACAGGCAGGAGAGAGGCAGGACAGGGAGGAGTGAGGCAGGACAGGCAAAAGAGAGGCAGGACAAGCAGGAAAGAGGCAGGACAGGCAGGAGAGAATTAGGACAGGCAGGAGAGAGGCAGGACCACCCTTAAAGGGGGCCTCCCTTGATCTCTTCCTTAAAGTTGAAAACGGGCTCAAACGAATTCCAGCTATCTTCTTAGATATGTTTAATAAATATGTATGCAAAGTTTCATCAAAATCGGAGTGTATCAGGTACCGAACTTCCCTTGTTAGATCTAGTGTTGCAGATTGAAAAAGGAATATTTAATTATTATAAAGAACTGCATTAATAACAGATATTTCGGAAATGAAACCATTAAAATCCATGATTAATTGCATTTCTGAGAAATGTTTGCGATGTTATTTCAAGGCATTCTATTATTATTAACTATTAATCATTTACTGGACTTGCGAGGAATTTGAGATATTAATATCTCTGCATTACTTTTCTATTGCAAGTAGCTTTAACGAATTATGCATCATATTTTAGGCATCAATTAATTCGCTGCTTATAAGAAATTATATTTCTTGCGTATTATTAATTATATGTTTCGAACCGATGGAATTTTTATCCTTGACTTCTATCAGGTAGGCATTGACCTGCCTATTCCACCTTCAATTTTAAATCAATATAAACGTCCATAAATTGAATAAACATAGACCATACGTGAAACTATCAAATTTTCGTAAATGAAAACCCGCGGATTTTGTGATCTGAAGTTAATCACAGGAAACAGTACGAGCTACAAAAAAATATCCCTAGAATACGTTCTTCGCGCCAAAAGTAAATGTACTTAAAAACAGACATAGCTCTCGGGCTGTTTTAATTAAATTAACAGATAAATTCAATGTAGTAGATGATATGTACTATAAAAAAATAATACTCCGAAGTATAAACACCTTCCTATCCATTAAATAAACCAGCGATGGCCAAACTTCTTCAGAAAAGGACAAAAAGAAGTAAAAGAAGTTTGGCAGGCCAATGTGATTTATTACAAAACTGAGTAAAGACTCAAATAAATATTATTTAAAAAATTCTTAAATACTACTGCAGAGCTTTTCAAACTAAGGACTGCGAAAAGACACAATTAATGACGAAGATTTCTCATTTTCTGGCTAAATAATTGTCTGTAAAAAATGTTTTGATAACAGTAGCCTATATGTTAATTATAATTAATTTTAAATTTAACAAATATCGAAAAGAAACCATCACGTAAGAAATCCCAAAGAAGTTTGAGAACCTCTGTACTATCGCGAAGAACGAAGCTGCAACTACATTTCTAAAAGGCCCTCATAATCTAATTACTATTATTTTAAAATCTGCAGCCATTACTCTTTTATTTAATGTGTGTTAATTAAAATTAATCAACATAAAAATCTAGTGTTTTTTCGACCGGAAGTTGCCTTCATGTTCAGCTCTTGGTGCCCTCTTTCGATGCAACGCGTTAAGTATTCCTCGCAACCTGCCGCTTTGTAAAACAGCCTAACCCTGGCAGAAAGTGGAAGGAAACTTTAAAAGCGTAGGTTGTTTTCCGTTGCTCGTCGAACTCGTATTTCCTTTTCCTCGTTTTTCTCGTGCTGTGAACACTGTCAAAGTGTGAAACACTACTGCCTTGAGACTCACGAGTTAAAATGTGCCGCGATGGAGAGATACAATCGAATCCGATGAACAACCTATGAAGCCTTTGACACAGTGCTTTTTATTAGCTATTTTTCTCATATCTTACGCGATATCATCGTGTTTATTATATCGTCCGAGGGAATTTTCGAGACGTTCGTGAAACAGTGTGAGTCATTGGAATCTGTGTAAACTTAATCGGAAAGATTTCGGAGCAGGTTATGTTTTTGTTTTTCCTTGTTCGGTGCTCCGAGTTGTTTAAATTGTAAGAACGATATCGATGCACTGTTTCTGTATGACAGAAAAAATCAACCATTTCGTGTACTATTATTAATTGTGGTAATAAAATTCTGTAAGACACTGTTTAATACATATGACTTTACAATACGATAGGACTGTACGATAACGAATACATGGTTTTGACTCAAAGTGTATGCAAAATATGAATGTAAAGTGGGAATTTCAATTTAAATAAAGAACTTGTTGGTTTGGATCATTAGGATAGTCGACCAAAAAACATGGCGCAAAGATTTCCTGTACCAAATACAGGAAATAATGGCCCGCCGCCGCAAAGATATGCAGCATCGTCTGTTCCACCAAATTTGCGACAGTATTCCGGGGCAAATTTTCCTGTGAGTGCAAAGTTTCCTGTGTATTTTCTCCGACAGTAGTAGAATACTCGATTAACAATTTTTATATAGATGCAACAGAGGTCTGGATTTACGCCACCCCCTCAAATGGGTACTGCAGGACCTGGTCCAGCAAGTATAATAAGAGCAAGCCAGCCGTACTCAAATATGCGTCAAGGTCCGATGCCTACTCCACCGGTCGGCAAGAGAAGCGCCGACCAGCGTATACCTATGTCACAGCAGAAGCCGTAAGTGTGCCAATGGAGAAGTTATTTTTATTTGAATTTACATTTACATTTGCCATCTGATTTCATTCTGTTAATTGTATTTAAAACCAGTTAAATTGAAGAGCATTGCAGCAAGGATTATAGAATTTGTTTAGTTAAAATGTTATTTACAATGTATAATTTAATTTAATCTTTTACACCGTTCGTTTGGATATTATTGTATGACGAAACATTCTCCTAATCGATCATCGAGTTCTCGAAATCCTTCGAATCTCGTTCCGATTCTGGAAAGAATGTTCATTTTCACTCGAAAACATTCGAATATTTTCACACTACGAATTGTAATATAATTTTGAAAATTAGTTTCGATAAATAACGAGAATGATTTTGAATATTATATTGTAATTCCTGGAGCGAGAACATTCGAATATTTTCGCGCGGAATAGAAGATTTCCCTATCTTCAAATCGGTTCGAAAAGGGGTGCGGATTTTTCGCGGGATCGAAACGAGATTGGAAAGATTCCAAGAAACAAAACCATGAATTTCTTCTGTCACTAGAAATTCAAAAATGCCTGGAATCCCGTCGTAAATAAAGCTACGATCATTTGTAAACGTTTCCATGTTTTTACCAGGAGCATCACTTGCATCTCATAAAAAAAGCTTCAAAATTGATTTATTGATTTTTGAATCTATGATTTTTACACAAACTCATTTAGGTATTTTTGGAACAGTGATTTTTCACATTCCACATCCAAGAAGAAGAAAAAGCTGGCGGATAAAATACTGCCGCAGAAAGTGCGGGACTTAGTGCCGGAGTCTCAGGCTTACATGGACTTGCTCGCATTCGAGAGAAAATTGGATGCGACGATTATGCGAAAACGTCTTGACATTCAGGAAGCACTGAAACGTCCAATGAAACAGAAACGAAAATTACGGATATTTATTTCGAACACTTTCTATCCCGCGAAGGAAGCTGGCGAAGGAGAGGAAGGCTCCGTAGCGTCCTGGGAACTACGAGTCGAGGGAAGACTTTTAGACGATACCAAAAACGATCCAAATAAAGTACTTTATCGACTTCATGAAATTCTGAGATAATTTGAAACGATAGAAAAATAAATACTGATTCACGAGGATATTATGTTTGCAGGTAAAGAGAAAATTTTCCTCGTTCTTTAAGAGTCTAGTTATAGAATTGGACAAAGATTTGTATGGCCCTGACAATCATCTGGTGGAGTGGCATCGTACGTTGACAACGCAAGAAACCGATGGTTTTCAAGTGAAAAGACCGGGAGACAAGAATGTTCGGTGCACCATTCTTTTACTTCTTGATTATCAACCTTTACAAGTAATAAGAAAATTATTCTAACACTTTAAACGCCGTGCGAGCTTCAACGCTGAAACTATCGGCGTTAGATCTATTATAATTAAATATACGGAATGAATACTTCGGAAAAGGAGAAATCAAGAGGTGGAAAAGATGATCGATTAAGTAAATTAGGTTTTATAAGGTGAAAGTGGAGTATTTACTGCCTGGCTATCCTATTTGGGGAATTTTTCGAAAAAATGGAACCTGGTCATTTTGATCGCTTTGGTAGTTTTAGCGTTAAGGCGCAATATTTCGATTACATAGTCACTCTATTTGACTGTTGTCGAGAAATTCATTTTTACTTTGTTATATCTTTTTTTTTTGTAAAAGTCAATTTTTCTATGTATCTCGTAAATATTGCGATGCTTCGAGTAAAGTTTCCATCGAATTAAAGTGCTAAATACATCTCGTTGGGACGATTTTACGAGATAATGTCGAAGAATGAACGAAGTTGAGATGACGGTTCATGTAAATTTCTTTTTTACAGTTTAAACTAGATCCCAGATTAGCACGACTTTTAGGTGTACATACGCAAACACGACCTGTCATTATCTCTGCTTTGTGGCAGTATATAAAAACGCATAAGCTTCAGGACAGTCACGAACGTGAGTTCATAAACTGTGATAAATATTTGGAACAAATTTTCGCCTGCTCAAGGATGAAATTCGCGGAGATACCGCAGCGTTTGAACCCGCTGCTCCATCCGCCAGATCCTATTGTAATTAATCATGTCATCAGTGTCGAAGGTAAGTATAAATTACGGTATTTTGCAATTAATATTTCCAATATCATATTAGATATATCAAATAAATGCATTCCCCGTTTTTGTACAAATTACTATAACGTTTCGAAAGTTAGCTAAAACTGTAGATGTGACCAAGAATTTCATGCTATAGAGCAGTGATGGGCAAAATTTGATAGGAATGAGTAAAAAAAATTTTTGGCGGGCCAATATAACTTATTATAAAACTCAGTGAGAACCCAAATAAATATTCTTTTAAAAATTCTTTAACACTAATGCGACGAATGAATCTGTGTCTGCATTTCTAAAACTTTCTCGTAATCTGGTTACTATTGATTTCAAATCTGTGGCGGGCCTGATAGAACCTCTGAGAGAGCCATATCAGGCCCAGGGAAGAGATGGAACCTTCCGGTTCGGTTAGAACCTTCCAACGGGTCCTATCTGGCCCACTGATCGTAATTTGCCCATCACTGCTGCTGTGGGTTAAAATAAATTAGTAATTTAATTTAGAACTGTATGAAGTATCCGGTGCTACGATGAGCGAGAAGGTAAAGGCAGGGACTCATGATAAATGGGCCCGCTTTCAAATCCCCCTCTAACCCCTTCGGAAAAATTTTCCCAAGCGATATTTATATCATAGCCCCGATAATTCGAAATCCACTCGAAATAACACGTCCCAGGAGAAATAATCGTAGCATGTGAAGGCGAAAAATGCAAAAGAAACGAATGAAGTAGCCTTCCCTATGCTAATTAACAAATTTCATCGATTTCGACGACGAATGATTAAAATTCTCGCGCTTCTCGTTAGGCACGGAGACGAAACAAACGGCGTGTTACGACATCGACGTAGAGGTCGACGACACATTGAAAACTCAGATGAATAATTTCTTATTGTCCACGGCAAGTCAACAGGAGATTCAAAGTTTAGACAACAAGATTCACGAGACAGTGGAGACGATCAATCAATTGAAAACGAATCGTGAATTTTTCTTAAGTTTCGCCAAAGATCCGCAGCAGTTCATCAACAAGTGGATCATATCGCAAACGAGAGACTTAAAGACGATGATAGACGTTGTTGGTAATCCGGAAGAAGAGCGCAGAGCGGAATTCTATTATCAGCCATGGGCGCAGGAAGCTGTTTGTCGATACTTCTACACGAAAGTTCAGCAAAAACGCGCGGAACTAGAGCAGGCGCTTGGTATCCGAAATTCATAAACGCTATCAGAAGTACAGCAACATTTTACAGCATTACACTATGTAAAGTATTTATATGAAAATTCAGTTTTCTTTTTCCTCCGTTATGATAATTCAACTTATTGTTTCACGCGTCGAACGTCTTCATTCGGTGTTCTGTAACCATTATTAACAAGCAGATCTCCACGAATGACATATTTTTATGAGCTGTCGTCGAATAAAGATTATATAGTCTCGTAAAGTAAAACAGAAGAAACGAAGAACGGAACTATCTTGAAATGATGATTTCTGAGAAACAAATTTCTTTACGCTAATGCACGCCATGTATCCCCGTTGAATCTGAATTTTGCATAAATCTTTTCTATGAAAATATTATGTATCGCGATCTATTCACTTTCGTCGCTAGTGGCAAGGAAAATCTGTACAATATAATAAATAAAACTTTGATATAATTCGCCGCAGTGGTCTCGGACTCTGTCCAAAACGTTCGTCGATGAGGATACGTAAAGACAATTCACGACGATCTTTCTATTATCCAATTCTTATTCTGTTTGTGCAAGTAAATACAACTTCGTACGTAATCAGTACATGTCGATGCAAAATATCATCGTTTCCCCACCCAAGGAAACGGTTGTACCGCCAATTTAAAATGAAAAAGACTCTCAATTCGCCCTGGAGCAATTTGCATGCAACGCCGAAGTATGAATAAATCGTTGATGCTTTCTCAAGCGCGAATTCAGACTCTTGGTCGGTCTAAAAAGTGCTTCCTCTTAATATATTACGGATTAATTTGCTTCGGTATTACACATTAAACATTCCAAGCATTCACACGCAATGGAAAATTTCAGCTTCGACAGAATACATTTTTATCCTATGACAAGACATTTAAGTTCTAAACGGATCTCTCACTTTTTTTTCTTCTTTCCTATTTTTCTTTTCTTCTCTTTGTAAACGGTTTATCGAGAAAATAATCACCTTTGAATGTATCACGTACACGGACTAATTCTGATCGTACAGAAACATGAAACCTGTGAGACTCGAAAGCCAGTATGAATAATTTCGACGATGACGCTATTACACATAAAGCAATCGTAGGGTTTTTGTGTTTTTTTTTTGTTTTTTTATAGCGCGTTAACATAGAATTAATAAACGAAATGCACACGGCAGCGATACGCTTCATCTCACAATAAAATTTCAAAACTTCATAAAATCGATTTTTCTTTTCGGTGAACGCAACTCTATCGGAAATCACAATATTTTCTTTTTTTTTCTCAACATTGAATCACAAGTGCACAAATTGATTGTATCGATTCTAATACAATAAACTCTGATGCACCATGGCGAATTCGTGCGACGGATATTTCAATTCAAGGTCGCAGCATCACGCCGGAGATCAAGGTTTATCGTATACCTTTATATCTAGCCTTAATTATTACATTCACATATATTTCATCGTACAAAGTTTTAAATATAAATACGGGCGACAAAATGAGTTCGAACGTTTCTTGCCTCCTCGTCCTTTTCATGAACTTCGAGCAAGACAACGTACACGCCTAAATCTTATGGAAGTTTTAAGGACAGAAAGGTATCTCTAAACACATTTTGCTACGCTCGCGACAACTTTCACAAAGACCACGTTTTTGCCGAAACGATATACGATCATGGAGTGCCGAGGTGTGCAATTCTTGTACACTTCAACACTTTGTATACAACCATAATCGTTTACTTTCCACATTAAAATTGTTTGGCTGGGGCTCTAATCCTAGGGAGATCGTGCAGCTTCTTTGCAAACTGAGGTAGCACGGCCTCGTACATCTCTCTTTTTTTTTTCTTTCTTTCTATTATCTCTCTTGCGAAGATATACCATTGAGTAATCACATGTTGGTTATTGCTTTGTAATTGAACTAACGTAAATGTAAAAGAAACTATCTTTGAGTAGTGCATCATCTAGCTCTCGTCTCGTTTCACCTACACAATGCACTTTGGCCATATATCCATGTTGTTACGGTGCTTTTCGTTTAACGTAGCTTTGGTACAAACATAGAAGAGGAAGGGAAATTATCATTGTACAGTCTTGAGTTATGTGAATCGAGGTATCGAATTAATTCGTGTGAGATATTTGACACGTTCAACCCAGCGTGAACCATCCTTTGCCCACAATGTGATTTTATCTGCTTGTGTGAACCACCGGTGGCCCGCACTTAATATTCACAGCACGCCGAACTCCGCAATTCTTGTCTACAACTTACATATTTGGAGAATTTGATTCGACTAAACAACCTATAATATTGCACATGCATAAACTAAACGGCAAATTCACTGGCAACGTAAGTAAAAAGTAGCAAAGAATAAACTTCTAACCCCGCGCCGACTTATTATGCAAAAAGTGCGCCGTGTTGAACGTGTTAAATAATTGCGACTGTTGAAGAAACTACTCTGAGGTTTGATGAATTCTTGCAATTGACTTATTTCCTTCCCCTTTAACATTTTATGTTACAAATGGATATATCGTGCGGTGATTATATTAAATTATTCCTGCGTGTGTACAAATGCCACCTATAATTGCGGAATTTCAATAAAACAATGATTATTCGCACTACAAATAAACTATTTTACATTTGTCCGAATGCGGCCACCGAAACGATGGGCCGACGATTTTCGAGACGCGAAACAAAGGTTTTGCCTACGCTAAAGAGTCTTCTTTGAGATTAAACTCTTTCTCGTAATAATTTGTTCGATTGGCAAAATTCATATAAATTATATAAAAATCATAACATAATTATAAATAGACCCAATCTCGTAATAAAGAAATTTGAATAGCGACGATGATTAGTAACAAAAACACTGAGAAATCCGACACGCTTGTTTAACAAAATTATCAATTCAAAACGAGTTCTTAATCTCGATTCTATTTTTCCAAATGAATTCATCGATTCATCCGCATTAAAGAAAAGAAGATAGGTGTCGATTTCGATTGATCGATATCGCACGATCTACGGCAGACGAAATTTCTGCCCTGTAAATATTGGATCGGGGAAAAAGTTTCTTCGTGTTTGAGCGCAAAAATGAAACAATTTTTTTTAGTTTAATTCAATAATAAAAACTATGGTTTTAACTCAAAAATTGCAAAAAATAGTCGACAAAAAGGGGACGAGTTTGATTTAACATTAAAACTACCAAGGCAGTCAAAATCTACCATTTTTAAATTTATTAATATCGATCGTCGCTAGCTCTAGCGTTAAAAAACTTCGATTAAAATACGAAGAGCTTGCCCCACTTTTGCGCTAAAATTCCAAACTTTCTCCTCAAGCCAAGAATTTTCAATACTGATTCGGTACTGGAGCAACGATAGGTGCCATTTCCACATTTTGATTATTACTACATCAGCGATAAAATCATCTGAAACACACATGCTTTTGTTACGACATCGAACCAGCCTTTCAAAACTTGAATACGTACAAAGCATTTAATGCGGAAGTTTGTATATTACCACCTTAAAAGTGTATTCCCTAAAAATAAATAAAGTCGTTATTAATCCATTTATGCTACAACATGTTAAAAAGGACATTAATCGTATCAACCAAATCGCGTACGACGTTTTGGCGATGTAATTCGTTTAACATAGGATATGCATAGAAATCATTTGGTATAGTTGCAACGCTTGGAAGTACAAGTAGTTAATAACCTTTAGTAACATAAATATTGTTACAAACAACGGAGTATAGAACGCATAGAAAACTAGAGCGTAGAAGAAGAAACTTTTTATACTACACATCACACTGGATGGATCCGTACAGCAAGGCAGTTTGTGTACTGTGAGGTTATTCTTTTATCGTTTGATATGCGATGCGCACATAAATAACTAACAAAGTTAGCCGTTGTACTGAGATAAGTCAGATACTAATGCTTACGATTTCAATATGAAATAATATTACGCTAGAATAAAAATGTGCAGAGTCATTTGATGTCTTCCCCGTTGAGTACGATCCGAGTTATGATAAATTGGCATTAGAGCCGCGCACGGGCGACTCATTTAAGGCTTGAATATGTCTTTGACTCGTTCCGATATCTGAGCAAATTTCTTTTTCAATGCTTCAAGAAAGTCCTTGCAAACACAAGAGTGTTAAGAAGAACGCGGGAGTTCTTCAAAGTGTTTTAGCTTTTTCGAGTAAATCGTTAATGAATTTCTGTAACATACAAACCACGTGTTAATAACGATTAGATGCTTTTAAAAATGGATCTACGGATGCCGGATATCTACTTTACTGCTTCCATATCAATCTGAGAAACGTTTATAAAAAGAAAGTAGTAACCTGTTAATTTAACGCTAGAACCTAATAAAGAAGAATTTGCTAAACCTTTTAAAACATTCCCGGTCTATCTCCTTAAACATTTTTCCTATGGTTTTTACTGCAACAAGTATTATTTTTCACGTTTAAGACGAAATATTATAAACACAAAGTTCGGAAAGTAGAAATATTTCCAGAGGTTTCGAAAATTTAGAGACCATTCCCTGTTAGTTTCAATTATACAGATGGTACGAAAATAACGAGATGAAAATACTATTAGATAATTTCTGTAGGGAATATTAATATAACAAATATCACAAGAGAGATTAAATAAATTTAAGGATTGTGTGACTTACGTTTATATCATGTGGAGGTTTTTTCGTATCAACCAGTAATTCCTACGACAGAATTTGAAAAATTCGATTATAAAATGCACATATCCTTTTTCCAGTGTATTAGAAGTTTGAGCGCTGACGTGTTTCTTGCATTCTTCGCAAAAAGCGGCAGAGTCCGCATTCTCGGCATCAAAGATGAGCGCGATCGCGGTTTTCGCATTTTTGGCATAATAGTGAAAGCGCGCGAGCGCGTGAATATTTAAACGGTTACAAAACAATTTACTATGATCGTAAAAATATTAACTCTGAATATAAATCTTGATGCAATTTATTTAATAGTTAAATTCAAATTAAAATGGCAAAAAATGAGTATGTGTGATGCTAAAAGTATTATAGAATTTGCTGCTATTTTTTTCAACTTGTAAATCGTTTTTGTTCAACCCTTTCACTACTATGGGCGATTATAGTTGCTCTGTATAAAATGCAGCGTATTGTATATACGACGAGTGATTGTAGTTGTTGCACATCGAAAATCTTACTTTGGACATGTAGCATCAGAAGGAAAGATCTTTTTTTAAAAAACACCGTCAAAGCAACTCTGTTTCAATGAGGCGTAAGTGCGGCCGCTCTCGATCTTTTAAGCGCACCATTTTTCTTCACCGGAAAAGGTGCCCATAGCGAAAGGGTTAATTGAGCCTACCTTTTTCTTGTATAATTGCAAAAAAATGTTTTACCTGTAGAAATCTTCGTCTATGATCATCACTATCCATATCAAGCAGTTCATCTATATCTACCTCTACTTCCCGACTTTTTCCACTGTCATTCTGCAAATAAATGTAAAATTTTGCAATTCAAGATACTGGAAATACCGTAATAAATAATTCAAAATTTTGCAGTACTTAATATCACAAAGAAAATAGATTTTTCAAATACACACCAATTAATCAATCATTAATACAGCAATAAATAAATAAATGAGATAAAAACAGATACTAACCACTGACTCGTATAATTTTTCTAATTCATCAAATAGCCACATTTCTACGGCGAGTCTTTTGCGAATGAGGGACATCTGATGAGATCCATATTTGGCCGTCAGGAATTTCTCCCTGCGCTCCTTCACCTCTCCTTTCTCAGTGAACGCCACGTGCAAATTAGCACGCGCTGGGCTGCGTTCTGCTGTAAGTACGCCACCTCCTTCCATTATAAAATTACCTGATAACATAAGATCATCAATATGGATTAATCAATTAACCCCTTGCCTTACTATTTAATTTTGAAGTTTTTGACATAATCATTATCATTTAATTTTGCATTGAAATGGATCAATTTAAAATTATTAGGATATTACTACATTTATTAGTTTACTAGG
The DNA here is from genome assembly GCA_963989415.1 of Cerceris ruficornis. Lineage (NCBI taxonomy): Eukaryota > Metazoa > Arthropoda > Insecta > Hymenoptera > Crabronidae > Cerceris > Cerceris ruficornis. The sequence continues at coordinate 5,903,101 of OZ022530.1, read as the reverse complement.
AAAAGATAAAAAAAAAATTTTATTAAAGAGAATTCCAAGATATAGGACGAATGTAGCATGGCAAAATTAATAAAAATTAGAAAGTAGAAATAATTAAGCAGATGAAAAATTAAGGAAGGGAAATGATAAATGGGGGAAAGGCATAAAAAAACATATAGTGTTATACAGAAAGCAAAAATATAATTGTTATATCGTTATTACTTAAATTTGTACAAGAAATCTTTGTCAAGCAAAAAATGGAAGAAATGTCAGGAAGTTTAATGGAATTAAAATGAATTAACTTGACGAAGTGGAGTTTATTACATTAAAATTATAATTAGTGGGAATTAAAAAATGTAAGAAATATTTAAAATTTAAATTCTATCCTTATTTCTTAAGTTTCTCACAAAATCGCTAAAGCATTCGAAAAGTAATTGCATATAACAAAGTACTATAATAATAATAATAAATTAGTAATACTACAATATAAATGAAATTCATGAATTTAAAAAATAATAAATTTACACAAATATCTAAAAGCAATTCTTTACGCAATAATTATATCGATTTATTTATTTTCATTTCGAACGAAATTGGTAAATAGACTGTTGACTTGAAAAAAATGCTCCAATTGATCATTAGAAGAATAGAATCCATGAAAATAACAAACAATCATTGAATTCGCATCTACGAAACATTAAATGAAACTAAAAATCGGAAGATAAATGAAATAAACATTTTCTCTCTATATAAGGCGATAATTAAATAACTCTTTCTCAGCCACAGAAACAGCGTTAATTGCAAATGTAACCTCAGTATGACAAGGCACTGTAACTGCATAAATAAACATCTCTGGAATATCGCAAATGCATTATCATTCTTATCGCACTGAAATATAATGCAAGAGAAGAAAAACGCATGAAAAAACGTGCCGATATTACGGCTAATAAGACAGGTCTTGAATTTTAATAAAAGATCAGAAACTCGCGTCGCTATGAACACATAAACAATGTTGAAGTTCTTACGACCCGCTCGCCGGGCCTGCAAATAAAACGTGAAACGGTTTCGTTAGAATTTACGTGTACGATCATTTGCCGTTACTTACTCTTACTTCTTCTATTTCGGAATTTACGTTATTCGAGCCGTAACAGAGTATCGCGATGCCAGGATCCATACGAATAATAAACTTTCTTGAACACAGCCGAGATAGATAACATTTTTTTACTAATTTCGCTTGCCACAAAGCGCGCGAAATGTTACTATGCTTCGGCCAATGGGGATTCGCAAAGGCTAGGGATATTTCCGCGGGAAATATTCATACTGAATTGCGAGGGAATCATGGAATCGATATAAATCGACTTGAAATAGCGTTCAGGTTATTCGTTGGAACTTGAATTTCGAATAAATTTGCAAGATTTGTAATGTTTTATGAAATATTTTTTACAAAGATATTAAAATTATGGAAAATTTATATATAAAAGTCACGTAAGAGAAATTTTCTCTTGTGGATTGAAAGTGAAGGTTAAAATTGTAATATTTCGAATAAGTTCAAATGGAAAATGCTATTTGTTTAAATATTTATGTCAGCAGTTAATGTTAGGTAATAAAAGAAATAAGATTCATTGTTTAAGAGCCACGGGTTTGTGCGAAAATGTTATCTCAAAGTAGCAAAAAGAAAGATCGCAATTATTTTCTGTAGTTCGATATTTTTCTAGGGAGATATATTTCAAATTTCCCACCATTTTTACGAAAGCCATTGTAGTCCCGTACGATTGATATTAATGCACAGAATATGAAATAAATTTAGATTGAATACAAAGTTTCTACACAAGAATTAATGGTCATAATTTTTATTTAGAAATAATTCAATCTTGACTGGCATCTACATTCTCAGTTTGAAGACCTTTGAAAGTAGCTACAGGTATGTAGGTGACAAGGGTGTACAATTTGTTTGCTGAATCTTCGTCGTCGTTCCTCCTCCTGCTCAATCGTACTCGTACTCTGAACGGTACATTTCTGAAGTGGAAAAGACATTTTATCAACGACTTATCAATCTAGTTTTGATAACTGACATGCACTGCTATGTAGATCAGTAGAATGCCATAGATCAAATGCTATTTAACAGAAAATTAAAACCATAGAAACATGAGCATAAGCAAAATTAATTTCAGTAAATATTACTCAATGCATATATTTCTAACAATTCTCTATCTCGGTGTAACAATCGTAGAGTCTGTTAGAACACAATCAGTGTACCAAAAATAAGGTTTCACATGCAAAGTAGCTAAACTACTTTCAAGAGCAACTTGCAACAAATGTGTTTGTTGTTGAATTCTGAAGACGATGCTGAGAAAGTTACCTTATTCCCTTGGACCACAGTTGTTTGTTGAGGCGCGTGTCGATCCTCACATCAGGGGTGCCCATTTGTTTCTCCGCAAATTTGCGAATCTCCTTTATCGCTCTGGGAGCACGCTTTTTAAATCCGATACCGTGAAGTCTTTTGTGCAGATTCACTGTGTATTCGCGAGTCACTACCTCATTGATAGCGCTCTTTCCCTTTTTCTCCGTAGACTTAGCCATTTCTCTCTGAAAGAAATTACGAGTTTCAAACACAACGTGACATAACCTAACAATCTTCGCACGTCAACAAATCATTGGATTTAATGTTTCTTTAAAGAAACTTAATATTTTCGACTTGTCGGGTATTTCTTTATATTTGATAAATATTGTTATCCCGCTTACGACACTATTTCGCTTAATTAAACGGTGTTATTGTGATACTCCTGGGGAGATGGTAAACAAAATGCTGGAGTTGAAAGGTGCACATAGAAATAATTAGGTGGTTTCGTGATAATATTAAATATATATTATTCAACGATATTTAACAATTTTATAATCACGGAAACCTACTAATTTTACACTATTCACAGCCAGATGTTTCCGGATTCTATTTTACGCAAAAGTGTCATTACCTCTCCGACGGATGGTTGGACGTAAAAGAACTAGAATTTTGTTGCGTTCCTAAAACCATTGTTTTGCGCCTTGAATCAAATTGATTTCGATATAAAAACCTATATCATTTTCCAATCAACTTTATTCTCTTGCATTTATTGCGTAGCTATATATCATTTATAATTATATTTGTGTAATTGTAGTTAAACATATGTATTGCGGAATGATTGTAGCTCATATATTACAATTCATTACATAAGTGTTAAATATCTAGTTAATATTTCGTTTATGGACAATACACATCAATTTTACGTACAAACACATTATAAATGTACAATTATTAACCTTCGGCAGTCTCCGCGGTCTTTTTTAACCCAAATCGAGACAAATTGTACAAATTGAATGTACATTATTATCGATAAATTTATTACAAAGAAAACGTTAATGAAAGAGTCTTGCATTTTAATGGAAAATAGATTACGGGTCAGAAAAGACACTAGGGACTTTACTGTGATTTCCTTTGAGAAATAAATCGCCTACAATCACCTTTTAAATCGTAAAAACTGTGAAATAATACAGCTTGTAATCGACAGCGAGTACAAGCTTAAATGGAAACAGCGTTACCAAAGTTTGGAGAAATGTTTCATGTTGGCAGCTTCACCGAATTTATTATCTGTATGAGATGATAGATAGCGGTAGTGTCACCGAATTTAGTGTTTTTTGTAAAAGAAAATTGAAATATGGCGCCGTCCTGTTAATCCGGCCGATAAAACAGGAAAAGATTTAATGAGTCGCGCTTCTTTGTGGCGTTTACCGTAAGAACATAAACTCGTAGGATATCAAAATTTTATAGAATATAATTGCTTAATGCGAATTAATTGTTTTGAATAGTGCCAATTATTAAAGTAGACTTTTAATTATATTTACATGTATATTGACAAATTTATGTTTGATTGCTAAACCACTTTTCTATACTGGAAATGAAGTTTCTTTCTCTTAATCCGCTTCTTCATAATTAATTGCTTTATAGATCCTTCAGTCCCCGTGACTTCAACTGTATGCAGTTTTGAGGTAGCTGGAACATCAACGAAATGATACAATTAATAATATAACTAATGACAATTTTTCAAGATTGTGCAAAATATAGCACAGATTTCGGGCCGAAATAAGCCTTGCTATCCGGTTTATCCTATATCTCGTCTACGCTTACATTCATTTCTGCAGTCAACTACTTTATCTTCTTTCCTTCTCCTTGATCCCACTTTCTTTTTTTATAGAACACTCTATATCTCTGGCGATATCAACTGTAGATAAGATGTCACTCTGAAAATGATCAAGTAGCGGCCGTTTTTTCAAGTATGATAAAACAGAGGACTTTGAGATTAATCTCTATACATCCGGTGACGCTACCGCTTTCTACCATTTTCCGCAGATACTAAATTCGCGGACGCTACCGCCTCCTACAATGATTAACGCGAAATCCATGGAGCATTTCTTGAAACTTTCGTAACGCTACTCCCATTTAAGCTTGAACTCCCTGACTTAAAGCGTCAAACGTCGTAATAAAGATTCCGTACTAGATATAATACATGACGTAAAGAAGATCGCGCCACGATAGCTTCGAGGACGCTTGCAATGGTGGAAAATGGAGTCTATTAACCTGTGATGTTGATTACGATTGTTTTTAATATTAAAAAGCACTTAATGAAATTAAAATGGCTGGTAAAGTGTGGAATTCAGATATATGGAAATCATGGGATAAACATGGAAGAAATGATTTGTAAGTGGTTAACGCGTTTAACGTCAGATCGGAGCGCGTTCGATTAATATTGAATTGATACTCTGCATACTCTGTGCATTGATGGTTGCAACTTATCTCTCCTGTTTCTCGCTCTTCTGAAGAGTTAATTGTCAATTAACAACTGTTTGCAGCCTCAAGTTAATCAAGCACAAATTTAAGGAAGGCAACACTGCAGGTAAACCATTTACGTCGGATTCGTTATTCTTCCCAACCTGATTACCATGCTCTGTTGTACTCCGCGTATTACGCGTCTACGTGCCTACTGCGATTTTCGTTTCGTTAACGTTTCCGCAATTTCTCACTGGGACCAATTTATTACGTTTAAACGAAGAAATTTCTATTTCGTTTATCACCAATTAAAATTCCGAGATTGCGAAATACTTGGAGTAATTAGTTTTAAAAATAGTCAATTCGAATTATCGTCGAATTGTGTGGAGATATGTACGAAATATTTCGATACTTTTTAAATTACGAGAGAAAAGAATTCAAGATTATTCTTGTTTATGTACTTTAAATAATTATAAATTACTGTGGATGTATTTCTGGACAATTATTACTATTATTCATTCATGTTTTAAGTTCCAAACTTAAAACGTTGGCGGTGGCTTACACATATGGTGTTAATGAGATCGTAAAAAAATGTATGATTAATCCTTTGCGCTCAAAGGCCAATGATGATTCGTTTGAGAGCAAAATTTGCAAATAAAATTGAAAGGAGAAATTGAAAAGTCCATTATCTAATAAACTAACAATACACTATGTCAATAATATTATTTTAGTAAATAAATATTGATCTAAATTTCATTTCAATTTTAAAATCAATTCATTATGAAATTCTATTTTAACACTTAACACGTTCATTGTTCATGATGTGGTGATCTGTTTGTTACAGTAGGGTACTCAACGCACCGGTGTGTCATGAGCACTGAACGTGTTAAAATACCACTTGAAATTTTGAAGAAAATCTTTGTTAGGCCGATCGGTCCATTCAGAACTCTTGCTCAATCTGGCACTTTATTTGCAAAGCCCCAAAAACCCTTATAATATTGCAGAAAGAAAAATTGCTCATTCTCACATTCGTGTATTTAAACTTAAAACTAACTTCCTTCCTTTTTTCTAGAATGGAGAAGAGGATTATACGAATTAATATCAAATGGAATCCGTGGGAACATAAAAAGGGACAATGTAGTTCTGACATTAGGTGAACTGACGGTAAGATTTCTCATGAGTATAACGAGCGGCAAGGAATTAACAATATGCCGTCCGCGCGATAAATCAAGATTCTTTTATTTGGCGCCGGCGGTATTCGTGTAGATCTCTTCGCTTGCCGCCCGCGCTTTTCGATTTGTCGAGAAATCATAAAACGTCACGTTTCACTAATCACAATAAGTTATAATTCTGTTCCGCAATTTTCACGAAATTTCGGGGATATGTAGCGTATTGCAGCTTGTACAGAATACGAGCGATACTTTGCAACAATTTGCGATTATGAGATAGCCGCTACGCCTTTGCGATATAATAGACAACTGTCTTAAAATTTTAGCGTGAGACCAACATGGTGTCACTGGCATTTGTCCGCATATTTTCGCATGACACCACGTGATATCACCGGACGGCATAGTGTCAATAAGATCGCAATATGTAAAAAATTAAATTGAGCGGAAGTGAATGAAAAGTTAAATTATTTAAATTTAGTCCAAGCGTACTTCCAATGTATTTCTAAATTAAAATTAATGTTCCGCATTGATTCAATTAACCCTTTCGCTACGGACGCCTTTTTCGGCACGGCATTCCTGCTGAACGGGCCGTCAGAGAAAACAGAGACGAACAGAGTTGCTTTGACAGTTTTTTTTTGAAAAAATGATCTTGCCTTCTATTGCTACATCTCCAGAGTAAGATATTCGATGCGCAATAAAACTCCAATCGCTCGTCGTATATACAATACGCTGCATTTTATGGAGAGCGACTATAATCGCCAGTAGTAGTGAAAGGGTTAATGAGGAGAGAAAAAAAAGGTTACAGATATTCTAATAGATTTAAAACAAGAACATTTAAAATGTTAATTTTTAAGCTTGCGATATATGAAGTTTATTTCCTTTCAGAATATCGATGGGGCAATTCCATCGGCAATAGTAGATATATTTACATTAATAGACGCTGAGGCACACAATGAGGAAAGAAATAACTTTTATTACATTGTGAAAGAGTCAGAAAAGGTACCGTTCTTCAAGATGCAATTTTTACCCGCGCCTACTATTGTCTTCGCACGCTTACGATGCTTCTAAAAATACGTTATCGTTGTCGCACATTAATTTAACACCTGTTTCTTTGTTCCATATAGTTTTTAACTGATAGGATATTGAAGGAACGTTTAGAAATTGATACATTACAAGATGTAGGAACATTGAAGAATAAAAATTTCCAAACGAAATTCATTAAAGTGAAGACAAAATTATAGTATGTATTACGCCCGTTTAATACGATTCGTTCGCGGTTCATTTAAAAGAGGGCTGATACCCTATAAAACTGATATTCTTACAGCTACAAACAACGGAAGTTTAATTTATTTAGGGAGGAAAGCGAAGGATATTCTAAGCTCATAGTCGAATTGAATCAAGAACGTCCCGAAAACGAAGTAGCATCAACTTTGGAAATTGTTAAGTCTCTTATCGGTACGGCTGTACAAAACGCCACTGTTTTATTCACAATTCTCCAATACTACGATCGATGCAACGATCTACATGAATCTTATCATTTTTGTAGGATATTTCAATCTCGATCCTAACAGGGTTCTCGATATCTTACTAGAAACGTTTGAAAATCGACCTCAGGACGATGCACTCTTTATTCCCTTAATTCGTTCGTACATGAGCGATCAGCAGGTACTCTGCGAAGTTCTAGGATTTAAATACTGTTCTACCGTTAATGCCACACCATTTTCTCTGCAAAAAGTCACTGCACTTATGTTACAACATCGTGTGATTAAGTTAGACGATATATTACCATGGTTAGTGCCGGACGATAAGATGATAATTAAAGAGCACGAACAAGCGATGAAGCAGGCAAAGGCTTACGTTCGTAAATTGAATGTAATATCGACTAAAGACAAGGAAGAAGTACCAGAGGAGAAAGATAATTCACAGGTACTCGAACATATCCTTTTAACGCAACGCTTAACACGTTGAATGCCACGGGGGACACCGGTGGCTGGCGGTAAATTCGAATTTAGCTGAAGTGCTTAGGCTGAATTCGCTGAAATGTCATGTGACTTTTAAATTTCAATATTTACGAAGTTTCTAATACATCGAATGTTTCAATATCGATGTTAAAAAGGCAAAGTCTTGCCGGGTATATATCCGGATAAAACTACCGGAACACCGGTGGCGTTCAACGTGTTAACAACTTGTCAGTAATTCTATATTACATTATTATATTCGAAAGGAAAAGTATATAAGCAATCAAAAATTCGGACTATGCGAAGCCCTGTTAGAGATAGGAGCTTGGGAAGTAGCACAAAGTTTATTTAACCGTTTGCCAGAGCATAGTCTCACGGACCAACGTCCTATTGCACTAGCACTGTGTAAAATGATCCAAGCTCTGATCGAGCCGGTTTATCGAAAGTAAGTCAATCCTTACGATAATCGTTTATCGAAGTGCAGAATTCTATCGTGATATTACATTTCAGACATTGTATCATATCACCGAAACTGCAAGGACGAAAAGTTCCGCCTCTGAAGGGCACTCTGGCTCCGAAGGCGATAGAAAATCTTGAAGAGATACACGAATTATTGTTACCGATGCTCATAATACTTGGCCCGAATCTGCATCATGATCCTGTTTTAATGTACAAGATCATGAGACTTTGCCATGCGGCTATCAAACAATGCCCTTTAGATATGAACAAACAACCGATCGATAAGAATAGTAATCTTTATTACGACGTGCTGACAATTCTCGATGTAGCATTGCTACCTTCGTTGTCCTTCATGGACTGCAATTGCTGTGTCGCCGAGGAGCTTTGGAACATTTTAAAATACTATCCGTATCAGAATCGATACTGCTTGTATGCTCGTTGGAAGAACGACACGCCTTTGCAACACGCCGCTCTTTTACGGAAAAGAGCGGACGCCCAGAAGAAGATCAAATCGATAATGAAGAGAGTAAGCAAGGAAACGATCAAACCCGTTGGACGATCAATCGGAAAATTGACGCATTCTTCACCTGGTGTATTGTTTGATTATGTTCTTATACAAATTCAGTTGTACGACAATCTTATAGGTATGTATGTCGAACAAATTCGTTGACTGAGTGGCGGACAATGGAATTGAAGATCTAGATTAATCGACCGTTTCGATTAGTTTCGATTAATCGAAGTAGTAATAGTAAAGCTGTATGGGGCTATGGTATAATTGGAATTCTTTAGGAATAATTTCCCAAATAGCATTTAATACACAGTCTTGATGAATTAGAAAGGAAGTCATAGCCTTGGTGCTTCGTAACTCACTTAAAATAGTAGTCTTAGATTAAATGACAATAGGAGTTACGGGACTATAGTGGGTCAAAGTTCAAATTTCCGATTGCCTATAGGAAATTTTTCCTAAATTACGATCTAATATACCGTAGCCTTAGTGCTTCTACTAAAATAGTGGGTTCTAGGTGAAATGATCGTATCAGTTAAAGCTGAAAGTAAAGCACAAAAGATTTCAAGCTTCATAGTTTAAGCTTTGACGTGAAATATTTAAACTCGGTGATTCGCTGTACTTCATTGTTAATATGTTAAACGTGTTTCAGGTCCTGTTGTAGATTCTTTAAAATATCTAACAAATATTTCGTACGACGTTCTTGGTTATTGTCTCGTGGAAGCATTAGCAGGAGCTGATAGGGATAGATTTAAGCACGACGGTACCAGCATATCTCTCTGGCTGCAATCCCTCGCTTCGTTTTGCGGAGCAATTTTCAAAAAATATAATATCGAACTTACCGGTCTACTCCAGTATGTAGCCAATCAGCTCAAAGCACAAAAAAGGTATAATTGTACAAGCTCAAACAATCATTTTCTAATCTGTGTACCTCTTAATTGCACTGTATCTATAAATATACTTACGTGTCTACTTTTTTTCATAAATATTCTCTTAAAGCATTTTGTACTTTCGTTTTTAAATAACATATTTGCAAGATTGCAGAACTTGTAGATCGATGTATTTTACAACATTGTTTCCAAGCATCATTTTCGAAGGAAACTTCAGTTTCATCGGCACCTTTCTGCGTCGAATTTTTGACCAGTATCAGGACAGTAATTGTGTCGTTGATTTAAAAACAATTGTTCGTCGCTATTTAAACTTGTCGCTTTTGAAAACGAGCGAGAATGATACTTGTTTAATGATTTTTCATTTTTTTCTTAATCAGCTAAGAGAAGGTAATAACGTTTTTCTTTTTATTTGCTATGTACACCATAGTGCCCGTGGTACAACACGCAGAAAGGAATTAAATGCAATTTAACATCGACAAAATTAGTTTGCAAACCGGCAATACAATTTTAATTGACATCGTAATACGTGGTAAATTTTGTATAAAAAAAAACACGAAACTGTTTTTCTTACAAAGAATTGCGATATTTATGTAGAAAGAAACGTGGCATTTAAAATGAATTGTAATTGAAAATTAACGTTTAAATATTATCAACATTCGATCAGGGACTTAAATCCGACAAATTACTATGAACTCACTCGATGTTTATTTTTTTGTATGTAAGCAAAGTTACAGGGTGGCCCAAAAGTTACAGTAGGATTTTAAATTGCCAATTTCAAATATAAACCAATTTAGAAAGAAAACCGCCGTCTAATTTGATCTTCGGTGCACAGTTAAAAAAATCTGCACGGTCTAATCTCCGATAATGCAAGAATAATTGTAAAATTCGATGCTACAATACGATGAGGCTAATTAAAACCCCGTTGGAATTTTTGCACCACTCTGTATAATTGCAAAAAGTATATTCCCCTTAATGAGACTGCATGCAATAGTTATTTTAATTGTGCATAGTAAATATTATCCATTGACTCTTCAATAAATGCGATTACATTCGAGTATCAATGTTAAGTGGCAATGGAGATGATTCAATGGCGAGGTATTATTCACTGTCTCTGATTACGAAATGCTAATGACGAAAGCGCGAAAAATTTCGAGCAGTTTTTACACGTTTATTATGAAAACTTTTTGATTGCAGTGAACATACATACACTATCACTCAGCTGTAATGTTCGTAAAACGGAAAAAAACACCCTAAATATACTTGAAATAAAATAGTGAAAATTTAACTTGTGTGAAAGTTTTGCAGACGTTCGTTGCAAAAAGAAAGAATTGAAAGGGAGAGGACTCGATAGTGACTGTTTAAAGTGTGTGGCAATATATGATTAATTCTCCTCGTTAAGTTTCAAACGTATGTTTAATAATGTTACACATTACTATGAACACTGAATAGATTTTTGTTCTTTATCGGTCAGTTTAAAATTCATGTGGTGGATATCACGAAGAAGACGAACGTTAATTGCATCGTTTAACGAATCATCTAATGGATTCTTTCGGACTTACGGACTTCACGTGCATCGCTGTGCGTTTCTTCAGTAAAATATTTTCATTCCGGGATTATCGGACGGCTTCTTACAGAAGTTAATGTCGAATAATGCAACTTAACGGCAAGAAAACGAGGAAGATGGAAATTCAACTTCGTTGTTTCTTCAGTAAGACGCTTCTATTGCGGGATTATCGGACGTTAACTTTGAATAATGCAACTTAGCAGCAAGAAGAGGAGGGAAATAGGAACGCAACTTCGTTGTTTCTTCAGTAAGATGCTTCTACTGCGGGATTTTCGGACGTTAATTTTGAATAATGCAACTTAGCAGCAAGAAAATAAGGAAGAAAGAAATGCAGCTGTCTTGTTTCTTAAATAAGGTACACTTATTGTGGATTAGCGAACGTTAATTTTGAATAATGCAACTAAGAAGCAAGAAGATAAAATTGCAACATTGACGATTCTTCGGCAAGATCTTTTATCACGGAATTATCGAACGGCTTGTTTCGGATAAAGGAAAAAATGAAGAAATCGAAAACTCAACATCGACGTCAGTGAAGAAGGAAACGGAGGAAGCAGCAGAGTTTTAATTTAACACTCAAAAGAATGAGAAAACACAGAGGAAGAGTCACTGAATATTATTTTACGTAAACCGAAAGACAAGAAGAACAATAGAAAGAAAGATCAGCATTGAAGAAGCATTTTAATCGTCGATGCGAGAAGAAGACAGCACAATGTTGCGAAATAAATAATATTTAAAATGAGCGAAACAGCATTGAGTATATTTATAATAACGATAAAAAAACACTTTGGAATAATAATGAAAACGATACTTAAAAACAATCAGAGAGTAACTTCTAACAAAGTAGAGAACCACTTGAGAAAAAGAGAGATCGATAATAACTAAACATTGATGCAATTGCTGCATGTGATAGACCCCAATTATATTTTTTATAGAAATGTTGCCACGAAAGAAAGGAAGGCACTAGAGAAAAAATGTAAGTTAACATTAATTCAAATTTTCCTTGCATAATATCACATCGATAAACGTACTATATTAATGATTACAAATTTGTTTCAGGTATGAAAAAAAAGTGCACAAAAATGTGCGAGTTTCGAGTAACAGACATGGCAATGAGCAAATTAAAGAATACATTTTCTAAGAAAATTGTATTAAGAAGAGAAAAAAAAAACATTCTTTCCATGAAGGCTAGCTAAGAGCATGGATTTCTGTATTAAAACAAACGAAACGAGAGATATAGTGAGATGAGAACGAAAGTGCTTCGTTCGAAGCATCATGAGTTTCAGTCTGCGAGGAGCAAACGAATACTTTGGATATAAAACAAGTACAAATTTGGAGAGCGTTAATCGAATAGGTTTACTTTCACGAAGTTACATGAAAAACTAAGCAGTGCCATAGCCGTGCTACATCTTCAGATTTCTCGATAAAAAGGCAATAAGCATTGGAATTAATAGATGTTCGACAGTCAACTTGAAAATGATACGAAATCTACGTATAAATACACATAGAAGTGCGCGGTGTTACATATTAATAATCTCTAGATTAACGGAAGCATGAAGTTCCTGCCTGTTCGATATCTCTTAATTACAATTCAAAGATTTTTAATTATAAATTTATGAATTTATACACTGTACCTTATTACCAGTTTAATATCTTACAGATCGTTTTACATTAGACTTAGTGTGATATTAATTTTTAACGGCCTGCCGACAACGAAGGACATTCGATTTTTTACGAAATACGATTAGATGTGCAGGCTTTAAAAATTAATAACACGTACGATACTAATTAAATATGCATATATGTGTCCTCAACATGCCGTGGGGAACATTTTCATGTGTAACATTTTATTTTTGTCATAAAATTTTTTTACACACGTTTTATATATTCGTATATATCACTATATACATGCTACAATTTTCAATTTTTGCTTTTATCTTTTTATTAAACGTTTTTTCGATTAATTCTCTCAGCATCACGCTCTCTAATGGACATATTGTACTAGTATCCGTATTTCAAATTGTTAAAATTTTATGGAATAACATGAAAGTGATATTACCTATATCGTAGATTTGTTAATTGATCTATAAAAACTTCGTAATTACCAGTAAATAGACTGTCGAGAAGCAATAAGACATTTCAACCATGCCATTCGACACGAAATTGATAACTTTGCAAATCTCTTTACTATTATTTATCTTTATTTTCAGCCTAGATTTATTAATATTAAAAGAGATAGTACAAAAAATGGCAGGTATCGAAGCTGCCGAAGAGATGACATCGGATCAACTGGATGCAATGGCAGGCGGAGATCTGTTAAAGAATGAGGTACGTGTTCGCGTTAATTGCAATTGATTCAATTAATATAAGAATTCATCGATGCCTCTGCAATTAACATACATTTCTTTCAGGCTGGATACTTTAGTCAAGTACGTAATACAAAAAAGTCATCCCAACGATTAAAGGACGCTCTTGCTGAACATGACCTTGCGGTAGCACTGTGCCTTTTAATGGCACAGCAGAAACATTGCGTAGTTTACAGAGAGACGGACAAATCTCATCTTAAACTCGTTGGTAATTGTCTACAAGCTGCCATATTATTTTATTTATATTTCAAACATTAATATCAAAATTCTGGGAATTTTTAATAGGAAAACTGTACGATCAGTGCCAAGATACATTAGTACAATTCGGAACTTTCTTGGGTTCGACAATGACCGTGGACGAGTACGTGGAAAGACTTCCTTCCATACACTCTATGCTTCAGGACAATCATATACATTCGGACGTTGCATTTTTTCTTGCAAGACCAATGTTTGCACACGCCATTAACGTAAGAATCATATGGAATATCCTTTCTGTATTTTTGGACTTGTTTCGATTTTGAAATCACTGATGTTACGATATATTAAAGGATAGTTCAATTTCTTTTTTTACTTATAGATTAAATACGATGCTCTACGAAAAGCCGATCCAAATTACAAGAAGATGTCAACTTCTATGAAACAAGCGAAGTATGCGGAAGCTGCACAGGCCGTAATGGCACCTGTTGCACAATCTGTTAGACCTTTGCACCCGTTAAAAGTATGGGAGGACATTTCACCACAATTTCTGGTGACCTTCTGGTCGCTTTCTATGTACGACTTATACGTTCCTGTGGAGAGTTATCAGAGGGAAGTTAGTAAATTGAAACAACTCGCGGCACAGAGTGCTGATTCCAAAGATATGGTATGTTAATATGCTCTTCCTTTTATCGTCGAGTTGTAGTAGAATGTTGATCAACCAAACAGATTGGAAAAAAGACGAATCGAGAGGTGATAAAGATGATTAATTAACTAATTTCGGTTTTGTAAGATAGAAGTGGGATATTTACTTCATGGCTCTCCTTTCAATTTAGGCAATTTTTCGAAATAATTGGGAACCGGCTTGGTAGGTTTATCGTTGCAAGTGGAATAACTATTTTATCTATTATAAATTACAGTTACTCTTTTAGAAACAATATAATATGTTTCGTGGATATAAATTTTATTAATTCCGTAAATTATATCCTTCAGATGACCAGCATTTTGCCGTAAATTCTAATAGATCGTAATATTGCAACTTGATCTAGTGACTTTCTGGCCACCCTATAGTATTATACCTCACATTGTATCTAAATTCTGTATTGTAAATATTATAATTTATCGCGGTCTACGTATATAACATTAACGCTGCTAAATAATCATATTTCTCGTCGAATATTATTTAAACTTCTAACTGCCAGTGCGAAAATTAATGTCCTTTCTAGACTGTCAGTAAAGGGAAAAAGGAACAAGAAAGATATACCACTTTGATCGAAAAGTTACAAGACGAGAAGAGAAAACAGGAGGAACACGTTGAGAAAGTGTTTGCATATCTGAGGTAAAGATTTCTCGCAGATAAATATACTTCCTTAATTTCCAATCCTTTCTTACGAAACCCATGTCTCTTAGGCAAGAAAAGGACACGTGGTTTTTGTCGCGAAGTGCGAAATCCGCTAAGAACGAAACGATAACACAATTCCTGCAATTATGTCTGTTTCCTCGATGTACATTCACCACCGTTGATGCCATGTACTGTGCAAAATTCGTGCACACCATACACTCGTTAAAGACTGCAAATTTCTCGACGCTTCTATGCTATGACAGAGTAAGCGTACACTCGTCGAATAATTAAACCGATTGAAATTGAATTCAACGGCCCAGTGCTAATTGACGATTGAAATTTTACAGCTTTTCTGTGATATAACGTATTCAGTTACCTCATGCACCGAGAACGAAGCGAATCGTTATGGGAGATTCTTATGTGCTATGTTAGAAACCGTAATGAGGTGGCACTCGGAGAAAGCTATATTCGATAAGGTTGCTGTTTTTCCACGATATTAATAGACATATATTCTAACGAATTTCCACATTCCGTGTATCCTTTCTTTCAGGAATGTAGCAATTATCCGGGATTTGTAACGAAGTTTCGCGTAAGCAATCAGTTCTCCGAAGCGAACGACATGGTTGGATTTGAGAACTACAGACACGTGTGCCATAAGTGGCATTATAAGATTACGAAGGTACTTTATGTTCTAATTAAGTTACATTTACTTAACAGTAGAACTACCGGCGTTAACCCTTTGTCGAGCTGTACTCCACATAGCTTTTTTCACAACACACATTTTGACGTAATTTTCCATCCAATTAAGAGTTCATTTCGTTTTATAACAATAACGTATTCTTCCAGGCTATTGTAGTTTGCCTCGATTCTAAGGACTATGTACAAATAAGGAATTCTTTAATTATTCTGATCAAAATATTGCCACATTTCCCCGTTCTGGCGAAACTCTCCCAAATTCTCGAACGCAAGGTGGAAAAAGTGCGAGAAGAGGAACGTGGACAGCGTCAGGATTTGCATGTTTTGGCAACTTCGTACAGTGGACAATTGAAAGCCAAAACTCCGAATATGATTCGCGAATCAGACTTCCACCATGTGGGCGATAAGGTTGTCGATTATTTCTTTTCTTATCATTTATTCAGGTTGAAATTGATTTTACGCATAGAATTCGTGGAAATACGATGTTTAAATGATCTTTCGTCGCAGGCCGGAAAAACACAAGATACTCCAAATAACGATGCAACGGAAAAGATAGGCGATGGTGTAACAAGCAAGGAAATAACGAACGGCGATAGCCGAATAGAGAAAGAAAACAAAGACCAACGGGAAAAGCGCAGTGCATCGAATCAGATGCATCAGTAAGTTAGCTCATAAGTACTAAAATATCGATAAAAAAAGGCCTCCTCGTAGCATTTATTTATTATGCTTCGTCGTCGTAACCACCGTTGAGTATGTCACGCAATTTGAATAATCCGAGAGATTCTAAACCCCCGCCCGTAACGTCATTAATTTGCTCGATTAGTGAGAACTCCGAGAAATTACGAAAGAAGGAGGAAAATAAAGAAATTCCAGAGGGTAAAGAGAAACATATTAAAAAGGAGGAAATTAAAGAGGACGATGCGATGGATAAGAAGGAACGAAAATACTATAAGGTAATTGCGCTGCTTTCATGAATCTTCATTCTTGAAACAAAATTCTTGACATGTTAATTACGGAATAATATCGATATAAAAATTTAAACATTCGAGAAGCATTACTTATTTCGATATAAGCTAGTGCAGGGTAATCCAAAAGTCACTAGACCACTTTAAAGTGCAGTAACTTTCTTGCTATTGCATTTTTACGAATTAAAAATTGAATGGTAGCTGTTTAAAGGACATAATCTACAAAACTAATTAAAAACAATTTCCAAGAAGAATATTTACTCTTTATAAAAGAGTAAATCTGAATTTTACACAGATAAAAGTGTCACTCTATCTGTAAATGATCTAATGACTTTTGAG
Source organism: Cerceris ruficornis (assembly GCA_963989415.1). Classification (NCBI taxonomy): domain Eukaryota; kingdom Metazoa; phylum Arthropoda; class Insecta; order Hymenoptera; family Crabronidae; genus Cerceris; species Cerceris ruficornis. The sequence continues at coordinate 5,885,876 of OZ022530.1, read as the reverse complement.
CCGCCCTGCATCATCTTGTTTGTAACTTTCGATCTAATATCGATTGATAAATATTTTTTCACATTTTTCAGGAAGAACATTACTATAGTGGCGGAGTGGATAACTTAGATCGGGATCTTTCAAGCGTGTCGAACAGTAGCGCAAGTTCTGGACCAACACAGGATGGATCTGACAGAGGTTTGTACAAATAATTCTACATAATCGTAAAACAAATTTGTAAATTACTTCTCGCGTGATTAACACGTTGAATGCCACCCGTATTTCGTTAATAACCACTAAAAATTTAAATATAATCGCTCATATCGATCTTAATCCGATTAGTTTCAGACGTCAAAAGAAGGAAAGTTGAGAGTATGCAAAAGGTAAGCGGTGCTCGAGCTTACGATAAATCCATTTACATAGAATTTCAATGTGATTCGAGCATTTGCTTTTAATCGTAGGAAGCAAGACGAACGGAAGCAGGCCTCGATAAGAAAGAGCGTTCGAGTAAAGGTAAAGTGAGAGACGAACAGAAAGAATTACGACGAGAAAAAAAGACGGGACGGAAAAGAGTAAGTTTTGCACGCGTGTATGTTAGAAGCAAGGCGAAATGCGATAACGCAGATACTACCAATATTACGGATAATCTCAGTACTCGTTTATTTGAAAATAGGATAGGGCGGATGAATCGGCGGTTGCGACTGAACAAAAGAGAAGGAAAGACGACGAAAGAGGTATATAGCCATATCTCTTAAAGCTTGTCGGTATTGAACAATTTCTTTTCGATTTCCTTAAGAAAATCTGCAGACGTGTATCTGTGCTTGAACTTTAATAATATATCGAAATTTTCGCAAGTATGATTAACGCAGAAATTAATTAGTATTTATAAGCGAGGCGAAGTTTCTTATTACACGCGTTAAAAATCATTTTCAGCGAAAGGGGCGCATCAGAATGGCGACATTCCGGAGCACAGAGAAAAGCATCACTACAGTAAGGTCAGTAAATAAATAAATCCCCTAGAAACCTTATCTCATAGTATCGCGTTATCACGATTCCTTTATTTATTAATTTCGTATCTTAATTTTACTTCCGCAAGTCTTTCTACACTTTATCATAGAGCATTTAAGTCGTTTTTTTTTTATTTCTTTCGATAAAATCTTGATAATAACGCAAAGACATTAAAGACATGCTGTGCACGAATCCTATTTTAACCCTTTGCCTTACGATATTTTTTATGATGCGACAAAGTGAACACTAAATACCTAAAGTTATATTGAAGATCAGAAACTTATTTCAACAATTTTACGTTTTTTACAATTTTAAGTTTCTGATTTCAATTATAACTTTTTCGTACGATTTTTAGTTGGTGTGACTTGATATAAGACAAAGGGTTTAATATTGGCCTTAAAATCGACTAAGTTCTCTATAATAAATATTAATCGTCTACCCTATAATTTCATTGTACGTTTGTCTTTATGTGTACGATTCACGGTGTCTTTAGCCCTTTGCAAACTCGTGACGACGATTGATCTACGAGTGCAAAGGGTTAGAAGAACCTAAAGCACCCTTCTTCAATCACGCAAATCGATCTAGCATTCCGTTCATAATCTGCCTTTCACGAGTCCAGTAGTGTCACACAAATTATACAATTCGCCCGGTAATTCCGTCGCGGATTAACTTTTAACTATTTTTCTAACACTATTCCTTGGCCCCGTAGTTGATAAAGACGTCCGCTTCGAGTACATTGAAAAGACGAAATGGGAGACAATAGCAAAGACCAGAAAAGATAGGTGATACTATCAAGCACCCAAACGCCAATACGAAGAAATCGTGGCAATCAGGGGATTCATACGAGAATGTATTTTCAGGAAAAATCTCCGTACACAAAGGAACGTACCCATGAACGAGAAGGACGTGAAAATCGGGACAAACAATATCCTTTTTTTATCTAATTGCTTAGTTTCTAATTAAATTCGTGTTATCTCATTGTCATTTGCTGATTAAAATCTTATTATCTCATTGACAGTTTCGAGTTAGATTCGTGTTGTCTCATTGCCATTCTCTAATTAAGAACGTATTGTCTCATTGCCATGTTATAGTTAGATTTGTGTTGTCTCATTGCTGTTTTCTAATTATACTGTCCAACGTCATTCTTTCTTTGCAACATCCACTGGACGATGCTTATAAAGTTCGTTCCAAACGCGAATCCACAGACGGAATTTCCTTATCACTCTAAGTTTTTGAAAATACAGAGTCTGCAGAAATGAGCGCTTTTGAAAAAGAAGATGGTATTATGTGAAAACTGACAACGATAGAAAGTTCGAGTTTGTCTTGAAAAATAAAGAAGAGTTTGCCGAGTTAGAGGAACTTGTAAAAATCAGTTTTTTCGAAAACAGAGGGTAATTGAGAAATTCAAAAGAGCAAAATAGCCAGTTTTCAGTTGTTTGATTGAAACTTTGACTTCATTAAATTAAAGTTTGAATTTAACTTTCAATTCGTAAAACAGCGTGGCATTCGCGAAGTCTCGATATCGAGACAATGATCACCCAGTGGATATTGCAAATTAGAAACGTTTCGATTGTTCAATCGAAACTTTAACGTCTTTAAATTCAAGTTCGAATGTAACTTTAGATTTGTAGAACAGTGTGGCATTTCGTGAAGTCTCAATGTGTCGAGTGTCATGAGAATCATAAAGAACATTCTTTATACATTTTATGAGATATCCTCCTTTACATCCATTAATAGATTAACGTACAGAAACGTGTTTCTATAAAACTATCGTCCGCAATTAACGCGACACTAAAGGACAAAACTGAGCCGTGATATGAAATTTTAACGCGATATGAATTCTTAACTACAAGCACTAGGAGGAGTTCGGATCCCAAACGAAGATGATGTACAACAATGGAAAATATTTGACTTAACATTTTATATACTACGTTTGGTGTTGCATGTAATTAAGGTAGAATTCAGGTAATAAAGAAAAAAAAATAGCGAATAATTTGTATATTACGTTAACGTCCAATTTTATAAAATAAATTAGATAATATAAAGACGCTTTGGTGTACGTTGAATTTCAGTCTTTCTTTTTAACGCGCTCGCTGCCCATGAAATTTAAGAATTTCCACTTTGCGACGTTGAAACAAAATGTTTTAATGCAAATTCATTAACGCTAGAGCTACCGATGATTTAGTACTTTGAAACGTGATAGGTGAATTAATAAATTGTAATAAATTCGCTAGGGAAAAATAAATCTATCTAATCATTTATATTTTTCAAGATGTAGGAAATCTGAGAAATTTGAGATTTTTAATTTTTTAATTAAGAAATTATGATTATCTTGGTAGATCTAGTGTTAATAACATGTACGCACGTAAAACTTACAATCGACTTATAATCGTTATATTTCAATTCGTAGCAGCGTCATAAACATATGTGACGCTGGTAGCAAACGTGTTAATTAGTTTTTCATAATTTATAAATACATTTTAATTAGTGTAAGAAGAAATACTGTGCTGAAACCTAATACAACAGGCTTTCTCGGATTATTTCTTTGTTTCAAACATTATTTCGGAGCGGAGGTGAAACATTTAAATAACAACATCCGAATATTTCCTTCATCTTCATCATTAAATTTCTTCTATCCATCCTAAGCACATTACAAAATGTAATGCCTTTAAAATATCGCCAAAATCGACTCAATTCCTTTTGTCGCCCTTAGAAGAATTTTTTCAAGCAATTAAATAAGCTAAGTTTAGTTTTCATTATGACATTTTACACCGGAAAGTGCAATATTTAGAAGTTTCGATACTATCGATATAATCAAAATACCGAAATCGATATTAGTAAAGAATTGTTCATCGAGTGAAAAGTTTTTGCATTCATTTAAAAATTATTAACAAACATTCGGATGTTCGTATTCAAATTCCTCGTCCTGTACAACACAATTGGGATAATCAATATATAAATATATTATTTCATTAATTGCATTCAGAAGATATTAATGAACATCTGATATATACAATTCCTGCTGCTCTCAATTCCTCTTGTAAATTGGAGCAAATAAATTAATGTTCAATCCCAGTACACGATCTACATTCTATACACTCAGTGATTCGATAAATAGTTTCATATAAAAAAATTACCATCTTCCCTCAGAATAACGTGCTTCAAACCTTATATCGCGGAATCGTTAAAATCGTATCTTCTCTTACGGCGAGGTATTGATAAAATTATAATAATACTGATCCGCCTTCATACTCTCTTCCTCCAAACGCTTCAGTCTTAATTTTGCATCCTGTAAAATATCCTCGGTAGAACTGCTTTCACTGATAATCGTATTAACGTTCATAGTTTGCGTCGGAATTTCAACGCTGGTGGGCCTTAATGAGTGTATCTCGTCAACTTGTCGAGATAATTGAAGAGCACGTTGCGTTATCTGCTCTATTCTCAATTGCTGCTCCTCCACGAGGTTCGACAATTCCTCTTTCTCTTTCGTGAGAAACTTAATCTCGTCCTCTTTCGTTGCTTGATTAATTACAAAATCGGTTTGTACCTCCACGTTTTTCAATGTGGGAGTAACGTACGTCCCTTTTTGCAAAAGTTCCTTCTGCACTGTCGTAAGTTCGTCCTGCAGTTTCTTCAGGTCCTCTTCAAATTTTCTGGAGCGACTTTGCTCCCTTTGCAGTCTGAAGGAAGTATGCGTGTGTAAATGTACTTTAAATCGGTGAAATTATTATTTTAAGAATACTTAAGACATTGCGTACGACACTACTATTTCCACGCGATTGCAGATCCGCAGATTTGAGCGTTTCAGAGACTTGGTACAATTTGTGTATCCGATTACTTTGTACTCTTTCGGAATATAATAAAAAAAAATTACAAACGAGATATCTCGTCACCCGTACGCAATGTGTTAATAATGATGTTATCTATTGCTGTAGTACTTATATTATTTCTATTATATATCACTATACTTTTCCTTAATTCTAACGTACGGAAATGGAAAGTCTCGCTATTTTATTTTCAATTTGACTAATACATTTTGATCAGGTTGTGTCGAAACGCAGCGCAAATTAATTGAGTCGCGTTATACGGGGTCTTATTGTAATTACATATTACTATAATAATATTAATATCTACCTATTACTTTCCTGCAGCAACGATCGTTCTTTCATCGTCAGTTGCATTTCCCTTTGCAAGATCTGCTGCTCGTCAGCCTGCTTCTTTTCCCGCATTTGTTTCTCCTTTTGCGTAATCGAACGCATTACGTTCTACAGAATCGAATAAAGATGAAGAAGTTTTAAATCGATACCTCGTTTGATCTTAAATCTCGATGTTTCATTTACATTTAAAATTCAAGTGTACTACCTGGACTTGTTGCAACTTCGAATTTAAAGTCGCAAGTTGCTGCTCCATAATTACAGCTTGTTCTTTCAACGTTGTTTCTCTTTCTTTTAACTTATTGTCGATTATTCGCTTATGCTGAAATACTTTCTTTTTCAACGTACGCAATTTCTCTATGTCAGAGTTATACGATTGCCAAGAAGCCTCCGTTTGCGTGGATTCATCGCAAACGCAACGCTTTTTCCGTACTAACGTAATGTCGTTCGTATCGAAGGGAACGGTGGTCATACACTTTAATATACTCAACAGAAGCGGTATATCGTTATCAATGTACTGCGATACGATATACCGGCCATTCGCACTGTAAGGATTAATGCCGAGTGTCTCTAAAGTGTGGAGTATGTAATCTTCTTGCAGTTTTTCCCGATTATTCTTTTCTTTGCTGGTCGATTCTGAAGTATTGTGAAAGTTTATGAGAAGCGGTGCTTCGCTGGCAAACACTGACAAAGTATAAGCGTAATTATGATTAAACAAGTATTCTGCTATCAGCAAGTCGTAAACGTACTGCTTTGCTGATTTCGGGGTGCTATCTCTTTTCAAAAATAAATCCTTATTTTTCAGTGCATTGATTAAGTTCTGACGAAGGTGGGTCCTTACGTTTGATATTATTCCACATTTTTCAAACCTGAAATAAAACCATTAGTTGAATTGTACGTGCCATGTAATAATTCGTAGCGTAGAATATTATTTCAATGATATAAATAATTAATAATTAATGTAATTATTTCTATACCGAACCGTTTGTAACCTCTAAAAAAATTCTGGTCCTATTAATAAATTTTAGGTCTGAGTCGGAATAAAATTAATATAAATAAATTCATAATGACAATCAATTTTGAAATATTAAACTTATACACAAAATTTGTTATATAAATTATCGACAATATGTAAATCATAACCTTAATTACATTTTTTTTCGATATTTCATGTATAATTTCATTTTACATTACCATGAGTATACACTGGAATAATATTTTTGATCCATTTTACACGAAATAATTTACAAAAACAAAGCTTGCAAAACTTGTAAATATAAACAATGAAACTGTATCCCTCAACGTATACATTGATCGTGTAAACATAAGATTTGAATCCGTGACGATTCGACATATCGATAGCAGCCATGATCGAACTCGAATAATTTGAAATTCAAATCAACGACGCGATGAAAAAATATAATCTTTTATTATAGTCTTATGAATATCATTATTTACATTTTACTTGATATATTTTAGTTTCGATGACAATAACAAATTGATACGCACAATTAACAACGTGCCTTAATATAAAAGCTAATTACAAAAGAGTATTACTTTCTTCGAGAATCTTTGTTATTCATAATTAAATATAACGATAAACAAGGAAAATACGTCATCATGAAAATTGTGAAAATCATGAAACTCAGTATTTTAACACTTTATCGACCGCTAGCTGATCAATCACCTTTTTCAGAAATTAACACTCACAGGCCAATAGTCAATTGATCGGCTGTTACAATTGATAAAATAAAATTACAATGCTTTGGGACTATTGAAATCGGAATGACTTAATGAGTATTAATTCACATTTTGATTTTAGTCATATAACTTTATCCAAAAAGATGAGCGGTTGATAAAGCATTGAGCAGAACCAAACAGCAAGAAAATTTAGACTTTATCGTATTATATCCATAACACAGCGAATATCCTAATAATTATAGAAATAAATAAAACGTTCCAAACAAATATACGCAAAAGATGACAAAACATAAATATATGTACTACATTCTCTAAATTGTAAAAAGTACAATTTCAAATATAAATATATCACCGTAGAGAAATGAAAATACCCGAGGAAGCATGCCTGCATGCATGCAACGCGTATTCCCGGTACAATTTGCAAAATCCATCTTACGGATCGATTCCAATCAAGTATTGCAATATCGTATGAAATTACAACCAATTACAAACTCGCAGTAAAAACCACTCTTCAGAATACTGTCAAGAAAATTACAGTTTTATACAGTATGATATGATCTATCCGTAATTAAATAACGGGTCGTTCCCCATGCAACTCGTTATCATTATCTTAAATTTCATCAAAATTTAAGTTTAGTTTTACGTAAAAAAAGACGTAAACGTAAAGAACTTCTTTAAACTTCCTTAAACCCAAGGATTTTACAAAACCTTTGCTTTCTTCGCAGTTGTCTTTTTCTGTTTCGTTCTTTTATTCGGCGATTTATCAGTGTCACCAAACTCATACTTCGCCGCCAAGCGTTCTCTGATTATTAAACCGTGAATTAGCCTCTTCCAGTTGCCATAAACTCTTTTCTCCCGTTTTTCCTTGGCACGTTTGGCCGCCTGTATTTGTTCAGCCTCCCAGGCCTCTCGCAAAGTGTCTTCATATTCGGAACAAACGACAAAACCCTCGAAAGCGGGCACGGCGCCCATGCAGCCAAAATTAAACCCAACAACGGCAGGTGCACAATCGATATTCAATTTTCGTGCAACCCGATTTAATGCTGGAACTGTGAACAAATGTTTTACAAGTTTTACCTTCGATACTTGTACTTTACAGATCGGTATTATTAATTGTATAGTTAATACTTACGATTTATATGAACAGTGCCTTTCGGAAGCATGCACTGTTTGAATAAATCTACATTTCCATATTCATTCCGCGGTACAATGCCGTCCTTTGCTTCTGGAGGAACATAATCCATGGTTTGCCATTCGCCGAATAATTCTAACGCTGTGCCCTTGATCTTCATTCCTGATAGCTGTTCCAACAGAATTTTGTAAAGCTCACATATTCAAATATCCCCATTTATGCAGCTGATAACGAAAGAAATTTTAACCCTCTGCACTTCTATTTCGAGCTACACTCGACACAACTTTCTATGACTTTCTACGTTTCATCTACTAATTATCGACTTTTTGAAATCAACAATAATTTTGCATATTAACATAAATATCCTGCTGTACCTACAATTATTCCTAGTATTACGGAAAAATAAATAGTCAACGGTAGACAATTTTCCGATACTGTATTTCCTTATCTCACAAAAAGTAGTAAAATAATTCGGAGCGCAAAGAGTTAAACTACAGAAGTTAAAATCGCAACATAGAGAATTCCCTTCCCCCATAATCAATATTTGAATTTGAAATTTAATGTCACGATTAAGTTTTCCATAAAAATCCCCATTGTAACACTAATTTTTATTTTGTCGATACCTTATCGTACTTCGGCATTGCTTTAACTATTTTATAAGCTTCCTGCTTTGGTTTCACCACTCTCGCCTTTTTCAACCACGTTTCTCGGGAGCAGAGTGTATGCACGCAGTGACGAGAATAAATTGCCTCTCCCGTAGATGTACGACCCAGTGGTACACAATCGGGTGGATACAAAGCCTCATATTTAAGTAAATGCCTAGCAAGCGCGTACAATGGATGGCCTTTACATTCACCTATTGTTTTAGGCAATGGCTGCTCCAATTCCCTGCAATGTAATCAGTCGTCAGAACAAACACAGCACACTTTGGCTTTAATTGCTGTGGTCATTTCGTGAATTTATCATTTTAGCTTGGTTTCGAATCACCCAGGCTATGATACATTAACCCTTTGCACTCGGATGTCCCATCTGAGGGAAAACCGTAATTCTAGCATATCACTCGGTTGTCCCCTCTGAGGGGACATTCGAGTTTATTAGTGATTACGGAGGATGACCTTGTTGCATCGCAACATTTTAAGAAATTCATGTTTCCCTGAAGTTTTCTATTGAAATGGTAGAATGCAGAAAATTGTTAAGTACCGCCGAGTTGCTGATAGATAACGTCAGGGATGGCTCCGAGTGCAAAGGGTTAAATTATAATTCGAAAAAATCTCAGGAAGGTGAAAAGGCTCGGTTCGACTGACTACGAAATCTAGACTTTAAGTCCATATATAACATAGCCCTTCCGTAGATTTCCGTATAATACCAGTTCTTACAATGTGAATTCCCGTAAATAAACAAATTTGCTTAAACGAGCTTGGCATAACCCGTTATCTTTATCTTTATCGATTTCTTCCGTTCCCATTTCCTATAATGCGACTTTATAGAAAACGTTTTACCATGTTATACGGAAGTAAATAATGCTCAGTGATTATAGCGATATTAAAAGAAATATCTAAGTACTTCTGCAACAGCATTTCATCCTCTGCTCTTGAAATAGCAGTACTTTTTTCCTTCCAAGGACACAGACTTTCCTGCCACCATTTCTCATCGACACGTTGCTTACGTGTGACGGTGAGCCATCGTGGACAGTATCTTCTTGTAACGTCTTTTATCAATCCCTCGGAATTCCAAGCAATTACGTATAATACCGGATGATGCGCCTTTTTCTGAAATAAAAATATAACGATTAATTCAAGCACAATAGTTGGAAGCTTTTCGAAGCACTTACATATACTTCTGTAACGCAATGGACTTTCTCATCCATTACACTAACACAGATCCAATTTTCCTCAGAATCTAAATAAACTTCGGGCCAAATATCTTGTGTTTTTCCCGTCTTCTTTACCTCTTCATTTTCGCTGTCGGAGGACAGTAATTTCCTGTTTTTCTTTGATTGTTTAACGTCTGTCTTCTGATTAGAATTATTTGGTTTTGGTACAGCTAAACGTTTCGGTTTGGGCTGGAATTCCACTTCAGAATCTGTAGACTCTTCTTTGTAATATTTCGACGTTGTGCCATCGCACTTTGAAGAAGTATTTCCCTTAATTTTCGATTTATCTTCCGACGGAGATACTACTTTGCGCGATCTTAATTGCCGTAAGTTTGACACCGGTTTTTCTTCTTTCGTATCTATATTTTCTTTCTTTACGTCGTCTTTGTTATCTTGCTTGTCTTGAGATGTCTTAGTAGATTTATTCTTATTTGCATTACTATTTTTTAATTTTGAACGCAAAACTTCTGCTGCCTTCTTCTTAGCATCCTCATTAGCTTTCTTTTTAGCCTCTGGACTATTCTCAGGCACACCTTTTGCAGTAGCCGCAGCGTTCTTATCTTTGGAGTTCTTATTCTTATTGCTATTGCTTTTTTCCTTTGTTTTACCTTCTTTTTTAACATTCGATTGAAGTAACGGACTATCGTTTAATACCTTATGAGGCGGACAAAGAGATACAACCAATCGACAATTTATGCCAAGTGCTCTCAATGCAGAAACGTATATCAACACTAGAACCTTATAATTAAGGACCTTCTTATCTTTCAGAGCTACCAACAATGCTTCTTTATTTACAGTATCGTTATTATCATTAGTCGCAAGTGTAAACATATTTCTAAACCACTTTGTAAACTTCTCTAAGTACGTAAGATCGATTCTATTCTTTGGGTAAATAGCAGTTGGAATCAATGACAAACTGCTCGCCATTACTTCAGGTTCGTTGACCTGACGATTTAAGTGAAACCCATACGCGAGCCAACAAAGCAATCCTACTTTCTCGATCAATATTTGTGTATCTCTCAGACGTCTTCTCAAGATTGCTTTTAAATCTGGTCCACCTCTCTTTTTCCTGTTTATCATTATACTAGTACCGGGCAAAACTATCTTAACACCATCCTTTGGAATGGTGTACTCCTCCGAAGTAGTCGGTACATCGTCATCCTCTTCAGGCACATCCTCCGTCTCATTGTAAAAGGAAGTTCCGCTACTTTCACCCTGAAGTAGAAGTTCGTTTATCTCATTAGAAGACGTACCTTTCTTAGAACGAAACTGTTCATTCTTTTTGTCATCGTGAATTGTGGACTCCGAAACGGATTGTTCATGTTTAACATTTTCGTCATTCAACTTCTGACTGCTCTCTAAGTTTTTTAGAACCTGAGAAAAGATTTCGATGTTATTGTCGATGTTGACATCATGAAAATCATCGTCTGTGTTCTCGTCATCGGAGGTGTCATCACCGGTGTCTGTTTTCGTTAGGGCCGGCTTAAGTTTCGATGTCTTCGCGTTAAAAAAAGTAGAGTCTAGATCAATTTTATCAGGATCGATAAGGAATTCCCTACTGCTATCCGAATTCTCGTCCTCCGATAAGTCGCTCATTTTCAAGGATCACCGTAAAATCCACGATATCTTTCCTTCTATCACTTAGATATCAGTTTACTTTTGCGTTTTAAATTACGAAAACATAATCACGAAATACTGTACTTCGAGAAGGACCGGCACATGTTTGAGATAACATTCAACCGATTATTATTGACTGTAAGATGATAAGAAAATTTCGCATACATTTAAATATTTACATTTTACCATATAACTACATTCAGATCATGTTTCAAAATCATATCAGGTTGCAATCGATAAATCATTCAAATGAATTACAATTTCAGATGAAACCCGAGAAACCTAACTTTACTTTGTCCGTTTAGGCGCTTTGAAACCTGGAAATTAAATTTACAAATACACGTCTCTACGTTAAAATATCTATCAAAATATTGTTATATTATGTTATTCGTGTTATAAAATTAATTTTAAGCTGGGTAACATAAACAGCGAGTTCCGTATTTATTTAAATTTCGCTCTCAAATAATTCGCCTGCTTAGGACACGGTGGCGCCAGTTTCAAAATCCTCAGCACCTCCCTCAGCAATAAAATCCCTATAAAAGCCCTAGGGTAATGTCGTTTCTTATATTATTCTCAACAGAGTGCGCTTTCAACGTAAAATCGAGTTTTTAAACTCAGTGGAACCTCACTTTAATTCGCGTAATTCTAGCATCTTCCTGTGGTACCGCCGAAACTCCGTTGTTCATTTGGTTGCTGAAGCTACACGAGGAAGGCTCAAGGTGAGGAAAAATTTCTATTTATAATCCAACATTAACCGAGTTCATTTCTGCACTTAACGATGCATCGAAAGCATTTTTGAAGGACGCCGCTTTGCAATGCAACGTATTTCACTATATTTTCTTTACTTTCGCGCAAGATTGCCGTAAATTCGACGTTTTAAGTTTCGATGATGATACATACATTTTGAGTCTCGTTCGTATGATCATTAGTTGATTACGATCTTAACAGAAAGACTCTGACTACGATAAAATCATTTCGCGCAAGTTCTTCGATAAGTTATACATATATTTTGAGATCGTCTCTTTTTCTTTTAGCCTTGTATGCTTTGGGTAACCCCGTGTCGGTGAAAGCTACTTAGATAATTTCCGCTTGCCCGCATTATTTCAGTGAGTATTCTTTTCCTTTCGTACATCGTTCATAGAGCTTTCATGGTGTATCGTAATAATAGATTTTTCGTTTAAACTTTTAATATCTTTATTAAGAAATCTGCACAAAACACGTGGTCTTATGTATTGCGCGATGCTGAAAAAGTTCAAAACGAATTAGAATCTGATCGAAATCAACGGTGCTTAAACTTTAGGATTTCTTGTTTGACGATCTCTGTATAATATTTTCGATTCGCGGTCCCTTTAAAATTAACTGCAATTCACATATGGGCTGCTGTTACTAAATTTTGTTTTCATAAACAATTACTTATTCAAAAAGTGGGAAATTACATAAATAAATACTAAGTGACTCCACGGTACGCTGGAGGGCTGCGGGCTCAAGATTGAGAACCACTGTCCGAAATTAAAGAAATAGGATTTTTCTTATATAAATTTCTAATTTAACGCGTAGTTTGATATTTGCTAAATGATCGAATATACTATTTGAATAGCCTAACGAAGAAATTAAATGAGATATTTCGTGTCCCGCGGGACTTCTTTGCAGCACCACGCGATACGTCGTCCACGTTGCACGCCACGCCATTTTTAAGTTCTTACGAGCCTAGACCTCTTTGAATACTGAGAAATAATTATTTATTTGGCCATCGAAAACCAGAATGTTAATGTTTAAAATTTACAAATTATTATTTGCGTAATTACATTTCTATTTTTCGATAAACTGCTCAGATTTTTTCTCCGACCACATTTATGTCGTAGTACTCTGAGACTTAATTTCTTGCGGATTGCATTCAAAGTAATTCTTTAGCTCGTTTTGTTTTTCTTTAAATACCTGTGGCATTCGGATTGTTAATCGTAAATTTATGAAATATTTATAACTTATTAAAACTGTTCATGATGTTAATATACTGCCCCAGTCTGAACATTCTGTGCGGATTCAGTCGACTGAGATAACTTCGACGCGTTTAATTATAATTTAAGTTAAACAACAGTTATTTAACATTATTCTATTTTTGTACAGATGATCAACATTTAATTAAAGAACTGATTCGTCCGAAGTTAAAATAGGTAAGTTGGAAAAATTCTATTATTTTCCAATAACTCTTATTTTACGAAGATTATCTTTATTTTCGTTGTATATTCTTTTTATTAACACTTTGCCGGCCGCTCATTTATCGCATCAGCGTTATTTTATATTAATTAATAATACCTTATATTGTTTCAAAGTAAATGTATAATACATAATATATACTGTTAAATTATAAAACTGCAGATGTGATGAATACACATTTAGCCTCAGTCAATCAGAAATATTATGTTGAATGTGATGCCTGAAAATATTTTATTTCTGCGAGAAACACCTATTGCAAGCGCTCAAACTTTTCCTAATGAAATACATCTTTTTCCAGAAAACTAAAACTATGGGGAATTCCATGGGAGCGTCACAGTTATTCCTAAGGAATATCGGGCGTACAAGAAGAAAGCAACTCGTTGCTGCAAATAAGAATGCAAAATATGCTGAAATGGGCTGACAAATATTTGTTTTTAACTTGAAATTATCATTGAAAGCAGCCTGTTAAAATTTATGGCAACGAAGGAAACCTAGAAGCGGAAAATGTTCGCAACTTACGAATGATAAGTCTTAGGTAAGTTCTTATAGAAAAATCTCAAAAATATGGGAAATTTAGGACAAACAATCTTAACATCAAGATAAAACGAAAGCATCCGTAATATTTTATTTAGCGATAACGCTATGTGGTACACGCTGCATGTAAAATTTCAAACGTTATCTATAATTCGAAAACTATTTAAAAATGTTTAGTTTTAAAGTTAAATGTTGATTTATTAATATTTGCAAATTTGTTATATCTGAATTTCTAATTACAGATAACATTTGCAATTTTATATACAGGCCTGCACTACCTAATTGTATCTTCGTGTTATTGTTAATATATTTTCGAAACTGTCGATATGTTTTTTACATGATGAATAAATTAGTTATCCCTGTCATACATGTAAATATGGTGATACAGATTTGTGCTGATATCAAATTCGATACATATCGAAGTTCTAAGGTAATTTTCACTGTCTTCAGTAATTATTTCTCTTTTACAGGAGGAATCGATCTCTGTTGTAATGACATCGACGTCCAATGACTCTTATTTGATGAACAAAGTAAGAAAATTGTACTCTATATTTTTACATTCAATGCAAAAATATTTCTATGATGATTTACTTGACAAGCATATGTCTGAAACTTAATTGATGCTATTTATTAATGTCTGATACCTCTGAAATTGAGGATTTTTTAATTATCGTAAATATGAAAATATATAATTCGTCTTTTTTACAGCTTCGGAAGTTTTGGATTCTGAAGAAGATTTCCAGTTATTGAAAAATGGTAAATAAATTATAAAAGTACATTACATTATCAATTCAAATACGTTTAATGAAAATGATGTTACACAAATATACGCTAAAATGATTTACCAAAAATGATATATAACTTGCCCTCACTGATTCTTCAAATCTATAAAAGAATAATGACTTCTTTACTTCGATCGCTAAATAATTTTCTATGTTTTATTCCAGATTCGGTGCCGCTATAATTATCGCAAATCGAGAGAGTGATAATTGCAATGCCAACAGAACTACGCAAATGAAATTGTGTATATTTTATCAATGCTTCTCAGCTGCGATTAATCAATATAACTATTTGATAAAGAAAATTCTGCCGAAATTACTTTTATCCCCGTCGAAGAAAAAGAAACCCGTTCCCACTAGCATAACTTAAAGGTAATCAATTTTTATTTCGACCACACTTGCAGATAGTATAATAAATTTATTATATTTCTAGAATTTATAATAAATGTATTATTCATCGGGAAACTTTAATAGTTTATTATAGAAAATTCTAATTGTTTCAATTGGTAGACGTATATTTATGCGATTTTAAAAATTTGACAATATGTTTCGTTCAGGACGGTTCTTTAATATAAATGTCTTATTCATCGGGAAACTTTAATAGTTTATTATAGAAAATTCTAACTTTGAATTGGTAGATGTACATTTGCGCGATTTTAAAAATTTGACAATGTTTCGTTCAGGACGGTTCTTCCTGGCGCGGATAATCTTTCAATTTTACCGAAATGAACGAGGTTTTAGGTGACTTCGTACATTAAAGTGATACGATCGATGGATTTTTTATATAACATATATTATAAATGAAACTATTTGTACATATCAAAAAAGGACTTATCTATATACTTTATCCTGAATCCGACAGTCAGAAAAAAAGGATGGTTACATATTAAAATATGGCTATACATTATGCGTCTTTTCAATCCACCTAAGTCTCAGTGAAAAATAACGTCCTATGCAGAAGTTTCGCATCTAAACAGTTTTTCATCGTTACCGCATGGAAAGATACCTATTACATTTACAATTATAAGTATATCGAGTATCATCGTTAAATTCTGGTCTTTAAAAAAAGTGTCGTTCCGTTCTTCCCTTTCTTTTTTTCTTTTTACGCCCATAATAATTGCGCTGATATGGATAGATATTTTTTTGTTGCACACCAGGGTCTTAGGAACTTTGACTGATGTTTTTCTTTTTTGTACCTAATACTCTGGCCTAAAATCTATATCGAGTTTTTCCCTTCGTCATTTAACCAATGTCAAAGAGTATTTACACGCCTCCTTTCATTCTTCTTGTTCTTTTTCGTTTCATTGAGGAACAGCATCACCTTTGGTCTTGCGAGATTCGAATATCGCTAATTTCCTAATCCCGAAACAGATCAGTGAATAATTGAATTCTCGTGGAGCACATTTAAACTTCGTCACCGTTTGTTCTTTTTTTTTTCCTGAGAAGCTCTTTAGCGTTCTATCAAATTTTTTTTTCTTTAACGAGATTCATGAAATTACGGCACTTGTGATATCTGTGCAAACGAACTAGCGCAGTTCTACACAGTGACATTTATGACTCTATAAATCGTATCTACATTGAGCATATGACGTGCCAGGCGTCACAATTGCAATTGATATTCTGTGAGGGGATCGAAGTCTTTCTGATGAGTGGAATTAGAGGCCATTACATATCCCCATAGCCGCATAGCGGCGGCGCAAACTCTTTGAATCTCGTCGACTTCCTCGAAGTCGAGATCGTTGCGCCAATGGAACGGTGCTACTTTCGAATTTCGAAATGTACTCGATACACCGCCGACGTCGTTTTTGGTATGAGTATCTAAAAATTTCTTCACGTTTACATGAAAGTCCAGACCGTAAAAACTGTACAGTTCCTTCACGTGTTTGTACGGGTCTACGGATAAGTCTTCGTACCGTACTACTCTGTAATTAATGTGGCTCGTGTGATTTTCAATTATCTTCGATTAGTCTGCCACTATGTGCATTAACCCTTTGCGGCATTTCGAAATTGTAGAAGTCTGCGTCGACAGTGCGGCGAAACAATCTTATTCAACGAGTTAATAAATATATTTGCTTTAAATCACTTGCGGAAAAATGACTCCGAAAAACTAACTTTGTCCGGACTAGCTTGTACTCCCGTGGGAGAAATCAGCCGACCGCAAAGGGTTATTTATATTCTTATTGGAAGACAGCTATTTACCTGAAAGAACGTGGATATTTTTTCATTAATCTGACAGCCGCACTGAAGTCGGAAACCATATCTGCACATACTAAGGCTGGATCTGAACAGTCGGGCTTAGTAGGACACCATTCTCGATGTTTCCTCGATTGTAAAATCCCCCTAGGATCACGTACTAACAAAACCAATCGTATACCGAGACTAAAATATGCGTTCAAAATTAAAATTCACGATCTACGTGTTATGTAATATCGATCGTTAATTCCTTACTCTTCTTGTCTCAAGAGTTTTTCCGCAGCGCGTAGCCTTAAACGAACGAGCTTCATAGATTGAAATGGAAAGAGTTTGCAGAATTTCGAGACAAAACGCGGATCCCAACAGATCTTCTTGTGAGCTTGACACTGTCGCCATAAATGAGTATTGTGATTGAACACCCACGGGTGTGTCTTTCCATAATCCAGATATCGATCTAGAATTTTTAATCCGATTAATATACCTGAACGGAGAGGAATACATTTATTTCAATTCTATGCATTTCAATTACAGCTTGAACGTTATTTTACGCGTAATTTACCGAGATTGTGGAAGTTGCATCTAAATAATGATTCGAGATTCATAAGCGCTTCGTCGGCGAGTGGCGGGCCTCGGATTTGTACGATTCCAAAGTCAAGTAGAGGCTCATAGTGATAAAAATTCGCAGGGTGTGCGTTTACAACGTCACCGAGAAATGTGCTTCCGCTTCGCCAACTCGTCAGAATTACACTTCTTATTGGTCTGCCTCCTTTCTCCATTACCAAATCTTCTAATTTACTGTTGACCATAAAGCATTTTTGTTAGTCGTTTTAAAAAAAGGGCTATTCCGTAACTGACCTCTTGCCCTACATTTTCTTTAGTGACTTCGCGTGCAGGAATTCTAAATTACATAGCGAAAATAAAATTATGCAGTCAGTTTGCCCAAGTTCCAATCCTTTCTGTTACCTCTGGGAAAGTTTCTAAAATTGATCATTTAGTATGTCATAGCCTTGACAGTTAGGAACCAACCTAAATCAGTAGGTCAGAGGTGAAATGATCGTAGAAGTTAAAGCCGAAAGAATATTTCGAAAATAAGGTATATCATAGCTTTGACATTTCGGAACTGCTAAAAAATCGTAGCACCTGAAGTCGTAAAAGATACAAAACAGGAATTGATCAGTAATTCTCGATATACCGTGCAACTGAGCGTAATATTGCTGGCATGGGAATTTCATAGTTTTCGGGAAACTTCAAAGTTTCCTGTTTCACGAGAGTCACTTGTTATCGCAGGGCAAAAGGTCAGAGAAGGCTGATGATACCTAATGTTAAAGTCGTATTTTCCATTTGGATATTCATAACCCTCCATTTCTCTTTCTATCGCTCTCCTTTGTTGATCCACTACCTCTTGTATTTCGGAAAGTGTAACATTTTCTACAGTTCCCCTAAAATATGCCTGAGAACAATATAAGAAGCTTGTTTTTAAATCGTTAGATAATTCTCCTCGTAGATATTCCAAGCAAAAGCAACAGCAGTTAGTATAAACTACGAACTACGACTGTGCCCATTGCCATACTAAATGTATTATGTGTTGTATTTATTGTCAAAAACGAAAGAAAAAGAACTGAAAAAGAATGTTCACTTACCTACAGGAATTTTTAGTAATAAATTTGAACAATGTGTTTTATATACATAATGAGTGTAACGAGTATAAGAATTTATTTTAATGAGGACGAAAGCATTTAGAGAGATTTATTAAACATTTAACTCTCTATGGGCCCTTGAAATTTTACGATAACACAAGATACATTCTTCGAAATTATTTTGTTCATTTTGCAGAATACAATTTAATTGTTTAACCCTTTGCAGTCCTATTCTGGTTGAAGCTCTCTGGTGTAATTAATATTTTACCTATTAAAGTTCGTCCTTGACCTTGTATCTCGGATAATATTCCTCGGATACTTATAGTTATCGTTGTTATTAAATAAAAGTGAATAATTAATAGTAGAATATTTTTCAATATTATATTTTCGTAGCTAATGAAAAATTAGTCAAATAATTTGGACTGCAAAGGGTTAAAGGGTAGCAACCCCATGAAAGCTTTAACACGTTCGCTACCATGGTGAATCTGGAGAACGGACCACCATGTAACATTTTTAGTAATTTTATTCGATATATTTTACACTTTTCATGAATGACTACACTGCGAATGTTTATGCAAATTTGAAGTTTCACTCGCTAAACGTTGCGGCTGCCGTATCTTAGATATTTCATATATTTCTTTTTATTGCATGCTTTTATGCACTTTAGCAGTGTTAAATTTGTTATGAATGCATAAAGATTCGCAGTCTATTAATGAGTAATTAAAATGTCTTGATGCAAATTTATTAATTACATAGACGAGTATAGAACTCTCATAATCGATGTATTTCTATTAATCGTACATTAATATGTTATGATAATCAGCGTTTCTGTGACGTCGGCAGCGAATGTGTTAAAGCGAATTATCATAATTCAATTTTTGATATAAGAATCTTCATTCTCTGCGATTAAATGCTTACTAATTAAGTCAAACCCATTATTTCGAATTCTATCTTTAAAAGTTCGGGCTATAGAGTGGTAACACCAGATCTACCGGCGATTAATCTAATATATTTAAATGCTCTAATATCTCAAAAGAGAAGAAACGAAGGACGACAAAACTCGATCGATTTAATTACTTGCAGTGCACAAGATAGACGTGCAAAATTGAAATGGAACGGGCGTTAGTAATTCCAGATTTTGGTAGATCTAGCGCTAAAGATGAATTCATTTGTCATTTTTCAACCACTGCAAATACCGCGATGCTATTCCGGATGTAAACGATTTCTATGATTACTATGTTACTCTCACGATGAGTTAGATAGAAATATAATTGCAGGAAGTAACACATACGTAAAGAAAACTTAATATACATGCACATGTTGCTTACCGTTACTGGTTCTTGAATTTTGATGATGCGCGGCCTTATTTCAACATCCTATATTGAAGAAAATATTGATAGTTTAGCTTTCTGATTGTGCACGTTACATTGTGAACACGACAATACCGCTGTTGCAATGAGGATTATATCTTTCTCCCTCTTTCTCCATCTATATATTGAGTAGGTCACCGATTGGTGCAATGGTGCAAATAATATTACATATGTGATAAACTGTTTTTCTTATGCCTGCCCCAATAAATAATAAGCAGAAATGAATATCTAATCGATAGAGAATCATGCAGAATCTAGCAGTGAAACAAAGAAGTAGAGTCGAAGCTTTATCCGTCGCTAGGTTTTCTCTTGGCTAAAGTTAACCGAGAGAAGCACAATACCTTTTGTTGCTTACGCCAGATATCAACCGTGGTCTTTGCGACAATAGTAGCGATACTTAAAGTATTTCAAATGTTTATAATACATGAATACTATACAGATGTTAGTGTATCTTTTGTACATGATAAATGTTAATCACCGGTGCGCCATCAGATGATGGCAATAGCTGATAAGTTAAATTAGCTGAATTACCCCGGTGTAAGATATTAAGCGGGTCGTTTTCAGAGTCCGGAGAGAATAAGTTATATTTGAATGTAATGTGAGGGAGGGAGAGAGCGGAGGACGGAAAAGGGAGAAAGAAAGTCATTGATTCTCTGAATAGATCAGACTTGTTAGTGTAAGAATGGAAGAAAAGTTAGGTGCAAAAGTTAGACTTTACCATCAGAAAGAGCGTGTTTGGCGTGACTCAATTTAGAGCAATCCCCACCTCCGATTTTTTACTGACCGAAATCACCGGCTGCAGTCGATGTTCAAGATAGCTGCTGTAGTGTTGAGTAAATGCTAGGAAGAAAATGCAGATGGACGCCAGGCCTACCAGACCATAGAAGCTGAGCCGCTTTGACATTCTTGGTCCTGATATAAATTACAGAAATGGGAATGATTAAAAAAATAGCTTCTCAAATATGATATTATTTCATCCATTGCACTCCGACTTTAAAACGAATGACAAATAATGAAATAACTGTAATGAAATTAAATTAGAATCATAATTCGCATATGTATTAAGAAGTTATGGATATGTAAAATAATTATTTTAACCCTCTACAGTCCAAATTTTCTGTGGCATCTGAAGATCAATAGAGGGGCCCATAGAGGGTTAAAAATAATGAATACAGAACGTTTAGATTTAAATAGAGCAATGTCAATTCTGCTAGAATGTACTTTTAAAATTAAAGAGGTACTTTGTACTCTAAAAGATTACACGTTTCTCCCTATAATTATGGAACATCGTTTCTTACAATCTTCCGTGGTCCTTGAAGCAGTTGATTTGCAGAAATTATAGTCATTTTCAGTTTACCTATTAATTTTCTTTAAAATAACTATAAACAGAAGTGTTTTAAGTTCGCGACCTTCATGTTTGTCAAAGGGGGGAGTCTCTTAATATTATATTTCGATTGCAAAATAATACCGAACATTTAACATTTCATATTGAATGGCGGGAGAAATACTAGACATTCGCATAAATTGAAAAAAGAATTACGTAAAACGGTCGTGAATTTAATTGGCAACCTAATAAATAATTATTTATGCTACGGAAGAGTGGGACTATTTTAAAATAAAACGTGTGAAATAATGAGGAACATTTAACGGCCCATTACTTAGAATAGTTGACACGAGTGTGCCTGTCATTTTCTGATAACATTCTTGATATTGTAATCAGGCATACTAAAACATTAATGGTGTCTGAAATAATTATCAGAATTGTCTTATCGCTGTTTTCAGAGGGAAAAGAAAATATCGAATAAATCGTGAAGGAAATGCTTTCCAGGGCTAAACATATACGTTGTTATCACGAATTCTGAGATTACGAAGTTATCTTTCATAGCTACGAATAATTATATTTTCAAATAGTCCTCTTGTAATCGTTAAAACAAACGGCTTCTTTAAAGACTTAGAAATATTCGTTTTAAAGTCAGAAAACGAAAGAGAAAGGAGTTAATTGCAATTTGATATTTAATCTTACACGAACATAATTTTCGAAATGTGACTTGCACTTGAAAAGAGTGTTTTTATGTTCTTTTAAAGTCCATTATTCCGTTTTATTTTCGTACCGCGAAAACATATATAAATAAGCCCAAGATATTGTCACGTCTTTGAATATTCATCTGCTTTAATAAAGATGATGTGCGTTTTCACATTAAACAATGTTCTATTGTCCAAGAAACTTCATATTCATCTATTCGAAAATAACATGAGACTGCGCGGAATGATTCGAGTTATTTTGAATTCAATTACGTAATCAAATTTGTCAAGAAATAAGAGATTTACCGTAATAACAAAAGCTACTTCCGGTTTAGAATAACGTAGTAGGTTTTTAATGCACTTAAAAATATCTTCGCACCAACTAGTTCTTTCGGAACTTAAAAGAAAAATTCGAAATAACAGATAAATCAAATAAATTTTGTTTTCTTCATTAAACTAACTTAATAAAGAATTATGAAATAAATGTTTTGTTAAGATTAAAATTGTTAAGATAACGCAAAAGAAATTGATGCAGTAGAAACGGGAAAACTTTCACGTGCAGCTATCGCAAGAACGGATAATTCAAATCCTCGAAAAATGAGGCATGAACCTCATTTCTTTATCTTCATCCGAAAAATAGACATTCCATCTATCAGATCAAGCACATAATCGAAGAATAATAGTTTACATTTCGATTCACAATCGGCATCGCCGATAACAATGTCCACCGATCGTTATCACTCAAAGAATCCACCGAGCAATTACACTTGAATCAAATCCATTATCCAATCGTCTCATCTTCCGAGAGTTCAATAACATTAATGAGATAATAATCTTATAATTACCTCTACATTTACCGGCAATTAACCCAATATATTAAAAGCTATCTAAATAAATGCGTTAGAAGAAAAGTGCAAAGAAGCCTTGATCAGTTTGATCGTTTGCATCCTATCAAATAGATGTTAATTGTAAAAGAAACAGTGTTAGGAGTTTCGGGAATGTTTATATAAAATTGTAAATTAATTTCATGCATTTTAGTATCAACATTAGATTAATCAATCTGGTAAAATTAACTCGTTCTGACTTTTCCAAAAATATTCCCGAAACTGTTACATCTTGCTAAATCTTGCATATCTTGCAAAATGCAGGAGATTAAATCGATCAAGTTTCTTGCCCCCATCGTTTCATTTTATCTCAAGTATCTATCTACTATCTTTAAATACACTCGTCTAATTGCCCTAGATTTACTGCTAGTATTATTACTACATAAATAAATATAAATAAGTATTTAGAAAAGAGACGAATCAAGCGGCAACGAGGACCATCGTCAAAGTTAATTCATGTATTCCAACATACACCTGGAATATCTACTACACCGCGTCTCCACAAGTCTCAACGATTTTTCTAAAAACAACTATCAACCCATTCAATTTCACCGTACTTCTACAAATTAATGAGCATACCATAAAGAAAAAACACAAAAACGAAAAGATATGACGTGGAGATTCGATACGATGCTCGTAAAAGGACGCATTAGAAGTAGCACGAGTAACAGAACGAGGAGGGGTCTTTAAATGCGCTCACCTCAAAATCGAACGATTCGTTGCATTTGGACGCTTCGCGGTGAAGAATAACGATGACTCGTGTCCAGGATGATGATCTTTCAGGTTCTTTCTGACATTTTAAAGTGCCGACGAAAAGCGCACGGCCAGCGTGCAGCGTTCATCGCGGGACACTGACGCAGAGAGGCTCATAATGCGGCTCGGGCATCTTCAACGCTAGGCGTATGTTCACGCGTACGTACGAAAGTGAAGATCCATCGTGATTACGGGCTCTCAACACACAAATGCCAGATGCAAGGCCGAAGATTCAGCGGCTTCGAACACCAACATTCACGAATGACAGCCGTGATTGCACCGCAATACGTGCCAGACGGTAGGGATCGAAATCCGCATGAACCTCAACCTCGTGTCTCGTCGGCAAATGCTGACGGTTGTCGATGAAAGTAAGTCAGCCTGGAGCACGAACGGGGTATAGCATTTTACCGCCATAAGCCGTAATTAGTGCGAACGGGGTATAGGATTCTATATTGCGTTCGTGTTGCTTGGATTTTACTGTTAAAGTCTTGCCGTACGATTTGTTTTGTGACTGCCTTCGCAATAATTCAGAATTTGATTGCTAAAATAAAGGTTGACCGGTGATTCTTTATACGAGCCACTCATTTGCCAAATTGATTAACTCTATAAAGTCTAAAGTGGAGAAATATGATGAAATAGTATATATTCTTTTTCAAAAGTCTCTTCAAAATACAAATAAATATTGTAGAGTGTATAATCGCATGTAGCATTCCTCTAAGGAAGTATAAAATGAATAAGGCGGAATAGCCTAGGAATTAATTAGATTGAATTCTGAAATGAATTATTTATTATTCGATGGTCAAACAAATTTTGTCATTAAATTTTGAAGAATCCAAAAGGTGGAGTTAATCGATTTGGCCTGTGAACGGCTCATATATCGTATAATTTAACGTAATATTAATATTACAGGAATAATATTATCGCGTCGTGTCTCACTATTTTCAATTTTATAGGTTTTGCAAAATTTGAAAATTTCCTATCACATTTACCTCAATCTCGAGGTGATTAAACTGACTGGTTGGCAATTTTTTCGAAAAATTCGTGAAATTTATAGGACAGCCATGTATTCATTATTCTACTTCTATTTTATAAAATCTGAATTAATTGTTATTCTCCGCCTCTTGATTTCTATTGTTCTAGAGTACTTGTTCGGTATATTTAACACTAAACCTACCAAGCCGGTGAAAACGACCGACTGCCATTTTTTTTTAAGTTCCCTAAATTGAAATTGCCATGCAGTAAATATTCTACTTCTATCCTAAAAAACCTAAATTACTTAATTGATCATCTTTTTTACCTTTTGATTTCTCTTCTTTCGAGGTATTTTTTCGGTATATTGAAATACAATAGATATAACGTCGGTAGTTTTAGTGTTAAATGTAATGGATACAAAGGTGGTGGTGTTAATGCCGAAGGACAACATTGTAATGTTTGATCGAACTTAATGAATAAGTTGTGCGTGGGCATAGTTTGTATAGAATTTCTTTGCTGTATGAAAGTTACAGGAGTACGGGGTATACCTTGATCTATATCCCCTTTGTACTTTTTAGTCGCGTCGATATTACAGAAAGATTGCATTTAATTACGAATTCACATAAAATAAAGATTGATATGGATGAATTTTTGAATTGAAACCTCCTTCGCAGGAACTACCAGATAGAAATTTGAATGAGGGACTCAAAGTCCTTTACCCTACAAAGTACCTTTATAAAAAGTGAAATAAGAATTAAATTATCTCGCGATAAGCTTCCACTTATCTTCAATTATTGCAAACTAATCGACGACAATTGTTACCGATTATCTCCAAGGCATATCGCTTCTCCAAACTTGAAACTATGCCGCCTCCATAAAGTTATCTCCCCGAATCTACTATCGAATCAATTTATCGACATCCACCCCCAACGAGGACGCCGACAGAGGAACTTCCCTTACCATTCGAGAGGTGGAGGAACCGACGAAATTCTAGGAATCTTCGTTACAGAATCGTAATTCGCAAAAGACAGCCAGGCGTCGCCACTTTTCGCCGTACGCCGTAGTCTATGGCGTTGTCGTCGGCTCTATGGACAATTGGATGCTGATGCTCGAGCGGTGCGTTTATCGCGTTTCTGGGGAGGCATTTTCGCGAGTACGCTCATACCCTTTCTCCTCGATGTCACGTTCTCAACTCGTTTTCATCGGTTCTCACGTCCGTGATTAACGAAATCGTGCCATCCACGTATGTGTTACACTTTGACTCCCGTTTCGTATCAGTCCTTTACACACGTATCACGAAACGTTGGCCGAAAACGCCGCAACACTGGCTACGAGGTATATTCTCAAAGTGGACAGACCTCGTGATTAACGAGCCGTGTGATGGAATAAACGTGAATTTACCAAAGCACCGTGATAGAGACTCGGTAAAAGTGCTGTCGGTGAAGGAGACAGAGGAGTATCGTGTGTGCATATTGCGAGATGCACGTAGTTTTGTGGCTTTTTGACTGTGGAACGTGATCGGGTTAAGTTCTCGTGGTAGAAGTGCACGGGCGAACGAACATACCGAGGGGGTCGAAAGAACGTACGCGACATTTTTGCAAAAGTCTGAGACCACTTTGCCACGAAAGGATGTCACGTTGAGGAAATAATACGTGGTGAGTCTTTTCGAAGTATTGGATTGACGTTATTTCTCGAAATTCCCCTGCGTTCTCGCGTGAAAGGGGTTAGAGGGAGGACAGTGTTTCTGATGTTTCGTAGGGAATTGTTAATCTTTGTTTATTTTACGTACGATGCGAAGTAGGGTTAAAATATTTGTAGTATGTTGCATCGTTAATGAGATATGTTAATTTACACGAATTCCTCTTCGTTAAGGTTGTATAAATGGAATACGGTGGGTTGACTGAGAGTCGTCGTAGGTGCATGTTTATTAAGGCAAGTGTACGGGGAATTTCGCGCGAAATATTTAAAGTCCGTACTAGGGAAAGCGTGTTCGGTGATTTTAAGTTAAACTTCGTATAGTCTTTCTTTAAATTGATTCAAGTAGCTCTTTTAAATCAAAAATACAGTAGGATTTGATATATTATTCGAAGTGGAATTAGTAATTAATTACAAAGAATTTTGTAACTCTTATCAAACGTTCCTACGACACTGAAACTACCCGAAATTATTTCAAAAATATTCAAAATTGATAGGGGAGTTATGAAGTAAATATTCTACGGCTATCTCATACAAGAAAAGTTGCTTAATTGAGCTTCCAGTTCACCTATTAATTTCTCTTTTTCGGAGTACTTTTTGGTATATTTAAATTGAATAGGTATAAAACCGGTAGTTCCAGCGATAAATACACTTTCTTGCTGGTACTTTAAAGTATCTAAAGTATTTATTTCGGGCTGAAAAATAAAAACTATCCATGCATCGTGGAATTACTGAATTGAGCTTTTTTAATCGCCCGAGTTATCTAAATGTAGTAAAATCTTGAAATTCGATACTGACGACTGAAACATCCTATAGCACCATGACTGTATCAGTGATTCTATGAAACTTATGGCTATTTTTCGTTGATGGTGTGGAAGGGAAGACCCGATAGGCCATCAAAGTATCGCGATTATCGAGTGAGAAACCTTCAACGAGAAATTTTTCGTTTTAAATGATACCGCTCTTTTCTAAATATTTTCCGTAGGTATTAATTTACAAAGCTCTATCAATTAGGAGAATTGTGTTTCATTACGTATTTAAGAAATGTTAAATTAAATTAAATTAAATAGTTAAATTAGAATGACAAACTTCCGACGAGAAATTCTTCGTTTTAAGTGATCCTGTTTTTCTTTTAATTATTTGCCATAGAGATTAATTTATCAAGCTTTATCAATTAGGAGAATTATGTTTCAATGACTGTTTAAAAACTGTTAAATTAAATTAAATAGTTAAGTTAGAATGACAAACTTTCGACGAGAAATTTTTCGTTTTAAATGATACTGTTTTTCTTTTAATTATTTGCCATAGAGATTAATTTATCAAGGTTTATCAATTAGGAGAATTATGTTTCATTGACTGTTTCAAAAATGTTAAATTAAATTAAATAGTTAAGTTAGAATGACAAACTTTCGACGAGAAATTTTTCGTTTTAAATGATACTGTTTTTCTTTTAATTATTTGCCATAGAGATTAATTTATCGAGCTTTATCAATATTGAGTATTTCGAAAATGTCGCGCCGTGTTTGAAATTTAATCGGCGTGAATTTATTTTTCGCGGTTGAAATTCGCGCAGCGGTACTTAGCATTATGAATTTCTTCATATTCAATTATTACAAAGTCTTTCGAGTCGCACTTCAGTCGATTGCAATTCTTTTAACAAGGGACAGCAGTGATTGCAACAATCGATAAGTACACTCCATCATTGCAAAAAACCTTAAGAGCTATCTTTTATTTGTATCATTGAAACACTTCCTGTAAACATCTTATCTTCTGCTTATTTTTGCGATAGCAACTCTTTTATTCTTTAAGATAAAAATATTGTCAGGCTTTGAAATATACTCAAATGTCGATTTAAAACATAACGAAGTCTCTGTTGAAATAATGAAATGAAATAATGAAACTCCATAACAACAGCGAGCAATAGTGGGAAAATAAAAAACGCAAAATGCTGCTGTAATCTGTTGAATAGGATCGGTACAACTAGCAATGAGTCATAAAGGCAGACATATTTCCTGCGTCTTAACTTCTTTTATCAGATTATTAAATATTTACTGCGATAAATACGAGAAAAGAGGCAAAAAAATTATCTACATTATCATTAAATATATCGTAGCCTTGATGATTCGGAACCACCCTGAAACATTGGATCTTAGCTGAAACGACCGTAGTATTTAAGGAGACTATGGTGAGGTAGAAGGTGAAAACTGGGACTCGCAATCACTCGGTTCAAGTTCAAATCCCCCATAATTTTAGAACAAATTTCACGTAAATTTTCATTGAGTATATCATAGCTTCAATAGTTAGAATACCATTTAAAATGGTAGGTCCTAGGCGAAATAAACATAGGAGTTGAGAAAGTATGATGAGTTTGGAGTTAAAGGCTGTCAGAGTTCCTGTCAGTGGGCTCAAATTCTAATTTTCGTCACTTTTAGGAGATTTTTCCTATTTGATATGTAGCATTGGTAATTCGAAACTCACCTAAAACGGTTGATCCTAGGTGCAATGACTCTGGGAATTAAGAAACTATGGTGAATATGGAGTTAAAGGTTCCACTATCAATTAGTAGGCTCAAATTTGAATTCCCATCACTTCTGGGAGATTTTCCTATCTGATTTATAGCCTTGGTAATTCGAAACTCACCTAAAACGGTTGATCCTAGGTGCAATGACCCTTGGAATTAAGAAATTTTAGGTATTGGGCTCAAATTTGAATTCCCATCAACACTGGGAGATTTTCCTATCTGATTTATAGCCTTGGTAATTCGAAACTCACCTAAAACGGTGGATCCTAGGTGCAATGACCCTTGGAATTAAGAAATTTTAGGTAGTGGGCTCAAATTTGAATTCCCATCAACACTAGGAAATTTTTCCTATCTGATGTGTAGCCTTGGTAATTCGAAACTCACCTAAAACGGTTGATCCTAGGTGCAATGACCCTTGGAATTAAGAAATTTTAGGTAGTGGGCTCAAATTTGAATTCCCATCAACACTAGGAAATTTTTCCTATCTGATGTGTAGCCTTGGTAATTCGAAACTCACCTAAAACGGTTGATCCTAGGTGCAATGACCCTTGGAATTAAGAAATTTTAGGTGTTGGGCTCAAATTTGAATTCCCATCAACACTGGGAGATTTTCCTATCTGATGTGTAGCCTTGGTAATTCGAAACTCACCTAAAACAGTTTATCCTTGGTGCAATGACCCAGGAATTAAAAAACTAGAATTAGTGGGCTCAAATTTGAATTTCCATCAGCACTGGGAGATTTTCCTATCTCATATGTAGCCTCGGTAATTCGAAGCTCACCTAAAACGGTTGATCCTAGGTGCAATGACACTGGGAATTAATAACCTATGTTGGTTCTGGCGTTAAAGGCTCGAACTATCAATTAGTGGGCTCAAATTCGAATTCCCATCACCTCTGACAGATTCCTTCTACCTGATATGTAGCCTCGGTAATTCGAAACTCACCCAAAACGCTTGATCCTAAGAGCGATGACCCTGGGAATCAGGAAGCTATGTCCGCTACGGAATTAAAGGCATACACTTTCAGTTAATGGGCTCATATTCTAATTGCCTTCACCACCTAAAAATTTGTCCTCAATTGTCCCTCAACAAATTATCGTCTCAATGTTTGTAACTCAATTTCAAACAGTAGATCCTACATAAAATCGCCATACCATTTAAAGTCGAAAAATACAAAAACAAACCTAATTTCCTTTACCCCCACCTTCGAAATCGCATCGGAACAACTTGATAAAACTGGACACCAAATTCGCAGATATCAACAAGTAGCATAAAAAAAAAGTGTACTCCACGTCTTCGATCGACCAAGCAGATTAAATATTTACCTCGGTAAATATGTAAAAACCGTCAAGCAATGCCAACTAACAATCCATTGCGAAATAAGGACTTTACAGTCCACAGGAAACAGCTAAAGCGCAACGGTAGGAATATCAATATCGCAAAACCGCTATATAATCAGTCGAATAAGATCAGTTCGACGTGCAATGAGTCATAAAGACAGACGTGTGCCGTACGTCTTCGACCGTCCTACCAGATTATTAAATATTTACCATGCTCGGTTGTGATACCGTGTCGCGATATTACCAGCAGGTCAGCGTATGCATATATGTGCTCCGTGCCGGAATGACGCAGAGGTCGTGTAACATCCTCGAAACGACCTTGAGAAACGCGCGCCAGGGAGAAACTAGGAACGAGGACGTTGGTAAGGTGAAAGCTCCGGCCTTCTGCCTTACGTGGGCACAAAGTTGAACGGAAGATAATAACGATGACGGGAGCAGAGGCGGCGTTTTTATCTTGCTCCTCATTACCGGGATCGTTACCGTGAAGATGTGACTCTCGAACTTGATGATTTTTGACGGAGGATGAGTTCATGGTGAACGTTATTCGACCGATGATGGCATCGGAGGATTATTGGTCCAATTCTGAATTTTTGTAAGATAGTGGGATCGTTAGAATTAAGATTTGGGTTAAATTTGAAGATTTCTGTTAATTGGAGAACTTAGGAGAAAGGTTTTCGACTGATGATGGAATCGAAGAATTATTGGTCTAATCCTGAATTTTTGTAAGATAGTCGGATCGTTAGAATGAAGATTTGGCTTTAAGTAGAAGATTTCTGATGAACGGTGGACTTAGGAGAATTTTTTTTGGTGATGGTGGAAGGGATTGTAGGTTCGACCGTGAATTTTTCTGAGATAGTGGGATCGTTAGAATTAAGATTTGGGTTAAATTTGAAGATTTCTGTTAATTGGAGAACTTAGGAGGAAGGTTTTCAACTGATGATGGAATCGCAGGATTATTGGTCCAATCCTGAATTTTTATAAGATAGTGGGATCGTTAGAATTAAGATTTGGCTTTAAGTAGAAGATTTGTAATGAACGGTGAACTTAGGAGGATTTTTTTAATGATGGTGGAATCGAGGGATTGTAGGTTCGACCGTGAATTTTTCTAAGATAGTAGGATCATTAGAATTAAGATTTGACTTAAATTTGAAAATTTTTGACAAACGGTGAACTTAGAACGAATTTTTTTTGCATGTTGGTGGAATCTAGGGGTTGTAGGTTCAACCGTGAATTTTATAAGATAGTACGATCATTAGAATTAAGATTTGACTTAAATTTGAAAATTTCTGTTGAACGGTGAACTTAGGACGAATTTTTTTTAATGTTGGTGGAATCGCAGAATTGTAGGTTCAACCGTGAATTTTATAAGATAGTAAGATCATTAGAATTAAGATTTGTATTAAATTTGAAAATTTCTGTTGAACGGTGAACTTAGGACGAATTTTTTTGAAAGTTGGTGGAATCGAAGGATTGTAGGTTCATCCGAGAATTTTTATAAGATAGTAGGATCGTTAATATTAAGATTTGGCTTAAATTGGACGATTTCTGATGATTGATGAAGATGGCATTGCAGGATTATAAGTCTACCGGGAGTTTTTATAAGATCTTCGGAGTGCAGATCTGTTTCCAGTTAAGAGCTTTTTGACAACTGTAATCGCAAGAAATGATGGTCGACTGATGATGGAATCCTCAGAGTGAAGGTCCGTCTCAGATTAGAGTTTTTTTATGACCGATGAACTCAGGAGGAATAGAATTCGGTTGATGATGGAATCGCATGATTATAGGTTCATCGAAAATTTATATAAAATAGTTGCATCGCCAGAGTGAAGATCCGCCTTAAATTGAAGATTCTATACAATCTATAATTCTATACAATTCAATTCTATACAAAAATTGCACAATTGTTTTTATAGTTCCACAGTTAATTTATATAAAACGGTGGAACCATAGAACTGTGCAGCAATTCTAGATAAAATCTAGAAATTCAGGGATTAGAGATCTAGTTTTATTGGCTGAAATTCGGCGGTAATGCCAACATAGAGATGGCGGAATTGCAAAAAGTGTCGAAACACTGAAGAATCATCGGGATGCCATTATTTTTAAGTATAGAAAGCGCGCATCAGTCCGTGAAATTGGTCTGTAGTGAGAAGTCAATTGGTACGAATCTTTTGTTTTTTCATTGTCTGAGATTTTCTGCTGGTCATTCTCACGTCTACAGTCTTCCAAAGGCTTCCAATTACGACGTGTTTGCGTTCACGCTTAATTAGATCTCGCCACCTTAATTCCTGTGTAATTGTAATTTACAATCGGTCAGAATAAACAAGGAGCAATTAATCCACGATATAATTCCATGCTGTTTTTAATCAATCTAATTATACCGCCCCGACTTTCCTTCTCCTCGAATTCATACTTTCCCGCCAAGCGTTTCAAGTATATCGACTACCAAGATTTCCGCTTTCGAGACCTGAAATTTTCCATCGCGCGATTCCATAATTAGACGAATCCCACCCAACCTCCTCCTTTTTGTCTCATCGAAACGCGCGCGCGCTACGCTTTTAATTAACCTCTTCACAACAGTTGTGCAAAATGAATCTTCAATAATTAGACGAATCCTACCTAACCTCATTTTCTTCTTCTTTTTTTCCCTACCTCTCACCGATACGCGCTCTTTTACTTAACCTCCTTGCACAGCAGCTGACGTGCAATTAAAAGATAAGTCTTCAATAATTACCGAGTCCTAACCTAACGTTTCTTCTTCCTCCCACCGAAACGCACTTTCGCCACGCGATTCCAGACCTAACCTAGTTGACGGCGCGTGGCACAAAAGCGTATCAATACGTCCATGCCGGCTGTACCACCGGTGGCTCGCACATGTGCCACAAAATATGTAGTTCGTTAAATTTCTTTAGCAACTCGAAACAACTGCCGTGTAATTCAAAATTAGTGTAAGAGAAATTTACCGTGTATCTATTGAAATAAGTAAGCTTCATTTAATTTCAATTCAATGTTATAAACAAATGGTATGATTAGTTAATTATTCATTTTTATTTGTAATAAGAAGATGTTCATTCATTTCTATGCAGTTTTTCAAAACGTTTCAAACAGATGAAATTTCCTATTGCACTTTACTTCGCCGCCGTCCGATAAGAAAAGCGCTCTTAACCCTTTGACTGCGGAGGGCGTATATATACGCTGTCGAAGATTTCTCAATGTATACGAAAGACGTATATGTACGCTCTCGCAGATTCATCACATGCACGCTCTCGCCGATCCATTCATACATACGAAACACGTATATATACGATCCCACGGATTCATTAATACATACGAACGGCGTATATATACGCTCCCACAGATCCGTCAATATATACGAAATGCATATACGTAGGCTCTCGGAAATTTACCCGTCAATATATACGAGGGTCGTATATATACGCTCTCATAGGTCCGTAAATATATACAAAAGACGTTTATATACGCTATCACAATTTCAGCAATACATAGGAAAGCCGTATATATACGTTTTCACAGACCTCCCAATATGCACGAAAGACGTATATATACGCTCTCACAATTTCATCAATACATAGGAAAGCCGTATATATACGTTCTCACAGCCTCCCAATATGCACGAAAGACGTATATATACGCTCTCACAATTTCATCAATACATAGGAAAGCCGTATATATACGTTCTCACCGCCTCCCAATATGCACGATCGACGTATATATACGTTTACAGATTCATCAGCATCTACAAAAGAGGTTCTAACAGATCTCAGAGAATTTTGTTAGCAGTGCGCTTCAAACGCAGTTTGGTTGCAGTATGAATTCCGCGCGCCATTTGGTTTTAACGACCGTCGCGCAAATATCGCGACGTATTTTTTCGTTGCTTTCCTGTTGAAGTGCGGCGCAGTCAAAGGGCTAATATAGTCGCCCGGTGGCGAGAAACGCAAACGGTAGCGACGGCGTGAACGTGTTAACCAGTTAGCTGTGTTCGACGTGTATACACGTCAAGCCAAAGCTCTGTTGTGGTAACCTTTTTAACATTGAATTGTTAATTTTTTATCGAATAAATATATAATCCTTCCCCGTTTTGTTTTCCTTTTTTCGTAAAATTTGTAATAGGAGCATTTCCCCTGCATTCGACGTGTATACAAGTCATTGCTTGACTTTAATCCTTTGCACTTCTATGTCGAGCTACAGTCGACACAGCTTTCTATGGCTCTCAACGTTTCATCTACCAATTATCGACTTTTCGAAATCAACAATAATTTTGCATCTTAACGTAAATATCCTGCGGCACCTACAATTGTTCTTAGAATTAACACTAGAACTACCGGCGGTAAATCTCTCATATTTCAAAATATTAAATAAGTACTTTGGAAAAGGAGGAATCAAGGGGCGGAAAAAGCTACTGGATTCGGTGATTTATGTTTTTTAAAATGGACATAGAATATTTACTCTAAGACTCTTCTATAAACCTGGATCATTTTTGGAAAGAAGTCATTTTGACTGGTTTGGTAGTTCTAGTGTTAAGTAAAAATGAATAATCAACGGTAGACAATTTTCTGATACTATCTTTGCTTACCTGACAAAATATTAGTAAAATAATTCGGAGCGCAAAGGGTTAATTCCGCGTCCCGTGAGTGATTTTTGAAACTAAATTCCACAGTTAACTGATTAACACGCTGGCTGCCATGGGGGTCACCGGTGACCGGCGCTATTGAATTCAATGAAATTTCGTATGATTTTTGAATTGCAATATTTACCAATATTGTAATATATTAAATATTTAAATATTGGCGTTAAAAAGATAAAGTTCCGCTGAATATATATGCATCTGTGTCTTTGAAGTTTCTGCTTTATAATAATGTGATTTTAATAGAAAAAGTTTCACTTCGGTAGAAATGATGAAACTAGCGAAATACCGGTGGCGTTCAACGTGTTAAAGATCCCCGTGAAAACGGGGAAAGCTCCATGCTGTTTTCCTTCGTTCAAAAACCCGTCTACGCCCCAGTAGTCGAAAGTAAAATCAGGCCGGCCGTGGCGGCACAGTGGGTCGCAAGAAAGTCTCACGTAATTCTCGAGCGCTTACGTCACGCTCGTGAGGGTACACGGAAAGTGTACACGCGTTTTATCTTGGGATCGAGAGCAACGCGTGTTATTATGGGAGGGAGAGAATGAGATTGAAATAGAGGGAGAAAAAGGGGGACGGAGAACAGCGCGATGAAATGTGAAAGTGTTTTGCGCACTTGGGACAATCTCGGAGGCGCTTCTTCGAATGCGGATATTCTTGACCATATTGTGTGCTTTCGTTCGATTGTTTCAGACGTTCGACTGATAGCTATTGCGTATATTAGATTCTTATTTATTTCAAGGAACGTGGATTTTTTTTATTAATCTGACAGACGCAGTGAAGTGGAAAACTATGACTGTACATGCTAGCAATGGAGCCGAGCAGTTGGGCATACAATTAGTAGGGCATCGGAGGGGATACTCAGTGGGCCCAAATTTAAATCAGCCATTACTTGTAGGAAATACTGTTGGTTTTCTTTCCTTCGAAGATAGTATATTTGAACATACAAAAATCAACTGCTGTATTTTCTTCTTGGAATGCTTAAGACGTTGCAGCTGTGTAGATATGCAGTCTGTTTTATGTTGAAACCGAAAAGGGCCCGTAGACTCTCATTAAATTCTTTTAGACCCTCCCCTGTGACTTTCACTCTTAGAGAGAGGAGATACTCTCTTCATATATTCATATAATAAAGTCTTAATCTATTCCATTAGTTTATAAACAAAGTGTTTTTATTTAAAGCCCTAAAAGCCAATAAATATTTTCTAAATTATCACGTAGTGAAACGTAGATTCAGTGGTTCAGAACCACCCTAAAACGGTGGGAGCAAGTTTAAATCACCCGTCACGTTCGGACAATTTGTTTTAAACTATCATTTAATGTACCATAGCTTTGGTGGTTCAGAATCACCCCAAAATGATGGGACTAAGTTTAAATCACTCGTCATGTTCAGAACATTTGTCCTAAATTACCATTTAATATACCATAGATTCAGTGATTCAGAACTACCCTAAAACAGTGGATGCCTGGCGAAATGGCCTAGCAATTAAAGCCAAAAGTGTATTTAACACTAGGTTTACTGAGATTTCTTATATACCTATTTCCATTGACACGTGACAATAGTTGCACAACATATAGAACTTCAAAATTAGAAGGCTACTAAGAATATAAATTTCGATATATACTCGTTTCGTTGAATGGATAAAAGTCAGTACA
The DNA here is from genome assembly GCA_963989415.1 of Cerceris ruficornis. NCBI lineage: Eukaryota > Metazoa > Arthropoda > Insecta > Hymenoptera > Crabronidae > Cerceris > Cerceris ruficornis. The sequence continues at coordinate 5,849,207 of OZ022530.1, read as the reverse complement.
AGTGGTAGAAAAATGTGTAAACGGTTTCTAAAATTTCCGCCACGAATTTCGGAATGGGTCAAAATGACCCGGTCGTAGTACCTGGCGTTAGGTAATAGGTATATTGGGGCTGTCGTGGGTAATTAGGATAAAGTTTCGAACTCGCAGTCAGCGGGCCCAAGTTTAAATCCCCCTTCACCTTCAGGAAATGTTTTCTAAATTATTATTTAATATACCGTAGCTTTTGTGGTTCAGAACCACCCTGAAACAGTGGATGCCTAGCAATTAAAGCCGAAAGTGTATTTAAGAAAAAGGTATAACGGGGCCGTCGTGGATAATTAACACGTTGAACGCCACTTGTATTTCTCTAGTTTCATCATTTCTACTGAAGTGCTACTTTTTCTATTAAAATAACATCTTTATACGCCGAAAACGTTGAAGTTAAAAATAGTTATATGAGCCGTTTATTTTGAAAGTGGCCTAAGTCCATTTTCCAAAAAAATCGAGTTAGCTACATTAATAGTTACATTTTTACATTATCTTTTCATTCCGAAGCAGCTTGTTACTAATATACTTGAAACCGTTAAGATTTTGCAACACAAAAATTTGCTGGTTAATGAAGTGATGGAAAAGTTTATTTTGAAAGTGGCCTAAGTCTCATTGTGAGAGTTTCAAATGGATATGGAAAATCTCATGCAATAAAATTTTATTTTTTTCCATTTTTAACGCCCATATTTAAGTACTGAAGATAGTAGGAAATTCAATAATATTAGCGTTTCAAAAATTATAAAAAATGTCATTAAATTCAATACCGCCGGTCACCGACGACCCCCGTGGCATTCGACGTATCAAGATAAAGGCAGGGACTCTTAATCAGAGAGACCAAGTTTAAGTCCCTCGTCTCCTGTAGGACATTTTTTCTAATATTACCGTTGACCACCATGGCTCAGATGAAAAGACAAGCACCGGTCTCATGAGAGTGCTGTGGCAGCGAAACTGTTAAGTTTGCGGAGATACATATCCTGCGATAATAAATTTCTACGGAAAGTACTATCGAATGTCGGCGTTTCAGTGTGAATAGTATCGGTGAAACGTATCGGATAATATTGTACGTTTTACTGGTGTAACTAGAGCTCGTAGAATTGGAATATGAGAACCGTATCTAGAGTCTGTATAGACCTGGGATTCTTTAGAATATGAATCGATCCTAAGGCGGCCGACGTGCCGTTCTTAAATTAAGGACACGTAGAGGTTTTGTTGTATTCCGTGATACAGTTCTAACAATTTTTATTCGAAGGAAAAAGATTCTGGACTTTCGGATAGAAAAGATAAGAAACGGAGAACGTTAGAATGACTTCGTGAAGAATTGTCATCTAATTATGGTCTTTTTTGGACCTAAGTTGTATATAGTAAATATATACTGTTATAAATAACGTTATTATAAAGAAGAATTACAAAAATAGACTATTTATCATTGGTACAAATTAGTGATAATGAATTACAAAGACGTGACTAAAATTACGGCGCAAATATGCTACCAAAGGCGCTGCCACTTTGTCATCCGGCTCGTTCAGGTTTTTAGCGCCACCTTGAGAATTATGACTTTCATAAATCAAAACTCGAATACTCTTGTCACGTTCTTTGTAACTTCATCCAAGAATCGTGATATTCCGGACGTATTTCTCGTCTGCCGTGAAGAAAAATTAACACGCGTCGATGAGACGGTATAAAAACTGTAAACACTGTCTCAGCGTGAGGCTGTTTTACGGTAAAGTAAAAAGTCTCGAAATACGAGAAGTAATAGCGACGTTCGGGTTTCCCGAAGGTGCCCGAACTTACCCGAAATCTAGACACGCAGTTCGGCTAACAGGTTCGGACTTAAACGCTGTCTGAAATATCAAGTTTCTTGAAAACCCTAATTCCGTTCACTTTTCCGCGAGAAATCTTTCTCTGATTCACATGTTCACCGATGGTTAAACGTGCAGCTCTTAGCAACAAATTTCTTCTGACGTTTCTAAATATAAATTAACAGAAAGCAGAACTGTACGGTGATTTAGATCGTTGCAAATATGATTACGATATCAAGTAACAAGTAGCGACTGGTATTAATTATGGTGTATACTAGAAGTAAGTTTCCTCCGTGCATTACTGTTCCATTTATCAACTTGGGACATTCACATTAATTCTCTCGCTGCTACCGAACACTTTTTCTCACTTGATACGTACATTACAGACTCCTTTGCTAAAAACATTCGAAACTGAGCGTCCTCAATGAAGCTTGTAAAAAATAATAATTTATTAGGAAGTAGCGCAGATAGATTGGAACACGCTTAAATAAGTGAGTTTTAGGTGAAATACCTAGATTCAAGGTGTAACAGTTTCGCTGATTTGGAATCCCTTAAAACAGTTAAGTCGTAAATGAATGACCACAGTAATTAACACGTTGAATGCCATGGGGGTCACTGGTGACCGGCGCTGTTGAATTCGATGAGATTTATTATGATTTATAAATTGCGATATTTACGGATATGCTAGTATATTTAATATTTAAATATTGCAGTTAGAAAAGTGAAGTATTACTGATTACATAACTATCCTTACTTTTAACATTTCTATTCTATAAAGATCGCGTTAAAATGTGTTAATCAATGGGAACCCGTTCAAATCCCCCGTACTTTTGGGAAATTTGTTAAAAATAATAATTTATTGGGTAATAATATAGTTCGGAACCTACCTAAATCATTCCTAGGTGAAATAACCATAGCAATTACAACGTAAAGAATATTTAACCCTTAAAAGCTAATTTACAAGCTTGCAGTCATGGTGGTAATTAGAATTTTGTGGATTTTCTATAGTCCCTTGGCGGAATGGTGATTGCTTTTAATATTTGTAGCTGCGCGCGCAGGGTGCAGCTACTATATAATAAAAGAAGGTGTATCAAGTAGGTATAAAATCGGAGAAGTATCAAAGGACGTAGCATAAAAATTCCCTAGACGTAGAAACTGAAACTAACCACTGAAACTCTCTAATGAACTATCATTTTCATTATTACAACGTCACGGATCGTATTTAAGAAAGAACGAATGAACATTCACTAAAAAAATTCCCCCGACAGTTCTTATTTTAGACCATAAGGTTCGTGGTATATCAAGCAGATATAAAATCAGAGAAATATCAAAGGACGTAACATAAAAATTCCCTAGACGTAGAAACTGAAACTCTCGAATGAACTATCATTTTCATTATTAAAACATCACGGGTCGTATTTAAGAAAGAACGAATGAACATTCACTAAAAAAATTCCCCCGACAGTTCTTATTTTAGACACTAAGGTTCGTGGTGTATCAAGTAGGTATAAAATCGGACAAATTTCAAAAGACGTAACATAAAAATTCCCTAGACGTAGAAACTGAAACTCTCGAATGAATTTTCATTATTAAAACATCACGGATCGTATTTAAAAAAGAACGAATGAACATTCACTAAAAAAATTCCCCCGTCAGTTCTTATTTTAGACACTAAGGTTCGTACGAGAAGAAAAGGATGCTCCGTCATACAAGTGTCGCCGTTATTCTATCGGTCCATCGTGCGCAGTGCCTTGTCCGACGAGAAACTAATGGAAAACTTTTTTTTTAGACCTGCACGATGGCAGAATGAATGCGAGGAAAGGATCAATAGGGGCGTCAATGTATTACGATAGTTCATCGTCGTTTACAATGACGTTTTATTTTCTTTTCCGGCTCTATTGATTCTACTGAAGCTCTCTCTCTCTCTCTCTCTCTCTTGCTCTCTCCCTTTGCGAAGTACCCTGACGTGGAGTGGCTCTTTGACCGGTCGCTCACCTCCTACCTCCTACCCTCTGGATGCACTTTGTCTCTTGTAATAAATTGACGATACACGCAGAGGGGGGAAAGGATGGAGCAAGAGAGAAAATGCAGTTAGTCGTTCATAAAATGAAATGCGTGCGAGCCAGGACCGTCTTCAGCTGCACTTAAAATTACTCTCTTTTTCGTTGCTCCGCGCGAACTAGGGACTTTCTTGCGCAGAGTTTCGATAATGGCGGGAAATTCGCGGCAATGGAATTTCAGAGGGACTTCATTTACTCAATAATTGAATTTCTGATCGTGATAGGATAGATTTACGGTGTATGATAGGATAAGACACTTCAGAAGTTGAGTTTTGCTAAATAATTGAACTCTTAGCCTTTCTTTTTACCTTTGGCGACGATTGTTATTAGATTGGCGTATATGAAATGTCGGATTGTATATGGCGAAATTAAAATGCCACATTTGATTATAAATCAAAAAATAATTTCCATCGACGTCAATACACTTCTGCCAAAGGTCCACAAGGGCTTTTATACGATTTTTAATAAAATCTGAGTGTTTAGAAACAATGAAATCGGAGAGGACTTTTTTAAGGTGTAATTCATTATGGAATTTTTTTTCATTAATGAAGTTTTTTAAGTGTTTACAAATGAAGAAAATAGCAAGAAAGATATTTATCCGGGATATTTCTCAATAGAAAGTTGACTAGAAAGTACATTGCTTTTAAGATCATTGAGACATCCGTAGAAAATTTATATGGCTCTAATAAAATACAAAATTTCAGTAAACGGAAGTGTATCGCTTTAAGTAGTGAACCGAGTGTTCTCTTATTATCTGCACTTTCCTAGATGGGTGCGATTTCAACGAAATGTTTCCTCTTTAGATGCAATTTTACCTGTCAATACTACCGTTCATTTACCGTGGCTAATTATCGCCTCTAATCGTTTCAGTTTCACGTCAGTACGGCTCGATATGAGAACTCGCGACGTTAATGGGGGAAAGGTGGTTGAAGGTTCTTTCAATTATTTATTTGTACTTATGAAGAAATACAAGATAATTCCGAGTGATTTTTCTTCGAAGAAATACCATAATCTTATCAACTTTCAATTAGATTTTATATCATTTACTACGAAACGTTATCATTATTTTCCTATATTTTGAGTTACATTTTATTTTAATTGAAACACGCCATATTTAATTGTATAGTGTATCACAAGATTTATGATATTTAGATGGGAAAAATGGATTTTGAGAATTAAGGGCTCAAAGTTCTAATTAGTAGGACCGAGTTTAAATCCTTGTGACCTATAGGGCGTGACCGTGGTAGATTAAACTCGAAAGGCACAAGAAGAAAATAAGAAAGTCTTAGGGCAGATAGATAAAGGGACAATCTTCCTCGGATTAGATCCGAGTCAAAGGTCACAATTTTTGAAGAACGTCTACAATAATGGTCTCCAACATTTTTCTATCCTCGGCGATATTGCTGCAAATAGATTCTCTCTATATTAAATTTTAACAACGACACTTTGCAAAATATCCGATAAATTTGCATACTTTAGCCAAAAATGAATGAAACACATTTTAGATCACAAAGGAAAAATGTAATTAAGCAAATTTTCCTACTTGTGGACTCTAAACTACAGAAAATCTGGGACGCCGCGGTGGTCATTTTGTGAACCACTGATCTATAACGTCTAGAAACAAAATAAAATGTGCAGTCTATAATCAACGATATTCTCTATAAAATCTGTAATTCGCAATGCACCCTCTCTCCGTTAATTTATATTTAAACAAAAGGTCGACATTAAAGTTGCAAAAATGTAATCGACGAAGTGTTTCCATTTTTAGACTCTGAACTTAAACAAAATTTAAGACGCCGCGGCGGACATTTTGTGCACCACTGATCTATAATGTTTATAAACTTAATAAAATGTACTGTCTGTAAACAAAATAAAATGTATAGTCTATAAACAAAATAAAATGTATAGTCTACAAACAAAATAAAATGTACGATCTATAATCAACAATATTCTCAATAAAATCTGTCATTCGCAATATTCTCTCTCACCGTTAATTTATATTTAAACAAAAGGTCGACATTAAAGTTACAAATATGTAGTCGACGAAGTGCTTCCACTTTTCGACTCTGAACTTAAAAAAATCTAAGACGCCGCGGTGGCCATTTTGTGAACCACTGATCTATAACGTCTATAAACAAAACAAATTGTACAGTCTATAATCAAGACTATTCTCTATAAAATCTGTAATTCGCAACATTCTCTCTCTCCGTTAATTTATATTTAAACAAAAGCTCGACATTAAAGTTACAAATATGTAATCGACGAAGTGCTTCCACTTTTCGACTCTGAACTTAAAAAAATCTAAGACGCCGCGGTGGCCATTTTGTGAACCACTGATCTATAACGTCTATAAACAAAACAAATTGTACAGTCTATAATCAAGACTATTCTCTATAAAATCTGTAATTCGCAACATTCTCTCTCTCCGTTAATTTATATTTAAACAAAAGCCCGACATTAAAGTTACAAAAATGTAATCGACGAAGTGCTTCCACTTTTAGACTTTAAACTTAAAAAAAAGCTAAGATTCCGCGGCGGACATTTTGTGAATCCTGATCTATAATATCTATAAACAAAGTAAAATGTACAGTCTACAATCAACAATAATCCCTCTGACCATGAAATCTATATTTTAAACCAAAAATCAGGACGAAAGTCACAAAGATAAAGCATCCATTCGGTGTCCGAATGCCCGTACGAATTCATCGAGCATTTGAGATATCCGAGCAGAGTCCAGCTCTTCATATGTTTGAAAATTCCTCGAAATACTTGCTGCCCGATCTGCGCTAGAATTCTCCGGATATTTGACTCTAAAAGCAGGCAGTCAGGAATGGCATCAGTGTATTACAATTTCCCTGAATCGTGTGATCCGTGAGATAACGCACATGGACAGGCGGAAGGTCATTTTTTGTATACCACACGTGTCCCTGCTTGTATCCCGTATCGTTGGAACAAAGCGGGAAACTCAGACGGTTTTTGTGCCGTCGCTTTTTTAACCGGACTCACTTCCTCCGCAAAAAATAATCTCTCATCGTACTTCACGACACGATAATTGTCCGTAAGTACGCGTTGCGCTGCTTGCCATGAACGTTTGGCGTTGTAATTGCAACACTCACGAAAGACCGACGATAAACGTGCGTGCTTTTAAACACAAAGTCATTAATAATCGTTTAATTAGGACATGGCTGGACGATGTATTCTTGCGTCGCAACAATCACCGTGATGATTTGTCTAATGGACGGTGCTTTGTTAAATTTCACTTATGTAACGGGAAAACGGCTTGTAACTGCGATGCCATAATGGCGTTTTAAGAGACAATTAGGAAATTATGAAAGTTAGTGGGAGATAGCGATCGGTAAAGTTAATTTTAATCGAAGTTAGAACCGATCGCAGACATGGGAAGACGGGATCTAGGGACTTTTGGATCGTCATGTGTTCATTGCGCGCTTGATTTTTCTAACCTTCACGTGTTATACAGCGAATTAATTCTTTGTTTATTTAGTTCAATAACAGTTCGATGCGATAAATGATTCTAGAATGAATTAACTACGTCAGACACTTCAATGATTTCCTTTCCGGCATCGCCCGGGATATTTATTACTTGCTCGGCAACTTTTTTTCGCAACTTAGATTTACATATTCGCATAAACATCGAGGCAACTATGGAAGTGTAGTGTTTAATTGAAATTTTATTTTAGAATCTCGTTTCACGTTATTTCTAATACTGATAATTGAAATACTTGTTTTCGAAGGTGGTCCGCATAAATACAGATGATTAATTAGGTTTCTAGTGATATCTTATTGAAAGGTTGGGATTTCGAAATAATGGAATAACGCGTGATGTGGAAACGTGAAATTAAATTTTTCATGAAGCAATATCAGATGGTTGAACTTGTTAAGATGATTGAACCTAGTGACTTTATCTCTCGGAAATTGAATCTTATTAATTGAAGTGTGTTAATAGAAGAGAAACGGCACTAGCGATTCAACAATCGTCAATTGGATTGTTCTGCATTGCAGATTTTTTACAACATTAATTCTCGTCACCTCTGGGAGATTTTTTCTATGTGATATGTAGTCTAGGTAATTCGAAACCCACTTAAAACAGTAGATTCGAGGCGCAATGACCTTGGAATTAGGGAACTATGGTGACTATGGAGGTAAAGGCTCAAACTTCCAGTTAGTGGGCTCAAATTCTAATTTCTGTCACCTCTGGGAAATTCTTCCTATGTGATATGTACTCTAGGTAATTCGTAACACACCTAAAACAGTAGATTCGAGGCGCAATGCTCTCGGGAATCAGGGAACTATGGCGGTCAGTGAGTCAAAGGCTCAAACTATTCTTTCTATGCGATATGTAGCCTAAGTAATTCGAAACCCACCTAAAACAGTTTATCTTGGGCGCAATGACCCTCTGAATTAGGGAACTACGGTGAATTGGAGTTAAAGGCTCAGACTTTCAATCAGTGGGCTCAAATTCTAATTCCCGTCATATCTGAGGTATTCTTTCTATGCGATATGTAGCCTAAGTAATTCGAAATCCACCTAAAACGATTTATCTTGGGCGCAATGACCCTCTGAATTAGGGAACTATGGCGTATTGTAGTTCAGGGCTCAGACTTTCAATTAGTGGGCTCAAATTCTAATTCCCGTCGCCTCTGATTGTGAGATATCCTTTCTATGTGATATTTAGCCTAGGTAATTCGAAACCTATCTAAATAGGTTGATCTCAGGTGAAGTTATCAAAATAGTTAAATGGTTAAGTCCGAATTAGTTCTGAGTTGATTAGATATGAGTGAGGCCTAAGTTAAGTTTCAGTTAATTCGGGCTCAGTTAGGTTGAGTTAGGTTGAGTTAAGTCTCAATTGATTACGGTTAAGTTAGATTGAGTTAAGTCTCTGTTGATTAGTGCTGAGCCAGGTTGAGTCAGGTTGAGTTAGGTTGAGTTGGTTAGGTGTGAGTTAGTCCAAGAAAAAAAAGTAACTAGCAAGCTCCTAGCGACTCATCTCGCAACGTACGCCTCGAAAAGATCACTTGGCCGACGCCCCAGTCGCGTCATGTTCGCAGACGGAACTTCTTCGAGACTATTTACTTTCTCATCGATTTCTTGCCCCTTTCTCCACGACCTTCGCTCATCGGCCGCAATCCAGAGCGAAACGAAACACTTCACGGTTTCATTTCGTATCTCGAATTTCCATCGAGCTCGCATGATGGATATGAAATCGAGTTCAGTTCGACGTCAGCGGGCAAAGTACTCGAAAAATTTCATGGACTTTCAATGTAGTCTGCTCATAGAAAGAACGAAACGAAAAGTTTCTTGTCCTCGACGTTAACTTGAAACAACCCAGGCGTACATAATGACTAGTTTCCAGTTGTTTTCGAAAAGCTTATACAATCTAATTGACTTAATTAATTACCATTTTCATCTCCTGATTTCTTTTTTTTTCAAATATTTATTCGATGTGTTTAATTATAATTGATACAACACCGGTAGTTGCACTTTTGAAGCTCCACCTTACGATTTCTTATATGGTGTCTCATATTTGAACGTTTAATTGGTGAAATAAAAATTCACCAATAATTTATGAAGATTTTCAAATTTCATATTGCTTTTAACACGTTGAATAGCATGGGGGTCACTGGTGACCGGCACTGTTGAATTGAATGAAATTTCTTATAATTTTTAAATTGCGATATTGACAGATATGCTAATATATTCAATATTAAAATATTGCTGTTAGAAAAGTAAATTATTATTGAGTACATAACTATTCATACTTTTAACATTTCTGTTCTACAAACAGAATTTACTAGAAACAAATACTAGTGACATTCAACGTGTCAATTGCAAAAATGGCTTTCTTATTTTCAAAATTCCCAAAAAAGTGAGTAATTTTCTCGACTCATCACTCAAGTGTCTCTTTGAGAATTCTGAAAAAAGAACCACTTTGCAACAACTACGAAAGATATGCTATATTTAAATTCCTCTGCAACTTTTTCCTCAGCCTGTACCTCCGAATAAAATTGGCAAAATGCTAATTCTCGACTTGGCAAGTTCGAATACGGTGCAACCAAGATCGCACTACCATATCAAGCTATTAATTGCTCCAACAAGAAACCTAGATCGTTCTATACGCAAAGAATATTCTATACCCTCCGAATTAATATTTATAGCTCGTCATGAATCGAGATATCGATTCATGTCACTTCCCAAGGGAAGATAAAAAGAATTTAGACTTAATCGTCTCGCTAATGCCGCTAAACGTTCATTACGTAAGACGTACGTGGCGGCAGCACGCATTGCCCTGATTTTATATAACCTAGAATAATTTAATAAATCCCTGAAATGGCTTCGATTGCGCATTAGAAACGACTGGAAATTATCGTGGCCGAGGAAAACTGTCAGAGGCTATGGATATTGGGAAGCACGGTGCATTCGTGCGTGCATTAGGGTCGTTCGTGGTACACGTGTGCCAGATACAACGAAAACTTTCCGACGTGCGCGCGCACATTTTGTTAAGGACTCTTTTTCGTGCTGGAAATTTGAAACGATCGATGTTAACCAGAAAGGAGTATGGTTATTGCACGTAAAAGAGTAAATGTTAAGTTTTAACAGATGAAAGAGTTATTCTATTTTTAAACGGTTTAGTGACTTTTCGTTCATCTGGACCTTTTTTAAATGAAGAGAAAAATAAGTAAAGGCATACGAGGCTCGGACTTTCTATTAGTAGGATCAAATTCTAACTCCCGTCGTCTCTGGACGGTTTTTCCTTCTCGCATGAAGCCTCTGTAATTTGAAACCCATCTAAAACAGATGGTCACAGGCGCAACGACTATGAGAATTAAGGAACTATGGTGGCTATGGAGTTAAAGGCTCAAAGTTCCAGTTAGTGGGCTCAAATTCTAATTTCTGTTACATCTGGGAAATTCTTCCTATGTGATATGTACTCTAGGTAATTCGAAACCTACTTAAAACAGTAGATTCGAGGCGCAATGCTCTCGGGAATCAGGGAACTATGGCGGTTAGTGAGTCAAAGGCTCAAACTCTCAATTATTGGGCTCAAATTCTAATTCCCGTCACCTCTGGGAGATTCTTCCTATGTGATATGTACTCTAGGTAATTCGAAGCCCACTTAAAACAGTAGATTCGAGGCGCAATGACCTTGGAATTAGGGAACTATGGTGACTATGGAGGTAAAGGCTCAAACTTCCAGTTAGTGGGCTCAAATTCTAATTTCTGTCACCTCTGGGAAATTCTTCCTATGTGATATGTACTCTAGGTAATTCGTAACACACCTAAAACAGTAGATTCGAGGCGCAATGCTCTCGGGAATCAGGGAACTATGGCGGTTAGTGAGTCAAAGGCTCAAACTCTCAATTATTGGGCTCAAATTCTAATTCCCGTCACCTCTGGGAGATTCTTCCTATGTGATATGTACTCTAGGTAATTTGTAACCCACTTAAAAGAGTAGATTCGAGGCGCAATAACCTTGGAATTAGGGAACTATCGTGATTATGGAGTTAAAGGCTCAAACTTCCAGGTAGTGGGCTCAAATTCTAATTTCTGTCACCTCTAGGAAATTCTTCCCATGTGATATGTACTCTAGGTAATTCGTAACCCACTTAAAACAATAAACTCAAGGCGCAATGAACTTGGAATTAGGGAACTATGGTGATTATGGAGTTAAAGGCTCAAACTTCCAGGTAGTGGGCTCAAATTCTAATTTCTGTCACCTCTAGGAAATTCTTCCCATGTGATATGTACTCTAGGTAATTCGTAACCCACTTAAAACAATAAACTCAAGGCGCAATGAACTTGGAATTAGGGAACTATGGTGATTATGGAGTTAAAGGCTCAAACTTCCAGGTAGTGGGCTCAAATTCTAACTTCTGTCACCTCTAGGAAATGCTTCCTATGTGAGATGTACTCTAGGTAATTCGTAACCCACCTAAAGCGGTTTATCTTAGGCGCAATGACCCTCTGAATTAGGGAACTCTGGCGTATTGTAGTTTAGGGCTCAGACTTTCAATTAATAGGCTCAAATTCTAATTCCCGTCATCTCTGAGATGTTTTTTTCTATACGATATGTAGTCTAGGTAATTCGAAACCCACCTAAAACTGTTTATCTTGGGCGTAATGACCCTCTGAATGAGGGAACTATGATGCTTTCGGAGTTAAAGCCTCAGATTTTCAAATAGAGGGCTCAAATTCGAATTTCTATCATCTCTGAGATATTCTTTCTATGCGATATGTAGCCTAAGTAATTCGAAACCCACCAAAGACGGTTTATCTTAGGCGCAATAACCCTTTGAATTAGAGAACTATGGTGGTTTTAGATTTAAAGGGTCAGACTTGCGATTAGTGGGCTCAAATTCTAATCTCCATCATCTTTGCGATATGAATATGATAGTTTCGAAGATTTTTGCCCTTTTTAAAGCAGTAGTTCCTAGACGAAATGATCGTACCAATTAAAGCTGGAATATTGAACAGCTATAAAATACAAAAAAAAAGCTATGATGGGTTTAGATTTCGAGACTTGAACTCCCAATTAGTGGGTCTATCTACCTAACTAAAACTTCCGTCTCTACTCAGAGATTTTGCCTGAATTATAATCAGAGCGTTGGTAATTCGAAATCTACCTAAAACGGGCGAAATGGTCATAGCAGTTATAGCTGAAGAAATATAAAAACAGCAAATAATAGTCATTTAAACATTCCGTCGTGCTGAATACATCTATTTTCGAAATCCTGTTGCAAAGTTAAAGAAGAATTTAATATACAGTGGGTGTAGAAAGTATTCGTACACCGACTAATTTCGAATTATCTATTGTGAAACTGTAGTTTATTAACTAATTATTTATAAACAACGAGCGTGTACATATTCTCGGAAGTCTCTATAACAGACACAGTGCAAAAAAAAAATAATTTGCAAAGTTATCAAGAAAAAAAAAATATTGTCCGAAATATAAGAGCAATAAGTATTCGTACAGCTACTGCATTTATTAAAGTCATTAGAAATTCACGAGGAAAGCGTGAAAATTAAATTTATTTGACAATGAAGAAGTAAAATAGACAGTTAATTAATATTTAGTAGGATTTTCCTTTGATTTTATAATTGCTGCGACTCTTATTGGCATTGAAGTTACTAATTTCGCTGTTACGTTGGACGGGATCTTATTCCATTCTTCCATAAGAGCACTGTTTAAGCCTTCTTTAGAGGATATGTGATGTTTTTTAATGTGACGTTGCAAGTAGTCCCATAGGTGTTCGATGGGGTTAATATCAGGAGATTAGTGGAGCTTATTGGTTACTTATTGCTCTTAAATTTCTTATATTTCGGACAATATTTCGTTTTTTGCTTAACAATTTTGCAAATTATTCAACTAAATAATTTTTTTTGCACTTGTATCTGTTCTAGACTTTTCCGAGAATATGTACAAACTCGTTGTTTATAAAAAATTAGTTAATAAACTACAGTTTCACAATATATTATTCGAAATTGGTCGGTGTACGAATACTTTCTACACCCGCTGTTATACACAAAGTAAAAGCCGGATTCTCAAAAAACAACGGAAAACGGACAGATTTTCGTTCCTCGACGTTTTTGCGCAGTTAAACGTTACTTTGTTCCTCTCGTGCTAATGTCTTGAACAGGAAACAGGTCTGCCGATTATTTATAGTCCCGTGCATAAACAGGTTAACAGAGTTACCCGTTATTTCATCGAGTACGTTCGCGGTATAACGAGCAACGTGATTTGCAAGGGTTATTCGTCATTTTGGAGTTAATGATAACATTCAACGGGTAATGCATACGATGGGTTATGGTTTCTTAGTGCAGTTGCAAGATTATAGGTTGGAATTGTTGATAAAGCGAAGTGCAGACATTGTTTGTAATCGTGAACTGGCAGATTTGTCAAATGTAGATATGTAAATTGATGAAACAAAGTGGAGGAGAAATCAGAATGTCATAAGATTAAGGGTCATGAAATATATTCTGAGGATTTTGTGAGACAGATGGATAAGAAAATTAATCGGTGATTTGAGCTCTGTCTAAAAATTTTCTTTTAGAGTAAGATACTTTTAAAAATTGAACCAAGAGACCAGAATATTCTGAGAGATTATATGTTAGCACAATTTGCGACATTAATTTTAATGTTGTTTCTTAACGTCTCACCTTAGAAATTTGGAGGCTCTAAAAAACTTAGGATCCAAAGATCGTGGAAATCGTAAAGCCTCTGAGATTTTTAAAGCTGAAATCCTAAAAACCCTGAGATCCTAAGTACCTTAAGATTCTTGAATGTAAGATTCAAAAAACCTGGAAATCCTGAAATCTTTTAAATAAAAACCCTAAGATTTTAAAGTCTTTGAAATCCGGAAAACCTTAAAATCTCAAACACCCACGGCTTCTAAAAACCTGGAAATCTTAAAAATCCTGAGATATTAAAATTTGAAATTCCACAAACCGTGAAATCCGAAGAACCTTAAAATCCCAAAACTTCTGAGATCCTTAAACCTAAAATTTAAAAAACTTGAGAATCCAAAAAACTCTGAGGCCCTAAAATCTTTCAAATAAAAACTCTAAGATTTTAAAGTCTTCGAAATTCGGAAAGCTTTAAAATCTCAAACACCCACAGCTTCTAAAAACCTGGAAATCTTAAAAACCCTGAGATCCTGAAATTTCAAATTTCACAAACCGTGAAATCTGAAAAACCCTGAGACCCCGAAATTCGGAATGCAAAAAACCTTAAAATCCCAAAAATCCTGAGATCCTTGAAATCTTGAGATCCTTAAATCTAAAATTCAAAAAACCTGGAAACCCCAAAAATTCTGAAATCCTAAAATCATTCAAATAAAAACCCTAAGATTCTAAAGTCCTTGAAATCTGGAAAGTCTTAAAATCTGAAACACTCACGGCTTCTAAAAACCTGCAAATCTTAAAAACCTTGAGATCCTAAAATTTGAAATCCTTAAATCTAAAATTTAAAAAACCTGGGAATTTGAAAAACTTTGAGGTCCTAAAATATTTCAAATAAAAACCCTAAGATTCTAAAGTTCTTGAAATCCGGAAAGTCTTAAAATCTCAAAGACCCACAGCTTCTAAAAACCTGGAAATCTTAAAAACCCTGAGATCCTAAAATTTGAAATTCCACAAACCTTGAAACTTGAAAAACCCTGAGATCCCAGAATTCGAAATCCACAAAACCTTAAAATCTTTCAAAAAAAAATCCTAAGATTCTAAAGTCCTTCCAATCTGGAAATCCTTAAAATCTCAAACACACACAGCTTCTAAAGACCTTGAGATCCAAAAAAAACTCTGAGATCCTAAAATCCTTGCTCATCCAAAAAAAAAACAACCTAAACGACACCTCGCCGACCTCGTGTACACGTCAACCTTTCCCCCGACGATTTAATACACAATCGCACCGATATCCAATCACTTGCAACAATGAGGAACAATTCTCGGAAGTCTGACCCAACAGTTAATCCGCCTGAGGGAAACTCGTGCACCAATATGGTAGACTCGTTCCTCGTCCCGAGCGGTCGACTGCGATCAGTCGTAACCGGGCTCAGGAACCGTGAACTTGCCCATTAGAATTTGTAAGGCCTCCCTGCATCTCGGTGAAAACGTCCGTCGGTTTTTACTTGTAGTGGTGAGTTCTCTCTTCAAGGTTGTCGCGCGAGAGACTTTCTGCTCTTAACCGGTTTTGAAACACCGCTCTCGAGCGTGTTCCTCTTTCATGGTGTGCGTGCATGGACTTACACCAACGGTCATTGATGCTGGCACGAGTAACGTGTCTCGGGATATGGCGATGGTAATTTGTCAATTTCGAGGTTCGTAAGTTTTGGTTTTTCAAGAAATTGTACGAAAGGGGTTGAATCGAATGACGATGAGGATGGAAGTTGTTAATTCTCATGGTATTTTCTAAGATGACGAGAAAATTTGTGGTAGAAATATGGTTAGCATGGAGGTGCAGGCTTGAACTTCCAGCTGGTGGAAGTGAATTCGAATCTTTTTTATCGATGGAATTGTTTTTAATTATATGTGATATAATTTATTTTTGCTCGATTAAGTACAGTGATGGAATAGGAAGATATGAGCGGGAGTTGGAGGCTTGAACTTCCAGCTGATGGAAGTGAATTCAAATCTTTTTTATCGATGGAATTTTTTTTAATTATATGTGATATAATTTATTTTTGCTCGATTAAGTACAGTGATGGGATAGGAAGATATGAGCGGGAGTTGGAAGCTTGAACTTCCAGCTGATGGAAGTGAATTTAAATCTTTGTCATTGATGGAAGTTTTTTTGAATGATGTATGATTTAATTAATTTTTACTCGATTAAGTAGAGTGATGGAATAGGAAGATATGATCGGGAGTTGGAGGGTTGAACTTCCAGCTGGCGGAAGTGAATTCAAATCCTTGTCATCGATGGAATTTTTTTAATTATATGTGATATAATCAATTTTTACCCGATTAAGTACAGTGATGGAATAGGAAGATATGATCGGGAGTTGGAGGCTTGAACTTCCAGCTGATGGAAGTGAATTCAAATCTTTGTCATTGATGGGAGTTTTTTTGAATGATATATGATTTAATTAATTTTTACTCGATTAAGTAGAGTGATGGAATAGGAAGCTATAAGCAGAAGTTGAAGGCTTGGAGTCCCAGCTGGTGGAAGTGAATTCGAATATCTGCCACCATTAGGTTGTTTTGTTTTGTAATTATATATGGTATAATTGTATTAATTAATAAAAACGATGAGGGAGTATTGCATATAATGCAACGTTCAAAAGGATGCCGAAGAAGACATTGAATTCCAGCGTGATAGGAACAGGCTTCGACATTTCCTTTGGATGCCGGATGCAGTTTGCATAGCGGAAATCGGGACTTATAAATTGCAAGATGGCGGGGTATGCTTACGCGTGTGTAATAAATATACTGCTTTGATTATTCTCTGCTTTGTTCCCTTTAGATCGACAGCTTTAAAGCTACTTTGTGTTAGTTCTTTGTGAGAATTAATAATCATTCGGTATAATCTGTCGTATTCAAATGTATTAAATGGGTGCTGTGAAAGAAGAGGAATCAGGTGACAAAGAAGATGGTCAGTTAAGTCATTTACACGTGGAATCATAGCTGTTTAGCTATCATACCCATTTATCCATTACGGTTGTTTATAGCTCTCTCTAGAATTCACAAAGGAAAAAGGAAAAGTTCAGCTATTATAGGTCGCAGCTGTCAGAACTACTTAACTATTACAACTCTTAGCTATCATATTTCCGAGCTATCATACCTATTTATCTATTACGGTTGTTTATAGCTCTCTCTAGAATTCACAAAGGAAAAAGGAAAAGTTGAGCTATTACAATTCTCAGATATCAGAACTTCTTAACTATTATAACTCTTAGCTATCATAGTTCCGAGCTATCATACCTATTTATCTATTACGGTTGTTTATAGCTCTCTCTAGAATTCACGAAGGAAAAAGGAAAAGTTCAGCTATTATAGGTCGCAGCAATTAGAACTACTGAACTATTATAAATTTTTGCTATCATAGTTCCTAGCTATCATACCCATTTATCTATTACGTTTGTTTATAGCTCTCTCTAGAATTGACAAAGGAAAAATTTAGCTATTACAGCTCTCGGCTATCACAACTACTTAACTATTATAACTCTTAACTATCATAGTTCCTAGCTATCATACCCATTTATCTATTATGGTTATTTATAGCTCTCTCGAGAATTCACAAAGTAAAAATTTAGCTATTACAGCTCTCGGCTATCACAATGACTTAACTATTATAACTCTTAGCTATCACAGTCCCTAGCTATCATACCTATTTATCTATTACGGTTGTTTATAGCTCTCTGCAGAATTCACAAAAAATAGTAAAAATTCCGTTATTACATCTCAGCTACCACAGCTATTTAGCCATCATACTTCTCAGCTATCATACCTATCACAGCTGTTTATAGCTCTCTCTATGCACAAGTAAAATGAAAAATGCACCTCTATCAAAAAAAGGTTGCCGACCCGTGCTCCAATGTTGAACTGCGAGTACATACATATCTCGTGCAAAGTTAAACGCCACGCAGAGGTGAGATAGGTACAGTTCACTCGAACTTTCAGAGCTGCGTGTCGGACGTTTGTATTTCACATTTGTTATCCCGTGTTGCTAAGCACGGGGTACGTAACCGCAGCTGCGATCGTTTCGAGATAATTGTATTTTCGAGAGTTGCATGAAGTCGACGATACAACGTTGCTGTCGCTGTATTACGTATTGCCGCATCGAAAGCTGAAGTTGCACTTTGCACTTCAGCGGGACACCATAGAAAGCAGATAATACATTCGACGTTACACTAATTTTGTGTTGTATGGAATATAGTTACCATAGACAGCACGATATTTGTTCAAAAAATATCTTTACACTAATTCTTATTGATTTCGTATCGCTGAATATGAAATCCATTTTTCCACAAAAGTTTGAACATTCGAGGCGTAGTTTTCTGCGCAAAAAGAAATTAAGTAACTTTCGTAATTAAAATATGAAATACCTCGGAAGTTGAAAGTTTGCATTCTTCTGTCAAAATGGTTTGCGATGGAGAAAAATGGATTTCATAGTCTCAGTGGTTGCAAACCAGTTAAAACATTTGCTCCTATGCGAATTTAACACTAAAACTACCGGCGTTAAATCTGTTATATTTAAGTATATTAAATAAGTACTTTGAAAAAAGGGGAATTCAGAGGTGAAAAAGATAATCGTTTCGGTATTTATGTTTTATGAGATGGACGTAGAATATCTATTCTATGACCCTCCTATAATCCTGGAGAATTTTTGGAAAAAATTGTGTACCAGTAATTTTGACTGGTTTGGTAGTTCTAGTGTTAATTGCACAAATTGATTAAAAAGCGGCACATACAATTGATTATGAAAAGTCGAAACACTATTACACGATAGAGGTAATAAAAGAGTCGGAGGTTCTACTAAATATCCATTTCAAATATTGATTCGTTAATTATTTATTCCGTCCGAGAATACCCCGGTGTTATTCGTGCCAGTGGCACCTGCTAATTGCAGCCATCTTTATTCGATTTGGCCAGCCTTCAAACTGGAAAGGTATTTCCACGAGATAAAGGCTAATCAAATGCCGTGTCATTTGGGACGTGGCATTGGCACGATCCACACGTTTCCCCGTGCACTCACGAAACTTATTGCCTTTTCGTGGCATGCAAGACTGTCCAACTTTCTCTTCGTTCGACTGGATATTGCTACAATTTACATTGCAAAATTCACCGAAGGATCTCCTGTCGAAATACCCTTTTTTTTCGTACGGCCGGGCAATTTGCTGAATTTCGACGTTCAGTGGGATTCCCCAGTTCATAATGCGCCATATGAGGCAGAAGATAATGATTTTAGTACAGTCTGGTTAGGAAATTGTAAGGGATAATTTAACGACGCAAATCAATTGCCTAGGGTCTATGGTGGAATGATTTGCAACCCACTTGAAACAGAAGGACCTAGGCGGAAAGATTGAAGTTGTTAGGGGATTATTGTGGGTATGGAGTTAAAGGCTTGAAGTAAAAAATTTAAAGCTCGATTTCTAATTTTAATCACCTCTGGGTCAGTTTTATTATGAGATATGAACTCTAGATGATTCGGAAGCCAACTAAAGCCATAGATCCTAGGCGAAACGGTCATAAAAGTTATGAGGCTATCATAGGCTTGGAGTTAAAGGCTCAAACTGAAAATTAGTAGGCTCAATTTCTAATTTCAATCATCTTTGGGCCAGTTTTGCTATGAGATATGTAGTCTAGGTGTTTCGGAACTCAACTAAAGCAGTAGATCGTAGCTGAAATGACCATAAAAATTAGGAGGCTATCATACGTATGAAGTTAAAGGCTCAGACTTAATTAGAAGGCTCAATTTCTAATTTTAATCACCTCTGGGTTAGTTTTACTATGAGATATTAACTCTAGATGATTCGGAATCCAACTAAAGCCATAGATCCTAGGTGGAACGACCATAAAAGACAGAAATCTTGGGCTCAAAATCAGCAGGCTCAAATTTTAACCGCTTGAGTACCAAGGAGCGCAATCGCGCTCTTTAGATTTTGCGTAGAAAAGTTCCAGTACTCGGTTGAGACAAGCGCTATCGCGCTGCTCAGGTTTTTTCGACCGTGTTCTTTTAAAAGCCTCTGGGACTCAAACGGTTAATTCAAATCACCACCGGCAGATTTTTTCTACATAATATGTGACATAAGTGTTTTAAACTCCACTTAAAACAGTGACCCCTAGGCGAAATAACCAAAGAAGTCGAGCGATGAATTCAAAGATTCAGATTCCCATTGAGTGAGTTCAAATTCTAATCCCCTATATAAAATTTCTTCTACACAATATGTAGTCTCGAATGTTTGGAACCTCACCTAAACAGCACGCCCTAATCAAAATAATCATAGCAGTCAAAAAACACCAAGAGACGATCACTCCACTCGAGACGTAACTCGAACCATGCTCTACCGACTCGTAATCCAACTCCCATAATAATTCACTGTAACCCCAACCAGAGAACGGATCGATAGGAGGGCACGGGTCAATTTATGTTCTGCCTCGTATCGATTTTTTAATAGCAATCGTGTATTCATTGGGCTGGAAAACAAGGCAGATGTCATCCATGGCTAACGGCTTGCGGAGTCAGGCAATCGACAATTGCATAGCCTGCTTTTTAAATTGCTACTTTGCAACTCGGGTGACATGGAAGAGACGAATGAAAAAAAAAAAGAAAGGAAAAACCTTCGTTCAATGACGAGGAGAATTTTGTTTCCACCGAGAGGAGAAATATAATGGTACACTTAATAAGGAATAGCGGAAAAGTAATAAACGTTCGGGTTGAGCCTCTTTTATTTTCTACGAGTGCTTTGGCCATTATACGTGGAATTACAGTAATGGTACGTTTTATGTTTATTATCTACTCCTCTCGGATTTCATTGTTGATTCGAAGGTCGGAACTAAAAGCGAGCGGACGAGAAATTGTCTGTGAAAATAAGCAGGATGATGGAATATTAATCTAGTAATTGAAAATAGGAAGATCGCGTTGTCAGAAATATTCCATCCCTATGTTTTGTTTTATGGAGGATCCAATTTCGCTGAATAAAATATTTTCATTTTTTTCAATTAGTTGAATTTTTAGTTAAATTTGTGCTGACTTTAAAGGGTAAAATCGAAAAGTTGGAACAACTAAGAAAGTTGTAACTCATCAATAGTTAAACTTAAAAAGTTGAATCACCTAAGAAAGTAGTAACTCATAAAGAGTTAAATAAGAAGCTTGATTCAACCAGTAAAGTAGTAACTCATAAATTGTTAAACTTAAGAAGTTGAATCACCTAAGAAAGTAGTAACTCATAAACAGTTAACCTTAAGAAGTTGAATCACCTAAGAAAGTAGTAACTCATAAAGAGTTAAACTTAAGAAGTTGAATCACCTAAGAAAGTAGTAACTCATAAGTATCTAAACTTAAGAAGTTGAATCGCCTAAGAAGGTAGTAACTCAGAAGTATCTAAACTTAAGAAGTTGAATAGCCTAAAAAAGTAGTAACTCAGAAGTATCTAAACTTAACAAGTTGAATCACTTAAGAAAGTAGTGACTCGTAAATAGCTAAATTTAAGAATTTAAATCACCTACCAAGTAGTAACTCAGAAAGAGCTAAACTTAAAAATCTCAATCATCCAATAAAGTAGTAACTCATAAATTGTTAAACTTAAGAATTTAAATCACCCAATAAGTAGTAACTCAGAAGTATCTAAACTTAAGAAGTTGAATCACCTACCAAGTAGTAACTCATAAAGAGCTAAACTTAAAAATCCCAATCATCCAATAAAGTAGTAACTCATAAATTGTTAAACTTAAGAATTTAAATCACCCAATAAGTAGTAACTCATAAGTATCTAAACTTAAGAAGTTGAATCTCCTAAGAAAGTAGTAAATACGAAGTATCTAAATTTAAGAAGTTGAATCACCTAAGAAAATAGTAACTCCGAAGTAGTTAAACTTTAGAAGTTAAATCACCTAAGAAAGTAGTAACTCGTAATAGCTCAACATAAGAATTTAAATCACCTAACAAAGTAGTAACTCATAAAGAGCTAAACTTAAAGATTTCAATCACCTAACAAAGTAGTAACCCGTAAGTGGCTAACCTTAAAAAGTTGAATCACCTAAGAAGGTATATAGTAACTCGTAAATAACTAAACTTAAGAATTTAAATCACCTAACAAAGTAGCGACTCGTAAATAGGTGAACTTAAGAAGTTGAATCACCTAAGAAAGTAGTAACTCAGAAGTAGCCAAACTTAAGAAGTTGAATCACCTAAGAAAATAGTGACTCGTAAATAGCTTAACTTAAGAATTTAAATCGCCTAACAAAGTGGTAACTCATAAAGAGTTAAGTCAGGAACTTGAATCAACCAATAAAGTAGTACCTCATCAAAAGCAAAACGTGCAAAATTTGAACCACATAATAAAGCAGTAACTCATGAATATTGAAACTTACAAATTTGAATCACTTAATAAAACAGAAAAATCAAAAACCGACTCAACCAGCAACTATCTAACACTTAAACCCTAAAACTTAAATTAATAAATATCCCCCCGAATAGCGGAAAAACGAAAAGTCAAGAAGGTTTATTACGTGAATCACCATGACTCGATCCCATTCTATTTATAGCCGGCGAGATCGCACGATAACAGCTATCGGCTATTCCGATGAGAAATTCTGCATGACTCAGAGCAATCAATCGTACAATTAGCCAGAATAGTCGGTGTGACATGTGTCCACACACGAGGGAGGAATGCACTTGCATCGTTGAAGATACTCTTGCATTATTATCAATCCTGCTGCCATTGACACGGATTAGACAATCACTGGAAGACTTATGTTTCTATGGTGTTTATCGTTATTTTATTACCATTAGAACTGTCATTACCGCGGATGAGTAATAACGGAGTTTTATCGCTTGATTTCTTTTATCACGGTTAAAGATACTTAGGCGTAATTACACTCTTGCTGCCGTTTGATGAGTCAGAGATTCTAAGTGGATTTACGTGTATTTGATGTTCAGGGAAATTTTATTATTATGGGACTTTTTTTAAGGATTTTTCTGCCAATGTAATTGCTGTGGTTTGCGTGGGGATTTATGGGGATATTGCATCATTTCTTTGAGCTATTTGAGTCGCTTAGAAGACAATGCGGTTAAGTCAATTTTTTTGATATTTTTTCATTTTTGTAAATTTTAGTAGAATAAAGTTCATTCTGTTAAAATTTACAAAAATCAGAGAATATAAAAAAAAATGGCTTCTGAGCGACTAATATATAGAGGATATTTGAAATGCTTTGTTTTTTGTTATTTTATAGAATTTTTGGGACTGGAGCAACATCTTTGGAGTCCTTTATGGAAGATATTTCTAAAAATTTGCAAGAACGTTCTAAAAATTTCTGAGTTTTGGGATCGAAGTATTTTGATAGCATTATTTTACAAATATATAACAATATTTCTAGAGCTGCTTGTAAAAGTTATTTTAAATAATTCTGCGAGTATTTTCTAAAATGTTATGTTCTGCTAATTTATGGCTTTTTGAATTACAGTACTTTCTTTCGCGAAAATAATTTTTCAATAATATAAAAATACTTTTTAGAACTATTTACAATGCAAAATGAAAATGTCAATATTTTACGCAATTTTATAAACGGCTAATTATCAGGCTGAAGTACTTTTCTTTCTGCCAGGACAATTTTGTAAGAATATTGAAACATTTCTCAAAACTGTTTATAGAAATTGTACTTCTGTAAATATCTTTCACAATTCTGTATTCCATTTGGACAGGAGCTTTAAATTAAACCCGTGGATATTAATAACAGCGATTAATAATAGTTTCCAGCAATATTTGAACTGCCATCCCCGAATTAATAACCCAGAAACATTTAATAAGACTGTTCACCATTTCACGGTAGATTTTCGTACGAAATCCCATTGTATCGCTACAAACCGGAAATAATTTCGCTCTAATGGTGTGACTCGAGTAATCGTTTCCCCCGTATATCGATCACGCATTCACTTTTTTCCCACTACGCGTACCAGGCACGAATGATAGACCGTGAAGATAATGCAGACTATGACAAATGATCCTAATGTATTTGTTAAGGAAATCATCCTTCTGTTACGCTTAGAATAATCGCATTTATGCGATCTCTCATCTCCAAGCGATGTTACAGAATGTAATGCAGTATCATTCGCATTACAAAGTAGAGAGTTCAAATACCCCGTCACCTCTGAGAAACATTTACGAAATTATTATTTAATTTATTACAACTTTGATTTTTCATGGTTTGAAAATTGTTTAAGACAATAGGTCCTGGGTGAAGTAACCATAACAATTTAGGACCATAGAATATTGAAAAAATAGGAGATACATTAGGATTATGGTGGTTAAGGAGGCAAAGGTTTGAATTAGCAATCAGTTTGAACCTGTTCTGATTCCCATGACCTCTGGGAAATTTGTAAAAATTATAATTTAGTATACCATAGGTTTCATGGTTCGGAATCCACTTAAAACAGAAGGTCCCAGGGGAAATAAGCATAGGAGTTGGGAAGCTATGATGACTTCGGAGTTAAAGTCCTTGGATTTCTAGTTAGTGGGCTCAAATTCGAATTGCCATCACCTCTGGGTGGTTTTTCTTATCTGCTATGTAACCCTGGTAATTTGAAACCCACCTAAAACAGTAGATTCGGGGCGCAATGCCCCTGGGAATTAGGGAGCTATAGCGGTTAGTGAGTTAAAGGCTCAAATTCTCAATTATTGGGCTCAAATTCCAATTCCTATCACCTCTGAGAACTTCTTCTTATGTGATATGTACTCTAGGTAATTCGTAACCCACCTAAAACAGTAGATTCGGGGCGCAGTGCCCCTGGGAATTAGGGAACTATAGCGGTTAGTGAGTTAAAGGCTCAAATTCTCAATTATTGGGCTCAAATTCCAATTCCTATCACCTCTGGGAGATTCTTCCTAAGTGCTCTGTACTCTAGAGAATTTGAAACCCACCTAAAATAGTAGTTTCGAGACGAAATTCCCTCTGGAATTAGGGAACTATGTCGGTTAGTGAGTTAAAGGCTCAAACTCTCAATTATTGGGCTCAAATTTTAATTCCTATCACCTCTAAGAAATTCTTCCTATGTGATATGTAGCCCAGGTAGTTCAAATCTCACCTAAAACAGTTTATCTCCGGCGTAAGGACCCTCTGAATTAAGGAACTATGGTGCCTTGGAGTTAAAGGCTCAGATTTTTAATTAGTGGGCTCAAATTCTAATTCCCATCACCTCTGGGAGATTCTTCCTATGTGATATGTAGTCTAGGTAATTCGAAACCTACCTAAAACAGTAGTTTCGAGGCGCAATGCCCTCGGGAATTAGGGAACCATAGCGGTTAGTGAGTTAAAGGCTCAAATTCTCAATTATTGTGCTCAAATTCCAATTCCCATCCCCTCTGGGAGATTCTTCCTATGTGATATGTACTCTAGGTAATTCGAAACCCACCTAAAACAGTTTATTTTCGGCGTAATGACCCTCTGAATTAGGGAACTATGACGTACTGTAATTCAGGGCTCAGACTTTCAATTAGTGGGCTCAAATTCTAATTCCCGCCATCTCTGAGATATTCTTCCTATGTGATATGTACTCTAGGTAATTCGAAACCCACCTAAAACGGTTTATCTTCGGCGTAATGACCCTCTGAATTAAGAAACTATGGTGCCTTGGAGTTAAAGGCTCAGACTTTCAATTAGTGGGCTCAAATTCTAATTCCCATCGCCTCTAGGAGATTCTTCCTATGCGATATGTACTCTAGATAATTCGAAACCCAACTTAAACAGTAGATTCGAGTCGCAATGACCTTGGAATTTAGAGAACTACGGCCGTTAATGAGTTAAAGGCACAAACACTCAATTAGTGGGCTCAAATTCTAATTCCCGTCCCCTCCAGAAAGCTTTTCTTATACCATATACCCTCAGTGGTCCACATAACTCACCAAGAAACAGCTCTAACATTCTACGCAAAATAACCACACCACTCAAAGCTAAAAAAAGAATGGAAAGCAAAAACAAGATAGAAAAATAAAAGAAAAACACAGACCACCGTCCTAAAACTTAGCTCCCTCTCTTCATCATTCTTCACGTCGTTCATACGGGTGCAGAGAGTTACACAGCCGGTGACAAATTGCTCGTGCAGACTGTTTAAATTGGCTCATGACGGCTTCTGCGATAGTACGTGCGTAACTCGCGCCACCGTTGTTTGGCCATTAACGTCGATCATTTCAAGTATCTACATCTATCCCTCTCCGTTCCATGCCCATGTGTACAGGTATATATCCTACCCTTTCAATTGGGCACATCATCGTGCCTCCTCGTTGCACCGCTTTTCGTCCGTGAACTCGATTGGGCGCCTCCTTTTCCTATCTCGTACGAATGATGTAATGTAGCACGGGTGCACCGGCTACGTGCACGCATTCCACGGATGAAGAATGCACACTCAGAGACGCTCGGTTTACCGGCGTTGATTATTTTTGCAAGGTCAGACGGTTTTTTTTGCAGAGCTTGTTGGCTGCTTCGGTAATCGGAGTATGGGGGAAAACGGAGGAGAGAGTTTTGTGAGAGGAGAAATGGGAATGGAGGTGTGGTGCTTTGTTGAGGGAATTGGTGAACGGTTGAGTTGATTTTTAGGATTTTTTTAACCCCTTCGGACCCTGTGCACATTGTAATGTACATAACACTTTTCGTGCTGTATTTTATTACGTATAGGTTTAAACTTAGTTTCACTTAGTTTTCTTTTATAAAAATATTTCTCAGGATCTCCTTAATGTTACAAATTTTGCGTAAGGACCATATGTCCATTAAATGTACATTTACAAGTTATAAATAAATAAATGAATATTTTTGTAAAAAGTATATTGTTGCTTTCATTCACATGAATTAAGTTAATTTTAGTATAAAAATAGTTTTTTCTTAAACGAAAAAGAATTCGGGTCTGAAGGGGTTAATTTGCGTCGAATTTGGGAAGTTTCTTGGGAAATTTTGTGGTTTGGTTTTGTTAATTATATTGGTTATGTAAATTTGATATGTTAATATCGAGAGAAGTTTGGATATTGACTAGTGATTGGTCAGTGAGTTCTTTTATTCGATGTTCTGGTATTTAGGGTTATTTAAGAAATTGAAAAAATAGTGGAAAATTGAATTGCAGTGTATGCACTGATCACATAGCAGTAAACATGACATGTACTCTCATGACAAAATTTATGCAAATTTAATATGAATTTTAAAATAAAATGAATTGCCAAACTCTGTCTCTATGAAGCTAAGAGAAAACATTTTAAAAATTGAATTACAATCCTCCGCAATGCCCCCTAATGTCAAACATGCTCATATAATCCAATTAAAAATTGCTACAAATTTACTACGAGTTTTAAAACAGAATTAATCGCCAAACTCTGTCCCAATGGGGCAATTGGAAAAAATAGTAAAAATTGGATTACATAATCATCACAAATTACCACAAACTTCTCAAGAACTTTGAAACAAATTTAACTGCCAAATTCTGCCTCTATGGAACAAATAGACAAAATCCTAAAAATTGAATTATAGAATTGTTACAAAATTGCCACAATTTTACCAAGAATTTTACAACAAACTTAACTGCCTAATTCTGCCTTTATGAAACAAGAAAAAATCGTAAAAATTGAATTACATAATCCTTACAAATTACCACAAATTTTACAAGAATTTTGAAACAAATTTAACTGCCAAATTCTGCCTCTATGAAACAACAAGAAAAAATTGTAAAAATTGAATTACATAATCGTCACAAAATTGCCGCAATTTTACCAAGAATTTCAGACCAAATTTGCCTACCAAATATTGTCTCTATAAAAAAATTGCCATAAATTCGAAACCAAATTTCCCGTCGGCGAAACAAATGAAAGACGCTACCGTCGAAACATGAAAACGAGTCGTAAAATAGTGTGCGCGCCAAATCGTAGCTTACAAATGATTTACTGTATTTAGTTTCTGATAAAGCATCGCTCGGCGAGACAGTTTTACAGCGACTGCGATTGAAATAACGTTAGAACCAGCGGTATGTCAACGTGCACGATGCACCAACAAGGTCGGTTGATAGATTAGGCTGAATACGGGTCATCTGCACCCTAAATTGACGTTACACTTGCACGTAATAGATTGGACTCGTGCGAGAAATCTTAACAGGTTTGTCGCACGAGTTTATAATGGGATATTTTGTGGGCAGTGGGGTCGTACGAGCCTTCAAGCCTAAACGTATCAATTTCGGTCACCTACGCCTACTTCCGGAAAGACCGGATGACCCGGCGGATATGCGTGGGCCTGTGGAATCGCGAACGACGATTCTGTGAGTTTCTGAGAGAATGGAAATTAAAATGACGAGCTTCTTTTATCTGCCTTTTTGTCTTGTATCTTTTGAGTTTGACTGGTATGATAATAGGGCCTATAATTTGGTCTAGGACCTATTGTTTTAGGTGAGTTCGGAATTATAGAGGGTGCAAAGTATTAACAATAATTTGACAATCATTTTTCAAAGAAATATTTGTAATTTAGTTTGCTGGTTTTAGGACGTGAATTTCTGAGAGAATGGAAGTTAAATTATGAGCTATTTTATCTTTCTTTCAGTTTCGTAGATTTTGAGTTTGACCGGTATAATAATAGGGCCTATAATTTGGTCTAGAATCTATTGTTTTAGGTGAGTTCGGAATTATAGAGGGTGCAAAGTATTAACAATAATTTAACAATCATTTTTCAAAGAAATATTTCTAATTTAATTTGCTAGATTTAGGACGTGAATTTCTGAGAGAATAGAAATTAAATTATGAGCTATTTTATCTTCCTTTCAGTTTCGTAGATTTTGAGTTTGATTGGTATGAAAATAGGGCCTATGATTTGGTCTAGGACTTATTGTTTTAGGTGGATTCGGAATTATAGAGGGTGCAAAGTATTCACAATTATTTGACGATAATTTTTCAAAGAAATATTTGTAATTTAATTTGCTAGTTTTAGGACATGAATTTCTGAGAGAATGGAGATTAAATTATGAGCTGTTTTATCTTTTTTTCAGTTTCGTAGATTTCGAGTTTGATTGGTATGATAATAGGTCCTATAATTTGGTCTAGAACCTATTGTTTTAGGTGGATTCGGAATTATAGAGGGTGCGATGTATTAATAATAATTTGAAGATAATTTTTGAAAGAAATATTTCTAATTTAATTAGCTAGTTTCACGACGTGAATTTCTGAGAGAATGAAAATTAAATTCTTAGCTTTTTTATTTTTCTTTGAGTCTCGTAGATTCTGAGTTTGACTGTTATTATGTAGGACGTATTGTTTTAGGTGGTTTCTAAACAATGGAGGCTGCGATGTATCGAATGATAATTTGAGAACAATTTCTCAAAGCTGAAAATTATAATTTACTATGTTTTTAATGTGGGATTTCCGAGAGAATGGAGATTAAGATGATGAATTTCTCTTTCTTTTGGATTTTAGTGCTATGGTTATTTCGTCCGCGGTCTATTGTTTTGACTCATTGTTTTCTGGACTCTGGAGGCTGTGATGTATCGTATGATAATTTGAGAACGATTTCTCAAAGCTGAAAATTATAATTAACTAGGTTTGTAATGTAGAATTCCTGAGCAAATAGAAATTAAAATGCATTTCTTTTATGCTTCTTTTCTTTCTGTATCTTTTGACTTTTGCCAAATAATGGTGAATTATGGCGAATAGAGAATAAGGAAATTCTACGAAATATGAACGATTAAAATATTGAAAAATAATTGAATGAGATAACGATGTAACGACATAAACACCTGGGATCGTCGTGCCGTAGAAAGTAAGGTAAATTTACGGGCGAGAAGGATGAAGGAAAAGATAAGAAAGGATGTAATAGTTGTAATGATAACCGACGGAGTGATAATATGGTAAGAGAGGATGTAATTGAGCAATGATACAATACCTGGTGAAGCGATAATGTTGTAAGAGAAAGAGCTCTGACGAAAGGTATGATGTGGTAGACAGTTCCGTGATGTTATTAGTGGCAAAGTGAAGTTGTGGGAAGAAAATCACGTAGAAATACCAGTCTTATGTCGAGGGAAAAATGTGAAATTAACTAAGTTGTAACTAAATAAAAAATCTCAAACTACTGATTAAATCAAATTCGAAACCATCTAATAGAAATTAATTAGAAATTGCGAGGAAATCAGCGTGGATTTGAACAAACTTAACAACAGAGGTAATAAAGAAGTTGTGGGGAAAAATATTAAAGGAAAAATATAAAATTAACAAAATTGTAACTATATAAAATTTCTCAAACTACTGATTAAATCAAATTCGAAATTATCTAATAGAACTGAAGTAGAAATTGCGAGGAATTTAATTTGTTAGTTTAAACGCTTGGCAATATAGCAAATAAACAAATCGTGGGAAGAAAATTCCATTAAGATAGGACTTATGTCAAAGGAAAAATACGGAGTTAACTAAATTGTGATTAAATAAAATATCTGAAACTACTGATTAAATAAAATATGAAACCAACTAATAGAAATGAAGTAGAAATTGCGAGGAATTAATTTGTTAGTTTAAACACTTGGCGATATAGCAAATAAATAAGTTGTGGGAAGAAAATTCTATTCAGATATGTCTTATATCAAAGGAAAAATATGAAGTTAACTAAATTGCAAATAAATAAAAAATCTGAAACTATTGATTTAATTAAATTCCAAACTAACTAATAGAAATTAAGTAGAAATTACGATTAATTCATCGTGGATTGGAAAATGCTTGACAATATCGGCAATAAAGAAGTTGTGGGGTACAATGTTAAAGGAAAAATATAAAATTAACTAAATTTCAACTAAATAAAAAATCTAAAACTACTCATACAATAAAATTCCAAACTAACTAATAGAAATTAAATAGAAATTACGAGGAACTCAGCATGGATTGGAAAATGCCTGACAATATAGGCAGTGAATAAGTTGCGAGGAAAACATGTTAAAGGAAAAATAAGAACCTAACTGAATTGCAACTAAATAAAAAATCTGAAGCTACTCATTAAATAGAATCTTGAGCCACGTAATAGTAATCAAATAAAAATTGCACTGTATAGCGCAGATTAGAAGCACCTAATAATCTATCAATTAAACCCGTCCAAAAGAATTCGAACAAAATTGAAAGAAAGAACATTTAGAAGACTCTCCTAAAAACTCTGAAAGAAATTTATATTACTTTCAAAAAGATATTAAAATCCACTGCACAAAACCTCGAACAACTGTGAAGCCATCGTTCAATAAAGTTCGCAAAACAAAAAAAAAACTGCCATCCAAATAATCCTTCGTCATCTCAGCCTCAACAGACTTCTCTTAAATCGAATTTCGCGCTTTCATGAATCTTCCGCTCGTCGGTTTAATCAGGACGTGGGAGTTGCAAAAATGATCGGTCGATGCAACGAATTAAGGGGACCGTTGGAGGGAGCTTCTTGTTAGTTATTTCCCATCTTAATGACTCCTCGTCTCGAGCTCTCCCGATTTCACTGTTGCCAAACGCGAATCGTGATCTCGAGGACGATAGACGAAGAGGAATCATGGCAGTGTTGTTCACCGTTACCTAATACGAGCCACCGGTGATAATGACACGTTACGAACGCCTTTGATCTTTTTACCTCTCCATTCTTCCTCTTTCTCTTACGTCTCGACACATAAATCACATTGTACGGACGTTATAATTAGCTTTCGAAGAAATCGACTCGATTCTCGATCGCGGACATTTCTAAGACGATATTGCATTCCACGGGGGACGATTATCGTGCTGCTTCAGAAACAGCGGACAGTGGAATTTGAAAGTGATGCTGACGAGGAAGTTTTTGGATTTTTTATACTTTTTTTGAGGTAATAACGTCGAATTAGGTATCTGGAGAAACGTAGGAAGACGAGTTTTGCCGAGGAGCGAGTCTTATTTGGAAAGTATAGGGTCTTTCAAATTGTTTTTTTATTAGGTTGGTAAGAAATTAATGTCGGTTTTCGAGTTTTCAAACTTTGGCGCTTAATTTTCAGGTTGCCGTTTATTTTAATCGGTTTGTCGTCTTATATCATTTTAGAAGAAAAAAGTTTATTAAAAAACTTGTTTCTCGTTAGGAAAAATGTGTAAATTGTAATGCAACTTATTTTGATTAAAAAAAGTTATTCTCATTCTCAACATGTGTATTTAAAGATAAAGTTTGAAACCCGACATTAATTTTCTACCAACCTAATAAATCCGTTTCAAATGCAAGAATTCTTTCAAACAAACTGCTACCCAAGGGGTTAATCGATTTGACAAGCGAATAGCTCAATTCAATCCTACGATGATGAAAATCCCAAATGTCATTTTACTTTCAGAATGCCAACCAAAGAGGACGAACAGCTGAAACAATGATCAGATCCTGATCGCGGATCAGCAAGGGCCCAAGAAGGGCTGATGTCGGAGCGCCGTTTCCGGCAGAGCGTACGAACGGTCCAACCGGAAACCCTCGCGCCTCTGGCAAGTGCACCGTTCGACGGTCGGGAAAGGAGTGAGCCCGAGGAGCTGGAGGAGCCTGGAGAATGAGCATGCTCGGCATAGCTCGTAGAAATTGGGCGCTTCGCCTCTCGGTGGTGCTCAACGTCTGCGTGCTGCTCTACGTGTGCGCCCACTTCGGCTCCTCCGGGCCCTGGATCGAGGAACCGCCGACGAACTGGGCGGCGCCGTTGCAGTCGGAGACCTTTGGCGCCGTGGACCTCGGGAATGGCATTCAGAAAGGCGCAACGTCCTCGGCGCAGCCGGCCACTAAGGATTCCGGCAAGGCCGCTCGCAATGCCACGGCGAATAGCCCTAATAGGACGAGGGTTATCACCGCGAAGCCAACGGTGTCTAGCGAGGCGAAGGATGTCGAGGGATTGCGGGAACCTGATCATCGGCAGAATCAGACGGTAGGGATTTTTTGAAGTTTCTTTTGGTTTTTTTTTTTAGTATTAGGTGGATTTGCAAGGGCACGATGAATAGAATTGATGGGGCGAAACTATTCGTCATAGAGTGTTACATAAGGCCTTGAAAAACTTTTGTTTCGTGCGACCCTGAACCTTTTATTTTTTCACCTGATACCAGTCGACCGTTAGAAAATATACCAGTCGGCCACTTAGAAAATCACAGGAAGATGTAAACACGAGAGTACCACTGTACAGGACCACTATCCGTGCGGCTGGTAATGTAGGCCAAAACTTTCTTGGCACCTCAGAGATAATGTGCTCTGATTCGCCCGACGGATAGGGACATCCCTCTCCCTCACGCATTTTCGATTTTGACGCGCTATTGGTCGAGATAACCGCACATTCGTCGCGTCCTCATGTGAACGACGAAAGTAGTGTTTTACTATTGGTTGTCATTCGTCGATCTGAGGTTTCCAGGACCGACGTGGTGGGGATAGCGATGCAAGAGCAATCTCCCCTTCCGTCTGAGGTGCCAAGATACTGTAGTTTTACTATATAAGCAAGCTGCGTTTTTTTTATAATCTCCAGATTTTTCTCATGCCGTCTTGATGCCCTAATCTCCCTTCCATATTCCTACCACCTCCACTCATTTTTCTACAGTTTTTCCCAAGACCAAGTCCTATATAAGCGAGACACTTTTTTCACTCCCCGGACCCTGTGTTGCCAACCCGAGGGATTTTTTTGACGCATGCGCACTCGTAAGCCTGAGCAACGTATATACTTTGCTCGAATATGGGGTATCGTTAGACCCCCGCGGCAATTGAAATATGGTAGAAATTGCAGGAAGTGGACATTTTTAAAATAAATAATATATTTACATGGAAATAAATGAACATGTATTTGCCAAAATTGGCGTGGCACGGAACGTGGTAACGAAAAACGCGGGAAACGAATCGTTTCAAACGACTGGGAACTTCCCAGTGGGAAGGGCCCATTACGCGTACCTACTGTTGCACATAGATACGTCCGTGAAAACAGCTGATATCGGGCTGTGACGTCAGCATGCGCATGCGCACTAAGGCTCCCACGAGGGAAAAAATCCCTCGAGATGGCAACACAGCTTGGACCCAGTATTCTATAAAACGTCACGCTGTTGCTTAGGGTACAGAAACTTAACCCTTTGCGGACGGGACACTCTGACGCGCGTGTGTCTGTCTGGACGGGGAGGCTTGGGAGCATTTCCTGGGAAATTAGTATACGCATGAAGATTCGTTTGCAGCAATTATACATTGCGTACTATATAAACAAATGTTTACTAAATGTTTACAACATGTCAAATTTTAAAATATGAAATTGAAATTGTCAATAACAAACCTAATAGACTTTTTATTGATAATTTCAATTTTATATTTTAAAATTTTCTAGAGTGTGATATTTCTGAAAACAGTTGCCTATGCACATAAATGTTCTTTTCGGACATGTGTCACAAAGTCTAATCAGACTTTTTATTGATAATTTCAATTTGATATTTTAAAATTTTCTAGAGTGTGATATTTCTGAAAACAGTTGCCTATGCACATAAATGTTTTTTTGGACATGTGTCACAGTAGAAACGTGTTTGTGCCCTTCCTCCTTTTATTTTCATATTTGAGCACACAATGCAGTCCTTGCAGTTTTCATTATCATCATGACAAATTTGCTATTTGCTTGGGCTGCTGTCCGCAGACAGCCGCCCGCAAAGGGTTAAAAGTCACGACTTCCATATACGTTGACTATTTGTAAGTATAAGACGTGGAATATCGCCGCGAACCGGCGCGTGAATTTCGGCTAAGTTTAAATTTAAGAATCATCTTTTGTAATTGCATTATGAATCACTTTTGATAATAACCTTGGAATATACGTTTATACTCACATTGTGATATTTCAAACGTTTAGTTATTTTCATTTTACTTCCTTAATCTTCATGTAACAGAGCAACGATCCGTCCCAAGGACCTTGTTTCTGGTCCCTCACTATATCACATATTGAATGATAATTTAACACTAGGTTTACCGACATTTTTTATATACTTAACTCAACTGACACGAATCAATAGGTATACCACATTGAGAACTTCGAAATTAGAAGTCATTGAAGAAAATTTCGATATATATTCGGCTCGTTGAATGAATAAATGTCCGTGCAAGTGGCAAAAAAGAATGTAAACGGTATCCGTAATTTCCCTCACGAAGTTGGAAATGGGTCAGAATGACCCGGCCGGTAAACCTGGTGTTAAAAACTGGGCGTTCCCTCCTGTAACACCGTAGTCCCTCAAATGAAGTATGTACCCCTCGAGAAATTAATTACTCAGAAGTAAATTAATTACTATAAAAGAAGCTTGAGCTAAGAAATTGCAACAAGTTGAATTTATAATCCACTTTACGTTGGCCCAACCTATGTTACAGTAAGTTGGAATCGGATTTAAAACCTACTGAAAAGTTGAGTGATTTACTCAATTATTAGGTCAATTTAACTCAATCATCAAATTAATCATCTATCCATACAAAAAGTTTAAATATTTTAAAGCCAAGAATAAATGACATACTTTACTTTCGTAATCATGGACATACTAATACAACGTAAAGTCGGACAAAACAGATGATGTTTGACATGTAAACGTCGAGCTAATGAGTTGTTTGAAATCACTGTTTAAATTGGCCGCTAAAATATTTATATAGGTTTCATTGACACAATGTATGTTTGTATAGTAAATATGGGCCGATAAGTTGCATCAGTTCCGAGAGATTAGGAATTGTTTGCCATGCATGGCTGACATGGTAGCCGATGTATTAAACGTAGAAGATATCGGATATTTAAATAGATAACGCTGTGTTAACACATCATCTTTCATCAATATTTAAGTATTATGTTCAAATATTCAAATGTTCCATGCCAATTTCTAAAGTAAACGAATAATCTGATCAATTGCTGCCGTGACAGACATATTGAGTGCATAGGAAATTGTATATTTAATTATTATTATTAATGATAATTACAATTATTAACCCCTTGCCCTACGATTTGTTTCGTGGCTGTCTCTGCTACAATTGAGAATTTAATTGCTAAAATAAAAATTGATCCGTGATTCTTCATATATCGTGTAATTTAACGTAATATTAATATTATAGAAATAATATTATCTCGTTGCGTATCATTAATATTTTCAATTTGATAGATTTTGCAAAACTAGAAAATTTAAGTTCGTTTTCTCAAAAAAAGAAGCCTCAAACAAGAAAATCTGAATAATTTAATTTCCCAAAATGAAAAGTGCCACCATAATCCTTCAACCTAATTAATTTCCTCAAATTTAAACTCTCCAGGCACAAGGTATATCTTTAAGCTAGTTTTCTCAAAAAAAGAAGCTTCAAACAAGAAAATCTGAATAATTTAATTTCCCAAAATGAAAAGTGCCACCATAATCCTTCAACCTTTAACTGATTTCCTCAAACTTAAACTTATCACCCGGCAAAAGACCTTGAAACTCATTTCTCTCAAAGAAAGCCTCAAACAAGAAAATATTCTTTCCTTTCGATTCATGTTACTAATCGATCGGAATAATCGTATTTCCCCCAGGTGAAAAATACCTCGACCATCGTCCAACCCACGAGGAGTCTGAAGGAAGCCATTCCCTGCAACGAGAAGTCATCCGAACCCAGAAGAGCGCAACGTGGCGACTACTGGGTCCTCTATAATTACGTTCCAAGAAGTATGGCGGTGAGATGCTGGGAAAGCGTGACGTATACCACACACGCCGATTACACTTTCCTGGACAACCTGGAACCACTTCTGGAACGATGGAGGGCACCGATTTCGATCGCGATGCATGCACCTGGAACTGATTTTGCGGCGACTCTGGATGCCATTAAATATTCCAGAAATTGTGGTAGCCCTCTAGTCTTTCAATTGGTCACGTTCCACATTTTCTTCAGCAGCAAACACGTGCCAAAAGTGGTAAGTGTAACAGTATATGCACGATGTATGTTGATTACTTGTGGGATATCGTTTTAATAAACTTGTTGTGGGATATCCTGTCGATATGCTTGCTGTGAGATATTCTCTTGATATATATCTCGTGAGATATGCTATTGATATAATTCTTTGTGGGATATACTTCTCGTGGGATATACCATTGATATGCTTCTTTGTGGGATATGCTTTCGATATACTTCTTGTGAGATACCGTCTTGATATATCTCTTGTGGGAGGTACTCTTTATATACTTCTTTGTGAGATATCGTCTTGATATATCTCTTGTGGGAGTTGCTTTTTATATACTTCTTGTGGGATATACTTCCCATATACTTCTTGTGGAATACCTTCTTGATATATTTCTAGTGGAATATGCTATTCATATATTTCTTTGTGGGATGTGCTTCCTTCTTTGTGGGATATGCTTCCGATATACTTGTTGCGAAATACCTTCCTGATATGTTTCTTGTGGAATATGCTATTCATATACTTCTTTGTGAGATATCGTCTTGATATATCTCTTGTGGGAGTTGCTTTTTATATACTTCTTGTGGGACATACTATTAATATACTTCTTTGCGGGATATACTTCCCATATACTTCTAGTGAAATACCTTCTTGATATATTTCTTGTGGAATATGCCATTCATATACTTCTTTGTGGGTTGTGCTTCCGATATACTTCTTGTGAGATGCCGTCTTGATGTTTCTCTTGTGGGAGGTGCTTTTGATATACTTCTTATGGGATATACTATCAATATACTTTTTGTGGAACGTGCATTTGATATACTTCTTGAGGTGTTGCTTATGATATACTTCTCGTGGGATATGTGATTGATATACTTTCTGTAGGATATGCTTTTGATACAGTTGCTGTGGGCAGATACATAACATTTAAATGGGTGACGGCCGATGACCCACCGTTTTATAGTGCAGCGCGATACGCGTTAAAGATTGGGGTTGTTAACTCTTTCGCTGCTGGCAATCACTGCGATCAATCATCGTGTGAACCTCTGCTGTCGAAAAAGTTAAAAAAGGTCTCCGCTCAAAGCAAAAAAGTGATAAAGAAAGTCCTATCCAAAGGTGAAAGAGCCTTGCAACTGTATTAAAAGTATAGGATTTCAAAAAAGATTAAAATCTAAAAATTACCCATATTTTCTAGAGGACGAGTACTTTCATTGCACCTCGTTTAAATTGGAACTTTCTTTTACACATATAATAAGTTAGAATTTCTATTTGATTTTAAATAGGTTCCACCAAGCGAGAAGGTTGTGTCTGATACGTATAATTGCACGCTTGGACCACCGTGGGTGAACGTGACACTTTCGAAGATGTATAAAAACGAGAAGAAGCTATTATATCCTGTAAACGTAGGTCGTAACATAGCCAGGGAATCAGCACCGACGTTCTACGTCTTTGCAAGCGATATCGAGCTCTATCCGAATCCAAACTTGCCCGCAAAGTTCCTCGAGATGATACGGAGGCGCGATCAGCCGGCCCTCAATAAACCTAATCCCAAAGTTTTTGTACTCTCGATATTCGAGGTGGACGGGAAGAGCCAGCCACCGAACAATAAAACGCGTCTGGTAAGTTGCATTTCATATATATGGAATTTTAATCTTTGATATATACTATACCTAGACGTATACCAGTATTTTAATCTGTGATATATACTATACTTGACGTATATCAGTATTATATCCCTGATATACACTATACTTGACGTATATCAGTATTTTACTCCCTGATATATACTATACTTGATGTATATCAGCATTTTAATCCCTGATATATACTATACTTGACGTACATTAGTATTTTAATCTTTGATGTATACTATACTTGACATACATTAATATTTTAATCCCCGATGTATGCTATACTTGACGAATACTAGTATTTTAATCTTCGATATACACTATATTTGACATGTACTGGTATTTTAATCACCTGATATATACTATACTTGACGTATATCAGTATTTTAATCCCTGATATATACTACATTTAATGTATATCAGTATTTTACGCCCTGATATATACTATACTTGACGTATATTAGCATTTCAATCTTTGATATATACTATACTTGACGTACATTAATATTTTAATCCCCGATGTATACTATACTTGACGTATATCAGTATTTTAATCCCTGATAGATACTATATTTATTGTATATCAGCATTTTAGTCTCTGATATATACTATACGTGACGTACATTAGTATTATAATTTTTGATGTATACTATACTTGACATATATTAATATTTTAATTCCCGATGTATGCTATACTTGACGAATACTACTATTTTAATCTTCGATATGCACTATATTTGACATGCACTGGTATTTTAATCTGATATATACTATACTTGACATACATTAATATTTTAATTCCCGATGTATGCTATGCTTGACGTATACTGGTATTTTAATCTTTGATATTCACTATACTTGACATATATTCATATTTTAACCCGTGCTATATGTAAATTGACACACATCAGTATTATAATCTTTAAGGCACACTATATTTATCATATATTAGTACTTTAATTCTTGCTATATATTACGTTTCATATAAATGAGTATTCTGATCTTTAATATATACGGTATATATCTTTAACTGTACCTCCAACTATTAAAACATTCATTGTTAATTCATTATTCAATATTCTTCTTAAATAGAGCTGTATTAAAATATTAAAATTCAAGTCGAACATTGTAAAATTCGTAGACGACCAAAATTTTCTACTATTTACACTAATTTTCCTTTGTAAAGAGAGAATTCTCTGCATTTATTCTTAGTCAGGCAAGACTTCAATCCCGGGAAATACGTGGATAGATTCGTAAAAGCAGTGAAATTCAATGATAGTAAAAAAAAAAGGACAGTGGGCTACGTTGTAACTTCTAATCAAGTATCACATTTCATCCGGCGCACTGCCACTGCGTTCATTTACATCCGACGTTCAAGTGACTTGAACTTGATGCACAATTAAACGTGTGCGAAAGTGTACAGCAACTGCATAATATATATGACAATGCGTTAATAGAGTGAATGCGAGGGTCACTTAATCAGTGGCGCTTCCTTTGACCGTGGACCCTGATGCATACAATTAATGTCGCTCTTGTGTTATATATAAAACAACCGGCTACGTCGATTAAAAGACCGCTTATTAATGTACGTTCATGGATTTGCTCTAAATGTACGTCAAGGATAGTTTATCGTTTGATATTCAATAAATTTGTATTACGTTAATCAATATTCGAGATGGAAGCTGAGGCTATAAGATTTGCGAGGTAAGAAAATCGTAGAAAATAGTAGAAAACTATAGAACTGAAAAATAGTAGCTAATTATACGAGTGGAAAAATAATGCAAAATTGTAGAAATGAAAAATGGTAGGAAATAGTAGAAAGCTGTATAAACGAAAATCGGCGGAGGACTAGAAATGGAAAAATTCGATTACCGGCGTTCTTAATTCTATGTCAATTAACGTCGTATTGTTAGAAAATGGAGCAAATAGGATTATTAAATTAATACGCGGAAATTGTGTAACTACTTCTAGGAAAACTGTACTCGAATGAATTCCATTAACGTCAGAAGCACTGAAAGGATGAGAGAATTACTAAGAGGATGAGGAAATTTATCAATTGAATCATTAACGCGTTACAACTTCACGGAAAATTACTGTCTAATCATAGAAGATCGCAAATCAATCACTTTCCATGATTCCATCCTATCGTTTTAAATCATTTCTATCTCCTCTTAACAATCACATTAATTTTCCCAATTAAAATTCCAAATGACTCATAAGAAAATATTACGTCATTACAAATCTACTTAAATTTCTCGCTTGTAACTTCCAGCTCGAATAACTTGCTAATGATAAATGAAAGTAATCGTCGATTCATTATCTTTTTTAGGTTCAGATGCTGAAATCAGGCGCAGCGATTCCGTTTCATAAGAAATTATGCTCCGGATGTCATAATGTTCCACGAAGCAAAGAGTGGCAAGAAGCGCCGGAAACCGAGGATCTGCATGTCTTTCACGTTGGAAAAAGGACAGGCAGTTTCGTCCACTGGGAACCGATTTTTATCGGGACCAACAACGATCCTCTGTACGATGAGAGGCTCAGTTGGGAAGGGAAAAGTGATAAAATGACGCAGGTAATTTTTAATCCAATAATTCATTTGTATAACGTCAGAAAAAAAAACTTTCTACCTCCACGTTCACCATAGCCCTCTATCATTATTTCGACCTTCATCTACTATTTTAGTGTTTCCGAACCACCAAAGCTATGGTGTATTAAATATTAGGGGGACCGGAAAGTAATGTCGTCATTTTACATTAAATTCAAACAAATAAATTTGTAACAAGTTTGTATTTTTAATGAATGATGTAATCACTCTGATTATTAACAACCTTTTGTCATCTAGTATGCAAATTTTCAATGCCGGATCGATAAAAATCAGTTATTTTTTGAGCAAAATATCTGGAGAAACGACATTAC
Source organism: Cerceris ruficornis (assembly GCA_963989415.1). Classification (NCBI taxonomy): domain Eukaryota; kingdom Metazoa; phylum Arthropoda; class Insecta; order Hymenoptera; family Crabronidae; genus Cerceris; species Cerceris ruficornis. The sequence continues at coordinate 5,807,746 of OZ022530.1, read as the reverse complement.
TTTCCGGTCCTCCTAATAATTTGAAAGCCACTGATTATGACTGCGAGCCTTGATATCAATTATCCACAAAATTCCCGATATATCATATTTTTAAATAATTTTCGACTTCAATGGCTATGGCCATTTTGCCTGGGAGCTACTGTTTTAGAATGGTCTCGAACTATCTAGGTTATGGTGTCTCAAATGATAATTTAAGAACCTGCTACCTTTCCTACCCACCATAGCACCTCAAATATTTTCTATCTCACGTTAAATTCTATTTTCCAGGGCTACGCACTTTGCGTCCTCGACTACGATTTCCTAATCCTGGACAACGCCTTCCTGGTTCACCGGCCGGGGATAAAGATTTTCAAGAAGGATCCCCACCGGGACATGCTGACTGCGAAAACAAACGCACTGATCAGAAAGATAATAGTGCCCGAATTAAAGATTCTCTACGGCACGAGAAAGGGCTGTGCCGTGTAGCCCGTGGTGTCTCGGGCACAAAGAGTGCTCTACAGGTGTCCTTCGATAAAGTGGAACCACCTGAGACCATCCTTGACATTCGCTTCGGTCTCTGCGTCGCAATGACGGCAAAGAATCGTCGAAATTCATGACAAGTCTCTGCTAATCGCTCACGGCCTTCGCGATTGTGTTCCAGCGAGTTCTACGTAGCTCTTGCGAGAAGACGGAACAATGGAGTCTGTGATTTCACTGTTCGAATCCCTTCTCTGGGTCATCCAAGGTCTGTTTCTCACGGGGAGCTTGAGATCATCGATTTGATCGGATTCACGACCTTTCTTTGTAATACAGAGTTGCCTAAAAGTCAGCCTGCCGGTCGTCTATTCAAAATTCGCATTCATTCTTTGATAGATATACTTCTCGGCAATTATTCTTAATTAATTTGCTTTCCGAGGCCGGAAAATACGAAAGAAAGGGAGGTGAAATGCAGAGAGGGCGCTATGGTGGAAGAAGAGGTTAGGGCTCGGACTTGCAATCGATGAGCTCGAGTTCAAATTCCTCATTACCTCTGGGAAATCTTTCCTAAATTATTATTTAATACATCATAGCCTCATTAAAAAATAATAAGTCCTAGGCGAAGCCAAAGCAAACAATACAAAATTCTACATGTTCCGGCTTGCTGTACAATTTTACGAAGCTTCGTTCAAGTCGATGATCTCAAATTCACAGGATTCGGCCTCCAAAATCTCCACCTTCGCGTTATTTCGAACGAAAATAGAGGTACGAGGGACGTTCGCTGTGATTTCTAGAGCTATTCCGAATTATGCCAATTCAATGGTGCCGAAAGTATAAATTATTGCTTAGGTCTTGAGTCAGAAAGATGGAGTACAGTACTACGTTTAAGCGAAACTTATTCTGCAATCGGTAGTTCCTGTGGACTTTAGTACATGTCGCTCTATTTTATTTTTCATTATTTCCTATCGCCGAGTTTTATTTGCAGTACAAACACGACAGTGGGATTACAGAGAAAGCTGGAGTATTACGGGGGAAATGTAAACTTTGAATTCGTTGTTCTACGAAAACTGTAAAAAAGACATGCTTCTTGATGGATAATCACAGTGCAGTTTGTCTAATAGTATGTTAATCGTGTGAAAGAATCGTATTACATATTTTTCACTTGGAATGCATCGGCGAACATGGTTGTAAATATGTAGCATGTAAAATGGTGCCTCGTGTGTCTGTACATCTACGAGATTTAGCATTCTCGCAAGGAAACCTCGTGAAACCGAAATCCTGAATTTTTGATAAAACTTCGGGGGGCATAGGAAACTCCGAAGAGTAAAATATAACATTTTGGATCAGTGGTTCTCAATTTTTTTTAGCATTTCTTGCTTGACGGTCTCTGCAATTTTTTTTAATTGCTCCTACACCCTTTAAAATTAACTACGATTTAATATATAGAATGCTGTTAACAAAACATTCTTTGACGAACAATTATTCATTCGAAAAATGGGAAACTTTGGTTGCCATGTGTACATTCAATGGAATGGGACACCCACTTTGCCTGAGTCACTTCTTCTAAGTGACTATCACGGTCCCTAAAGGCCACTTCGCTATTCCAGGGGCCCTTTCGCGGTCCCAGAAGCCCCTTCGCGGGCTCTTGAGGGCTCCTTCGTGGTTCCAAGGGCCCCTTCGTGGTCCCATAGGCCCGTTTGCAATCCGAGAAGCTCCTTCGCGGTCCCAAAGGCCCCTTCGTGGTCCCATAGGCCCGTTTGCAATCCGAGAAGCTCCTTCACGGTCCTAGAGGCCTTTCGCGGACCCCAGTTTGGGAACCACTGCTTTAAACACTGGCCAATTAGTGGAAAAAGTTGTCCTCCCATTTGCCAATGGATACAGTATCAAAATTAATTATCATCGCTCTAAAGCGATCCAAGACGCGAGAAAATTGTAAATTTTTGCTCATACTCTTCTTAAGGTACGAAGTTGTTCTTCAGGAGTAAGAGATTTTCACTGTTAAAAATAGAATACAAACGTAGCACTCTACGATAAGGTCTACAAGAATCTTTTTATACCGTTAAAGGAATTATAACTTACGATTTAAGAGTAGATTTTACCTCTTAAATAATGCATGGATATTAATTCAATGTATTATTATTCTCGTCTTGGATCGCTTTAAAGAAATCCCCAAGTTTTATCAAAACCGATGTCTTCGTATTCGCGACGTTCCCTTGTTAATTAACGATCGTGTATATTTTCATTTCTTGCGCGACGCTCGTTTTCCTCGCGTCACTTCCTTTATTTTCCTCCTTCTTTTCTTAGTTGCTTTTAGTTTCTTCGTTAATTGACCGTTAAGAGATCAAACAGAGACTACTCGAATAAATCATGGAGCATTAACTGTTCAAGACTGAGGAACATTTGATACGGTTTATTACAACATTCGTCGATATATTCGATCAATGAACGGAGTCGAGTCATTAATTGTTTAGTGATCATTTTAATTAGCGTAACGTGGATAAGATTAACGCAGTTTTCTTTCTACTCTTTACTCTATTTTCAAGAGAGAATCGGTGCTTCCACGATGACAGTAATCGATAATAAGCAAATTCTTGCGTTAATACTTATCACGATGATTCTTTTGATAAGTACTATTCGTTGTGCCGCGATTTCAAATTAAACGGTGTCCCCCGGACACCGCAAAAGAAAGTCTTACGATGAATCTGATTCATCCTCTATCTTGTAAGTGTAATTAGCGTCGTTAATCGGGGAATATTGCAGACTTACAATTTCGTAAATTTAGATAGTTACGTGTATAATCGTGTACCAATCAAATTTTCGATACTCAATCGTCAGAGGGGAGAGTTTAACACTAATCGTACAAACACTTTACGTGTATTTATTCTTACTAAGATCGGTCATTCGAGTTATTATAAAATAACGATAATATTTTCCCGAAATATATGCAGATCGTCAATTTAATATTGGAAATATCGCAAAGAGATAGCGTTTAATTAATAACAGAAAGAAATAGCAATTTTCGTTCCGATGGACCGGTCATTTGACCGTGTGTGGTACGGTGAGTGTTAAACGAGGAATTAAGACAAATTTCAATATCAATTAGAAAATGGCGTATTTGCGATACATGGAATTTCTTATACAATCATAATATCGTGAAATCTGAAACGATCAGCGTGGGAATTTCTTCGTAGGATAGAGATAAAAATGTATTTAAGACAGTGGTTCTCAAAATACGGATCTGCGGATCAGTAGAAACTTCGAAATTCTAATTAACACTTTATCTACTGTGGAAGAATATGCATCCACTTGGAGTGAACCGTCATTTTTAAATTAAAATGTGAATAATTAATTACTCACTGCAGCTTTCTTATTTACGTTGATTCAAAGCAGTATACTGTCATTGCTAATTGCCGATCAATAGGTTATTTTAATTGCCATTTGCAATAGTCGATTAATATAAATAACAGCTTTATAGAACACAAACACTAAAGGTAGAAATATTTAAATGTTCAGCGATACTTTAGTTTTTTATTAACAACATTTAAAAAATTCGATCGAGAATATTGCAGTTGAAAAGTTTAATTTAAAGGGAATAATCAATGCGAAAAACCTGAACAATTCCAAACAAGAAACACGTAGAAAATTGAAAAAGAAATTCAAGAATATTCGCAAAAAGCAAAGAGAGGATAATTTCAACCACGGCGGTAGATCCAGTGTTAATTACGTAATATTTTGAAATTAAGTGCAAGATATATGAATTAAAACAGAAAGACATATTTGATATCAAATTGTCAATAATTAGATAAGATTTTAAGTTCATGCTTCGCCACCTTAAAATACGAAGAACGATCTGCAAACCAGAAATTTGAGAACCGCTGATTTAAAGAAACGTGTACATACATTATAGGCTTTTACATGTAATTATACACGTATGGCGTTACTGGTACTATTTTACACGATTAATTAGGATTTACCAAATGTGTATTTCGAAGTGCTATGTGCTTGTATCTGTACGAAAGGAGAACTGCCGTGGAGTGTTCGACGTGCCCAATTGTTTTGGAGTTAAGAAAAAAAAACCCTGGCTATCGTGAATTATTTCGAGTTCCAAAGATTGAGAACGATTAAACGTTTCGTCGGTTAATTAGCAATTGCTTTTCCCTGTATATTCGGATCAATGGATGTGTATGTTTAAATGGTTTATTTGGAAATCAGGTGGACGTTGTTCCACCTCGTATTGTATATTATATTTTTTTACGTATGTGTCTGTATTTAAAGTAATTAATTCGACGATGTGAATTTTATAGATGGGACTTTTTAACGACCTTACAGTCGGAATTGTATTAGTTTGTCCGTCGAAAAGTTCTTTTCTCGCGTGGCGTTTGGTAATTTAATATAGGGTGACCTGAAAGTCACTAGATCATTTGAAAATAGAGCAGATGGAATAATTTACCTATTAAAAATTCATATTTATGCTTTGATAAACAATGTAAATACTATTCTCGGAAATTCATTTCAATTACTTTTGTATATTATGACCTTCAAATGGCTACCATTTTGTTCTTAATTCGAAAAAATTTGAATAGGTTAGAAGTTATCATATTTTGAAATGGTCAAATGACTTTCGGGACATCCGTTATTTATGAATTTGAGATAAGAATATGCGTAGGTAATTGTATCTTTTCGAAACTTGTAAAAAATGACGTAATTATGTTCTTTGGTACTAATTAATTCTGACCGGTTATTACCGATGATAACGGCACGAAAAAGAAATAAGGGAACTTGTAAATGTAAAGGGAATTACTTTTGTTAATTAACTCCGAGCAATTTAATTACGTTTACTTTTAGAGTTTCGAAACGGTATAATCATGATGTGTCTAATTAATGCGCTTTGGTAATGATATTGTACGTCGTTCAAGCCGCAAGAGCAAACTACAGTGAAGGATGAGCGTGTCTCGGGTCAACGAGTATATCGTTGCAAATGAAAAAAATTAGTTTATGCAATTTAGGAAAGTAGATTTAATAATTATCATGTTTTATACCGGAACTACCAACAATTAACACTGTACATTGTAGATTTGAGGAAACCCGCTATGGCAAAACTTTGATTATGTAAAAAAGTTCCCAAAGCAGTCAGTTGTCTGCTTTAACACTTCTACAGATGTAATATTCTACCGTTAATTAATTTCATCAATATTCTAACTAACAAAATTGAAATTGTGCAAAAAATCTCGGAAAATCTGGCATCATGAAAGATTCCCTATCAGTCATTTCGTCTTTGGTAACTTTTGTTTTAACACTAACAATAAGTCTACCAAGGTGGTGAAAATTATATAAACAGCAACACGATGATAATAGTTATTTTATGTAAATAGATAATTGACGAGCAAATGGCAAATTTTTTAAATTCTGATCTAACAAACTTTACGAAACAATTGGCAACCGGTCATTTTAACCGCCTTGGTAGTGTTATTATTAAATATCCTGAATAAGTACTTAGTAAAAGAAATCAACAGTTGAAAATGTTGATTAATTAAGTAGTCAAAGTTTTATAATCTACAGGTAGAATATTTACTGCATGACTCGCCTATCAATTTGGAGAATTTTCCGAAAAACTGAGGAAGAAATTTTCGGAAAATTGAATTTTACTGTTAATGTACGATGGAATTATTATTTTGCAATTATATACTCGGCGACGTGAGACGCAAAACATGCACATACTTATAAATACTGCATACTATGTATACAATACGTACATACACATTATTTTTATCACCGCCCCGAATTATCTGGAAAGCCACGGTTGTAAATAACGATCTTTGTAATAATTATAAGACTCGATGAATAATTACAGAGTCAGTGACAAATTAGGGAAACATGGAGACGAAGAAATACGGAAGAGTTTCTTATCGAACGTACATAACACTGACTCTCCCTTTTTTGTGATAACCCTAGGGCACAAACTAATTATTATTCCAATAATTATGTTTCAACTTGTAAAGAAGACGACGAAGAGGAATAATCAACGTCGGAACCGGCGAGGGCGATGTTCATTGAAAGAAAGTATATTGAATTTATTTTCAGGAAAATGTAACTTCTGTATATTGTAATTCTTAGTTTACGTTCGGGTTCTGCGAGCGAACAATAAGGACATGTACATCTTTTTATTTCCTAAGGAAATTGTATGATGAAATAATCGATACGATGGATGAGTGAATTTTTACGTGGATTATTTGTAATTAATACGGAACTACAAACTGCTATGTAATTTGTATGTGAATAGGGAAAAAAGGAATTATAGTTTAACCTTCATCCGGTCCTTGGAAACAAATCACAGTAAAGTACCTACGGACTCTTGTGACCGGTAGTCTATTTTATCTTTAAAAAAAGATTCTTCTTCTTTTACTTTAGAATCACTTTATAGAATATAATAATTCTTCGGTGTGTACAAGTCGTCTCAATTTGGGTCAAATTAAATTTCGATTTGTGTCTGCAAAGGCCCCAATGGCAAATGAAGGTTAAACCGTTAAAACATTGGGTGGAAAAACGTAAATTTGAGAGGCAAACTTTTGGAAGAATAGAAGTTCCAAGTACAGCTTTTATTTTGTACAGTCACTTCTACCTTTTCTTTGCAATTCAGAAATTATATTTTCCAAATGAATCTACAAATTCACCCGATGTTTTTTACCTCACAAATGTAGAATTAATTTTGCGATACCATTTTTGATAATGTTTTTTCATAGGAAACAAATGCGTTCAATAAATTTATGTTATTTATATCGAAATATCAAGTCGAGCAAATGGCACATTTTCTGAAGCTGAATAAAGCAAACGAACGATTTTCCTTTTATTATGAATTTACGAAGTTATCGTGACAATTCCAATCTAAATGAAAACAGTTCGAAATTTTCACATCACCCGATATTTAAGTTCTTCACAAAGTGCGCCATTTCTTCGAGACGCTCTTCGACCTGTATCTTTTTCGGCTAATTGTAAATTAACGAATTATTTCACTCTGCAAACGCGTATGTGTACATATTCTCGTAAACCGAGAACGTCCATGGGAAATGTAACGGGTTGATATCCTTACGTTTCTATGGTGTAAAGTGTAACATAATATTTTCTTACACGAAGGTTCGAGAACGAAACTTGGAGGGAGTGAGAAAGTGACAAAGTGAGATAGAAACGGAAGAAAGACACAGAAAAAGTATCGATGCTTCTTTTTGTAAATCAGAGTACTCGCAGCGAATAAGTTCCTTTTATCCTTCCCGCCTTCTTTCTTAATTTATCGGGGCTGTGCAACTGCGTGTAATTAATTGCTCGAACATAAATAATGTGTATTCTGTGCCTTATCGTCCTCATCTCAATGCGCATGTGCGTGCGTTCACCAGATTGACGACAGTGCGTTTGAAATAAGAGACACGCTGAACATGCCGATTCTATTATGCAACTTTAGCCGTAATAGCGAAACAAGGTTTTGAATATTACAATAAATATATGTGAGAAATACTTTATTACACAAATCCTCGGGAATTCTTCATTTCATTTCCGCCCTCTAAACTCTTCCGCACCCAGTGATTCTCAAACTTTTTTACGATTTCTGGCCCGATTGTCTCTACATTATTTTAACACTGCAACTACCAATGATTAATTCAAAACATCAATAATGCAAATAAATACTACAGAAGAAAAGAAATGAAGGCAAAAAAACTTGATTGACTTAACACTAGAATTACCGGCGTTAGATCTATCATATTTCAAAATATTAAATAAGTACTTTGGAAAAGGAGGAATCAAGAGGCGGAAAAAGCTACTCGATTCGGTGATTTATGTTTTTTAAGATGGACATACAATTTTTATTCTAGGACTCTTCTATAAACCTGGAGAATTTTTGGAAAGAATTGTGTACCAGTCATTTTGATTGGTTTGGTAGTTTTAGTGTCAATCGCTTGCAGTTTACAGGACAGACGTTGAAAATTCAATAATAAAGAGCGTTAAAAATTTCAGCAACATTTACAAACAATTCAGAACAAATTATTTTTACCACGTTAGTAGATCTAGTGTTAAATTGTTTGCGGTCGGTTTGAAAGTTATTGAAACATTTATTGACGAACAATTATTCATTGGGAAAATGGTAAATGTAAGTCATCAAATGGATATTTGTCACTTTCTCTGAAGCAGCTCAGAATTTCATTTCTAGAGGACACCACTTTGAGAACCACTGTCCTATGCGAATAGTCGTTCCCTACGTTTTAAGTGCCGGCGGGAAAAATTTATTAAACGAATTACAAATCTATTTCAATGTTCGTTGAAATCGTAGGACTGACATTTATCTAACATTGTTAGGAAAAATGAGCAAGTCTGCTATTGATTGTAGAAAGTAGTTAGGCATAAAAAGAATCATCATTTGGTCATACTTTAATATAGTATAAAGTAATATGGAGCATAAATTGTGTATTCTCAATTATTTTCAATAAAATTACTAATATCATGAGCAAACTAAATAATCCCATGATGATCGGCATTAGGAGTGTTGCTAATAAAAATATATCTGCATCCGACATTAAAGGGGTTATGTTCGGTATTTGAAGAGAATTTGAAAATCGTGGTGGAATTTATATCTGATCGATACTGCAGATCTTTTGCAGTGTCAAGCTAAATGACTTCTTTGCCCAATGCTGCTACTAATAGCATTGGTCGGCATATTGGCTCGGGTACCCCGGGTTCGCCAAACCCGTACCTGGGATATTCCCAGGCCCCTGGGGATTATTAGTGACAATGAGGGTGCTTTGACCACCCCTGTCCCAAAATACACCACTTTGAGAAACACTGCCCTGGGCAAATAATCATTGAAGTTCGATATTTGAAGAGAATATGAAGTTTCTTGTGGAATTTACATCTCATTGATACTATCGATATTTTGCAGGGTTTGGAAAAATGTAGAATATGTATAATATATTTTTGGAATTTTTACACTTTGTGTGCGAATTAGTTGAAATTTATTTGTGCGGAAATGGCGCGGACTATCGAAGTTAAAATATCAATGGTATCGCAGAACGCGACAATAGCAGACGTGTAAAAAATAAGAAACAAAAGTGAAAAATTGCACTTTCATTCGAAAATGCCGCCATAGGAATTTCCTACCAGCGACATCTGACCCCATCGTATTGATGCATTGTTTTGTTTCTATTATTTAAATGTTAAAAGCGTTGATTACTGCGGTTATTAGTTTTAACTGGACTTCTATCATATTCAAAGCGTAGCTGATATTCACAATATCATTCATTAGACTCAATACTGCTCGTTTATCTCACATTGAAAACAGAATTTCTTTTGTATTCTTTAACTTTGAATCAAATTCTCCGCGCCGGAAATAGCACAATTACTGGCGCGTAAATTTGATTCGCATAAACTTCAACAAGAAATACACAAATGAAAGGGACGCTTTTATCGTATGCCACCTAAGGGAAAAAATAGTTAAACTATTAATTAAAGTATGTTAATAAAATTCCTTTTCCGTATTTCAGTTTATTTAATTAAAATATACAGATTATAAACGTGATCACACAGACGTTCGACTTTCTCCCTCGTCGAACTATTCTTTCCGGATTCTTCCTCTTAATCTTAACCTGAGATAAACCATATTATAATCTTTGCTGGCTATACACTCCCGTTTCCTCGCATCTTAGAAAATAATTAGTTTTCTTCGTGTTCTATTTAACAAGTAATAAATCTACAAGCGCAACCAAGAAGGATCACTTCCGTTCCCCAGTGGGCCGTCACTCTCATAATGTGTGTGTGTGTATACTTTATATATATATATATTTATATAAATAAACGCTGTTAAGAATTTTCTTTATTACTGCTACGAACAGAATTAATCCTACGTTTCTATCTACATTTTATAGACGAGTCATAAATATATGTCTATATACCATATATATGTATGTATATATATATGCAAACTTATTTATATATTTACATACATATTTGTACATGTACATATGTATACAGCGTAGATTTGATGGATGCGCCAAGAAGAGTATCTTGAATTTGCATTTTTCGACTGTAAGATTAATAAAGTGGCTTTAACATCATGGAAATTTAAGAAAATTCAGATTACGATGATCTTGGACATTTAAATAAACGACATTAAGCCTTTCGGATTGACACTTTATCGACCGATAGCTAATTAATCGACTATTAGAAATGACGATAAAAAAATACACTGCCCTGAAACAACTGAAATCAGAAGATAATGAGTACGTCACACTTTGATTTTAAAGTCATCGGGCTTTAAAAATACATATACACCCGCGCGATATTCAAAACACTATGGTAGACAAAGTATTAATCTTTTTCCGCATCTTTCTGTTTTAATTGCTCCGGCCATTCCGCCCAGGATCAGCTGCAATTCTCATCGATGCAGTTTCAGGTAGACTTAAAATCACTGAGGCTATGACATATTTACATAATTTGCAAAGAATCTCCAATTAATTATGACGACTTGAACTCGTGTCCGCGATTTCCATACTTTTTAATTAATAATTAAAATTCCAAGTCTTTAACACCATAGCCATCATAGCGTCGATCTAAAACAACTAAAACGAAGCTGAAGAGAAAAATGATAAAAAGGAAAGCAAAATTAGACATCCGGTGATTATCTTCTTGGCCCACGATGTACGAGTACACTTTATACATATATATTCCAAATGGTAACTATTGTAGGCACGTGTCATTATTTTCTCATAATATTTCTTCTACTCGTTTGATATTACAATTTATTTCGTCCCTTCGCACTACGCCGAAACATGAAGAACACAAAATTGAACCGATAAACAATCGCACTTCGTCCATTACGGACGCTTTTCCATTTCCATTTCTTTTACTCGCCGACGAGCTTGCAATTCGTGAACACAGCAAATTCCTGTTATCGTTGCTGCAGCTCGTACGAAATGTCTTTATTCCACCGTGATTAAACGTCAGACCGAACGGAGTTTTAATACGTACTATCTTATCATCGAGAAATTAAAATTCTAAATACGAAACGCTCGTGGCGTCGATGGATGATGTTGCGTTGAAAAATATGCGCACCATTGTGAACGTTCACTTTACTGTCTCCCTACTTTTGATCGTAATTCGTTAATTATTAATATATATATTTATATATGTATATCTAACTAAACAAGACCTAAATTGTACTGAAGTACACTTTGCCTAATACGGCGACAGGCTCGCTGTAAGCCTTTCGACTAAGTTTAACCCTTTGCCCTTGAATAAAGAGTGACCCTCGTGGCGTGGAAAATGGAAGATTAAATTTCCAAGTCTTTGAAAAACTGTTAAATCGAAAATATCAGTGGGACACAGGATGACATTATTTTCAAGCTGTTAATTATACTTTGAAGTGCAGCAGATAACAGTATACGAGTTTCTCTATGCGCCATGTATTAATAATTAATATTGTATCGTAATAATATCAACGATTGAGTGCAAAATGCCTGCCGTTTAAAATTTAAATAAAGTCTTGTTGGTATTGAACTGTTTTTTTTCATATTTCGTGAAGAGCATGTTCTTTTTGAAGCCAATCTTAACGTAACTGTATAGGCGACCCTATTTGATAAGACGTCAAAAATGCAAATGAACAGAGTACTAATTATCCCAAATTTGAAAATTGTGCGAGAGCCTACTGTTGTAAGGTGTCGGTCAGAAAAATGTCGAAGTCGTATATATTCGTCTTTCGTACAAATTGAGACTTTCGGGCGCGTATATATACGGCTTGCACAGTCAAAGGGTTAACTTTCAAGTGTACGATATATTAGGAATCGTTGACAAGTTGTTTCACCAATTTAATTCAGAATGATTGCGAACGCAGTCACAAAAGAGATCAAAGGGCAAGGGGTTTAACGGTGAAAGGAAATTCGAAATTTCTAATTCAATCATTTTACGGAAAAGAAAAGCGCTCGCGTCTGAATCTAATCGCGCGGACGATATACTCTTCGTTTATTCGGCCGTTATTTTAAATCGCTCTAAATATTAATCTAAATTTTGTATCGCATTTTAATAGACAGTCGTTTTTTGTCGCTTTGTACCGAACGATGACTATTCAAGACTATCATTACTCTTGGACGAACCGCGGACAATCAACTGAAAAACGACGAATACATGTATTACTATAAAAAGGCTATATCGCCAAGTTTTCACTCGGTGAAAGACTCGAGAATATTTTTGTGCTGTTTCTTGATTTGTTTTGTTGTTTTTTTTTTCTTCATGCCGTTTGTTTCTTCACCGCGTAAAGTTTGCGTATCAAAATTTAACAATTCACGTCGTCCACTTTTCCATTTGGGACGTAAGACTATTAAGCTTCGAGAATTAAACGGTTCATCAATAGCCACTCTGTACTTAGCCAAGGCAGATCAGTGAATACGTACCTACATATTAAACTTATTATTTGTTTTGTTTTTTTTTCCCCCCCTTTAATCTTACTATAAACAACTTTATCCCTTTAGAATGTCGCTTTCTCACTGGTACTGCAACATTCAGAAGAATCATTAGGAAATAACTTCTAGAAAGACGTACGCACTGCTTCTAAAATTTTTGGCCAAACTTCATTAATCAATCGTGTTAATCGTACTGACGAAACATGCTGAAGATTAAAATTGACCGGTGAAATTGCAAAATGACGATGAAATATCCGCAATTAATACTAGAACTACCAAAGCAGGTCAAATTAGCAACTGAAAGCTATATCACAATCCCCTTTTCGTCAGTTCTTAACACGTTGAACGCCACTCGTATTTCATTATTATTTCTGTAGCGAAATTTTCTATTAAAATCGCATCATTACAGAGCAGACACCTTAAAGACACAAATAATATATAAAGAAATGCACGGTACTGCGAGTCTTCTGTTGTATTTAGAGCTATGATGCAAATGGGTTAAGTCCATTTATGTTATATTTTCTGACTTTTGTAATTTATAATAGAATAAACTTCGATCTATTAAAATGTACAAAAATCAGAAAGTGTCAAAGAAATTGACTTAACCGCATTAGCTTCTAAGCGACTCATACAGTCAGCAGAACTTTACACTGTTAATGACAATATTTTGAATTCGTAAATATTGCAATTTAAAAGTCATAGAAATTTCATTGAATTCAATAGCGGGTCACCGGTGGCCCCCATGGCGTTCAACGTGTTAAAGGACAGTGCGTATTGGGTTTATCGATGGCAGTTTTAATATTAATTAATCATACGAAGTGACAATAGAATTAAAAATAGTTGTGTTCATTGATTTTATCGCAATGTTTCGAAGTTAGGCAAGCAAAGGACGTTGTTTCATATTTGCAAATAATAAATCGGTGCATTGCCAGTGAATTTGCCGTTTATTTTATCAAACTTACTGCATGTGCGACATAATTTGTGGTTTAGTCGAGTAAAACTTTCAAATTATGTAAATTAACTGTGGTACACCGGTAATTCACGCTGTCAGATCGCAGCTTGTGGACCACCGGTGGTCCACGATGGTGGTGAACGTTTTAATATAGTTGTTCAGGTATTATGAACAATTCCATGGAATTTTATAACACCAATTAACGCCGGAAGAAGATAATTGCGAAAGAATTTGAGTAACGTGCTTTTGCATCAGTACGATTAAAATATGCCGTTAAAGTTTCGTCAAATAATTTAAAGACACCCTAAACACACGCGCTGCTATTTCTCTTCGATATACTCATTCACTCTCAGCCTTTCATTCTTTCTCTGCTTATCACATAGTTTTATACATAAGTTCATGTACTTTCTTAATTCTCATTTCTATACAACACTTCGACAAGCTGGTCAAACGTTAGAAAGCATTGAACAATGTGGAAGGAGTATGCCGTTTGAATTTTCCCGCGATAATCAGCCTGCTAAAATTCTTACGTCTTATGAGAAGTTGAAATCACAATTCCAATTTATGCCAAGTGCTGAATATCTTTTTTAAATACAATAAATTAATTAACCCCTTGCACTACAGTAACGTGTGACATTCGTGCGGACAATGGAAGTGGAAATTTTAAAAGTTTCCCGAAAATTCTTAACCCTCTATAAACTCTTATGTTCTTGAAGTAATATAAATACACGTCTGCTTCTCTATTCTGCGAAATCCTTTATATAACGTAAGGAAATAATCAAATTGAATTCTTAATGCCAGAACTATCGAAGCAGTCAAAATGACTGGTTTCTCATTGTTTCGAAAAATTCTCCGAGCTTATAATCAAACCGTGGAGAGAATACTTTAAGTCCATCTAATAAAACATAAATTACTGAATCAATCGTGTTTTCTACCTCTTGATTCCCCTTTCTCTAAAGTGCTAATTTAATACATTTAAATATAATGGATTTAACACCGGCAATTCTAGTGTCAAAGGTCATAAACTCACTTTAGAATTGCATATTTACAAATCAAAGAAATTATTTAAACTTCTGCTATTATTGAACTATTCTTCAGACGGGATGAAATATTCGCACTATAGAGGGTTAATTGTTTTTCCAAGCTGTTAATTTTAGTTTAAATCGAACGATATATCAGCAATCGCTAATTTTCATTTCACCCAATCAATTACGAATTATCGCGCGCGAATTTCAAAGAAATCATAGAGCAACGGGTTAATTCTAATATTCAATCCTTCCAAAGAGAGCGAGATAATTAAAGTTACCTCGTCCGACCGTATCGCAGTGTTGCAAAGTGAAAAATACTCTAATTTATAGGCAACTTAAATTAACGTATGTACATACCACTAAAAAAAAAAGAGAGAGAAAAACACACAAAACGCGAGAAAGAAACACGAAAGTCAAGAAAATAAGTTGTTCCACGTGGATTCTCTACGTTTGCTACGTGTCGCGTAAAACTGAAGTTGCAGAATCAAAAGGAAAATCTCCATCTCTCAAAAGACACTGCGTTTACGAAGTATTGCTATGTTAAAGAACTCACGGTACGATTAATAATCTACCATCAAACGCCTCTCATTCCTCTCTCCCCAATAATGAACTCTCTCGACCAGATAGAACTTCAACTTCACGTAAACACGGTAGAACAAACGTATCGGAACATTTTCTACACCGATTGGTCCATCAAATGCAAACCGGGTTTCGCAGAAACGTACAAGTTAAGACACCTTTCGCCTAGAGCATCTTTGCGCTTATATCGTGAAAGAAAATGCAATAGTACAAATATATATTTATATGTATATATATGCATGTATATATTATCTCAGCTAGCGTACCTCTCATCAAGAATGGAAAGCAATATGGAGAGTAATAGAAGAAAATGAGGGTAAGGAACGATACCCCTTTTGTTCTCGCTGTTCGTTTTCTTTAAGCTATTAATACAACCCGATACTTTCACGTTAGCCTACCTCATTTTCCAAGACGTTTGATGCGAGATCGTGTGCTCAGTGACCTGGCACTTGGATTATAGGGCGACTTGACTTTCTTAGCCATGCCGGAACTAGAGTTACACCCTGTACTCGTAGGATTGATCGTGGAGCAGTTACCATTACCGTTGTTATTGCTCGTTTGCTTGAGTTTACTGGATGGAAGAGAGGAAGTCCTCACTCTGTTCGACTGCAGAGATCCATTGTTACCAGTTTGCTTCATCTTGCTTGGCAAAGAGAGCCGGTTTGGCTTTGCAGCCCCATACTGATGGACTAATTGTGCGGACATGGCGTGTCCGCTGATTTCCACGTTTCGAGAGCGCAAGGTTTTCACGGGTCTTGCGGCGTAGGTGTCCGACCTGGAGGATCAAACGGTGCGAAGGGGTTAATTATCTGCAGCTTGGACATTTTGTCGTTGCTGAGAATAAGATATAGCTGTTAATTATTTGAAATTTAGTAGTAGGCCGCGTCAGACAACACGAATGAAAACTGTACTGGCAATCACCGGTGACTGACATGGCTCTTGACACGTTAAATGCCACCGGTATTTCGCGAGTTTCTTCATTTCTACTGAAGTGCAACTTTTTCTATTAAAATCACATCTTTGCAAAGCAGAAACTTCAAAGACGAAAAGAGATTTATAGACAGCAGAATTTTCCCTTTTTGAGACCAATGCGTAGATATTGACTGAATTAACAAATTCGTAAATATTACAATTTAAAATTCATTTGAAATTCCATACAATTCAATAGCGCCGGTCACCGGTGACCCCCAGGACATTCAACGTGTTAAACGCCAGATCTACCAACGATTAATTCGATATTGTAGCAACGGAATTTTTATTTAGTAAATAGTTTTTATTTTTAGAATTAGCGAGTGTGAATGGATTGTATACAAGAGTGGATGTTTAGAGTGCGTGATTTGGAAGGCGACGAATGCTAGGGCCTGCGTGAATGTTTAGTCTATGGATGAGGAGAAAATGAGTGAGTGCAATAGAGAATGCATGCTGTGAGAAAGACAAAGAATGCATGCTGTAAGAAAGAGTATCGAGGGTGGATGTGAGCGTGAATTTTGGAAGAATAAGTTGAGTTGAGAGTCTAAAGAGGGCACAAAGCGTGAGTGGAGAGAGTTATTGTGAGATTTATATTAATTAGAGTTATTTTAGAGTTTATTAATGGTTAATGAGTTGTTATTTTATATTTATATATCCTTAATAAAGTTAGTCACTCTGTTTTATTTACACGCGTTCAATTAATTTCTTTAGGCTACGATATCTTTAATTAATTTAACCCTTTTAGTGCCGAACGGCGATATATCGCCGGTAGTTCTAGTGTTAAGCATATAAATCGAAATTTACAAACCTGAGCCAACGTTGAGGTGCCGTTGTACCATCCGTGGAACTTATAATGGACACAGTTCGGCTTATTTTCCGATCGCTGCAACTATTAGATCGATTGTTCCGTCCCTGGTCCCATTCCCTCAGGCCGAAACTTCCTCTCAGCTGCTGTAATCTACTCGAGCCATTGATAGACGGTCTTCTAATGGCTTTCACCGGCGTTGCTTTCTTCCCCAAGCTTCTCCTTTGAAACGTATTCGGCGAGGAGAGCCTCTCCTGGACAGATACGTTGACTCCAGGAGGACGAGCTATGTTCGACTCCGAGACGGGCCAGCTCAAACGACTGTTTGGATCTTCCAAAGTCTGATTAGCTGGATCATTCTCATCCACTGGATTCGGACGATCCTCCGAACGTGTCCTCCTCTTGACACAAGGCTCCTGCAACGTGCAGACATCCTCCACGGAGACTACAGCTTGCGATATCGCGCTGTGCCTTCTTTTCGTACCGATGTTACCGCTGCCGGATTTATTTACTCTACTCTTTATACTCTCCTCCAATGGAGTTCCTGTCGAAGATATTTTTGCATTCCGCAGTTTCAACCTCGAAGTCACGTACGTTTTGGTTTCCGAGGGAACGGAATCCAGAAGATTACCTTGAGAGTGCTGTGCGAGAGTGTGACTTCTTCTTACGCTTCTTATGTCCGGCCTTGCGGAAGGGAATAGAGAATGTTGCTTGCGCCGTAGCGCGTTTAAAATGTTACTTTTCGCTTCGTTTTCAGTGAGAGCAGCGTTATCGGAGGGTACTTCACAGTTTTGTTTCAAAATCGGAGCAAGTTGAGGTTTTAATTCGTCGCGCACAACGGGAAATGCCGTTTGTTGGACTACGTTTGGAAGCTGGGCGTCAGCCCCGGTGCATTCGAGCTTGGAGGATTGCTGCGGCTCAGAAACTTTGTCGACAGGATTTACATCGATGGTTTCTGATTTCACGGTGATCGTTTGTACTTTATCATCTTCAGCGTTTTTTTTTTCGATGTTATCAACCGGCAGTATCTCGGGTTCCTTGCGATCTCCTTCGGCGACATCCTCTAGAATTTCACTGGAAGATATCTCTGCGACTTGAATACTCTCCGTTTCGGAATTTTCGTTTGCGTTTGCTGGCATTACGGTTTCCTTCGGTTCTTCGGGTACTTCCAAGCTCTCTTTGGGTTTCCCTAGTAGCAAGATGTTCTCGGTTTTTGGTGCTACTTTGCTTTCTTCGACGCCGACCGACGAATCCGGCTGCTTGAAATCGATGTTATTTGTCACGGGCGGTGGCCTCGGAATATTTAAATTGATTGTGTTTACGTTCGGCTTTTCTGGGCTCTCGGAAAGCATCGTTGTCGGGGGTGTATGAATTTCATGATGCATCAGAACGCGCTCCTTCTGACTGAGTAAAACCTTTGAGAAGAAGAAATTTACGGGTTTACGCGGGAAACGATCTGCATTTAAATAATAACGCAGTAGCCTCTTGATTAATTCATCCTCCAATCGCGAGCAAACGTGGAATTCGCGTTTTAAGCGAATATAAATGTTGATATACAATTTCTCAAAAAAGTACTTAGCGAGTAAAACTAGCGAAAAATTAAAAATTCACGATTGGAGGGTTAAAGTATCCAGGAAAATGGGGATTCTAAAATATATACCTCACTACGAGACGGTCCTGGGGGATCTAACATCAGCGTGACGACGCTCGTATTGTCCGCGCGTAGTCTCGTGGAAGACCATCTTTCTAACGCTCTGTCTACCAGGCTTTTGGAAGGATTAATCCACATCTGTATGTCCGTCTGCTGGTAAATGTAGATAAATATCAGTAACTAACGAACACTTTCTGTATATTTCGAAGTTCTTTAACCAAGAGATTAACTTGTATCTTTTTTAAATCTCAATGTACCTCGTTACACGTCTGCTGAGAAGCTATAAGGTGTTTTTCATTATGCCTATCTGCAGCCTGGACAATAGCAACTGCAGTTTGCGGAGTCAACATATTCCAGAGGCCGTCTGTCCCGAAAATAAGGCAACGATGCGATTTAACATCAATTGCTACTACTTTAACATCAGGTTCTGGTGATACAACGAAAGTATTTAACTCTGAATTATAGCTCCAGAGATCCCCTATAAAATACAAACCATATGACTCTCTGACTCGCGGAAAAATCACTCGTTTATTGATCCATCTTTAAAGAATAACTACCTAAAGACCTAGCGACAGCGAGAAATGGAATTTCATCTATGTGAGTCGACCTTCGAACAGGTCCTTTGTGTCCTATGCGAGGTCTGTTCCATACCACTCTTGGAACACCGGATTTACTAACTACTTTTCCACCGGATTCTTGTATACGTATCATTTCAGGCCCACTTTCAGGCTTATGGTCTTCCGTTAATGCTTTAGCTCGCCACTGTGGGTCCCCGTCTACCTGATACCCTAGTATTATGCCTGAATCTCCTACGTGTCCTATATATATCTTTCCTTTACGAACAAACGCTATGCTAGCGGTGGTCCCAGCCGTAGATGGTAGTCCTGATGCGGTTCTTGGCCATTTGTCTATCGCAAAAGACATATTTATCAAGACGCATACTCCCAAGCAATTACAAATGCAAAGATTTCAAACGCAAATAGCAAGTAGCTCATATAGAATCAATATCATGCTAAATTCATCCAAAATATTCGCCGTTAAATTCATTTCCATCGATTCCAATACTTTCAGGTTATCTCGAGTTACATAACCTAAATTCTAACCTAATCGAGGCGCAGGTGGTGGGGGAAATACGCGGGACAATGACAGAAATTTTCGAAAAAACCGCCAGCACACCACGCCAATTTCGATATGCCATGTAAAACTGTTAGAAATCGAGGGGAAACGACGAGCTATCGAATAATACCCGAAAACATCAACGATCAATCCTCACCGAGCTCCCGCCACATCGCATAGTGCGTGTTCACGTATCCTTCCCTGATAGCCCGTAGCACATCCTCATCACGGTCGCTCCAGAAGCTCTTCTGCTTCACGATAAGGTTCATAAGATGTTCCTTCGCGAAAGTTGCAGCCTCGTCGCCACCATGACCGTCGAATATACCAAAGAATGCATACTCAAGATCCTTGTCGTCCGGTGTCGGCTGAAAGGCCACGCTGAACATGTCCTCCATGTACTTACGACCGCCCTGATTACAGTGTCCGGTCACTCTTAAGTTAACCCCAATACTCAACGGCATGATGAACACGCCGGTGACACGGGACGCTGAAGAGACGAGACTTTCTTCGCTTACTACGCACTCTTTCGACACGTACACGAGAACGGAAGCCTCGCATTTACTGGGCAGGTCCGCGCGTAGCTCGAGGAACGCACGCACACTCGAACGATCATGGCCCCACACAGCACAATGACGTTGCGCGCCAAGGAGTGGGGAAGGAGGGGTCGTCCCCTCTACGATTTCACCGTCACCAGTGCCCTGCACCACGTCCGATCGTTCCTGAGAATCTTCAAACGGAAGATTTTCGAGGGCTACGAAAGCTTTTTCATCGCTGCCGGTACTGTTTTCACGATGAAAACTTAACCTAATGATGGTCGACATCGGTTAACTTCTAGCATCGTTACGTACGAAATTCCCGCGTTTACTGATCATACTTTCGTTAGGCTTACTATGTAAATTATTGAATTAGTCTATGTTTCATGGTTACGTATGCAATTTCAAATGAATATCGGCGTGATGAATGTTATTGATAAAAGAGGAGATACAGTTTTATGATAATTTTGAAGTTTAATTCGATATTTCATCGAAGTAATTTCGATTTATTGATGATACGCTTTGTACGGCAGGGTATGCAGCCTCGATTTCCATGATGCGTGCAGTTTGATTAAGCGCGCCTTCGAGTTTAGCCGGGAAACGGGACGTGTTCCTGAAATTTCCAAAAACTTTCCGTAAACAGCAATACGGGTAACATTACCTCGGTTATATTACACTGGCAAACGGACCACCACACACAGAGCGTATCGGATTCCCCTTACGTTTCCGCGTCCCTCGTCTATCCCCGTTGCTGCGGAAACTTTTACCGCGTCCCGTTCCCCTCTCGGCCCCTGACAACAGGGCGGCCCATCAAACGTCGGTGCTATTCATGCCGCGCATCTCGGCTCACGCAGTTACCGACGTTGCCGCGTCTTTCTCGAGCTTGAACTTTCTTGTCCAACTCGACAGGCTTCGACTTGTTTCGCGGAATTCTTTCACGAAATCTCGGAGCGTCGGATGCGAGAATGAAATCGTTTGACGATGACGAAGCTCGTTTAGTCGTTGATACTCCATTCGCTGATACTCCACGACCAGGAGTCGGTTTCGTAGTAATTGAAAAATATTGTTAAGTTACTTTGACCCTGTTATTTAACGTTCAATTTTCCCTCTTTGTTTCGAACGTTTGCATGCTTCTTGCTTTTTTTTTTCTTTGATAGTACGGCACTTGTGACGGAGATGTTACATTTAATTTTGAAAGTGCGCGAGAGGGAAACATGGAATTGGACGATGTTTTATGATGATTGGTGAGAATCTTGGGGGTAATATGGTGAACGACGTGAAGAGCAAACATTCTGTTTTGTCGGGAGGTGCAGTTATCTCACTCCAAGAGCAAAACACGAGGCACGTGTTTGAACGTGTTCGGGACGAGATGTGGCAACGTCGGGGACCGTTCAAAATAGCACTTCCAGCTGGCGGCTTTCGCTTAACAGCCGATAGGTTAAGATCGGGACGGATCATTTTTCGTTTTCTTCCCAATGAGAATTACATTCGTTCGTTAATTTTGCCTCGTCGTTAGCTGGGAAAATTGTAATTAAATGTTCTTACGATACATGGACGATTGGCGACACGGTCGATATGTGTCATCGATTGCATCATCCCCCCAAAAAGATGGCTGTTCCTATCTACTCATGAACAGTTATGCGCTACTGTGCGAGTCAAATCAGAAACGATATCTGTGAAACGAGCTTATTATATTGAAATATGTAAATTAAATTTTATGATTGACGAGGGAGAGAAAAAAGTTTAATGCTTAATTTATGAATTGTACGATGGAGGAATTGAAATGTTTCGAGAGCTGGCAAATAATATTTGAAACTTAGAGTTTCCTGGATGGCGTCGAACGGTAATTGCAGTACCATCTACCGATTCGTGGTGGAAGTACGGGGAGAATGGAAGAACAAAGATTCGTGTAATTTACAATTGGACATGAAATGAAGCTTAAACCTGGTTTAGAATATATGTGTTTCGCTGTATGCCAGCTTTCTTGGGAAATAGCTGCGTTTTCTTGAATCTAAGTAATCGAAGGCGTGTTTTAAATTATTGGAATACTCATCAATTTGTATTACAGATATAAGTGAAATAATAAAATGAAATATTGTTATGAAATGTTAATTGTAAGATGAAGTATTCTTTTTTAACGCAATACTTTTAAATATGTTCTTATGATAGGCGTAAGGTTAATATAAATAATGTTTGTACAATGAAGAAAAACCGTTATCGTTATCGTATTAAAATGATAAAAACAACAAAGCCGAATAAATCTGAAAAATGTTAAAGATAGCGATCGACATGGACGCATAAATTATCTGTTAATAACAAAAGAATTTACGGGTTTCGAAAAATACGGGAGATACTTTTGGTCGAATGATAAACAGCGGGGTAATTCAGCGCGACTAATTATGAAATTTGGCGGCAAACAAGCGACTGCTCGATTCATCGGGGAAACGATAATTTTTATCTTTGAATTTTGCAATTAATTCGAGGAATCTTTAAAATAATCGTGTATCGTTAAATAATTTTTGCGCGTGCAAATAAAAGAATAAATATGCATTTTACCACATAGTGCTTCCAAAAACCTACATTATTAACCCTTTAGCCTGGTTTTCACAGTAGTTAACTTTCTATAAATTTAATTTAGAAGATTAATTAACAGTAGAAAACATCACGAAATAAATTTCTCTGAGCTAACAAAAACTTAGCAAAATGCACATCGCAAAGGGTTAATCACAAGAATATTAAAATCGTTATTTTTACTCCACATGAGATCGTAGCAAATTATTAAATTGTAAAATGTGTTATAAACATTCAAATTTATAGAGAAGCAATTCAGTAGACATTTCACGTGTGTTCTATAATGTATTAATTAACTGATCTATTTTTTTGCCACTTGATCCTTCTTTTTTCAAGTACTGAGTTAATCTATTTGAGTATAATAGATTTAACGCCCGTAGATTTAGTGTTAATTGGAAGAAGTAACCGGTAAATTTGCAAATACACTGCACATTTAATATGAACGGGTAAATTAGAGACTTTTTCACGACCTGTAATTAAACCTGTTTAACTACACGGCTGAATATAGCGCCGTTCTCCGAACGAGCGTGCAAGTTCAGTCCTGTCGAAACACGCACCTTCCAGACGCTGATGTGTCAGACATGATGCATCGCCAGGTTTTTTGCTTCTTTGCATAAGATAATTGATTCCTTCAATTTCCTTTGCATTTAATCCGATATTTTACGAGCTACGTATTTATTTCAAGTAATATTCCACGTGTTGTAAATACTTATAATAAAAAAAAGGACCGGTTTCGGCGGTGCGAAGTTACAGGAAAAATAAACATATGGATAAGTGTGCCAAAGTAAGAAGTGGTATGTGAAACAACAATGACGTCCTTATATTGCATAAAAAGTGTTTAAATTATTTTTGGCGATTACGTAAACATTTTTTTCATAACTGCAGGACTAATTGAGTATTACATGTTGCTCATGGTGGTGGCATCTTGCGCGATATTTAGGTTCACGATCTGCTTTATCGGCGGAAAATATTGTAGGTGTCTTTTTTAATCATTATCGATAAATTAGGAGTATTATCTTTTATCGATGATGTATCGATTACAGGTTACGAGGGGGTGCCGCCGATGATGCAGAAAATTCAGTGTTACAATCGGCAATGTAAAATTGTTAATGTTATCAAATATTAGTAAACCAGAAATGTGCAAGTTTCAACGAAAAAAATTGCAATAAAATGAAATTCGTGTTAACACATTGCAGGCGGGAAACGTACTTTTACGGTTTTTTCAGTCTGTCACTGGAGCGAGGATTACGTAAAAGCACGTATTTAGTAGATTTGTGCTGGGGAACTGGCATCATTTAAATACGATGGGCATTACCTATTCCAAAGAATGTCGTTTTAAAAAATAATCTTAGAGCATATATATAAGTGTAAAATAAAAAAATTTTCGGCGAGCTAAACAAAATTTGATGTGCCTGCAATTCATTTTATAAAGTTGCATAGGTGGCTTCTGAACTACTAAGGATTATGTAATTTAAAGGAAAAATTGTCTCATTGTAACACCGAGTCATTACATTCGCGCCCACCATAGCCCTCATTAAGATTAATATTCCATTCCATCTACAATATTAACACCACAGACGTAAAGAGAGTAACAAATTTTAATAAACAACAATAAAACACTTCGTAGTGCAACACATACCTTATCTCCCATCCTGCAATTACTCATTACATCACAAGCTCACGCAAACAAGTCACGACACTCGAAAAGTCCCCAAAGCAACTATATAAGTCCCATCTGCAACCCCAGATCCTCAGACCACGCAACACCATCATTCAACACAATGTACCTACAATTATTATTCCTCCTCGCAACAACACTTCTCTTTACATCCTCGAAGAATGTTCTCCAAAAGTATCAATCCGATTGTCAACTACAACTCGGCACACGCCATCCCTGTCAAAAGGCGTGCGAATTTAATAAAATGGGACTCACCACCAACGGTAAATTCGACGTCGATAAAGCAACAGCCATGATCGATCGACCCGACGGTTTAGGACTGCAACCCGACAACACGAAGATCCTCCTGAAGGCTGCTTTTAGGAGCTGCCATCGGGAAATATCGCCGGCGAAAAGTCTCGACAAATGTTCGGCAGCTTCGGCGATGTATTATTGTGTGAACGGGTTGCTGCAGCCGGAAAAGTTGTATCGCGAAGAAGAAGTCGAGGATTCGGGTCAATCTGTTTCCTGTCGATGCTCAACGGTCGATGGTGGTCCCCGTGGACATCGTGGATATATCGAAAGCGAGAACTGAATTGTGGTATATTGTGTTCGCTGATTGAAGAATGCGAGATCGTTCTCGAGATTTTTATTCCGTCTATTCTGTGCCGTCGAAATTTATTAGGTTTTCGGTGCACGGTGTTTCTCAGTTTTTATTTGTTTTTGAACGAATCGGCTGCCGCTCTTTTGTTTCGGCTTTTATTTGATTTCGCGACTGAGGAACTCTGACGCTTGAAAATCACTGAAACGCGGCTGTGCAGAGGGCCTCTTGATTTCCGATGTAATTGCGTTTTAATAAAATTGCCGATAGTGGGCGAAATGAAAGGAGATGCGACAATTGTTTCTTTTTTCTTGAGGTAATTTCGAGGTACATTTTACGAATTGTGAATGGTTACAATTTTACATTTACGATTTGGGAATATTGTGATATCATGTTATATTACAAATTATGTATATTCAGTTTCCAACGCTCGAATCAATTTCGTCGGATATCGTTTTCGAATTATATCCGAACGATTTCGAAACTATTAATTGCTCTTCGACGGTCCACTAATTTTCAAGCTGCTTTGGTTTCGATTTTGCGCCAGGATGATAGTTTATCTTGGAGAACGAGCTTGATCTGCACCTTCTGAGATTCTTAAAATTCTAATTACAACATTTTTTTCATCAGACGAATTTTATATCGATTACGTATCAATTATTATCGATTAACGACTCGCAATTGCTGGATGAAGTCTCCCTGAGGTAGGTCCGCGCATAGGCGTAGCAAGTACTCTCGCAATTTCGCCGATGTGAACTGAAAAAATTTGCAATAGTTAGTAAAATATTAATAAATTTTTAACCGCAGGTGCGATTTTTATTGCTCCTTAGTAGAAATTTGTTTTACACTTGTAATTTTTTGTAGTTTGATAAATAAAAAATGTAGAGACTATGATGGGTACAAAGCTAAAGGCGCGGAATCGTAATTTGTGCCTCTAATTCAAATTCCTCGTCAACTTTAGAAAATTCTGCTTATTTTAAATTACAAATTAATAAATAATAGCCTTGGTGATTCGAAATTTATTTAAAATAGTAGACTTTAGGCAAAACCACCATAGAAATCTGGGAGCTACTGTAGAAAAAGACCCAAAGGGTTGAACTGTTAATTAGTGGGCCCTAATTCAAATTCCTCGTCAACTTTAGAAAATTCTGCTTATTTTAAGTTACAAATTAATAAATAATAGCCTTGATGATTCGAAATTTATTTAAAATAGTAGACTTTAGGGAAAACCACCATAGAAATCAGGGAGCTACTGTAGAAAAAGACCCAAAGGCTTGAACTGTTAATTAGTGGGCCCTAATTGAAATTCCTCGTCAACTCTGGAAAATTCTGCCCATTTTAAATGACAAATTAATACATCATATTCTTGGTGATTCGAAATTCATTCAAAATATAACTTTAGACAAAATGATCACGGCAATTAAATCCAAAAAAATATAAAATAGAAGTCTACCTGTCGTGCTGAAAATAAAATACTTGAAATCGTCTTTGATAATTACTTACAAAGATTTCCATTGTCTACAAGTTCGATAATAGGCTGAAGCAGAGTAATTCCATGTAATCTGGATAGTCTGTCTGATTCTTCATGAATCAGCTGTGTTAATTAAACAGTATGGAGTTATTAAACCTCTTACAAGCTTTGCTGACTTCTTTTTTACAAAATTTTCTTTGAAAATGGATGGATAGGAGTGATGTCAAAGGACTTACGTTTGTTCTTGGGTTGTTGGAATTTCTAGGGGATTCTACGTCTAACCATCGATTTTCATTCAGTTGCAGTTGTTCAGGGGCTTCGGTAATTAATTCGCTGAATCTGGCGGCTACTTGCTTCCATTTCACTAAGTCAGCAGGCTGAATGAGAGATTGGTCGATGTAGAATAATTTTGCAAGCCTTAAAAAACTATTGGTCCTTCTTGTTATTAACCCCTTGCCCTACTATAACGATTTGCACTCGTGATGCGATAAATGGGATAGGAAATTTTCAGGTTTTGCAAAACCTATGAAATTGAAAATATTAATGAGATGCAACGCGATAAAATTATTTCTATAATACTAATATTATGTAAAATTATAAGATATATCAAGAATTACTGATCAATTTTTATTTTAGCTATTTAAAGCTGAATTATTGCAGATGCAGTTACAAAATAAGTCGTAGGGCAAGGGGTTAATACGTTGTTCTCAAGTTACTACACTTACTTGCTACCCATTCGGTTTGTCCGTTTTACGATTACAGATAAATGAAAATATAAATTGATAAATGCATAAAATATAAAAACCGACATAGAAATTGTAATTGGTCACTTATCATTCGTCAAAGTACGATGAAAAGATTGTGAAAGACTTTACATTTATGGATTTAATTAACAAAAGTAATTTAATGTATTTGCATGCAGAAGATGAATATTTTGGGTGCAAAGCAATTTTACGAGTCAATTTACAATTTAATTTTACAATGAAAACACATGATATGACAAAGTCAAATGTTAAACAAGAAATTCCATATTAAGATAAAAGTGGAGAAAGAAAAAAAGCGATTGTGCTAGTTTATAGACATTCCAAACGTTTGTTTCTTAATACTATTGTTGGTAAATTTTGAATTTTACAAAGCATTAAGTATATTCCAGAGAAATCTCTTATGGCTTCATTTTCTTTTTCATAAAATTGGAACATTGTTTGCTGTTCATTTAACACTAGAACTACCGGCGTGAAATCTGTTATATTTAAATATATTAAATAAGTACTTTAAAAAAAGGGGAATACAGAGGTGGAAAACATGATCGAACCGGTAATTTCTGTTTTACGATATGAACGTAGAATATCTATTCTATGACTCTCCTATAATCTTGGAGAATTTTTGGAAAAAATGGCGTACCAGTCATTTTGACTGGTTTGGTAGTTCCGGTAATTTTTATAAACTTAGAATATTTTAGGAATATTTCCTGGAAAAAAAATGTAAAATAAAAGTTACGAAAAATTTCCAATTTTTGGTTCAAATTGTGATAAAATTTCCCAAGTTAATGATACATTGAATGTTCAGGATTGATGGTAATATTGTATCGCCCAAAAATATTGAAAAAATTTGAAATTTTTCAAATCAACTAAAAACCTATTGGAAACGATGACTCCGAAAAAGTATTTCAAACAAAATTCACTGGCATTGCTTTCAAACTCTGAAATATCGTATTTATACGACAACCCAATAGAAGCTCTCACGGATCATTATTTGCCAGGATTACATCGTAGATATCTGTGGTGGATAATTTCATATACCCAGCGGACAATTCGATTTACCGTTAGAGTAAAGAAGACCGGAAGCAGCGCTATCGGCAGCGGGGAACCCCGTAGTTCCGATCGTTCTGACGGTGGTCCGGATAGGGTCAAATGTCTCAACAGATCAAGAAGACCGGCCAGAAGTTCTCCATGGCGACCACGAACGTCTTGTCGTATTAAACCCAGAGCATCCCTCGCGATTACGTGTGCTGTCACACCAGGATTGTCAGCTGTTCGATTGAAAATTAGCCTGTCACGTGGACGTGGATGAAGGAGGGAAATGCTAAGATCAAAGTGATGAGGGATAAGATGAGCAACATGAGATAGAGGATCGTTCAAAGTTTATGGGCTTATGGAATTTGAGGTTGGATTGTCGATTAGTGGAGTTCTGTTTGAGTTTGTCACTTCTGAGAGATCTTTGGTTAATTATTGTTTAAGATATTACAGTCCTTGTTTGGAACACATCTAATAGCACAGATTCTAGGCGAAATAAACATAGTTACAGATAAAAATATAACGGGAAAAGTCCCATTTGGATACAGGGCCGTTCAAAGTTGATGGGGCTTTGGACTGACAATTGCTAGGGTCAGTTGAAGCCTCTGTAATTTTTGGGAGATTTTTTATTAATTATTGTTTATCAGTATCCCGGTTTTGTAGACATTTAATGATGTGGATCCTAGGCTAAATGATCATAGTTAAAGGCAAAAATATAAAAGGAAAAAAGCGTCACGGGATACAGGGATTTCCAAGGTTGATAGGGCTTGGACTGACAGTTACCGAGGTCATTTGGAGCCCCTGTCATTTCTGGGAGATTTTTTATTAATTATTGTACATCATTATCCTAGCTTGAAATTTATTCACGTTTAAAAAACTGTGAATTCTTACATAATTAAATGTATCGTAATCCATTAAATAACTTTACGTAAGAATTCACCAAGGAGACTTTTGAAATGTGCGTCGGCGGCGTTTTCGACGAGGAAAGACGTCGTCGGCATAAAAATGCGTGCGCGTACGTTTTGCAAGTATTTGCAAGTAAAAAGAGGAAAAACGCGCGGAATCATCACTGTTGCAATAAGTACGAATGCCGTGGCGTAATTATTTTAAGACACTCGTTACGGCCGGAAGTGCAAACCAAGATTGACTTTCGTAATTTCACTCGTAACTCTTGCGTGATTAATTATTAAACATTGCCAATTAAAGTTGTATTCACAGAGCTGAATCGTAATCATTGTATCTATAATGACAATATGTTTAAACAAATAGAAATGTGCCGTTTTTTTCGAAAGTGGTGTAAGCCCATTTTATATTATGGAGATATTTAAGAGTTTGTATTTGAATGGTTTGAAAAATATTGGTATATGTAACATGCTCATTTTATGTTTTTTTAAATATTAAATTGATTTAAGTTTGCAATGTGATCGTTTTTAAAGTATTAGTTAAAAGTGAAGTAGAGAAATTATGTAGTATAATTTTTCAACTAAATGTTACGTCTTTGCGGAAAGTGGACTTGCACCACTTTCAAAGTAGGTAATTATATTTGTAATTTCATTATCTACGTAAATTTATATTGATAGAATGATGCAAATTTTGAAGGATTTTGTTTGGGAACTGCTTATAGATAACAAAAACTCATAGCATATTGCACTCATTGTTATTATTATCTAACTTTTTGTCAAAAATGGACTTACACCACTTTCAAAGAAAACGGCTCAAGTGTTAAACTAATTTCGCTACTGAGCAAACAATCACACTATCATTGAATCGTTGTATCATTGCACTAAATAACATCGACCTCCAGTAATTTCTATCCTTGCAATTTAAAAATATCCATAATATCGACAGTCATTCAGTATTTTCTAATTAATTAAAACGTAAAAGCCTCAACTGCAACGTCCCGTTTAATTTAAAAGTGCTCTTAGTTATTAAGCACTCTCAAATAACCAGTTATTCCCCCAAAATCAGGTAAAACAGGAAGTACACGTCTCGCAGGATTAAAGGCAGAGACCCCGAGAAGGAATCCTTCGAATTACCAAGCAGAAGTTCCTGCACGTGTTGCGGCATGACCGGCCTCTTCAAACGGTAGAGAAAAATCTGCAACGCCGCGGCGCATTCTAAAGCGACGTTATTCGCACCATCGAAACGCGGCTTCTCGCCTTTCTCCAGGGAATTGAGGATTCGCCTTCTAAGATCACGGCGACCAGCGCGCCGGAACAGACCCTCTTCTCTCGCGTCTTTCAACGAATTCAAGTTAACTCGCTAAATTACATTTTGTACAAAGTATACTCTGATATTTGAGAAATATTTGTCGTTTGACCCATTCGAGACGAATACAGGCTAGGTGGATAATAAAGGATACTTTTTAATAGGTAAAAAGGCTAATTATGTGTCGGCTGTGGATCGATTATGAAGACACCATGGCGGGGACTATGATAAAGGCTCATTTGCAATTAACACTAGAACTACCGGCGTTAAATCTATTATATTTAACACTAGATCTACGGCTGCCAAATCTGGTATATTTAAATATATTAAATAAGTACTTTAAAGAAAGATGGATCAAGCGGTAAAAAATACGATCAGTCAAGTAATTTGTGTGTTATAAGATACATGTGAAATATTTACTGTACTGCTTCTCTATCAATTTGAGAAAAATTTTAAAAAAAATAGGAACCCGTCAATTTGACGGCGGCCGTAGATCTAGTGTTAAATACATTAAATGAGTACTTTGAAACAAGGAGAATTAAGAGGTGGAAAAGTTGATCGATTTAGTAATTTATACTTTGTGAGATGGACGTAGAATATCTATTCTATGACGCTCCTATGAACTTGGACAATTTTCGAAAAAATTGTGTACCAGTCATTTTGACTGGATTGGTAGTTCTAGTGTTAACACGTTAAATGCCACCGGTATTTCACTAGTTTCCTCATTTCTACTGAAGTGAAACTTTTTCTATTAAATTCACATCTTTACAACGCAGAAGCTTTAAAGTCGCACAGAGCTATACAGGGTGTCCCAGGTTTTAATGTTCAAACTTTTTCAGAATATTCTATGGCACTAAATAAGAAAAGATGTTGGTCGGTTGCTATTCCTATATTACTTTTATTCTGCATTTTTGTTATAACTTTTTAATAAAGCTCTGTGTGAGTTATGTTTACATAACATTTTTTTCTTATTTAGTGCCATAGAATATACTGTCAAAGTTCGAACATTCAAATTTGAGACACCCTGCATAGACAGCAGGACTTTATTTTTTTGAGACCAACGCACAAACATTGACTTAATTAACCCTTTGCGGGCGGGAACATTTTTAAATGTTGAGAGATAACCATTTATTTTGTGATACAAAACCACCTTTTTATCAACAAGTTAGGCTGTCAATATATATACATTATAAATTACTATTTGTTTAATCATATTTCAACGGTTGTATTTGAATTTTGCAACTCTAACTGTATATACAAGGAGCAATAAGCTACAATTAAATTTTTTTCAGGCCACATATACGCGTCGCTAGTCCTCAAAGGGTTAACAAATTCGCAAATGTTACTATTTAAAAGTCATATGAAGTTTCATTGAATTCAATAGCGTATTCAACGTGTTAAATAGGTCTAGGAAATTAGTAAATTATTTAATAGTAATTATTTATGAGTAAATTAATAAATAAATAAATAAAATTTACAAATTTTATTATTTAACACTAAAACTACCAGGACGGTGAAAATTACCGGTTTTCATTTTTTTTTAAATTCGCAACGTTGATAAGGAACTCGTGTAGTAAAAATTCCACTTTTACTTATAAAAGTGGCTCCGTTGGATCGTCCGCGCCTGTAGGAAACTTCCGGTCATTTGCATCGCTTTTTGTGGTAGTTTGAGGGTTAAAGGTTGTGAATTAATTAGCCACGAAATTTACATGGGTGTTGTTTACGGTTATAAGTGAATTACGTACGGTCCTTCAGAAGATTTATGATCAGTTTCACCACTCGCAGCGACTTTTTCGATATTATTTCGTCGCCTGTGTTCTGCCTGCGAGAATATATCACATATTTAATGCCAGTGAAATACAGTGCGATAAAATACTCTCCGAGGTGTAGAGAAATTTTATTGCCCTATTTCTTTCTTCAATTTTTTTCAAATACATCGATACTGTATTCTCAAATTTCTATATTTTACAACTGAACAAAGTCCTTCCAAGAAACACTCAAAATTGTACAAAATTACCCAAGAAATAAAGGTTTCAACAAACAAAATCATTCCTCCTAACAATCATAGAGAAAAAAAAATATCAGAGAGCCAATAAAACGAGTGAAAACTTCGCCAAAGAGTCTCGAATTACAAAACAACACATGTGCAAAACACGAGCATCCCCTAGAAACAACGTGAAACGGAATCAAACCAAAGTATCAATTTCTCTCCGGCCATTTTGCGCCAGTGCAACGGTGATATTTTACAGAAATGCCTCCTTCGATACAAAGCTACCCTCCTCTCCTTGTAATTCACAGACTTCACTCACGAAACTACGAGTTCCGGTGCAATTTACTTAAATAAAGCTACTCTTCTGTGAATTGCAACGCACTGCGACCCGGCGAGTCTCGTTGAATTACAAAGCTGAAGGCCCTCAAAAACCCCCTTTTTCTTCATCCCCCTCGGCTACCCTTTTGCACGGTGAATTTTTGAAACGTGGCTGCCCCGCCACAGTGATTGGATTGAATGCTTCTGACTGTAAAAGTCTGTTTAGAATCGGTTTGATCCAGTTCCCGCTAAAAAGGTGGACTCTGAAACTATCCCCAAACGCGGACCTCGAAGGACGAAGTTTGACGGTTTCCGTTATTTTATTTTTTCCCCCATTTTTTTCCGTCGCTGAAGAACTAAAATTGTAGAAATAATCGTTGTAAAAAGGGTGTCGAGGAGAAAGTGATTTTTTTTGGAGGGAAGGATAACTTTTTGGCGGAAGTGGAATCGTTGGGAAATTTGAATTTGTGGATTTTCAAAGGCGGGCTTTTTCATCGCCTTGGGGAACTTTGCGGTTAAAGGTGAAGTTTCTTTGAAGTATTCCTCTCGGAGATTAAAGAAGGAGGAAAAATGTTTTGTTGAGATAAATACACTGTCCTGTCACGGGTTTATGAGACCGGAAATGCGACTGTGAGAGGATTTCCTGGTATCCTTATTCATCGGTGACATAAACGCGATAGAATTCTGTCTCTGGATTTTCTTCCGCTTCATTCTTTACAATAATTATAAGTTACGAAGCTTTAGAAATTTTTGAAGTTACTGTTTCATGTTAGTTTAGGTGAATGTATTATTATTTTAATTTGTACGTGTTGATTAAGGATACATTTCCTATATTTCGATTTGTAATGTAATTATTAATTAGGAAATTTTATAAATTTATTAAAATTGCTGCTTTACCGTACTTTAGGTGAATATGTTTTATTATAATTTGACAGGTCTCATTTTCAGAAATGTCTCGTTCGTCACAATTTTTAATGTAATTATTAATTACGAGGTTTTATACATTTTTCGACAGCGTTGTTTGACGGCACTTCATGCGAATATTTTATTATTATAATTTGTAAATGTTAATTAACGGAATATTTCCTCTGCCTCAATTTTTAAAATAATTATAAAATACTCTTTGCCTGATTAATTTCTTGTTTTGACAATGCCCCTCGTTGCATTGTTTAATATTATAATTTCACCGTATTTCTAATGTCATCATTTTTATGCATTAACTTCCGAATTTTTTCCAACCTTAATTATTACAACAATTATGAAAAATTAAATGTTCAATTGAATCCTTATTCTAGGATACTTGACGCAATTTTTTCCTCTGTAATCATTTCTTTATATTAATTTCTAGAAAGGTGTTTAAATTAATATGCTGAATCGAGATAGAAATGCTGAAAAATGAAGAAATCTTGTTGCAACTTCTGAAGTATTAATTAGAGGAACTAACATAGGCTCATTAAGTCAAACAGATGGAAAATTCTTGGTTGAGATAAACGTATTATTCCACCGTGAACTTTACGAGGCAGGAAATTTTCAGTGGCGAGAGGAATCTCAGGTTTTCTTATTCATCAATTTTTATGCAAAGTTATTTACTTAGCCCGCTTTCTCGAAAGAAATTCAAACAGCGCCCACAGCAAGAGTTTTGCGTTTACAAGCAAAATCCAAGGAAAATCGCGATAATATTTTCCAAATGGACAGCACGGAATTATTATTCATTGTTTCTTCTCTAAAGAAAATAACCTTACAGAAGAAGGAAGAAAGAGGGGCGGAAAATGAATTGATTTAATTATTTATATTTTGTAACGTTTGTACAGAAAAGTAGAGAAAAAACAGGGTTAGAAAAATTGAAATAAATTAAAAATCTGTAGTTCTGACCACTTTGATTGATTTAATATTAAACTAAACAATTTATTATAGAGGAACCCTTTATCTTATTTTGAGCGAAAATTATTTTTTGCTGTTATTTGTGAAAGTTCACATAATCTACGGCAATTGTTCTGTGTTAATTATCTCATATTTGTATTTAATACCCAACGTTCATAAAATTAACAGATTTACAAAAAAATGTCGGCGAAAAAATACAATAAACTTTATCAGCTTTTACAAATCTTTCACAGATGATTTCACTGACTTCCTTACTTTCAGTTCGAAGAATTCTTTTATAATTTAATTGCAATTTTCACACAAACTGAAACTTCCTTTTTTCACTGGTTCGATCAATTTTTTAATTTACTTCTGCAACAGCAAATTAACACAATTAAACAGCGTCGACGTTAAAATGCAATTGTCCAAATCCTTTACAGTCTTCAGCTCTCGATGGCAAATTTTGAAGGCCACTTTCAACAAGTTCCTTCGACTCTGCGAATTTAACTTGACGTCGTACTTTTCCAGAATTGTTATTAATCGTTGCAGATCAAATAATCCATCGTTAATTACCCCGTTCTTTTCCAATCTACATGCAATTTCGCAAGGATCGAGGAAATTGTTTAGTGCAACTTTGCAGGCACTTTGTTTTTGCAAGCTTGCCTCGATGTTTGCTGCAAAGACGAGCAACAATGTTGCAAAAACGGAAATATGTAAACTATGCATCCTTCCAGTTTGAAGAACTTTATTCTTTGGAGAAAATCGGGCTTTGCTTGGGTTTTTATGCGCTAATTGTAATTGGTTTTTTAATTTTTTCCATGCTGCTTTGCGTGACGAGTTTGCACGATTGTCTCTCTTAATTAGTAAATTATGCCTGAATGAGTGTTGCAAGGGACAATTTTTGCACAGCGATAAACAGTAATTATTTCACAGAACATACAACGAGGTGGAAAATTTTTACACTTTTCTCTGTTGAACTGCAGTTTTATTTTCATTTTAAACGTACTAAAAATTATTTAAATTCAAATTTCGAAAGAATAATTAGTGAAACTCGAAGCTGTGCTGAAAACTTTTAAATTAGAAATTTCAAACGTAAAGGGCTATGGAAATTTAATAAAATTTAATTGCAAAGCTTTAAAAGAAAACCAAAGGTTTCTAGACAGATCTTCAAAATTTGTTAATATCAAAAAACAATTCAAACTTTGGGTTGATGAATATTAAGAAAAAAAAATTGACAAAAGGATTCATAAATTTTCAAAGCAACCTCATGCAAAACAACTTTCGAAAATTTCGAAGCCGAGAAGATACAATAAATCCTAACAAACTTCTAAAACTCATCTTGCTTAAATTAAAAATAAAAGTACCAAAAACTCGGAAAATTTTGTAAGCTGACTGCAAAATTATTGAGCCGAACGTTACCTCCAGTAAACAAACATATGAAAAAAAATCCTTTTCGTTAAAGGATCCACAAATTTCCAGGACAAACAGACGTCATATCCGTGCCGTGCCATTCGCACGTACGCCGCCCTGTTATTTGCACGAGCGGAAATCACGTAGAAGGAAAATTGCCGTACGTACAAAGCAGATTATTTTTCGACACGATTATTATTCTAACGGCAGTAGATTGAAACGATACTGCACGTGAATATAATTATTATTATTCACGTCAACGTGCAAATAATTATTTTAATTGGTCGAAACTGTATGGAGTCAATTTAAAACGTGAACCACGGGGAATTTCCAATGATTTATTGGGACTTATTGGAAAAACTCTCTTTAACTAACTTCAATCGTTTCTGCGGTTAAATATTTAAACGTTTTCGGAGTTTGGTGAAGTTATATTGATATTTATTGAAGTTACGATTCATTAAGTTATACGAAATGGATATAAATATTTGTTATCAATATTCAACTTGGGATTGAAAATTGTGAAATACAGATGTGATGATGGTATTGATCTGTAAATGATCTCATGGACATATGTTAATTTATTAAATAGTAAGATTAAATGATGTATGAATACTGGAGATGTGTAATTAATTTGTTTTTGTTCAATTTCTAATAATATTCACGTCTTTGAATATTCTATAAGTTGTAACCCGCTGATTGTAAGAAATGTGGCATTTTTGCAAAATATTAGAATTTTGATTCAATTACTCAGGTCATGCAATATTCTGCGTATTTTGATTAACATTCCGTAATTAGCAAGTGTTTTTATGGAAGCGCAGTAATTAAAAAATACTAATGTATTAAATTCACTAATGTAAACAATTAATATCATTATAACAATTTCTAATTCGTAGCTCTGTATATTCCGGAGCTAACAAATTAATTATTGGGAAACAATACTGCAATTTATTAATCACAGAAATTCTAAACAATTTTGATTACGTTTACTAAATTTAGAAAAATAGATTACCTTTCACTACCTTCCAATATTTTATGATTGATTAAATATTGTCATTATATAAATTATTATACTGACATTTTAAAAAGGTTGGTTTATTATATTTGACTGAATATTAGAAGAGATAATTTGTCAGCATCCTAGCAAATATAAATTATTAAACAACAAACTTATATGAAAATAAAAACCTGCAATTTTATAATTCTCGAATTATAATTCATCGTATAAATTCTCAGAAATTCTGACAATACTGCAATTTATTAATCATAGAAATTCCAAATAATTTTGATTACGTCTAGTAAATTTAGAAAAATAGATTACCTTTCACAACGTTCCAATATTTCATGATAGATGAAATATTGTCATTATATAAATTATTATACTCACATTTTAAAAGAATTGGTATATTATATTTGACTGAATATTAGAAAAGATAATTTGTCAGCATCCTAGCAAATATAAATTATTAAACAACAAACTTATATGAAAATAAAAACCTGCAATTTTATAATTCTCGAATTATAATTCATCGTATAAATTCTCAAAAGGTTAGTATAAATTAAAATTAATTTAGTAATCTTCCCGTGGCATTATAAACATCGATGATTATTTATTCAAAGAAGTGGCTCAAGGACTCGGCTCTGCAAATATTCCGGAAGTGACCGTGTTGTTTGTTACATTAAGTGAAAGAGTCAACATCTTCGCCGAATCAAAGCAAATGATCGATCTGATGCAACTTGGACGATCAATTCGTCCTTCAATTAAGAGAAACACGTCCTCGGGCCAGAAATTAGCACGATCTTATAAAGTGCCACCGCGATGATAATCGCATTAATACGAAACTAGCATGTTGCGGGGAATCGCGGTGAAAATTCTCTTCCTCTGCTTGCTGATCGACGCAAGCAGATATGCTTCCGGTTCCTCGTGCCCTGGGGATTGCCCAGACGCCATATCATCCCCATGGTAAGACATTTT
The DNA here is from genome assembly GCA_963989415.1 of Cerceris ruficornis. Classification (NCBI taxonomy): domain Eukaryota; kingdom Metazoa; phylum Arthropoda; class Insecta; order Hymenoptera; family Crabronidae; genus Cerceris; species Cerceris ruficornis. The sequence continues at coordinate 5,769,372 of OZ022530.1, read as the reverse complement.
ATGGCGTTTTTTTATTTTTCTCGAAGATTTGTCCGGTAAATTTCTTCTCGCGAGAGATATTAGAAGATTTCTGTAATTTTTGTAAAAGGTGCTCCTTTGTTTTTGAAAATTCTTAAAGGCTGCTGGCATTCTTTGGTCGATTTTGTGGCGAAATTTTTTGAGAGACTGCAGAAGCTTTCGTTTGGCGAATATTAAGAATTTTTTTGGATTTTATTTTGTTAGGTTTTGTTGCTATTTTAGGTATCTTCGAGACAGGGGAAATTAAATTTTGTGAAGTATTGCTATTTAATTTTATCGTGAAATAAGGGTTGTTTTTCTGAACGACGGTAAATCTTCCAGTTTGAAAATTGAGAAACTAATACTGTTAGTAGAAATTACTAATTTCTTTTGCTATCTTCAATCTTTTACGTCGAACTAAGAAGATGTCTCTTCGAGTTACAATAATCACTGAGAATTTTCACAATTTTCATTCAACCCTCCATTTTCCAAGCTCCTAAGAAAAACGCAAGTCCCCATTTTTAACCTCTTAACTTAACAATTATTTTATAAAAGTGTGTCTAAAATATCAAATTTTTTTATTGCTGAATTTTAAACCTTATTATGATTGTAGGTTATTGCAAACAGTAATTTGACAAATTATTTACAATTATTTACAAATTATTATAGTTTGAAAAAAGGTTATATTAAAACTCCGAGTATACTCTTTGCTTTCAAAAAATAACTCCACATAGACTAAAATGTCTTAGGACCGAATATTTTAGTTGAATCTCTTTCAAAACTGTTTTTGATAAACAATAAAAATTTAAATAATACCCTAACAACTAGCATTCTTGTGGCCACATTTGTAACTAACAATCGCAGCGAATTTCTCCGGGGTTTAAATTTCTAAACAGAATATTGCCAAGATGGACGAGTATTCTCGGGCTTTTAAGTTTATGTAAAAATTGAAACCCCGAGTATAGTAATAAAAATAATAATAAAAATATTATATATATAATAAATAATATAAAATAATAATAGTAATAAAAATAATAAGAGGTTAAAAACTATCAAACGTGCCTAATATTCTTTCAACTCACCCCTATTCTCCCCTCTTTTTCATTCGAAATTCTCTGAAAAATTCTCTAAAAATTCCTGACCTTATTCCAGGTACGGAAAGCCCATCGTCGAGCCTCCAATCATCGAAGACAATCGTCAGTTCCCATCAGGAAGGTACAACCCTGCACCAAAGAATCAACAGATCTCGGCAATCCCTTCGAGCCCTTTCAATCGATACAGCCGACCCGTCCAAAGCGGAGGACATCCCCCAAACGTTGCCGCAACCACTTCCGGAATCGCGGACAGCCGCGACAGCACCTTCTTCAACCCCTACGAGTCATCATCAGTCATCGATTTTAACCTGGCTCCTGCACAGGCCGCCCCTTCACCTTCGTACCAATCATTGAATCCACGTGGACCTTTCAATAACTACGAATTCAACAGAAACGTTCAACCCTCGCCATTAGCTAGACCGAGCGTCCAAGAAAGTTCACCAAGAAACGGACAACAAGAGCAAAACTCTGCTGCAAACTCCCAGAACGTTCGAGGTACTTCGAACGATCAGAAAGTAACAGCCAGTGTCTCCCAGGTGGATCAGAAATTCCCTGTTCTTTCGCAAGTTGGACAGATCTTCCACCAGAAGGTCAACCTGGAGAACTCAAAAATCGGCAGGTACTTGAAGGACCTCATCAATCTCGGCCTCGAAGCATCAGCTGAAGCAAGGGCCAAGCAGAACAGCAAGGATCAACCAAACCGTCAGGTTCAGTCCAATCGTCAGGATCAGCCGATTCGTCAGAATCAACCGAGTCGTCAGGATCAGCCGAGTCGTCAGGATCAGCCAAGTCGCCAGGATCAGCCAGGTCGTCAGGATCAACCAATTCGTCAGGATCAATCCTATCATCACAATCAACCAAGTCATCAGGATCAATCTTATCATCAGAATCAGCCTTATCATCAGGATCAACCAAGTCGTCAGGTTCAACCAAGTCTTCAGGATCAATCCTATCATCAGAATCAGCCTTATCATCAGGATCAACCAAGTCGTCAGGTTCAACCAAGTCTTCAGGATCAATCCTATCATCACAATCAGCCTTATCATCAGGATCAACCAAGTCGTCAGGTTCAACCAAGTCTTCAGGTTCAACCAAGTCTTCACGTTCAATCAAGTCGTCAGGATCAATCCTATCAGAATCAGCCTTATCATCCGGCTCAATCCTATCATGAGGATCAACCAAGTCGTCAGGTTCCATCCACTCACAATGTTCAACCTGCCGTCGAGAGGCCAGGCTACGTTAACGAGGGTAACTCCGACAAAGGGAGGTACGTCGAGGGTTACATACCCGGCAATTATGCAACCGAAGAAACAGAGAAGGTTGACTGCAGAGGTGAACCTATCAGGATCATCTACGAGGTGGACCCTGAGGATGACGAATTCCCTGAATTCGTCGACGACGGCCCCTACGACTCTGAGCTCCCCGGACAAGGAAGTAACGTGAACTCGGGCAGTTCAACGAGCCAAGTTTCCAAACAGGCGAGGAGAGATCGATCGTACGAGTCGAAGAGGACGTCGAATGTGGTCCGTGCGCCGGAAGTCGACTACAAATCGTACAATCTCTCGCCTGATTTCAATGTCCTCGAACTGCTGGAGAGTATGAAGAGACAGAATTCTAGTTTCGCTGATACAAGTGCTGTTGGAGGAAGTTCGAGGGGGGAGGAGGGCTTGGAGGAAGAGGAGGACGCGGAGGAAGCGGAGGTGAAGAGAGGAAAGGTAGAGGAGGTGAGGAGGATCGTGAAGATCGTCGAGGAGAGGAGGAATAACGAAAGGTGGAAGGATGAAAGGAAGAATGAGGGGATGAAAGATGCGGAGGAGGAGAGCGAAGAGGAACATGGCGAGTCGAGGGACGAATCGATGTCGGAGGAGGAGCAGGATGAGTCGAGCAGCGAGGATGAGTCGTTGGAGAATGAGAAGAGGAGGAAGACGATGAGAGAATCGGTGGTGCAAAAAATATCTGGGAGGAGGAGGTCGAAATATGAGCCGAGTTCTTCCAGAAATCAACGAGAGTTCATTGGAGTTAGGGAGGAGGAAGTATCCGAGGAGGAGCTGCGGAATATTTCTGCTTTGGACTGAAGACTTGTCGATGACTTCATAAGGATAACGATTAAATCGACTGACGACATTTTGTAGGTGTTAATGACCTTGCTGATAATAAATACCACTTTGTACTTGAAGATTTAACATGATTTGTTCTCTTTTTTCCTTTCGTAGAAGTCCTTTTGCTGGTAGTATTTATTTTTGAAGTATTAGGTTGGTAGGAAATTAATGTCGGTTTTCAAACTTTATCTGTAAATACACATGTTGAAAATGGGAATAACTTTTTTTAATCAAAATAAATGCCATTACAATATACACATTTTCCCAACCAGAAACAAGTTTTTTAATAACATTTTTTTCTTTAAAATGATATAAGAAGGCAAATAGATTAAAATTAAGCGCCAAAGTTTGAAAACTCGAAAACCGACATTAATTTCTTACCAACCTAATAATATTTCTGCTTTGGAGCGAAGATTTGTCAACGACTTCAGAAAAATGATGACTAAATCGACTGAAATCGTTCTGAAGGTGTCAGTTGTGTCGAGTGACCTTACTGATAGTAAAAAGAACATTTGTATTTTAAAATTTAACATGATTTGTTCCTAGTTTTCCTTTGAAGAAATCCTTTCGCAGGTAATATTTCTTTTTGAAGTAATATTTCTGCTTTGGAGTGAAGATTTGTCGATGACTTCAGAAAAATGATGACTAAATCGACTGAAATCGTTTTGAAGGTGTCAATTTTGTCGAGTGACCTTACTGATAGTAAAAAGAACATTTGTATTTGAAAATTTAACATGATTTGTTCCTAGCTTTCCTTTCGAAGAAATCCTTTCGCTGGTAATATTTCTTTTTGAAGTAATATTTCTGTTTTGAAGTGAAGATTTGTCGATAACTACATTTAGATGATTAATCGACTGGAATTATTTTGAAGGTGTCAATTTTGTCGAGTGACCTTCCTGATAACAAATATGACTTCGAAGTTGAAGATTTAACATGATTTGTTCCTTCTTTTCCTTTCGCAGAAATCCTTTTACTGGTAATATTCCTTTCTAAATTTATATTTCTGCTCCGAAGCGAAGAATTTTCGACCACTTCCGAAAGACATCTATTAATCGACTGACGCAATATAGCCAAGTGACCTTGCCGATAATAAATATGACCTTGTACTTGATTCATCCCGACTTCTTCCTTTTTTCCCTTCCATAGAAGTACACCCTTCAGGGTGAATTATTTAATAATACAAACTCCTTCCACTTTCACCTCCCTCGCCGATTAAACAAGAGAAGAAAGCAGGTCACCCGGTGAAAGTTTAGCGAAAAGACAGTTCATCGCTTCGAGATCGTCCAGCGTGGAATTTCGTTATCGGATCGGACACTAAAAATCGTATAGTCCTCTCGACGTGATCCCGGATAAAAGTATTTCCAGAGGAGATCGCTCTGCACGTACTTCTGGCCACGCAGCCACAAAAATAGCGGATCTGATCGGGTATCAGGAGAGATAAGGGGTGGAGAGGCACCGTTAACCCCCGTAGAAACGAAAAGTCGGAGATTAAAACGTTACTTCCACGCCGCCGGGAGAGAAATAGTTTGAGGGTCGTAGAATGAAAAACCTGAGCGAGAAATAACGGGATTGCGATTAACCATCGTATCCGTTGGAGATTCCTTCAGAAAGAATTCCTCCATTTGTGCTTTTAGGGTTGTTTTTTACGACCGAATCGTTTAAGTTTCATGAAACTTCCTTCGTTTCGTGATATCGATGATTGTTGGTAGAATGTTACGTGCTGCTTGCTAATAAAATCAGTTGATTATTTAATCCAACATGGGCTGCGATTTTATTATAATTTTATCCGCTGTGTTCGGCGCAAGTTGTATTATCCCGTAGATGTTTTTTTAAAAAATAAAAGACTCTTTGGCGATGATTGTTCGTAGATGGTTTTATACCGTTTGTTAGTGAAATTAAGAAAGCTTGAAAGGGAGAAAAGATTTTGGAAAAGTGTATCGTTGCGTATTTTGGTAGTTTTATCATTTCTACTGAAGTGAAAACTTTTCTATTAAAATCGCATATTTACAAAACAGAAATTTAAAAGACACAAATGGAGATATAGTCAGCAGGACTTTAACTTTTGAACGCCAATATTTAAATACTTAATGTATTAGACAATTGATAAATATTACAATTTAAAAGTCATATGAAATTTCATTGAATTCAATGGCGCCGGTCACCTGTGACCCCCGTGGCATTTAACGTGTTAAATGTGAATTGAAATATTAAAAAATATAATGAGCAAATTACCTTATTTTTTAAGGTATTCTGAAAGAGATTGGATAAGATATAAAAGTACAGTTTTCAAATTCCAATTTCTAATATCGCAATGTTTTAGTTATGCACTTTTAACCCCTTTGTCCTACAATAACGAGTGACACTTGTGATGAGGTAAATGGGATAGGCAATTTTCAAGTTTTACATAACCCATAAAATTGAAAATATCAGGGAAACGCGGCGATAAAATTATTTCTATGATATTAATATTACGTTAAATTATACGATATATGTATCAAGAATCACTGTTCAGTTTTTACTTTATCAATTTAACACGTTGAATGCCATGGGGGTCACCGGTGACCGGCGCCATTGAATTCAATGCATATGACTTTTAAATTGTAATATTTATCAATTGTCTAATACATTACGTATTTAAATATTGGCGTTCAAAAGTTAAAGTCCTGCTGACTGTATCTCGATTTCTGTCTTTAAAATTTCTGCTAAAATAAAAAATAAAATTAGTTCATTTAAGTATTTAAATATTGGCGTTCAAAAGTTAAAGTCCTGCTGACTATATCTCGATTTGTGTCTTTAAAATTTCTGCTAAAATAAAAAATAAAATAAGTTCAGTGCCATGGGGGTCACCGGTGACGCCTATGGCACTGAATTCAATGAAATTTCATATGACTTTTAAATCGTAATATTTACGAATTTGTTAATTCAGTGAATATTTACGCGTTGGTCTCAAAAAGGTAAAGTCCTGCTGTCTATGTCTCTTTTTGTCTTTAAAGTTTCTGCTTTGTAAAGATGTAATTTTAATAGAAAAGGTTTCATTTTAGTAGAAATGAAGAAATTAGCAAAATTTCGGTGGCATTCAACGTGTTAATTCTGAATTATTGCGGACGCAGTCACAAAACAAATCGTAGGGCAGGGATTAACGGTTACAGTCCCTAAATACTCAATTATATTTGCTTAAATTGAATCGGTAATTTTAATTTTCCATATTATAGATTCCTATCCCGTCATTACGCATTTTGGTACTTGAATTTTACGTTTCCAATATTCTTATTATAAATTATTATTTAATGGCACATTTTTCGTTTCATTACCTAAAGTAACAATTAGATGTCCGGTATTACTGTCGTAATGGTAAATTTTATTACCCAATTAATTGACTGCATTAAGAATTACCAAAAAATGTATCAAAACGTCACACTGATAAACAAACAAAAAATTGCTTCTCCGCGATAAACAGAAAAGTAGAACAATCATCTTCAAAAAATGATTTCGATCTTGAACTTACATATTTAACGCTAAACCTACCAAGCTGGCCAAAATGACCGGTTCCCAATATTTCCTAAAAATTCCCTAAATTAATAGGAGAGCCCTGAAGTAAATATTGCACTTCTATCTTATAAAACCAAAGTTACTTAATTAATCATCTTTTTCACCTCTTGATTTCTCTTTTTCCAAAGTACTTATTCAGCATATCTAAATTTTACTAGATATAACGTCGGTAGTTTTACTGTTAACTTATTAATTTAACTCCGATTAAAATCAGAATATTAACAATAAATAATCCGCAGAACACTTCAGATATAAACTCCAAATCTGTCGAGACCGCGCACGCCCTTAATTCCAACAATTTTTACGTAAAACCGATGAAACTCCACCCCTTCCCTCTCATTACTCAAACAACCCCGCGGAAGTTCAGCCTCGTTGTAAAATTGCAAAAGCGTAAATTGCAAAAGACCATTCGCTCGTCGAGAACAGCGCGCATAAAACTTTTACTGCGTCCTCTTATTTAGAACGCAACGGCGCAAGAGTAGTGGTGGAAGGCCTTTCGCAAACTCGGAAATGCACCAGCTCGCAGAAATTCCGCGAACTACGAGCCTCCGAATACTGTCAAAACAAACGCCCCATCCTTCCGACCGTATACACGACCGAATCCCAAACATAACCTCGCAAAGCGTCAACAAAATTTCGCAACACCGTGCCACCGGCAGCGCCGATGACACGTGAAATTGCAAAATTCCCCTTCTAAACGTCGCAAAGGAAATCCCTTTAAAAGCCGAGCAAACGACGTTCGAATCATCAGTCAGCAGTCCGACGATCATCAGACAGTCCGACGATCATCAGGCAGTCCGAGCAATCGTGAAACATGCGTGTCAGCACTGTTTTCGTTCTTCTCTTCGTCATCGCAGTGGCACAGGCCATTCCTGCACCGAAGATCAACAAAGACTCGTCGATCGACGATGTTGAAATCGAGAAGAAGGATCTTAAAATCGGCGAGGAAATCGGCGACGATAAGGAGCGTGCTAAAAAGTCTGCGACATTCTGCGTAGAGGTGCGATCTGGTTCCAAGCACGCTAAGGCTGTTCCATGTGGTTGCGCTCAGCAACCATGTGAATGCAACAAGCAACAATCCGAAGAGGTGCATCAGGCTCCATGCGGATGCCACAAGCATCAACCTCATCAGGTGCATCAGACGGTGCACACTGTGCACATAGTGCAACAGGAGGAAGAATCGAAGGAAGAATCGAAGGAGGAGCCATGCGAGGAGGCTACGACTCCAGCGCCAGTTGTACTCGAGTCTACCGTTTTACCGGAAACCACGACACCGGAAGTAATCATGACTGAGCCTCCTACGACGCCATCTACTACGACGCCATCTACTACGACGCCATCTACAACGACAACTGAGGTGGAGATTGTCACTGAGCCACCAAAGAGCGAGAAGATGATGGACAAACCGTGCAAGGATCAGATGGTGGTTGTGCAATTGCAGCCACCTCGTTGTCAACATCATGCCGTTATCACTGAGTGCGATTGTAAGCCACCCAGCATGCCCATACCGGTTATGCCGATGCCGATGATGGACGGTATGTACCCCATGGCGATTAAGGACCACGCGATGCATCACCTTTTTAAGGAGAGGATGCACATGATGCCTGCAATGGAGCACAAGATCGAGAGATGGTCGAAGGTGGGTGTTTAGAAGGTTCTTACGATGGCTTGGAGGTGGTTTTGAAAGGTTGTCATAGTTTTTTGTAGAGTTTGAGAATGGGTTCTTTTTGTTTGACGATGAGAATTTATGGGATGTTTAATTTTATGGTTTGTTGCAGGCTTAAGAGGAGAGTTGCAAGGGGTTCGTGTGGAGAAGAGTTTCGTCTGCGGTGGATAATGTGTATTACATTTTGATACGTTAGGCAGAAATAAATCCATGCGAATTTAATGCGATCTTTCATTTCTATAATTCCTTCCTGAAGGCTGTATAAGTCTAGAAATTTAAGAATCAATGGGATAGAATCGAAAATCTACGCAGAAAATATCTTTCTCGAGGATACACTGTAGCCTTAATTCTAAATCTGTCTAAATGCTAAAGTGATAAAAATTACTGAAATTAAAAATTCTAAAAATCTGAGAATCAACGGTATAGAATCGAAAATCTGGGCAAAAAGTATCTTTCTCAAAGATACCCCACATCCTTAACTCTAAATCTATCTAAATGCTAAAGTAATCAAGATTACTGAAATTAAAAACTCAAAAAATTTGAGAATCAACGGAATAGAATCAAAAGTCTACGCAGAAAATATCTTTCTCGAAGATACACCATAGCCTTAATTCTAAATCTATCCAAATGCTAAAGTAATCAAAATTACTGAAATTAAAAATTCTAAAAATCTGGGAATCAAATAGAATCGAAAAGGCACGCAAAAAGTATCTTTCTCAAAGATACGCCATACCTTTAATTCTAAATCTATCTAAACCCTAAAGTAAACAAAGTTTGTGAACTTAAAAATTCTAAAAATCTGAGGATCAACGGAATAGAATCAAAAGTCTACGAAAAAGTATCTTTCTTAAAAATATACCACAGTCTTAAATATAAATCTATCAAAACCCCAAAGTAATCAAAATTGTTAAAATTAAAAATTCTAAAAATCTGAGAATCAAATAGAATCGAAAATGCACGCAAAAAGTATCTTTCTCAAAGATACACCATACCTTTAATTCTAAATCTATCTGAACCCTAAAGTAATCAAAGTGTGTGAAATTAAAAATTCTTAAAATCTGAGAATCAACGGAATAGAATCGAAAATCTACGCAAAACATATCGTTCTCAAAGGTATACCACAGCTTTAATTATAATTGTATCTAAATCCTAAAATAATCAAAACGACGTAAAAGGGCATCATGGTGTCTACCAAGGGTAGGGCTCCTCTGTAACTAACGAACCTTTTAACTTCCCATTACCGACACTAAAAATTACAAATCGTAAGCGCGATATTCACACACCGTGGAAACCTGAAAGACCCATAAGCAAAGTCCAAAGGACCCATAAACAATTAACACTAAACCTACTAACCCAGTGAAAATGATTGGTTTCTCATTTTCTCTAAAAATTCTTAAAATTTACACAACCGCAATAAAGTAAATATTCTTCGTCCACCTTGTAAAACAAAAATACCTGAATCAATAATTTTCTACACCTTTTGATTTCACCTTTCTAAGATACTTCTTTAATATATTTAAATAGATCAGATAATAGATTTAACTCCGGCAGTTCTAGCGTTTACACTAGAACTACCGCCGTTAAATCTGTTATATTTAAATATATTAAATAAGTACTCTGAAAAAAGGGGAATTCAGAGGTGGAAAAGATGATCGATTCGGTAATTTATGTTTTATGAGATACACGTAGAATATCTATTCCATGATTCTCTTATAATCTTGGAGAATTTTTGGAAAAAATTGTGCACCAGTCATTTTGACTGGTTTGGTAGTTCTAGCGTTAAAGATCAAAATACCAGTGGATAATTAGTGACCGAAAAACCCACAAAAATTGAAGACTAAAGCCACATCGCACACAAACGATTCAGCAGAAGGACTCTAATGTCAGAATGAGACGGAAATGATTTTGATAAACCGTACGAAATCAGTCAAACTGCGGGGAAGGATCGAGCACAATTATCGGTTCGCACATTGGACCGCAATCTCGAGTGATTTATCACGGGACGTGCTATAGAATGGTCCCTCCATAGTGTGGACTCTATACGATTCCCTTTTGAGAGATTGGGTTCAAAGGGTTCAAATGGTACCTGCTATTAGGATCAATACACGAATCTATACGTACGAATGCTGGTATTGTGGTATTCTTAACCTATTGCCATTCGTTTCATCAGACTGTGGATGAATGGTTTATATTGTCGCCATAAAACGGGTCGTCTTTTGAGGATATGGGGTTGAATTGCTGCTTGGAAGGACTTTGAAACGAGAAATTTGGCGGGAAGCAATTTGTATTGATTTTGGTAGTTCAGTTAAACTTCGAAGTTTGTTGAAATTGAATCTGATTGTAATTACGGTTTTTGAGGGAAAAATTGTAGCAACGTGAATGCGAACTAAAGGAGTTTAAGGATTTTGTTGTACTGATAAAATAATATTGTGTTATAGATAAATTAATTAATTTAAAATGATTTACTAGTTTTTCCGGTATGGTCTTTTGACTGAATTATACCTTTTTGGGCGTTTGAATAAAAAAGGTGCAAATTAACAATTAAAAATACTACGTTTGTCCGATAATTAGTAAAGAGAATGTACATTTTCTTTAACACTAGATTTACGGGCGTGAAATCTGTTAAATTGCAATATATTAAATAAGGACTTTGAAAAAAGAGGGATCAAGCGGCAAAGATGGTAATTCGTGAAGTTATTATTGTATTATAAAATACACGTGAAATATCTGCTGTACAGCGTCTCTGTAAATTTAAAAAATATTTATAAGACAGGTAGGAACCTGTCAATTTGACGGCTTCCGTAAATCTAGTGTTAAAAAGCAATCACCAGTCATTGAATCAATTCCAAACTGTATCTGCGGTTCACAAAATTACAATTAACCAGCTTTGCACTGCCCAACAGCAACTGCAATAATTACACTAAACTTCACTCCAATCTAAAACCACAAAATCAATGAAAGCAAAGTAAAATAAACTTCAATTATCGTAGAAACACGATAGCGATAAAACATGCGACGAATGTCCTCCATCGATTCAAAAATTCCCAAAATGTCAGGAAAAACCGTCGCTCCTCGACATTCTCCCCCAATAATCACGAGGCACTGCAAATTTCCCCGATTAAAAATATTCCTCGCACGTTTCTGCATCCCTGGCCGAATAAAAATCCAGCGTAATCGAACATTCGCCTACCTTTTCGAATTTTGCGCCCCCATTCTTCAAAGATTCCTATCCTCGTGCCGTTAAAAAACCGCTGAACTCGGCTGATCGAACTTCGATTTTTCGCGCCGCCTGTTCTCCACGGCTCCTTCCGGCGGAGAGCGGTTTCCGTCGGAGTGAATATAATTTAAATATTAAAGTAGCTAGGTTAGAAAGCCGCGTATTCCGATGTGTTTTCTATTTTATCATTTTTTTCCCCCCTTTCATTTTCACCAACGAGCCGAACCTGTCCCATTGAAACGTCGATGGATCGATTCCCTCGTGAAATTCCACTTCGTTTCCGCCTCTACGATTCGTTTTTACGCCGAGATTTACGAGACTCGACGTGCATCGCGAATAAATTCACTCGACATTTGGGGAATTATGTAAATGTCACGAAACACATCGTACCAATCGACGATGCAATGCCGTGTCGGAGATCGTTCGAGATTTGCTGGTATAATCGCACTTCCGGTGCGATATTTCCTTCCCTCTGAAGTTTCTAATGCGAGAACATAGCGGAAGTCGTGTTGCGCGACGTGGAATTTGTGTCCTTTATATTTTATATTTATATACTTTTTTATAAATATATTATTTACGTGTGTACCGTTTTGTTTCGGGTGACGAAAGAGACTTTGTTGTTTGTATAATTTTTGGGAAATGTTGAAGTCTGTTTGGTCATTTTTAATCACTTTGTGGTATATTTATTGAATTTTTAAAAATCAGATTCTCAATATTTTAACGCTACTTCTACCGAAGGTGTCAAAGGACACTTGATATATTTCATTTATTACGATATTTTTTAGTTCATAATGTTACAATGTTGAATTAATTTTCTGATGAAATGAAAAATATTAAACAGGGGCTAGAAATTTTAACAATTATTCTCAAGATATTTGCATTCAAGCGTAAAGGTGTCAAAAAACATCTTTGGTCGAAATAGTTATACAGAAAACCGTGGTAGAAATAGTGTTAAATATTCTGTGTTTAATTTAATGGTATTTGATCGCAAATACCACACTACAATTAAAATATTACTTTAACCCTTTGCGCTCCGAATTATTTTACTAAGTTTTTGTCAGATAAGCAAATATAGTATCAAAAAATTGTCTACCGTTGATTAGTCATTTTTACTTGATACCAGGAACAATTTTAGGCACCGCAGGATATTTATGTTAAGATGCAAAATTATTGTTGTTTTCGAAAAGTCGATAATTAGTAGATGAAACGTTAAGAGCCATAGAAAGCTGTGTCGACTGTAGCTCGACATAGAAGTGCAAAGGGTTAAAGACTGTTCTAGACTCCCTTATTTTTGGTTAAATTAATTTTTTCACTTTCAGAAAATTAAATATCGAATATTAAAATTTTCTCCAAGAATATACCGTGTCTCAGATATGTTTTAAACAAATTTAAATATTCCTTACGATAATTCCCACCAATTTTATTTTCAATAAAACATTCATTCAAATCAAATTCGGGAAAATAATTCCGTAACATTAATAAAAATTAAATCAATTACCGCAATATCTCTTCACTATCCAAAATCCCCCAGAAATTTCATCTCCAATTCCCTAAATTATCGTTCCTCGAAAACTATACTTCTTCGGTCAGCAAACTATCCAGAAATTTGATATCATCTCACAAAATTCAATCTACCTCCCGAAAAAAGAAAAGCGCCAAGGATTTTCTCATCGAATCTTCGTCGAGGATCTCTTTAATTTATCGAAGACCAGGTCAAAGTATAGAACTGCGTCTGACCGATGTCGTAAATTCGATTACCGCGAACTTCGGCGAATTGGCTCCGGGCAGGTTGTTCAGTCGATGATGCAAAGGTGTAATCGATTCTGTAGCTTCGACGGGGGATGATACGTTCTTATGGGGGTGGAATGAACGTATCAAAATTCAGTGAAATTCGATGCGGCGAAGTCAAACGCATGAAACGCTGGCAAATCCGAGGGAAATACGTACAAGCGTGCCATTTTGGTTGCACAAATCGCATTTCATCGTAATGCAGATTTAGGAGAGACGAATTGCACTGGGATTACGATGAAACACATTCGCCAGCTTGTTAATTAATCGCCGATACGTGTACTACATCATTTTACATCTGTTTTTCGGTACGTGCGGAAATTGCGGTTTGTTCGACCGTTCGTCGAACAGCTGGAACTTTTTTTTTTCTTTTATTTATTGGGTTAATTTATTTTTGCGCAAAGGTCAACTGTAATTCTTAATTGTTAGGGATTTAGCTTGAATTTTAAAAAGAGATTATTTCTATTTTCTCGGTTGTTTAAAAATTGATGTGCTATTTTTATTAAACTATGTGGCCAGAAGGTAAATCCAAATTGACTCGAGACTGAAGGGAATTTTGAAAAAGAGTGTACACTATTTCATCGCATTTCTCCACTTCAGGTGTTATGGAGCTAATCGATTGGCAAGTGAGCTCATATCAAGAATCACCGGTGAATTTTTATTTTACCAATTTAATTCTGAATCATTGCGGTGACAGTCACAAAAAAAGTCGTAGGGATCAATTGAATAGTTTTTGAAAAACTTAAATGTTTAACTTAAATGGTTAAACAGTAAAATAGAATTCTTCCACGGGCTACTTTCAAACCAATAACATTTTTCCCGCCATTTAACCGACCACCCGACGAATCATTCCCCACCTCGCGACTTCGAGCATCGACAACTTCCAACTGCATCGTTTCCAAACGAAAATAGAAGAACGAGCGTAATCTTAACCGGTGGCACGAAAGCAAACGCCACATCCGAGTGTAACGGAAATCCGTGTGAACATAGGAGAGAGATAAGAAAAGCCGGCGCAACTCTCTCTCCTTTTGTTGCCCCTGGAGACAGCGGCGAGTCGAGTGTCATCCGAGGAAGGGCGTGCAAACACACGTCGGAATACAAATTCCTCTTTCTCTCTCGATGTTCCAACGCCGGAACCACCGTCGCAGTCACTACCATCACCGTACCATCACGTTCTCTTGTAGCCCAAGAAAAAGAAAGGTAGGAAGTCCCGGGTGTGCTCGCTCTTCCGCGAGGATGCGGACAATCTTTGCCCTCGGCTCTATGCGCCGCGAGATCTTGTGAAATGAATCGGATATCAGCCACCGACGGGATTCTCATCCATGAAATCGAGGAGAACCGGATTTATTCGATCTTCGATTCTCCTATGACCGGGGACATCAACGATGACTCTTCTTTGCGTAAGGATTCCCTGGCTATATTTTTCAGACCACCGAGAGTTTCATGAGACACTGGACGGATCATTCTATGGACGTGTTCTATCGAGTTTTTGCTTTTTACGAATTTCTTTCCTTTCTTCCTGGCAATTTCTTGTTCTTTTTTGTTATTATGGAAAGTAGAGACAGAGAATCGGTATTAGGTTTGCACAGGGACGTGATTATTGACTGTGATTAGCTTAAGGGGTTACGCCACCTTGGCGCTCGGAAAAATAAGTATAAAAATAAACACTTTTTTTGACGCAGCCGTTAAGTAGATAAAATGTTCTTTAGTTTACACATATATATTGTAGTTTTATGAACAATTTGCAATGTTAATGATTAAAAGATGTTAAAAAATGACGGAGATATGAGGCGATAAGTAGGACTCTCTTTTGAAAACCCTTAATCACGGTGTACATGATTTCTCTGTTAGGCATTGTCTGAAATATAAAAAATTGTTGTTTTCTTATTTATAAGGGTAATAGCTAAAATGTGACGTAGGGAAAAATTTTTAAAAATTTTTTTGTAGAAATGACAGCTGTTTGAAAAAAGAATTCGTATTTGCATCGAGATGTTGAGTTTAAAAATTGTATAACTTTTGAACATGGCATCCAATCAAAATAATCCTACGTCACCTTTTAGAGAATATTGTAAACAACAATTGTTGTAAATTTTAACCAAATCGGTTGAGTAGATATTGAGATATCGTGTACACCGATTTGAAAAATGTACTTTCGAGAAAAACGCTACGGCAGGTCCTAAGTTTCATGATTTCTTACTCCGGTGCGCTCACTGCTAATTGCTATAACTTTGGTAATAGTTTGAATTTTGAAATGCTTAAACGCTTAAAATATTCCTAAAAATATAAGCAATTCATCTAGCCAAAAAAAAAATCGATTTTTTGAAAATCTCAAGGTGGCGTAACCCCTTAACTACCGACGTTATATCTACTAAAATTTGAATATACCGAATAAATACTTTGGAAGAAAAGAAATCAAGAGGTGAAAAAGATGATTAATTTACTAGTTTTGGTTTTGTGAGATAGACGTGCAAAAGAGGGGAAAAAATGGTTCAAAGTGACGTTCGCCAGTCAAAGTCCCAGAGTGCATCCACTTCATCGTTGTAGTCTGTAAAATATTTTTTTAACGATGCAGTTAGTGACCAGCCTGTTCCAACTCGTATTGCTTGTCACACTGACTGGAATCCTCGTCTCTGTGGCCGCCGTTTCACGTTTGATGGAAGTGGCCATCAATCTCATACATCCGACCACTGTCTTCTTGTTGCACCAGTCCGGCAAATTAATCGTCGTGAGTATGCGAACGTAATGGCTCGAGGCACGTCAAACACTTGCCGAACAACTGGCTGTGGTTGACTAATTTTTGGGAATTTTTTCCTCGACAGTTATTCTTAAGGGTGGTTGCAAAAATTAGAATTTGGAGAACGCATGGTCTCTGTTGAATTCAGGGAGAAATAATAGGTAAAAAAAGATGATATGGTGTAAGTTACTTTAATAGAGGGTGGAGATAACGGCTTGAGGCATGTCAATCACTCGACGAATAGGCGGCTGTGGTTGACAAATTTTTGGAATTTTTACCTTGACAGTTATTCTTAAGGGTGGTTGCAAAAATTAGAATTTGGAGAACGCATGGTCTCTGTTGAATTCAGGGAGAAATAATTGGTAAAAAAGATGATATGGTGTAAGTTACTTTAATAGAGGGTGGAGATAACGGCTTGAGGCATGTCAATCACTCGACGAATAGGCGGCTGTGGTTGACAAATTTTTGGAATTTTTACCTTGACAGTTATTCTTAAGGGTGGTTGCAAAAATTAGAATTTGGAGAACGCATGGTCTCTGTTGAATTCAGGGAGAAATAACTGGTAAAAAAGATGATATGGCATAAGTTACTTTAACACTAGAATTACGGAAGCCGTCAAATTGACGGGTTCTTACTTGTTTTATAAACATTTCTCAAATTAACAGAGATGCTGTACAATAGGAATTTGACGTGTATTTTATAGTACAATAATTACTTAAGGAATTATCATCTTTGGCGCTTGGTCCCTCTTTTTTCAAAGTCATTATTTAATTTATTGCAATCTAACAAGATTACAATAGACTACAAATAGACAAGATTGGCAGTGGCTGACAATTTTTGGAATTTTTACCTTGACAGTTATTCTTAAGGGTGGTTGCAAAAATCAGAATTTGGAGAACGCATGTTCTCCGTTGAACCCAGTGAGAAACAATTGGCCAAACAAATATGACATGGTTTAATTAATGGAGAGAGAAATGTTTCAGATATTTCATAATGAATATTTTCAGATATGCTTTGAAAACCAGACTGCAAATTTTAATTCGCAAAAATGGGAATATATCGCTGATTTTTATTAAAATTAATGTACAGCGGAGGTCAGACATTTAAAAAAAAGAACGAAGGAAACGTATGATCGCGTAACATACAAAAGAGCGGAGGAAATCGTGAAAAATGCGTGCGCGTTTCAAAGTGTATTTTACACCTTTCCGAGTAAACGGTATAAAACCAGCAAGGGGAGGTGAGAAGATGGAAATTTATTTTCACGGGACGCGTGGAAATAAATGCGAATCCATTCGACGCCTTTGACTTTCACGTCGCGTACACGTCGTCGCGATATTTCCCTTTTGAGGATGCGCAATCGGCCATTCGGAACGGATTTATCTGTTTCCGGGATTAACGAGCGTGAAATTAATCGGCGTTTTTAATTGCCGCCGGTATAACGAGCACGAAAAGGCGTGTTGCAAATTGAAACGAATTGGCATGGCTACTAGCGAAGATTCATGCTCCGTTAGCCCCTGCGTGTTAGCGCGAAATTCATTCTGTCGGTCAATTGGCAATTCCAGAAACGAGAGTGGGACATTTTCCATCCCATTTGTGTTTAATTGTCATCCTTTTTATCACCTTGATTACATAACCCTGCCAAATTAAACCCCTCGACTTGCGATTCGCCTTGGGATGTCGTATTTGGCCACTTAAGGGCTGGTCAGCACTTAATAATCAACTTTATGGTGTATTTTTCAATGGGGGAATTGAGCAGTTTTTTTTAAAGTGGTGTAAGTTCATTTTATATTATATGGAGATATTTAACGGTTTGTGTTTGAATTGTTTGAAAAATATTGGTATATGTAACACGCTCATTTTGTTTTTTTAAATATTAAATTGATTTAAGTTTATAATGTGATCGTTCTTAAAGTATTAGTTAAAAGCGAAGTAGAGAAATTATGTAGTATAATTTTTCAAATACATATTACGTCTTTGCGGAAAGTGGACTCACAGCACGTGCAAAGTAATTGTATTTGTAATTTCATTAACTACGTAAATTTGTATTGTCGAAATGATGAAAATTTTGAAGGATTTTTTGGGAACTGTTTATAGATAAAAGCTCATAACAGATTGCATTAATTGTTATCATTAACTTTTTGTTAAAAATGGACTTACACCACTTTCAAAGAAAACGGTTCAATTATCGACGAATTATAATGTAGGGTGGATTTTTAAGGCGAATTGATATCAATTTTCTGTCATTTATAAAGTCTAATGAGTTTCGTTGGGGCTTAATGTCGTAATCACTGACATTCAATGTTCCAAAGCAAGTAATTCAACCAAAAGACTAATAAAAAGTTTATTGGAGTTGAAAGCAATTCCTTTAAGCGCTTACATTTATTTTTTCACTGACAGTCTGTTATACGGTGAGTTTTATTTGGTGCAATTGGGGCACAAAATTCACAATCAGTGATATTCAATATCGGGAATTAGAAATTTTAGAAAAGCGCGCTATTTAAAAATTTACCAAGTTTGAAACTGTTAAAAAATGTGAATTAAATTTTTTTAACTAACTGCCATGCCGTGAGTTTGTTTGGAATGATTGGAGCTTAATGCCATAATTAATTATATTCGGTGTTATAAATCAAGTCACTAAACAAAAACACTAATAAAAACCTATTGAAGTTTAAACTTATTAGTATCACTGTTGCGTGAATTTTCAAGCTAAAAGTTTGTTATGCAGTGAAATTTATTTAGTCAATTCGGGGCTTAGTGTCTATTGCTACTGATATTCAATATTTTAAGGCAACTGGTTTACGTTTAAGTGACAATAGCAATAAGGTGTTATTTCATTATAAGGCTATTCCTTTATCGCCACGGTTATTCTGATTTCAAATTGGTTCAGTCTGTTTCTGCTCGTCCAATTCGATTTGGTGTGGTTAGGCCATAAGCTCCACTATTAATGCGATTCGGAATTGTAACGCAAGTGGTTTCGATGACAGTGGCGAAAATGGATTAAATTCTAACGATTCACCTTCAGTCCAGTTGTTAGGATAAAGTTCAAATATTGACTACTAAAATTTGGAATCTTTTTTTTACATTTTAGGCACTAATTGCCGTTGTATTATAATTAACTGAAAATAATTCTTATTCGTCTTAACAATAATTATTCAATAATAATTAATACTTTGCGATCCAAATTATTCTGCAATTTTTTCCCAGCTGAGGATTTTTTTATATGAAGCCAGTGTAGCTGCATATATAACGTATTGTTAGTATTATTACAAATATAATTTAATAATTAAGTCGCTCAGAAGCCAATGCGGTTAAATCCATTTTTTTATGTTTTCTGATTTTGTAATTTAAAAGTTTAATAGGTTTAATACAAGAAACTTCATTCTATTAAAATTTACAAAAATCAGAAAATGCGAAAGATAATAGACTTAACCGCATTGGTTTCTGAGTGACTCAATTAACATTATTCCGATAGTTATTTGCACTCAAATGCAAAATTATCTTTCGAAACCTAGAAATAGTGTTAAATAATAAAATCTGAATTTTAACACTTTACCGACCGCTATTGTTTGAGCATTCCACCCACTTTAAAGGATTTGTTGCGAAAAAAAAATTACAATCTCTTCGAAAATTACAAATGCTTCTCATCGACTCCTTAACACAGTTCCACTGCAATAATAAATAACAAATTAGTGATTACCGTGGGAACCGATTAATAAACTAAAAGTTTAAGCGTTGGTGCCAAAAAGCCTATTAATAGGCTACCGGTCGGCAAAGTGTTAATTTACTTCAAAATTAAACAAGAACAGGGCCGTAGAGCCCATGGCCAGTTAATGTTAAAAACATGGCTGTTCGCAGTGGTTAATAAACCAAAGTGCAAGTTTGACGTGGCGTGCCTTTCGAAAAATCTGCACAACCAAACATGCTGACAGAGTCGAAGGAGGATTCCTCCCAACCCCTACAAATGGGGGTGGAATCATAGACATCGGTATAAGAGCGCCCTTTGTACCCTACACAACGACGACTGTTCCTGACTTTGTGGATGAAGCTGATCCTGCACAAGGATGCTCGGAGGACGAGGATTGTGAGACTAAAACTTCCGAAGAAGAAAAAAATTCTAATTGATTCTTCCGATAATTGTAAATTTTCGTTTGTCTTTAAATACTGCTGTCATCCATGGCATCAGAGACTGTATTCTTTAAAGACAATAAATGATAGACTGCCAATTATTTCTTTTTTTTTTAATATAAGTTCTCCTTCTTCTTTATTTGATTCTTTTTGGGAATTTGATATTGGGATTTCTCTCGGGTTTCTGGATTTATTAATGTTTTAAATGAGATGCGGTATTAATAAACAATTTGCTAAATGTTTTTGCTAAATGATAATTATTTTCAAATTGCAAAGGAGGAAGATTCTAGAAGTTGAAATATGTGAAATAGATTTTTATACGTCTGTACCGATTAAGACAGTGATAAATAAAAATAACTATTATTTATCAATATTTAAGGTAACAGACAAACATAATATTCAATTGCTCTATCGCAAGCAACTTCGGTAATAATTTTATAGAACTTTCCTGAAATAAACTTCAATTGGACGACGTCTTCCGAAGAAATTCCGTCAATGACCTTCCACTGACCCTAGGGACTTCCTAGTGACTTCAAACTACTGATTCAAAGCCTTTTTCCAACTGAATTTCAAACTTAAAAGTATCACCGCAAAAAAACGGAAATATCGTAGAAATCAAAATATCTACGTTTCTTTCAAATATTAATAAAGAAATTTCCAGGAGAAAAATTGCCGAATCGACGAAATTTCCTGCGAAATTCGACGAGGCGCGTAAATTCATGTCGAAGTCGCACGGATGAGAAATCCAAGACAATAATTCTCCTCGGAATTTCAATTTAATGCTCGTCAAACAGCACGTGACAAAATAATGTCAAACTCGACGTAGTCGCGAAAATTATTGTCGCATGCCTCCGCGGAGTCTTGAAAATAACACTGAAATACAAAATTGAATTTTTTTTGCCCAAAGAATATTTATGCTGATTCTTATACATTTTATTTCTTAGATTCTTATAGATTATTTTAATGTTATAAACGTTTAAACATATTTAAACAATGCTCAAAGAGAGAACGACCCTCAAAATGCCCCAACTTTTGCGAATATTTTCCTATCTATCTTAAAAACTAGACGCCCAGGCGGAATTCCAATAGAAGCAGGCGATAGAGCAGATATTTTTCTTGAGGAAACCATAATTGAAAGTTGCAACGTAAGTTTTGTGTTCGGCTGACAAATTAAAATAGCTCCGCAAGATGCAAGGCACTGCCAGTGATTCTCAACGCAGCCGTTTCACCCGCGCTAATATGACTATAGGTAGCTTGTTTTACAAGTACATTTATTATTTATGAGTTATTTCATGAAAATAATGCTACATTGAACACAGAAGTATATTTGTAAAATTACATCATATAAATAAGCACTATTGTTCCACTGCATTCTCAACTTCAAGATTACCCGACTCATTAAATATAAAAGTGCCTATCAGAAAAAACCGTACACGATGAAGACAAACAGGTTACATATCTGAATTCAGCACAAAAAATACTATTTCAATTACATATTACAGCATTATGCCAAAAAAAATACTTTACTCCTCTTCTAGTACGTTTCATTAACCCTTTGCGGCCGTTCAAACAAAATGCGTAATCGGACTTAACCTCTTCAGGGGCGACTTTTTTTTATAGAAGCTACTTTCATATCCCTAATTGCACACCGGAAATAACAGTCAGTGCAGTCAAACCATAAGATTTTCATTTTTCTTGTTGAGAGATTCTGTAGTGAATAATTCATTATCAAATTGAATAAATAAAATTATCCAAATTTTATTCTTTTTATTAATGATAGCAATTATAATTATGGAAACCTAAATGTCCACATATGTGGCCAAGGGCGTCAAGAGGTTAAAACAAAACTACGAAAATCTTAGTAAGAATTATATATACCACAGAAACGTGCTGATTCTTTGCTTTGGTGGCTGAGAAGCGATACACGTAAAGACGAACTACTGTAAAGACGAATTACAAAGTAGCCCAGAAAAAGAGAGGTATTTGGTGATGCTGCATCTCGTCTTCGAATTTATTTTACACGCACTAATAGGTGAAAATGCTCGAATCCGATCACGGAGCTCTGATTACTCGTTGGCGGTCGAGGGCAAACTGATAGCGAGACGAACATCGAAACGACTTGTTATTGTTAGAGGACAGACGAGACGAGCACCTGGTTGCGGTCGCCAACGATCGTCGAGTATGTTTTGACAACACGCGGTGGCCGTTGTACTCGTCCGTCTACGAACTAGAAATAATTTCACTCGCTTCTGGTATAGTTAATCTCGATATTGTAAATTCAATTGAACAATATTATTTATCTGTATGGCCGAATGTTAACACTAGAACTACCAAACCAGTCAAAATGACTGGTGCACATTTTTTTCCAAAAATTCTCCAAGATTATAAGAGAATCATGGAATAGATATTCTACGTCTATCTCATAAAACATAAATTACCGAATCGATCATCTTTTCCACCTCTGAATTCCCCTTTTTTTCAGAGTACTTATTTAATATATTTAAATATAACAGATTTAACGGCGGTAGATCTAGTGTTAAAACTATAATACTGTTTTTACTGTAACGTTGTCAGAAAGTAACTCATAAACAATAAATGCATCTCGATATTGTAAATTCAATTGAACATTATTTATCTGTATGACCGAATGTTAAAAATATAATACTGTGTTTACTGTAGCGTTATTGTCAGAAAGTAACTCATAAACAATAAATGCATCTCGATATTGTAAATTCAATTGAACATTATTTATCTGTATGACCGAATGTTAAAAATATAATACTGTGTTTACTGTAGCGTTGTCAGAAAGTAACTCATAAACAATAAATGCATTTGTAAGTACTGCAAGTTATATATGGAGTCGCTCAGAAGCCAATGCGGTTGAGTGCATTTTTTGATATTCTCGGATTTCTGTAAATTTTAATGGATAAACTTCATTCTAGTAAAATTTACAAAAATTAGAAATTACTGAAAAATGGACTTAACCGCTTTAGCTTCTGAGCAACTCTCAGTGAAACCTCGATAAATGCATCATGGCTATCCCCTCCACATAGGGAGATCCTCCTTCGTGTAAAAGAAACATAAATAACTTGCACGGTTAAAACGCAAAAAATTCTGAAAGTTGCAAATATGTATTTTTCTTCAAAATTGATTTTCTCAAAAATGGGTTCTGACGGAGACAAACGGACTCTATATACGTGTTAACCCATTCACTGCTAGGAAAACTTAGGAAATATTACCTTTGCTTGTTAAAATTTGAGAAGATGACAGAAAGTTTTTAGAACATTGGTTTCATTAATCAAAAATATAATCTCGACATTTGTAATGATGCGAAGAAGATTATTGTTTTAAAATTTCTATACACGTTCAGCCATTATTATTAACTTATTAATTGAAACTTATAGTGCAGCTACGAGATATCTCGTAGTTGGCAGTCAATGGGTTAAGCGACGCACAGTCTATAAGAATCAGCATAAATATTCGTTGGGCAAAAAATCGTGTTAAAATCAGTGTAATTAATCTGCCGTGTAAGAGATATACGAATTCGCGGGGAACTGCAGAGCCTCATTTTCCGAGACAGTTAACGAGGGCGCGATTTATCAATCTCAGACTAATTTCGCAATAATTAATAGCCCAACGTTGCGAATTTCGCGTCTTTGGTCCTCCCCTCTCCTTGAAATCCTTGGTGACTGTTCGAGGATTCTTCTCCGTTTTGAGATTTCACGGTCGAGGTATGATAACGACGTCTTTTTTTTCAGTCTTGATTAATAAGGGAAATTAAGCGTAATTTTGATGGTAATTAAAGTAAATCTGACGATGAGGAATTGGAGCAGGGATGAAGAGGGGTATTGGATTTTTTGGGGTCTCCTTTCATTGACAATTTTAAATGGTTTGGGTGTTGTTACCAGAAAGAGAGATTTGTTGTAATTTGTCAGCTCTCGATGGCTGGGCTGGATTGGAAATTTTTTAAGGTTTTCTTTAACTGCTATTTTTTAAACTGCCTTGTATGGAAATATAAAAACGAAAGGAAATTTTTGTAAAATCTGCCAGATTTTGAGACTGCTGTTTTGGAAATTATTGGATATTTTAGAAGTTTCTGTACAGTCAATTTGACTTCAATATACTGTCGTCGAAGTTAATTTGAATAAGATTTGTTAATTTTTAAAACTGTACTGCTTAGGAAATTCTGTGATATTTTAGAAATTTCTGTATTGTCAATTTTCAAATCAAATGAGTATTCTGTCGTCAAAGTTAATTTGAATAAGATTTCTTAATTTTTAAAACTGTACTGATTAGGAAATTCTGTGATATTTTAGAAGTTTCTATATTGTCAATTTTCAAATCAAATGAGTATTCTGTCGTCAAAGTTAATTTGAATAAGATTTCTTAATTTTTAAAACTGTACTGATTAGGAAATTCTGTGATATTTTAGAAGTTTCTATATTGTCAATTTTCAAATCAAATGAGTATTCTGTCGTCAAAGTTAATTTGAATAAGATTTCTTAATTTTTAAAACTGTACTGATTAGGAAATTTTTTAATATTTTATAGTGGCAATGAAGAATTTAATTTGCATTTCAATAAATTCGACTGATCTGACATTACGATTTAGAATCATTAAAAGATTTTAATGTATTTAATGTAACAGAAAGATGTTGACGAATCAGTAAAGCTATTTCATAATAATTAAACTATCATAGTGCTAAAAACTGCATGAAAAATGATTTATCTCGAATATCTGTCTTATCGAGAGGAATTTGAAAGATTTAATTTTCGAATTTCCCCATCGCTTTTTAACATCGATCTCTCGTGCGAAATAAAACTGGATGTTTATGAATGGAGCTTCGATTTTTATTTTCATTCCGATTTTTCGCGCGAATAAACAAAATTGAGGTTATTGGTTGCGCAATTTGACAGGGAAAATTGGCGAGGAAAATGTGATGATCACTTTCCTCGTTTGTGCTAACGAATTCCTCCGGCATTTTCAATAAATTTAATGAAAAATGGACGTAAGTAGCGCTGAAATTATTTCTAATAATAATATTTCAACGATCAAATTTCCCGGTCTTTAGGTAACACGAAATTTGTGAAGATATTGTCAAATTGCTTTTAACTGGCAATTAAAAAATTAAGAACTATTCCTTCTTACTTTGTAATTAAAGTAACAATTTCATCTTTTTGGATGCCTTCTTAAAACAAGCTTAATCAATTTTAATAACCTTTTTCTCTTATTTTGTATCAATTAATTGTGCATTTACTTCTGCGAATTATTTCTTGTTACGTCATAAAATCAGAATTATCAGAATTTCCGTATTTCTTTATTTTATTCGTTCTGTATTCGATAATATTCTGTAATAAACAACTAAATTCCAAATAAGAAATGAGAATTAATGAAAATACCAATTAATTTGGCCTATTCAGCACAATTCCATTTCGTGTCAAACAGAAAATATGCGTTGTACCAGAGTTAATTAATTTATGTAGTTAATTACCTCCTTGGTTGAAAAGTTTTCTTTGTTCATGCAGCTAGAAGTCATCTTAATGGACTTGAACACGAAATTTCCTTCATTGCAGTATATTGTGCGACCTGAGCACGCACCCTATTTGAATACAGCTGGCACAGTCCTTTTAGGGTGGCTAATTGTATCTTGGATGTCTTACGTATGTATATTAACAGCCTAATTAGCCGATATATGTACGTTCATAGCTATCAAATTTAATTTAACTTGGCTTCTCTAAACGTATTTTGTACGAATTAACGCTAAATTTGCCAACGATTAATTCAATATATTTAAAATTTTCAAATAAATCTGTCCGAATCGAATAAATGAAGAGTGCAGAAAATTGAAAAACAAGCAACGTTAAAAATTGTAGCAACATTTTCAAAAAATTCGCGGCAAGCCATTTCGGCCACGTTGGTAGATTTAGCGTTAAAATCGTATTATTTTAAAAGGTATTGAAATAAATAGAGAATTCGGTTTTCTGCTCGTATAGGAAAATTTTAAAGTTTTTTCAGTAGAATTTCTGCTGGTTTTCGAAAATATTACACCTTTTTTATGTAATGTTAGCACTACAACTACCAAAGTAGTAAAAATCACTGGTTTGTAATATTTCTAAAGAATTTTCTAAATTTACAGGGGAAGTTTGCAGTAGATATTCTTTTACGTTGGTAGATTTAGCGTTAAAATCGTATTATTTTAAAAGGTATTGAAATAAATAGAGAATTCGGTTTTCTGCTGGTATAGGAAAATTTTAAAGTTTCTTCAGTAGAATTTCTGCCATTTTTCGAAAATATTACGCCTTTTTCATGTAATTTTAGCACTACAACTACAAAGTAGACAAAATCACTGGTTTGTAATATTTTTAAAGAATTTTCTAAATTTACAGGGGAAGTTTACAGTAAATATTCCACGTCTATTTTACAAAATATAAATTACTGTGTCCATCATCTTTTTCACCTTTTGATTCCTCTTCTCTCAATGTACTTAATTAACATATTTAAATACGATAGATTTAACGCCGGAAGTTTCAGCGTTAAGAAATTCTAAATCTGTTATTTTTATGGGTTTCTTAAGATAATGTGGACGCTGCTGGCACCGCTGAGTATAACGGCAATAGCTGTGATTCTCGTTTGTCCAAAGACAATCGAGTGGATGTACAAACAAACCACCCCCGGCTTCGAGAACACCCTGCGCGGCTTTATGGAGAAATTCCGAGTTACGGTGCCCCAAACCTACTCGAAATAGAGATTCCATGGGACAGAGGACTCTGAGCAAATTAGAACTTAATTCCCAAGAATTTCACGATGTATTATTACGTGAAAATGAGCTAAATTTCTGCATCACGAAATTTATTAAAATAATAAAAAGATCTATTAAAACAGATATCAAAACTTTGTTAAATAATGATAAACTTACAACCCGTTCGAATTTTCTACGATTTCACTGTTTTTAATTACAGTACACCTTCCTGAATATAATGTTTAACAAATACAAAAAATATAACAGGTTAGAACAAAGGGTACCTATATATCAACAATGTCTAATTAACGAATTTCCTCTTTAAATACTAATTTCCGTTACAGGGAATTAATTAACGTTTCAAATAACCAACATCAGTCTCCTTCAACAAATAACTCTTACAAACAAAAATTCCTTACACATTTACGCTTTTAATTAAACTATTTTCGTGCTGAACAATACGATTTAATTATGGACGACTAATTAACGTCCGAAAGAACAAATGCGAATCTCATTCTATACCTCCAGGCATCAGTTACGTTCATCGTGTCCCCATAAGGACACCGTCACGTTAGAAGAAATTATAACGTTATCTCCGAAAATCCGTCGGAGATAAATCTCACCCCTTGTTTCCTCGTTAATCCTTCTCTGGCTGTTGGGAAGCTGATTTAGGAGGCCCAAACTGGCTTGAATTTTTAATACCATCACGCATGAGAAAATCCTGAAATTAATCCTAAAATCACTGGCGAGATAAGTTTCATCTGGTTTCCGCTAACGACAACCACCACCCCCTCTGGGCTTTGTTCAGGGTTAATCCAAGGGCTGCGTTTGTACACGTTAAGAAGGAAGGGCTCTCGGGGACGTGGCTGAATCCGTGGAATTAAATTCGACGGATAAAGAATGCTTATTTTATGTGCGGTGTTTTTTTAGGGTGATCAGTGGTTATTGTTGGGATTGGCATTGTTGTGTTCTTTCGGTTCGGGAATGGTGTATTGTTGGTTTCGTTATGGCGTTGGCGTTTTAGCGGTATTGGCATTTTGGAGTTATTGGATAGTTGGGTAGTTTACCACGGTAGGGTAGTTTTGGTGGACTCTAGTGCTACAGTTGCTTTAGAGTTGCTAGCATAGTGGTACCATCTCTTTAACACTAGATTTACGGATGCCGTCAAATTGACGGGTTCTCCCTTGTTTTATAAATATTTCTCAAGTTTACAGAGAAGCTGTACAGTAGATATTTTCACGTGTATTTTATGATACAGTAATGACTTTACAAATTGTTATCTTTATCGCCTGATCCCTCTTTTTCCAAAGTCTTTATTTAATATATTGCGATGTAACAGATTTCACGCCCGTAAATCTAGTGTTAAGCGTACCGGCGTTTCACTGGTACCGTCACTTTAAACGGTACCACTGCTCTAAAAGTATCGTAGTTCTACTGACATCGCCATTTCAATGGTACCGTCACTCTAAAATTTCTGCAGAACTACTGGTACCGTTATTGTAATGGTACCATTGCACTAAAATTACCGTATCTCTCCTGGTACGGTTATTGCAATGGTACCATCACATTAAAATTTCTGCAGACTTACTGGTACCGTTATTGTAATGGTGCCATTGCTCTAAAATTTCTGCAGAATTACTGGTACCGTTATTGTAATGGTACCATTGCTCTAAAATTACCGTATGTCTCCTGGTACGGTTACTGTAATGGTACCATCACTCTAAAATTTCTGCAGAATTACTGGTACCGTTATTGTAATGGTACCATCGCTCTAAAATTACCGTAGCTCTACTGATACCATCAATTTAAGCGGTACAATCGCTCAAACATTACAGTGGCTCTACTGGTACCGCCATTGTAATGGTACCATCATGCTAAAATTACAGTAGCTCCACTGCCACTGCCATTTTAATGATACTATCGCTCTAAAATTACCGTAGCTCTACTGATAGCATCAATTTAACCGGTGCTATCGCTTGAAAATTACATTAGCTCTATTGGTACCGCCATTTTAATGGTACCATCATTCTAAAATTACAGTAGATCCATGGTACCACCACGTTAATGGTACCTCCGCTCTAGAAATAGCGTAACTCTACCCGTACCGTCGCTCCAATGGTACCACAGCTCTAAAATTACCGTTGCCCTACTGGTACCGTCACTGTAATAATACCACCGCTCTAAAATTACCATTGCTCTACTGGTACCGCCACTGTAATGATACCATCGCTCTAAAATTACCATTGCTCTACTGGTACCGTCACTGTAATGGTATCATCGCTCTAAAATTGCCATAACTCTACTGGTACCAGAGTTTTAGAGATGCGCCACTTCTTTAAAGCCGATACCATAGCTTTGCAAATATCGCTCCAAATATTAAAGAGACTCTCCTCCTATCACCTCCCACTTCCTCACGATATTTCACCAATTAAAACCACAGAAACGAAGAATATATTTCACAATCTGAATAAAGCATGATTCAACTAACTTTACAGAGCATGAGTACAACGGTTTCCGATTTCTATTGGTCAAAAGGTCAACCTCTACGGTCCGGACTGTTCCCGGTCAAAGATTTAATTAAACCCCGTAACAGATCAATTCCCACGCGGCGTACCAGGATTTTCTCGTAAATAACAGCGACCATTTGTTATACAGGATCGAACTCCACGGTCGGAAACCCTTTACCCATTGCACACCAAGACGATCACTGCAAACAATCGTCAATGTGGATTCCCAGTGTGCATCCTCTCCTCTCCTCTCTCTCTCTCTCTCTCGCCCTCATTCTCTCGTAACCATGAGACCTAATTTGGTGCGACCCGTCTTAGTGGGTTCCCGTGGCTTCCGTTTCCGTTTCGAGGATGCCGCTGCTTCGGAAACTTCCCCTGATTTGCCGGAGAGAGTTCTCCATTCTGAACGCACTTCGCCTTCTCTCTCTCTCTCTCTCTCTCTCTCTCTCTCTCTCTCTCTCTCGCACGTTCGATTACCCTCCCTGCCATTATTGTGTAGACCCCGATAAACCATTGATAGCTGGGAGACTGCGATACCCTTGTGTCCGGTTGCGATAGCGGCGGGTATCGATTCTTCTATGGGGATCAGCTAAACCGCTCGTCCGTGCTACGGTAGGCCGTAAATGTTTTAATCATTCGAAGTTGCGATCAATGCTGTGGCGTAATTGTGATATTGGCCGGTGTAAAGTGTAACTTTTTTTAGGAATTTTTATTAAGGAAACCATTAGATAAATCTTTGTCATAATTCACACGTATAGTTATTATGTATTCAGTGAACTACAGTTAAATTTTTAATTGATTATCTTGAAAATTATGGCTTTCACGTCGTTTGAGGTGGGACGCCTCCTGAAAATTCCCGGTCGCTGGCCGACACGATAATTGATCTTCAAGTTGTTTGAAACAAAAAAATTCAAATGGCAATTTAGTCCTTATGAATGTAGTTCTGGTATGAACTACGGACAATTTTTTTTTCCAAAAACTAAAGAAACTGCGACGGTTGGAAAAAAAATTTTGTTTTTTCGCATAAAATTTAGTCACACGTTTGTTTATAAAACAAAAAGATGTGCATGTATATGTTTTTTCGTAGTTCACACTGAAGACAGATGTTTTTTCGAGAATTGTGCCAAATTTGAAGGCAATCGACTGAATAGTTCCGGAGATATCGTGTCGGCCGTACAGAAAAAACCCGTTTCGAGAAAAACGCGTTTGAAGTTTTACATGCAGTTTTCATTCCAGGAACCAGCGTTCGGCTGTTTACCTGGCCTAATCACTCATAGAGCATTCAATTTCCACCCCTCCAACTTTGAATTTGACACCGACGGATGGGTGGAGTCTCAAAGTCAAAATCAAAGACTATATACCTGCTACACTAAACAGGAACCTCTCGGGTATTGCCCGCTCGCTATCTCAGCATACGTGCGCGCCGAGTTCGTTATTGACTCATAACTTTGTCAATTCAACGAATTTCGGATTGAAATTTTGCACATTGTTTCTCAAGAGTATGAACTACAATAATAATAATAAAAAAAAATTTTTTGAAGCCATGAAATGGGAATCCCCCCTTAACCAGTTAACTGCGGAATTTATTTTAAAAATCTCTTACGTGACGCGGAATTAACCCCTTGCCCTACAATAACCAGTGACGCTCGTGATGAGATGAATGGGAGAAAATTTCAAATGTAAAACCGATCAAATTGAAAATGTTAATGAGGAGCGACGCGATATTATTATTTCTATAATATTAATATTACGTTAAATTATACGATATATCAAGAATCACTGAAGAATTCTTATTTTAACAATTTAATTCTGAATTATAACGGAGGCAGTCACAAAACAAATCGTAGGGCAAGGGGTTAAAATCAAACAGCGGCGTGTATATACGTCGAATGCAAGGCAAATTCTCCTATTATAAATTAGAAGAAAAAAGGAAAAGAAAACGTGGAAAGATTATATTTTTATTCCATAATATAATCTTTATTGAATTTTATTCGATTTATTGAATTCTATTCAATTCAGCGTTAAAAGGGTTAACGCAATAGAGCTCTGGATTGACGCGTATACACGTTGGGTGCAGTTAACTGGTTAAAGGTGATTTTTGTAAATTT
The DNA here is from genome assembly GCA_963989415.1 of Cerceris ruficornis. NCBI lineage: Eukaryota > Metazoa > Arthropoda > Insecta > Hymenoptera > Crabronidae > Cerceris > Cerceris ruficornis. Next base: position 5,737,749 of record OZ022530.1, on the reverse strand, counting down.
TTTTTCATTGTTTTGAGATATTGAATGTTTTGCAGCCGAGGGAATTGGATTTATCTAAAGCTTACGAACTTGTTTTCTACTTTAAATATAGTCGATTCGTTTTAAGAGACGATTTCAATTACCAAGATAATTACGATTTTTATTTTTTATTTTATTTTATTCTCCATCCATTAACTCCTTTTACCATTACTTTAATATGTTCATATAATTCCTAAGATTCTATACATTTACATTCTTCCCTATTCCAGAGCCTCTCACAACCCCAAACTCAAAAAACATTCCTACATCCCGAGTTGAAACCACATTTACCTCATCCCTTTCAAATTCAACCCTTGCATCACGTGCGCAAAAAACAGCTCACGTAGCCTCGCAAGCCGTCTTCAAGAATACCTCAAATTTCTCAAAACCTTTTTGTACAACCCCGCCACAATTTTGGACGATTCCCAAAGAAATCGAGAGCCATGCGATACACACATTGCCGAAGAAAAATTCGCCGAAACCTTCGGCAGCTCGAATTCAAATGCGGCATTTGGAAATTCGACGCTTCGTCGAGCAGAGGAAAGTTATTCCACGTTCTCCAGCAATTCCCGGCGAATCGATTTCCGGTCCCGAGCGCTTCCGCGTTCTATTGTACCGTCCACGCGATGAAAGATGTACGTCAATAGCTAAAGCGGATCTTAAGCTTGCAGAAATAATTCCAAAAGCGCACTGACGATAATGCATGCAACGCGATTTCGACGTATTAACGTGTACACGTTACAGAATGCAGTGCATTATTGGAATGTAGATGGCTCGGCCAAATGCATCTAATTAATGAAGTTAGCAGAGTCACGTGGCGTGCTTTTAACAGAGTCAGGACCGATAAATTTCTCTATCGGCAAGTAATACAGCGGGGGAACTATGCTATTGCGATACGTTGAGCGAAATCGGTAATTTCCTCCCAGATGCACTTCCGTTTTGTAGTTTGATCATTCCGGCACTTAAGCGGATGCAGAATTTAGCGATGGGGATGCAAGAATTAATCGTTGAATTTAGTCTACAATGAATATTATATTTGACGTTCTTTATAGTTTTGTTTTCAATTTTTGTCCATTTATTTTAATTTAGAGGGGTGCACGGATAGAGCGATTAATTTGACCAGTGCAATCTTCATAAAATGGTGTTCAATTCGTTTAATAATACGGATTATTTTTTGAAGTAATTCCAACCGATCAAAGCAATGCAGAATTTAGTGATGGGGTTGTAAGAATTAATTATTGAATTTAGTCTACAATTAATATTATTGTTGACGGTTATAGTTTTGTTTTGAATTAATTGTTGAATTTAGTCTACAATTAATATTATTGTTGACGGTTATAGTTTTGTTTTGAATTAATTGTTGAATTCAGTCTACAATTAATATTATTTTTGATGGTTATAGTTTTGATTAAATTAACTACTGCAATCTCAATAAAATGGTGCTCAATTCGTTTAAATATCCAGCTAATTTTTTAAAGTATCTTCAGTCGATCAAAGAGGGAGTAAAGTAAGATCAACGGGGTGGATTTCGAGGGAGGAAGAAGAAAAAAAAAGATCTACATCGATGGGCAGCATTAATCGAGACACTTATCAGAAAGTGATAGTAAAATAATCCATTCGTTTGTCTTCTTTAACTTCCGTTTTAGCTGGCTACTTATTTGAGCCCCCGATTGTCGAGGCGAGGATTTAGAGTCTTTCGCGCATACGATTTATCGTAAATCCACTTCTCACTTGGCTGGCAACCCTTAGATCTCTTTTCGTTTCAAGCTGCCAGACTTAACGGAGATCATCGATATTTATTTGCCGGTTATAAATGAAACGCGAGCCTCTGCGAAATTTCTGAAGATTCCGTGAACCGTGTTCCATGCTTTCGACCCCTACGAGGGGTGATTTTCATTTGCTTTTATTTCTTTTTCTTTTTTCTTCGATGGATCTTTGTTTGGGGTGTTGTTATCATTTAGAATGAGATTGACGAATGAACGAAATAACTTTAACGGGATTTAGTTCTATTGGTAGATATTTGTTGCAAATTAAAGCCTGCGTTAAATTGCGTTTGATAATTTGAAATTTTTGCATAGCATTTGAAATCCGATAGAAATTAGATTCCCTGAATCTCTGTATATGTCAAATTTAGCCAGAAATTGGATGTTAATTGCTGTTGGTCTCTTCTGGGAACAGGGCGTGCATGAATTTTCGATTTTACTCCACAAATACAAATATGATTTTGCAAACTACCAGGTCCAATTACATCTTGCCATCGGTATCAACAAATTGAGCGCAAATTATCAGTATATGCAATTTAAACCGTATGCCAATTTCTGGCTTTACGTACAAACCTAATTATCATCCTGTATTCTGCGCAATTTCGCATCGGTTCACAAATCATCCATAAATCATTCATTCAAAAATGTGATCATATTAACATCAGAACTACCAAACCAGTCAAAATGACTGATACACAATTTTTTCCAAAAATTCTCAAAGTTTATAGGATAGTCATAGGAGAAATATTCTACGTCCAATTGAAAAAACATAAATGACCGAATTCATCATCTTTTCCGCTTCTTGATTCCTCTTTCTTAAAGTACTTATTTAATATATTGAAATATAATAAACTTAACGCCGGTAGTTCTAGTGTTAACACTAACCGTATCCTGCGCGGTCAAATCACCGGTTCAACGGAATAAAAATTTCTAATTCCTTGTATTAGTAATTAAAGGCTGTTTTCTGCAAACTTTCTAACATTAAAATTACAATCACCTGTACATATTTCGGAAAAATATTATTGTTATTTTACAACCAGTCAAATGATTGATCCCTGCAAGAATAGGTACACGTAATGTGCCGATACGGTTAGTGTTAAGCAATTTTTAATAAATGTTCCACTGATTGGAAGGTCATAGGTGCAAAATTTGAAACATTGAACTTATCACGTGTTAGGATTACCTTTCACCTTCAACTGTAATAGTAGTATGGTGATTTTAATTTGGACCTACTGTTTTAGGTGGGTTCCGAACCACCGGGGCTATAATATACATATCACATGGAAAAGTTTTAAATTTTCCAGCGGTGACGGGCAATTAGAACTCGGGCCCATTAATTGTGAGTCCGAGTGTATCTCCTGCCCACCATAGTCCCATAACTGCAATGGAAATTTAATCTGGGACCTACTTTTTTAAGTGGGGCCCGAACCACAGGTGCTGCGATTTATTAAATAATAATTTCGGAAAAACTTTCCAACAGTGATAAAGAAAGATTTTAACTCAGGCCCACTGATTGTGAGTCTAATTCTCTATCTTCTTATCCACCATAGCCCCATAACTGCAATCGAAATTTAATCTGGGACCTACTGTTTTAGGCGGGCCCCGAGCCACCGGGGCTATAATATACATATCACATGGGAAAGTTTCAAATTTCCCAGAGGTGACGGGCAATTCGAACTCGGGCCCACTAATTGTGAGTCCGAGTGTGTCTCCTGGCCAACCATAGTCCCATAACTGCAATGGAAATTTAATTTGGGACCTACTGTTTTAGGCGGGCCCCGAGCCACCGGGGCTATAATATACATATCACATGGGAAAGTTTCAAATTTTCCAGCGGTGACGGGCAATTAGAACTCGGGCCCACTAATTGTGAGTCCGAGTGTGTCTCCTGGCCCACCATAGCCTCATAACTGCAATGGCAATTTAATTTGGGACCTACTGTTTTAGGTGGGCCCCGAGCCACCGGGACTATAATATACATATCACATGGAAAAGTTTCAAATTTCCCAGCGGTGACGGGCAATTAGAACTCGGGCCCACTAATTGTGAGTCCGAGTGTATCTCCTGCCCACCATAGTCCCATAATTGCAATGGAAATTTAATTTGGGACCTACTGTTTTAAGTGGGTTCCGAAACACCGGGGCTATAATATTGTTACGCAACACCCAGTAGAATGAATGTTACTGGGTTACGCGACATGTCAGTTGTTTATAAATAAATAAGGGTTTCTTCGGCCAAAAGTCCTTGTCGACGGACGTGTGTTTGAAATGAAACGTTGGCATTTTACTATAAAAGTGTATTATTTATTTACTATGTCCAAAAGGACTTCGCGTGCGCTTTCCGTCCCGTAACAATATCCATATCAGATGGGAAAGTTTCAAATTTCCAGAGGTGCGCGTAATAGAACTCGGTCCCACTGATTGTGAGTCTGAGTCGACCTTTTTACCCACGATAGCTCCATAACTTCTATGATCATTCTGCCCGGAACCTACTGTTTTAAGTGGGTTCCGATCCAGCGGGTCTATAATATACATATCACATGAGAAAGTTTCAAATTTCCCAGAGGATACCCTAAATAATTCGTTCCTTGGAATGTGACAGGATGTTTACACATCTGTATAACACCTGTCGCCCTCCAAGAACTCCACTCGAAATGAAAATGATATAATAAAATTAATTGGTGATAATATACGCGCAATATTTTAACGATTAGCTGAGAATTTCGTGTTATAGTAAGATATTTCAATAATTTTTCACAATTATTTACAAACAAACGTCGGAAACTGTCATTTTAAGACACTGAGACTTCCACATAACTGCCACTTTATATCACTGACACTTCCACAAAACGTTGCATTTAATTGTTGAAATCATTTAAAAACACTTGCCGGTAACTGTCGGTTTATGTCACTAACACTTCCACAAAACGTTGTATTTAATTGTTAAATTATTTAAAATCGCTATTAATTTATTGTTTACATAGTTTAATATTATAGCACACATGCACTAATAGTCGTTACCAAGGTCAAGAGTGATTAGGTAATTTAATTGTCCAAATGGTTTAAAAACACTTGCACGTAACTGTCACTTGCGGCCACTGACACGTCCACAAACGTATTTAATGGTCGAAATAATATAAAAACATTTACTGGTAAGTGTCAGCTTATGTCACTGACACTTCACAAAACATAGTATTTAATTATCTAAATTGTTTAAAGTCACTTGCACAAAACTGTCACTTGAAGTTATTGACACTTCTACAAAACGTTGTATTTAATTATCGAAATTATTCAAAACACTTGCAGGTAACTGTCACTTGAGGCCACTAACACATTCACAAAACGTAGTATTTAATTATTCTCATTATTTAAAATCACTTCCACAAAACGGTCGCTTGAGGTCACTGTCACGTTCACAAAACGTTGTATTTAATTATCGAAATTATTTAAAAACACTTGCAGTTAACTGTCACTTGAGGCCACAAACATATCCACAAAACGTTGTATTTAATTGTTAAATTATTTAAAATCACTATTAATTTATTGTTTAAATAGTTTAATATTATAGCACACATGCACTAATAGTCGTTGCCCAAGGTCAAGAGTGATGAGGTGCCGATAGGCAAGTCCAAAAATACACTTAGAGACCGTCCTGTCAAACCGCCCGACTCGTGCGACCTCCAGAGCTGTACTGCCTCGCTGAGGCGGCCCGCGGAACGCGACGCATGCGCCGTACACCTCGACGTCACGATTCAGTGACCACGTGCTGCGATCCCATTACTCCATGGATAATTTTGCGAATTTCGATTATTACAAGAACATTTGTCAATAATTGTTTATTACAAATGAAATTACTATTTCATAAAGTGTCTCTGCTTAATTTGAAAAAATTTAATGGTGAATGGAAATTATAGGAGTGAAGTTACGACTGTTTATAATTGACGATTTACTTTTCAATGCTTATAAATACTTGATTTCTAATGTATTACTCTTATTTTATTAATAAATGATATATTTTCAACTAGTTTGGATGCATTTTAAACAGTTTGGTTTACGTCTGGATTCAAATCCAAATGTTTATAACCTTTGAAAATTACATCGTCAATTATAAACCGACGTAACTTCACTCCTATAATTTCTATTCACCATAAAAATTTTAAACAAGATTCGCTTCAAACAATGAATAAGAAATATTTTATACGTTTTTTTTTTTCGTAAATTGCAAGCATGAATATATAATTTTATGGATAATAAAAAAAAACGGGTTCTCCACCGATCACCTAAGTTAAGCAACATTGGACGCGGATAGTACTTGGATAGGTGACCGCTTATGAATTCCGCGTGCTGCTGGCACTATTCTTTTTTTTTAACATTTTTTTAATGTCTACAAATATACCTTTCCTACAAATGTCTACTTCTATGTGAATCTCTCCTTTCGTCTGAATCTCTACTTCCGTCTGAATCTCTACATTCGTCTGAATGTCTAATTCCGCCTGAATCTCTACTTCCGTCTGAATCTCTACTTCCGTCTGAATCTCTACTTCCGTCTGAATCTCTACTTCTACCATTGTACCTACAAATATCCTGATCATTTTCAATAACATAAAATCCCTGTACATCTTGCAAGTACCATCAAAATTATCATTATCATCCTCCCACAAAAATATGTCGTATCACAACTTTCCATTGTTCCACATGCTACCACGTTGCAAGTCATCCAACGTATTAAATTCCGCCATAGATATCCACAGAATTGTAAGCACCGTTATTCTCTTATGGAAATAGGATACGGCATCGTGCGGCAGTATTGCAGAATTACGAAAATTGGCTAGCCCTGAAGTTACAGGATTTCATTGGGATCTACGAGAAAGTAGCGCCGCTGAAAAATATTATTGGTGCTCGGACTGTCGCGTTATGGGGCTGTTGGCTCGTTTCCAACGCTAATCTTGCACTTGAATTGCGTAATACTTGTCGCTCTGCGTACAACCGCGATCATGTTTGATTATAGTTACGACACTGCAAGACTGTTTGCAAATGAGCTCGCAAGCTACCGCTGTGTTAAATTATTTTGTTAACGGGACCACTTGTTTCTACGAAGTTTACGATTGGAAAATTAATTTGGAGTTACTCTGCTCATTTCTAGTTTCTTCACGTTTATGTTGAAAGTATACCGAATGGAGATTGATAAACTTTGAAATTAAAGTGAAGGTACATTTGTTTTAATTTATATTTTCTGAGGAAAATAATATCGTAAACGAAGGTGAAAAGTCTTTGTAACGTGAAAAAATTATATTTAACAGCATTTTAATTTTTCGTTCGTATTCAGCGTATTTTAGTTCGAGGAGTCTTTTACGATAAACTCAAACTCTTCCGAGAGGAAAATCAGCGAATCCACAAAACAGGGCAAACGGACCGGAAATTCAAGTCAGACAAACACAATTGTTACGCTCGAAAAGATGATACAGCTTCAGCAGAATTACCAAAAAAAACTCCGGTGCGAATAGAGCTAACTTGATGCTTTCCCTCTTTGCCACCTTCCCTTTTTTGTTTTATTCGCTTGAACAAGCAAAACCTGCCTCCGAGTAGAAAAGCAGAATTATTGTGCTTTAGGCATCGATTAGAGTTGTCAATAGGTTGTTAAATCTTAAACAAATGACCTATTGCAGAGTTTTCAACCCCAGCTTGTGCTAATTAACTCTAGCCTTGCCAACAATTAAATAAATGTTGCAGGAATCAGTCCCCTCACCGACCAGTCGACGTCGTTTGTTTTTGTAAAATTATAAAATCTTTATAAATGAAGAAAGTTACAGGGGATTAGAAAAATTGAGTATTCAAGGATATAATTTTCGATGGAAACAACTGAAAATAAAATTCTTAGGAAATTCGTCGAGGATCTGGCATGTTCTATCGTGAAGGACAGACGAATATGTGAAAGTGGATGACACGTTGATTAATGAACAATCGGCCGATTTGGGAAGCGTGTCCATCAAGCTTCGTCGAAATGCTTTCCGTTGCTCGGCTGATGGTCAATGATTAATTTCGCGATGTGGAAATATAATCGGAAAGAGCGGCGCGAATGCACCTTTTGCCGGCCGTTAAAACGATTTTTCATTAAATCACCATGAGTTCGAGTATTTGTCAGAAGCAAACGTTGGAAAATGGCCTGTGACGACCACGAAACATATTTTCTTTAATACACCATGAAGAAGAAAAGTATTTATGATTATGCAGAATCAGGAAATTAATTTTTGGAAGAATACTATGGATTTCTTGCGAATTCGTAAATTCCCTTTGTTCATTTGCAATATTTTTTAATACTTCTTACGCCTGAGAGCTGATGGGAATTTATAATACTTTTTATATTCTATAAAAAGTAATTTATACTGTTATTTTGATAACAATTAATGCATACAATGAATTTTGATGTCGTTCTGCAATACTGTATCGAAGATCGATCTAAAATTCTTATTTATATCGAGATTTTATTTAATCTGTAACATACAATTTTACGCTCATTGGTGAATATACTTGATAAAGTAATAAAAGGCTTATTAATTCATTTCACTAAAAATTAAATAGAATTGCAACAAAATATAGTTCGTAATTTTATGTATATTTACAAAAAAAAATATGCCAACAGCACGTGGAGTTCCCAAGCGGTCACCCATCCAAGTACTATCCACGCCCAACGTTGCTTAACTTAGGTGATCGGACGAGAACCTGTGCTTTCAACGTGGTGTGGCCGTTGGCGAAAGGAGTTATTTTTTTTCCTTTATTTGAATCGAATACAGTAACATTAATTTAGGTAGTTATCACTTATTAAAGAAATGAACTGTGATTAAGAATCTATCTTGTTATACTTCTTCCTACGTAGCACCGTTGAAGACTGCTCCCAGTTACCAACAGCAGCTATAGTAGTAATTATTCTAAACGGCCATGCAGAAGCGATACTAATTCTTAGCAAAAAAAAATACTGAAGGATTACGAAGTAAATGAATTAGCTAAACAAAATTATGGGACGTATGACTTGTAATTAGATGCGAAAAAAAAATTGTGCCAACAGCACGCGGAGTTCCCAAGCGGTCACCCATCCAAGTACTATCCGCGCCCAATGTTGCTTAACTTAGGTGATCGGACGAGAACCTGTGTGTTCAACATGGTATGGACGTTGGCGAGAGGAATTATACCTTTTTTTTTATTTCAACTGAATAGACTAACATTATTTGAGGTGATTAATAGCTATTAATATAAACGTGCTATGATTGAAAATCTTATTATTCTTCATTCTACTGTGCGGCACCGCGGCAGACTGCTACGAAGCGTCAATAATTACTATAGCAAGAATTCTTCTAAATGGAAATTCCAGAGGTGTACTAATTCTTCGTAAAAAATATTCCGGGGGATCTCGAATTAACTTGAGCAACTAAATTACGCTATGGGATGTCTCTCATTTGCAATTTGAAATGAAAAAAAAAATTGTGCCAACAGCACGCGGAGTTCCCAAGCGGTCACCCATCCAAGTACTATCCGCGCCCAATGTTGCTTAACTTAGGTGATCGGACGAGAACCTGTGTGTTCAACATGGTATGGACGTTGGCGAGAGGAATTATTTTTTTCGGTTATTTGAATTGAATACACTAACATGAATTTAGGAATTTATTAGATATTAATATCGACATGGCCGTTGGCGAAATTAATTATTGCACTTGTTAATATGTATCAAATATACGAATATCACCTGACCTAATTAGTGACTATTAAGTATTTATAATTCAACAGCACGTTGATGCACATTTTTAATCCATTACGGGCGATATTTCAAAAAGTCAGTGAAAGTGAAGTTCGGTAAAAATTAACATTCTTTTCTCTCTCGTTTTCGGAGACGAAATCGAAGGGTCGAGTCCACCACATCTAAGGTGGCCACTTTCGCAGTAATCTCATTGACGAATTCTCGCTCATTTATCGATACTACAAAGTTTGTTGAATCATATAAACGATCAATGTAAAAAAAAAGCCTAAAGATCAGGGTGATTCAGCAAAAATGGGAGACCATTCTCTTTGCCGGGCCGCGCTATCATTTAAGTAAAAATGCACGTTCCAACGCCAAACTCTTTCTACTTCAAGAGCCGGACAATACTTCTTTCCCGCTTCCGCGTGTAAAATCCGTTAAATATCTCGGTGTAATGCTGAACGATAAGCCAAGTTATAATCAGCATGCCAAATATCTACTGGAGAAAGCTCGCGGTACGATAGCCAGAGTCTCAATGAAGGCAAGAGGAAACACGAGCGCAAATTAAATTTCGCGCGAGTCGATCCTCGTTTGCCCTTACCGGACTTTGTGCGCTTCGTGTAAGTTTCTCCGGGCGTGTAGTAAACTATAGTAATTTGATCGTCGATAGGATAGCTTTCCGATAGATACAGTTTCCGGTTTCGATAATAACATCCAGAATGATTGTATTGGATGTGAAACAATTATTTAAGCACCGACACAGTTTCTTCTTGCAATTTTTTAATTCGTCTGCTGAAGAATTATTCAAACTTGGGAATTTTGCAAAGAAAAGATATTTTAATATCATATTGTTTAATTGAACATAACTCTAAGACGCTATCATCAAAATTAGACTGTGCGAGGACGAGAAATAATTATTTTAATTGCTACTTGTAAGAGTATGCAAAAGCTAAAATTGTTACAGGCTAATAAATCGATCGGTTGGGACGTCAACGTGCTGTTGGCACAGTTCTCTCTTTTTTGCTTGTTTTTTTCGTATCTAAGTACAAATTATACATCCTGTACCGTAATTTAGCTGTTTTATTATCTCCTTTTTACAGAATTATTATTCCCTCCCGTATTTCCACCTGGATTAATTATTGTTGGCATTCTGGAGCAGTCTTCAGCGGTGCTGCGTAGATTAATCCTTAACAAGATGTTTAATCTCAGTTCGTTTATATTAATTATTCGTGACCTTAATCGATATTAGTCTATCATTTCAAATAACTGAAAAACATATCTTCTTTCGCCAACGTCCATACCATGTTGAAATCACAGGTTCTCGTCCGATCACCTAAGTTAAGCAACATTGGGCGCGGATAGTACTTGGATGGGTGACCGCTTGGGAACTCCGCGTGCTGTTGGCATAATTTTTTTTTTCGCATCTAATTACATATTAGACGTCCCATAACGTAATTTAGTTGCTTTATTTATTTTAAAATCCAACAGTATATTTTTTGCAAAGAATTAGTACCCCTCTGGAATTTCCATTTAGAATAGTTATCACTCTATCTACTGTTGGTAATTCAGAGCAGTCTTCAGCGACGCCATGCAGGAGAAAGAAGTGTAATACGATATTTAATCATAGCTCATTTCTTTAATAAGTAATAGTCACCTAAATTGCAGTTAGTCGATTCAGTTGAAATAAACAAAAGGTATTAGCAATTTATTTATTTAACGTGTATAAGTAATAAAATTTCACCAATTTATTAATTTTTATATCGAATACAACAAAATCTCTTAAATATTACGCTCTATAATTAGTTTCCGTGTGATATTTCTTAAAACAATTCCCAAGATGCATCCTAGGTTTATCAGGACACGTATCACAGTAATACGTTACTTCCCGCCTACCTCCAGGCGCGTTACGGTCAGAGCAAACCTTGCAGTCCCTTTTTGGCCCTTTTAGTACTATGTGCAGCTTCCCATTTAGTCGGATTTCATCGGAATGCGACGTAGACGCTTGCTTTCGATGCTGGCGATACGATCCTCTCAATTGCTCGACAAGTGTTTTTAGAAATTGCAAATGGCTAAGTGGCTCTTCCCCTTTTTTGGTCTTTTCTATTTTATACAGAATGTAGGAATTGATCAGGCAAATGTCCATGCCCCAAAAAAACAGTTTACGCCACCATTTAAGCGATTTTCGCAGAAAACAATACGTTGATGCATATTGGTCCGCCCGATCAACGTCACCCTTATATTTTATATAATTTAATACAATATTGGGTTTCTTGACCATTATTTCCACACCATCTCGTGTAGTCCTTTTGACCGTTGACATTCCTGTGTCACCCCTCGTAGTCAAACAAGTGACAATCCTCTTGTCTTTCCACCCTAATAGTAAGGTGTTGTCCCGTCGATACGCGACAATGGATTTTTTCGAAAAATTCGCCTTTTTTATTTCGTCGGGCAATTCTTTCCTGTTCGATGAGATCGTTCCGGTGATGTTGCATTTCAATTTGGCTAGTTCTTGAGCTAAGACATAACTAGTGTAGTAACGATCCGTGTACATATGGTGCCCCTGAGCACCTGGAATTTTCTCCAACAACATTTTGTATAAGTGTATCGGAATTCTTGATGAAACGGGTAAATCGGGTCTGACCAAAAGTTCTGTTGTGAATGATCCATAATATGGCAAAATGCAGCAAGTGTAGCCAGTCTTCGCGTCAGCCAGAGTATAAACTCTTACACCCCATTTTGTCGGTTTCTTAGGATTGTATGTTGGAAACGAAATTCGATCCTTGAATTTTATCGTTGACTCGTCCACACATATATGCTCGCCCGGTATAAAATAATCCAAGAACTTTGAGTTGATATAATCCAAAAAACAACTTACTCTTTGCAGGCGCGTTCTCGGATTCGTGTTGCGCGTTGAAATAGTTTTCAGATGAAGCATCCAGAATATCTGGCTAAATCTGTTTCTTGTAAATGTATCCGAGTAGAAAGAAATAAAACTGACGATATTCTTCGACCAATATTCTTGCAAATTGGCCAACGGCATTGTTCCCATATTGATTATAACAGCAATAAATGCCCAGAATTCTGCGTTGTTCACATCACGCCAGCTTCTCCATATCGAATTTGCAGATAGCGTCTTCTCTTCCAATTTTTGTTTTGCGTATATATTGGTTTCAGAAATAATTTTTTCCACGAGGTCATTGGTGAAAAACAGTTTAAAAAAATCCATTGGTTCATTCATATTAGAATCTACTCGTGGTGCTGTGGGGTTTGGGCCAGGTATAAATTGTACGTTTGGCGGCACTTCTTCGTATTCTCTGCAAAGTAGCCATTTTGAACTGCTTGCACCTTCCGCAGTTCCACTTTCGTCTTCACTTTCAACTTCACTTTCGGTCTCCATGATTCTAATTTTTCGTTGTCTCACGCCTCTTGCTTCCTCACTATCTTCTCCACTGGATTCGTTCGTTTCGTGGAGTAATACCTCGGGAATCAATGTAGTTTCTTCATCCAAAGCGGTAAAATTGAATTCGTCCGAACTTGTGCTGATCTGATCTTGATCCATATTTTTAGGGCTCAAAAACTTTTCTATTGATATATTCACTGCCAAGACAGTTCCAAGCGAACACTATGCTGAGACTAACTAAACTGAGCTAAGATTTGGCTAAAAATGTAAGCCGAGCCTAATCCACGAAAGTATTTCCGAGAGAAATATCTTATCTCACAGCGTAAATAAGCAGAGCGAGTTACAGAAGACCGTTGCGCCGTAGCAGCGCCGCTCGAGTGGACGCATTCTGCTGCTCGGGCGCCGTAGTGGCGCCGCTCGAGTGCAAAGGGTTTATGACCTCAACTAACGTTAGTGTATTCGATTCAAATATATGAAAAAAGTAATTCCTCTCGCCAACGGCCATACCATGCTGAGCGCACAGGTTCTCGTCTGATCACCTAAGTTAAGCAGCATTGGGCGCGGATAGTACTTGGATGGGTGACCGCTTGGGAACTCCGCGTGTTGTTGGCACAATTTTTTTTTTTTCATATCTATTTACATATTAGACGTCCCATAGCGTAATTTAGTTGCTTTGTTTATTTTTAAATCCATCAGTATATTTTTTGCAAAGAATTAGTACCCCTCTCGAATTCCCATTTAGAATAGTTATCACTCTAGCTACTGTTGGTAATTCAGAGCAGTCTTCAGCGGCGCCATGCAGGAGAAAGAAGTGTAATAAGATATTTAATCATAACTCATTACTTTAATAAGTAATAGTCACCCAAATTGCAGTTAGTCTATTCAGTTGAAATGAACGAAAGGTATAATTCCTCTCGCCAACGTCCATACCATGTTGAAAGTACAGGTTCTCGTCCGATCACCTAAGTTAAGCAACATTGGGCGCGGATAGTACTTGGATGGGTGACCGCTTGGGAACTCCGCGTGCTGTTGGCATAATTTTTTTTTTCATGTCTAATTACAAAACATACGTTCTCCAACGTAATTTAGATACTTCTTTTATTTTAAAATCCCTCAGTATATTTTTTTGCGAAGGATTGGTATCCCTCTCGTATTTCCATTTAGAAGAAATCTTACTATAGTTATTATTGACGCTCCGTAGCAGTCTGCAGCGGTGCCACGCAGGAGAAAGAAGACTAATAAGGTATTTAACCATAGCTTTTCTATATTTATAGCTATTAATGACCTTAGTTATTGCTAGTATATTCAGTTGAAATAAACAAAAGGTATATTTCTTCTCGCCAACGTCCATACCATGTTGAAATCACAGGTTCTCGTCCGATCACCTAAGTTAAGCAACATTGGGCGCGGATAGTACTTGGATGGGTGACCGCTTGGGAACTCCGCGTGCTGTTGGCACAATTTTTTTTTTTTTCATTTCTAGTTACAATTCATACGTCCCATAACTTAACTAAACTACTTAATTTACTCCGAAACCCCTCAGTATATTTTTTTCCGAAGAATCAGTATCGCTCTCGGATTTCCATCTTTCATAATTCTGACTGTAGCTACTGTTGGTAATTCAGAGCAGTCTTCAGCGGCGCCGTGCAGGAGGAAGAAGAGTAATAAGATATTTAATTATAGCGCGTCTATATTAATATCTTTTAATGGCCACAATTAATGTTAGTGTATTCGATTCAAATAAATGAAAAAAGCAATTCTTTTCGCCAACGTCCATACCATGTTGATATAACAGGTTCTTGTCCCGGCTTCTGTAGAATTCCTACAACCTGTGTTTTTGCCCTGTGGCATTATTCCTTCCATGTTAATCGAATTATTATTTTAATGAACTTTTACGAAATGCAAAATACTATGACCCCTTTGATCATATTCGTATGCACTTCAGTGCAGATCTATTACTGTTTCATACGTTACTATCAGTGTCAGAATGTTATCACTTGTTTTATTCTACACTCCTCAAAGTCTAAATATTAAAGAGTAAAAGACAAACGGAAAAGGAAATCCCATAGCACTTTTAAAGCTCACAAATATTTCAACGCACATAAAAAAAAATTCTCCCAATCCAGAGTCTCGCTCAGTTAAAAATTCACCGAGAGAGAATGAAAAACGGGACACGAATTGAACATAAATTTCGATCGGATCCGCAGGCAGCTGGTATTAAACCGGGACAAATTAATTATGCCAGTCGTTTGTTGGAACAAATACGATACGCACAAAGGATATTTATCCTCGATATTCCAGGATATTTGTAAAACTTTAATTCCACTATTTCCAACGATTTATTGCACGTGTAAATTGTCTGCAGAGAAATTAATAAATCGTCGAAATCAGGTGTTATGGGGGTTTTCAAAGGACTCCTATTTATATAGGAGCTTTAGAATTATTGGATCGTTAATTAGACGAGGTAGCACTTCGTGGCTGCATTAACAACAGTTTAGAGCCAGCAGTGTGATAAATAACAATTAATTGCGCGGACGGCGTCCACGTGCCGGCTATTATTGCACTTCGAGGCGCCTGACATTTCTACTTGACGGCTCCGTGTCTCATTAAAGCGTACTCAATATTAATTTTGTATTAGACACCTCCTTTTTTGTACGAAATTAACGATTCGAAGAATTAAGAATTTGTTTTACGGAATATTTAGTCTTTGGTGGTCAGATATTTCGAAGAATTAATGATCTTCAAAACAGAGGAAAATTAAATATTATTTACTTTTAAAAATATGGTATTTACCGACATTAACTGGCATGCAAATATTTTGAAAAACTGGTGGCCAGAGCCATTAATTGCTATGCAGAGTGTTTAAAAGACTGATGTTTAGTATTAGAATTTCAATTTTGTAACTTTACTATTTTGTGCATTTTTATTGCACTGTATCAAATGGCAGCGAGTGTGAATTTTGAAAAGTGTAATTGCAGTACGTGAAAGTCAATATAGCCGTGCTTAATTCGTCGAATTTTACCTGCACTTTAATTCAGAAAAATGAATTTTCGTCCCTTTCTTCTAGAACTTAGCAAACCTCCGAATTTCTAAAAACTACCGAAAGTTAAGTAAACTTGCAAATCTTAAAAATTGCTGAGAGTTCAAGAAAAAAACAAACAAACTAAAAATCATTATCAGAAATAATTTTTAAAAAATCCAAACGGCGCAACCAAAATACAAATTTCAAAATCATAATAAAAAGAATACGGTATGCTGCATCGCTTTAAAGAAAAAAACTTGCGAACACCGGTGAATGTGCCGGCGTAAAAGTGAACGATGCAACGAATGCGTTGAATAATCCGCATGCTAAAAAAAACTCCGCGACCGTTCTATAAAAGTCGACGGAAAAAATTCTGATAACGTAACTTCGGAAGAGCCGTTATTTTTCGGCTAACCGAGAACTTTCATCCCATAGTTTCATCGCGAGGAAAAGGCTCCAACGGAGTCAGTTTTGATGCAGGGCTGTCGAAGCGCCTGAAGGCGACTTAAGGGGAATTCCATGGGGGAAGATCATCATCTACCCTTCGCTAAACATCTTTTCCGTTCTTGTCGATAATTTAACGGATCGAATCATTTGCACGATAAAAATATTTTCTATAACCGTGTAGTTTCTTTAGAAAATTATTTTCGAATCTCCATTGGGGGGTTTTGTTTTTCTTTTGCATTAAATGTTATTGTTAATTTCTCTGGGAGATGCAGTTTTAGGTGGGTTTTGAACCATGGAGGTTGTGTTTTGTGAAATGGTAAATTTGAATTTAGATAATTCGGAAAAAGTATCTTGAAGATGGGAATCTGGAGTTGGATCGACTAATTGGACGAGTATTTAACCCTTTGCAGTCCTATGTCGAGCTACACTCGACATAGCTTTTCATTTCTTTTCATTTTCTGACATTCCAATATCGACTCTGCAATTTTACAATAATTTTGTAATATACCCTAAATATCCATCAGTACCAATAGTTTTGCTATCATTATAAAAGAATGAATAACCAACGATAGAAAACGTTGTGAAATTAATTTCATTAAGCTCACTATAATATTGACGAAATAATTTGGACCGTAAAGGGTTAATTCTATATGCACCATGGCCAATTTTCATGGGGAGTTGCATTAATGTAGGCTTTTACCGCGGGAAGTAGTACAATTTTATATTTAAAAATCAGTAACGTTCATATTACTGAGTGTTGCGTAACAATATCTTATCTCATTTGCATGTATTTATTAAATTTGTAAAATAAAATTTATTCCCTGCTGTGAACTTACACCCATGATACCGTTAACCCCTTCAAACCCGAATTTTTAAATTATAATTTAATATAATTATAACTATAATTTTTATTTATAATTTGTAAATGTACATTTTAATGGACATATGGTCCTTACGCAAAATTTGTAACTTTAAGGAGATCCTGAGAAATATTTGTATAAAAAAAACTAAGTAAAACAAAGGTTAAACCTATACGTAATAAAATACAGCACGAAAAGTACTATGTACATTACAATGTGCACAGGGTCCGAAGGGGTTAACACGATTTTGTTAGATGATACCTTTTTAACACGTTCGTCCCCGCGTCACCCAAATATGGGTGACGTTTTTCTTGTTCAAGTTAAATGCGATTTTCAGTTGGATTTTTAAAAGGAATTTAATGGAATAAACACTGAAATATAAATATAGGATATACAACATAAAAATATGAAAAATCACTTTTATTACTTAATTGCTCTTACTGTTAGTTTACAAGCAAAAGGAACGAGCTGGGTAATCTGGGTGGAAGGGAATCGTATTCTCTGCGGTACACGGTTCACTTAAAAATGGAATAACTAAAAAGTACCGAAAGGTACCGGGTTGAAACTTTCCAGATATATTCCTTGGACTATATAAAAGTAATTTCAGCACAGATTTCGTTCGTCTACCTGTACCCTTCTTTGTTATACTTGCCCAAAGTTAGGGAGACAGTCAAACGGGTCCGACAAGAAAATGACTTATACAATAGTTTCTTTATTTCTTCTGTAGAATGAAAATCTAGAAAGAAATATACAGATTTTCCTATAAAAAATGAAGTTGACCTTTAAATGACATTGAAGAAATATAACAAATAAAAAATTAATATTGCACCGATACTCTCTCCACGATACTACACCCTCTGTCCCAAAGGTAACCGGAATTGATTTAAATAAACGTAAATACTAAGTAGTCGTTGACAAAAATCATTTTATTTACTCGAAATATTCTCCTCCAGCAGAAATACAACGATTTGCGCGTTCAAATAGCGCATCAAATGATTTTTTCATATCGCTGACTGGAATTATGCTGAGGTTGCTCGTCGTTGACCGTTGAATGTCTTTAATTGATGCGTAACGATTTCCTTCCATCGATAAATGCAGTTTTGGGAACAGAAAATAATCGCAGGGAGCCATATCGGGTGAATACGGAGGATGTTGAAGCAGAAAGATTTGATTGCGGATCAAAAAATCACTGACGATTAATGAACGATGAGAAAGCGCATTATCGTGCAACAAGTAAACGTTTCAGTACATCACGATACACTTCAGCATTAACTGTGGTACAGAAGACTTTTTCGAAATTTTGACGAAGTCACGCACTTTTTCGATTTTTTGGTCATCGTTTCAATCGATCGGCCTGAACGTTTATCATCATCCACATTTTCTCTGCCTTCTCTGAACCGTCGATGCCACTCAAAAACTTGTGTTTGTGATAAACAAGTATCCCCATACGCGATTTTAAGCATTTGGAGCGTTTCCGTCGCACTTTTGCTGTTTTTAACGCAGAACTTAATGCACATTCTTTGCTCTTTATTCATTTTTTGACCGGTGTATATAAAGTACTTTGACTTAAGGCGTCGTATTTTGGCTTCTAGTGAAGGAAATGTGATGAATTTTTTACAGGTTACAAACAAAAGACGATATTTCATAAATTAAGCTTCCACAACAGGTGACGCCACTAATTTTGTTGAAATAGAGCCAATCCGGTTATTTTTGGTACAGAGGGTGTATGAAACTTTTGTATATAACATTTTTCTCTAAAATCAATGCTTCTCGAGTTATTATTTTTTTCCACCTGGATTGTCGATTCGGATTTGGGCCACACGAGAAACTCAACCGAATCGCGCTGGGCGACGAACGTGTTAAGAGTTAATACCAATTATAATATCGACCCTAAAGTATTAAAAGGAATAAAAAATAAAATGGTACACATTGAATTAAATGCACAGAAAATCACAGAGTGTTTCAAATCAATCTCGATTGCAGCATCGACACTGGAATATTAACAAGATACTTGAAAGAAACACAAAGAATGAAGTGGCACACAGGAACAAAATTGGGACAATTATAATTCGACGGTACGAAGCTGCACGTATTAATTCGTCATCGATCCGATCATCAATGAGACGCGGGCCGGTTTGTCATACCGATAGTGCCATACTGTATTGATGTTCACCGAATTTGTCCGGTCTGTCATGACATACATGTGCACTGTGTAATTAGCCAAAGCACTGACTGTGATAGGTATCCCGGCCGACAATTAATATCGTCGAAATTTCAAGCAATCGGAGAATAGATTATTAACACGCGATAGGATTATATCGCGAACGATACGCTGAATTGTTCGTATTATTATCAGGCTAACGATATTCTCTTCTGTCGCTGCGGAATATCAGATTACCCGGTTCTCGTAGATCTTCGTTGTGGAATCGCTCTGACGGGTGATTTAATGATTTTTGTATTAATCATTAACCTGTTAACCGGGGAATTAACTTTTGTTCAACTCGTTTCAAACTGGAGACTTTTTTCTTCGCAGTGAGAAATAATATTATCACACCTAAAGTACCACGCTAGAATTTAATGGAAAAGAATAACGTAAAACGTAATGCGTTCAACATACCGTATTTAAAAATTGCCACGACGAAAAACATCGTCATACACATTAGAGTTGTCTTCCTGGTATGACGAAATATTACGTCCTACCCGGTTAACAGGTTAATACAACGGTAAAGGAGAATTTTCAAATGTGCCGAAAGTTAGAGATTTTTTAAAAATTTTGTGAATTTCTGAAGATAATGGTGGATGTTGTGTACTGAGGATTAACGGTTGATTAACCCTTTCAAGTCCTATTCACTTCATTTTATTTTCTAACGAATTAATGTCGACTTTTCAAATTCATAATAATTTTGTAATATCACATAAATATCCTTAAGTACCTGTAGTTGTTGCTATCATTAGAAAAAAGTAAATAACGGACGACAGAATATGTTGTGCAATTAATTTCATTTAGCTCGCTACAAACTTGACAAAATAATTCGGACCGCAAAGGGTTAAGGGGATGATGGTTGAAAGTGTAGTTACATAGCTTTTAACAAGATAGACGTTGATTCAGTGCCTTTCAGAAGGTTTATTGGTTCTCAATTATTTCACTGTTTGAGTTGTACCGTTCATATGTTCTAGTGTTGGAGTATTCTCTGTTATCCAAGTGTTCTAATATTGCAATATTGCGCCAGGCAAGTGTTCTATCATTGCGATATTACGTCAGTTAAGTGTTCTATCACTGCGATATTACGTCAGTTAAGTGTTCTAATAGTACAATAGTACGTCAGTTCAGTGTTCTATCATTGCAAAATCACATCAGCTCAGTATTTTATCATTGCAATATTACGTCAGTTAAGTGTTGTATCATTGCGAAATTATATCACTTAAGTATTCCATCAGTGTAACATTGAATTAGTTAAGCGTTCTGTCATTGTAATATTACGTCAAATAAATGTTGTATCATTGCAATGTTATGTCAGCTAAGTATTCCAATATTACAATATTAAGTCAGATAAATGTTGTATCATTGCAATGTTATGTCAGCTAAGTATTCTAATATTACAATATTAAGTCAGATAAATGTTGTATCACTGCAATGTTATGTCAGCTAAGTATTCTAATATTACAATATTGCGTCAGTTAAATGTTCTAACATTCCAATATTGAATAATTTAAGTGTTCTATCATTTCAATATTACGTCAGATAAATGTTGTATTATTGCAATGTTATGTCAGCTAAGTATTCTAATATTACAATATTAAGTCAGATAAATGTTCTAACATTGCAATATTGAATAATTTAAGTGTTCTATCATTTCAATATTACGTCAGATAAATGTCGTATCGTTGTAATGTTATGTCAGTTAAAAATTCTATCGTTGCAAAATCACATCAGTTAAGTATTTTATCAGTGCAATATTGCGTCATTTAAGTGTTTTATCATTGCGAAATTATATCAATTAAGTATTCTATCATTGAAATATTGAATCAGTTAAGTGTTCTATTATTGCGAAATTATATCAGTTAAGTATTCTATCATTGCAATATTGAATCAGTTAAGTAGTCAGTCTATCATTGTAATATTGAATTAGTTAACTGTTCTATCATTGTAATATTACGTCTAATAAGTGTCGTATAATTGCAATGTTATGTCAGTTAAGTGTTCTACCATTGCAATATGGCATCAGTTAAGTGGTCTATCACTTAAGTATTCCATCGTCCAAGTGCTCTCTAAACTGTAGACTTCCACTCCCTAGGTGTTCTGTTACTGAAGCGTCATTTAACCGTAGTGTAGCACTAGTTAAGAGACTCATCACTCGAGATTTCTATCGCACAAATACTCTGTCATTCCAGTGCTCTCTGACTCAAGTATTCCATCATTCAATCGATGTGTATGTGGCTTACTAATTATTTAACACGTTCATTTATTAATTAACAAATTGTATTTAATAAATCTTAGTTACGACTTCTAATTTAATCGTCCTGTTTTCGTATCCAAGCAAAACCAGATCGACCTTCATAGATGACCCTTCTCATGCATTCTTGTTAATAAAAACAATAATATTCACATGCACCCCCTTTGAATTTATTACCCTTAATCTTCTCATTTATTCCTCTCATTCATTTCTGTCAATAAATTAATCATCCTCACAATCGATATAGTAAGAGCTGGATAAGTGCACGAGAAGTTTCGCTGGATAAATACAACACGACTATCCCCTCCACATTTTTTGTTTTGAAACCTTTGCTAACGTATTTGTGAGCTTTTTCTGATTAAAATGATACCAAACACGACATAGTTTGAATTACATTTACTTAATATTTAATATATTTGCTTACCATTTACATAATTTAAACATTTCGTGTTTGATATAATTTTAATCAGAAAAATCTCAAAAACACATTGGGAAAAGTTACATTCAGAAAAGTTACTAAATAAACAAGTTTATTGTTGCATTAGCAATGCGTCGCTTTGTTTGTTTGCTCTCTCTGTCTCTTCTACTGTCTGTCCTTTTCTTTGTTCGCGCTTGAGTGGAGCTGTGATGTCAACAAGAAATCGACACCGCTACTTCATAAGAGATGCGCTTGAGCCCCGAACTGTGTCGTATTTATCCAGCTTTTACTGTACATAAATTCTGACGAACTGATTGCTACACGTACTAGCCTATACAAAAGTTTCATTGCTCAAGTTTGTTATCACCTAAACATTTTATCATTTAAATTCTATCAGCACAACATTTATCAACCAGGCTCATTGTAGAATTCACCAAATAAAGAAAAAATGGCTCTTAACCCTTACAACACTACTGGGATATTTCATATCCCAAACATTATCATATAATTTGCATCTTATTATTGTACAATTTATTTCCATATATTATTTTGTTTATATGACAATATTTACTGCTGGGATAAAAAATCCATTTCCTGTGTCGCAAAATATAGGTACACTGCTAAAAATTAGACATTTTCTGAAGAAAAAAAATTCAGTGTTGAAAGGGTTAACTATATAAAAAAAATGTTGTGGACTCCTACTCTATGCCAAACTACCCCCTTAACACTTTGAGGCGCGGGAATTCAAAATATAAAATAACCCATGTTGCACAGACAATTTTTTTGGATTGAACAAAGTTGGTCTATATTTATTAACAAAGTTATATAGTAATATCAATTTTAGAGGAGGGACAAAAATGTCCTACCGTGCCTCAACGAGTTAAGTCGAACCGTTCAATTAAATCAGTCAATCCGAAACAGTCAGCCCTTCAAACCGTATCGCATTGCTTATTAAATCATGCAAATTATTGCAGCATTCATTCGGACAATGTGCACCTTCGTACTTATCGCTCTCGCATAATCAATTTCGGCATGTAATTCAATTGTAATGCGATCAGTGAGGCGCGATTACGTGTGGAGGTCACAAAGAGAAATTAGTTTGAGCGCCGCGCCGATTTGGCCGCAAATTACGCGCTCCAGATAATGCACAACAAAGTTCATCGATGCCATTTAACGGCAATTTAACTTCATTTCTCCGCTGCAACGCCGCCAGATTAATCAACATAATCAAGACAACGTGGAAACTTCGTTATCCCCGGGCGATAAAGAGACACGAGGGTGTTTTCAGCGAGGGTGTCGACGGGGGGATGATGTATTTTGATGTATGGTGATTTTATGCTACCGTATCATAATTATTCTCCATGCCTTTGGTGAAATATTCGTTGGTGAAATAAAAAAAGACTGAAATGTGAACTACCAGCTTCAAATTTGAGGGTCTGATGAAACGATATTCATCGTGGATTACGTGCGGGAAATTCACGAGAATTACTGAATGCCTTGAAAGGAGGACTTTTTCGAATGTAAACTGTGATTTTCATCCGCCGCAATAAACGCACGATGTTTCGCTTTTTATGAATGCGAAATCCAATTCGCGGTGGCCTGAATCGCTGTAGAAACTTCTTTCTAGTGGCTTTTTTCGAGCAATAATTTTCGTGGATCAATGATAAAGAATATTGCAAATATTCAGAGGAAAGGGGAAGAAATTGCACCTTCAGCTTTTATTTCATTAAAGGAAATGCAATATCTGAAATTATTACGATGGAGCAATGTTATAAATTATTAATGCAAAAGCTTGATAATTGGCTACTGAAGGTCATTGTACTTTTTCAATTGAAAATCTAGATTAGTGAATTCCTTTTTTGCGCTTTGTTTTAGAAAGAAATGTTACAAATATATTGTAAAAATTGTGCGAATAAATTTAATCAAATAAGAAGTTATAATGAATGAAATATGACTGTATTAAATATTTACTATGTTATATTAAATTGTTGAAGACCGTTGTTACAGTTTCTCTTTTAATTTGACAGTACTATTAGTTAATTAAATATACAATTTAACGTGCATTCCACAAATGTATTATTGTAAGCGTGAATAAATATAAACGGCGAAATTTTGAATAATTTTGAAATCAAATTTTCCAAACTGCTTGCCATGATTTCTTAACAATGAGTTTATCAGTTTATTTTATATTTTGCATACATGTAAAATACATGTTCCTTTATCGTTCGTGAAGGAAGTATGTCAATATCTGCAACGGCTCTTCCTTATCGCCTGGGAAAGTTGAAACGTTCGCGATAAGAACGACTTTTTTCTTTGCATGTCTGCTATTCGGTCAAAGTTTCGCATGCGAAAGTTTCCCGGTCGAAAAAGTTCCTCAGACTTAACTCATTAATTTTTACATTTAGGAGATCGCGTGAAAATGAGTTCTCCGAATGAGAACAGCTTACAGTTCGCACAGTAAACCTGAACAAAACTTACAGCTAACCAGAACAATAAATAAGGTTGCAAAATTGTTTCTGCCTCTGAGAAATGCAGAATTTAACAGGACACTTTTCTGAAATATAATATCTTAACGAAACAATTTTTGTCTTTGCAGATTAGGTACTTCAAATTTACTCCATTGAATGGAAAACGCATTTAAAATTCTCAGATTAAACTTAGGCTTTATACAGTCTGGTTGGGACCTGACTGAAACTTGGTATCGGAGCCGACTGAAACCTGATCCGGATCCGACTGCAACCTGAACCGGCGGTGACTGAAACCTGATCTGGACTTTATTGCAACCTGAACTAGAGTCGACTGAAACCTGAACCGGCGGCGACTGAAACCTGATCCGGATCCGACTGAAACTTGAACCGGTGCTGACTGAAATCTGAACCAGCGCCGATCGAAACCTGAACCGGAGTCTACTGAAACCTGAACCGCAGCCTATTGAAACCTGATCTGGACTTTATTAAAACCTGAGCCGGAGCTGACTGAAACCTGAACCGGAGCCTACTGAAACCTGACCCGGACTTTATTAAAACCTGAACCGGCGCCGACTGAAACCTGAGCCGGAGCTGACTGAAACCTGATCCGGAGCTGACTGAAACCTGAACCGTAGCCTACTGAAACCTGATCCGGACTTTATTAAAACCTGAACCGGCGCCGACTGAAACCTGAGCCGGAGCTGACTGAAACCTGAACCGTAGCCTACTGAAACCTGATACGGACTTTATTAAAACCTGAACCGGCGCCGACTGAAACCTGAGCCGGAGCTGACTGAAACCTGAGCCGTAGCCTACTGAAACCTGATACGGACTTTATTAAAACCTGATCCGGAGCTGACTGAAACCTGATCCGGACTTTATTAAAACCTGATCCGGAGCTGACTGAAACCTGATCCGGACTTTATTAAAACCTGATCCGGATAATATTGGGGCCTAATTGGTGCCTAATAAGATACTGAAATTGCTCTGCCATTAGCACATTCGAAAATTGACTTAAGAACTTCAGCATTCAACGTCACTGAGTAAAAAAGAAATTTACATAAGCTTATAAAACGCAGAGATATTTCAATTATCATACTCGACGCGGTATTTATCAGTAGCACAAAGACAATATAGCCTGAGAGTAGGAAATATAAAAAGCTAAAGTAGCAGGTCGAGATTGAAAGAAGCTGATCCACGAGAGAATAAAATTTGCATTTCCTGCCAAAAGCGCTTCTCGAAATCACCGCGGTATAATTACAATCTGCATCACGTTAACATAAATCACGAATGTAAAATCTCCACGCTCTCGAAATTCGCCGACTATCCTAAAATCTAAAAACGATTCCAAGCTTTCCCCGCTGGCAAAGATACTCCAGAGACTTCTGGTTTTATGAGCTCAAATTTCAGAGGACTTTTTACTCGTAAAACGGCACGGAGTTCCGAGTAAAACCTAGGAAAGATCCTTCTGCTAATAAAAACTAATTTCTACCTTCATCCAGCTTTCATTGCGGTCGCATTTAAACTTAAATATTCCATGGGAATTCCCTCGTTTCGTTTATTCGCGGGAACACCTTCGATGCTTGGGTGATCAACATGTGCACTCAAAACAATTCCGAGATTCATTATACCTAATTATACCTTACGGCTATACAGAGTTTGATACTTCGAGGAACTCATTGCTAATTAACGCTTTGCAATACCGACCTACATCGGTTTAATAATTTAACTTCTTTCAAAAGTTCTATAACGCTCAGAATTTTATTATCGTCGAAATTATCTCTCCGTTCGTGCGTCTTAAATGTGATAGAAGGAAATAAAATAGCAAATAAAAATTGCAAAAAAATATTATTTGCTATTCGAAAGAAATCGAAAAAATAAGCAATTTTTTAAGCTTAAGTATTCCTCACCTGACAGAGTTCTACGCTCCTTTGTCTCTGCAATTATCCTGAAACTGATAAAAGGGGAACTCGCCTCTACGGAGGAGAAAATACAGCCATAAGATGTGCACGTTTCTCACGATTCCTCTTTGCTTTTATTTCGTCTTTACAATGCAACCCCTTTCTCTCCCTTCTTTCATGGTGGTTGGTCGGTTCGTTAATCACACGGAGACTTATACTAAAAGTAAAATTGCCGCGTAGAATTCGCCCGATGTGCATTCCGGTTAACGATAATTATACTCCTTTCTCGGAGGACGGAAAACCGTCTGGACTTCAACGTTTCCGGTGAACACTTTGCTAATTAAGTTCGCACCGGAAGTGGCTAAAAATGATCCCTCTAAACTTATACTGGAGCTCCGATCGCTTGGAATTAATATTGAACTTATTACTTGTTTTTTTTTAATGGAAGAAAATTTAGAAATATAACTCATTTTTCATTAAATTAATGTGAAATTTTGACGATGTAATTTTAGTTACACTTTGCAGTCTTCAGTCCAGTTGTAGAGGAATGGGGCTAGAGATTGAAATTTTTCTCAATCTATGTTTAAGAATTTTCTGAATCTTTAATATTTTGGATTTTGCTTCTTTTCGCGCCATTCAAATATTTCTCAAAACTTTTAATTTACTGAGAAAGATTTGAGTGAAAATTTGAAGTTATCAAATTGCTGGCTAATTAATAATAGAAACATCCACCAAATGAATTTCTGTCGACGGAAAGAAATATAGAAATTCTAATTCAGACTGCAAAGGCCTAAAAGATACCGTTTAATTTTCGAAAAATTTTGGAAATTTCAAACGTTCGTGTGAATTAATGCAAAGTCCAGGCGAAATTCCTTTTTTCCCAGAATATTCATTTGCTTGTTCGGTTACGTGTTTATTTGTGAATTTCCTTATGAAACTCGCGATTCTAATCGACAATTATCGCCAACGAGACGTAATTTCGGAAATTCCAAGTACATCGTTGAAACGGAGAAAGGCGTCTTCGTTGATAGTCGAATTAGTATCGCGATTTTTACGATTCTGCCCGCTGCAGGACGAACTATCAAAGCGCATGCGATTACGAGTCTCGCATCTGGCAAAGTTAATTAGTGCGCAAAGAGCGACTGCGAAATTTTTTCGGCCCCGAGTGCAAATAACTTGTAATTACTATGAAAATTGTCACTGCCGTCGTAGTGTTAATTGTCGTCGGAACTTTATTCTTCATTGATGTAAAAATAAGATGAAAATTGTAGCCAAAAGTCCTTTTTTAATTTTCTTTCTCTCTAAATTTGTTTGTATGAATAAAAATAAAGAACTTCAATTCGAAAATTTGTCATTACTGCTTTCTAATAAAATGTAGAAAATTATATTCGAATAATAAATTATTTCTCTGTCATTCACAGACTTCATTGTTTCCAATTAAAAATTGACTTTTGCTTTCGCACTGTTTTTTATTCAGGAACGCGAATTTTTATATTTTTCGTTTTGCAAAACTTATGACTTTTGCGGATGTGAAATGCATGGTTCATAAAAAATTTTTAATTATAGTAAATCCGGGAATATTTTTGTGTCAAATCGAACGTTACAAACACTGAGAAATATATAAAAAAAATTGCAATGAAAGATGTATGAAATCACGAGTTACTTGCACTGCCATTAATTATCTAAAATATGTACAGTGGCTATGTATCGAGTTGAATTTTGAGAAAGAAGTCTCATTTTCAATACTGCGTTCGTCTTAAGAACTTAAGCAATATTGCTAGTACTTCTTTACATCTACGTATTTTTGGTTTAGTACAACAGGAACATGATCCTTTGTGAGAGATGAATACTTAAAAAAAAATTCTGCTGACATTACGTGTCACTTATTATCAATAAGCCTAGAAATCGATTAACTAAACGACTTGGTAGTAATTTACTGATACTGGAATGATTTCTTCGATTATTTTGGATTATCGGTTAATTATTTGAATGTTGCTGGGGGAATAAAGATTATAAAAATGTTTTGAGATTATTAGGAGCAACGAAAGTGTTACTGGCGAAGTTAAATGGAAAAATTCATTTTGGTAAGCTTAACATAAATCTAAGAATCTTAAAAAAATATCTAAGTAATTTGCAAATAGGTTCTTCACTGTTACATTTATTAATTTAAAGAAAAAGGAATTATTATTAAATTGTTATAAGGTAAATATAATTATTTAAATGTCTTTGAAATGATTCGCAAATTAATTAGCTAATAACACCTAGATCATCAACTATTGAGTTTTATTAATATTGAATGTAATTTACGAACCAAAATAGCCAAGAATTTCAAAAAAAAAGTATTAACTTCACCTTTCAAGCTTTTTACAAAATCCCACAAAACTTCTCTCTTTGTAACAAAATAAAAATTGCAATTCTACCCTGCTAAAATCCCCTGCAAATATTTGAAACTTGCTTTTACTTCTCCAATTATTAACCCAATTTAAAAGCACCTACACCAATCAACATTTAAAAAGAAACTCCGCAATTACCCGCCAAGGAAAATTGCCAGAATCATTCTAACATTCGACTCTCGAAAAGAGAATAAAAAGGAAGAAAAAAGGTGGAGAACTTCTACGAGGAAGAATTTATTTAAAACGATGGAAAAGGGGCAAGAAAACTTCCAATTACAGCAGCGAGATTAAAGGGGAAGATTGTCGACAGAATGGAATAATTCCAGCAGCGGTTTGAGTTATTGTTGCAGAAGCATTTGTTGCACCCGAGAGATTTATGTCGGGTTTCCCTCCCCCAAAGGATCAAAGTGTGGCATATGGTGTTCTCGGATCGGCCAAGATCGATATGCATGATAACGTCACGTAACAATGAAAATTTCCAGTGAAGTTACAGTGACGAACGATCGCGAGAAAAAGGGAAGCGGAGAACAAGATTTACGTCGATGGATTCCCATGAACGTGGATCCTCTTATTTTCGTTTGGACCGACGGCGTACAGTTTGCCGACATTTTATGGTTGTGCAAGGATGATGATTCGCTGCGGAAACGAGCATTTATTTTATTTTATTATCACATCTTCGTATCGCATTCAATGTCCTGGATGAAGTCTTGGGAAATTTGCGAGGTGGATTTACCATTTTCTTTTACTTCGAATGGAAGATTTGCGAGGGTCTTTGTTTATGAGAGTGGTCTGCGTAAATAATTGGGAGAATTGAAATTTACTTTGAATGAAAGATTTGCGAGGATTTTTTATTTATAAGAGAGGTCTAAGTGAATAATTGGGGGGATTGAAATTTACTTTGAATGGAATACTTGCGAGGATTTTTGTTGATGAGCGGTCTAAGTAAATAATTGTGAGGATTGAAATTTTCCAATTGGTTTCTTCTAATTTTTTAAATGATGCGAAATTTTGTTCTCAAATTTTCAAAATTGCACATTGACATTGTCTATTTTAAAGAAGTAGATAATTATGTGGATTAGCGTGCACCTTGCAGATTTCAATTACTTTTGAGTGCTTTTGGTCTAAGTAAATAATTGTGAGGATTGAAATTTATCAATTCTTTTCTTCTAATTTTTTAAATAAAGCGAAATTCTGTTCTCAAATTTTCAAAATTGCACATTTACAGTGTCTATTTTAAAGAAGTAGATAATTATGTGGATTAGCGTGTACCTTGCAGATTTCAATTACTTTTGAGTGCTTTTGGTCTAAGTAAATAATTGTGAGGATTGAAATTTATCAATTCTTTTCTTCTAATTTTTTAAATAAAGCGAAATTCTATTCTCAAATTTTCAAAATTGCACATTTACAGTGTCTATTTTAAAGAAGTAGATAATTATGTGGATTAGCGTGTACCTTGCAGATTTCAATTACTTTTGAGTGCTTTTGGTCTAAGTAAATAATTCTGAGGATTGAAATTTATCAATTGTTTTCTTCTAATTTTTTAAATAAAGCGAAATTCTGTTCTCAAATTTTCAAAATTGCACATTTACAGTGTCTGTTTCCAAGAAGTAGATAATTATGTGGATTAGCGTATACTTTGCAGATTTCAATTACTTTTGAGTGCGTTATCACTATCATCATTACGAAAGAATTCTTTTGTTATATTTGCTAGATATTTTTGCTTTTAGAGCGTCTAATCCACGTCAAAGAAAATATATGAAACATTTTTTAGCAAATATTTCCAAAATTAAACCGTCCAGGGATTAAACCAGAAAAATTTCTTTTCCGAATTCTACAAGGTGGACCCATATAATTACCTAACTATATTAAATGTTATTTTTATAACGAGTAAACTGCAGATTCTTTTGTTCTTGAATGAGTGAGATATGTATGAGAATTTTGAGAAATATTTATGCCAGCGCTGTATAAAGTTATTAAAAAAAGGAAAGCAAAAGAATTGAAATTTCGCGGTCCGGAGAGAGTGCCATCCAGGAATCGATCGGAACACCAACGAAGAATATCAATTAGCGACAAGTCTCACTACCGAGATCTCTGTTCATGAAAATCCACCCAGATTACGTCGTAATTAATTATCGTTTGGGTACCTCGATTATCCTCCGCCAAGTCGTGTCAATCGTCGTTCTAATACTTCCTCAATGATAACTTTAATCTTTAATCCGCTTTAATCCGTAGCACGATGTCAATCGTAAAGTCGATCGTTAATCTAATGGCAAACACGCTTCGCGTTTATTTACAAAATATTTACAGTAACGTGATATGACAGATTAGAGAGTACACTGATAATCCTCCCCAGATTAAACCCCTTGCCGTGCAATAACGAGCAACACTCGTGACGCGGTAAATTGGATTTGAAATTTTCAAGTTTTGCAAAACCTATGAAACTGAACATATCGGGGAGACGCGGCACGAGAAAATTATTTCTATGATATTAACCCTTTGTACTCCGTTGTCGCCGGAGCGGCGACATTGTAATAGAATTATCAGATAATTGTGAGATAAATCCGGTGGGTTTTTATATATTTTTTTATATTGTAAAGCATAGTTTTAAAATACATACGCTTCTTTTTTAATGACAAAGCAAGATTTTCAATTTTCCACAGATGTGTACTTAAACCGTGTAAATAGTTCTGGAGTAGCTGGTAGCTCAAAGTAAAAATTCCTCGGAGTGCAAAGGGTTAATATTACGTTCAATTATACGATGTACAGTGAAACCTCGATAAATCCACAAATTTCAGTGGCAAAACAGTGCTCTTATCGAGTACCCGTGTCTTATCTGTGTTTACATTAGGTCTCGAGCCGAGCGCGAACTTAGAAAAAGACAGACACTGGAATTAGGCAGAGAGAGCAAGCAAACAAAGTGAGCCGCTCGAAAGTATCGGCGAGGCATTGCTAATGCAACAATAAACTTGTTTATTTATTCATTTTTCTAAATGTACCTTTTCCGAATGTATTTCTGACATTTTTCTGATTAAAATGATACCAAACACGATATAGTTTGAACTATGTAAATAGTAAGTAAATTTATTAAATATTAAGTAAATATAATTCAAAGTGTACCGTGTTTGGTATCATTTTAATCAGAAAAATCTCACAAATACGTTGCAAAGGTTTCAAAAAATCGAAAATGAAAACGGGCGAACCTCCAATTAGTATTGCCTCACCGATACATTCGAGTGGTATGTTACACTGCTCCCTCGTCGAGCGTCGAGGTTCGCCAATGGGGATCCCCCTATGTGGAGAGGATAGTCATGGTGCATTTATCGAGGGACTCTCATGATGCCTTTATCGAGGTTTTACTGTATCAAGAATCACTGTTCAGTTTTTACTCCATCAATTTCACACGTTGAATGCCATGGAGGTCACTGGTGACCGGCGCTACTGAATTCAATGAAATTTCATATGACTTTTAAATTGTAATACGAATTTGTTAATTCAGTGAATATTAACGCGTTGGTCTCAAAAAGGTAAAGTCCTGCTGTCTATAAATCTCTTTTTGTCTTTAAAGTTTGTGCTTTGTAAAGATGTGATTTTAATAGAAAAAGTTTGACTTCGGTAGAAATGAAGAAACTAGCGAAATTCCGGTGGCATTCAACGTGTTAATTGTGAATTATTGCGGAAGCAGTTACAAAAGAAATCGCATGGCAAGGGGTTAACGGCATCACATTCGCCGTTCGATTCTCTTAATGTCTAATAAGTATCGTCGTTTTATGGAGCGATTTTTATTTAATTTATATATATATATATTATATACAAGTGATCACTTATGCATACGGCAAGACGTTCGAGAAGCAGCTATTGCAACTATTTACAGAAATTTCGCGAGATTGCATATCATCGCAGTTGCAGAGGGTGTGCTGGAATTAATTTGATGTGTCTAATGGGATACATCTTTCGAGGACATCGCCATCGATGAAATCTTTTTTTTCTTACTGTATTTATTGGATTTAATTCCTATGCTAATTTCGGCTGGGACCCACTGTTTTAGGTGGACTCCGAACCAGTGAGGCTACAGTAAATGATAATTTAGGAAAAATATGCTAATTGTTGATGAGTTGGTTGGCTTTAACGACTAAAAGCCGATTTTTCGGCTTTAACGACTATTAATATTTCGCTTTGGAATTATTGTTTTTGGTGGGCTCCGAACCACCGGGGCTATGGTACATTAAATAATAATTTGGAAACGATTTTCAGACGTGAAATTTTAATTTGGACCCACTATTTGAGAATCCGAGTCCTTGCGAAATTATCTACTAATTGCCGCATAGCTGCTATGGTTGTTTCAGCTGTGACCTACTTTCTTAGGTGGGTTCCAAACCAGGAACTATGGTATTCCAAATAATAGCTAATGAAAAATATTTCAAAAGCTATGCAGACTTGAGCTCGGTCCCATTCGTTGCGAGTTCAAACCTTTACCTCTATAGCCACCACAAACTCATAATAATTATGGCAATTTAATCTGGGACCTACTGCTTTAGGTGGGGTCCATCCAATCCACATGGATCACGATTTATTAAATAATAATTTCGGAAATACTTTCCAACCGTGACAAAGAAAAATTTGAAGTAAGGCCCACTGATTGTGAGTCTAATTCTCTATCTTCTTATCCACCATAGCCTTATAAATGCAATCGAAATTTAATCTGGGACTTACTGTTTTAAGTGGGGTCCAAACCACAGGGACCACGATTTAGTAAATAATAATTTTGGAAATACTTTCCAACCGTGACAAAGAAAAATTTGAACTCAGGCCCACTGATTGTGAGTCTAATTCTCTATCTTCTTATCCACCATAGCCTTATAAATGCAATCGAAATTTAATCTGGGACTTACTGTTTTAAGTGGGGTCCAAACCACAGGGGCCACGATTTAGTAAATAATAATTTTGGAAATACTTTCCAATCGTGACAAAGAAAAATTTGAACTCAGGCCCACTGATTGTGAGTCAAATTCTCTATCTTCTTGCCCACCATAGCCCCATAATTCCAATCGAAATTTAATCTGGGACCTACTGTTTTAGGTGGGGTCCGAACCACCGGGGCTATACTATACATATCACATGGGAAAAATTAGAAATTTCCCAGAGGTGATGGGCAATTTGAACTCGGGCCCAGTAATCGTGAGTCCCATTTTATCTCCTTGCCCACCATAGCCCCATAGTTCCAATCGAAATTTAATCTGGGACCTGCTGTTTTAGGTGGGGTCCAAACCACAGTGGCCACGATTTAGTAAATAATAATTTTGGAAATACTTTCCAACCGTGACAATGAAAGATTTGAAGTAAGGCCCACTGATTGGGAGTCTCTTCCTATTTACTCAAGATAGCTAAAATTGGACTCATATTGACACAATTTGTCTGCAATGGCAAAATTGATCAAATTTGTAAAAAGGAGAATCTAAACAATTGTTTAAGGTATTCGTAAGACCTCGTCAAAATGAAGACCGTAATTATGCCACTTAGACACTGTGCGCCAAATTCTCTCTTAATTGATTAAATTAAATGCTCCTATCACTAAGCAGTTGCAATTACGCTGAACATTATAAAATAAGGTTTTCCGTTAGAAAATATTTACGAGAAGAATCCCACTTAAAAAGTATCATAGTGTTAAAACATTTTATTAACACTGGCAATGAAATTAGTATTTATGAATAGTCTTTTCCAATTTTCTAGAGCCTGAACACAATTTATCGAAGAGGATGTGGCGCCTAACTCAGATTTATCGAAGATTTTCTTGTTTACCTCGAAGGAACCAAACAGTGGATCATTAATTCCAGCACACCCCGTACATCAGAGCCGCCACAATCGATGGACGTGCAAAAATTGTAAATGTATCCCGGGCAGAAAGTGTTTTATGAATATAAATTCGACGTGGAATAAATTGAAATAAAGAAAAAAGGAGTCCAGAAAACATCACAAAAATCCCTATGTATTTTCATAACATGGGAAATTTCAATATCCGAAAAATCCCACAGCCTAGTCCATCTCCATTACGTTCAACTTCCACATGGAATTCCCCCAGAGAATAAATGAGAAACGAACGTTTAAGAGGCCGCAGAAAATTGAATGCAATTTTCACTCGGATTTGATTTCTCTCCATTCGAATTAACGCCAGGAGAATTGCAATTCTCCGATAAAATGTAATATCACGCCGAGCTCTGTTCTTTTCCTGCATAATAACTGCTAATTATGCTGTTCGCACGGTAATGTAAATCTAAGCGGCTTAATATCTACTCCAACCCGAACATCTCGTTACCATCGAGCATTCATTTAAGTTTCCACGGTTTAAATCAAAGCTACATAAAATCAAACGTGCATTGAATAATCCAACAATCTCGAATGCCATTAATTAACCCATTGCCTTGGTTGCCAGTTTTCCACAAATTACTAAACTAATGAATATCAGTTTATCACGAGACGATAAAATTATTATGATACCATTATCTCTTTCATGCACAATTTTTAATTGATTTACGTAGAAAAAGCACCTTTTTTCTTTCAGATTGTAGGAACTTATTTATGCTGAATAAATAATCTTTTTAGTTTTTTTAAATTTTTTACCGCGCTTGGTACGGTTACTGTTACTGCTAGAACTATCGGCGTTAAATCTATTGAATTTAAATATATAAAAAAAGTACTTTTACGAAAGAGCTATCACCAAGTGCGAAATATGATCAATTTATTAATTTATGTTTTACAAGATAAATGTGGAATATCCACTGTATGGCTTTCCTATGGATTTATAAAATTTTTCGAAAAAATTCCAGTCAATTCGACTGGCTCGGTAGTTCTAGTGCTAAATGGTAAGTATATCAGAAATCAGTGAAAATTGATTTCGAGTTATTGAATCAAATATCAATGTAATCTTTTTAAAAAACCGTAGGGCAAGGGGTTAATGAATAGCTGGTGTTACAGCGCGAATATAAAATATCGTCGTTAGAACAGCAAGGCATGAATCGTTCCTTGAAATTTCTCGAACACCGTCTCTCCCCTAGTGACGATGGACTTTCTATGGGGGTGGAAATAAATCCCACCGCATAAAATTACATCTATCTGCCCGGGATCGAATGACTAAGTACCATGGAACAGACTTCGTCTTAAAAAGCGCGAATATCTACGGTTCCTTTCTTGTTTTCACGGTAAATGTTTAAAATTCGCGTCGTACGACGTTTTATTTCTACTCTCATATTTTCACCGGAACTTCCCTTCTTCCTTTCTCTCGATATTTTCTCATCGACCAGTCTTATTCGAAGATGCAGAAATGGAGAATTTCCCATTCTAGCGTGATTGAAGAAATGGAAGCAGTTCGTCGAAAGATTCCATCTCCGCTCGGCTCGCCTTTCTGGAATCGAGGACTACTCTTTCGCCCTCGAGATTTTCACGAGGGATCGTCGAATTTCACCTGGTTCTTTATTGTCTTTTGCGTTATTAGTACGTTGCTCTTGGATATTCAATGTGTATTTTAATATTGGACTGTTAATTGGACCGATCGGTTTGGAGATGTTAATTAAATTGAGAGACTCGGTCGGAGAAATGATTTCAAAGAATTTCATTTTATCATGATATTTGTTAACCCTTTGCGGTCCGAATTATTTTGTCAGTTTTGTAGTAAGCTAAATGAAATTAATTTTACATCATTTTCTTCCGTTGGTTATTCATCTTTTTTTAATGATAGCAATAACTGTAGGTACTGACGAATATTTAGGTGATATTATAAAATCATTATGAAACTGGAAAGTCGACGTTAAATCGTTAGAAAATAAAATTGAGTGAAAAGCTATGTCGAGTGTAGCTCGACATAGGACTGCAAAGGGTTAACGCTAGAAATACCGGCGCAACATCAATTATATTTAAATATATTGAGTAAGTACTTTGGAAACAGGAGTCAGTGGAAACGATAATTAATTCAGTAATTTATGTTTTATAAGAGGCATATAGAGTTTTTACTCTATGGATCGTCTAGAAACTTGGAGAGTTTTTAGAAAAAATTAGGAACCAGTCATTTTGACTTAATTGGTAGTTCTGGTGTAAATGATGTTTTATTAATTGCTGTAGATTTTGTAAGAAAAAGTCTGTTGTTTTGTGATGAGATTGTAATAATTGTCAGTCGATAAGCAAACGTAAATTTGTTGATAAATAAATTGTTTCCCGAGTGGCTCAGGTGGTTGGAGGATTCCAGTTTGAATGCAAATACTTCGGGTAATTAGAAACCGATTTCGCAGTGCGAGATTGATTGCCAATGTATTTTTAAAAATTAGAGCAATAAATAATTGCGAGACTCATCTCAGTCATAATTCGAATTTTCTGAGAAATATTGCATACTTTATGTACTTCCTCGGTCTCCTGAATATGAATGTTTAATCGAGTAATAAAGAATGAATTTTGCATCAGATTGATTAGATTGATTGCTAAGTGTTTTTAATATTTATCTCTGCAAATAAATTCAGCCAGTCTAATCGAGTCATAAATGCAAATTTTTTGCATTTCTTTGCATACTTTACAAGTTTGCCCGATTTCAATTTTGCAAGTCTGCAATTCAGCAATTTTTCATTACGAAATTAATTCCAAACAAATTCCTCATATCTAATTTTACAAACACATTGCTAAATATCTTATTTTTGCAAATAAATTATGCAACTCAGGCCTAAATATCTTCATTTTTTAAAAAATTAAGCAACTGGGATTTAAACAGTTTACTTTTACAAATGAATTATCCATACCAACCCAAATCTAATACAAATTAGTTGAAAAATATTTGTCTCTTCAAATTTCAAACATCTCAACGTAATTATATTTTGCCTATTATAATATCTTCGACTAATTGCGCTAAAAGCTCGGAAATTTTCAAAGAAAACAGTTTCTTCTCACGTATCAATTTCTTTGCACCCAGACGGTAGTTTTGTTTTGGAAAAAGCTGTGCGCAGCTCTCTGATAAATGAATAGACGGAAAACCCGCGAGTGTAAAGTGTTAAAACAGCACAAATTATCCTGTCGCTTCTCGTGCAAACACTCGGCAATCTTCTATATTTTTGCGCGAAACTTTATCCCACTTCTTTATCGGGTATCAATTCGGTCGATTGCTTTCCTTGCTCCTCGTCCCTTTCTTCAGCTACAGTGTGACGCTTTTAATACATTTCAAGCTGATAACACTCGTGACTTGTCACCTCTTATCACTCCAAGAATATTTGAACGCGTTTGTCAACTAATTTCGGATGTATTTGTTTAATTTCACAGAGGAAAATGGAAATACCATGTGACTTTTATGAAAGGAGCCGTTTTCTTTGAAAGTGGTGTAAGTCCATTTTTGACAAAAAGTTACTGTTAAAATTTGCATCATTTTGTCAATATAAATTTATGTAGTTAATGAAATTACAAATATAATTACTTTGAAAGTCGTGTAAGTCCACTTTCCGCAAAGACATAATATTTAGTTGGAAAATGATACTGCATAATTTCTCTACTTCGCTTTTAACTAATAGTTTAAAAACGATCACATTATAAACTTAAATTAACCCCTTAGCTTACAATAACGTGTGACACACGTGAGGCGATAAATGGAATACGAAATTTTGAAGTTTTCCAATAACTATTAAATTGAAAATATCAGTCGATCACGAAACGGTAAAATTATTTCTATAATATTAATATTGCAGTCAGTTTTGCCAAATGTTAAAGATCAGAGAGAAATTTTTATTTCTGGAATTAATTCTGGGGTATTACGCACGCTGTCAAAATAGAAATCGTAAGGCAAGGGGTTAATTTAATATTTAAAGAACATAAAATGAGCGTAATACATGCGCTAATAGTTTTTAAACCATTCAAATACAAACTCTCAAATATCTCCATTTATTATAAAATGGACTTACACCATTTTCAAAGAAAACGGCTCAAATATTTGTTTATTAGCGCGAATAGATATGAATATTGCATGGGTGTAAAGTAACATAGAAATAAATAATTAATTTGTATTTAAATAGGTTGCGTTTGGCAGTGAGATTGTCGGGGTGGAGTGATAAGGGGTAAATCTTAACAAGGGATTTCAAAATCGCCGAATTTTAGAATTTTAAACAAGAATTTCCTTCTGATTGACAAAGAAAATTGGAAGATTAATTACAATTACCTTAAAGATGTTTAAGAAGTGGTAGAATACTTTCTCGAGTAATGAGGAAGTAATTTTGAATCGGAAGATTGGTGGCTAAGGTGTTTTCAACATTTAAATAATTAATGGATTACCATAGACAGAGAAATATTAATATTTTTCATTTTTCAGGTAGCTGGAGAACTTTAATTCGAATACCAAAACATCTTTGCCTAATTAGAAATAAATTTCTTATCGAAAAATAGATATAAAAGGTATTTTTAACATTCAAATTAATTAATAAACTGCCACAGCTACATACAAAGTTACTGAAAAATATTCAACTGTTGCAAGCTTTAAATATTTCGGAACTTCAAGTTGCAAAGCAGCCTAATACTAATTAACAACGCAATTAATTTTATCCGCATTTTATCCAGCCCGTTTACAGCTTCTTTGATAATGTTACTATTAATGTGACCAATTTAAAATAGATGCAATATTAAATTTTCAACGCGACAAAGTTTACTTTAACGACACAAGAGAAATATCTCCCCGAGTATCGAGAAAACTAGGAAAATTCTGCAGCTTTTAAAGTGGAAATTTTATCTCTCTGATAATTCAACGGACTTGCTTGTTTTCATGATAACTCATTTACAGCAAAGAACTGCAGAGTGCTTGATGCATTGCAAAAAAATGAAACAGAGCCAGGAAATTGTTAAAGAGTTGTAGCTTCGCGAGATAAAGCTCGGCTACGTAATGCGGTAATAGGAAGCGAAAGGATAATGAATTTTGTGATGAGAAAGTCATCCTCACCCTTCGTGTTCGCCAGGTATAACAACGTCTTCCATTTCTACGGAATTGTATACGTGGAAACGGATGGAATAGTAACAATAAGAGCACAAAGTTCTTTCTTTTAATGCATTGAAAAAAGAAATTCTGAATTTTGCACGAAGAATTTATAATCCCGCAAAGGGATGGTTCTATGTTGCGCGATATTCTCGGTGAATGAAATTACGTCGAGTGAATATCAGAAGTATTTTTTTTAATTTAAATTTCTCTCTTTATCAAACTTCCAAAACGATCAGAACTTTCTTAATTGTTTACCAAAATCCTCCACCATCTGCTCTTGAGAATGCAGCGCTGGTGTAATTTAAAAATGTTGTTAATATCATTTTGTGTCGTTGTTTAGTGATACACGAGTGTAAAAATTGTGTTTAATTAATAAATAATGTTATGTGTGTTTTCCTTAACACTATTCCTACCACAACCGGTTAAATGACCGTTTTTAAAATTTCGATTAGAATTTCCTATATATAACGTAATTGAATCGCCTTTAAACTTCACGACTTTTACTCAAATATTCGTATAATACATTCACATTATAATACATTTTTCAATACTCACTTCTTTTTTTACTCTTCATTTTCTGGGAAAAAATTATCATTTGACAAATTCACCGGTTGCGGTAGGAAAAGGTATGCGTGAAGTGTCGGTAGGAATAGTGTTAAAGAGTGGAAACAGTCTCAATTTTATTTCGAAGTGTTCTACCACGGACCTTCAAATTGATTCAGAACGAAATCCATGAAACTTCTCACATTTCAAAAATACCAGAATATAATTAATTGCGTTCTATGCGATATTCCTCCACAAATTCCAATCTCCCAGGTAAAATTCCTGCATCCAAAACACCAAAGAGAATACCAGCGGGATTCTCCATTCCGCATCTAAATTCCCACAACTCCTTCACCCATTATTCTACAACAGAGCCCCTGTAAAATCGAAGGCGCGACACGTTTCGACACTTCCGGTAACATAGGGCTCTACAGTGAGGTTTTAGAAACGAGGCCAGCGGGACGGCAAAGGGCAAGAAGAAACGCTTACTTGGACCTCCTTCCACTTTGTTTCAATGTGAC
Source organism: Cerceris ruficornis (assembly GCA_963989415.1). Classification (NCBI taxonomy): domain Eukaryota; kingdom Metazoa; phylum Arthropoda; class Insecta; order Hymenoptera; family Crabronidae; genus Cerceris; species Cerceris ruficornis. The sequence goes on along the minus strand of OZ022530.1, from coordinate 5,696,832 downwards.
ACACTCCGTAATGTGATTCGATTTGAATGTGTAAACCGTAGCTGCATTGCATTCATTCACATTCCTTGCGGTAGCTTTCTGTCTAATACCGCACAGTACAGTTCGGTATTAGAACGAAGGCCACCGGTGCAGCACGGGAGCAAAATAGGAGTCTCTGACGTTCCTGCAATTTTAACACGACCCATTCACTCTTGTCTACATGCAGACCGATTTGAATTAGTCAACTAAAACGGCGTTCCATTCACATTCCTTGCGGTAACATTCTTTTTAATACCGCGCAGTACAATTGGTCGTTCGAAAAAAGCTACCGCGGTAGCACCGAAGCAAAATGGGACTCTCGGACTTTTTCTCATTTTCAATGAGACTCATTCACTCTTTTCGATTTGAATGTGTGAACCAGACCCACATTCCTCCCGCTAGCCCTCTTTCTAACACCTCACAGTACAGTTCGGTATTAGAATGAAAGCTACCGGTGCAGAACGGGGCGAAATTGGAGTCTCGGACCTTCTTGCACTTTTCATACGACTCATTCACTCTTTTCGTTTTGAATGTGCGGACCAGAGCCACATTCCTGCCGCTAGCCCTCTTTCTAACACTCCACAGTACAGTTCGGTATTAGAATGAAAGCTACCGATGCAGAACGGGGCGAAATTGGAGTCTCGGACCTTCTTGCACTTTTAATACGACTCATTTCGACTTGAATGTGCGAACCAGAGCCACATTCCTGCCGCTAGCCCTCTTTCTAACACTCCACAGTACAGTTCGGTATTAGAATGAAAGCCACCGGTGCAGAACGGGGCGAAATAGGAGTCTCGGACCTTCTTGCACTTTTAATACGACTCATTTCGACTTGAATGTGCGAACCAGAGCCACATTCCTGCCGCTAGCCTTCTTTCTAACACCCCACAGTACAGTTCGGTATTACAACGAATTACCCAACGGTACTTTAAGTCCGTCTCGACATTGCTGCCGTTAAACGGTCACCTCCTCGGAGAACCTGCTCTTGTCATCAAGATTGATAACGATCGCATGTGTCCTCGCGTGACCGGACTTGCCCTTGAACTTGTCCTTGACCTCTTCCTTCTCCTCGGGTGTCGTTTCTGTCCCTATGTCCTCCGTGGAGGGCTTGGAGGACGTAGATACGGCCACGTCACTTGTCCTTCCGTCCTGACCCTTCCTAGAGGTCGTACGTTGGACCTCGTCCTTTGTGTCTTGGTGCTCGGTGCCCTTGTAGCCGTTCTTCTCGATGCAGGCGTGACAACGTTTCTCTTCTCTCGTCTCGTTACCTGAATGCAGTATTGTCTCGTCTGTTCTCCTCATTATGGGAAATTCGTATGCGTGACGAGTGTGCATTTTGATTGTCATGTTAATTAGAAAGCTATTTCGCTGGAGTGAATGATAGTGCTGAGTGTTTCGTTGGAGCGAGGATTTGCTGGTGGTCTTTTTGAGGGTGAAATGCGAGCTTGTAGTTCGGGGGGTGGTTTCAAATGTATCGTTTATTATGACAGAGGGAGTGGTAGGTAGTTTATTGTGTTTTCGTGCGAGGGTAGTTGCATTGGGGAATAATTGTTCCGCTTTAATAAGGTGGATGCGTAAAGAGAGGTTCTTTCAGCTGTTAGGGGACGCTTTGAGGATTGTAAATAGCATTTGGGGCATAGAATAGAAATAAATAAAATTAGAGTAACGCTGTGCTGAAATAAGTACGTGACTTTCACGATCGAAAGTAATCAAAACCATAATTAAATTATTATAACACAATTAAAACATATAAGTCACATAACACAAGTAAAATAATTTTGTCGTAAATTCTGGAGAAACTGTGGAGAGGAATTAAGCGAAAATGGTTAATTTGTCGAAACAAATTTCAATGGTAAAAGTTTGCCAGCATGCAAAATAAATGCGGATGTTTGTCGTTGTTTTTCGGTGTAATGTCGTGTACAGTAACTAACAATGTTTTGAAAATCTATAAAGTCACGCTAGAACTATTAAAACACGTGAAAATTTAGATTTCTCACATTTCTATCGTATCTCGTGTACGTATCTTTTCCTTTTATTCATATTTACATTTAACACAAGATCTACGGGCGTTAAATCAGTTATATTTAAATATCTTGAATAAAAACTTTTAAGAAAAGACGAATCAAGCGAAAAAGGAGACAATTAATTAAGTAATTTGCGTATTATAAGATACACGTGAAATATCTACTATACAGCATTCCGATAAATTTGAGAAAATGTTTATAAAAACGCAGGAACTCGTCTGTTTGGCGGCTTCCGTGGATCAAGTGTTAAAATGCTAATCGCAGATAGTTCTAGCGTGTTTAATTTAGAGCGGTAGTGAAACGCTTATCGATGATGATTAAATTAAATGATAATTGTACTTACCTTGCTGACCTTGATCGCCTTGATAAGAGCCTCCGACGTCAGTCTCGACGATGGCCATAGATCCATTGAGATCATTTAGCCTCATGCTCGAAGAAATCGCTTGGATCGTCGAGACCTGAGTCTCGGCACGATTGGCTGCTTCCTGCATGGCTGCAAGTTTGTTCACCAAATGATGATTTCCTAGGAGAACGTTTTTCTCCTTTAATACTTCCAGCTGATTGATCAGTCTGCGGAATTCTTCCTGGAACATAAAAAGAAAGGAGAGCTCCATTATTAGGAGAGAAGGAAAGGAGTTGTTACGTGGTTATATTACAATAACAAAGTGCACTGAGACTTCTGTTTTACGCAGCACGTTATAACAGGACAATTATCAATTACGTTAAGCGGTACAATATTTTATTAATTATCAAGGCTGATGTTCCATATATGCAGTAGACGCCGTAGAGAATAAATGATGTGTTTAAAAATAAATAGAAAGTAAAATTGCAAAAATTTAATTTGCATTTATATAACATGCCATTATATGGATATGGGCAAAAAAAAAAGAATTGTGCCAACAACACGCGGAGTTCCCAAGCGGTCACCCATCCAAGTACTATCCGCGCCCAATGCTGCTTAACTTAGGTGATCGGACGAGAACCTGTACGCTCAGCATGGTATGGCCGTTGGCGAAAGGAATCATCTTTTTCATTTATTTGAAGCGAGTAGACTGACATTAATTGAGGTCATTGATAGCTATTAATATAGACAACCTATGATTAAATATCTTTTTAATCTTCTTTCTCCTGAGTGGCACCGTTAAAGACTGCTCTGAATTACCGACAGTAGCTACAGTCAGAATTATGAAAGATGGAAATCCGACAGCGATATACTGATTCTTCGGAAAAAAATATACTGAGGGGTTTCGAAGTAAATTAAGTAGTTTAGTTAAGTTATGGGACGTATGAATTGTAACTAGAAATGAAAAAAAAAATTGTGCCAACAGCACGCGGAGTTCCCAAGCGGTCACCCATCCAAGTACTATCCGCGCCCAATGTTGCTTAACTTAGGTGATCGGACGAGAACCTGTACTTTCAACATGGTATGGACGTTGGCGAGAAGAAATATACCTTTTGTTTATTTCAACTGAATACACTAACAACAACTAAGGTCATTAATAGCTATTAATATAGAAAAGCTATGGTTAAATATCTTGATACTCTTCTGTGTCCATCGTGGCACCGCTGCAGACTGCTACGAAGCGTGAACAGTAACTATCGGAAGTGTTACTCTAAATGAAAATACGAGAAGCATACTAATCCCTCGCAAAAAAATATACTGAGGGATTTTAAAATAAATGAAGTAACTAAATTATGTTGGAGAATGTATGTTTTGCAATTAGAAATGAAAAAAAAAAATTGTGCCAACAGCACGCGGAGTTCCCAAGCGGTCACCCATCCAAGTACTATCCGCGCCCAATGTTGCTTAACTTAGGTGATCGGACGAGAACCTGTACTTTCAACATGGTATGGACGTTGGCGAGAGGAATTATACCTTTTGTTCATTTCAACTGAATAGACTAACTGCAATTTGGGTGACTATTACTTATTAAAGTAATGAGCTATGATTAAATATCTTATTACACTTCTTTCTCCTGCATGGCGCCGCTGAAGACTGCTCTGTATTACCAGCAGTAACTAGAGTGATAACTATCCTAAATGGAAATTCGAGAGGTATAGTAATTCTTCGCAAAAATATATTTTGAGGGATCTCGAAATAAATTAAGCAACTAAATTACGTTATGGGACGTCTAATATGTAAATAGATCAACAGGTCATTAATAGGTATTAATATAGACGTGCTATAATTAAATATCTTATTACTCTTGTTTCTCCTTCGTAGCTCTGCTCGAGAATGCTCCGAAGGTCAACAATGATTATCGCAAGTATTATTCTAAATGGGAATGCAAAAGAAGATACTAACTTTTCGTAGAAGAGATGATAAGGGATCGCGAAATAAATTTCTAACACAATCAGTATAAGAAGTGATATGGCATAGATAACAAGATCAGACTGGAAGGGACAGCTATTAATATTCACTTTAACCATACGATGTCTCTGCGCCATCTGTTATTCAATAATGGAATACATTTCATCCGACTTTTAAATTACAGCTACTGCGCTGCGAAGCGCGTTCTAAGCTCGCTCATTTCTAATTACTAACTCGGCAATATTCAATCTCACAACAAATTTTAATTACTGAGGACAAATGTCGCTACAATTATTTTATTAGTATTAGAGGTCTAATTAATCGTTTCTTAAATACCGCGTTTTTTTTCGTGACTCTAAAAGTTCTACTAGGGAATTGCAATTAATAATATTACAATTAATATGTTTCAACCTATATCCAGCCCTTTTGAAAAATCACAGTACAGTTCGTAAAGTCTTTTCTAACCCATAGCCTATTTTCTATTAAAAAACTATGATTTTCATTGACTTTTTCTTTCTAATAATTTTATTGAGAATAGTACGTGTTCACTGTGTCCTATTTGTCTCAACTTGGGTCAAATTAAATCTCGATTTAGATCATAACAGACCCCGAGGACGAATGAAGGATAATAGAAATAAAATACAATTATAATTAAAGCTTATTAAATGTCTCCTTACCGTAGCACCGTCACTTTCGTCCGTGAAGTTGCCCTGTTGAAGCGATATAGAGTTCGTCTGATTACTCGTACCCGCGGGGCGACTGCTTTTCCCAAGGAATTTCCCAGTCGCCCCGGATAATTTTCCGGCACTGTCATCCTTTCCACCTCCGCGGAATACAACATAGGCCTTAAACATACGAAAGACAAAAGCGGGTTTGGTTAACCGTACGCGCCATCTTTACCTGACGTTCCATTCAACTGAGAAGCAAAACTAATTTTTATTCTCCGAGATAATACCTTATGTTTCTTTACTAAACCGAAGTTCCGTTGATTCTTGGAGTCAAATAATAATAAAACAGGTGCGTCTTTATTTACAGATTAATTGTACACTCTCTTTTATATGGAAAAATGAAAAACTAAAGTCGAAGTGAACCGCATGCACTCTGACGCGCAATGAAATTCCATCGTCAGAGGTCGCTAGTGGATACGACTTTCGATATCTCGAGAGCGATCGATATATAGAACATTTTAATTCGATTGCATTCAAACTTGATTTCAATTTTATCCGTAGCGGGACTTTTGAATACTGCTACAACAATTAGAACTGAATGTACGATAAATAAACAGAAACTTCTGACATCGATTTTACACTGCCGGTATAGCAAATAACGGTCGGTACTACATGAATTGATTTGAAAGAGCCACGAGAGGCGTTTTAAATCTATTGTATTCCACTTGTCTCCCATAAATCGCATGAGATATTTATTGTTTGAAAGCACTACAACTTGTTCTTCAAATTAAGTCAAATGTGGAGTAATTCTTTAGTTAATTTCAACAGCCACATCTTTAAGAGAGGACTCGTGGTAAATTACATTCGAGGAGGAAGTTTAATTACCTACGCCAAACCCGAAACTCAAATTCTATGACTATGAACCGTGTAATTTATACTGCAGGTAGTATACCATATACGCCAGAGCTTCGGAAACTGAGAACCTTCAATGTTAGAAAATTTCAAGGGAAGATCTAATAGCAGTCTAATTCTATAATCCTTGTGCATTGAAATTTATCATAATTAGGTAATTTCAATTTCATTTTTTGTAGTTATAGTGATCATAATCAATGCTGTAATCGTTGTACATGAGAAATATATACTTCTTGCTTATAAATTTCAGAAATGTTTAATAAAAAGTAGAAACCGTCAATTTGACGGTTTTGGTAGATCTAATGTTAAAGAGCTGCAATGTTTTACAGACCATATGCCCTATTTTTGCATCGTAAATAATCCTTATTTACAGTGTTACATCATAAATTTACCAATCTCGTGGCATAAAAAATCCGTCGCACTGGATTACATAAAAATCCACTGAAAGAATAACAGCATTTTATTTCTCGCTGTTAATATCTTCCATAAGAGATCATAAAAAAAATACTGGGAAAATGTCACTGCCAACTGAACGTATTTGTTGAGTGCGTATGACTTACAGCCAGTTTAAATTTCGTATTTTAGTTTTCGAGAGAACAAATATGAAGGATAAACGTTCAAGTACTTTACCGCGAAGCAAATAAACGATGTTATGACAGAGATTATGTAATTAAACATCGAGTACTAACAAGATTCAAAGTTAGATGGAATCGTGGACATTAATGCGGAGGAAATAATTAGTTATTCTCACCTTACTGCCAAATATGAGGCACAGTAGCAGAGTAACAGTGAGCTGGGTGTGACAGAAAAATATGAGGTACAATAAATCCGGATTGGCCGGCGATTGCAAGAACAACCTGCAACGAAAAAGATTTTATGGAAATTACTAGTGGTCGTAAAAAGAGTATTCCAGCGGATGCGACGGAAAAACCGTTTGCGCGTTGAAATGACGAACATAAAACCGAGACCGAAGGCTATTTGATTTATGCAATCCGACTATCTTCAATTGGAAAGTACATACTATCGGCAATTTGCCTGGTATGAGTTTCCTTTCTGTAAATGTATTATTTGATATAGGGAGGTTGTTGGTATATATTTCGGATTTCTTTTTCTCGGACTGGCAGTATTTTAATGGAGATAGTGGGATCGTAGTCTGGTACACGTATCATTTAGAGGGTCGTTGTGAACGTAATATGAAAACACGAGGGTGGAAATTGGATTTCTCTGGAAATAATCTCACCTCTGTTATACAAATTTACTGGTATGGAATTTCATAACACGCTTTGGTGTTATTGTATTTTTGGGTAAAATTAAGTATGAATATTTCGAGAAAAATGCATAATGTAACGGGGGTATATTTTGAAGAAAAAAAAAAAATTGCGCCAACAACACGCGGAGTTCCCAAGCGGTCACCCATCCAAGTACTATCCGCGCCCAATGCTGCTTAACTTAGGTGATCGGACGAGAACCTGTACTTATAACTCGTTTATTCAACTTAGATTTTTGTACATGTGTTTTACAAAGTGATCTATTTATAGACGCTCTCATATGGCCGAATTAACGACATCTCTTGAGAGAAAAGAACAGAAAAATTATAAAGAATTACATCGAGTGCGCTAAATGAAGAAAAAATATAACAGTTTGCATGGAAGCCCCAAAAACAGTGTAGTTAATAGAAAAACAGGCAGTATCCGAGAACCTGTACGCTCAGCATGGTATGGCCGTTGGCGAAAGGAATTATATTTTTCATTTATTTGAAGCGAATACGCTAAGATTAATTGAAGTCATTGATACCTATTAATATAGACAACCTATGATTAACTATCTTTTTAACACTAGGTTTACGGATGCCGTCAAATTGACGCGTTCTTACTTTTTTGATAAATATTTCTCAAATATATAGAGAAGAGGTACAGTAGATATTTCACGTGTATTTTACAATACAAAAATTACTTAACGAATTATCAGCTTTGCCGATTGATCCCTCATTTTCCAAAGTCTTTATTTAATATATTGCAGTGTAACAGATTTCAGTCCCGTAAACCTAGTGCTAATCTTCTTTCTCCTAAGTGGCACCGTTAAGGACTGCTCTGCATTACCGACAGTAGCTACAGTCAGTATGCTGATAGGTGGAAATCCGAGAGCGATACTAATTCTTCGGAAAAAAATATACCGAGGGGTTTCGAAGTAAATTAAGTAGCTTAATTAAGTTATGGGACGTCTAATATGTAATTAGATATGAAAAAAAAAATTGTGCCAACAGCACGCGGAGTTCCCAAGCGGTCACCCATCCAAGTACTATCCGCGCCCAATGCTGCTTAACTTAGGTGATCGGACGAGAACCTGTGATTTCAACATGGTATGGACGTTGGCGAGAGGAATTATACCTTTTGTTTATTTCAACTGAATGGACTAACTGCAATTTAGGTGACTATTACTTATTAAAGTAATGAGCTATGATTAAATATCTTATTACACTTCCTTTTCCTGCATGGCACCGCTGAAGACTGCTCTGAATTACCAACTGTAGCTAGAGTGATAACTATTCGAAATGGAAATTCGAGAGGGGTACTAATTCTTTGCAAAAAATATACTGTTGGATTTTAAAATAAATAAAGCAACTAAATTACATTATGGGACGTCTAATATGTAACTAGAAATGAAAAAAAAAAAAATTGTGCCAACAGCACGCGGAGTTCCCAAGCGGTCACCCATCCAAGTACTATCCGCGCCCAATGCTGCTTAACTTAGGTGATCAGACGAGAACCTGTGCGCTCAGCATGGTATGGACGTTGGCGAGAGGAATTATACCTTTTGTTTATTTCAACAGAATGGACTAACTGCAATTTAGGTGACTATTACTTATTAAAGTAATGAGCTATGATTAAATATCTTATTACACTTCCTTTTCCTGCATGGCACCGCTGAAGACTGCTCTGAATTACCAACTGTAGCTAGAGTGATAACTATTCTAAATGGAAATTCGAGAGGGGTACTAATTCTTTGCAAAAAATATACTGTTGGATTTTAAAATAAATAAAGCAACTAAATTACGTTATGGGACGTCTAATATGTAATTAGATATAAAAAAAAAAATTGTGCCAACAGCACGCGGAGTTCCCAAGCGGTCACCCATCCAAGTACTATCCGCGCCCAATGTTGCTTAACTTAGGTGATCGGACGAGAACCTGTGACTTATAACTCGTTTATTCAACTTAGATTTTTTGTACATGAGTTTTACAAAGTGATCTATTTATAGACGCTCTCATATGGCCGAATTAACGACATCTCATGAGAGAAAAGAACAGGAAAATTATAAAGAATTACATCGAGTGCGCTATATGAAGAAAAAAAAATATAACAGTTTGTATGGAAGCCCCAAAAACAATGTAGTTAATAGAAAAACAGGCAGTATACGAGAACCTGTGATTTCAACATGGTATGGACGTTGGCGAAAGGAATTATTCAAATAATAATGATGTGGTTGTAAGATGCTAATACTAATTGTAATATTAAGTTTTACCAGCCGAATGCCAGACAACTTTCGAGTCAAACGTTGAACTATCTTAACGCTAGTACGACTTCGCTCTGACCTCTTATCGGATCAAGTTACGTTTGACATGTAAACAAAGAATAGACGTCGAAATCCTTACAGTTCGTTGAACGTGTTGGTCGAAAACCTCCCTAACTGTAATGCATTGGGCAACAGAAATATTCTACTGCAAACATTTTGGCCCTGATCTGATTTGGTTAGCTATACTTTCATTTCGGTTACTTAATCGCAGTATCGGTAGTATAACGAAATTTGAATTAATTGATTATGATATTCTTTTAAACTTCTAGAGACGAATCGTTACAGTGGTTATGGGAAAAATCTAAATAAGAAAACTCATCGCAGGGAACCTTCAATCAGCGACGATGAATTCGGTAGGAAAAATTAGAATTATGGTAAAACCGTGTATGTCGGTGACTGTTGTGAAAAAATGAACAGGAGTGATCTAAAGTATCGTAATATTACGCAATTCAACGGGAAGGCGTAGGTTTATAAAATAATTGCATCAATTTATTAAGTACATTTAGTGGACCTTAGGAAAATAATAAATTGTTAAAGTTCCAGCACTGCATTGAAGTAATAATACGAATAGATGGCGAACTCTGCCATTGAATACACAGATTATATATGGATATAAATAAACAAGCTATAGATAGTATATAAAATATTACTGGTCGAAAATACAGTGCTAGGAAACGTACTTACATTGAGACGTTGAGGAAGACTGACAGTAAAAATTCGTTGTAAATCGCCATTGAGATGAATCGACTTTCATTGAATTCAGACGGTGTTTTTCTTACAACGATACAAAGTCTGATACCCCAAATCAGAAACATGACTTCCACTGAAACAAAAAGACAGTCGTATATGAAAAACAATGAATTCTAATGACTTCACGAGATTTTTCGTACTCTCAGAAATCTTAGTGTACAAGATAAGTTCTAGTTAATCTCGAAAGTTGGCATTAATATAACTTGCTATGATTAAATATTGCATTACACTCCTTCCATCTATGTAACACTGCTGAAGGCTGCTTCAAAACTTCAACAATAACAATAGCAATAATTATTCTAAATGTGTATACGAAATGGATGCTAAAGCTTCGCAAAAAAACATTCTGAGGGATTTCGAAATAAACGAAGTAACTAAATTACGTTGTGGGACGTTCGATTTGCAATTAGAAATGAAAAAAAAAAATTGTGCCAACAACACGCGGAGTTCCCAAGCGGTCACCCATCCAAGTACTATCCGCGCCCAATGCTGCTTAACTTAGGTGATCGGACGAGAACCTGTACGCTCAGCATGGTATGGCCGTTGGCGAAAGGAATTATTTCTTTCGTTTATTTGAATTGAATACACTAACATCAATTGAGGTGATTATTAGTTATTAAAGAAATGAGCTATGATTAAATATATCTTGTTACACTTCCTTCTCCTGCATAGCGTCGCTGAAGAATGCTCTGAATTACCAACAGTAGATAGAGTGATAACTATTCTAAATGGAAGTTCGAGAGGGAAACTAATTCTTCGCCAAAAAAAATATACTGAGGGATCTCGACGTAAGTTAAGCAACTAAATTACGCTATGGGACGTCTAATATGTAATTAGATACGGAAAAAAAAATTGTGCCAACAGCACGCGGAGTTCCCAAGCGGTCACCCATCCAAGTACTATCCGCGCCCAATGTTGCTTAACTTAGGTGATCGGACGAGAACCTGTGATTTCAACATGGTATGGACGTTGGCCAAAGGAATTATTTGTTTCGTTTATTTGTAGGGAATAGACTAACAATAATTTAGGTAATTATTACCTATTAATGTAAATGAGCTATGATTAAGAATTTTCTTGTTCTTCTTTCTACGTAGCGCCGCTGATGACTGTTTCGAATTACCGACAGTAGCTATAGTAGTAGTTATTCTAAATGGTAATGCGAGAGGACAACTAATCCTTCGTAAAAAAAAATACGTACTAAGGGATTTCGAAATAACGGAACTAACGAAATTTAGTTATGGGACGTAGGATTTGTAATTAAATACTAAAAAGATTAAACAAAAGGGAAAATAGTGCTCGCAGCACGCGAAGTTCCCAAGCGGTCACCCATTTCCTTGATTCTCATTGAGAACTATGTGTTATTGCACGGGATATGAAAATTTACAGCGTTTATGCTACACGAAACATTACAAACTTGAAGGTTAAAGACACAAGCCGACAATGTTGCCCGGTAAGCAATATAACAGACGCAGCTTCCCAGTATCAATTGCGTTACACTTTCGTTCACTACTAATTAAACGTACTGGCATTCTGTTGATCGCTCATCGAATAAATCATAGGTATACAATACATCCCACAGCAGATTCCTTCCCGAAAATTGTAAAATAAATAAGCAATAAACAATAAATAAAAAATAAACAAGCTCACCCATTGATCGATGGCGCGTCACATCTACGATGTCGTTTCTTTCGCACCTTCATGACGTCGTAGTTCTCACAGTTGTGGATGATTTTCACTATACACGACACGTCAATCAACTACGATATCACCGTGAACGTATAATACATTTGACAATACACTTTTACCGCTTTTTAATGCGTTTTGCGAATGTTAAGATCTACTACGTCGGAATCGATGCCAACCGCTTGACATCCATCAATCAACTGGCACGCGTCTGCGCTGAGCGCGGCGCGTGCCCCCCCACCACCGCTCATGTTTGTATCTAGTCGAGTCGCGTGGTGCGCTTTAGACGCCCTGGCCAGAATTTTACAAAGTTTGGCATTAAATTCCTTCATTTAACGCGGAATTTTGCAACGTTTTTCTACGTATTATTATCAGGAGTGCAAGTGGCTATATACGGATAATGCGTAAATGCATTATTTTAGCTCGAGAAGCGAACCGATGTAACGAGGGCGCCAGCGACTTTGAGGAACCCCTACTTGGAGATTGTGTACATTCCTGGGAATTCAGTGTTTCCAGGGAAATTCAAATTATGGGGGGAAAATAGAACGTATAATGATTCTCTCTATTTAATGTAGTTTTTAATAAATATGCCTATTAATGTAAATATCTGAAGGAAAATTGAATAAAGAGACTTTAGTGACATGAATAATTGCAAATATAGCTGCTACACATGACAACCTAAGTACATGAAATTAGCATTTACTTCCAGAATTCCAGAAAATTAAATCTCGAGACTGACGAAATGCATTTTTACAAAGTAAAATATATAACAAATATCCAATCCAAAGACACATATTTAATTAATCACTATTATCAAAATGCAATATCTAAACAGGATAGCGTTAAAGAGCATCGACTATTCGGTGATTGATTCGATATCTTCTTTTTAAGACCAGAAAAACGACAGATCAATCAAAACGAAGAAATACAGAGAGAAAACACCTCTTTTCCTTCAGTAGCATTTTATTAACCGTAATATCTTTCAAATATCTTTCGTACGTGCAACATGGAACGTTTAACCCGGTTTTAGGTTATGAAAAGCGATACTTCGGCTTCGTATCGTGCCAATGAATTATTGTTAGAAGCATATGTGATCTGTTTACGACTCCTGATTCCATTTCCTCGAGTGTGAAGTTTACAGTACATTTATGGCATTGATATTCAATACTTCATTGGGTTGTTACGCTGCAGAGGTCCCTCGGCTCTTCGTTATTTTTCTTTCTCTCTTCAGCGTTTCCTTCGTGCTATCTTTCATATTTCACGGTATATACAGCACAGGTGCTTATCACTTTCGTTTTTCCTTATTCGATTTCACAGGGGAAATTAAATTTTCCCATGAAAATCCTTAAACCTTTCTTTTTCATTTGACATTAAGTATTTATTGTAGCATAGCATTTTTGATTATACTTATCATTGTGATAGAAGATGAAAGTATTATAGCTTGATTTAAATGTGGAATTGAGACTAATTGTTCATTATATCAGAAATAATAAGAAGATAATGGTATAGTTAAAATCATATGAGAATTATAAAAGTAACAAAGCACCAAGTGCACATACCTGTTACAAATTCCCTTGTGCTATTTTAACAAATGTTTAATACGACAGGTGAATTTCAATGTAATGAAACTTTAACAATAAGTTTGGTTACAAAGAATCAAATTTCAAAAATAAGGTTCATCTATTAAAAACATTGCATCAAGTGATAATTAATTTTCATCACCCAGCCTCAATTTTAGCTTATTCCAGACTTTATGTTTATAAGTCTCTAACAATAATAATTATTATTATTATCAAACGTCTAATATTGCAAAAGGAACAAGAATACTTCATTTATTCACCGTAAACCGATTCCGACAGTATGTTTAATTAAAAATATTTTTCCAATGGATAGAGGAGAAAACGGAGTTCGCAGTGAAATGTATTTCCTTTTAAAAGGAGTAAAGTATGTCCCATAAAACTCAACATGTGGGCCATGCCGAAAAGTCGTCTGGAAAATGTCAAGTACTTTCGCCATGGGCGCAGGGCGGACGGTGCTTACCGTAAATTACGACGGGCCTCAAACACTCAGAGGAGGACAGTTTTCGTAAAAGGCTCTTTAAAAAAATATTCCAAGCACGTAGCTTATTTCTGGTATTTTATATTGCATTTAAGAAGAACATATCGATAATTATAATACTTGTTAACTCTGCTATTTGCTGAACTCATTAATTAGAAATGCTTTGATACTGTTTTCCTTTTTGCATAATTTTGAAAAGCTTTCCGTTTATAATTATCTATTGTTTTAATAACTTGGCACTGTGTTTGCCAATTGTGGTTCGAAATTTGGCGCCCTCAGACTTTATTACAGTTTCCTTTTCATGTAAATCTTTATTGTTTCAATTAAATCGACGACCTATAGTGAATAAAAAAGATATAATATCCGAGTATGAAAGCCTATCAATTTATTTGCAATTATAATGTAATTAGTAATGTGTGTTTTATACGATAGACCTAAAATATTTACTGAATGGCTGCCCAATCAAATTGGGGAATTTTTAGAAAAAAATCAGAAAGCGGTCATTTGACCGCCATGGTAGGTTTAGTGTTAAAATAATTGTACTGAAATTCAATATCCTTTTAAATTTTAACATAAACCGTTTATTAATCAGATATAAAGTATAACGTGATTTAATCCAAAAAGTAATTTCCTATTTCAAATATTTCTTCAATAAATTAACTTTCACTGGTTGATTGGATATTAGAGAACACCCGGTATGTTTCAAGTGGTTCAAATCTATTGCCACTGTGGGGTGCAACGAAAACCATCGATTTCCGTCCACTTCAAATTTAATCCACACATTTGGTGCACCACCAGGGACCAGCCCTTGCATTTAATGGTATTACCTGACCTGCGGTAAATGCTACTTATGGTTTTATACCTGTCACTGCATCGCAACACAATTTTCTAAATAGCTACGTTCAAAAGAGTGAAAAAGAACAGTTCGAAAAGTGCGGAATATTTTACATCCCCTGTGAAAAGATATTTCCGCGATTCCCGGTTGCATTCCATGGCCGTTCCGTTACAGTGGAATCAGTGAACAGGACATTCTTTCTTCGCACTCTTGTAACTACCCTCTGTGGAAATTCTTTTCACCCCTCTTCCACCCCCCTGAATAGTTACAACTGCACTGAAATTCCGGGATTACAAAGAACCGCCGGACGGTTCTTTTTCAGCTCTGGTAAGAAATTTACTCTGATTTCCCGTTAAAGGACTTCCGATTACTTTTAGGATGTCGCTGAATGTGCCACTTGGGAGGGATGCAATTTCAGAGGTTTGTCCGTGAGATTTGTAATTAATCGAATTCTTGGTTTATTAGAAACACTAAGATTGATAGTACATCAATTAATAATTAGAATTATCAATTTCAAATTTCGACAGTCCGCGAAATTTCAAATATTGTTAAAGGCTCGTTTTAAAAGTAGTTTTGATAATTTCATTGGAGGAGTGTTCAAATATGAAATTAAGGGGAAACCTTGGTAATTTAATTGGAGAGGATGTAATAAAATATATTTGGCACTGATTGACAAATGATAGAAAAATTCGTTGTGCTATTTGTGGATTTTTGATGTAGTAGAAAATGAAAAATGGTACTTAGGGCTCCTAATTAGTATTTATGCAAATTTTTATGAATACTGATGGCGGAACTGTTATAAATACAAAGTATTGAATGGCAAGGAATAAAATAAGAGAATTACAAATCGCTGATATTAGAATCACATTTCATTCTAATTCCATTCATTTCATTTGCCAACAATTTACTATCGACTTTCTTATCTCATAATGATTACTAATATCACCTAAATATCCGTCAGTTCCCATAATTACTGCCATCATTAAAAAAAAAGGAATAACCAACGATTGAAAATGTGGAATTAATTTGATTCAATTCACTACAAAATTGACAAAATAATTCGAACCGCAGAGAGATAATAAAATGTAACGTTATCAACGTTATCATAACGGTTAGTGTTAAGACTCTTAGGGAGACAAATAAAATAATGACTTACACGTGGTGAAGCTATGGTCCCACCAATCAGTGCGACAAAGGTAAGCCTTCAAATCGTCGGCTGTTCTGGCGACTATCACAACAGGAGGTGCTACCAGGGTCCGAATACTTAGGAACACACTGAATATCATCACAATAATACCCAGTCGCTTCAAGAGGCTGCCGTCCGTTATTTTCACGGCCTTTGCTGACTTTACCCTGAAGATCACCGATATTCTGGAACCAAAACATTGGATTGCGTCAGCTTGAATGTCAACCTTCGTGTATGTCGTTCCATACATGTATTTGGCGGTGAATGTTATCATGATGAGTGAAGTACAATGTTAACATTTTAAATATCGCCTATTTCTAAATATTTCCTCTTTTTAAATATTGCCTACTTTTAAATATTGCCTACTTTTAAATATCGGCTACTTTTAAATATTATCTACTTTTAAATATTGTCTACTTTTAAATATTGCCTAATTCTAAGTATTTCCTATTTTTAAATATTGCCTAATTCTAAGTATTTCCTATTTTTAAATATTGTCTACTTTTAAATATTGCCTATTCCTAAGTATTTCCTATTTTTAAATATTGCCTACTTTTAAATATTGCCCATTTTTAAATATTGTCTACTTGTAAATATTGCCTACTTTTAAATATTATCTACTTTTAAATATTGCCTACTTTTAAATATTATCTACTTTTAAATATTGTCTACTCTTAAATATTGCCTATTTCTAAGTATTTCCTATTTTTAAATATTGTCTACTTTTAAATATTGCCTATTCCTAAGTATTTCCTATTTTTAAATATTGCCTACTTTTAAATATTGCCCATTTTTAAATATTGTCTACTTGTAAATATTGCCTACTTTTAAATATTATCTACTTTTAAATATTGCCTACTTTTAAATATTATCTACTTTTAAATATTGTCTACTCTTAAATATTGCCTATTTCTAAGTATTTCCTATTTTTAAATATTGTCTACTTTTAAATATTGCGTATTCCTAAGTATTTCCTATTTTTAAATATTGCCTACTTTTAAATACTGCCCATTTTTAAATATTGTCTACTTGTAAATATTGCCTACTTTTAAATATTATCTACTTTTAAATATTACCCATTGCTTAATATTCTACAATCTTATCCATACTCTTATCTTTTCTTCCCGACCCCTTTCTCCCGCCTATATAAAACCGCAATCCCATAAAAGTGTAGCTAATTTTGGCTGTACTTTGTCCAATTCTTTTTTATAATATTCCTCAAATTCCAAAATATATACTTCGACAGAAATTGATCGGGAACATAGATTTATGAACAATTCAGGTATTTGTCCCTTATGGGACTCTGGAGTGGAGTTTATGAACATCAGAGGAATGGGGGAGGGGAGTTCTGGGTCCCTTGATGGACAGCAAAAAACTTTCGCCACCCTTCGAAGGGCTATGGTGGATCCCATACGATGATCCTGAGGGTGTCTCGGGGGAGACACGAAATTTCGGATGCAAGGAGCCGGGATTAAAAAAGTAAGGCTACGTCGAACATTGTAAATATATTAAACGAAGGAGGGATATTTCTTATGAAATGAATAATAGAAGAAAGGAGGCATCTTTTAAAGCTGAAAGGATTGGGTGTTCTTTGGTAGTTTTAATTATTAATAACTTTAGTTTCCTTCGCACTTTGGTAATATTTGAAACTATAATTTTCTGCGGTCTCTAAAATAACAATTAATAAAGTTCATTTGGTACCAATTGTCTTCTCCAATCTTTCATTGAATTGAATTCCTTATTATTTTGTTAATGTTAAACTGCGCTTTTTTACGCGTCTATGAGAATTTGTAATTTATAAAAGCATTTTAAATATGTGTAAAAACTTTGATTACTGTTTACTATCTCAGTTTCTATCAGTTATTAATGTTTTTGATCGTCATCTGTTATTCTCTTTCTGCAAAATTATTCTGTTTATCTCTTGCATCAAACGGTTTACTCCGTCAGTGAATAAACAAATAATTATTCACTGAACGGGAAATATCTCTGGCAAAATTTTATCCCCTTAATTATATTCACATAAACTTGAATTCCTCCAAACATCCAATGTCTAATTGCCATTCTATCAAATTACTGAAAACCACAATAATACGATAAAATTAAATATAAATATATAATTAAATATCAATACATAATTAAAAATAAATATATTAATCTTCCCAAATAAAATAATTCCACGTGCACAAAAATTCAATAAAAATACAACACAATAAAACAGGTATTTAAGCAAATTTCCGTGCAATATTTCATCTTCAATTCTTTAAATTCAGCAAAATCCGGAAATAAGGAAGCAGAGATGGAACAAAGGATGGACAACAATAGAAAATTAATTCCAGAATTAAATACGACGTTGTTCCAAAACAATGTGACATGCTCGATGGAATATTCGATGGCGACTTTGCGTAAAGGTGTGCAGCATATACCGATGTCTATTCACAGCCTATTCGATGGAGATTAAGTACACTGCCTAATTATCGAAGATATCGATTAGTGCTTGTACACGGTGTGTCGCAAGTGCACCATAAAATTTCGACGGACCTTGCATTCATTTGAAAGGTGATTTTCACCGGAAAATATACGAATTTGAACTGTAAAGACGAATTAAATAACGCTATTGGGTTACAGTCAAAGAGCAGCGTTTCGTTTAATTTATATCGAAGGACGAATTAACAAATTAGCGGGGCGTGACGAGATTAAGGGTATCTGAGAGCAAAGTGGCACTAGTTGGCCGGGTTTCCGAATTACTTTTTTCCCCTTTTTACTTTGATACTTATAGTTGCAGTAATTAAATTACTCTTTAATTTCGAATTCCAGGGATTTAAGGATAATGAATTATAGGTAAGAATACGTTGATTTTGTAGTATTGTAACATTATTTAATAATATTATGTGCAGTTACTGTAAATCTGTACGTTAAAGGATTTGTAAAATTTTTAAATATTGCTTTATGTCATATTTAATGCTGTTGAACGAGTCATTTTTTGAATTACGGAGGGACGCTGGTTAACTGACAAAATGGCAGTTCTTTTGTGCTGGGCAGTTGAGATAATTTGATTCTTGTTTTCTGTGGCACCTTGTGCATTTAGCACGAATAATTTTCTATTTTTAAGTGACAAACACTCTATATTTACTTCTTACCAAATATGGTAAGATTTAGTAAATATTTTCAGATTCTAATATCTGTTTGTTAAAATATTACTATATTACTTTATCTCTGTGTTTCTATGCCTCTATTTTCCTAGGTCTCTATATCTCTGTATCTCTGTAGCTCTATACCTCTATAACTCTGTATCTTTATATTTCTATATCTCTATATTTCTATATTTCTGTAATTCTATATTTCTGTACTTCTATATTTCTGTACTTCTATATTTCTATATTTCTATATTTCTATATTTCTATACTTCTATACTTCTATATTTCTATATTTCTATATTACTATATTTCTATACTTCTATACTTCTATACTTCTATACTTCTATTCTTCTATACTTCTATACTTCTATATTTCTATACTTCTATATTTTTGTAATTCTATATTTCTGTACTTCTATATTTCTGTACTTCTATATTTCTATATTTCTATATTTCTATATTTCTATACTTCTATATCTCTATGTCTCCGTCATTACAAACAATTATTAGACAAATTTCCCACAGCTGACAGGAATCTAGTAATTCGATCCACCTAATTCCAGACCCCTTCAACTTTGTAACCGCCATACCTCATTACTTGCAATAGTTCGAAACCCGTTTAATTCCTAAGAGCCGAAAATGGCGTGGTTGACAAACGTTGAGTGACGATCGAGGACGATCGATCGCTTTAATTGAGTCAGATTCATCGGCAAAAGGTGAACAGTGCACCTTCAAAGAAGCTTGGCGTACATTATCCGAACGCGGCGGCTATTGGAAATCGATCGGCATACTCAAATGCCTCGACAAATGGCCTCCATGGAAAATAAAAGTAACGACTTTGAAAAGCGCCGACCAGTTACTTCGGCGATCGTGTAATTAATCTTTTTAAAATCCTCCAACTCCACCCTCTTATTGACATTATTTTTTAAAGGGACCATGGTTAATTGATACACAGAAGCAAATTGTCAAACATCCAAACTTTGCTTGTTTCTTCATCCACCTTTCGCAGATAACTGGGACGATTTTTTCCCCTCTGTTTTTAACGTTGCCTTGTAACCTTTTTTTTCATTACGTGAACGATTAAATAGAGAAGTACAGAAATAGATAAACCGATAAACAACGAAATAGAGAAACGGAAAAGTAGAGAAACAAAGAAATAAAAGAACTGAGAAATACAGAAACAGACATATGCAAATACAGAGATATACATCAAAATGAAATCAATTTTCTCCAATCGTCTCGCATAATGTTAACATTCAATTACCCTTCACTTGCATCCAATTACCCACAACCTACCCTAGATCCATCCCACACCCCATTTCAACCCTCTCAAGCGTTTCTTTCAACCCCTAAACGTTTAACAATCCCTTATCCTTATTCAATCGATTATTTCGATAAAGGAAAATTTCAATCCCGAAACAACCCTTCGCCGTTGGAACACATTTTTCGAATTAAGATCCGCAATACTTGTACTCTGTAACGTCGAAACTTTACAGCTAGCCCGTTATAAATTAATTCCATCCAGGTAATTCCATATGAAACGATCCTGACGAAGATTAATGAGACCGCGTTTACGGCGAAACGAAAGAGATTCTCGGGGCCAATGCTGACCGAACTTTCGAAAGCACCCTCAGCTTATCGCGGGAGTTTCAAATGGACCTGTCGGCCGAGGGCTTTCATAATCATTTCGTACACCCCATTCGGACGAAATTCGGGGCCCGTTTCTAAAGCCAGAGTTTGATACATGTGTTACGTCTCACGGTAGCTGAAAATCCTTGATTTTTTCTTCCTTTTTTTTCCGTGGAAAAATAGTAACGCGGGAAATTCGAAGGTGCACGCCTCTGTCAGCCTAAATTACCGATGTATTTTTTATAAAGTCTTATTATTCCGGGGTTGTTTGTCGCGTGGGATGGTAGTTTGTTGGATTTTGTGAATTTTGGGGATCGTTGGGAATTTTTTTGAAGTACTGAAAGGTTGTCGAGGAATCAGGAGAATTTGGGAAACTGCTTTTTACTTTTTAGGAAAAGCTAGCCAATTATATCACGTTTTAATCAATCTCGTTAAATGTACGTATTAGCCGCAATTCAAAAATTGTTCTCAATTTTTTTCGCTCCAAACTACCAACACGTTTTTGATTTGTGAAATTTCTTTCTCTAATAGGAACCCTTTTCGTAATAACTGTATGAAATAAAAAAATAATTAACACGTATAAGCAAGCAAAAAAAAATAACGTAAAGGAAGAAACGATGTCAGCAGGGAATATTAAACAATAACGGTATCACGGGTGTTTGTTCAACGAAGCCGTTAAGAAAGTTAAGAGATCTAAAGGAACTACGGAGAAACATTAAAAAACGAGGGACTTTACAGTGTCACTTGCCTCGAGATATCTTTAAATTATGTACGCCAAACTAACTGCCAGTAATTATAACTTCTCGCTTTTAATGAAGTTACACGGTGTGCAAGAAGTAAGTTCATTAAATTGCAGTATAATGGGAGAAACAAACGGGAAGAGTTTTCAAACGGAAAGAAACTTAACGGGAAGTTGAAAAGCGAACGGTTGGCAAAACAGTGAATGACGAAACTTGAATTAGAACTATATTCGCAAAAATTCAATCAATGATTTTGCAAGCGGTGATTGTTACTTGCAATAAATAATACGATCACCAAAACTAGGTTTGGTATTGAAACGGCGCGTTACGATTTTTAATGTAATAATATTAATAAGTGATGGGTCAAAGAGGGCATTACAATTATGAAATTTTTTAATGCTAATAATTACGCACTTAATGTTTATAAATATTTTTTATAGAAAGGAAAGGACTTGGGATATTTTAAATATTTCTTTTGAAATGTTTACTGCCAGCATTAGCTAATGAAATTAATAATTAAAGGCGGAGCAGGAATTACAACTTCCTGTGATTTTGTAGCAAAATGGTAGAAGTTCAAACACAGAGAATTAAGCACTTTCAGGGATACTTAAAACTTCTGTTGCATCCATTAATGCAACCGTATTAATAATTAGCAATAATGTGAAGGAGATATGAAGCTTAGATATAATTTTGTAATAAAATTGTAGCATAAGTTGAAAGAAGTAGCAGAGAATATTTTTGATAAAACCGGAAGCACAGTCGAGGATACTTAAAATTTTTCTTGGCGGAATCTTATCACGTCGATAGCCCGTTTTCAATGGCTCAAAGGGCTTCAAATATTCCCTGCTTTGCTGGGGAGCTGATTTTCGAAAATATTAAAGAATTCCTCCTGTGCTACAATATGACGAGTAAAATAACGCAGAATCTTCGGAATTTAATAATAATTTTGACAATTCCATTCATTGATGATTTAATAGATAATAAACCAGACAGCAATAAAATACAAAGAGAGCTACGATAAGTGGGGAATTGAAGGGGGCAACACCTAATCAGCAATCTAAAACGAAATTTCTCTTCTGACAAATTCATCCCAAATTTTCATTTGCTATATCATATTCTCAGTAATTCAGAATCCACCTAAAACTGCATTTTCTACGTGAAATTATCATAACCAATTAAAACCGAATTGCAAACAAATCTACATGCATGGAATTGGAGAACTCGCCATTACCAATTTCGAATTAAATTCCCTATCGATTCTGAGAAATCTATTCCAAGCTGTAATCTAACATATAACTTCGCTTCTAAAACTATTCATCCTACATAAAGCAACCGAACCAACGACAAACCCCCTAAACAACACCATTCAACTCATCCACCCCCATCCACCTTCGCATCAGCATAATCTTGAAATAATTTAATAATAAAAATTCACAAATTATGCAATTAACTGTTTACGAATGCTATTCACCCATAGAATATTAACTAACAACTACTCTTTTGTTATTTCGCATTAACTACTCTCATTCCTAGATGTCCCTCTATCCTACAGTTTCCTAGATTTTTTTCTCTATCACTCATTCACTCGATATCGAATATCTATCATCTATATACAGGGTGGTCCACGTAACTTGTGAACCTCGAATAACTTTTAAAGTATGCGTTGCACGAAAGAATGTTATATACAAAAGTTACATGGTTTAAAAGGGTACACTATGTAGTGTGTTAATTTTTTTCATAGGTGGAGGCATTTCGGAGATTTGAAGGTCAACCTTGTTTTTTTAAATGGAATGATATGTTTTTTTATTCATCATGAAATAGTACGTTTCAAGACGAGTTCAATGACCTATGACTCAAGTTCATTCAAGGTCAAACTTGCTTGAATATTAAGTAACAATAATTCAAAGTATGTCGTGTTTGGTATCATTTTAATCAGAAAAATCTCACAAATACGTCAGTAAAGGTTTAAAAAAAATCGAAAATGAAAACAGCCGATCCTACCGGTTTTTCTGATTAAAATGATACCAAACACAACATAGTTTGAATAATAGTTACTTAAAATTCAAGCAAGTTTGACCTTGAATGACCTTGAGTCATAGGTTACTGAACTCGTCTGAAAACGTGTTATTTCACGGTTAATAAAAAAAACATATCATTCCATTTAAACAAACAAAGTTGACCTTCAAATCTCCGGAACGCCTCCACCTATAAAAAAAATAAACGCACTACATAGTGCACCCTTTTGAACCATGTAACTTTTGTATATAACATTCTTTCGTGCAACGCATACTTTAAAAGTTATTCGAGGTGCACAAGTTACGTGGACCACACTGTATATAGTACAATTATTTTGTTTATAAGACTTAGTACAAAAATAAAAAATAAATATTGCATATCCAAGAGCACTTCGATAAAAAAAAGATGAGTACAAAATTGTTATAACGAGTTCTCTTTGATTTTTGTAGGCGTAGCAGCGCGCGCAGGGTACAGCTAGTTCATAATGAACTCAACGTCGCGCGCATATGTAACTTCCGGAAAACCGCAACGACAAATCAAACGACAATGATTCATCCCAGTATTCTGTATCAGAGGAATGAAACAAACTCTCGAGACTTGGAACGTCATCTAGGCGAAGCCAGGGGAGAATTGGCTCTATCGCGGAATTAGCTCGAGTTACCGGA
The DNA here is from genome assembly GCA_963989415.1 of Cerceris ruficornis. Classification (NCBI taxonomy): domain Eukaryota; kingdom Metazoa; phylum Arthropoda; class Insecta; order Hymenoptera; family Crabronidae; genus Cerceris; species Cerceris ruficornis. Next base: position 5,672,629 of record OZ022530.1, on the reverse strand, counting down.
AAGTCAGACACGCGTAACTAAAGTACCAAATTCCGCAAACCTCCGAGCCAAGTCTCATAGCAAGCCGAGAGAGGATCGAAGACGAAAAGCTGTATGCCGGGGATAAAGTACTGTCCGACTAAGGCTTGCAAGGTTTAGGATTTAACTTGGGATTATCGAGAGATCGTTGGAACAACGAGGAGGAACGGATGGGACAGATTTGCGATACTCGAGGCAAATTCGGGCCGGGCTTTGAATACAAAACAGATTGGAAAGTAAGTTCGTACTTCTTGCCAGATGTCTTGGTCTCGTTAGTCTCGTTTACGTCTCGTTTTGAACGACTCCTTTGTTACGGCTAACTGTGATTCGTTTTGGCTGATTCTTTAAGACAAGCTTCTTTGCGGGTGCTCGTTATCTGCGTGGAGGTTAACGAAGTTAGGAGGATGGATTTGGGGTTTCCTACTTCATAACCCGGGTTAGATTAAAGATAAAAAGTGAAATGCCATTCCTAATGATTATTTAATCAAATAATAAAGTATGTTAATTAGTATTTTTACTGATTGGTCAAATTTCTACGCGGACTTATAAAAAAGATAATTAATCCTTGAAATGAAGTAGGAGGACACCTTGTTGTTTTAATTGAGATTGAGATTTTGGTGAAGAAAATCTTTTTTATGGAAGTTCTATGGTATTGGGGTTAAAAAGAGGAGTTTGTCTGTTGAGAAGAATATCATTTTATATAAATACAATGGAAAAAAGGATTTCAAACGCTTATGTCAAACATTTCATGGGGGCTATGGTGGATATGGAATTAAAATGCTAGGATTTTTTATTAGGGGTGAGTCTAACCCTTCTTTGGAAAACTATGATGGATATGGAATCAAAAGGCTAGAATTTTTTATTAGGGCTAAATCTAACCCTTCCATGGGGGTCTATGGTGGATATGGAATTAAAATGATAGGATTTTTTATTAGGGGTGAGTCTAACCCTTCTTTGGAAAACTATGGTGGATATGGAATCAAAAGGCTAGAATTTTTTATTAGGGCTAAAACTAACACTTCCATGGGGGTCTATGGTGGATATGGAATTAAAATGTTTGGATTTTTGATTAGGGGTGAGTCTAACTCTTCCTTGGAAAGCTATGGTGGATATGGAATCAAAAGGCTAGAATTTTTAATCAGTGTTGGGCCTATAACTTCCATGGGGGCTATGGTGGATATGAAATTAAAATGCTAGGATTTTTGATTAGGGGCGAGCCTAACCCTTCCTTGGAAAACTATGGTGGATATGGAGTCAAAATGCTGGAATTTTTTATCAGGGCTGTCTAACCCTTCCATGGGGGTCTATGGTGGATATGGAATTAAAATGATAGGATTTTTTATTAGGGGTGAGTCTAACCCTTCTTTGGAAAACTATGGTGGATATGGAATCAAAAGGCTAGAATTTTTTATTAGGGCTAAAACTAACACTTCCATGGGGGTCTATGGTGGATATGGAATTAAAATGTTAGGATTTTTGATTAGGGGTGAGTCTAACTCTTCCTTGGAAAGCTATGGTGGATATGGAATCAAAAGCCTAGAATTTCTGATCAGGACTAAGTCTAACCCAGAACTGAGTTCAAATTTTCGCCACCTCTTGTAGATTTTTGAATAATTGTTACTTAATATATTAAAGTTTCCTAAGGGTTCAAAAGTTAGACGTACCCTAAAATCTACGTGACCCATAGACGCTCAACTGGATGTGACTTTTTCTTAGTTTTGCAAATAATGAAAGATCGTATTAGAAACACGATTGTTCTGATTAAATATATTTTGAAATTAGAAAAGAGATATCACTTACCGCCAAGTTTTGAGCATTAGGGCGCCATAAGTGAGGGAAAATCCAATTTCCCGGAGCCAGACTCGTACCGTGCACGTTATCACATTTGGACGGGGATACATCACTATAGTCTGCAACAGCAAATATTGGCGGGAACTTTATTAATTTTCGAAAATTCAAACAATTCTGGATAACAGTGGAATGAAATTTCTTCGTAATGAATGAAAACACATTAAGGTTTTTCGACGCATTGGAATTTCTGCAGAATCAAGTTTCAAATCCAATGGAATATCTAAATGTTTGTTATGATTCAAAGAAATCTGCAAATCCTCGAATTACATAAAACGAAGTATTATAATCACGTTGAAAACGAACACTTTTTTCATAATTCGTTCAATTCGAAATCAATTATTATAACTGAAATGCAAAAATAACTGTCACTATAAAATAGTTCAAGAATGGAATATTTAATTTTTTCAGCGAAATATTTTTTAATTCTCTGTCGCAATAATTAAATTATTCAAAGTCCGATGGTTCCTAGTCCACCTAAAACAACAGATTCTAACCGAAATAACCGTAGCAATTAAAGTAAAAAGAAAATACAGAAGGGAAAGGAAGAAAAATAATTGCAGAAAGTGTAAAACACCTTCGTTAAAAGTGCCTCGAAAAAGAGGTGGCAAAATAAAAGAAACGACTGAAGAAATTTCCGCGTAATTTCAAAAAAATCGTCACGCTCCACAAAGCCATTGTTCTCCAGCGTGTTCGAGTTCTCTCGTAGGACTTAATTATTTGCCATTTTTAATGGACGGTCGTTTACACAATCGTAAACGCTTTCCATTAAGAGATGGAAGCGTCGGCGCGTTAAGTCCCTCGAAACGTCAGTCGATATTGCGAATTCGCATTTAAATTTCGCGACGGGAAGGCAGCAACGGAGTTTCCATGGTGGGCCATAAAATCGCCGATCCTGCAAGTTCTACGATCTTGCTAATCGTTTATGCCGCGAGAATTACGGTCTTTCTGATTTCATGGGCGCCCATAAATTTCGTATAAGTCGGCCTTCGGTTTTACGGCGGTAAATTCTAATTAAAAATAATTGCACGACGGGAAACGAGAGCGTTTCGGAAATTGTAAAATTCTTCGGGGAAAATTTGAAGCTTTACGCTGTTATCGCGCCTCATTGCCACGTTATGGGCTTTGTACTTGGAAAAATTGGCGAACTTCAACCTCGGAATTGCGAGTGTTAAGATATTTTTGCAGCAGTTCGCCTTCGAAGGAATTTTCGGAAGAATTTTTTTCTCCAATTAGAGAATTTCGTGTGGTTAATTGCAGAAGAATTTTAAGGGTTTTCATTTGCAAAATTTAATAATTAAATTAGCAATTGAGATCACATCTTCTGTGTCTCACTATAAAGAAAATTTACGAATTCTTTATTAACAATTTTATCAGACTCTTTAAATTGATATTTAATACTTTTACTTTTGATATTATCAAAAAACAGAAGTCTCCAAATCGCCAATCGAAATCGATGCGTGTGCAGAATGTTTCAATTATTCGTCGCTCATTAGAGTAGCTGTTATCACGATACTTGTGATTCTGCAAATGTCGAGGAACTAATTAATTTTCATTTAAGAGAAAATACTGTTGCTACGAGCGAGCCACATTTCGCCGGTTCTTTCTTCCCTCTTTTTCCTCGTTTTCTCGCGACAGGTGCATCTTCATTCTCACCCCCATCACTTTCCTCCCTTTTTCACAGTTTCTTTCTTTCTTTCCCATAAGCCAATTTGGCAATTGCGTCAATTGAAATATAATCAGAAAACCTGTCGTTCGAGAAGGACTCTATTTCCTTTGGTAATCTCCGACAACGGTTTCTTTAGGCAGAACAATATTTAATAATTAATTTGAGAAATACCGCCGAGTATTTATCTCGTAATATGGGGAAACGTAATTATTTTTATTTGCATTTAATCTACGTTTTTTAACCCCTTCAGACAAGAATTAATAATTTGCAACTTTTTATTTTTACATAAAAGGATGAAAATACTATTAAGCTGCAAAAATAATTGAATCATTAAATAAGTGCGATACGACTAAGTTGTTGTTTGTATTTAATTCGCATTGTTTTCACCCTTTCAGAGCGTAATTTTTAATTTGTAATATTCTACTTCTAAATAACTTATACAAAACGAAAAGAATAGCACAAAGTTGTAGAAATAATTAGGTCATTAAAGATGGAGTAATTACGGTATCGATAATTCTAAGTTTGGAGGAGTAAAGATCGCGAAGATCTTGAGATGCATTTATTTGCGCTGAAAACTAATTGTTGTATAATATTGAAAAAACAGTGTAAATTTTGGTTATTTGCATGACATTTGTTTTTACTTGTAATGCATGATATGCATACGGATTCGAATTGCTTTTATTACATCGTGTTTTATGCAGTATTAAAATGTATGAAAATGTCTATTGCATTTGTTATAGTATAAAAACAATATAAATATTACGTTATGTTTATTTATGTTGTACTTATCTTCATTTGCGTCGTATGAAATAAACATAAATTTGAATTGCATTTACCGCGTTGCATTTTATGCTGCATAAAGTACATGAAAATCTGAATTGCATTTATGTTGTATTTTATTTTATCGCATAAAAAGATAACAAATTTTTCATCCAACTTATTTCCTGTAAAAATTAAAATAACTCGTGCGAAGAAAAATAGATAAAAATTGTAAATATTATTATCTTAACAGCATCGACAGTATTTTGGAATTTTTAATCGCCGTCGTTTTCCCCGAATTTTCTAAAGAAGTATTAATTTAAGAATTAATCTAAAGAAATAACGAATTTTTAATCTCATTTATTTCCCTCTTTGCAACAATTCTCGCGATGAAAAGTAAATTACAATTCCCAGTATTTTTTCTTCCAGCACCATCCAAAGAATTCCCCAATTTTTAAATAAATATTATTTCCTTAACAAATTGCAATAATAAATGAAAATTCTAAATACTTTTATCTCGCACCATCGAAAGAATTTGGCAATTTTCAATGACATTTACTTCCACTATAAACTACAATAATTCAGACGACGAAAATTAACTAAAAAATCGAAATATTTGTACTTTATACCATCCACAAAATTATGGAATTTTTATTCGCAATTATTTCCCTCGGAAATTACATTAATTGCCACGACGAAGCCAAACCTCATATTTCGAATATAAAGTGGAGCACACATTCAAAACGTAACTCTGCAAGATCTCGCATTATAATATCCCCAGACAAGCGGCGAATTATTTTCGACCAAGGCATTATTAAATTTCGCAAAATCCAGGACACGCCGGAAACCATTGCGAAATGAACAAACTGTAGAATTACTGCAATTAAATCCACCGCTGTGCGGCGAGTTGTAAAAATAAAGAAAACAAATTAGCGGCGAGCACTTCAAGCACAATTGCATTCGACCGATGTCATTAAACTGGGGAATTACATCACGCAAAGGGATCATTAAATTAGGAAAATCCCGGATGAACTCGAGAATCGCTTTAATTAAACCGGATGGGGGTTGCATGCGATTTTATGTTAATGCGAAAACCCTGTCTTCCGTTTCAGCCCTTCGTTTTCCATCGCCTTTAAAATTGCAAAATAGAAAGCAGGGTCTTCATCGGCAAGCTGTTAGATGGAAGTTATTTAATTATTTCAGCGATTGCTAATTTTCCAACGCAATTCTCACTGAATCGAATTCACTTCTGGTGTTTTGAATATTGCAAATGAGAAAGAAATCGATACAGGGCTATTGAAAGTGCCAGAGATAAATTTTACAGACGAACTTTTCTTTTTTAATGTTTTCTTACTGAAATTGTTGATATTAGATTAATTTAAAATTCTTAAAGGTTGGTTGACTATTGTCGAAAAGATATTGAAAGCAGTTTAATTGCGGACGATTAAAAAACTCCTAAAATAATCAGAGATTCAATATTTAAAAAAAGAAATTCAAATAAATCTTATCCACTTAAATTAGGCTATAATTTAATATTCTTCTTTAACAACAGCCACATTTAAAGCACAAGGTAAGAATTGCAAGATATAGTTTAAAATATAATAATTTCTTTGCTATTAATCAGGTTAAATTAAGCATAAAATGGTGTCAATTTGAACGACATAATCTACAAAACTAATTAATATTAATTTCCAACGGATACATTGATTGTTCATAAAAGAAAAAATGCGAATTTTTAATACATAATTAATATATGACATTTCCGCCACCCACTCGCAATAAGGGAAACAAAGGATTCTTTTTTATATTCGACAGTTTATTTCTCCGCAATTTTCTTGTTTTTTTGCCACTTGGCATTTAACTGGCTCGTCCAAACAGCCAATTTAAGCAGCCCTTGTATGACCTTCCTGAGGGGTTGATTGATAAGAGCCATATTTATTCCTGTCCACGGGAACAGAGCCCCATCCGTTATAGGCACAAATTTCTATCTGTTGCCGTTATTCTAATTCTTTCTCATATATTTCACGTCAGCCTTATTTATTTATCAATCATAAACTATCAATTTGCATACCGGAATATTATGCCTCTACCTCGACTCCTTTCCAGGGGATGGAAGAATTGGGGGTGTTCTTTTCCCGCGTGGAATCCTTTTCGAATCTTAAATAAAATTATTTCGTGGACTGTGGCAAATGTATGGAAGAATAATTAACTAAGTTAATTAGACAGGTAGGTAGGCAAATGACTAAAGAGACAGTCGAATAAATGAAGAGCCTAATGAGCAAGATAATATGTGGACGGACGGGAGAGAACGTTGTGAGTTAATAAACAGAAAAATAAAAAAGTAATTATGAAAATAAACAAATAAATAGTTACATAAGTTGATAAACAGAAAATGCAGAATACTGCAACGTGGATTAAAAACTTCCCTCTCTAAAGCCGCAGAAATAAATTACTCCCATTTAACAAACTGCTGGAAATATTATTATTAAAACAGTCGGCTATTTGCAAATTAAAAAACCGGGAATTTGTGCATTTATAAATAATTCATCTTTATTACTTTATAATCGTCCAAATTTAAAAGGGCACTTTTTAAATTTCCCGCATTTGCATCTTGTACGAACGTGAAATTTTAACGCTGATAAAAAATGCCAGCTGCAGAGAGAACTCCAAAATCACACAAATCGTGGAAATTTCAAATTTGTAAACAGCAGATAGGGGTTTAATAAAAGTTCACAGAGCGTTGCAAATGGACTGCAGAATGTGCGAATTGCATCGGTGCATGGCGTGCGGTTAATTTTTAATACCGAGAAAATAATTTTCATACGGACATGACATGTCGCGTGTCAAACTTTGAATTCGGCTCTGTTCTTTTTCTAATAAATGACAGCCTTTTGCTCGAGTATTTAATAATTGCCTTTTTTTGACTCCTGATTTCTCGAAACGATTTAAGACCCTTTCTCATTCTCTGTCAAATATTTAAAGTAAAAAAAAGCCAATATATAATTATTTACATTTGCAAGTTTGAAAAGTTAAAATTTAAAATTCATTGGGCAAATTAGTATTTCGAAAAAATGTAATCTGCACATTTCAACTATTGAAACTTAAGATTTAAAATTCAAGGGTGAAATTAGTTCTTGTAATATGCAATTTTCAGGTATTTAAATTTCAAAAATTAAGATTTGAAGTTTAGTTCGAAAATAGAGTTTGGAGGATATGTAATTTTTGCATTTGCAACTTTTAGAAACGAAAATTTCAAAGTAAGCGGTGAAATTAGTTTGGATAATATGTAATTTTCACGTATTTAAATTTCAAAAATTAAGATTGAAGTTTTGTTCGAAACATTTTCAACTTTTAGAAATGAAGTTTTAAAATTTAGCGGTGAAATTAGTTTGAACAATGTCATTTTTAGGTATGTAAATTTCAAAAATTAAGATTTGAAGTTTAGTTCGAAAATAGAGTTTGGAGGATATGTAATTTTTGCATGTTCAACTTTTAGAAATGAAAATTTCAAAGTAAGCGGTGAAATTAGTTTTGATAATATGTAATTTTCACGTATTTAAATTTCAAAAATTAAGATTGAAGTTTAGTTCTAAAATACAGTTTGGAAATTATGTAATTGTTACACTTTCAACTTTTAGAAATGAAGTTTTAAAATTTAGCGGTGAAATTAGTTTGGACAATATGTAATTTCCACGTATCTAAATTTAAAAAATTAAGATTGGAAGTTTAATTTGAAAACCAGAGTTTGGAGAATATGTAATTTTTACATTATCAAGTTTAAAACATGAAGATTTAAAATTGATCGGGAAATACTTTTAGTAATTTATGGATTTGTGAGTTTTGTAGATAATTGTCAAACACTTTTGACCTTTGATGAAATTTATCGACTCATACTTGCATAATTATTCTGCTTAGACTACAAATGTTAATGAGAATTTAAATTGCAATAATAAAAATGAAGAAAACAGAACTCAACCAGAAATTTATTCAATTCGTTGAATATTAATTAAAGAGGAGAATTTTTGCAATTTTGATGTTCTTTTTGGTCTTTCACCGACTTTTAAATAACTATTAAGAGATCGAAGTAAAAAGGGTGGTTTCATCTCTTAGATTGAAATTATCGTAGCTAAAAGTGAAAGCTAACTATTCTTGCTGCTTTCCAAGTCCAAAGAACTATTATTCAAGTTCTTGTTTGCCTAGCAAGTTTATTTCTACTATGCGTACCTCTGATTTGCATTTTCTGTATTTTCAGACATTGCAAATCTAAACATGTGCCATGTAACTTCCAAATTTCCCACAAACAAGTAGAAGTTCGCAGTTTAATTACTACAATTTATACGTAAACGTATAAATCGCTGAATTACGCTCGATCTTTTGCGAATTATACCTCTGAAGCAAAATGTCGACGTTCGACGCGAAGAATTTCAGCATATTCTCAAAAAATTAACAAACTTTTTACAAATTGCCGCTGCAAAAATTAGGCACAACGAAAGAAATCACAGTCGAGAGAACAGTAATTAGCCATCTTTCCAGCGAAGGCGTGCAAAAAATTAATAAAAACTCACAGAATCAAGGGAAAATCGAGGCAAAAAACAAGCGAATGGGAAAAATCAGCGACTTCGACGCCCTGATTTTGCCTCCGCCGTTTTCTCTTCCTTCCTATGGCTGTCGCTTCAAACTTAATTACAAGATGGAAAAAAAAGTGCGCGTAATTAAAAATTCCGCGACTAGAAGAAGGCGAAGAACGTGCTCGCAAAAACGTTCGTTCGCGACGAATATTTCAACTTCCTCTTCTTCGAGCGAGGTCAGCCTTTAAATGATTTATCATTTCTATTTCTTCTGATTTTTCTTTTTCAATAAATTACCTCCTAATTGCCATTGAAATTGGCACTTTTCAAGTATCGCTCGGTCAATGTTTCCCGGGAGATTTGCAATTAATAAATGGAAAGTGAGCACACCGATGACGCAAGCACGATTCGTCCTCGGCGGATTTATTTTAAATATTTACTTGCCGGCGAGAATATCGCGTTTGCAGCGCGAGAAATTAATGCGAAATCATGCGCCGCATTGGTCGCCGAAGTATTGAATAAATTTTGCGATTTTGCAAACGAGACAAGGATACCTGAATTCGTTTCCACATCTGATGCTTGGATGATAGTGGCGTATGATAAGTGGAAATTTAATTGGGATAAATGCAGCCATTGTTTTGATTTGTGAAAACAGGTGTATGAGAGAGTTATATGGAGATTTGATTGTTAATTGCATGTTGTTTGCTTTGCTTACCGTGCAGTATATGAAAAATGCACCGAGGACGATAACACGAAGGAGAACCGGACTCGCTGCTCTGACCACCTGTAACAGAAGATGGAATAATTTTTAATTAGAATGAGAAAGAATTATTTTAATGTCAGTGTTATTTTGTGGAGATAAAAATGAGAGGTTTGAGAGCAATTAATGAGGCATGTTAAATAAAATTGTTACTTCATTTGGAACCTTCAGTTGCATTTGGCTTCGAGACCTTTGAGGCTATGACATTTTAAGTTCTAACTTTGAAAGATCTTTCAAAACCGCCGACACTATATTTAACACGCTAATGATAATTTTAAAAACCTTTCAGAACCACCGACACTATAACATACTAATGCCAATTTTAAAAAGTTTCGCAGAACCAGCGATACTATGACACAATTGCTAATTTTAAAAAGACTTCCAGAACCACCATTACTATAACACGCTAATACTAATTTTAAAATGTCTCTTAGAACCACCGACACCATAACACATTGAATGACAATTTGAAAAACCACCGAGACCATATTACACTAATGCTAATTTTAAAAAATCTTCCAAAACCACCGACACTATATTTTACACGTTAATAATAATTTTAAAAATCTTTCAGAACCACCGACACTATAACACACCTATGCCAATTTTAAAAAGTCTTTCAGAACCACCGATACTATAACACACTAATGCCAATTTTAAAAAGTCTTTCAGAACCACCGATGCTATAACACAAATGCTAATTTTAAAAAGCCTTCCAGAACCACCATTACTATAACACGCTAATACTAATTTCAAAAAGTCTCTCCGAACCACCGACACCAAAACACATTAAATGACAATTTGAAAAACCACCGAGACGATATTACACTAATTCTAATTTTAAAAAGTCTTATAAAACCACCGACACTATATTTAACACGTTAATAATAATTTTAAAAAGTCTTTCAGAACCCCCGATACTATAACACACTAATGCTAATTTTATAAAGCCTTCCAGAACCACCATTACTATAACACGCTAATACTAATTTTAAAATGTCTCTTAGAACCACCGACACCATAACACATTGAATGACAATTTGAAAAACCACCGATACCATATTGCACTATTTTAATTTATAAAAAGTTTTCCAAAACCACCACCACTATAGCACACCAATGTTAATTTCAAAAATCTTCCAGTGCCACCGAAATCACCATACACTAATACTAATTTTAAAAGAACCACCGACGCAATAACACAGAAATACTGATTTTAAAAATCCACGAAAACCACCGTCACTCTAACGCATTAAATTACAATTTCAAAAACCACCGCCACCATATTACGCTACTTCTAATTTGAAAAAATCTTCTAAAATCACCAAAACAATAATACACCACTGTCAATTTTAAAAAATCTCCCGAAACCACCGTCACCGTAACATGTTAACACTATTCCTACCACGGCCGGTCAAATGACCGTTTTTAAAATTTCGATTAGAATTTCCTATATATAACGTGATTGAATCGCCTTTAAACTTCATGATTTTTCCTCAAATATACATATAATACATTCACATTATAATACATTTTTCAATATTCACTTCTTTTTTTACTGTTCATTTTCCGGGAAAAAAGTATCATTTGACAAATTCACCGGTTGCGGTAGGAAAAGGTATACGTGAAGTGTCGGTAGGAATAGTGTTAAATAACAATTTCAAAAATTCTTCCATACCTAACAAGGATTTCACCTCGACCCAACTAATTACAAGTCCAACCCTTCACCTCCACCCCCACCATAAACTCCAGTACTTCTTCCCTCGTATCTCAGAACCTCCCCCAAAGCATCCCTCCCCAATTCGTATTCCCTGTCACCTCACCCAGCAAATTCGCTAATACGGTGGTAAATTTCGCGCGGATTAATGGCATTTCGCGAAACATGACGGTCCACGGTGTCGCCTCGGTTTATCGAATTTGCAAATTCGTTTGCCGCGTACATGAGCGAGCGTTAACAACGTTTCAACCGGAAGTGTAAAAAGAGGATGGAGAGGAAACGCGGACGAGCGGTGCCGCCGTAGAAATGGAAACCGCCGTAACACGCGAACGGGAAATTAGCATTGTTAGGTGAATTTACAACGGTGCCCTCTTTGTTCGCGACTTTCTTCGTGCGGTTCGAAAATGTCGCGAGGATTTCTTCGCAGATTCGCGAGGAGATTACGCGAGGAATAATGGAGATTTTAGGAGAAATAAAGTACGAAGTTATCTCAGATGTCGTCGAACTTTTGGATTGAAATGTTTATTGCGGGGATGTTTGCGATATGGGGTGTTTTACAGGGGGATAGGGGTGGTTTTGGTTATTTCTGTTGAGTTTTCATTCGTTCCAAAGTTACTTGTAGCACTTCTTCAAGAAGCGGTGACTTTTGTGTTAATTAGTGGCAGTCATCAACGGTGTATTTTGGTATTTAATCACATTTTGGCAAAAATGACGTCATTCTAATTTATTATTATCGTATATTACAATATATTATTCTGTAGAATTGTTAAGAATCGGGACGATTTTTAATGCAGACGAAAATTCAAGATATGAGGAAGTATGGTAATTTTTATTACAAAGTTTAATGCATTTAAAATTTTAGAGGGGGATAGGGGTGGTTTTGGTTATTTCTGTTGAGTTTTCATTCGTTCCAAAGTTACTTGTAGCACTTCTTCAAGAAGCGGTGACTTTTGTGTTAATTAGTGGCGGTCATCAAGGGTGTATTTTGGTATTTAATTACATTTTGGCAGAAATGACGTCATTCTAATTTATTATGATCGTATATTACAATGTATTATTCTGTAGAATTGTTAAGAATCGGGACGATTTTTAATGCAGACGAAAATTCAAGATATGAGGAAGTATGGTAATTTTTATTACAAAGTTTAATGCATTTAAAATTGCGAGTTTCTTAGATCTACGATATGCTGTAATTCTTTTACTTCTAAACAAATCTGGAAGTAGAATCGCCCTTTTATTCTTGATTATCAAAAACTCTGGGATCTGACGCTGAAGAATTATGTAAAAATTATTAACGCGGAGAAATTCTTTCTATATTACCATTTAACATTTCTCAGCTTTAGCCAAATCAATAATAATTAAATATAAAGGAAGAACTCCGAAATTGATACTGAGGTACAGAATCCTTTTTAACATATCAACGGCAAACAATTTTAACATAATGAACGAATAAAGATAATAAAAGGATAATAGAAACAATTTAACACTAGATTTACCATACCAGTCAAAATGACTGGTACACAATTTTTTCCAAAAATTCTCCAAATTTATATGAGAGTCATAGAATAGATATTCTACGTCCATCTTATAAAACATAAATTGCCGAATCGATCAAGTTTTCCACTTCTTAATTCTCCTTTTTTCAAAACACTTATTTAATATTTTTAAATATGACAGATTTACCGCCGGTAGTTCTAGTGTTAATAATCAATTTCCGTGTGATATATTCTAAAGCATGGATCAACGCCTAAATCTACGTCACATTCTTTGCATTCGTTGATTTTTTTTGTTTTTTTTCGAAGACGGATTAATGTATGTGCTTTGGAAGAGAGGGAGGGCGTATATTTACGCCTTTCGTAGTGAAAGGGTTAAAGTGCAATCCCTAATAGCAGACGCTGAGGCGTCATCGGCGTCGTTTCGATCGGAAATGCAAGGAAAACTTGAACTTAAGACAGCAAAATACAGTCGTCGATGGAGTGTTGGAACGAAGTAGGAAGTCGAGTGGAAAGTATTCTTCCGCTTGTTCGAAGGGAGAAGCTTTTTTTGATACTCCTCGAATGGAAAGTTTATCGGGGAGAGTACCCCGTTTATGGAGTAGGGGATCAGTTGATGAAGATGTTCAGTGAATTATCGGATATACAGATTGAAGTATCATTTTTAAGAATTGTTTTTCAACCTGTCGGATTTATGGGTCACGGGAAAAATGGGAGATGGGAATCTGGGTGAGAGCAAGTAATGTGTCTTCGATTTCTCGCGGATACGAAAGTAATTAATGGGTTATCTGATTTATGGATTTCTGTGTCAAATGGCGAATTCATTTGTGGATTAGCGGATACACTGATTCTAAGGGATATGTGATGGAATGAGATTTATGGAAAAGTGAGCTGCGGGGTATCTTGAATTTGTTTAACTCTTTGAGGCACGGCGGGATTAAAAGTGTCCTATCTTTTCGATGCGTGAATATGCATGGTGGGATAATTTTTGTCCCACCTCGAAAATTTATATAATTTTATAACTTATAATTTTATAATTAATTATAATTTTTATAATTTTATAACTCCCCACCCGCAATAGTAAATGGCACGCATCGCATCGTTTTTCTTAAATCACCCGTTTTCGAGATTTTTTACAATCTCAACTTAAATGGGACACCCTGTAGATTAAAATGTTAGTTGGAGAACGCATTTCTGAGATACTGAATTACTGAAGGAATGGAGAACTGAACTTTATAAATATGGTAACTGTAATAAAACTTTAGTTTCTTGTAAATACAAAAAGAATTAACGAATTATACGAGTTATTAATGCGTATCTTAGATGGAGGGTTAATTTTTACTGCCATACCTATTCTTAAAAATCTTCAGAATCTTTAAATGTAATATGTAATTGCAAAAGATGAGATCCAATGGTACCCAGCAATTAACCCCGTGCCGTGCCATTTCTTTTGCGACTGAATGCGCAATAACTCTGAATTAATTGCTGAAATAACAATCTATCCCTGATTTCTGATATGGAATTCAAAATTGAAATTCAAAAATTATTAAATTAAAAATATCAGTGCGTCCGGATAAAATAAAATTAATTCTATGCTATACGTATGACTTAACGCAGTATTAATTAGCATAGAATTAATTTTATTTTATCCGGACGCACTGATATTTTTAATTTAATAATTTTCTAATTTCAATTTTGAATTTCAATTCAAAATTGACTATTCCACTTTTCGCGTCACGAGTATCACTCGTTATCGTACGGCAAGGAGCTAATACTTAAATATTGAGCAACTATAACAAAGTCACACTAAAATTCGGTCCAAAATTCGCAATATCTTCGATCGCCGTCAACAATTCCCAAAAGAATAAATTCCCGAGCAGCCATCGGCGCATCGTTAATTCATCAGCTTTCGAGTCCCTTGCCAAAAGACTGTCGCAACTATGTCAGAGATCAAGGAACGTTTAGAAACGTTGAAAGAATAAAGTACAAACTGTCGATAAAAAGTATGACACAGAGTGGATACCGACTGGAAGATATTTCACCCTACCCTCAGATTCAATGGAGGAAACTTCTGTGCGACTGCATCGATGCAGTTTGAAAGTAAATTCCAGCTGCAAATTTTTGTTGGCTTAAACGAGGAAGCGCCGTCCCAAGAAATCAGAACAACGGGGGTTGCAGAGGGTAGCAGGGGGGATGGTTTCATTGTGTGGAGCAGGCTGTTGCGATTGCTCGCACGTTCACGTCGAATGTAATTCCCGAAGTTCTGATTTCCTATTTAACCGTAGAAAGACGGTCCTTGAGTTTAGTTAATGTGCCTGTTTCTTGTCCGAACTCGGCCGAAAGAGAGGAACGGAGGACAAACTTGAGAGAACTTGGCGCAACCCTGTCGCGAGGGAATTAAAAATGCGGATTTGTAGATCCGAAAGGATGCATCGGCGTACGTGCTTCTTTAGTAATTAGCGCGATTTATGCGGTGGATAAATTAGGATTATTGTTGTCCGGAAACATTTTTTGTACGCGATGTTTTTGGGAGTTTACAAAATTGCAAAATAATTTGACGATATTTATGAAAATGCGATCGATTTTGAGTAACAGTTAAAACCTGGCCTGAAAGACAAGAGTCCAAGGAACACGCGGAAAAAGTTTCATCGAGATCCATCCAAAAACAAGCGAGATATTTAACTTCAAAGTGGAGGGTGTCCGATTTTTGGGAGGCCCTCTGCGAGCGGTCAGGGCGGCCAGGGGAGCGGTGCAGGCTTAGCTTTGAAAATCCGTATCTCGGCTTCTGGGGGTCGTAAAGGGATGAACTTTTTTTTGTTTTAATCGTTAAAGAGTCTATTTTTAGATGCTTCCACGTACAAGTTTCTATCTTCATCCGTTTAATCGCAGGGTTCATTTTTCCGTCTCGGGACCGCGGTGAAAAAACTAATCGTTGCAGGATCATTCTAGTGGCGTGGATCGAAAGCCAAGAATCCAAGGAACAGGCGGAAAAAGTTTCATCGAGATCCATCCAAAAACAAGCGAGATATTTAACTTCAAAGTGGAGGGTGTCCGATTTTTGGGAGGCCCTCTGCGAGCGGTCAGGGCGGCCAGGGGAGCGGTGCAGGCTTAGCTTTGAAAATCCGTATCTCGGCTTCTGGGGGTCGTAAAGGGATGAACTTTTTTTTGTTTTAATCGTTAAAGAGTCTATTTTTAGATGCTTCCACGTACAAGTTTCTATCTTCATCCGTTTAATCGCAGGGTTCATTTTTCCGTCTCGGGACCGCGGTGAAAAAACTAATCGTTGCAGGATCATTCTAGTGGCGTGGATCGAAAGCCAAGAGTCCAAGGAACACGTGGAAAAAGTTTCATCGAGATCCATCCAAAAACAAGCGAGATATTTAACTTCAAAGTGCAGGGTGTCCGATTTTTGGGAGGCCCTCTGCGAGCGGTCAGGGCGGCCAGGGGAGCGGTGCAGGCTTAGCTTTGAAAATCCGTATCTCGGCTTCTGGGGGTCGTAAAGGGATGAACTTTTTTTTGTTTTAATCGTTAAAGAGTCTATTTTTAGATGCTTCCACGTACAAGTTTCTATCTTCATCCGTTTAATCGCAGGGTTCATTTTTCCGTCTCGGGACCGCGGTGAAAAAACTAATCGTTGCAGGATCATTCTAGTGGCGTGGATCGAAAGCCAAGAGTCCAAGGAACACGTGGAAAAAGTTTCATCGAGATCCATCCAAAAACAAGCGAGATATTTAACTTCAAAGTGCAGGGTGTCCGATTTTTGGGAGGCCCTCTGCGAGCGGTCAGGGCGGCCAGGGGAGCGGTGCAGGCTTAGCTTTGAAAATCCGTATCTCGGCTTCTGGGGGTCGTAAAGGGATGAACTTTTTTTTGTTTTAATCGTTAAAGAGTCTATTTTTAGATGCTTCCACGTACAAGTTTCTATCTTCATCCGTTTAATCGCAGGGTTCATTTTTCCGTCTCGGGACCGCGGTGAAAAAACTAATCGTTGCAGGATCATTCTAGTGTCGTGGATCGAAAGCCAAGAATCCAAGGAACAGGCGGAAAAAGTTTCATCGAGATCCATCCAAAAACAAGCGAGATATTTAACTTCAAAGTGGAGGGTGTCCGATTTTTGGGAGGCCCTCTGCGAGCGGTCAGGGCGGCCAGGGGAGCGGTGCAGGCTTAGCTTTGAAAATCCGTATCTCGGCTTCTGGGGGTCGTAAAGGGATGAACTTTTTTTTGTTTTAATCGTTAAAGAGTCTATTTTTAGATGCTTCCACGTACAAGTTTCTATCTTCATCCGTTTAATCGCAGGGTTCATTTTTCCGTCTCGGGACCGCGGTGAAAAAACTAATCGTTGCAGGATCATTCTAGTGGCGTGGATCGAAAGCCAAGAATCCAAGGAACAGGCGGAAAAAGTTTCATCGAGATCCATCCAAAAACAAGCGAGATATTTAACTTCAAAGTGGAGGGTGTCCGATTTTTGGGAGGCCCTCTGCGAGCGGTCAGGGCGGCCAGGGGAGCGGTGCAGGCTTAGCTTTGAAAATCCGTATCTCGGCTTCTGGGGGTCGTAAAGGGATGAACTTTTTTTTGTTTTAATCGTTAAAGAGTCTATTTTTAGATGCTTCCACGTACAAGTTTCTATCTTCATCCGTTTAATCGCAGGGTTCATTTTTCCGTCTCGGGACCGCGGTGAAAAAACTAATCGTTGCAGGATCATTCTAGTGGCGTGGATCGAAAGCCAAGAGTCCAAGGAACACGTGGAAAAAGTTTCATCGAGATCCATCCAAAAACAAGCGAGATATTTAACTTCAAAGTGCAGGGTGTCCGATTTTTGGGAGGCCCTCTGCGAGCGGTCAGGGCGGCCAGGGGAGCGGTGCAGGCTTAGCTTTGAAAATCCGTATCTCGGCTTCTGGGGGTCGTAAAGGGATGAACTTTTTTTTGTTTTAATCGTTAAAGAGTCTATTTTTAGATGCTTCCACGTACAAGTTTCTATCTTCATCCGTTTAATCGCAGGGTTCATTTTTCCGTCTCGGGACCGCGGTGAAAAAACTAATCGTTGCAGGATCATTCTAGTGTCGTGGATCGAAAGCCAAGAATCCAAGGAACAGGCGGAAAAAGTTTCATCGAGATCCATCCAAAAACAAGCGAGATATTTAACTTCAAAGTGGAGGGTGTCCGATTTTTGGGAGGCCCTCTGCGAGCGGTCAGGGCGGCCAGGGGAGCGGTGCAGGCTTAGCTTTGAAAATCCGTATCTCGGCTTCTGGGGGTCGTAAAGGGATGAACTTTTTTTTGTTTTAATCGTTAAAGAGTCTATTTTTAGATGCTTCCACGTACAAGTTTCTATCTTCATCCGTTTAATCGCAGGGTTCATTTTTCCGTCTCGGGACCGCGGTGAAAAAACTAATCGTTGCAGGATCATTCTAGTGGCGTGGATCGAAAGCCAAGAATCCAAGGAACAGGCGGAAAAAGTTTCATCGAGATCCATCCAAAAACAAGCGAGATATTTAACTTCAAAGTGGAGGGTGTCCGATTTTTGGGAGGCCCTCTGCGAGCGGTCAGGGCGGCCAGGGGAGCGGTGCAGGCTTAGCTTTGAAAATCCGTATCTCGGCTTCTGGGGGTCGTAAAGGGATGAACTTTTTTTTGTTTTAATCGTTAAAGAGTCTATTTTTAGATGCTTCCACGTACAAGTTTCTATCTTCATCCGTTTAATCGCAGGGTTCATTTTTCCGTCTCGGGACCGCGGTGAAAAAACTAATCGTTGCAGGATCATTCTAGTGGCGTGGATCGAAAGCCAAGAATCCAAGGAACAGGCGGAAAAAGTTTCATCGAGATCCATCCAAAAACAAGCGAGATATTTAACTTCAAAGTGGAGGGTGTCCGATTTTTGGGAGGCCCTCTGCGAGCGGTCAGGGCGGCCAGGGGAGCGGTGCAGGCTTAGCTTTGAAAACCCGTATCTCGGCTTCTGGGGGTCGTAAAGGGATGAACTTTTTTTTGTTTTAATCGTTAAAGAGTCTATTTTTAGATGCTTCCACGTACAAGTTTCTATCTTCATCCGTTTAATCGCAGGGTTCATTTTTCCGTCTCGGGACCGCGGTGAAAAAACTAATCGTTGCAGGATCATTCTAGTGGCGTGGATCGAAAGCCAAGAATCCAAGGAACAGGCGGAAAAAGTTTCATCGAGATCCATCCAAAAACAAGCGAGATATTTAACTTCAAAGTGGAGGGTGTCCGATTTTTGGGAGGCCATCTGCGAGCGGTCAGGGCGGCCAGGGGAGCGGTGCAGGCTTAGCTTTGAAAATCCGTATCTCGGCTTCTGGGGGTCGTAAAGGGATGAACTTTTTTTTGTTTTAATCGTTAAAGAGTCTATTTTTAGATGCTTCCACGTACAAGTTTCTATCTTCATCCGTTTAATCGCAGGGTTCATTTTTCCGTCTCGGGACCGCGGTGAAAAAACTAATCGTTGCAGGATCATTCTAGTGGCGTGGATCGAAAGCCAAGAATCCAAGGAACAGGCGGAAAAAGTTTCATCGAGATCCATCCAAAAACAAGCGAGATATTTAACTTCAAAGTGGAGGGTGTCCGATTTTTGGGAGGCCCTCTGCGAGCGGTCAGGGCGGCCAGGGGAGCGGTGCAGGCTTAGCTTTGAAAACCCGTATCTCGGCTTCTGGGGGTCGTAAAGGGATGAACTTTTTTTTGTTTTAATCGTTAAAGAGTCTATTTTTAGATGCTTCCACGTACAAGTTTCTATCTTCATCCGTTTAATCGCAGGGTTCATTTTTCCGTCTCGGGACCGCGGTGAAAAAACTAATCGTTGCAGGATCATTCTAGTGGCGTGGATCGAAAGCCAAGAATCCAAGGAACAGGCGGAAAAAGTTTCATCGAGATCCATCCAAAAACAAGCGAGATATTTAACTTCAAAGTGGAGGGTGTCCGATTTTTGGGAGGCCCTCTGCGAGCGGTCAGGGCGGCCAGGGGAGCGGTGCAGGCTTAGCTTTGAAAATCCGTATCTCGGCTTCTGGGGGTCGTAAAGGGATGAACTTTTTTTTGTTTTAATCGTTAAAGAGTCTATTTTTAGATGCTTCCACGTACAAGTTTCTATCTTCATCCGTTTAATCGCAGGGTTCATTTTTCCGTCTCGGGACCGCGGTGAAAAAACTAATCGTTGCAGGATCATTCTAGTGGCGTGGATCGAAAGCCAAGAATCCAAGGAACAGGCGGAAAAAGTTTCATCGAGATCCATCCAAAAACAAGCGAGATATTTAACTTCAAAGTGGAGGGTGTCCGATTTTTGGGAGGCCCTCTGCGAGCGGTCAGGGCGGCCAGGGGAGCGGTGCAGGCTTAGCTTTGAAAATCCGTATCTCGGCTTCTGGGGGTCGTAAAGGGATGAACTTTTTTTTGTTTTAATCGTTAAAGAGTCTATTTTTAGATGCTTCCACGTACAAGTTTCTATCTTCATCCGTTTAATCGCAGGGTTCATTTTTCCGTCTCGGGACCGCGGTGAAAAAACTAATCGTTGCAGGATCATTCTAGTGGCGTGGATCGAAAGCCAAGAGTCCAAGGAACACGTGGAAAAAGTTTCATCGAGATCCATCCAAAAACAAGCGAGATATTTAACTTCAAAGTGCAGGGTGTCCGATTTTTGGGAGGCCCTCTGCGAGCGGTCAGGGCGGCCAGGGGAGCGGTGCAGGCTTAGCTTTGAAAATCCGTATCTCGGCTTCTGGGGGTCGTAAAGGGATGAACTTTTTTTTGTTTTAATCGTTAAAGAGTCTATTTTTAGATGCTTCCACGTACAAGTTTCTATCTTCATCCGTTTAATCGCAGGGTTCATTTTTCCGTCTCGGGACCGCGGTGAAAAAACTAATCGTTGCAGGATCATTCTAGTGGCGTGGATCGAAAGCCAAGAATCCAAGGAACAGGCGGAAAAAGTTTCATCGAGATCCATCCAAAAACAAGCGAGATATTTAACTTCAAAGTGCAGGGTGTCCGATTTTTGGGAGGCCCTCTGCGAGCGGTCAGGGCGGCCAGGGGAGCGGTGCAGGCTTAGCTTTGAAAATCCGTATCTCGGCTTCTGGGGGTCGTAAAGGGATGAACTTTTTTTTGTTTTAATCGTTAAAGAGTCTATTTTTAGATGCTTCCACGTACAAGTTTCTATCTTCATCCGTTTAATCGCAGGGTTCATTTTTCCGTCTCGGGACCGCGGTGAAAAAACTAATCGTTGCAGGATCATTCTAGTGTCGTGGATCGAAAGCCAAGAATCCAAGGAACAGGCGGAAAAAGTTTCATCGAGATCCATCCAAAAACAAGCGAGATATTTAACTTCAAAGTGGAGGGTGTCCGATTTTTGGGAGGCCCTCTGCGAGCGGTCAGGGCGGCCAGGGGAGCGGTGCAGGCTTAGCTTTGAAAATCCGTATCTCGGCTTCTGGGGGTCGTAAAGGGATGAACTTTTTTTTGTTTTAATCGTTAAAGAGTCTATTTTTAGATGCTTCCACGTACAAGTTTCTATCTTCATCCGTTTAATCGCAGGGTTCATTTTTCCGTCTCGGGACCGCGGTGAAAAAACTAATCGTTGCAGGATCATTCTAGTGGCGTGGATCGAAAGCCAAGAATCCAAGGAACAGGCGGAAAAAGTTTCATCGAGATCCATCCAAAAACAAGCGAGATATTTAACTTCAAAGTGGAGGGTGTCCGATTTTTGGGAGGCCCTCTGCGAGCGGTCAGGGCGGCCAGGGGAGCGGTGCAGGCTTAGCTTTGAAAATCCGTATCTCGGCTTCTGGGGGTCGTAAAGGGATGAACTTTTTTTTGTTTTAATCGTTAAAGAGTCTATTTTTAGATGCTTCCACGTACAAGTTTCTATCTTCATCCGTTTAATCGCAGGGTTCATTTTTCCGTCTCGGGACCGCGGTGAAAAAACTAATCGTTGCAGGATCATTCTAGTGGCGTGGATCGAAAGCCAAGAATCCAAGGAACAGGCGGAAAAAGTTTCATCGAGATCCATCCAAAAACAAGCGAGATATTTAACTTCAAAGTGGAGGGTGTCCGATTTTTGGGAGGCCCTCTGCGAGCGGTCAGGGCGGCCAGGGGAGCGGTGCAGGCTTAGCTTTGAAAATCCGTATCTCGGCTTCTGGGGGTCGTAAAGGGATGAACTTTTTTTTGTTTTAATCGTTAAAGAGTCTATTTTTAGATGCTTCCACGTACAAGTTTCTATCTTCATCCGTTTAATCGCAGGGTTCATTTTTCCGTCTCGGGACCGCGGTGAAAAAACTAATCGTTGCAGGATCATTCTAGTGGCGTGGATCGAAAGCCAAGAGTCCAAGGAACACGTGGAAAAAGTTTCATCGAGATCCATCCAAAAACAAGCGAGATATTTAACTTCAAAGTGCAGGGTGTCCGATTTTTGGGAGGCCCTCTGCGAGCGGTCAGGGCGGCCAGGGGAGCGGTGCAGGCTTAGCTTTGAAAATCCGTATCTCGGCTTCTGGGGGTCGTAAAGGGATGAACTTTTTTTTGTTTTAATCGTTAAAGAGTCTATTTTTAGATGCTTCCACGTACAAGTTTCTATCTTCATCCGTTTAATCGCAGGGTTCATTTTTCCGTCTCGGGACCGCGGTGAAAAAACTAATCGTTGCAGGATCATTCTAGTGGCGTGGATCGAAAGCCAAGAATCCAAGGAACAGGCGGAAAAAGTTTCATCGAGATCCATCCAAAAACAAGCGAGATATTTAACTTCAAAGTGGAGGGTGTCCGATTTTTGGGAGGCCCTCTGCGAGCGGTCAGGGCGGCCAGGGGAGCGGTGCAGGCTTAGCTTTGAAAATCCGTATCTCGGCTTCTGGGGGTCGTAAAGGGATGAACTTTTTTTTGTTTTAATCGTTAAAGAGTCTATTTTTAGATGCTTCCACGTACAAGTTTCTATCTTCATCCGTTTAATCGCAGGGTTCATTTTTCCGTCTCGGGACCGCGGTGAAAAAACTAATCGTTGCAGGATCATTCTAGTGGCGTGGATCGAAAGCCAAGAATCCAAGGAACAGGCGGAAAAAGTTTCATCGAGATCCATCCAAAAACAAGCGAGATATTTAACTTCAAAGTGGAGGGTGTCCGATTTTTGGGAGGCCCTCTGCGAGCGGTCAGGGCGGCCAGGGGAGCGGTGCAGGCTTAGCTTTGAAAACCCGTATCTCGGCTTCTGGGGGTCGTAAAGGGATGATCTTTTTTTTGTTTTAATCGTTAAAGAGTCTATTTTTAGATGCTTCCACGTACAAGTTTCTATCTTCATCCGTTTAATCGCAGGGTTCATTTTTCCGTCTCGGGACCGCGGTGAAAAAACTAATCGTTGCAGGATCATTCTAGTGGCGTGGATCGAAAGCCAAGAGTCCAAGGAACACGTGGAAAAAGTTTCATCGAGATCCATCCAAAAACAAGCGAGATATTTAACTTCAAAGTGGAGGGTGTCCGATTTTTGGGAGGCCCTCTGCGAGCGGTCAGGGCGGCCAGGGGAGCGGTGCAGGCTTAGCTTTGAAAATCCGTATCTCGGCTTCTGGGGGTCGTAAAGGGATGAACTTTTTTTTGTTTTAATCGTTAAAGAGTCTATTTTTAGATGCTTCCACGTACAAGTTTCTATCTTCATCCGTTTAATCGCAGGGTTCATTTTTCCGTCTCGGGACCGCGGTGAAAAAACTAATCGTTGCAGGATCATTCTAGTGGCGTGGATCGAAAGCCAAGAATCCAAGGAACAGGCGGAAAAAGTTTCATCGAGATCCATCCAAAAACAAGCGAGATATTTAACTTCAAAGTGGAGGGTGTCCGATTTTTGGGAGGCCCTCTGCGAGCGGTCAGGGCGGCCAGGGGAGCGGTGCAGGCTTAGCTTTGAAAATCCGTATCTCGGCTTCTGGGGGTCGTAAAGGGATGAACTTTTTTTTGTTTTAATCGTTAAAGAGTCTATTTTTAGATGCTTCCACGTACAAGTTTCTATCTTCATCCGTTTAATCGCAGGGTTCATTTTTCCGTCTCGGGACCGCGGTGAAAAAACTAATCGTTGCAGGATCATTCTAGTGGCGTGGATCGAAAGCCAAGAGTCCAAGGAACACGTGGAAAAAGTTTCATCGAGATCCATCCAAAAACAAGCGAGATATTTAACTTCAAAGTGGAGGGTGTCCGATTTTTGGGAGGCCCACTGCGAGCGGTCAGGGCGGCCAGGGGAGCGGTGCAGGCTTAACTTTGAAAATCCGTATCTCGGCTTCTGGGGGTCGTAAAGGGATGAACTTTTTTTTGTTTTAATCGTTAAAGAGTCTATTTTTAGATGCTTCCACGTACAAGTTTCTATCTTCATCCGTTTAATCGCAGGGTTCATTTTTCCGTCTCGGGACCGCGGTGAAAAAACTAATCGTTGCAGGATCATTCTAGTGGCGTGGATCGAAAGCCAAGAGTCCAAGGAACACGCGGAAAACGTTTCATCGAGATCCATCCAAAAACAAGCGAGATATTTAACTTCAAAGTGGAGGGTGTCCGATTTTTGGGAGGCCCACTGCGAGCGGTCAGGGCGGCCAGGGGAGCGGTGCAGGCTTAGCTTTGAAAATCCGTATCTCGGCTTCTGGGGGTCGTAAAGGGATGAACTTTTTTTTGTTTTAATCGTTAAAGAGTCTATTTTTAGATGCTTCCACGTACAAGTTTCTATCTTCATCCGTTTAATCGCAGGGTTCATTTTTCCGTCTCGGGACCGCGGTGAAAAAACTAATCGTTGCAGGATCATTCTAGTGGCGTGGATCGAAAGCCAAGAGTCCAAGGAACACGTGGAAAAAGTTTCATCGAGATCCATCCAAAAACAAGCGAGATATTTAACTTCAAAGTGGAGGGTGTCCGATTTTTGGGAGGCCCACTGCGAGCGGTCAGGGCGGCCAGGGGAGCGGTGCAGGCTTAGCTTTGAAAATCCGTATCTCGGCTTCTGGGGGTCGTAAAGGGATGAACTTGTTTTTGTTTTAATCGTTAAAGAGTCTATTTTTAGATGCTTCCACGTACAAGTTTCTATCTTCATCCGTTTAATCGCAGGGTTCATTTTTCCGTCTCGGGACCGCGGTGAAAAAACTAATCGTTGCAGGATCATTCTAGTGGCGTGGATCGAAAGCCAAGAGTCCAAGGAACACGCGGAAAACGTTTCATCGAGATCCATCCAAAAACAAGCGAGATATTTAACTTCAAAGTGGAGGGTGTCCGATTTTTGGGAGGCCCACTGCGAGCGGTCAGGGCGGCCAGGGGAGCGGTGCAGGCTTAGCTTTGAAAATCCGTATCTCGGCTTCTGGGGGTCGTAAAGGGATGAACTTTTTTTTGTTTTAATCGTTAAAGAGTCTATTTTTAGATGCTTCCACGTACAAGTTTCTATCTTCATCCGTTTAATCGCAGGGTTCATTTTTCCGTCTCGGGACCGCGGTGAAAAAACTAATCGTTGCAGGATCATTCTAGTGGCGTGGATCGAAAGCCAAGAGTCCAAGGAACACGCGGAAAACGTTTCATCGAGATCCATCCAAAAACAAGCGAGATATTTAACTTCAAAGTGGAGGGTGTCCGATTTTTGGGAGGCCCACTGCGAGCGGTCAGGGCGGCCAGGGGAGCGGTGCAGGCTTAGCTTTGAAAATCCGTATCTCGGCTTCTGGGGGTCGTAAAGGGATGAACTTTTTTTTGTTTTAATCGTTAAAGAGTCTATTTTTAGATGCTTCCACGTACAAGTTTCTATCTTCATCCGTTTAATCGCAGGGTTCATTTTTCCGTCTCGGGACCGCGGTGAAAAAACTAATCGTTGCAGGATCATTCTAGTGGCGTGGATCGAAAGCCAAGAATCCAAGGAACAGGCGGAAAAAGTTTCATCGAGATCCATCCAAAAACAAGCGAGATATTTAACTTCAAAGTGGAGGGTGTCCGATTTTTGGGAGGCCCTCTGCGAGCGGTCAGGGCGGCCAGGGGAGCGGTGCAGGCTTAGCTTTGAAAATCCGTATCTCGGCTTCTGGGGGTCGTAAAGGGATGAACTTGTTTTTGTTTTAATCGTTAAAGAGTCTATTTTTAGATGCTTCCACGTACAAGTTTCTATCTTCATCCGTTTAATCGCAGGGTTCATTTTTCCGTCTCGGGACCGCGGTGAAAAAACTAATCGTTGCAGGATCATTCTAGTGGCGTGGATCGAAAGCCAAGAGTCCAAGGAACACGCGGAAAACGTTTCATCGAGATCCATCCAAAAACAAGCGAGATATTTAACTTCAAAGTGGAGGGTGTCCGATTTTTGGGAGGCCCACTGCGAGCGGTCAGGGCGGCCAGGGGAGCGGTGCAGGCTTAGCTTTGAAAATCCGTATCTCGGCTTCTGGGGGTCGTAAAGGGATGAACTTTTTTTTGTTTTAATCGTTAAAGAGTCTATTTTTAGATGCTTCCACGTACAAGTTTCTATCTTCATCCGTTTAATCGCAGGGTTCATTTTTCCGTCTCGGGACCGCGGTGAAAAAACTAATCGTTGCAGGATCATTCTAGTGGCGTGGATCGAAAGCCAAGAGTCCAAGGAACACGCGGAAAACGTTTCATCGAGATCCATCCAAAAACAAGCGAGATATTTAACTTCAAAGTGGAGGGTGTCCGATTTTTGGGAGGCCCACTGCGAGCGGTCAGGGCGGCCAGGGGAGCGGTGCAGGCTTAGCTTTGAAAATCCGTATCTCGGCTTCTGGGGGTCGTAAAGGGATGAACTTTTTTTTGTTTTAATCGTTAAAGAGTCTATTTTTAGATGCTTCCACGTACAAGTTTCTATCTTCATCCGTTTAATCGCAGGGTTCATTTTTCCGTCTCGGGACCGCGGTGAAAAAACTAATCGTTGCAGGATCATTCTAGTGGCGTGGATCGAAAGCCAAGAGTCCAAGGAACACGTGGAAAAAGTTTCATCGAGATCCATCCAAAAACAAGCGAGATATTTAACTTCAAAGTGGAGGGTGTCCGATTTTTGGGAGGCCCACTGCGAGCGGTTAGGGCGGCCAGGGGAGCGGTGCAGGCTTAGCTTTGAAAATCCGTATCTCGGCTTCTGGGGGTCGTAAAGGGATGAACTTTTTTTTGTTTTAATCGTTAAAGAGTCTATTTTTAGATGCTTCCACGTACAAGTTTCTATCTTCATCCGTTTAATCGCAGGGTTCATTTTTCCGTCTCGGGACCGCGGTGAAAAAACTAATCGTTGCAGGATCATTCTAGTGGCGTGGATCGAAAGCCAAGAGTCCAAGGAACACGCGGAAAACGTTTCATCGAGATCCATCCAAAAACAAGCGAGATATTTAACTTCAAAGTGGAGGGTGTCCGATTTTTGGGAGGCCCACTGCGAGCGGTCAGGGCGGCCAGGGGAGCGGTGCAGGCTTAGCTTTGAAAATCCGTATCTCGGCTTCTGGGGGTCGTAAAGGGATGAACTTTTTTTTGTTTTAATCGTTAAAGAGTCTATTTTTAGATGCTTCCACGTACAAGTTTCTATCTTCATCCGTTTAATCGCAGGGTTCATTTTTCCGTCTCGGGACCGCGGTGAAAAAACTAATCGTTGCAGGATCATTCTAGTGGCGTGGATCGAAAGCCAAGAGTCCAAGGAACACGTGGAAAAAGTTTCATCGAGATCCATCCAAAAACAAGCGAGATATTTAACTTCAAAGTGGAGGGTGTCCGATTTTTGGGAGGCCCACTGCGAGCGGTCAGGGCGGCCAGGGGAGCGGTGCAGGCTTAGCTTTGAAAATCCGTATCTCGGCTTCTGGGGGTCGTAAAGGGATGAACTTGTTTTTGTTTTAATCGTTAAAGAGTCTATTTTTAGATGCTTCCACGTACAAGTTTCTATCTTCATCCGTTTAATCGCAGGGTTCATTTTTCCGTCTCGGGACCGCGGTGAAAAAACTAATCGTTGCAGGATCATTCTAGTGGCGTGGATCGAAAGCCAAGAGTCCAAGGAACACGCGGAAAACGTTTCATCGAGATCCATCCAAAAACAAGCGAGATATTTAACTTCAAAGTGGAGGGTGTCCGATTTTTGGGAGGCCCACTGCGAGCGGTCAGGGCGGCCAGGGGAGCGGTGCAGGCTTAGCTTTGAAAATCCGTATCTCGGCTTCTGGGGGTCGTAAAGGGATGAACTTTTTTTTGTTTTAATCGTTAAAGAGTCTATTTTTAGATGCTTCCACGTACAAGTTTCTATCTTCATCCGTTTAATCGCAGGGTTCATTTTTCCGTCTCGGGACCGCGGTGAAAAAACTAATCGTTGCAGGATCATTCTAGTGGCGTGGATCGAAAGCCAAGAGTCCAAGGAACACGCGGAAAACGTTTCATCGAGATCCATCCAAAAACAAGCGAGATATTTAACTTCAAAGTGGAGGGTGTCCGATTTTTGGGAGGCCCACTGCGAGCGGTCAGGGCGGCCAGGGGAGCGGTGCAGGCTTAGCTTTGAAAATCCGTATCTCGGCTTCTGGGGGTCGTAAAGGGATGAACTTTTTTTTGTTTTAATCGTTAAAGAGTCTATTTTTAGATGCTTCCACGTACAAGTTTCTATCTTCATCCGTTTAATCGCAGGGTTCATTTTTCCGTCTCGGGACCGCGGTGAAAAAACTAATCGTTGCAGGATCATTCTAGTGGCGTGGATCGAAAGCCAAGAATCCAAGGAACAGGCGGAAAAAGTTTCATCGAGATCCATCCAAAAACAAGCGAGATATTTAACTTCAAAGTGGAGGGTGTCCGATTTTTGGGAGGCCCTCTGCGAGCGGTCAGGGCGGCCAGGGGAGCGGTGCAGGCTTAGCTTTGAAAATCCGTATCTCGGCTTCTGGGGGTCGTAAAGGGATGAACTTGTTTTTGTTTTAATCGTTAAAGAGTCTATTTTTAGATGCTTCCACGTACAAGTTTCTATCTTCATCCGTTTAATCGCAGGGTTCATTTTTCCGTCTCGGGACCGCGGTGAAAAAACTAATCGTTGCAGGATCATTCTAGTGGCGTGGATCGAAAGCCAAGAGTCCAAGGAACACGCGGAAAACGTTTCATCGAGATCCATCCAAAAACAAGCGAGATATTTAACTTCAAAGTGGAGGGTGTCCGATTTTTGGGAGGCCCACTGCGAGCGGTCAGGGCGGCCAGGGGAGCGGTGCAGGCTTAGCTTTGAAAATCCGTATCTCGGCTTCTGGGGGTCGTAAAGGGATGAACTTTTTTTTGTTTTAATCGTTAAAGAGTCTATTTTTAGATGCTTCCACGTACAAGTTTCTATCTTCATCCGTTTAATCGCAGGGTTCATTTTTCCGTCTCGGGACCGCGGTGAAAAAACTAATCGTTGCAGGATCATTCTAGTGGCGTGGATCGAAAGCCAAGAGTCCAAGGAACACGCGGAAAACGTTTCATCGAGATCCATCCAAAAACAAGCGAGATATTTAACTTCAAAGTGGAGGGTGTCCGATTTTTGGGAGGCCCACTGCGAGCGGTCAGGGCGGCCAGGGGAGCGGTGCAGGCTTAGCTTTGAAAATCCGTATCTCGGCTTCTGGGGGTCGTAAAGGGATGAACTTTTTTTTGTTTTAATCGTTAAAGAGTCTATTTTTAGATGCTTCCACGTACAAGTTTCTATCTTCATCCGTTTAATCGCAGGGTTCATTTTTCCGTCTCGGGACCGCGGTGAAAAAACTAATCGTTGCAGGATCATTCTAGTGGCGTGGATCGAAAGCCAAGAGTCCAAGGAACACGTGGAAAAAGTTTCATCGAGATCCATCCAAAAACAAGCGAGATATTTAACTTCAAAGTGGAGGGTGTCCGATTTTTGGGAGGCCCACTGCGAGCGGTTAGGGCGGCCAGGGGAGCGGTGCAGGCTTAGCTTTGAAAATCCGTATCTCGGCTTCTGGGGGTCGTAAAGGGATGAACTTTTTTTTGTTTTAATCGTTAAAGAGTCTATTTTTAGATGCTTCCACGTACAAGTTTCTATCTTCATCCGTTTAATCGCAGGGTTCATTTTTCCGTCTCGGGACCGCGGTGAAAAAACTAATCGTTGCAGGATCATTCTAGTGGCGTGGATCGAAAGCCAAGAATCCAAGGAACAGGCGGAAAAAGTTTCATCGAGATCCATCCAAAAACAAGCGAGATATTTAACTTCAAAGTGGAGGGTGTCCGATTTTTGGGAGGCCCTCTGCGAGCGGTCAGGGCGGCCAGGGGAGCGGTGCAGGCTTAGCTTTGAAAATCCGTATCTCGGCTTCTGGGGGTCGTAAAGGGATGAACTTTTTTTTGTTTTAATCGTTAAAGAGTCTATTTTTAGATGCTTCCACGTACAAGTTTCTATCTTCATCCGTTTAATCGCAGGGTTCATTTTTCCGTCTCGGGACCGCGGTGAAAAAACTAATCGTTGCAGGATCATTCTAGTGGCGTGGATCGAAAGCCAAGAGTCCAAGGAACACGCGGAAAACGTTTCATCGAGATCCATCCAAAAACAAGCGAGATATTTAACTTCAAAGTGGAGGGTGTCCGATTTTTGGGAGGCCCACTGCGAGCGGTCAGGGCGGCCAGGGGAGCGGTGCAGGCTTAGCTTTGAAAATCCGTATCTCGGCTTCTGGGGGTCGTAAAGGGATGAACTTTTTTTTGTTTTAATCGTTAAAGAGTCTATTTTTAGATGCTTCCACGTACAAGTTTCTATCTTCATCCGTTTAATCGCAGGGTTCATTTTTCCGTCTCGGGACCGCGGTGAAAAAACTAATCGTTGCAGGATCATTCTAGTGGCGTGGATCGAAAGCCAAGAGTCCAAGGAACACGTGGAAAAAGTTTCATCGAGATCCATCCAAAAACAAGCGAGATATTTAACTTCAAAGTGGAGGGTGTCCGATTTTTGGGAGGCCCACTGCGAGCGGTTAGGGCGGCCAGGGGAGCGGTGCAGGCTTAGCTTTGAAAATCCGTATCTCGGCTTCTGGGGGTCGTAAAGGGATGAACTTTTTTTTGTTTTAATCGTTAAAGAGTCTATTTTTAGATGCTTCCACGTACAAGTTTCTATCTTCATCCGTTTAATCGCAGGGTTCATTTTTCCGTCTCGGGACCGCGGTGAAAAAACTAATCGTTGCAGGATCATTCTAGTGGCGTGGATCGAAAGCCAAGAGTCCAAGGAACACGTGGAAAAAGTTTCATCGAGATCCATCCAAAAACAAGCGAGATATTTAACTTCAAAGTGGAGGGTGTCCGATTTTTGGGAGGCCCACTGCGAGCGGTCAGGGCGGCCAGGGGAGCGGTGCAGGCTTAGCTTTGAAAATCCGTATCTCGGCTTCTGGGGGTCGTAAAGGGATGAACTTTTTTTTGTTTTAATCGTTAAAGAGTCTATTTTTAGATGCTTCCACGTACAAGTTTCTATCTTCATCCGTTTAATCGCAGGGTTCATTTTTCCGTCTCGGGACCGCGGTGAAAAAACTAATCGTTGCAGGATCATTCTAGTGGCGTGGATCGAAAGCCAAGAGTCCAAGGAACACGCGGAAAACGTTTCATCGAGATCCATCCAAAAACAAGCGAGATATTTAACTTCAAAGTGGAGGGTGTCCGATTTTTGGGAGGCCCACTGCGAGCGGTCAGGGCGGCCAGGGGAGCGGTGCAGGCTTAGCTTTGAAAATCCGTATCTCGGCTTCTGGGGGTCGTAAAGGGATGAACTTTTTTTTGTTTTAATCGTTAAAGAGTCTATTTTTAGATGCTTCCACGTACAAGTTTCTATCTTCATCCGTTTAATCGCAGGGTTCATTTTTCCGTCTCGGGACCGCGGTGAAAAAACTAATCGTTGCAGGATCATTCTAGTGGCGTGGATCGAAAGCCAAGAGTCCAAGGAACACGTGGAAAAAGTTTCATCGAGATCCATCCAAAAACAAGCGAGATATTTAACTTCAAAGTGGAGGGTGTCCGATTTTTGGGAGGCCCACTGCGAGCGGTCAGGGCGGCCAGGGGAGCGGTGCAGGCTTAGCTTTGAAAATCCGTATCTCGGCTTCTGGGGGTCGTAAAGGGATGAACTTTTTTTTGTTTTAATCGTTAAAGAGTCTATTTTTAGATGCTTCCACGTACAAGTTTCTATCTTCATCCGTTTAATCGCAGGGTTCATTTTTCCGTCTCGGGACCGCGGTGAAAAAACTAATCGTTGCAGGATCATTCTAGTGGCGTGGATCGAAAGCCAAGAGTCCAAGGAACACGCGGAAAACGTTTCATCGAGATCCATCCAAAAACAAGCGAGATATTTAACTTCAAAGTGGAGGGTGTCCGATTTTTGGGAGGCCCACTGCGAGCGGTCAGGGCGGCCAGGGGAGCGGTGCAGGCTTAGCTTTGAAAATCCGTATCTCGGCTTCTGGGGGTCGTAAAGGGATGAACTTTTTTTTGTTTTAATCGTTAAAGAGTCTATTTTTAGATGCTTCCACGTACAAGTTTCTATCTTCATCCGTTTAATCGCAGGGTTCATTTTTCCGTCTCGGGACCGCGGTGAAAAAACTAATCGTTGCAGGATCATTCTAGTGGCGTGGATCGAAAGCCAAGAGTCCAAGGAACACGCGGAAAACGTTTCATCGAGATCCATCCAAAAACAAGCGAGATATTTAACTTCAAAGTGGAGGGTGTCCGATTTTTGGGAGGCCCACTGCGAGCGGTCAGGGCGGCCAGGGGAGCGGTGCAGGCTTAGCTTTGAAAATCCGTATCTCGGCTTCTGGGGGTCGTAAAGGGATGAACTTTTTTTTGTTTTAATCGTTAAAGAGTCTATTTTTAGATGCTTCCACGTACAAGTTTCTATCTTCATCCGTTTAATCGCAGGGTTCATTTTTCCGTCTCGGGACCGCGGTGAAAAAACTAATCGTTGCAGGATCATTCTAGTGGCGTGGATCGAAAGCCAAGAGTCCAAGGAACAGGCGGAAAAAGTTTCATCGAGATCCATCCAAAAACAAGCGAGATATTTAACTTCAAAGTGGAGGGTGTCCGATTTTTGGGAGGCCCACTGCGAGCGGTTAGGGCGGCCAGGGGAGCGGTGCAGGCTTAGCTTTGAAAATCCGTATCTCGGCTTCTGGGGGTCGTAAAGGGATGAACTTGTTTTTGTTTTAATCGTTAAAGAGTCTATTTTTAGATGCTTCCACGTACAAGTTTCTATCTTCATCCGTTTAATCGCAGGGTTCATTTTTCCGTCTCGGGACCGCGGTGAAAAAACTAATCGTTGCAGGATCATTCTAGTGGCGTGGATCGAAAGCCAAGAGTCCAAGGAACACGTGGAAAAAGTTTCATCGAGATCCATCCAAAAACAAGCGAGATATTTAACTTCAAAGTGGAGGGTGTCCGATTTTTGGGAGGCCCACTGCGAGCGGTCAGGGCGGCCAGGGGAGCGGTGCAGGCTTAGCTTTGAAAATCCGTATCTCGGCTTCTGGGGGTCGTAAAGGGATGAACTTGTTTTTGTTTTAATCGTTAAAGAGTCTATTTTTAGATGCTTCCACGTACAAGTTTCTATCTTCATCCGTTTAATCGCAGGGTTCATTTTTCCGTCTCGGGACCGCGGTGAAAAAACTAATCGTTGCAGGATCATTCTAGTGGCGTGGATCGAAAGCCAAGAGTCCAAGGAACAGGCGGAAAAAGTTTCATCGAGATCCATCCAAAAACAAGCGAGATATTTAACTTCAAAGTGGAGGGTGTCCGATTTTTGGGAGGCCCACTGCGAGCGGTTAGGGCGGCCAGGGGAGCGGTGCAGGCTTAGCTTTGAAAATCCGTATCTCGGCTTCTGGGGGTCGTAAAGGGATGAACTTTTTTTTGTTTTAATCGTTAAAGAGTCTATTTTTAGATGCTTCCACGTACAAGTTTCTATCTTCATCCGTTTAATCGCAGGGTTCATTTTTCCGTCTCGGGACCGCGGTGAAAAAACTAATCGTTGCAGGATCATTCTAGTGGCGTGGATCGAAAGCCAAGAGTCCAAGGAACACGCGGAAAACGTTTCATCGAGATCCATCCAAAAACAAGCGAGATATTTAACTTCAAAGTGGAGGGTGTCCGATTTTTGGGAGGCCCACTGCGAGCGGTCAGGGCGGCCAGGGGAGCGGTGCAGGCTTAGCTTTGAAAATCCGTATCTCGGCTTCTGGGGGTCGTAAAGGGATGAACTTTTTTTTGTTTTAATCGTTAAAGAGTCTATTTTTAGATGCTTCCACGTACAAGTTTCTATCTTCATCCGTTTAATCGCAGGGTTCATTTTTCCGTCTCGGGACCGCGGTGAAAAAACTAATCGTTGCAGGATCATTCTAGTGGCGTGGATCGAAAGCCAAGAGTCCAAGGAACAGGCGGAAAAAGTTTCATCGAGATCCATCCAAAAACAAGCGAGATATTTAACTTCAAAGTGGAGGGTGTCCGATTTTTGGGAGGCCCACTGCGAGCGGTTAGGGCGGCCAGGGGAGCGGTGCAGGCTTAGCTTTGAAAATCCGTATCTCGGCTTCTGGGGGTCGTAAAGGGATGAACTTGTTTTTGTTTTAATCGTTAAAGAGTCTATTTTTAGATGCTTCCACGTACAAGTTTCTATCTTCATCCGTTTAATCGCAGGGTTCATTTTTCCGTCTCGGGACCGCGGTGAAAAAACTAATCGTTGCAGGATCATTCTAGTGGCGTGGATCGAAAGCCAAGAGTCCAAGGAACACGTGGAAAAAGTTTCATCGAGATCCATCCAAAAACAAGCGAGATATTTAACTTCAAAGTGGAGGGTGTCCGATTTTTGGGAGGCCCACTGCGAGCGGTCAGGGCGGCCAGGGGAGCGGTGCAGGCTTAGCTTTGAAAATCCGTATCTCGGCTTCTGGGGGTCGTAAAGGGATGAACTTGTTTTTGTTTTAATCGTTAAAGAGTCTATTTTTAGATGCTTCCACGTACAAGTTTCTATCTTCATCCGTTTAATCGCAGGGTTCATTTTTCCGTCTCGGGACCGCGGTGAAAAAACTAATCGTTGCAGGATCATTCTAGTGGCGTGGATCGAAAGCCAAGAGTCCAAGGAACAGGCGGAAAAAGTTTCATCGAGATCCATCCAAAAACAAGCGAGATATTTAACTTCAAAGTGGAGGGTGTCCGATTTTTGGGAGGCCCACTGCGAGCGGTTAGGGCGGCCAGGGGAGCGGTGCAGGCTTAGCTTTGAAAATCCGTATCTCGGCTTCTGGGGGTCGTAAAGGGATGAACTTTTTTTTGTTTTAATCGTTAAAGAGTCTATTTTTAGATGCTTCCACGTACAAGTTTCTATCTTCATCCGTTTAATCGCAGGGTTCATTTTTCCGTCTCGGGACCGCGGTGAAAAAACTAATCGTTGCAGGATCATTCTAGTGGCGTGGATCGAAAGCCAAGAGTCCAAGGAACACGCGGAAAACGTTTCATCGAGATCCATCCAAAAACAAGCGAGATATTTAACTTCAAAGTGGAGGGTGTCCGATTTTTGGGAGGCCCACTGCGAGCGGTCAGGGCGGCCAGGGGAGCGGTGCAGGCTTAGCTTTGAAAATCCGTATCTCGGCTTCTGGGGGTCGTAAAGGGATGAACTTTTTTTTGTTTTAATCGTT
The DNA here is from genome assembly GCA_963989415.1 of Cerceris ruficornis. NCBI lineage: Eukaryota > Metazoa > Arthropoda > Insecta > Hymenoptera > Crabronidae > Cerceris > Cerceris ruficornis. The sequence goes on along the minus strand of OZ022530.1, from coordinate 5,637,313 downwards.
AAAGAGTCTATTTTTAGATGCTTCCACGTACAAGTTTCTATCTTCATCCGTTTAATCGCAGGGTTCATTTTTCCGTCTCGGGACCGCGGTGAAAAAACTAATCGTTGCAGGATCATTCTAGTGGCGTGGATCGAAAGCCAAGAGTCCAAGGAACAGGCGGAAAAAGTTTCATCGAGATCCATCCAAAAACAAGCGAGATATTTAACTTCAAAGTGGAGGGTGTCCGATTTTTGGGAGGCCCACTGCGAGCGGTTAGGGCGGCCAGGGGAGCGGTGCAGGCTTAGCTTTGAAAATCCGTATCTCGGCTTCTGGGGGTCGTAAAGGGATGAACTTGTTTTTGTTTTAATCGTTAAAGAGTCTATTTTTAGATGCTTCCACGTACAAGTTTCTATCTTCATCCGTTTAATCGCAGGGTTCATTTTTCCGTCTCGGGACCGCGGTGAAAAAACTAATCGTTGCAGGATCATTCTAGTGGCGTGGATCGAAAGCCAAGAGTCCAAGGAACAGGCGGAAAAAGTTTCATCGAGATCCATCCAAAAACAAAAACGAGATATTTAACTTCAAAGTGGAGGGTGTCCGATTTTTGGGAGGCCCACTGCGAGCGGTCAGGGCGGCCAGGGGAGCGGTGCAGGCTTAGCTTTGAAAATCCGTATCTCGGCTTCTGGGGGTCGTAAAGGGATGAACTTTTTTTTGTTTTAATCGTTAAAGTGTCTACTTTAAAATGCTGCCGGGCAGAAGTTTCCAGCTTCATCCGTTTAAACGCAGGGCTCATTTTTCCGTCTCGGGAGCCTGGTGCAAAAAGCTAACGTTGCAAAATGATTTTATTGGCGTCGATTGAAAGCCAAGACTCCAAGGAACACGTAGAAAAAGGCCCATCGAGATCCGTATAAAAATAAGCGAGATGTTTAATTTCAAAGTCACATGAAATTTTGTTTCTTAAATTTTCTTATTTAGTAAAAAGAAAATTGACAAGTTTTTCGAGCAACGATTAATTGCCCACATTTGACGTGATAGTGACATCTTCCAATGCACCAAACACGAACTGGAATGAAATGCAAACAGTCTATTCCTTTCTCCGATTAAAACCTTGTAATATATGGACCGTTTATTTTGAAAGTGGTGTAAGTCCATTCATAGCCATCATAAACATATTATTTCTTAAATAATGTTAATTATACTAATTGAGATGATAAATTTGACACCCTTAGAAACCCATAAACATTATTCTACTATGTTATCTGTTACGCATATTTTTAAATTTAGTCCAACGCAACCCCTTCAATATCTCGATTCGAACATAAATGGACTTACACCACTTTCAAAATAAAGGTCCATATAATGAATTTCTAGTTATTTCAGAACACCCAGCAAAACTGTCACGTTTCATATTCTCTCCTTACATTATGTAAATAAACAAAATATTCATTAGCTCCTCACTTGAGATTTCGATTAGATCTCCAAGCGGATATTTAAATCCGCTTCGTACTTAAACCGAAAATTAACTTTTTTCATCGTCACCCAATAAAAAAGATGTACCGTTCAATTTTGTAGCCCGTATTGCACAATTATAAAAACAAACGATAATATTATGCAATTCTGAATAGTGTTTGGAGAGCTTATTACGCCATCGTGAGCCAACTTTTTCCATCTCCGTGTAAATAAAAGAGGGATGCTGTCCAAATGTGTTACCGGGGTTGCATAATTGCATATATAAAGTGTGTGGTTATTTAAGCTTTACAAGAATTTATAATGAACGTTAAACTGTATTATTTGATCAATTATTACAAGTTTTGAGCTGTAGTTATTAAACTGTGTAATTGTTCATTTTTTGCAAAGTGCTACTGACTTAGGAATGTCACACTTCGAGATTAAAATATTACAGAAATAAGCAGTGTCTCCATTTATATTGTTTCTTAATGTTTACAATGCATTATACATTCTATAATTCAAAACAGAAGCTAAGAGCGTTATATAACAAATGCCATCCTATTCTTAAAAAAAAAGACAGATATTATGAATATCGTAGTTCAAAGAAAATTTGGCAAATTTTCGGAATCTTTATCAAACTTTAACTCCTTCGATAACGATTTTTAATTCATCATTTCTTTATACATTCTAAGAGTAATAGCTGACGCTAATAGCTTCGTACAGTTAATGCGATATTAATCTCATAAAAAATAAAATGAGACGTGTTCATCGATTATATGAATCGTGTCACTGCAAGTATGAAAGGCAGAAGGATTACTGGCTCGATCCATCATTTGATGAATGAACCCGAACACCTCCGACGCTATTCTTCTGTCAATTCTATTCTTCCTTCGGCGTTTAATGACGCTTGTCAAGTGACAATTGCTTTCTATAAATATCCACTTACATTCTATTCCGTTGATTCTCAGGTGATTTGGGTCTTATGGTGACACTGACATAATAGGATTCAAAATAGACATCAGATTTTAAAAGATTAACATATAAAAATACCGCTTATATTTTCCGTGGAGAATTATTTTACAAATTTTATAAATGACGAAAAATCTACCTTTCTTACAAAGGAACTGTTCTTTTGCATTTTCTATGCATTCCCACAAACTTCAAAGTATTAATAAATTTCTGCAATAAGATACTTTTGCATTCTCTCTACATTCTCGCAAACCTGAAATTATTATTCTTATAATTCTATGGGAATGCAGAGAAATGACAATATAAAAATACCACTTATATTTTCCGTTTTTTTTTACTTTGCCCATTTTTCACGCTTAGGTACTTCGACGGAAAAATCTGAAAAAATTCTCCAACATGTCCGGTACCGTGTAGAATATGTCAGAATTTTTTTGGATTTTTTACGCCTCAATAAATGGGGAAAAAGAGCCAAAAACCTGTTTTTTTAATTTTCCGCATAACTATCCTTCCAGTCAAGATTCAGGGTTAAAAATTTGTAGACAACAATCGCCGACCATTATCTATCGAATGAGAGCATCCCCATTGAAATCGGTTGAAGGGCACTTTTGACCCCCTTATTCTGCTATACCCTTTCTGCAATAAGATACGTTTGTCATTTCTCTGCATTCCCATAGAATTACAAGAATAATAATTTCAGGTTTGCGAGAATGTAGAGAGAATGCAAAAGGGGCATTTTTTGGCAGTTTACGGAAATGGGTCAAAAGCATCTTTCAAAGTTTGTTAAATGTTGAAATTTGTCAATAAAACTATTGCCGATGGAGGAAAAGTTTCAACATAAAATTGCAACATATTCGGGTATCTGTCGAACTGTTGAAGTAAATTGTAACTTCTGAAGTCAATAGACGCTCAGGTCGTTCGCGTTATTAAACCAAACGAATAAATGGATTTACGAGAGTTTACACTGTTTTACTGGAAACGGAGTAAATTTTCATTTTGTAGCAGATTTAAAACTCAGGGATTCTTCGTATTTACCAAATATGAGTTAACTTTTATTCTAAAAAGATCATATCGAAACATTTTGCTAAATGCGCAATTAAATTTGAACTTTTGAAATTGGCAGCAACTAGAAATTTGTATTTCTAATTTCGACGTCTAAACAAATATTAAACATGCAAGAAAATTAGTCAGAACTTTATTTAGCTAAAACTAGGACACCTTTTTATTAAAATAATATTACAGTTCTTTCTTTCAACAATTTAAAAACTCAATAACCCTTCATGGCTTTCCAATGGAAATTCCTTTCCAAAGACCGAACTAAAAATTCAAAATCTACAAATTTAACCCCATAAACTAAATTTCACCGTTAAAAAAATCCCCCCAAAACTCCACTCATCAAGTCATTCCTCAGCCTTAATTAACTCAGCACCGAAAAACCTCGGATTATCAACCACCCCATAAACTCTCCCGCGAAAACGAGTGTCGAAGAGAATACAAAAACCATTCCACTCGACTCTAAGCATCCATTTTCACCCCAAAAAACCTCAAAATAGGTCAGAAGACGCTCGATGGAAGTCGGCCCATCATTTTTCAAGAGGATCCTGCCTGCAGGATCTGAAAAGCTGTCTCGTTCGAAGGCTAATAATCGCTGACAGGCTTCAAAGTCTGCGCATAATGGCATCGGACTTTCCAGAAGTTTTCTGCCACCGATGAGAACGACCGATCACTGACATTTGTCATGGTTTCTCTCTCTTTCCCCGGCTGAAACTTAACTTTAATAAGCCCAACGGGCCAGGGAAGCATCTGGGAAGGGGTTTTTATTGCGGTGACGATCCATCATCCCGTGGAACACTCGTGATTTATTAAGTCTGACAGGGGAGAGATGACTTTCCGATTGGGACACCTCGGGATTTTGGAAAATCGCGGAGTATTTTCGTTCTCGAGTCTTTGGGAATTTGTGGCTTGATGCGAGACATTACGGTGCTTATTATTTAGATCTATTCTGATTGTGCTACTTTTATATTTCACTGTTCTTAGCTTGCTAAATTTAAGATTATTCCTTTTAATTTAATATATTTGTTTATAACATGGAAATATAGTGAATTTATACATTTTTCTTTGTGATTTATTGAGTTTGACGGGGGAGAGATGATTTTTCGATTGGGACACCTCGGGATTTTGGAAAATCGCGGAGTATTTTCGTTCTCAAGTCTTTGGGAATTTGTGGCTTGATGCGAGACATTACGGTGCTTATTATTTAGATCTATTCTGATAGTGCTGAATCTATATTTTACTATTCTTAGTTTTATCAATTTATGGTTATTAATTTTAATTTAATATATTTGTTTATAACACGGAAATATGCGAGAGATTAGGGTGCTTATTATTTAGATCAATTCTGATAGCGCTGAATCTATATTTTACTATTCTTAGTTTTATAAATTTATAGTTATTAATTTTAATTTAATATATTTGTTTATTGTATGTAAATATAGTGAATTTATCCACTTTTCGTGGTGATTTATTGAGTTTGACGGGGGAGAGATGATTTTCAGATTGGGACACATCGAGATTTTGGAAAATCGCGGAGTATTTTCATTCTCAAGTCTTTGGAAATTTGTGTTTTAATGCGAGAGATTACGGAATTTATTATTTAAATTTATTTAGGCAGTCTGATGGGTTTCTAAATTATTTTGAAAATTGCTGGAGGTTCTGATTCTGCTGTTTCTATATTTTTCTATTCCATGCTTGCGAAATTTAAGGTTATTCCTTTTAATTTAATATATTTGTTTATTATATCGAAATATAATGAATTTACAAATTATTGGGAAAATTAAATGTAATAAGGGAAAATTCTAATGTTAGGATTCAGTCGAAGATACCTGACGATTGGGATACGTTGCCTTAAAGGCAATTTATTTTTTCTGGTACTTCCACGGAAGGGGTTGAAACCACCCCTCAAACTTTGCTGAATTATTAGTTTCTTCGGACATGGAGGACAATATTTCATACAAAGTTCACGCCATAAGGGAGGATTTATTTAAAATAACATATCTAAACAGTACTTGATGAATTCTTGATAGTTTTGTTGTGAATATTTGCCAAAGTAATTAAAATAATTATACTTAAGCTTCATCTACAATTTTAAAAATGTTGCTAATACTCTTCATCTAATTTTCAAAGTGTATGCTGCAATAATTTATTCCACTCCGCCAAAGTTCCTAAGAATTCTTCGAATTACGAAGCACATCTAAATACACTTAATGAATTATTGACAAATCCAGTTTCTAATTTTTACTAGTATAATTAAAATAATTATTTTCAATGGTTTCCCTCAAATTTAAAAAAGTTTCTAACACTCTTCGTCTAATTTTCAAAGTGTATGCTGCAATAATTTATTCCACACCGCCAAAGTTGCTAAGACTTCTTCGAATTACGAAGCACATCTAAATACACTTAATGAATTATTGACAAATCCAGTTTCTAATGTTTAACAGCTAATTAAAATAATTATTCTCAATGGTGTTCCTCAAATTTAAAAAAGTTTCTAACACTCTTCGTCTAATTTTCAAAGTGTATGCTGCAATAACTTATTCCACACCGCCAAAGTTGCTAAGACTTCTTCGAATTACGAAGCACATCTAAATACACTTAATGAATTATTGACAAATCCAGTTTCTAATGTTTACCAGCTAATTAAAATAATCGTTTTCAATGATTTCATTCAAATTTAAAAAAGTTGTTAATACTCCATCTAATTTTCAACGTGTATGCTGCAATAATTTATTCCACACCGACAAAGTTGCTAAGACTTCATCGAATTACGAAGTGTCATCTTCATCAACGCAAGACACAGCAACCCTCAGCCCCAAATCGTTGTTAAATGTCGAGGGGGATGCAAAAGGACGTATCGATTCTCATGGAAATAGAGCGGTACCTTCAAGTAGGACAAAAGTCCATCTGGATTTGTTCGCGTGTAATGTAATATCGGCTCACCGTCGATTAATATTGCAAACTTAATGCGATTCAACGGACGGATGATCATTTTAGCACGTCGATTTGCGTACACTGTGTATCCGTATTTTTAGAAGCCCGATTCAAGCAGCTCATGGCGTTTCATTCGCCGTTTTCCTGTTCTCCGTAAACGGTCTCTATAAGAGTTGCATGGTAATAGACAGTTGGAAGTTTGAATAAAAAAAACAGAGGGAATAGTCGGTCAACCTGGCCTCGCTTTCAAATCGAGGATATTTACAGTTTCTATCGCATTTTGGGACTTTTTTCTGTTCGTTATTTAACACTGGAACTACCAAAGCAAAAATGAGTGGTCCCTATTTTCTTATAAAAACTCCTTTTTATAGGGGAGCCATACAGAAAATATTCTGCATCCATCATGCAAAACAGAAATTTCTGAGCCGCTCATCTTTTTTACATCTTGATTCACTTTAGCTAAAGTAGCTCATTAAAGATAATTAAATATTAGGGGGACCGGAAAGTAATGTCGTTTCTCCAGATATTTTGCTCAAAACCCAATTGATTTTTATCGATCCGGCATTGAAAATTGCACACTAGATGACAAAAGATTGTTGATAACGAGGGTTATCACATCATTCATTACAATTAAAAACTTGTTGCAAATTTCTTTCTTTCATTTTAATGTTAAAAACGACGTTACTTTCGGTCCCCCTAATACAACATATCGAACGCCGTTAGTTCTAATGTTAATGCTTTAGCAATTTCTTTAGAACTTTGTTCTAAATCTTGTAATTTTGTTATAATTTCAAAATTTTATATGAATTAAAAATCACACTGTGTAAAATTATCTCGAGATGCTACTTCGCCGAACTGAAAACCGGTTAATCAAAAATCAACAAATCCAATGTCAAACAACACAGTTCAAAATTCAACCCTCATTTTCCCCCCATAAAAAAGTTCACACATAAACAGGAAAAATCATGCAGTTTCCTCGGCGATCGTAAACAGAATTCCATAACGTCTCGCGGAAAGTTTACGTTTATTCCGAGAAATTATACTCGCCCTCTTATTTATTTTTCATTAAGGCGCGCACAGCAGGAAAATTCGAACGAACGCCGCTTAAAAGTCGAGGTCTCTCTCGTTGGTAAGAGGATGGCAAACAGTGGAATGTTGCACTGTAAACTTTTACGGTGTTGCTCGTCCAAATGGAGGGAGAAAAGTGACGTTGGTCCGTTCGTTTTCGCGATAATAGAGTTCGTATGAAACGGACACGAGGATACCGTAGAAATTTTCATTAGATCGCTCCTTTCGCGTTTTCCGGAGGAGCGAAAAACAGGGGGTGAAATTCGACGTTTAAACGGTTTTAAATCGTTCCTCGGGGAAATCAGAGATATTCTGATTATTGCTGTTGGAAATTCAACGTGGAGTGGGCACCATGAAATATATAATTATCGAGTGTAATTAAGTATTAACCTTCTAATTACCATGCTGGTCATTGATTTTGTACTCGGATGAAGTGTTTTAACGAAATGTACTTGTGTTATGGATTTCGAGGTTGCGCCATGGAGAATCAATGTCGAATTTAACGATGATTTGCAAAGATTTAGGGGTGAGAAGGTTAATATCTTCTTGGCTTTGGATATTTCGTAAGGTAGATTTGGATAATTCAAAGCATTTGGTAAGTTTTTTAGGGGACGAACAAACAAATAAAACCGAGTGATTTAATTTTTAATATTTTGTAAGACAGAGTTAGAAAATTCAAAGTATTTGGTAAGTTTGTTAGCTGACGAACAAACAAATAAAACCGAGTGATTTAATTTTTATATTTTGTAAGATAGAGTTAGAAAATTCAAAGTATGTGGTAAGTTTGTTAGCTGACGAACAAACAAATAAAACCGAGTGATTTAATTTTTAATATTTTGTAACATAGAGTTAGAAAATTCAAAGTATTTGGTAAGTTTGTCAGGGGACGAACAGACAAATAAAACCGAGTTATTTAATTTTTAATGTTTTGTAAGATCGAGTTAGAAAATTCAAAGTATTTTGTAAGTTTGTTAGGGGGCGAACAAACAAATAAAACCGAGTGATTTAATTTTTATATTTTGTAAGAGAGTTAGAAAATTCAAAGCATTTGGTAAGTTTGTCGAAAGATAAGAAACAAGAAAGATTGACTTACTTAATTTGTCATATTTTATAAGACAGATGCAGAAAACTGGAAATTATTTGCTATTATGTGAAATCTCTCTGTTTCCATATCATTGCAATTAATTGCACTTGCAAATTCGAATGCACTACTTTGTCAAAATTATGACATGTATATTGTTATAATTACTCCCATTAATTTCTGTCTAAAGTATGTTAGAATTATTTCCACGTTAAAAATGGCCAAACAATTCCAATGCTTAATTATTGATTGCTGCGACATCCTTATTAACAATCGCAATTTGAATATGTAAAGCAAATCCCTTCACTTCCAAAATATTTGCCATGCATCATGTTTATACGCTTTATTATTAATGAACAAATTGCATTATTTCCACGTTAACAAATCCACTGTTGCTAGATTGAAATACGCGCGATTATTCAGGATTTTCGCAACTCATTTAACGTGATGCTCTTAATTTTACAGTTGAGTCAATGAAGAGTCGAGCTCTCGACAATTTCCCGCATATTTGAAAACTAGGAATATTCTCTCATTGAACTTTCTATTTTTTTTTGCTTTCTTGAAATAACGAATACTCATTGTTTAATGAGCTCTGAGTGAAGTAGAAAGTAATATTTCGGTATACAATTTATTTACGGTGAATTCTGCAAATGTATTTATATTAATTTATTATTTAAAATATTTTGAACGTACGTATACTTGGAGGAATTTAAGATCAAACATATTTGCATCCGAATATTAATTTTAAATAATTGTGTTTAAGGTTTATATTTGAAGTTTGATATATTTGTATTAAAATATTTATTAAGTAAAATTACATTTCAGTCATACAGTTGAACTTTGAATAGTTGTTACAAATGAAAAAGGGAGATGGAACGAGTTCAATGAAAAAATAGCGAAAGCCGCTGAAGGAAGGCTAACTTTATTAAAGTTTCATTGTGCTTTTATCTTTTGACTTTCAGTAGAATAATATTTTCAGTTTTAAAATTATTTGCTGAAGCGAAATTTTTTCATGTCACAGAGGACTTGGGTAATTCAAAGGATAGACTTTTCTGTTATTTTTTATTCGCTTCTTGGGATTGCCAACACTTCGAGATGCTTTTCAGGTATTTGAAAAGAAGTCCTTCGTTGAATGTGGTAATTGGGATTTTTTTTAAAACTAGATTGCTCGTGAAAATTAATATCTGCCCAAGAATAATTTAAATGTTGTTTACTAGCTGCGAAAGTATTTTAAGTGCTTTATCTGACAGTTATTTTTCTAAATAATGTTTATACTTTCAATAAAATGATGTTCTGTTACGTTAACGATATTTGTTGGATAATATTTGCTAAAGAAAATGAACAAACTTGCGAGTTGGAAAAATACGTTTTTCCCTCATTTGAAGCATTTGATGATATTTTTATGTTTCATCTTTCAAAGAACGTTTTGATATTCGTCGAAAAATATTTGCTGGCAGTATCTTCGATCAAGAAAGAGTATTTTTCTCATTGCAAACATTTCTTTCAATTTTAAAATCGAAGTAATGAAGATTTACGTGGATAACAATTGAAATAAATAATAAACGTCCATTTTCCACACGTCGAGTTATCCTCATCTTTTTTTTACGTGAAACAATGAAGAAAGAGACTGGTGATGATTTCTACCTGTTTGAAGAGTTAATTGTCCTCTCTTGTCGAGTTGGTTTAAACCTCTCAGCTGGAACAATGGACACTCAGGCTGAGGATGGTTTCAAACTCTCGGAAAAGTAGATTTCTTTTTTCCATTTGTCACGTTACTCGGAATTCTCTATTTTCAAAGAGAATGTCATGGTTTCAAGAGGATTATGACACGCAAAAGGAGCAGACTTTTCCTTTATTTCACTTAGCTTTGCAGCTGCTATCATGAAGAACGTCTTCGACGACTTCGAGTATTCAAAAAAGCAGGTTTTTTGGTACAATATTGAAAAACTTTGGCTTACAAATTTCCAAGTTACCCTAAGCACGCTAGGTATTAAAAAAAATACTGTAATGTTTGCGTAACAGTTTAAATATTCATATAGTACTTTAAACTTTCGAATTTGTTGCAAGAACGTCCGCGTCCCTGATAACTTGAACTTTCCTCTCTCTTGGCACATTTCTTTGATTTTTTCACTTGAAATAATAACCCTGAAGTTACGTAAGACTGTTAGGTATTAAAATAATCTTCTTTTTAATTTGTAGCTTGAATTTTCGCAGCTGGTATGAAGAACGTTTCCATCCCAGAAGAGACGAATCTATGCTTCTTTTCTTTTGACGCGATAATTTGAATTTTTCTTGAAAGAATAACTCCCCGTGGCTAACCGGGGAATATAAAAAGAATTTTCCTCCTCTTATTTAGCAGTTTCAATCTTCCAAGTAGTACGAAGAACGCTTCCGTCCCTGAAGAGTTGAACTTATTGTTACACTTCTTCTACTTTGACGCATTACTTTGGATCTTTCTTTGGAAGAATAAGCTTCAAGGTTGAAAGAATCTCTTTCTTTCTTACTTCGAACTTTCAGCATTCCACTTGATATCAAGTGCGCCTATGTCCTTGATGCCTTATTCTTCTTTTTTCTTCACGCTTTACTTTAAATACTCTGCTTAAAATAACCTCGAAGTCTATGAAGCTAGAAAATTAATATTCTTTTCTCTGTTCAACCCTCTGCTTTCATTGGAACTCTCAAACTGACGTCATATCCAGCATGTCCAAAGACTCAAATCACCCTCAGAATTAAATTTTCATTTTCTTTTACGCCTCAAATTAATTTACCCCTCAAAAACAACACCCTAGACGTTCCGAAATTACAATTACTTTGAGGACGATCTATTTTTGCCTAATTTCACCCTGATTTTATTGGAATCCACAAACTGACATCATATCCAACATGCCCAAAGAGTAGAATTTTTCTCAAAATCAAATTTTCATTTTCTTTCACGCCTCAAATTAATTGACCCCTCAAAAACGACACCCCCGACGTTCCTAAATTACAATTACTTTGAGGACGATCTATTTCTGCCTAATTTCACCCTGATTTTATTGGAACCCACAATCTGACATCATAACCAACATTTTAGAAGACTAAAATCTCCCTTAAAATCAAATTTTCATTTTCTTTCACGCCTCAAATTAATTTACCCCTCAAAAACAACACCCTAGGCGTTCAAAAATTGCAATCACTATGAGAACGATAAATTTCTGCCAAATTTCACCCTGCTTTTATTGGAATCCACAAATTGACATCATAACCAACATGTCCAAAAACTCAAATCTCCCTTAAAATCAAATTTTCATTTTTTTTCACGCCTCAAATTAATTTACCCCTCAAAAACGACACCCCCGACGTTCCTAAATTACAATTACTTTGAGGACGATCTATTTCTACCTAATTTCACCCTGATTTTATTGGAATCGACAAACTGACATCATATCCAACATGCTCAAAGACTAAAATCTCCCTCAAATCAAATTTTCATTTTCTTTCAAGCCTCAAATTAATTTACCTCTCAAAAACAACACCCTAAACGTTCAAATATTGCAATCACTATGAGAACGATATATTTCTGCCGAATTTCACCCTGCTTTTATTGGAACCCACAAACTAACATTATGTCCAGCATGTCCAAAGACTCAAATCACCCTCAAAATCAAATTTTCATTTTCTTTCACGCCTCAAATTAATTTACCCCTCAAAAACAACACCCCCGATGTTCCGAAATTACAATTACTTTGAGGACGATCTATTTCTGCCTAATTTCAGCCTGCTTTTATTGGAATCCACAAACTGACATCATAACCAACATGTCCAAAGACTAAAATCTCCCTCAAAATCAAATTTTCATTTTTCTTCACGCCTCATCTTAATTCACCCCCAAAAATGAGACACCCTCGACGTTGCAGACCTCCAACAACCTATAAAAACGATCCACATCCCCCCAATTTCACCCCCTAAACTTCCCACATTTCTCGCAACATCTTCACCGTCACACGTTCCACCGTGAAGCTACATTTTTCCCACACCTGGCGCATTACTTTAAATCCTCCACTTGAAACAATGAACGCCTGGACCGTGCTCGACTTCCGTCTATCGCGAAAGTACACAAAAGAAAAATGATTTCGAGTTTATCCGACGTAAAGTAACTCCCGGCAGATAGAGTGAGATTTATGGGGTGTCGCAACCTCCCGATACAAGAACGTAAGCGGTGTATCCACGCACACCCACGTTACGCTTGTGACCTGTATATTTATGTAATTTCACGTACACACTTTTTCACCCCGGCATTCTTGACCGTATTCTCGCAGGAATTGCCGAGGGTACACGGTAAAAATGTAAGGGAAACTCCCCCGAGTCGGGGGCACTGATTTGAATGAAAGAGTCCCGGCTACGTGGAGGGATTCCAACGATGAGACCCTTTGCCCTAACGTTTCCTTTTTTATGTTCGACCACACCCCCTTCTTGTATTATGTACTTATCCCTTTACGTTTCTTACATATTTTATTTTATTCGTTTCGTGGCACGGTGGATGTCGGGGAATTTTTTAGGCGTCGCTTTATGGGGTGCATTTGCGATTGGGGATGATGTATCATGGGACGTTGCGCGGCTGATCGCTGATGTAACTTTAGAGTGGCATTGATTGTTTGGAATATTCTGGAGAAATTGTAGATTATTGATTTGTGGATGTTGATGTATATGACACTACGGGGCAATTGTTAACACTAGAACAACCAAACTAGTCAAAATGACCGGTGCACAATTCTTTCCAAAAATTCTCCAAGTTTATAGAAGAGTCTTAGAATAAATATTCTATGTCAATCTTAAAAAACATAAATCACCGAATCGAGAATCTTTTCCGCCTCTTGATTCCTCCTTTTTCAAAGTACTTATTTAATATTTTGAAATATGATAGATTTCACGCTGGTAGTTCTAGTGTTAATTTAGGATTTTCGGCGAATTATAATTATTGTTAAGTTGTTAAGGCACTTAGGGGCACTGATGTTTAGAATTTTCATATTTTAAAGTTGCTTTAAAGAAAAGTCACATCTTTAATACTAGAACTACCGCCATTAAATCTCTTATATTTAAATGTATTAAATAAGTGCTTTAAAACAAGGAGAATGAAGAGTTGGAAAAGATGATCGATTCGGTAATTTATGTTTCGAAGAATATGTATTCTATGACTCTTCTATAAACTTGAAGAATTTTTGGAAAAAATTGTGTACCAGTCATTTTGACTGGTTTGGTAGTTCTAGTGTTAAGATATTTGCTAAAGGTAATTAAATTTAATTAATTGAATGATTAAATTAATTAAAGAAAATTTAGATAACGCTACATTCATCCATGAAAGTCAAAACGTGTGACACATCTTCCTAAAATTAGCTGGAAAAATCAAAATATATCCAGAATTATCGACAAACTCACTCAGAAACTATTTAAAATATTAAATTCCACAGTGTTACAATATCTTGCCAAAATAAATCGCTAATTATCAACCACCACTCCGTGATTGAAAATTAACAAACATATTAAAACCTTCCATTTCACAGACTCTCTCTAAAACTGTCGACAAAACTTCCCCTGACCGCATTCAATCGTCCGACCTTCTTCAACATCCCCCGCAGCCACCTCTCGACTCCTAAAAAAAAAACATTCACCATCCCCATCCCCGTATCCACCCCATAAATATTGAAACATCAGAGAACCGTAGATTCCACTTCGCTCTTCGACTTATGAAGCAGAAAAGAGCGATCTGGAACTCGCGATCGCGTATTCCATCTTCTTCCGTCCCGCTTTTCAACCCCAAAGAGTCGAAGAAGCCCAAGTGCAGTTCAAAGTTCAGCCGTGAAAGTGGAAAGGTATTCGGCGCAAAAAATAACATCGGAAAAATAACATTCTCGGCTTTTCCGCCGAGTAAAACGAAACACCTGCCAGCCCTGCCGCCGTAGGGGTTGCGCACCCCCGTGAAAAAGCATACAAATCACCGGCCATTCTTGCTGAAGAACGCATTATGCACTTTGCGGAATGGCTGCCTTGCGCAGAACAGGATAGGTTTTCTATTTTTTTTTCCTCTGTGCAATATTTTGCAATTTCTGGTTTCGAAGTGGCGAGAAAGAGTTGGAGGTTGAACGGATTTGAGTGGAGTTTTTGAGAAATGATTTATAATGGAACTTGGCTGAGAATTTGTTAATTTTTAATAAAAAATTTTGAGGATATTCGCACAGGTTTTATATTTACCGTAAATAAAATGTAATACTGCGAGTTGAACGTGAAACGGTCACGATTGCTTTTTAACGTTTAACAACAACAATTAACACCGACTGGCTCCAAGACGGTGTTGAGCACTCTGTGGTTATTTCCCTCGAGAGTTGTAATAAGAAAAATCCTGGTATTATATACCGAGAGATTTTTATGGTGTACACAAGCAATCGATACTCTTTACTGACTGTGGAAGCTCCGGTTTATTTTTATGACGAATAATTAAGTTGCTTTTCTGAAAGAAAAGCCAGCAGTAATTTAACGTTTCCTTTAGCCGATGCACTTTGGCAGTAAATATCTGTGGAATTCTTTATTGAAGTACTTGCAAATTATGATTATATAATTCGTCAAGTCGGTATTTAACACAAAAACTAGAGACATTGTATCTATTACGTTTGAATATGCTAATTAAATACTTTTGAAATAAAGAAATCCGAATCGCCTTGGCAGTTTTAATGCTAAATCAGCACGAAACCTTGAGCTTCGTCGGCCAGTACGAATGGAAATAAGATAGAAAATAAAATTCGTCAGAAATTCGCGTCATTAATCGTATAATCAGACGTCGTGATCGACGCAGCTAGCTTTACGAGATATTTGCAGCAATATTATCGCATGTGCAGCCATTAGTCATTCTGTCGAGGAAACAGATCAATTTCTATTTTTAAGGTATGACCTCCTTCTTCGTGTTATTACATGGAAATAATTCCGTTTGTCGGGTTCCGTCTCAATCTACGATTACGGTGCTCCTTCGCTGCACTCCGCATTGCACTTTCATCGATGACCATGAAGAGATTCGATTAAATTGCTGGCTTAAGAAAAACATCCAGCATGTATATATATTTCAAACGAAGTCAATACTTGGTCGGAGATATTTTCACAGGAGCTATTTCGGCTGATGTTATTTTTGCCAGTATTATTTCCTTTCAGAATTATTTTCTCTCTCCCAAGGTAATTTTTATCTTCTCTCTTTCCAAAGGAGAAACATAAAACGGTAGTTTTCAAGCAGATGAACAAATTTGACAATTGAAGTTAATTAATACCGAATTAAGTGATAGAATTTGCCAAAATAGACAATTAAATTTGAGAAATTTCAAAGTCATGCATAGACCGTAGTATGTCGTTGCCGTAAGTGTGTCGTTGCGTATATCTTTAAAACTACTGAATAATTACAGCTAATATTTTGCATACATCTGTAGAAATATGTATATTGTCATGTTATAAAACCTCATTCAAATAGAAGTAAGATATTTGAAGTTATTCCTCTCTAAATGAGAGGATGTCCGGGCGAGAGGCCCCTCTTCCCCTGTGCCGTCCCGCTGGCCATCTTTCGAGTACCCCATAATATAGACTTGCGACGTTTCGGACCAGATATCAGAAAACTCATCCCATAGAAGAGGCTGATAAAAGGAGGCCGTAGATTTTTATGAATTCACGATATCTCCGCTCGTGACGGGTTAAAGTTCATACAAACTTCTCTGCAGAGAAGATTCGATCGAGAAACGAACGACTCTGCATACCGGATGGCTCGGCATTTTTATTCATTCATGGCAGCCAGGTAAAAGTATAACTTCTGGGCCATTAATCGTTTAATTGAATAAATCGGTACTTGTCCGTTTGTCCTTTAACGACGTCGATCGGCTTCTCGTGGAATTCTTTCAACGCTTGGAGTTTTATTCGCGCGAAGAACAGGGACCCTGTTTTGCATAATTCGCAACGGTACTGCGAGAGAGGAATTTTTGCCAGTTTTCTCGTTTGCTTGGAGGTGGATTAAGTTCTTCAAAATTGCGGAGAATGTGTTTAATCAATTTAGAGATTAATTAAGTGGTGTAAAAGGGCGGTCGTTTTTGAAAAAAATGTCAAAAATGGAATTCTCTTTGGGTTCGGAGTTACAGTGATTTATATTAGGGCTACTGCTGGGGGACCATTTTTTAAAGTATCAATTTTGCAAGAAAAATAGCAAAATGTGCAATAATGGAGTATAAATTACAGTAGAATTATTAAACAATATGCTATTTAGATTTTTTTTATAAAGAATAACTTTCCAATAAACTGTAAATTTTATGTTTTGCACTAGTAACAGCCTTTGAAATTGGTAAAAGTCAGTAAAAATCGGTAAAAATCGGTGAAATAGTAAAATATAATGTAATAAAACATTCTGGAAGACTCTCAATGTACATGGCCCTGCAACTAAAACATCTAGTATAAATAAACGTACCGTGGAGCGATGTTGGAAGCTAATGGAAAATATATCGGCTCTTTCAACTCTAGGAACTTTTAATCTGATGTTGGATAACATTCGATCAATGATATCGAACATACGTTCGATAGGATAAGCTCCGTGTAATTTGTTTTTGCGTTATATTTTCCCCTTGATCCATTTTCCAGATTAATTAACGCGAGACCGTGTTCACCGCTCTCTTTTTTTCGCGGGAATTTACTTTAGGAAAAACATCTCGGACAAATATTTTTCCACGACGATAATGCTTCCGGTTATATTGTTTCCCGTGCGCTTTTTTTAGTGCAAATATATGCGCAGCTGTGGGTTTTCTTATTAAGAAAAATATTTGTTTATGAGCGCCATTAGGAAAAATATTTGTTCTTTTAGATTTCCTGGGGTTTTAAATTAATTAATTCTCTGATTAATTATATTAGCGATATTTTGAGCATTGTGAATTATTTCTAGTGTTTTTGGAGCAATAAAGAATTTGGGTTGCAATGGAACTTGTTCTTTTAGATTTCCTGCGGTTTTAAATTAATTAATTCTCTGATTAATTATATTAGCGTTATTAAACAATACATTGTTAATTATTTCTAGTGTTTTTGGAGCAATAAAGAAGTTGGGTTGCGATGGAACTTGTTTTTTTAGATTTCCTGGGGTTTTAAATTAATTAATTCTCTGATTAATTATATTACCGATATTAAACGATACATTGTTAATTATTTCTAGTGTTTTCGGAGCAATAAAGAAGTTGGGTTGCGATGGAACTTGTTCTTTTAGATTTCCTGGGGTTTTAAATTAATTAATTCTCTGATTAATTATATTAGCGATATTAAACGATACATTGTTAATTATTTCTAGTGTTTTTGGAGCAATAAAGAAGTTGGGTTGCGATGGAACATAATTTTTGTTAATTTCATTGATAACGTATTAACTGTATGACAAGAATGAATTCTAATTAAACAGAAATTAACATTTTCTTTAATTGTTCCACTTAAAAATGATAGAAAATTTGAAAAACTTAAGTTTCTCCATTTAAACATAAAATCCTTCGACGGTGAAACATTAAAAATGAGAATACAATAAAAACATAAATTAATAACTGTATTAATAGATACTTATCTACAAAGCAATTAATTTTCTCGATTTATTTTTTTAATAGAGTAGCAGAATATGTAAATATTCCGTGACATCACATTCCTTGAAAATGAAAATTCCAAACTCAGCCATTTTTCAGAGTCTCCTTCGATTGGAATAATCAACGAAATATTAAGAATTCCATAATGAGAATAATATGATAAATTAGGGGATCCGATTTGAATTGCATAACGACAGGATTCACTCGGAGAATAATATTCCATCGGGTTCTCCGAAATTCACCTTCTCGATCGAGCGTAATTTCGACATTTTGCATACGAAACCACCCTCTTTCTCTTTCGCTCTCTCCCGCTTTCTTGCTCTCCTTCTCCAACAGTTTCTAAGGTTAAGGAAATAGGGCGATGATTTGATAGCAAAACTTATCTGAATTCGTGCTTCCTTGCACGCTACGAAGATTTATAGTACCCACTGTACCATCACACCTACAACAGTGGAAAAAATGAGCAGCAGGAATTTTTCCTTCATTTCCTCCATCATTTTTTTTTTAATTTTAATTCTAAAATTGTAATAAATAATAGAAATGTGCGCCTTTTTGAAATACGCCGACAGATTAACACGTTGAATGCCATGGGGGTCACTGGGGACCGGCGCTATTGAATTCAATAAAATTTCACATGACTTTCAAACTGTAATATTTACGAATTTTTTAATACATTCAATATTTAAATATTGACGTTAAAAAGATAGAGTCCTCCTGACTATACATCTACTTGTGTCTTTAAGCTTTCTGTTTTGTAAAGATGCGATTTTAATAGAAAAAGTTTCACTTTAGCAAAAATGATGAAACTAGGTAAAATATCGGTGGCGTTCAACGTGTTAATTATCACAGTACTTTGACAAAATGGAGATTTTTAATCCTTTCATTTCATGTCTTTGCTACTTCTAATTTTATTATTAACAAATCTGATTTAACAAAGGCAAAGCAAGAATTAAAAGTCCTTTGTTCCATCAAAACTACCGAAACATTTAATCTGCCAATGCTTTCACGAAGTTCGGATTTGTAAAAAAAGATTTGATTAATCCGGTAAAACAATGCCGATTCGATCCCGATCCCGGAAAATGTTTGACGACTGATAGAAACTAATCGTAGAAACAAAGCGAACGAGAGAGAAAGAGAGTAAAAGGAAAAGAGATCGAGTTACAAAAAAAGGGGAACAGCAAAAAAAGAATTTTCCTCGTCGTTATACGTACGAGAGAAAGTGGGAAAGGGGAAAAGAGAGGAGTAAAATATGCTCTTGCTGCTTTTATTCTGACGATCTCTCTCTCTATATCTCTTTTCGTAGGATGTAAAAACGAAGTTATGTTTTATCCGACACTGTGAAACCACAGTACTGCTGGGAAATTAAGAAACGAACGGCCACCAAGAAGAGGGCAGAGGAAAAAAGTGATAAAATGTAATTTCGCGCTACTTCGCTTTATGAATTCACCAGACAGCCGGCCCCTTTTTCGGTGCATTCTACTTTCATTGTTATTTGCATGGAAAACGGCCGGATGAGTGTCGATAATGAAATTCAGACACGCGATTATACGCGGACATTGGGGATTTTTTATTAAATTTAACTTTCCGATGCTCCGATGCACGTTTTATCCATCAGATTTTCCAAGTGTTTTAGAATAATCGCAAGTATCGAACTATCAGAGATTGCAAAACAATTTATTCGATGATTTCCGAGGTAAATTATTCTGCCTTTATTTTTTATCAATTTAAAAGAACGAGTAATAATCTTATTAGAATTAGAAACACCGTGAATTATTTTATTTTTTAATTAAAACTTCAAGGTTTAATTATTTTTTTGCAATTTGCAAAGGCAGATGTGATTTTTGAATCTAAATATAATTTTAATGAAACTATATGCTTAACTGTGAATTGCAGAGAATAAATTTAATCCTGTCTGTTCAATTTAAAAAAAAATACAATTTAACATAGATTTATAACAAGCTAATTAAAAATGCATATCAGTACACGAATTAAATAGAAATAACTCCGAAATTCGAATAGAAAAAGCCGTCGTAAATCTTGCATATGAATAAATTAACCTTGCTGTCTTAATACTTAAAAAATCCAGGTCCTTGTTTAAATTGCAAAACGTGGAAATTCCAAGGGATATCTCTGGAAAATGTGGCGTTACGTTGATCTTCTTTCGAGGAGCAAAAAATTTGGCTTCGAGGCGCGGCATTAGAGCGGGTTAAGATCGTTTTGTCGAGGAAAGTTCGACGAAATCGATACTGCATTCACGAGAGACGATTGCAATCAGAATTAAAGGCAAGTTAATCCGCGAAAGTTTAATTCGACAGTTCCGTCTTCCCGCGATTCCGGGGGAATATCAATTTCGCCTGCCGATTCTGTCGATAGCACCGTGATATTTTCCATTTTAAGCACTCGTGATTGATTTACAATTCGAAAGACTTCCACGATTTCGGAATATCGAATACTTCCGAGGATTTACTTGATTGTTTATTCGAAGAATTCTTTTTTAAACTTTCATAGACACTTTTTCGTAGAAAATTCGTTTTATGTAATATCTTTCTGTCTTCAGCGAAGAATTCCAATTTTGAATTTACTTTATACTAATTTTTAATTAATTATATGATATTTCTTCTTTCGTTCTTTTAATAAAAGTATTTGTTTAGCGCTGATTTTCTAATTTACAGTTCGCTTTGATCATTGATTAAATTTTTAATATTAAACTTTTTAAATATTATATTAAATATAATATTTTAAATATTAAACTTTTATTAAACATTTATTTAACGTTTATTAAACATTTAATTAAACATTTATTAAACATATAACAAGTTGTATGCAAAATTGGGAAGGAGCTTTGATAACCAAAACGACGAAATTCCTAATTTGAAAATGGTGAACTAATTTGCAGAAGATCAGCGGACCAAAATTTCACAAAAGGAATTATAAAAATCCCATAACACCAATTTTTTTACTATCGACGCTGCAATATTCCAAAAAACAACCCCCTAACCACCCAGCATCACTATCCTTCACAAATCAACTCAGACTCTCACGAAAGACTCTCAAAACCCCTCCACAACTTAAATCTCTTTCACCGCCCCTTAACACTAGAACTACCAAACCAGTCAAAACGACTGGTACACAATTTTGTCCAAATATTCTCCAATTTCATATGAAAGTCATAGAATAAATATTTTACGTCCATCTAAAAAAAACATAAATCACCGAATCAATCATCTTTTCCGCCTTTTGGATTCCTCTTTTTTCAAATTTCTTATTTAATATATCGAAATATCATAGATTTAACGCCGGTAGTTCTAGTGTTAAACATTTATGAAACATATAACAAGTTATATGAAAAATTGGGAAGGAGTTTTGACAAACAAAACGACGAAATTTCTATTTTGAAAATGGTGAATTAATTTGACTTGCGCAAAGATCAATGCAGAAGATCAGCAGACCAAAATTTCACATAGAAAATTATTAAAATTCCATAACACTCCAATTTTTTTACTATCGACGCTGCAATATTCCAAAAAACAACCCCGTAACCACCCAGCATCACTATCCTTCACAAATCAACTCAGACTCTCACGAAAGACTCTCAAAAACCCTCCACAACTTAAATCTCTTTCACCGCCCCCTTAACACTAGAACTACCAAACCAGTCAAAATGACTGGTGCACAATTTTTTCCAAAAATTCTCAAAGTTTATAGAAGAGTCTTAGAATAAATATGCTGCGACCATCTTAAAAAACATAAATCACCGAATCGATCATCTTTTCCGCCTTTTGGATTCCTCTTTTTTCAAATTTCTTATTTAATATATCGAAATATCATAGATTTAACGCCGGTAGTTCTAGTGTTAAAACTTCTAAAACCCCGTCCGTTCTCCAAAATTCCCATGCACCAATTCCTCCCAAAATGGCCCGTCAATTTTTGCATCGTTTACCGTCGTCGATTTTTAACGAGCCATCGCAACAGCCACTCGTGCACAAATAGGGTTGGAAAAACGCGAAAGACGCGTCCATCCCCATCCCCTGCATTAAATCGCCAAAGCCGTAGGAGGAGCAGTATAGTTAAGCCGCTCAATGTAGGACAAGAGCTCTCCTGTAGCTAATGATTTCCTCTGTCTTGTCTCGTCGTAGTGTAAAGAGGACTCTTCTCTTAATTTTCCGGCTCTTCCCCCGTTCGACCCCCTCCCATTCCGCTCTCTGTTCCACTTTGAAGGGGTTGCTTCGATTCTGACGAACGCGGTCCCTCTCAAAACTTCACCGTGCTTTCATCCGTGCATTTTGCATGCCGGAATGCGGACGACGTGAAAATGGCCCTCGTTCTGGTGTGCTTAATTAAGGAATTATGAATCCGGGATATTATTCAACGGGGTGAAACACGATGGCGCGCTGGCCGCATGGACGAAAGGGTTAAAGGTCGTTGGTTATTTTTATTAATTCTTTTGGTGGGCGGTAAGTGTGATGAATTAAAAATGCTGCTTGAAGAAATTTCTAAGGGTGGCTGAATTACGGTTTTGGTTTAGATAGGGGGTGGGTTTTAACGCTAAAGGTACCAAGGCGGTCAAAATGACCGGTTACGAATTTTTTTGAAAAATTCCCCAAATTGATAGAGGAGCCATGAAGTAAATATTCTGTCTTATAAAGCCTGAATTGCTTAATTGATCATATTTTTCTCCGCTTGATTTCTCTGTTTCTAAAGTACTTATTCGGCATATTTAAAAATAACGGATGCAACGCCGGTAGTTTTAATGTTAATATCGAGGGTAATTTGCGGTATTTTTGATAAAAAATTTTAAATTTTAAAATTCCCCAAATTGGTAGAGGAGTCATGAAATAAATATTCTGCTTCTGTCTAATAAACCCTAAATTACTTAATTGATCATATCTTTCTCTTCTTGATTTCTCTGTTTCTAAAGTACGTATTCGGCATATTTAAAAATAACATATACAACGCCGGTAGTTTGAATGTTAATATCGAGGGTAGTTTACGGTATTTTTGATTAAAAATTTAAAAATTCCCCAAATTGATAGAGGAGCCATGAAATAAATATTCTGCTTCTGTGTAATAAACCCTAAATTACTTAATTGATCATATTTTCCTCTTCTTGATTTCTCTTTTTCTAAAGTACTTATTCGACATATGTAAAAATAACGGATGGAACGCCGGTAGTTTTAATGTTAATATCGGGGGTGGTTTGCGGTATTTTTGATTAATTCGTGGAGGTATAGGCTAAACTCTAGAAATAGGTATTATCAACCCCTTGCCCTACGACTTATTTTGTAACTGCATCTGTAACAACTCAGCTTTAAATTACTAAAATAAAAATTGACCAATAATTCTTCATATATCTTAAAATTTAACGTAATATTAGTATTATAGAAATAATTTTATCGCGCTGCATCTCATTAATATCTTCAATTTCCTATGTTCTGCAAAACTTCAAAATTTCCTATCCCATTCACCGCATCACGAGTGTCATTCTATTGCAAGGGGTTAAATTAGATGAAGACACCCTCATAAAATCTCCTTCAAAGCAACCCTCTTCAAAATCTCCTCCAAAACAACCCCCTTCAGCAAAAAATCCGACAAATTCCACGCTCAAAGACGAAGAACAATCCTACCGAGTCTGTATTTTTTGATTTCCCCGGCCAACTTCACATTTCATACTCGCAATTAAATTCTTCTAATCAGAAAATACAAAAGGCAACCAGCGCCGTGGGTCGGATATTCCGACGGAAGCGGAGCATCGAATGTTTTTATCATCATCAGGCCGACTTTCCAATTAAGTTTTCCATTAGACAACCATCATTATTGCTCCGACTTAACTGCTTCCACTTTGTACCTCCACTCGGCTTGCCCTTTGTCCTTCGAAGCCGAGTTTTTTTTCGAGCATAATCCCTTGCGGATCGAGTTGTGCGTGTGGATCGTAAGGTAAACTCGTAAGCCGATATCTCCGCTAATCTATACAAAAGCTGGCTTTAATTTCCGTTGGTAATTAATGGAATAGGTTGTTTGCCGTGTTCTGAGCTTCAATAAGGATTTTAATTGGCGGGAAAAACGAAGGCGCATACGCACCTTGTTTTTCGACAAACGCAAATGTACGTAGACAATTATTTTTGTTGAAGATGCGGCCCGGGGTAATTCGAAATATTCTTTTGTTACTTTATGTATTGTTGTTATTCATTTAATTATATAACGGGACAGAAGGCCCAATAATATTGAACTTCGTTATATTTAATAACACGTTGAACGCCATGGGGGTCACCGGTGACCGGCGCTGGTGAATTTAATTAAATGTGACATTAAGAATGAAACTATTGTACTAAGGCGATCTAACGTGCTAATAAATTACATAATGTTTAGTTAATTAGTGTGAAGTATTTAAACTTTATTTCCAAACTCCACTAATTTTCTCCGCTTCTTTAAACGGGATTAGTGTCTCTATAATCAAGTGTCGTGTCATACTCATTAATTGTTTAGCTAATTTATTGAATGTCCAGAGCCGTACAAATTATAAAGCATTGAGATTGTAATAAAAAAAAATCTCGTTTATCGCGGGTCGATTGAAGGACTCTATACAGTGTACATTATGTATCGAGGTGTGTTAACCGTTATTCGCAAGCGGAAATCGAGATTCGCGGCGCTTCCTTCAACTTTCTTCGTGCCATTCGTGTCGAGGTTTGGGATTTTAATTCTAAATGCTTTCGCAATCAATCCGGCTGTCAAACGGTAGCCCTGAGCATGAATTTAACGTAAAGCGGCTCCGCAGTTCTTTTAGACCTTTTCTAAAGAGAACCTTCACCCTATAACGTGCGCACTAATTTCCTGTCGGGAAGCATTTCTCTTATTAAACGAACGTGCTTTTACCTCGGCGCAATCAGTGCAATCGGAAGGCCTCCACTTTATGGATTGAATAATGGAGGCGGTTTAACGTTGAGGACATTATCTGATGGTTTCACATACTTCTGTATTGTTGGAGAACTGAGGGAAATTGTTGTGGTTTCAGATCGTTCTAAAGAGTTTGTTTCCTTTGGCTGCAAGTGTTATTGTTGCATCATCTCAGACTTAATGTTTAAGTGGATTTTTAACCGTGCAGAATATGATCTATGTACCAGATATGCAAATTTCTTCAGAGATGATGGGCGATTTAAAATTGGGCCCACTGATTGCGAGTTTGAGCCTTGATTTGCATATTCACCATAGCATTTGTTAATTGCTATGGTCATTTTGCCTGGAAGTTACAGTTTTGGGCGCATTCTGAACCCAGAAGATATTATCTATATATCAGATACGCAAATTTCCTCAGAGGTGATGGGCGATTTAAAATTGGGCCCACTGATTGCGAGTTTGAGCCTTGATTTGCATATTTATCACAGCACTCTTTAATTACTATGGTTATTTTGCCTAGAAGCTACTGTTTTAGACGGATTCTGAACCGGACAAGATACTATCTATGTATCAGATATGCAAATTTCCTCAGAGGTGATGGGCGATTTAAAATTGGGCCCACTGATTGCGAGTTTGAGCCTTGATTTGCATATTTATCACAGCACTCTTTAATTACTATGGTTATTTTGCCTAGAACCCACTGTTTTAGACGGATTCTGAACCGGACAAGATACTATCTATGTATCAGATATGCAAATTTCCTCAGAGGTGATGGGCGATTTAATGGGCCCACTGATTGCGAGTTTGAGCCTTGATTTGCATATTTACCATAACCCTCCTTGATTTCTATGGTTATTTTACGTAGTACCAACTGTTTAGGCGGATTCTGAACCGGACAAGATACTATCTATGTATCAGATATGCAAATTTCCTCAGAGGTGATGGGCGATTTAAAATTGGGCCCACTGATCGTGAATTTGAGCCTTGATTTGCATATTCACCATAGCACTTCTTAATTGCTATGGTTATTATGCCTAGAAATTATAGTTTTGGGCGGATTCTGAACTCAGAAGATATTATCTATGTATCAGATACGCAAATTTCCTCAGAGGTGATGGGCGATTTAAAATTGGGCCCACTGATTGCGAGTTTGAGCCTTGATTTGCATGTTTATCACAGCACTCCTTAATTACTATGGTTATTTTGCCTAGAAGCTACTGTTTTAGACGGATTCTGAACCGGACAAGATACTATCTATGTATCAGATATGCAGATTTTCTTAAAAGTGACGGGAGATTAAAAACTGGCCCACTGATTACGAGTTTGAGCATTGATTTGCATATTTACCATAACCCTCCTTGATTTCTATGGTTATTTTACGTAGTACCAACTGTTTAGGCGGATTCTGAACCGGACAAGATACTATCTATGTACCAGATATGCAAATTTCCTCAGAGGTGATGGGCGATTTAAAATTGGGCCCACTGATCGTGAATTTGAGCCTTGATTTGCATATTTACCATAACCCTCCTTGATTTCTATGGTTATTTTACGTAGTACCAACTGTTTAGGCGGATTCTGAACCGCAGAAGATACTATCTATGTATCAGATACGCAGATTTCCTTAAAAGTGACGGGAGATTAAAAATGGGCCCACTGATTACGAGTTTGAGCATTGATTTGCATATTAATCATATCACTCCGTAATTGCTATGGTCATTTTGCCTAGAAGCTACTATTTTAGGTGGAATCCGAACCATTGAGGTTATAATATGTTAAATAATAATTTCGGGACCGTTTACGTGAAGTAAATAGAATTTGAACTCTGACCCGCTGGTCGGAAGCCTCAGCCTTGAAATCCAAATCAACCATGGCCTCTACTGAAGGATTTAGCAAGTAGTTTAAAGGAGAAATGCAGAAATAAGTGATCAGAGGGAATAATGAATGTTTGTTGCTAGTGAAGATACGTCTAGGGAATTTTCGGTGGGAATTGCGACTAGGCACCTAGTTTCATTATCCGCTTTTAACGAAGGGATTTGCCGGATAATGAAGCTTTCAAGTATCTGCTTTCCGTTGAGAAATTTAACTTGTTAGTGGTAATTAAGTAGAATGCAGAGAGCTACTTTTGATGTGGCGCTATTCCAGAATCTGTCCTCACAAATTGTTCGTACCAAAGACCGCATTAAATTATTCCTATTCCACAAACAACTAAGTAACAATTCCTTTTTTATAATACTCCAGAAACTAAATTTCATACAAGCACAGGGTTAATTACAACACAGAAACCACCATTAAACCCAAGCCCGATACAATATTACCCCTGAGAGAACAGGCAAACAGAAATCGTTTGCTGTTCGACGTAGAATTGTTCCGGGACGCACGAAACTCGAGATGAAATTCGCGGGCGGTTTCGAATCTGCAGATATCCAAGGATCCTACCGTAACTGCGTACGTGATTTTGCCGTCGAGTAATAATTTCCGGAATAGTAGCCCTGACAACTATGGCAACTTGTTACGCTAATGGGGTACGTAAATGTCACATATGCGGTCTCGTTACCCCTTTGGTCGTCACGGGAGGGTCAGTTTTCACGACACTGTTCCCTTCAAACTGCCGTATCTCGCTTCCACCGATATCCATTAACCGCACGTTTAACCCCGTGTTTTCATGACGGTCGATTTGGGAAGAGCGATTCCTCTCTGACGGCGAATGTCAAACGATAGCTTTGCTTTCTGACGTTTTCTTCGATCTTACGCTCCGTTTTTGAGTCTGCCGGGGAGTGGATGACTGACGGGGTGTTTTCAGGGTGGATTTTCACCCCTTTCGCATGATCGGTAGACAGTAGATGTAGTTCAAATTAACCCCTTGCCCTGTGATTTATTTTGTAGCTGGCTCTGCAATAATTTAGAATTAAATTGCGGAAATAAAAATTGATCGAGGATTCCTGATATATCGTATAATTTAGCGTAATATTAACACTAGAACTACCGGCGTTAAATCTACCATATTTCAAAATATTAAATAAGTACTTTGAAAAAGGAGGAGTCAAGGGGCGAAAAAGATAATCGATTCGGTGATTTATGTTTTTTAAGATGGTCGCAGCATATTTATTCTAAGACTCTCCTATAAACTTTGAGAATTTTTGGAAAAAATTGTGTACCAGTCATTTTGACTGGTTTGGTAGTTCTAGTGTTAATATCACAGAAATAATTTTATCGCGTCGAGGTAAAATATTATCATTAATATTTTCAATTTCATAGGTTTTACAATACTTGAAAATTTCCTATCCTGTCCGGGAATATACCAAGTCTTCCTCGTTAATATTATAAAGTTAATATCGGCAAAAATAATATAATAATTGTAAAATGAATTGGAACTGAATTTCAGTAACTACCTTTTTTAAATATCATCCGGAAATGTTTAACAGTGAATAAATATAAATAAATGATGGAAAGATTGTATTTTTTAATTTATCATTGAAATAACTGCATTGTTAAAATAATCGTGCCATTTGTTCATCGCAATATCAGTATACATTTGAAACTTAAGTAGGTTAAACTTTTATGTCGATTGGGATTTGCAAAATTCTAAGAAAATTTGACGACAAATTCCAATGTCTTTTCTAGCACACATCATCCCCTAACCGCTGTGTTGATGGTGGCTGCGCTTATATCGTTTGATAGTGCTTTAAATTCCACTAATTCGTATCGTAAACTTCACAACGTAAAAATCCTTTTACGACTGCATAATAAATCTGCACTCAAACCTTATACAACAGACATTTCAACGCTTTAGTTTCCACTTTGAAGCCTCGACTTCCTTATCACGTGATACCTAATTAAACGGAGAACATTCAACGCCATGTTTTCTTCTTTTTACATGCATTCATCACAAATCCACATTCCCTAAAACTGTAGGAACGGAATTTATTACACTCATAAATAGTATTAATTTTTGAAATTTGCAATAATTTTTATTAAGAGTTTTATTAATTAATTTTTATTAATTGTTATTAAGAGTTTTGTATTTTTATAGTTAACACTATATTTACGGGCATGAAATCTGTTAAATTGCAATATATTAAATAAGGACTTTAAAAAAAGAGGGATCAAGCGGCAAAGATGGTAATTCGTTAAGTTATTATTGTATTACAAAATACACGTGAAATATCTACTGTACAGCGTCTCTGTAAATTTAAGAAATATTTATAAGACAAGTAGGAACCCGTCAATTTGACGGCTTCCGTAAATCTAGTGTTAATAAAGTTAATCACTTATTTGTAATTTACACGCGTTCAGTTAAGTTTCTAGGCTATGCTATTATTAATTAAAATTCAAGAGAATCTATTCGGTTTCTTCAAGGACGAGTACCGATATTCTTTGGTGGCTCGTCTGAGATTAAATTAAAGTAGGACCCTATAAAACCTATAGAAACTTCCCTAAAAATATCCTGCCGCATGCAGTCCCCGATCGAATCCATCCAATATAGGTGCACCCTCGAAAACAACCCTTCGAAAGCCGAGGCAAGAAATCTCATTAATTACCATTAAAACGCTTGTGCAGAGTCTACGAATGGTCAGTGCGGACTAATTTCTGGCCGCGTTATAGCACCTCCCCAAACAAATTGACCTTTCGAGCTTACTGGGGGAAATACATCGAGCCACGAAGGGTTAATCTATTCGCCGTAACGGACCAACGATAAACCCTTGAACTTACCTCGACTCGGCCATCATCACACTTAGCTTGTACGTATCAGTCAAGGTATGAAAAGGGGTGGGGGTGAAAGATGCAGGCGTATTAACATACAGAGTCGTAAACGTGAATGTGGATGTTGCAAGAGGATAGCGTCGTAAATGCGAACTTTCCGCGGTATCGTCATGCACCGGGAGGACACGGTGAAGAAAGTCGTTAAAGCCGCGAGACAACGTGACTCGGGCGGAAGACAATCATCGATTGTGTTGGTGGTATTATGAAAACCACCGATTTGAGGATGCAATTTATCAGGCGGCGGATGGCTGCATCGTAAACGCTGGTTTGAACGGTAGACAGTAGTTTGGAGAACCGTTTTTGAGAATTTGGAGGTTATTTGTTGTTTTGTTTGGTAAGAGGTGTACTGAGTTTGGTCTGCAAAATACTAGGGTTCGCATTCTGTCGTGGATAGTTATTTAAACTTTTTTTTTCGGTTTGAACTCGCTTGGCTGCGATTGGGACCGCTCAGACCCACCCAATCAGCTTGACTCCACGCAGAATGCTTCGAGACAGGTCCGAGCAGGTCCGAGCGGGCCCGAGTTGGTCCGAGTGACTCCGAGAGGCTCCGAGTGGCTCCGAGTGGCTCCGAGAGGGTCCGCGTGAGTGCAAGTGGGGCTGAGTGGGCCCGAGTGGCTCCGAGTGGGTCCGAGTGACTCCGAGAGGCTCCGAGAGGCTCCGAGAGGCTCCGAGAGGCTCCGAGAGGCTCCGAGAGGCTCCGAGAATGTACGAGGGGGCCCGAGTGGGTGCAAGTTAGTCCGAGCGAGTTTGCACGGGGCGAAGTGAATAGCGCTCTTTGCAAAATTAAAATGTATGCACCGATGGGATAAATACAAGATCATAATATAGAAATAAATTGTACCACTGCACCTTTAGGAGGAGCTAACCTCAAAATCATTTTAAATTTTTCCACCCACGCCAAGAGAAATGAGGTAACCTAAACGGCTAACGATTCTCGCGAAATGTCAGAATTTCCGCATGATTGAGATATCCAGGAGCGGTTAAAATCCATCCTCAAAGTACATTTAATCTACAAGATTCCTCTTCCACGCGATGTCGGAATATTCTCGGGTATTATGGCCGGATAAAGTCACGTAGACATGGCGGACAGAAATTTCCCCGTTTCCACTGTATCAGGCCGGATATGGGATCGAGATAATGCAGAATTTCGGGTGTCCGTAAGACAAGAAAATTCTCCGAGTTAACACGCTCCTTCCACCAACCCAATTTATGATTATGGGAGTCACGTATTCGCGCTAACCCGTAGCATGTTACCATGATTAATTGTCGCACGAGTACCCGAGGCTTCGTTGGCAAGCTTTGGAGAACGGGTGGTTTCAACTTTCTTCCTTTCTTCCTGCTGTTGATCAATAAATCTCTATTTTCCTCACTTCCCCATAAAACTCGTCGTAACTCGACATATCAAACGATAATTTAGGAAAAAAATCCCCAAAAATGACGATAATTTGAATTCCAAAATCGCTCAACAATCTACCATCGATTTTCGACAATTTATTCATGATGATAATCTACGTGCATGCCGCACACAGTGAGTCATCGCCTGAATGGATGAGGCTTCGAAGGACTCACATGCTGAGTCATCGATTCTAAATGTGTTTAGAATCATCATTCCATCAAAAGCAGCAGGTCCTGACTGATTAAAAGTTGTATCTATTATATTTAAATATACTGAACGAGTACTATGGAAACAGAGAAATCAAGAGGTGAAATAGACGATTAATTAAGTAATTTAGATTTTATAAAAGTGGAATGTTCACTGCATGGATCCCCTATTAATCTCGGTAATTTTTAGAAAAAATTCAGAACCGTCAATTTTGACCACCTCGGTGGTTTTAGTGGTAATTTTATACCAACTACAATTATCATTCTCTGTTTATTAATAATTTATTCACAATGACAGTCTCTGCACATGACACACCTCGTAACAATTACCACGCATTGTCTAAATGGGCGAGATACTATATGCCTCACGTGCTGGGTCATTAATTACAAATGCGTTAAGAAACTTCATTCCATCAGAAGCATCACGACATGACTAATTGAGAGTCCAAGACTCTAACTCCTTCCTCATCACAGCCCCAGTTTCAACTTTTACCTTCCAACAACCCTTTTTCTTTTTACAACGCAGACGAAGAATATTCTCCAATTTATTCCTTTTCTTTGTCCTCATTTTTCCACCATTTTTCACGTAAAAAAACTTGGAAATTTCTTACCCAGCAGATTTCGTGGTCTATGACGAGCCGTAACCTTGCAATCGGTAGAATCTTCCGGTAAATTTTATCATCGAATCGATCGTTCGAGAACGAGGAAGATCGTGATCGTAGAATTTTGAGACTTCGCGGAGGGATAACGAGGCGGAAAGGGTTGCTTCGCCATGAAATTGCGGAGGAGCCTTGAGTTTCTCGAATTAACTAAGCTTCCTGGGGATGTTTTAAGGAGCATGGGGATTTTAATATTTTTGAGCAGTGGTTAGCAGGAGATCGTAAGGTTGGGTTGTTGAATGAAATTCTGGAGAATTCGAGCAGGCTGTTCGACGTGCGATTAAAGACAAGATAGGTGAGTTGTAGGTCATTAAGGGATGTTTGGAGTTTTGAATTGTGGGTAATTCTGAATCGTATCGGTCAATGAGAATGTTAATGATGACGTTGGAATTATTTATGAATTGGAACGCTGAACATTTCATTGCTGGCAGTGGTTATCGTAATGGAATTTTAATTAATTGGAAAAATGAGAGATATTTAATAAAATTGAAGGGTTTTCTGTAGATAAATCTACTTTGATTATAGAACTTCTGTTATTATTGAATATTTTTTTAGAAATTACTGTTATCGAAATTGGTTTGTGATGTTTCGGAATATTTTGCTTAGTAATTGAATATGGAAAAATTAGTATAATTAATGTAAATAATTCTATCTAGCCTGTAACGCTAATTACAGCTATATTTTGTTGATACGTTTTTTAAATCATCACGAAACAGTATCGAACGACTAATGATCAACTACTATTATATTCGCTTTTGGTCAACTGTTCTATCGCATCTCTATTAATTAAATTGTGTTCTAACATAGATAATTAACTTTCTATATTCACTGAAAATGGCTCAAAGTGCACCATAACGTTAATTACAGATGTAATTTACCGATACGTGTCCCAGAATCACACGTTTGGTACACTGAACTTTTTAGTTATTACTAAATAACGTTGCTGTCCCCTTTGTTAATTAAATTTCATTTAAATGAAGAGACTCTACCATATTTATTACAAAAGGGTTCGCCTATTTCATAGTATTACTTATAAATACATTTTTCCCTTAACTTTTTCGATACCGCAGAATCATCACATTGAATTGCCCGCCAATTTTTAAACTTTTCCACTGACTATGCAGTTTATTACACTGATTAATATCTCCATTAACTATATTTTGGTCAAATAACGTCAGCATATTTATGCATCGACTGCAAAAGATCCTAAGTACACCGTAACATCCATTAAAAGGAGCTTTACCTAGCACTCTTTCCAAAAGTGCACACTAGTCTGACTATTCCAAGGTAATTCCACTTGCACATACATATGAGCGCTTCCATTAATTAAATCTTTGTTCTTATTTAATAAATTCATTCACCGACTTCATAACATCAATTAATACTACAACTACCGGTATTAAATATGTTACATTTAAATGTATTAAATATGAATTTCGAATCATGCGGCAAGGAAGACGATTATTAGGTTGGTAAGAAATTAATGTCGGTATTCGAGTTTTCAAACTTTGGCGCTTAATTCTAAGATAGCCGTTCATTTTAATCGGTTTGTTGTCTTATATAATTTTAGAAAAAAAAATTATTAAAAAACTTCTTTCTCGTTGGGAAAAATGTGTAAATTGTAATGGAACTTATTTCGATTAAAAAAAGTTAATTTATGTTTTATTAAATAGACGTGGAATAATTACTGTACGTATCCTCCATAAATACCAGGAATTTTCCTAAACAATTACTAGACTACCGATTTTTATGCATTTATAATAAATTTAACACTGTTAAAATACACAAAAAGCATGTAATATAAAAAAATACCTGAGATATCCAAGACACGGCAAATATATACTAATATTGCATCCAATCCTATGATATATCAGAATTCAGGCAGATCAATTAACACTACAACTACTGGTGTTAAATATGTTGCATTTAAATGTATTAAATATGAACTTCGAATCATGCGGCAAGGAAGACGATTAGTTAATTTATGTTTTATTAAATAGACGTGGAATAATTACTGTACGTATCCTCCAAAAATACCAGGAATTTTCCTAAACAATTACTAGGCTACGGATCTTTATGCATTTATAATAAATTTAACACTGCTAAAATACACAAAGAGCATTTATAATAGTAATGTATAATAAGTAATAATTTATAATAAGCATTTATAATAAATAATGCAAAAAATATCTGAGATATCCAAGACACGGTAAATATATATTAATATTGCATCCAATCCTATGATGTATCAGAATTCAGGCAGATTTTTTGATTTTACGAATTAAATTCCGAGTTTTCACGAACGCAGTCGAAATAAAAATTGTAGGGCAAGGTGTTAAATCTTATTCGGACAAATCCACCAGCAAAATAACGTCCTCCACCCCACCACAAAGACCTCAGCATACTTCCTCATCCTCTACCCCCATCAAAACCATTTTCTCCATTCTACAACCCCCATCGAATTCCTAATTTACGATTCTTTCCAGCGAACGAAAGACCACAACCACCGACGTGCTTTCCACCGGATGTCTCGTTCGTGACAATATTTATATTGTTCTAAATAGAGCCGCGCGGGGGTGGTACGTTTCGCGAACGTTACGAGCGTAGCTGCAGGGGGTTGCAAGCATTAAGGGTGTTTTACGAGGGCTGCAAGCGTGACGGACGTGGAGAGGAGTTGCGTGCAACGCAGCCGAGGTGCCGGCAGCTAGAAAACCAAGAAGAAGGAACGAGAGGGTGCACTCGATCGAAAGGAAGGAAGACGAGGCGAGAGGGGGTGAATGGAGGAAGGAACAGGTAGGGGTTGCAATTGTACCGAAGGGAGGGTTGGGAGAACAGGACGAAATGAGAGGAATACAGTGGCGTGCAAAAGTTTATGACGAGAGAAAATCGGGGGGTCGTTTGGTCGGAGGAATTTTAGATAAGGGTGAAAGGTGAATGGGGGTGAGTTTTTAAGGATTCGATGACGAAATGAAAGAATGGGGCTGATAAGAAACGGCTGGTGTCGGCAGATTGTTTTATGGTTGCTGTTTGCATTTTGTGGGAGATTATTATTGAAAGGGTTACGTTTTGAGATTGATCGATTGTTGAAAATGATATTCTATTTGTGCATAATTATATAAAAAATTCTTTCCGTGCAATTTTCATTTTATTTGTATTTCCAATCGACAAAATAGCTGATTGGGAAGGTGATTGTACACGGAATGAGACAAAAGGAATTTTAACGGCAGATAGCAGCACAGAAAAATTGTTATTTTTATAGTCCAAAGAAAGTCGACGATATAATTTTGTAATTTTCGAAGATGACGCAGAATTTAATACAATTGACGTAAAAGTAATAATTATGGTTAATCCACTAACTTTTTAACCGAACCTCATAAAATTTTCTACTCTGAACATAATTTAAAATCGATGAGCGAAATCAACTAATTTTAAACTACTTTCGAATATTTTGCATGGAATTTATATCAAGCGAACTACCTCCCCCGAAGTATAACATTGCGAGGGTGGATAAAGGGGGTTGCGAATGCAGTTTGCGTACTAATATTACGAGTTTTAAAGAAAACTTTGAAAACTCTAATTGAAAAATCGAAACATTTACGCTCTGTTAAACATTAACACTATCCTTATCACCCTTTTGCAACCCTGCTTTGCATTTGGATGCAAATAACTGTTGATAATAATTTTTTAAGTGATAGGATACCTGGAGTAATTTTAAATTTAATTTTCAAAAGGTGTCTCTCAACTCCTCTTACAAAAATAGTATTAATTTGATCAGATAAAAAGTTTGTGACAAAGATTAAAAGGCAATGTATTAAAAATTAATCAAAATCTTAATTAGGTTCCGCACTTATCCTTTTAATCGCATCACGCCGAGTGAATAAACAATTTATCAACAAATATTCCCATTTACACCTGAAGTAAATATTTAACATGTAAACTGATGTATAATTTCCACTAAAATATATTTTACTGTGGTTTCAGTTTATTAATTTATTCACAAATATTTCCATTTAAGCCTGAAATAAATATTAACATGCAAAGTTATGAATAACTTGTACGAAAATACATTTTCGTGTGGTTTCAGTTATATTAATTTATTAACAAATATTCCCATTCAAAACTTTGATAAACAGTCCCGAAATAAACTCAGAAATAGCTTCCTCCAAAATATTATTTAGCATGCAGTGTATTTATTTATATAATTATAAAACGTAATGTATATAAATAATATTTGTTTTACTTTCTAATGGGAACTAATGCTCTAATGAGTTGGTTAATAAATTGTTTATTCACTGAACGTGATGACATTGAAAAAACAATTGAGGAACCTATTTACAGTTTTGATCAATTTTAATACATTTTCTTGCATTCTTTGTTACAAACTTTCTATCGGATCAAATATAATCAGTATTTTAAGAAATCTTAATGTATTGTCTTTAATCTTTGTTGCAAATTTTCAATTCAATCGAACATAATCAGTATTTTAATTAATTTTAATATATTACCTTTAATCTTTGTTGCAAACTTTCTATCTGATCGAACCTACTTAGGGCTTCGATTATTTTCAATGCATTACCTCTGATTTTTGTCACAAACTTTCTATCTAATCAAACATAATTAGAATTTTCATTAATATGAATATATTTCCTGTAATTATTGCTGCAAACTTTCTACCTGATCGAACCTTCTTAGGGCTTCGATTATTTTTAATGTATTGCCTTTGATCTTTGTTGCAAACTTTCTCTCTAATCGAACCTACTTAGGGCTTCGATTAATTTTGATATATTGCCTTTGATCTTTGTCACAAACTTCCTATCTAATCAAACATAATTAGTGTCGTCATTAATTTGAATATATTGCCTGTAATCTTTGTTGCAAACTTTCTATTTGATCGAACATAATAAGTATTTTAATAAATTTTACTGTATTGCCTTCAATCTTTGTTACAAACTTTCTATCTGATCAAACATAATCAGTATTTTAATTAATTTGAACATATTGCCTTTAATCTTTGTTGCAAACTTTCTATCTGATCGAACCTACTTAGGGCTTCGATTAATTTTAATGCATTGCCTTTGATCTTTGTCACAAACTTTCTATCTAATCAAACATAATTAGGGCTTTCATTAATTTGAATATATTGCCTGTAATCTCTGTCACAAACTTTCTATGCAATAAACAATAGTTTTACCCGGGTTACACCTTTCGCTAGAAATTCATCGATAAAAATCTTGGGACAACCTGTACGCCAAAGCGTCTGTCCAACACGAGCAGAATCTCCTTTTACGCGTGTTATGAAGGAGCCTGTAGTTTCGCTTCACCCTTTCGTCGCGGTTAGATAAAACTGCGCTTCCACCATGGCACCATAAACTACTTGTCTGCGATGATGACGTTAGGCAGGAAAACGGCACGGTGGGGGTCTAAATTTGGTAATCAAATTTCCGGCGAAAAATTTCCAGGGTTTCTCACCGCAGACACCGTACTCTCCGAGATAACAGAGACGTCGACGAGCGTCGCGAAGGAAGGGGTTGAAAATTTTATTAAAGCGCATACAGGGTGGGACAACTTGATACATCACACTCTAGTTTCGTTTCGTGCAATATGTGCCAGGCTTCGTATTATGAAAGTTCTTCGTAAATTTTTTAATAAAGAAGAGGCGATGAGGTAAATTGCTGAGGGGACACTTCGGGAATTGAATTAATAAGGAAGTCCGTGAGGGAATAATTTATCGACGGACTGAAAGTTTGGTTGAACACATTCGCGGACGTGAATGCTATAACATTCATTTTCATCGTAATGTAAAATAACAAAGTCAATTATAATTCATTTAATTTTATATAACCTTAATTTTTTGTAATTATTATGCAGTTTAAAGTGATTCATTGAGAATTTGCATACTATTTTATTTTTTCACTGTGTAGTTAGAATACTTGACTGTTTATTTTTGCAGCTCACTGAAATTTTTGCTGTCCGCAAACCTGTTAAAATGTTTGTGTGCTTCGATTGGATGTTTTTAATTGCAAATGAAAGAATTTAGGCGAGTGAGACAGTAATTAGTTTGATGTAAAGATATGCAATTAATATTTAAGGTATCTTGATATCAGAACGACGGATTTTGTGGTATTTTAACTTGCTAACTCTTAATTAATCATATTGATTAATTAAATAGATGTGATTAATAAGCAGCGGGGAATGAAATTCAATTTATTACATACTTTTAATCCTCTCCTCCCCTAAACTCCAAAGGAAGCGGAATCCTGCAGATGAGATTATGATAAATTTAACGTGGGAAAGATGATATTAATATCTTAAGTGATTCAATATTTTAATAAAGGATCTTCTGAAACTGTGATTCAAAGGAATACAAAGAGCTTAATCTCATTTATTAAACACTTTCAATTACCTCCTCCCTTCAATCCCAAAGAAATAAATGTTGCGCACGAACTGCCGGTGAATTCAGTATGTAAAAATAATATTAATATATTTTTCTGTGACGCGATACGTTAATAATGCATTTCTATCGTTCTTAAATTCTAAATGACATCAAGTTTTGCAAATAATCGCGATTATAGACCCATGGTAGGAGTAAACATTCCCAGAAACGTGAAAATTGCGATTCCTTGGAATCACCTTAATCCCCTGTAATCCCCAAAGGAAGAAAAACCCTTCGCAGAAGTAGCTAATAACTCTAATATACAAATATAATATTAACCTCATCCTAAGTAATTAAATATTTCAATGAAATCTCCCCCACAAAAGTAACTCGATAGCCCGCAAGATCCACACTTTAATCCATTCTATCCTTTCAACCCTCACCCCCTACCAACCCCCTCGAAAAATCCTACGAACCATTCCCTAATGAATTCGCCGTACAAGCACGATATTAATACCTCAGAAAACTCGATACTTCAACAAAGTATCCTCTTCAACATTAATTCCGAGAGACGAGGATAGTTTCGTTGAAGTTACTCAGCGCCTGTAATCATCCTGTTTCTTTAACTTCAAAAGAAGCACGTCTGAGAACACGGCAGAGGAACGTCTGGTAATCCAGTTTCACTGTAGACTGATCCACAGAGTCATTACCTGCCGGAATGTGGCTATAAGAGAGCAGGTAGAAAGCGTGCTTTCCCGCTACGTTTACACGTACGGTGTTTCTTTCGCGGTATCTCCATTCCCCATTATCCTTTGTGCGCTGAAATGGGATCTCAAGGTGGCCGCAGTTGTTTTCGCTCGGCATTGCCACGGCAGTCCGTGAGATTTATCTGGCCACCTTGGAAATTAGCCGAGGAAACGTCGTATATCAGCAGCTGGAGGGACAAGCAAAGGGGGAGAGTTCTTCTTGAACCGCAACAACCCTATCCGTTTGAAACGTTTATGACTTCGTGGCATGTGAGACACGTAGGTAATACTATGGCTCTTATCTGTTGGCTGTGTGCCGCGTGCTTTGGGTTGTTTAGGATGATGGAGAGGTGGGATGGGTTGATGATGGGTTTGATGATTAGTTGGTGAATGTTGAAGTTGATTCGTCTTTTTTGGAATTTGTTGGGATGATAGAAAGGGTGGGAGTTATTGAGCTAGGGGGTTTCTGAAGCAGGGAGGCTATGAGTTATGTATGTCATAGGAGATTTGAGTTTGTACTGATTGAGAGTTTCAGCCTTTAACTGACCTTTAGGTTTTAAGGTCATTTTGGATAGGACCTACTGTTTTAGGTGGGTTCTGAACCACCGGGACTATAATATGCATATCACTTGGGAAATATTAGAAATTTCCCAGAGGTGACGGGCAATTTGAACTCGGGCCCAGTAATCGTGAGTTCGATTTCATCTCCCTGCCCACCATAGCCCCATAACTGCAATCGAAATTTAATCTGGGATCTACTTTTTTAAGTGGGGCCCAAACCACAGGTGCTGCGATTTATTAAATAATAATTTCGGAAAAACTTTCCAACAGTGATAAAGAAAGATTTTAACTTGGGCCCACTGATTGTGAGTCTAATTCTCTATCTTCTTACCCACCATAGACCCATAACTGTAATCGAAATTTAATCTGGGACCTACTTTTTTAAGTGGGGCCCAAACCACAGGTGCTGCGATTTATTAAATAATAATTTCGGAAAAACTTTCCAACAGTGACAAAGAAAGATTTTAACTTGGGCCCACTGATTGTGAGTCTAATTCTCTGTCTTCTTACCCACCATAGATCCATGCAATTAAAATTTAATCTGGGACCTACTTTTTTAAGTGGGGCCCGAACCACAGGTGCTGCGATTTATTAAATAATAATTTCGGAAAAACTTTCCAACAGTGACAAAGAAACATTTTAACTCGGGCCCACTGATTGTGAGTCTAATTCTCTATCTTCTTATCCACCATAGGCCCATAACTGCAATTGCAATTCAATCTGGGACCTACTGTTTTAGGTGGGTTCCGAACCACCGGGGCTATAATATACATATCACATGGGAAAAATTAGAAATTTCCCAGAAGTGACGGGCAATTTGAACTCGGGCCCACTGATCGTGAGTCCGAGTTTATCTTCTTACCCACCATAGCCCCATAATTGCAATTGAAATTTAATCTGGGACCTACTTTTTTAAATGGGGCCCGAACCACAGGTGCTGCGATTTATTACATAATAATTTCGGAAAAACTTTCCAACAGTGATAAAGAAAGATTTTACTTGGGCCCACTGATTGTGAGTCTAATTCTCTATCTTCTTATCCACCATAGGCCCATAACTACAGTTGCAATTGAATCTGGGACATACTGTTTTAGATGGGTTCCGAACTACCGAGGTTATGGTGTATTAAATAACAATTTAGGAAAAATATCCCATCAGCTATAGGGGATTTGAATTTCAGCCCAAAAATTGCGAGTCCCAGCCTGCAGCTTCTGAACCGCCATAAGCTGCCCTTAGTTTTTATGGTCGTTTTTGCTATGACCTAGTGTTTTAGGTGGTTTCTGAACCATCGAAACTATGATCTATGTATCTCATAGGAGAATTTTGGGATAGGTGATAGGGAATTTCAAATTGGGCCTACTGTTTGCGATTCTGAATCTTCAACTTGCTATTCATCATAGCCCACCTTAACTGCTATGGTCATTTCCAGGAGGACCTACTGTTTTACGTAGATGACCAATTAACAAAGTTATAATATATTAATTTAATATTTGGCAAAAATTTCCCAGAGGTAACGGGAAATTTGAACTGGGTCCAAGTGATTTAAATTGGAACCTTCGCCTCCTTGTCCACCACAGTCCTAATTAAAAGGTGTCATTAATCACTGTAGGACATTAATGTCTAATTATTTTCGTACTTACAACATTTCCCCTTCAATTATAAAAATATCATAAGTATTTCAATTAGCTTCTTTGATAATGTACAGTCCGTATAATACATCCGACATGATCCCACCTTCAAACCCCATAACATAACTCTCGGAACTTGACAATAAATGAAATATTACCCCTACAACCCCTTATCTATTTATCACCCCCAATCTCACCACGAAATTAAAAAACCTCCGCCGAAACTTTCGCCCCAACTAAAACTTCCAGCGAGGAAGAGAGCTCCGCAAACCGGCAAAGAACTGCCGGCAATCTTCTCAACTTTCATCCCCTTTACATACATATTTCTTCCGCTCGCATCGTCAGTTTGCGGGTCATTAAATATTATTTTTCTCCCGCCGCGGAGAAACACCGTGGAAAGTTTTTCCCGTGTAAGGGAAAACTCGAACCGATTAGACTCGCTTCCGATGTCTTCGGCTTATCGTTAACTTCCATGATACCACCCCGAAGATTTATTATTCTTACATTAAACCGTCCCAGGGTGAATTCGAGGCGATCGGCCGGGTTGAAATTAATGTCTACTGTATTATCCACATGTACAGGGTGTTTTCTGAATATCGTCCCGCTGAATTATTCATAGTAGGAACAGAAGAGCGTCCTTCGGGTTAATTAAAATCGATCTTACCAAGTTATGCCCTATGCCCTCGGCTATTACGCTTTCTTAAGTATTACACCGAGGGCTTAGGCTTGCCTTAATTAATTCAGGGGTATCGTTTCGGCCATCTTGCACCTGAATATCGCACGTATTAAATCTTTTACTTGGCCTTTTCGAGAATACGTTTTTCCAACACCGGTTGCCGTCCTTAATTCCTTTGGGTAATGCATGCTTTGATGGATTGTTGCACTTCTTTTCCAATTATTTATTTATTCTTATTTAAATTCTCATTTAATTCTTACTTATTCTTATAATTCTTATTTAATTCTTATTTATTCTTAATTAATTATTTATTTATTTTTTGCAATTGTTTTCTTTGAGAATTCTTCCGCCTGGAAGAGAAAATATTTGGGTGTCTTTCGTGCTTGATTTTTTAGGCGGTGAGTTTTGGGTTGCGGAGTCGGAGGCTTGGAATTTTAATTTTTGGGGCGAAGTTTTGATCTCTAGAGCTTCTGGAATTTTTTTGTAATAATATATACAGTATAACTTTGGTAATTTGGAAGTCGGAAAAAATAAGGCAGCACTGAATTGTTAAAGCAAGTTTACAAAATTAATTTCTAATCTATTTCCGTAAAATTTAAAAACTGCGATTGTACAGTGCTATAAAAATATTAAACTGCAATTTCACAGTATTATAAATATTCGAGAATATTGTTATTTAAATACACAGTAAAACAGACGTTTCATTTAATATTTAGTCGAATTCTCTCCAATAAAACTCCCAGCAAGAAATCATATGTTACCCTTAAAGTTTCAACCCTTAGTGCCATTTTTATTCGAGTCTGCTGCTTAAAATCCCCAACGAAGTTCTCCTTGTAAAATAAAAAAAATGACATTCCAGTCACGTCGTTAATCGTTTCCTCGAGGACTGTTCGGCTTTTCAATTTCGTAACTTCGATCGCGCGAAGGGAGAAGGGCAGAGAAAAAAAGGGGGGGTTGCAGAAGAAAGAAAAGAAGTGAAAAAAAAGGGGTTGCAGAGGGAGAGAAAGGAGGCACTCGGTGTTATTCTCTTCCAGGAGCATCTTCAAACGTAGAATGTCGCCGGTAGAAATTTAAATCGAATTCCTCGCGCGACGAAATTTAATTCAGAACATCCCCCTTTGACGCGCCCTCTCCCCTCCACGAAAGAAACATCTCCGCTAAGGCGGATTATATTATATTTTCTGTCTGGGAAATTCTATTCAGCCGTTCGCGGCATAATCGAATCAAAGTTTTAAGGCTCGTCCATTGTTACCGCCAAAGCCCGTTTCGGGGTAAACAGCTTTCGCTGCGCGACGTTCACCCTTCGTCTTTAACTTTACGAAGCAATCTGCTAGGAAACCTTCCCGGTATCATCAGGATTCATTATACAAAATTACCGTGATTTTGGCCGAGTCAAACATGAGACGCGATATTTATTAAAATCTATCGATTTAAGGTGAAACGAGAGAAGGTTGAAACGGGGTGGGGGTGGTTTGGAAAATTTCTTTGAATTCTGTGGATATAAAACATCCTCGTGGAGAACTTGAAGAGGATTGGAAAATGAAGGGGAGTCTCTGAGCGAAAATTGAAAGTTTTTCTTCTAAAGCACCGGAGAGCATTCAGAAAATTTTTAATTTTGGAAATTCTGGACATTAGTAAAAAGTGAGACGCGATATTTATTAAAATCTATCGATTTAAGGTGAAACGAGAGAAGGTTGAAACGGGGTGGGGGTGGTTTGGAAAATTTCTTTGAATTCTGTGGATATAAAACATCCTCGTGGAGAACTTGAAGAGGATTGGAAAATGAAGGGGAGTCTGTGAGCGAAAATTGAAAGTTTTTCTTCTAAAGCACCGGAGAGCATTCAGAAAATTTTTAATTTTGGAAATTCTGGACTTTAGTAAAAAGTGGAACGGGATATTTATTAAAATCTATACACTTCAGATGTGAGACGAGAGAAAGTTGAAGCAGGATGGGGTGGTTTGGAAAATTTCTTTGAATTCTGTAGACATGAAACATTCTTGCGAAGAACTTAGGGAGGATTAGAAAATAAAGGGGAGTCCCTGAAAGAAAATTAAAAGTTTCTAGTTTAAGGCACCGATGACGATTCCTAAAATTTTGAATTTTGGAAATTGTAGACGTAGATAAAAGGTGAGACGCGATATTTATTAAAATCTACCCAATTAATGTGAAATGAGAGGGGGTTGAAGCGGGATGGGGTGGTTTGGAAAATATCTGTGAATTCTGTGAATAAAAAATATTCTAGTGAAGAACTTGAAGAGGTTTGGAAAATGAAGGGCAGTCTGTGAAAGAAAATTGCAAGTTTTCAGAATTTTGAACGATTTGAAAATTAAATTGATTCATGAAATTTTAATTGATGGACAAATCAGGGTGCAGAGGACTTTAAGGTGATAAAAAAGTGTCTAATTAGGGATCAGATATCTACGGAATGAAATTGAATGGGGATGTAAGAATAAATTTGTGAATTTTCGGTTTTGGAATGGCGCGATAAGGGTGCAGTGTTAAATTTATTAAAGCTGGCCCAATTAAAGCGAAGTACACGAAGAGCCTTGAACATAATAGGGGTAGTTTAGGAAATTTCTCCGAACTTGGAGAATTAAATTGAAACGAGGATCTGGAGAACTTAAGGGTGGATTGGAAAATGTACAAAAATCCATGGAATTAAATGAAAACGGGGATTCGCAAAATTTGGGACACCTTAACGGCAAATTGGGAAGCATAAAAAATATTTACAGCCGCACATAGAAAAAAGTTTGCAAGTTTGGCCAAATTGAATTAGAAACGGAGAGTTTCTTAAAATCTTTTAACCCAAATAATATCAATACTAATAATGTGAGGAACGATATTATTAAATATAATTTATACAGTGTTGCTCAAAATCAATTGGACTATTTTCGGAAATAATAACTCTGACGCCATTAATTTTTTCACAGAAAGTTTTAAGAACATCCAGAT
This sequence comes from Cerceris ruficornis, assembly GCA_963989415.1. Taxonomy (NCBI): domain Eukaryota; kingdom Metazoa; phylum Arthropoda; class Insecta; order Hymenoptera; family Crabronidae; genus Cerceris; species Cerceris ruficornis. The sequence goes on along the minus strand of OZ022530.1, from coordinate 5,592,325 downwards.
TCGGAGCAGAAATTTATTAAAATTACTCAAATCGGAAAGCAGAAGTTGGCGAAGTGAATTGCAAGATTTATTAATATTTGCCGAATTAAATTGAAATGAGAACACGACGAAGTCCCAGCGCTTCAGAGGCGGCTCTTTGGATTTATTAAAATTTGTTGGATTTAATTAAACAGCATGCTCAAACTTTGCTATTACAGCGAGACTTCCTTAAATTTGCAAAAATCAATTCGTTAATTTTAAAACCGATCGTCAAATTCCCGTTGATCTTTCGCAAACGTAAAATAAATTTTCATTACAGTTTATCGATTAAATTCCGATTTATCGACACCGTAAAAAATTCTGTTTCCATACGAAAATGTTTGCGTAAAAATTCCAACATTTTTCACCGCACTGCTCTCGTTGATTACATTCCATAACTTTCGCTAATTCCCAATGGAATACGGTATTGTTCTCGGTTGGATCACATTTCACGTTTCTCGATAATCCCCAACAACGTACCATCACGTTTTTATTAATTACCTCTTATGTTTCACTCCTGGTATCGAATAAAATGATTTAATAATTCATCTGCAATGTAATTTTCTGTGGTAGAAAGATCTCAATGTGCGTAGAACTTTATAACAAGGACGATGTAGATATTATTGCAGCATGACTCCATTCGTTCGTAAGACGATCGTTCTCCACGGGGCTACAAATACCGCAGAAATTGGGGCAGAAAGCTTTCTGATAACGATAATGCTACGTACTTCGAATCAGAATTCAGAAGAGATGCACCGGGTTACGGAGAAGAGTCTGAGGCAGAAGGAAAAGGATGGAGTTGGAGAAATAGTGAAACAGAAGAAGCAATAGAGAAAGAAGTAGTGAAAACAGAAGAAGAGGTAAAAAATTGAAGAAGTACGGTAGGAACTAATGAAAAAGAAGTAGAAATATAGAAAGAAAAAGTGAAATGGAAGAAGAAATAAAGAAAGAAGAAGAGATAAAAAGACATATAGAAAAAGGAAGAGTGAAGGCGATGAAGAGATAGAAAATTGAAGAAGTAGAGTAATAAGTAATGAGATAAAAGAAGAAGTAGAGAATGAAGTAGTGAAAAGGAAGAAGAAATAAAGAAGAAGAGATAAAAAAATATAGAAAAAGGAACCGTGAAGGCAATGAAGAGATAGAAAATTGAAGAAGTAGAGGAATAAATAATGATCTAAAAGAAGAAGAGATAAAAAGAGATATAGGAAAAGGAACAGTGAAGGCGACGAAGAGATAGAAAATTGAAGAAGTAGAGTAACAAATAATGCGATAAAAGAAGAAGTAGAGAATGAAGTAGTGAAAAGGAGGAAGAAATAAAGAAAGAAGAAGAGATAAAAAAATACAGAAAAAAAGCAGTGAACTAGAAGAAGAGATAAAAAAAGATATAGAAGCAGGAATAGTGAAGAAGAGGAAGAAATATAAATTCGAAGAAGTAGAGTAATAAGTAATGAGATAAAAGGAGAAGTAGAGAAAGAAGTAGTGAACAGGATGAAGAGATAAAGAATGCAAGCTATAGAGAAAAGGCCAGTGAAGAAGAGGAAGAAATAAAGGAAGCCATAGCACAATGGGAAAGAGATAAGACAAAGCGAGAAAGTAAACACACAGACACAGGAAATTGAAAAGACGAATATCAAAGGGAGGAATGAAAATTCAACGTAAAAAGAAGAGATATTGAAAGCTAAAGAAGAAGCGGCAGATTAACGAAGAGCCCCGTAAAAAAGCAAGAGGAAAAAGGAACACCGAAACAGGAAGAGGACGACGAGAAGTGAAAGCAAGAACTACGAAAAAAAGCGCTCAAGAAAGAAGCAGAGCGCAAACGCACGAGGAAGATACACAGGCAGAGATAAAGAAGCCATTATAAACAGGGAAAAAGTGAGAGAAAAATCGAGGGAAAAAGACTGTGAGAAAGAAGCAAAAGAACTGAAGATAGGGAAGGAACGAGATAGGCGAAGATACACGAAAGAAGAAATTCTGGCAACATTTGTATGCTAAACTGTTGTATATTTCCACAATATGGCAAACTGCCAGCCACTGTGCGAGCATGTTTATTCCATTCACGTTCTTTCGTCTCGGATTCCGTTGTACGTGAATGCATTCGAGTCACCCACTTCCCGGTTACACGTGAATTTTCCACGATCTCCTGCGATTTGCATCGCCGACAATTACGATTTATTTCCGTCGGGTTGCAACGAATATTGAACATAATTAATGCTCCACTGTGTACACGAGAGTTCCCGCGGAAATGTACGTCTCTGATTTCCAAGTATATCCGTGCACTCGTTCCAATTTGCTTTGACGTGTTTTAAAATCGCGCCATTCAACTTCGGCGGCCTAATTTGAAATTCGCAAACTTCTCCGCGCTGTCGTGTTCATTTTATTCCTGGAATATTTATAAATACCGGTAAATTCACTTTGGATGGTCGCAACTGGGACTTTGAGGTTTTTTCCTCCTTCTTTTTTAATGTTTGTTTTAATTTTATGAGATGCATCTTCTATGCGAGTCTCAGTTTACTTTTGGTGAGGAAGTTAGTGATATTTAGGTTCTTTGGTATGGCTGTTGTAATTTTATTTATATGGGTTTCTATATAAATTAATATTCATAAATGTATATTATAATTTATGCAATTTTTGTTACGTTTAAAAGTAAACGACTTTTTGAAATTTTGTTTTCAATGTGTTAGTTTTTTAAAGATTATTATTATTGCAGTAGTAGAAATTATTTTCTTGGAATTTACTTAAAATACTTTAATGATTTTTTGTCTGATCAGACATTTTCTTTAACATGTTTTTAAATTCGACTTTATTATAAGCGTTAATTTTTCCGGCCCTTCGAACCACTTTGTTAATTCCTCATTAATCGGACTTGATTTGTTAAGGAAAAATACAGTTTTATTTAAAATTAAAACAAATTCACAAGTCGTTGCAATATTAAAAAATTGGCAAAAGCAGCAAGTCAGAGATTAATTCTCGCCGTATTTTATATTTCGGAATTCTCGATTACGTTTGGGAATCGCGAATTTCTCGCCGAATTCGGGCTACGGTAATTATTATCTTTGTTTAATCGATGAAACACCGAAAACGTCATGTTATGGAGAGCATTGTCGAAATTAATTACTAAGTGAAACATGATAATTTGGTATATTCGGCTGCAAAATTTCAATGCCCGATAGGAGAAAATTTCTTCGGGATAATTTACATAGATCAGTGGGAGAATAATGTCGAAATAGGCAACATAGAGGCACAAAGGAACTAGCATTTATTACATTTACCCGAAAATTATGCCAATTTGTTGAAATATCAGGTGAGCACTTATCAGGTGAGTACCTAACCCAGAATGATTGCAATCATTTACGTAACATTTGGTATCTAAAGCTAAATGCAAAGTGCAAACGCAAACAGAATTATTCCAGTAGAGGAGACATGTTTGAATTTTAACTAAAATAATATTGTGCCAAAATAATCCAAGAATCAAATATCAGTAACCATTTTTTAATTTCCAATTGACTGGTGAGAACTTTGATAGGATTCTCTTGATAGGATTTGGTCAATTTTCTGACAAACTTAATAACGAAATCTACAAAAATAATTTGATAAAATTAAGCAACAATTAACTGCGCCTCGACAATCCTCTCAACACGAACATAAATAAAATTATCTAAACGCGAAAAGAAGCTATTAAATCTCCAGTTCGATAATAATTAATTAAATATGAACTACTGCAGAAGCAGGCAAAGCAAAGTGCTTCAAAATCGCAAATCCACGGCTCTTCCATAGCAATGCAAAATTCAACATTGCCGAAACCATCGACATCAACTCCAGCCATCTAATAAAACATTAATCCATCTTAAAACAGATGCAAACTTCATCCCGTTTTCAGTCTTCCCCAAAATCGTGGCGAAACGTCGAAACTGCAATCGAAACGTTAGATTGCAATCAGCAAGACGACCGTCGTATCCTCAAAGCGAATGCAAATTTCTCAACGCTTAGGTATGTTTTAACGGGCAGGCAAATCTGCCATTGCATTTCGCCAACGAAACCCTCTTGGAAAGCCTTTCGCACTTGTTGCGTTTCCGCTCTGCCCCGAAAACCGCTGCGAATAACGATTCCCCCTTATCGCGAAATTTTAATGTATCTCTCCCTCGAATGATGTATAGCCCTCTGCCTTTTTCGTTGCCGTTTTTAATTGCCGATTTAAAGCGGCAGATAGGTGTTAATTTATGGGGGTATTAATAACAAAGAAGGTCTTTTTAAACAGAGGACGGATATAATTTCGAGGATGTTCTTTATCGTTGAATTATATGCGTGGAGGAAAACGAATATTATTTTCGCCAGTTGACGAGGGATGACTCTAATCGTTCAACTAGAAAATTTGAAGATTAATTGACTTGATTAACTTTCAGACGGAGTATTCTGATATTGGTTATTGCTTGTAGTTTCTTGGCTTTTTGTATCGTTATTGTGCGTGGGACCTACTGTTTTGGGAAATTTCTAAATTACTGAGTCAATGATATATTGAATAATAATTAAGGACAAATATTTCATTAAATAATTTGAAGATTAATTGATTTGATTAACTTTCAGACGAAATATTCTGATATTGGTTATTGCTTGTAGTTTTTTGGCTTTTCGTATGGTTATTTTGCATGGGAAATTTCTGTTTTGGGAAATTTCTAAACTTCTGAGTCAATGATATACGGAATAATAATTAAGGGGAAATATTTCATTAAATAGTTTGAAGATTAATTGACTTTATTAACTTTCAGACGGGGTATTCTGATATTGATTATTGCTTGTAGTTTTTTGGCTTTTTGTATAGTCATTTTACATGGGACCTACTGCTTTGGGAAATTTCTAAATTACTGAGTCAATGATATATTGAATAATAATTAAGGACAAATATTTCTTTAAATAATTTGAAGATTAATTTACTTGATTAACTTTCAGGCGAAATATTCTGATATTGTTTATCGCTTGTAGTTTTTTGGCTTTTTGTATGGTTATTTTGCAAGGGGCCTACTGTTTTGGAAATTTCTAAACTACTGAGTCAATGATATATTGAATAATAAATAAAGCCAAATATTTCTTTAAATAATTTGAAGATTAATTGATTTGATTAACCTTCAGACGAAATATTCTGATATTGGTTATTGCTTGTAGCTTTTTGGCTTTTCACGTTTTGTTTTCACGTTTCAGTTTTTTGAAATTTCTAAACTACTGCATCAATGACATATTGAATAATAATTGAGGACAAATTTTTCATTAACAATGGGAAATTTGAGCTTCAGCCTGATTGAAAATTCCAACCTTTAGCTTCTTAACCGCCACAGCCTTCTGCTAATGTTGGTTACGTTTTTTCGAAGAAATGTGAGGGAATTTTCTGTTTGAAAAATTGCAGGAAATGTTTTGGGAGTATTTTTGATTATCTTTGAATATTTTGAATGTGCTGCTTTTGAAACTGCAGAACCGGTTGAAGTTGGAATGGAAGGAATGATAAGATGATAAAAATTGTAATAGAACGTACGAAATGTAAGAGTGTCGGAATCTTATCATGAAAGTTACACTGAGAATACTTAAAACCGGGACATGGTAATTTCAAAAGCTTTCATGCAGAAAATTTATTTCTACGAATTGGAAGCCACGGATGGAATTTCCTGTGGAAATAAATGTCGGAATTTAATGTGATGTTGCAGCGCGTGAATTTCGCACAAATTTTTCAAAAGCTACCGGCAACGATAACAAAAGGCTCGCCGGAAAATTTCTTTTGTAGGAATCATGTGTTATTTGATCTGATTTTAAATTAAATTACAATATCATACAAAATCAAATGCAATATTCGTGTGAAATTTCTAAAGGTAAGCTTAACAAAAGAAAATAAACATTCGCAGCGAACAAATTAATTAAAAATCACACCACAAGATTTTACACCGCAAATAAAAGGTAATTAACTCATCGATAGCTCGTAAATGTAATTGTATTCCTTGTCCATAATATTTTTACACTCAAAGGGATGAAATGCGAGGGAAAAACGGAAAAAGAAAAATGAAAGGGATCCTTGGACGACCAGCAGCACTTTGTAAGTCCTCTCGCGACAACTCGTGGAGGTTCGAGTACACTCCGAGGTAAATGTACTTCCGGGGATCTTAATTTGATTGATTCCCCGGGGCAATTTTCGATCGTAAGTGGATATTTCAAAGTCCCCTTTCGCGACTCTCAGTTTCGCCCTGGAGGAGGAAGCAGGGAGAAAAGAGGGGCGAGAACGCCAACTTTTCGTGAAAACGTGAAAGTGCAATTTCAGTTTGATATCAAAAACCCTTCACTCTGCCATCGAGCTTCTTTCCCGTGTCTGAAAACTTCGCTTATCCGAAATGTTTTCGAGATGGTTCTCATGATTTCCTTCCGCCCCTCTTTTTTTGCCTGTCGCGCCTACAGGAAGTCAATTTCTGATGGAAGGATATGATTTTCAGTGTTTTCTCGACGCGCGAATTTATAAGGATATATTTAGAGTTTAAAATTCAACGAAGCCGCTCGAAAAGTCTGCGAATAATGTTCAACGGATATTTTTTTTGGCAGAAATTGGACTATGAGATTTTTGAGAATTAGAGAATTGTTAAAAATATGTATAAAATTTGAATTTATCAAAAAATCATTTAATCAGTTTCGCAAATACGAAAAAGGGTTGCAACTTTCATTCAACCTTTTTTTTGTACATATCTTAACAATCCTGAGATATTTGCGGATTTTTTAAGGGATGATTTCACCCCAAAATCTCAGCCGTCGCACAAACATAGAACAAAAATTTCTATCACACATGAATTTCTCAGCTTTTACACGAATTTCCGGAAACTCCAAATTTTCTAACAAATCATATTTAACAATTTTCCTAAAACTTAAATACTTTCAAAGCAATTTCCAGAATTTTTATCTTTTCCTCGACGAAGTCAATCTTAAATAACCGGCTAAAGATGTTCTCTGTCGTAACGGTCTTCCGATATCGCAAAAGCAACGGAATATCAGCAACAAGTGCGTTAATATCCACGAACCGAACCAATTTCGATCAACGGACCATCTTCCCCGTCGTTTTCCGACGTCTCCTATAAAATCAAACTTCTATTTATTCTCCCTGGCTTCGGTGAAATTGAAAAATATCATAAGCTGCTCCGCAAGATGAGCGGAGCAGACGAAAACAAAGGAAGAAATACGGGCGAAGAAGGAACAAATAGAATTAACCCCGTAGAAGCGGAGATAGGAAGTGGTTGTATTTTATTGCAACCCCCTTGCGCAGTTGTTCGTTGAAATGAATAGGAGAATAAGAAACTTTACGTACACGTATACAAAGGGGGTGGCTCCATTATTAATCTAAATATTAAAATTACGAATCTAAATGTAAATCAAAGAACAACGGTGAGCTAAGGGTGGAAAGATGGCGGAGGGGGTTGAGGAAGATTGGCGGAGAAGAAAAGATTTTGCGAGAGACAAAGGTGGATTTTATTATGACGTTCAGGAGTTCCTGTTACACTTACGAATCGAAATATTAAAGGTGAGAAGGCACAAAGGGGTGGAGGAGATAGTGAAGGGTTGGGGTGAGAAGGCGGATGAAACTTTGGAGGAATTTTGGTAATATGCTGGAAGAAATTCTTGAGTGACACTAGCAAGATGTAGGTTCGGGAAAGACGATCGAAATTCCTTTTTTTACGGAATTTGCAATGTTTAAAACAGCTCGGAAAATTTGCCGTAATAAAAAATTAGACGGGTAATAATTGTGGAAGAGGATTCTAGAAATAGCTCATACTTGCTTTGGTAATATAGTGGAAGAAATTCTTGAGTGACAGTAGCAAGATGTAGGTTAACGACAGAGGATGGAAATTCCTTTTTTACGGAATTTGCAATGTTTAAAACTGCGCGAAATTTTTTTTTGCAATAAAGACTGACACAGGTAATAATTATGAAAGACGATTCTAGAAATTGCTCATGTTTCCACAAGCACGGAATTTATGAAAGGCAAACATTATCAAAAAAGTGAATGTATTAATTTCTCTAGAATAGAGCTTGTTATCAGAGACAGATTAATAATGAATTTTGTAACATATACACATTGTAATTCTATGGGAAAGTAGCTCATGAGGTTCTCCATAATTTACCAAAATAAATTAAAGTACCGAAGGACTCATTAATCAGAAAAACTTACATGGTACTGGAAAAAGGAAAAGGCACTGTTCAAATTGTCAAGTATTTTGAATTGAATTTCTAAAAAATTAGAAATAATTGGTAAATATGTAATAGAGAATAATAATTCTATGACTTTAAAGTAAATTATATCTTCTTCGCGATACATTACAGCGATTTACATCACCGTCAATTTTCCTTCGGCATCCACCGACACCTCTTCATTTTCCCGCCATGTTTATTCCCCCTGAACGACGCAAGTATTTAACGAAATTTCCGCAAACGTATCCCTACAACGCAAAATCAATACGGGAACATGTGCAAACAATTACTGGGCCGCAGCGGTTGCAAATAAAACTGGAAAAATTCCCACGGCAGAAGGAATGCAATTAAGAAAGAACAAACAGTCTCCAATGCGAGCTGCTGGGCTGCATAACAATTTCTATTTTATCTCGCAAATCGAACAATTTTTTTTCGCGAATGCAAGATCGTCGCGTAGAAGACAAATTTTGAAGGAAGAAAGAAGAGAGAGAAAAAATTCGCATGGATATCGTCTTTAAAAAATTCACGTATAATTTGGTCCCCTTTAATTGTTTCCCACCTCACCCTAATTATTTTTTCGGCTAAAATATTAATTCGGACGATCCAATTTTTCCCAACCTGACTTTTCAAAATTCCATCATTTTCTACATCCACTCCCATAATCTTTCGAATGTGCATCCACAATTAAGGTCTTTTAATACTCTCTGCCACAATCTCATTATTTCTTACCTACAAAGTTCCTAATTAAGACAAATTAGCACAAAAAATTCTTACATTCCACCATTTCAAAAATTCTTAATTAATTCAATCAAAACCCTTCTAACCCATCTCCACGTCACCATCATTCTCTCCACTCCACATTGAAGCATTCAGCTACAATTTAACCCCTTTTAATTCCTTTTTTCCACGCCACCTCATTACACCCCGTGTCTAACATATTCAAGATAACCTAATCTTTTTTAATCCCTCTTCATCCCATCCCCATTATTTCCAACATCCACCAGTTCGCCATTGAGCCATTCACGTACACTTAGCATCATTTAATTCTCATTCTCGCCGTTCTGTAAAGTATCATCTTTAAAGGTTCCACCTTAAATCCACGATCGCTTTCTCTCTTGATTAATTACTGCACCGGAATTGCAATTAAATGCACTGCATTGTAGTCCGTTTCATGCGATATCGTTCTTATTAACTGTATCGGCTTTCCGGCATGGAGAACGTGTGATCTGCTTCTAATTACGGTGAGATGTACGATGAGCTCGTTAAGTGATGCGAACACCTTCGCAGACAATGCAGGATACCGTTCGAAGGGCTCTCGAAGCAATCGCAGTCCCATTGATGATACAGTAGAGAGGATTAAATTAACAGACCAACTGTGATCCTTCCTATCTGTTTGTCCAACCTGATACACGAGTTTGGAGAGTTTGAGAGGGTGTTATAGAAGCTGGAAGATAATTTGTTACGTTTGCGATGTTTGTAGGGAATGGGGAAATTTTGATTTTGAGAGTAGAAACACTGAAGAGGCTGGAAGACGAAGATCGGGCCCGATCGAACCCGCCTGGACACTGTTGCCTTAGCTCGGACCCATTTCAGATCCACTCGGGCCTGGCCGGACCCATTCGGAGAGTTTGAGGGGGTGTGTTATTGGAGATGGAAGATAATTTGTTACGTTTGCGATGTTTGTAGGGAATGGGGAAATTTTGATTTTGAGAGTAGAAACACTGAAGAGGCTGGAAGACGAAGATCGGGCCCGTTCGGAGAGTTTGAGAGGGGGTTATTAAAGGTGGAAGATAATTTGATACGTTTGCGATGTTTGCAGGAAATAGAGAAATTTTTATTTTGAAGGTGGAGATATCGAAGAAGCTGGAAGACGATGTTCGGGCCCGTTTGGACCCACCTGGACACTGTTGCCTCCGTTCGGACCCATTTCAGATCCACTCGGGCCTGGCCGGACCCATTCGGAGAGTTTGAGGGGGCATTATGGGAGATAATTTGTTGTTTGCGATGTTTGTAGGGAATAGAGAAATTTTGATTTTGATGGTGGGACATTGAAGAGGCTGGAAGATCTTGCTCGGGCCCGTTCGGAGAGTTTGAGAGGGGGTTATTAAAGATGGAAGATAATTTGATACGTTTGCGATGTTTGTAGGGAATGGGGAAATTTTTATTTTGAGAGTGGAAACACTGAAGAGGCTGGAAGACGAAGCTCGGACCCGCCTGGACACTGTTGCCTCCGCTCGGACCCATTTCAGATCCATTCGGGCCTGGCCGGACCCATTCGGAGAGTTTGAGGGGGCATTATGGAGATAATTTGTTGTTTACGATGTTTGTAGGGAATAGAGAAATTTTGATTTTGATGGCGGAGACATTGAAGAGGCTGGAAGACGTTGCTCGGGCCCGTTCGGAGAGTTTGAAAGGGGGTTATAGAAGATGAAAGATTATTTGTTGCGTTTGCGATGTTTGTAGAGAACAAGGAAATTTTGATTTTGAGAGTAGAAACACTGGAGAGGCTGGAAGACGAAGCTCGGGCCCGATCGAACCCGCCTGGACACTGTTGCCTCCGCTCGGACCCATTTCAGATCCACTCGGGCATGGCCGGACCCATTCGGAGAGTTTGAGGGGGCATTATGAGAGATAATTTGTTGTTTGCGATGTTTGTAGGGAATAGAGAAATTTTGATTTTGATGGTGGAGACACTGTAGAGGCTGGATGACGTTGCTCGGGCCCGTTCGGAGAGTTTGAGAGGGGGTTATAAAAGATGGAAGATAATTTGTTACGTCTGCGATGTTTGCAGGAAATAGAGAAATTTTTATTTTGAAGGTGGAGACATTGAAGAGGCTGGAAGACGATGGTCGGGCCCGTTCAGGCCCTGTGGAACTAAATAGCTCGGGCTCCTCGGGTTTGCTAGGCCCGTACCAGTCCAGCGACTCTCTGAATCTGGCCCCTGAGGGACGCCCGTCTGGACCCATTGGGACCCACGTGACTCCAACCGAAGCAGTTTCGATTGGGCCTGAGCGAACCCAAGCGGTACTGGACGGGCCCCAGTGGAGCTAAGTGGGTTATCACTGCAACATTTACATCACTTCTATAGTTCTGTTTCAGTACGGCAATGAATGTTTAATTATAAATATATCAAAAACAAATTACTATCTGCCATTATAATGTTGTATATTAATAATGGGGGGAGTTACTGTATAGGTATGTAAAGAATCAACAAAGTCGGCGATCCGCAGACCTTGAGTTCTTGTTGGAAAAAATTGTAAATGAATGGGAGACTGAGAGAAAATCGTGTTAAAGTTTGATTGCAGATGAAGTAGAAGTTGTTATCCGACTAAACCGATGAAAAATCTTATCGATTTCACTTTCGAATCAGGAGAGAGAAGCATTTCTGTCGTCGCTCGATCCGAGGTTTCGTGCTATAAATTCCCGTAACAAGTAGTCGGTGCTGGTAGTTTGAGGAAGTGCCTGAGAGCTTAGGTTTCAGGCCGTTTCCGGTTAATTAAAGGGAATTTATTAACCCCCGGCGCTTCTGACCGAGCTTCGACAATGTAGAAAGCCACCCCTCGCTCATCCCCCGCCCTACATCCCCTCTGCCTTCTTTCAATTCCAGCGATCGCAAGCTCGTTGCAAAGGGTGAACAAAGTGAGTCAAATTGGAGGAAGAACTTTTGTGGATTAAACTGCAATTTTGCGCCCTTTTGCCTCCACGAGATTGAAATAGAGAGAACGGAAGTATTATATACTGTGCGATTGTATGACGCTACCTTGATGCTGGATTTATCGACGAGTTTGGGATTTTCTTCTGAGAATTTATATTCTATTGTATATAATTATATACAAGGTACAATGAATTGCTACTTTTCTACGGAAATAAATCAAGTGCAATGTCTTTCAATTCTCAGAAACATTTCAAAAACAACCCTCAAAAATCCACTTGCCAATATCTCCCAGCTAAAAATCCCTAAAAATTCCCATTCAATCTCCAACCCCACCGACTCATTTTAACTTCCACCCCCTGCCAACATCCACCCGAAATCTACCTCATCCACCCGAAAAAAGAAAGCTTCATGTAACGAACGAAAGAACGTGAAATATAGGTCACCAGCAGGAAGGTCAGAGGGTGCACGATTACACGTCGAGGATGTGCATTTTGTCGATGATCGTCGTGCACAAAAGCTCCGAGTTCACGGCAGGGCTTTATCCATCCGATGCGCAACCGACATTTTCGGATGGGTTGGGGTGGTTGAGGGGGATTCGACGCAATTTTCCAACCCCCATACATGCATTATACTGCACAGCTTCTGCCTGGAATTTCAGACAATGCATCTGTCAGGCGCATTAAAACCGGCGTGTGTTTGGCTCGTAATTGCTTGTTTTCTTGTGCTCTTGCACTTTTACATTTCGCCGTCATTTTCCAAACGAAATCCCGGAAATGAAACCTGCGCGCGTGCTGCACGACGATTACGGTAATCTTCCATTCGACGGGGTGCATATTTGGTGGTGGATGCATCGCGGTTGCGAAATGATAAGTTATTTTTTTTGCAATTTCCAGCCACGGTGGAAAATTAGTGGAAATTCATAGGGCATAATTCATACGGGACGAATTGCAAGGATTTTTTGGTGATGGAAAAAAGTAGTGGATAAATTTGAGGGGGTTGTTTTGGGAAAATTTGAATCCGCTGGAGAGTTGAATATTTTTTGCAAGTGTTTGCAGGGTGAATGCAATTCATTTCGGGTCGTTTTTAAGGTGGGTTATGTAATTTTAGTAGGTGAAGGAATTAAAAAAATTACAATTTTTTAATAATTCCAAAATTAACACAATTTTTAATCCCGTGCAGATCCGTTACTAGGCATGAATTTTAATTATAGTTAATTTTCTGCGGAGTTGCGAAGTGAAGCTGGCAAAAAAGGAACAAAAAGCATAGTGAAATTTTAAGGTTGAAATTCAGTTGATAGAAAATTAACTAAATGTTGAAATTACGTCGAGTGCAGCCCGATGAAGAAATGCAAAGGATTAAAAGTTCTTTTGCTCCTTCATAGGGGATCTCCTTCGTATTTTTGGTGGCTTAATTTAATTCTCATTTAGCGAATAATTTTCTATGAAATTAGTAGGTTTTGTAATTTTATAATAATTGAACAAATTTGCAGAGAATCGTCGTCGGCCGCTGCGGTTGATTTCACCGTAAAATTAAAAAGATATTTACGGGGAATATTGTCAAATTAATTTCAATTAATCTCGACCGAAAATTGGAAAAATATTCTGGCAGCGTTTTGATAAAAGTACCTCTGTCCTCTTTGTGACCGAAATGTTTTCATTCCTATCGGAAACTCGGAACAATGATCAATTGTTCATCATGCTTGCAAATGGAATATGCACGAACAATTGCCATAGTTTTCGTCGCGTAATAACCTCTATGGGACAATACCGTCGAATAATAATAGATTAATCCCCTACAATTAGAAATATACCCCAGAAATGTTCCATAAAATTTGAAACTTTCGTGTTTCCATTCAGCGAACGAAACTTCAAAATCAGCATATTTGCATATTAGAATTAATATTAGATAAATTTAATATAATATTAATTTCATATTAGATTAAAAAGAAAGAAAAAATAAACGGTTAATATTTAAATATTAATAACCTAATTTAAATATAAGCCAATAATTAAATGATCACCATTGCATTAACTTTTGTTAATACATTTAATACTACACGTTTCATTTAAGATAAAATATCTGTAAATATAAAAATTTGTCAGTATTTCAGATAAATGGACAGTATCTATAATAAAACGTCAGTACTTAACGTGGGTGGTTAATGTTATAATGATTAATCCGAAAGCTGTCAATATTTTAATTAAAACATGCGGAAATATTATAAATGATCACTTTTTACAATAAAACAGCATTGAATGATAATACGAACTGTCAATAAATTCTGCTGGCGCTACGGCACTGATTGAATTCATTGGAAATATATTTGTTATTTCGCCCGAAACCCGACGAGCTGGCGTAAAAATAATAAAAAATGTCCGATGTCGTTTTTATACCATATATTGCCGATCAATATTTCAGTATACGAACAGATCGTTTATCAGAAATATGGAAGAGAAACATTAATTAAAAAAGTTTATTCAGAATACCACAAAAATGTAATTTCAGTTAAATTGTGTTGTTATCGTTAACGTTCGCCGAAAATTAAATGACAATTGCCAAACTTACAATTAGTAATTGATATCTTGGAACGATGGCGTTATAAATTCCGGTAATTAAAAGGCAGAAGGTAGAAACCAATTGTTTCAACAGCCTTGTTAAATCTACCATTAAATCCGAAAGAAAGAACGAGGGGGTTGAAATGGGATTTACGCCACGGGAATGCGCTAAGTAAAACAATAATGCGATTGACTCCGTGAAAATGAAGCGAGGATAAAACGGTAATCACCGAAAATATTTTAAACGGCGTCATTACCTGACCCTAACGATACCATTCAACTTTTATACAAGCCACTTTTTGCCCCCGTATCTCATCCCCTTATAGCACAATTCGAAGGAAGCCGGAAGAGCGATAAAGATTTTACGTCAGCTTCTTTCCCCTCTCGAAGGACGAAGGAAAAAAAGGAGGAGGAAAAAAACGGGATGATTTTATCTCGAGCCGGCCTAAATTCAAAAAATCCCTGAGAAGATGTTCTCGCTTAAATGGAATAGAAAAAAAACGTTGTTTTTTTAATGAAACAAAATAAGTGGCATCGATGGGGTTGAAGAAAATTAACTTGGAAATATGCTTCGATATATTTGGGAATTAGCTGAGGAAAATGTTTCCAAAACACTCTGGGAATATTCTTGCTTAAATTAAATATCAAATTTGTTGTTTTTTTAATGATATAAAAGATGTGGCATTGATGGGGTTGAAGAGAATTAAGTCGGAAATATGCTTCGATATATTTGGGGATTGACTTAAGAAAATTTTTCCAAAACTCTCTGGGAATATTTTTGCTGAAATTAAACATCAATTTTGCTTAAATTACATATGAAATTTGTTGTTTTTTGAATGGAACAAATTAAATGGCATCGATGGGGTTGAAGAGAATTAATTCGGAAATATGCTTCGATATATTTGGGGATTAACCGAAGAAAATATTTCCAAAACTCACTGGGGATATTCTTGCTTAAATTAAACATCAATTTTGCTTAAATTACATATGAAATTTGTTGTTTTTTTAATGGAACAAATGAAATTGTATCGATGGGGTTGAAGAGAATTAATTCGGAATTATGCTTCGAGATATTTGAGAATTAAGCGAGGAAAACTTTACCAAAACTATCTGGGATATTGTTGGTTAAATTAAATATCAATCTTGCTTAAATTAAATATGAAAGTTGTTTTTTTAATGAAACAATTTAAATGGCATCGATGGGGTTGAAGAGATATAATTTGGAAAGTAAGCTGGAAGCAATAATTTGAAAATATGCTTCAATCTGTTTGGATATAAATTGAAAAAAATTGCAACAACTCAATTATATTCAGGAGAAAATAATGACGGCTTGTAGTATTGAAAAGGGGGGATTACGGCTCTAGACGGAAAATTGCAGTTGGGAATTTTTCCGTAATTGAATTGCAACGCGTCTTTTCGTTGAGTTTCCTTGATTGGAAACACTTCTTCGAAATCCACGGGATAGAAATTGCGTTAAGACAGGAAAATTTAAAGAAAATTAAGGCGCCCTGGATGATCCATATCTCCTTCATGATTTTGCACAGTTAGAGAGTGCAATGTTCCTCATTGAATTTTGATTTTTCCAAAATTCTGGATAATTCCATAACAGTAAGGTATTTCTTACGAACTGGAAGATTCATAGAAATTAATTAACAATAATATAACGATATTCGATAAATTCCATAGCCAGAATTCCTACTGTACTTCTAAAATTTTAAATGAGGTAACAATTAACTGTTAAATGTATTTAATTAAATGTATTTTAATGTAATTAAAAAATTACAAATAAAATACACCCAAGCTCCAAAAACTCTAACGCAACCCCTTATCAAACTTCAACATGAAAATTTTCAAAACTCAGGTCGAAAAAGACACATCAAAAAATGCCAAATAAAAGCCTAAAACGTAAAAGTTTTTGATCCACCATTTCTCACCCTTCGATTTTAAAATTCTACCAAATTCACGTAGCAGAGTACAGGAGAAAAACGTGGAACACTTTCGCGCCCCAATTTCGCGTGGAAGCGATCTCATTGTTGCCGTAAAAGCAACCCTTTCCCGGGTGCTCGACGTAAAGGGTACACGATATTCGTCACTTACCTTCACATTGCCGTATTTCCAGGTGAAAAGGGCGACAGCCGGTAAGCAAGCGATGACACAGCACTCCAGGATGAGAATTGCCGTTCTCATGAGCCAGTTCAAGGACACCACGCATGGAGAACCGTCCTCGCAGGACTCGCAACCCTCCGCGCAAGGAAGACACTCGAAAACACCGTCGACGTCGTACTGGTTCTCTTCACCCTGTTAACAGAGATGTCGAGGTCAATTAAAAAATTAAATTCCAATTATTTTTAATAAAATGGACACTTATTTTAACCGGCAAATAGATATTTATTTTAACGGGCAAATTGGAAAAAATATTTGGGAGAAATTCAAAGGTATGTTTTAAGGCTGCAGAAGATATTGGGATTTTTAGGGATTGTTTCGACGGGGAAATTTAATTTTTACCTTCATTTAGGTACTTAGAGGGGCGAAGATTTTTTGTTTATAGATGAATAAATAATTTAGAATTAATAATTTCTAACCCTTTCAGAACGGAAACTTTCTTGGATATTGCAACATATTCATTTATTCGGTCATCGAGAAGTGTCTTTTTTCAAAAAGTCAGACGATTAAAGTGTGAAAACTATAAATTACTGTTTACGTGATTATATTATATTATATTAATTATAATTGTTATTATAATTATGATTATATTAATATTTCAACGACCTGGTTAGAGCTGTCCTTTTTTTGACTTCTAGTAAAATAATTTTTGAGACTAATTCAGATTTAGAGCAGTATACTATTGTCAAATAAATATTTATCTATTTAATTATTCTTTTTAACGGTCAAATTGCCCTTTAGTATACATCGGAAAGCACCAATAATTACGGTAGGCATGGCATTAGAATATAAAGAAAAAAAAAATGAAAATGCTTATGTTAAAAATTATGTTAGACTAAGCCTAGAGTAAAGTAGTTTAGATAATGTAGTTTAAGTAGTTTAGGCTAAGAAATATCTTGTTTGTTAGATTTAAGTAAATGTAAATTTATAACTAGCAGTAAACACGATACAATAATAATTTACGATCAGACTTTTTCTCGGACCGTATATATACGTCCGTAGTACTCGAAGGGTTAACTATCATATAATTATCATTCTTGAGACATAGTTAGCCATTGAAATAACGCAGAAGCACTCTGTTTGAACAACAAACACTATCAATTACTGACAGAAACAACTCAAAAGCATCACATACATCTCTCGGAAACCATCCACCCCAAGTGCCCTCAACTTCCCCGAATTTTCACGACCTCCTATGTACAAGGATCCATCCCGAAATTCCCAAACAGCAAAGAACTATCTTCCAGGCCATCTTCGTCACTCACTTTCCGCACTAGATACCCGAGGCCATAGACTCAACGAGAATAGATCCTCGTACTCCAAAATACAATCTCCTCCCCATCACCATCGGCGAATACTTCCCACATGTTACCTCTCCGGCAATATATCCACATCTAAAATCCTTCTATCTCCAACGAAATCGCCACGAGAACCCGAAAGCACTGAGAACGACCGAACAATACTTCCACACCTCGCAACTACGTTTCTCGTTGAAATCTCGTTGCTACGACGAGTGTCATCACCTTATTCCAACTTAAACGTGATACCGTGTAAACTAGTATTCTTATTACGGTGTAACTTCAACCACCATGATCGAATTCTTCAACGAGGAGAAGAGTTATGGTCCGCAGCTCTGTGTCTGTCGAGCACGGGGTTATATCACTGACCTACTTCTGCCGAAATGGGGAAAGTCAAAGAAGTGGATTTCACCGCGTAATCTCGTAATATGTACGGCGATCTGTCGTATAATTTTCTTCCGCGATAGCGTCGTCGGGATGGAGTACATTAGTCTGTGATTTAATTTAAGATATGCCCATATATAACGAAGAGATGAGGAGAAGTGTTGCAGGAGGACGTACGTTTTTGCGAGGGGTGACCTTTGACATGTTTGCGGCTTGCACATTTTTCATGGCGTGGATTTTGTTGAAATTTTACATAATGATATAGTAAATCATTCTGATTATGAATATACCTCGTTATCGGGGCAGACGATCAATAATTTTTTTTTAATTATTTGTAGTAGAATTAAGAAAAAGGATAAGGGTAGAATTTGAATGTGTGGACGTGGATAAAACTAAGTGGTGGATGTTGTCAGGATCCGTACTGATTTTAAACAAATTTACACACTCTACTGATTAATATATAATAATAAATAGTATGTATATTGAGTAAATATGGAAGAAATAGAATATAAAATAAAATACTGAATAGCTAATTAATCAAAGGTATCTAATGGTGACTAAAATAAGATGTGTGACTAATTGGGCCTCTAAAATGAACCTATCTAAAAAGTATGCGTCGCGAGACGAAGCACTTAAGATGACGATCTCCCACTTCTTTCCTACGTTACGAATTTCTATGCGTACCATATTACATAATTTATTTAATTATTATTGAAAATTTCTAATTTCAATTTTTTACGGAAGTACGTACAACGAGCCAGTAGATTTAGTCAGCCATAGACACGAGGAGTATGCTCGCAGACGGCATAGAAAAATTTCTATTTGAAATTCAGAAATATAGATGATATAAAAATTCCAACCATTTCAGTGTCGAGCATATTTGTAAAAAAGCACACTTGACGACTCAAGTTATGGAGATTTCATCCTCGGCGCCACCATAAACCTCCGTTCCACCGATTTTATCGCAGATCAAGGGATGTTTTAAATTCCAAAATACCGACTTTCTCCAAGTTTTTACTATCTCAATGCAAAGAAGAATCGAAGACCGTTTACGGCGACCGAAAGAAATCGAGAATCCATCCTCATTTAACACCGTCTAATTTAAACAAAATTCTTTCCCCCGTGGACCTCATTATGTCGATTACTACTATTTTTCAACATCGATGGAATCGATGGCAATGCACTGGCGGAATAAATTTCCAGTAAGTAGGCGGGAATTTATGGTATGTTCATGGGGTTGCATCGAAATGGCTTGAAGAACGGCCCGAAACTGCAAATCACAACGTCGTAAATTGTACTCACGATAGGACTTAAGTTCGGGCGGATTTATAGTTCTCACAAATCACCGTGAACAGTGGCATTATCATTTGGGATATTAAATGATAGTAACTCTGCGCCATAGCATTTACATATACCGCGAATGTGCAGCACGTTCGCCGGGGGCTGAGAAAATTATCTTTCTGCTTTGACCCCTCAAAGGATGGACGATTAAAGCGAACATTCTGCCGCAATTTCACGAATTTCCGTCAGTAGTACTTCTTTTTCATTTTGAAGAATAAAATGAACATTTAAGAAAAATGAAAATGTGAAGAAATACTCATTATGTCGTTTTAATTTCTTAGTTTGATTTTTCTGAAAAGAAATTTTTCAATTTGAATTAATTTTTCAGCTAAATTTTACTTTATTTTTTTTTCATATTAAGACAAAATGCACGAGTGTATGTACCTACTTGCAAAGCTCTATAACATTAAAATGAAAATGTGAAGAAATACTCATTATGTCGTTTTAATTTCAGTTGTTCCGAGGCAACGTAACTTTATTTCATTATCATCTGTAATAACAGATTAATAGACTGTCGGCCAATGAGTATTGATAAGCAGAAAACCTATTAATCGGATGCGGTAGATGAAGTGTTAATATACAGTCAGTCAAAAAAGTCTCCGTAGACCGCGGAAGAATTTTTTTAAAGTTCCATAATTTTAACCCTTTGCAGTCCTATGTCGAGCTATACTCGACACAGCTTTTCATTTCTTTTTATTTTCTAACCAATTAATATCGACTTTTCAAATTCATAATGATTTTGTAATATCACGTAAATATCCGTCAGTACCTATAGTTATCGCTATCATTAAAAAAAATTAATAACCGACGACAGAAAATATGCAATTAATTTCACTTAGCTCGCTACAAACTTGACAAAATCATTCGGACCGCAAATGATAATTAATAAATAATCCTTGGGTTACTATATTCACAAACATAAGATTTATTAACAGTGAAAAAAAAATCTGTGTTGCATGTATTTCTTAACAAATAAATAAAGGCGAAATTGCAACTCAACGAAAAGGAAATCAAAAAAGTATACAGCAGTGGACATGCATAGTGTACAGTGAATAAGATTTCATCCCCAGTTTCAATTGCATCCCGAAAAAAGTGCGATTCGAATCGAATTAGGAACCGGCTGATTTGCTCTTCTTCGGGATTTTGCCGGCACCGTAAATGGAATTTATGCGGGAACAATCAGATCTGCTTATCGGGGACGAAATGAGCTTTGTGTCGTCGCAATTTGCGGTTTGCCGTGTAAGTTACGTCGTCATTGCGCAGTGCAACGTATTCCGACTGTTAATCAGGCCCTCATGTGACGGTACGTTTGTCACGAAACGAATCGAACACGGAATTAGCAACGACAAGATAAAGCACGTATCGACAGACGAAGTACAATGTATCGAACGGTTTCGATTGAGCTAATTTGCTATGACTTCCGGCCAGGGGTAGATAATAGGGAGTTTTAATGCAATCGAGATAGCTGAATAACGGCGTAATTGTTTATGCAAGGGTTTCGATACGTTTTACGTTGGTAAAGTGGATGATGGGAATTATCTATGGTATTTTAATGTACCTGCGTTATGATGGATTATATTTATTTCTTTACGGCTTAATGGAGATTATTGAATGTAGAGGAATTCGGAATTTTTTAATGTAATTTGTAAAAAATTTATTTGGATTTATCGTGTGAAGTATGTCGTTTAACGAAGTAGATAGAATTTTGAGAGATTTTTGGTAAATTTTTGTTGCTCATAAAGGGCATAGGTTGATATAATTATTTTTAGGGGAATACGCCCAACTCTTTTTTACACCATTTTGAAACAACACGGTTCGCCAATGTACTTTTTTACACGAATTTTTTGTTCTAGCATGAATTCCAAACAAAAAATTTATTTTAATTCTACTTTGACAGTGTAAATAGAAGTCGGTCGATTGTTTACTTTGTATTCCTGGGATTACAGAGAATACCCGAATTTTGTTATCACTTTTTTCTTTATCTCGTACTTCAACTTAAACACAGCATGTCATTGTTCAGTACAATATTTTGTGTTAAAGTGTTCAGTTCGTAGGATGCAATAAATAATTTCAATAAAGTTCTAAAAGTTGATGTTCAAATTAAAGTTTTTTCTAATTCTATGGTGAAATTTCCAGTATAATTTGTATTGATGATAATTTTTTACTATTAAGGAAGGTAATATTGTGGTCAATTTTCGGTTTAGAAACGTTCCATAAGCAATATTATTTTATATCGTTTTTATAGTACCTTTATTATCACTGTGCCGTCCGCGCGATAAAAGAAGATCCTTTGGTTCGGCGCCGGTGAAATTCGTGTAGATCTTTTCATTATTACTTTTTTGCACGGTTTTTGGGGAAATATTTAGAGTTTTTTCATCTCACACGATTTTTTAAAGTTGTAAAACATATCCAAAATACAATATGTCGCACATATTTTTTTACACGATTTTTTTGCACGGTTTTCTAAGGAACGTACCTACCGTGTAAAAAAAGGGTTGCGTGTACTTTTCAGCAGTAAAAGTACCGACGTTCCATCTACTATTTAACACTAAACCTACCGGCTTTATATCTGTTATATTGCAATATACAAAATAAGTACTTTAGAAAAATACATTTAAAGAGGTGAAGAAGATGATCAGTTAAGTAATTTTTGTTTTATACGACAGACCTAAAATATTTACTGAATGGTTGCCCAATGAAATTGGATAATTTTTAGAAAAAATCAGAAAGCGGTCATTTGACCGCCATGGTAGGTTTAGTGTTAAACATATTAAATAAGGACATTTGAAAAAGGGAAATCAAGGGGCGAAGATGATTAATTCACTAATTTACGTTTAACCCTTTGTCCTACAATTTCTTTTGTGACCAAACGCGCAATAACTCAGAATTAATTGTTGGAATAATAATTTATCACTGATTTCCGATATACCGTGCAACTTAACGCAATATTAATAGTATAGAATTAATTTCAACGTAACCTAACCCACTGATATTTTCAATTAAAGAGTTTTTCAAAAACTTTAAAATTTCCTATTTCATTTACCGTGTCACGAGTGCCACAGGTCATTGTGGGGCAAAATATTAACACTTTACCGACCGGTAGCCTATTGATAGGCTTTTTGTCACCAACGCTTAGACTTTTAGTTTATTAATCGGTTCCCACGGCAATTACCAATTTTTTATTTATTATTGTAGTGGAACTGTGTTAAGGAGTCGATGAGAAGCATTTGTAATTTTCAAAAAGATTGTAATATTAGGCAATCTAAGCCGAAACAGATCCTTTAAAGTGGGTAGAATGCTCAAACAATAGCGGTCGATAAAGTGTTAAAAAGATAGATGTATATATTTACTTCATTCGATTTTACCGAAAACCTTTCCATACAATATAAACCAACACGTTCCAGACGATATAAGCGCACCAATTACCCTACAAAAATACAAATAACTGAAGAACTTACGCACATCAAAGAAAAACCAACCTCGACGCCAAAAGAAACTTCGACTCTTATGAAAATAAAACAGAAACAAAATTTCAAACAACCCGCTTTCTCATCAACCGCAGTAAATACATCGACAAAACCACCGGCAGGGAAAAAAGGTGACAACAAAACTGTATTATTCCAGTACCCTCCGCAACCATCATCCATCATTCATTAACACCCTCCATCCACCCAACCCCCGGCCGTCTCTTCAACCCCGTCTCGTCCGCATTTCCCCGAAAATTCCTCCTTTATTTATCCGAAAGCCCGTCCTGAAAAATCGCCAAGAAGTCTGAAACGAGCTCGGGCAACGGCGAGAACTGCATCCCAGTGCAACGAGCGGAGGTGGAACGGTGAGAATGTAAGGAGTTTGTGATTTATGAAGCTGCGATCGACGCTTTAAAAAAGCACCGGCAATCTTTAGCCGACGAGCGGAGAAGAAAGGGGGAGAGAAAACGGATCGCCGTAAGATCAGCCGAATACCTCGTTAGGAACGTTGTACCGTGGAGAATAGGAAAGGGGGCCGATACTACTACCCTTGCTTCGACTTCCGCTTCCGCTTTTCCAAATTGAGAGAGAGCCGATGCACTTGCCCGATCGAACGGCAACATCAGAAACGTTGCAATTAGCAGGGTGAGGCAGTGGAATCGACGATAAATCGTCGAGTCGGAAGGACGATACAGCGCGGGACAAAGTGAAACGGAGAACCACCCCCTTTTTGATCGTTAAAGAAGACAAACGGGGCTACGTATACGTGGGACACATCTTCCTGGAGGACATTGGCAAATAGACGGCACCTTTGCTACTTTCTAAAGCCGTCGCTTCGTACCGTGCTACCGGGAAGAATCGATAGACGTGGTTCGTGTCGATGGTGTTGAAGGTAAGATGCAGGTGAGCGTGATTCCCAGAACCGAGAGTTTTATTATGTCGAGAGAGTTGTTCTTCTACGTGTTCTGGTTACACTGGTCTCATACAATTTTTGGCTTAATTTATATGCTTTCTGTTGAATATTCTTAACAAAGTAATATTACATATTACCAATGAGTTCAAAAATGACTCTACGTTCTAGGAATTCCTATACCAAACAGGAGACTCTCTCTGCAGTGTAGGGGAGAGTAACATAAACAGTTTATATTACTGAGTGGGCCCGAGCTCGGCTTTTGGGCATCCACAGTCAGTTCCTTCCAAACTCCAGATATATAAAGACGATTCGTTCAGAGCCTTATAATAAAAGTAATATTAATTTAAAGTATATTAATTTATTTAAACACCCATTTCCAATACTTTCTGTAATGTGCGCGTCGGAGTGGGGGGGGCGTCTACCTATGGCTCGCTAGACGTGTCCCTTCGACGCTTGTGATTGGTCAAGGAGGTAATGCGGGGGTAAGGCCCTAGGCAGGTATACCTATATTAGGACCCCCGTGTCATGAAGTTGCTCATTTGCATATTGTCCGCGGCTAGTGATTTTACTTTTACTAAATACATCCAGATAGTTATGATTTCAGAATTATTACGATTTCCTGTACTTCATGACACGGTCGCCACAGTGTCCTTTGCGGAAGGTTTGGGGTGGTTTGCTTGGTTTTATATTCGCGAGGGTTGTCGATGCTGCCGGATGGACGGTTTCGCAGGTATCGGGGGTGCGATTTGTAGATACGGTGGAAGGAATTTTCTTGCGGTCAGGGAGAGGATTTTCGAGTAGGGTTGTTACTTCGGATGTCGAGGGGATGTTTTGTGCTTGGTGAATTCAGCCTTGGGGATTGTCCTTTGTTGTTTCTGTGTTCCTTTTTTATTTTGTTGCGAGATTGCGCTGGATGGAGTTGCAGGTGTCGTGTGAGAAGGATTTTCAGAGGTGAAAAGAGGGTTTTGAGTTGGAGGGGTTGTTTGGGTATTCGAGGTTCGTGTCGTTGACGGAATAATTGGTGAGAAGAGGTTTTCATTTTGAGAAAGAAGTAGAAAGGCGACGGTCAGTGAATTTCTGGAGTTTATCAGCAGTGGGATAGTCTGAGATATTTTTACAAAATTAAATGTTCATTAATTGTCGTTTCATTGTAGTGTAAATTATAAAGAATACATGTAGTTGTAAAGCAAGTACATTCTGCGCTGAGAATCACAGGCGGTACCTCGTATAGTGAGGGACCAGAAACAAGGCACTTGAGGGGTAATTTGCTCTGATTCGACCGACGGATAGGGACATGCCTCTCGCTCACGCATTTTCGATTTTGACGCGCTATTGGCAACAGAGACGCGCACATTCGTTGCGAAAAAGTTCCAACTTTAAGCGTTTGTTGTAACTACAATTTTTGTCGGATTTCATTAATTTTGCGATTTCTAAAATCCATGGACATTTAGGAATCGATATAAAGAAAGAAAAAGCGATTCGAGAAAATCGACTTTTCAGCAAAAGCGCGGCTAATCGCTCGTTCTGGACCACTGTGCGTCGTCATGTGAACGACGAAAGGAGTGTTTTATTTTGGGTTATCATTCGTCGATCTCAGGTTTCCAGGTCGAAATGGCGGGGATAGGCGGTGTGCGAGCAATATGTCCTTCCGTCCCAAGTGCCTTGTTTCTGGTCCCTCACTATATCTTGCGGAGCTGTTTTAATTTCTCAGCCGAACACAAAGTTGTGTTCTAACTTTCAATTATGGTTTTATCAAGAAAAATATCTGTTCTATCGCCTCCTGCCATTAGAATTTCTCCTGGACGTTTTATTTTTAAGATAAATAGGGAAATATCCAGAAAGATTGGGACATTTTGAGCGCCGTTTTCGCTTTGAGTATTTTTTAAACATGTTTAAATGTTTATAACATTTAAGTAATACGCATCCTTAAATTCGGGATGGTTTATAGAATCGTTCTGAACCAAAACAATTTTAATAACTATTATGGTTATAACGCGAAAAATTCTGAAAGCAGAAAACTTATATTTTTTTTTCAAAACTGATGTTCTTAAAAATGGAGTCTGATAGAGGGAAGCTCCTTCAGATTCGTGTTCAGAGCGACAAAATCTATAAGAATCAGCATAAATATTCTTTGGACAAAACAAAAAACTCAATTTTGTAGACCAGTGTTATCAATATGCATCATTATAGGCGCAGAATTCTTGTAAGTGAAACATAATAAATGAATGTACACGAATTTCTTAAAATCCCACTTTGCATAATTTCTATTAACTAGAATAACGATAATTTGCAATATTAAATGCTACTAACAGCTTCAAACCAACTTTCAAAACTACCCCCGCCGAAGAACCTTCAAAATCCGCTACTCAACCTTGATTATACTTAATTTTTAACCCTTACTAAATACCCAAAAAGTTTTTAAAAGCTCCAAAAAAGTCTCAGCTCGTTAAAACCCACATATTTTCACCTTGAAAAGTCAATTCTTGTAAATGAAACATAATAAATGAATCTATACGAATTACTAATTTCTTAAAATCCCACTTTGCATAATTTCTACCAACTAGAATAACGATAATTTGCAACTTTAAATGCTACCAATAGCTTCGAACCAATTTTCAAAACTACCCCCGCCGAAGAATTTTTAAAATCCGCTACTCAACCTTGATTATACTTAATTTAACCCTCATTAAATCCCCACAAAGTTTGTAAAAGCTCCAAAAAAGTCTCAGCTCGTTAAAACCCTTGTATTTTTCACCGTGAAACATCAATTCTTGTAAATGAAACACAATAAATGAATCTACACGAATTACTAATTTCTTACAATCCCAATTTGCATAATTTCTACCAACTAGAATAACGATAATTTGCAATTTTAAATGCTACCAATAGTTTCAAACCAACCTTCACAACAACCCTCGGAGAAGAACCTTAAAAATCCGCTATTCAAACTTAATTACACTTAATTTAACCCTTATTAAATCCCCAAAAACTTTGTAAAAGCTCCAAAAAAGTCTCAGCTCGTTAAAACCCTTGTATTTCCACCGTGAAACATCAATTAACCCCTCCCGCGAAATCGCGAATGCATTATTGCGAAGATCACGTTAAAAATGATGTTCTCAGGCGCATATTGCCTCGTAACTTTTTTTCCCCCATTTTCCCATCCCCTCCCATCGCATCCGTTTTACTCCATAAAACTATTCTATCGAGGTAGCGCGAAATAAAAGCGAAGAAAAAAGATCCGAGAGCGAAGGAACGTTCTTTGTTATCTGCGAGGGTACATTGTAAAAGCCAGAGGACAATCATTTACCCCCCTCTCTTTTTTCCCCCGTTGCGTCTTTGTTCTCCGATCAACGCCGTTGTTCCGGCGAAACAATACTTCAATGTTACGGGGGAAAAATCACGCAACAACGTGGACCTTGATTCCTTAAGGTAGCTTCGCCTTGGAGAAGGATTTTAACCTACAATCGTCGATGAAGAAGCGAACGTTGAAAGGAACGATCGACGTTCGATTGCGATCGTAAAGGAACCTTCTTTCATTGAATAACGCCAGATGTCGAGGTTGTTTACTCGCATGGTGGTGAGTTACATCGGCAGGACAAAAGGTCGGGCGTTGGAAATCGCTGTTTACAGGGTTTCTTTCGAACCTTATATTGTCCCCATTTTCTCTTCTGACGATGAAGGTGAAATCAACATTTTTCCCTTCGGTTTCACTATTTTTTTTCTCTTTTGACGATAAAGGTGAAGTCAGTGATTGTTTTTTGGATCTGATATTGCAATCTTTTTCTCTTCTGACGATGAAGGTGAAATCAACATTTTTTCCTTCGATTTCACTATTTTTTTTCTCTTTTGACGATAAAGGTGAAGTTAACGATTGTTAGTATTTACACGCACGGGGGTTGTACGAAATGCGGGGGTTGAACTCGCTATTTGCAGCGCTTTTTTGGATCTGATATTGCAATATATTTCTCTTCTCATGATGAAAGTGAAATCAACATTTTTCCTTTAGATTCCACTATTTTTTTTTTCTCTTTTGACGATAAAGGTAAAGTTAATAATTGTTAGTATTTGCACGCATGGGGGTGAGATATATCGGTTGCTCGAAATGCGGGGGTTAGAACACGCTATTTGCAGGTCTTTTTTGGACCTGATATTGCAATTCTTTTCTCTTCTGACGATGAAGGTAAAATGAAATTTTTTTGAGAACTTATATTCCACTGTTTTTTTCTCTTCTCACAATAAAGGTGAAGCTGGGGATTGTTATTATTTACACGCATCGGGGTTGCGTGAAATACAGGGGTTGAAACTCGCTGTTTACAGGGTTTTCCATTAACCTGATATTGCTCTGATTTTCTCTTCCGACGATAAATATGAAATTAATGATTATTAGCATTTACACGCATGGGGGTGAGATATATCGGTTACATGAATTGCGGGGGTTGGATCTCTCTATTTGCATTTTTTTTTTCCTGGTATTGCAATCTTCTTCTCTTCTGTCGATGGAGGTGAAATTAAATTTTGTTGAGGCCTTATATTTCACTATTTTTCCTTCTCTCACAATAAAGGTGAAGTTAGGGATTGTTATTATTTACACGCTTGGGGGTTGCATGAAATACAGGGGTTGGAACTCGCTGTTTACAGGGTTTTCCATTAACCTGGTATTGCTCTGATTTTCTCTCCTGACGATGAAGGTGACATCAACATTTTTATGGGACTTTATATCCCACTATTTCTTGCTCCTCTGACGATTTAGAAAATTAGGGGAAGTTATTATTTACACGCAGGGGAATAATCTACGTCAGTTGCATACAAAAACGGGGTTGTAACTTGCAGTTTACACGGTTCCTGTGGACATTATATTCCACCGTTTTATTCATCTAACAATAAAATTGACATCAATAATTGTTATTGTTTACTCTCGCGATGATAATTGATCAGGCACGTACTCAAAATTAATGGAGGACTATTTGATCTGTTTTATTTACCTAAAATACTTACATTTCACAGCTGCACAAAATTTCCGCGGTTGCAAAATCAATATTCCAATTCCAAAGTCATAATTAAATCGAATAAAAAATTAATTGATATAAAAGTTGTGCCAAGTTACGAAATAGTACTTCAAAGCGTTAAATTAGTTTCTTTGTCATCCATAAAAATATGCAAATGTAGCATCCGCCATAATATTCTTCAACAAAAACAATATAATATTTGCCTTTATCATTTATTCCTCATATTTACCGTGTTCTAAAAAAACCTCCCTCTATCTCGGAAAGGAAGAGTTCCAGTAATTCTGATTGTATGTTCCTCTTTCATTCTCAGAAACAGTGAAATATTCCACGTAAATTTACCCACCTACCCCCATGTCATCTTGTATACACATAATTTAAATAACGGAATACTTTAACACAGTTATCCACCCCAAAACAAGGCGGAAAGAGGAGCAATCCTTCGAATCGATGGGTCTTCATGGAATATCCCATCGTGTGCCGAATTATACGTGAAATATGGACGAAAAAAGGCGGGGGAAGAGAAAAAAAATATGTAAGAAATGCCTGGTGGTTAAAAATGACTGAACCCTGCCAGTTGAGTGCCTACGCGTTTGTCAGGGATTTTCCAAACTATTTTTCTTCGCGTGTCAGTCGAGGTTCACCTCGCGCTTTCTTCTTCGGGAATGTTTAATAGTGAATGGCGGAGAGAAACAGAAATATGTTGAGCAATTCAGGACAAATTCCATAGCCTTCTCTCGGCATATTTTTGATGTATCACGTGGACGGAGGGGAATGAAAAAAAGAAACGATGAAATTTACGACGGTCAAGGTGGGTGGAAAGAAATGGGCGGGTCGGATTTTTGCAGCAAAATTTAGACGTCTTTTTGCGATTGAGTTTAATTTCTCTTTTTCTATTGGTCTCTCAGGATGGTTTCGTTTGATGTGACTTTAATTTAAGGCGGTGGATGCCCTGTTTTTTAACGTTGTTATTTTCAAATTTGGAGGGGTCCTTTTTTCAAAGAATTAACTCACGGTGGAATCGTTTGATGTGACTTTAATTTAGGGCGGCGGATGCTCTGTTTTCTAACGTTGTCATTTTGAAATTTGGAGGGGTTCTTTTTTCAAAGAATTAATTCAAAGTGAAATCGTTTGATTTGACTTCTATTTAGGGCGGTGGATGCCCTGTTTTTAACGTTATTTTCAAAGTTGAAGGGGCTCTTTTTTCAAGGAATTAACTCAAAGTGAAATCGTTTGATGTGACTTTAATTTAGGGCGGTGGATGCTCTGTTTTCTAACGTTGTCATTTTGAAATTTGAAGGGGTTCTTTTTTCAAAGAATTAATTCAAAGTGAAATCGTTTGATTTGACTTCTATTTAGGGCGGTGGATGCCCTGTTTTTAATGTTGTTATTTTCAAATTTGAAGGGGTTCTTTTTTCAAAGGATAAACTCAAAGTGAAATCGTTTGATGTGACTTTAATTTAAAGCGGTGGATGCCCTGTTTTTAATGTTGTTATTTCCAAACTTGAAGGGGTTGTCTTTTCAAAGAATTAACTCAAGGTGGAATCGTTTGATGTGACTTTAATTTAAGTCAATTCAACTCAGGTCTATTAATATCCACTATTACTTAACGGCTGCAACAATTATGCAAAATACCGTGGTTTATTATGCAAGAGCTCTCTAAAATTCCACGTACGGCCGTTCGATGAAACATGTAAAAGGAGTATTACATTTTACCCGAATTCAAAATTAAATTTTCGGACGAAACATCAGAAAACCGTGAATCGACTACATCATCGGACGCAATTACAAAAGGCCACGGTTAATATAACTCGTTAATAATTAACAGCAGAGCCATTAATATTTCACATGACCGAAAGAATTAATTACAACCCCTGTACAAATTGTCATTTAAATTGAAAACGATGCTGAAACAAAGGGTACCATTAAAACAATATTCGATTTTATATCTCCCACATAATATTCCATTGAAATCTGAATACTCCCACTGTCATAAGAAGATTAAAAACACAATGAAATTAATTTACAATTGAATATAAGAAAAAATATACACGATCCCCCAATGAAACAAACTCGTAAACGTAATATTATTCTCCATTCCAAAAATCCGACCGTCCTTATTTATTTATAAAAACATAATTTTCAAAATTTCAAAACGACTGGAATCAATAAAATTATCAAGTATCCGGGTCAGTATATTGCGGCAGATTTTCTTGGAAATTTTCCAACGATCTCTTTTTTTCCCGGCTCTCTCGCGACACTGGCATTTGTTTAAAAAATGGCGCCAGCACAGGGGAATGTTCGCAATAATTTTCCTACCAGCCTAAGTACCTGTTTCGTGTAAAAGAAACGGAATGAATTTCGTGGGCGCATACTAAAAGTCCTGCTTCATAAAGAGAGAAGGGCTCTGAAAAATTCCACGCTCCTCGCAAACGTCGAAAGAGAAAAGGGTAAATAAATTGGCATTTTTCATGGGGCGAATATATGGGGTCATAACTTCACCGTCCAATTCGTATGGCTGCCATTAAATTGAGCGAATGCTAGTCGATCTGTTTAATTTGCTGACTTTGCAATTTATTGGATGTATGGGGAATTTATTGGAAAGTTTTTACAGCGTGTTGAATTAATTTGTATACTTCAAGGGCAGGCGTGTATTCTTTTGCATTAAGAAATTGCGAAATTTTGAATCTGACGATGAAATGTATTGGTATACATTTTTATGGAAATTGGAATTAAAATTGTAAATAATTGGAAGAATTAGTAATATTGGTACTAGAACTACCGGCGTTGAATTTATTGTATTTCAATATATTAAATAAATACATTAGAAATCGAGGAATCAAGAGGTGAAAAACATTATAAGTGCAGTAATTTATAATTTATAAAATATGCCTGGAATATCTAATGTATGGCTTTCTTATTAATTGAGAAGTTTTTTTATAAAATAATTAAAAATGAGACATTTCGATCGCCTTGGTAGTTCTAGTGTTAAGTTTGTTAATAATTATTTAAGCTACGTGCTTCCTTAGATTTTTCTTTGAGAAGTGTTTTTAAATGTAACATACAATTTTTCTAAGTTCTTTAAGTAAATTTCTACTCAATTTTGAGCAGCTTTTGTCAAATATTTCGAGCAGCCATCAACTTCTATTATAAACTTCTATGGTAGTTCAAGATTCGTTATACAAATAGTAAGAGAATTATGAGCTGCTGCAGAACGGATCGTTCCAAATTTGTTAATAGCCGCCATAAATATTTCAAAATTCCCTTGAATCACTGTACAAAATCAAAAGTAACACTTCTCCATCGACTAAGCGTCGAATGTTTCATTGCTCCAGAAATTACAACGGAATTACCAACGATCCATATGTTCCCCCATAAACCTTTCGATCTTGCAATTACCATCGAAAGCCATAAATTTTCATTTCCAACTTTCCGTGGAAAATTTGTCAGATTTGTGACGTGAATTTCAGCAAAACGGCAATAATTCTCGTGAGATTCGGAATTATGTCGCCCTGACCAAACCCGTGGAAATTCTCGACGGTGAATTTTCCCGGCGAAATTTCGAGCGATCATGGGGGTTGCGTTAACTTTGGTAAAATAGCGAATTTCACGGGAAACCTGAAATTATGCCTGACATCTGCATAAATCACCCGTTTAGCCGGTGGACCGCAGTGTTTTAACGTATTGCGAATGAACCGGTAAATCCACGTCTTACGTGACAAACTGAGAGGGGAAAAAAATTGACTCGCGGGGGGTGGGAGTGGAATTAAAGGGTTAAAAATCGCGACGATTTGTCACACGATTTTATGACGCGCTCTGCAACAAAAGACAGAATTTTTTCGCGTTTTCTGCGAACTCTTTCCACCTTTGCAGATATTGCTGTGTGCAATATCTATTTTGCAAATATTTTTGTAATTTTTGTACGATTTTAAAAAATTACGGGGAGAATTTGTAGGTCATTCAGTTAATTTTGAAAGTGTCTAAGTCAAATCAAACTTTAAAAACATTTTCGAAAGAGATTCACACAAAATTTCACATTCATAATAAGACTAATAAAATTCTAAATTAAAATGTAGTATAATATAAAAATATTTTTTAACTTATTCAAATGTTTATTATAATTAAATATCACGAAACAAGAAATATACGACTTAGAACACTTTCATAATTATGGGCACAAATATGCATTACAAATAAAAGAGTTATTTTAAAGGTATCAGACTATTGTTGTAAGTAAAGATAATATTGATACGTTGAGATCGAATTTATTTTGATAAAAAGATCCGGTAAAAATTATTATTGCATACTTCAGTTGTGCGAAATTTATAATTACCGAATAATTCTAACGTTGCCATAATTTTCTTTGTGGAAGTCTTAATAAGAACGCAGGGAAATATGGTCAGCGGTGAAATTAAATTATATTTAACCGAAGATATCAATATTCTGTTCTGCATAACGAGCCATTAATAATGACAATTACAAAGACCACAAAATTACCCAGGAATTTATAATTTTGTCGAATTAAGTTCCGTTAAATCATCATTTATCAGAAATTATTAACAACGAATATTACCTACATACTGCGTTATGATTAATAAATTACCTTAAATTAACAATTACTGGATAATTTCTGGGTCGCCCTTATTTCCATTGTCAAAGTCTTAATAGGAATGCATTATATTGGTGAAATTTAATTATATTTAAACAAAGATGACAATATGCTTGTCTTTCGTAACGAGTCGTCGACAAAGAGAATGAAAGATACTGCAAAATTATCCAGAAATTAGTAATTTTGCGAAATGTAATTTTGAAAGTAATCACAATTAGTAAGAAATTAATTAATTACCTAACTAAACAATATCCCATACGTTGCATGGCGTTTAAAGTATTAAAGAGTGTCGCAATTGGAATTTAGATGCGCAATTTCAAAAGTTCGTCGAGCAAAGTGATATCTTTAATTTTAGCGAGTCTAAGTTCCAAATTAAAGAAAGTCTGAATGAAAATCTCAACGATCCTTCTTGAGATGCGAAAGTATGTAGAAAAATTGAATTCCCATACTATTTTCAATCTATATTCAAAAGCTATTCAAGGAAAAGTGAATTTTCCTTTTGGAAATGCTTTATCGCACTGAAAAGGAGTTCAAAATATTCCAACTTAAACTTCCGTGAGCGTTGACGTGTTTAGATTGCGTTTCTGAGACCGTATTTCCCATGAAAAAAATTGTAAAACGTTTAAAGATTAAATTCTACTCCAAAATGAGAAGTTTGCAATTGGCGCGATAAGTAAAATGAAATAAAATTGAATTTATCATAAATCAATCACCCAGAACTTTTACGAATAATGATTAACCCACTGTGGATTTTTATGCATTCATAGCAAATTCATAGCAAAAATACAGAAAAAGCATGTTATATAAAAAAAAAATACCTGAAATATTTAAAATATGGCGTTTGTTGTTAGTGAGAGAGTGAAAATGTCCTCTATTTAGATTATTCCTTATTAGCTGCGTTTATCGAGCATTAAATTTGCATAAACATCCACAGTGTAATGATTAATAATCATTTTAATTATTAATCAACGTCCAAATATTGTTCAGCATTAAAATAAACATTCAAATTTTAACAGACAAATGTATACATTCAATGAAGAGAAAGTGCAAAAACGAACAAAGTATTTTACTATTCAAAAGACCTAAGAAAACAGCAGAAGGGAAAAATATTGTAAAGTGTAGTTGTTCCATATCGATAAAAGACGATAACACGAATCTCCACGATGCTTCTCCGTTCGCGGAATTCGACGGATAAATTTTAACACACCACTCGAGTGGCGAAATGTTTGCGAATCCGATATTTGTATTCCGAACGGAAAACTGTGTTTCTTTCTTCGAGAATGCCCTCGTCAAAAACATATCAATCTGTCGTAATCTATGAAACTTTCCCACGGAAATGTTTCTTCTGCGTATGCAAATTTATCGTCCGTGAAAACTATCCTGGGAAACGATGCGACAAGTGCGAAAATTTAACTCCTTGCAGTTCCTGCATATTTTGCCAGCGACTCGTTGAGTCGATCGGTTCTCGTTATCCTTTCGAGATTCATTTTATTTAACGGTGCTACGAATAATATATATAATTTCGCATTTCCGTAATTTCGCAATTACGAATTTAAATTCAAATTGTAACCTCTTTTAACGCATTAATACTAGAACTACCGACGTCAAATCTATTATATATATAATATAATATAATAGATTATATATATATAATATTTATATATAATTATAAATATTATAATTATATATAAAATTTAACTTTCATTTTAATATAATTAAAATTAAATTATATATAAAAACGGTTAAAATTTAACCATTACAAAGGGTTACAATTCAAATTTAGATCCGTAATTTCGAAATTGCGTCGAACAGAGTGATATTTTTAATTCTAGCGAGTCTAACAATAAGTTCCATATTAATGAAAGTCTGGATAAAAATCTTAACGACGCCTTTATACTTCCAAAATTGCCCAAAACAGAACCACCTCGATCGTAATGAATTACAAATCCGGAAAAGGGTTAAACAGTAGTCGAAAGCGGTAGAAAATTCTTCTATGGTTACAAAACTGGATCATTTCCGGAATGCATTACCATAGAACGCGAAAAATGGATCGAGTATAATAAAGTGCTCGGTAAAAGAAATTGGCGAATCTCCTCGGGCAATCACAAAGGGTGAATTGTGCTTGAAAAAAAGTAAATGTTCCGTGCACGATGCGATACTGTGTTGTGAATTCCCATCGTGCAACAAAAGCAGCTCGTTCGAGCTCCTCCATTGTCGTCAAATGAAGGGTTTGTCATTTAGTATCCCAACGTTTTCGCCACCTTATCCTTTAACAATGAATAAAGTGAAGAACCGAACACGAAAACCATTCCGATTTTTGCATCGTCGAATTTTATGGTTCAATTACGCGAATTCAACACGATCTTGTTCCACGATGCGCGCAATTTGTTAAATAAAATAACGGAATTCTGCGATGTTTCTCAGAACGGAGAATTTTTGCAAGGTTTGCAGTGGAGAACATGGTTTGCAAATATCCGTGCAAATTGTAAAAAAAAAATTCCGTCGAAGTCATCGAAGTAGTGAAAGACTGGCACTGAAGTGGTGCAACGTTTACCAGGTTGCATCGAAACCGTCGTACTTTTTATCCAATAGAATTTTTTGTCGGCTCCACTTTGTCGAAACCTCCATTAGCCAGGGGCTAGAGGTACACGGTGAACGTGTATATACGTGCGGACACTTTAGCCGGCTGTCATTTCGTTCGTTCGATCGTGCAAAATAGGTATCGACAGGAGCGCAGATGACATTCACATTGTCATCGGTAGTTACGCGTCTCGCGTGATTTGACAGGCACATCTGCACCGGACGGTGCAAACGATTTTCCAATGGCATTCGAACACGCCGAGTTATTAATTCCAGGATCTCAAGCGCGAGAGACATCGGCTTTGGATAGGATCGAATTCTTCATTAATTTCGACGGTGGTAAATGATTATACGAATATCTTAGGATGTGTTGAAGATTCCATGTAACATTGTTCTTCGGTGAGTAGTGATTTTTTGGGGTTGGATTATTTCAGTATGGAGGTAGAAAAAGAAATTTTAATGGGAGAGCACCATGAAAAAGTGTTTGTCGGAATTGTGATTTTTGTGTGCTTTGATATGCATCAGGGTAGAAATGTTCATGCGAGAAGGTCATTTTTCATTATCGGGAGATTCCCGCAAAAGCTAATCGTTGCAAAATGATTTTATTGGCGTGCATCGAAAGCCAATACTCCAAGGAACACGTAGAAACAAGGCTCATCGAGATCGGTTCAAAAACAAGCGAGATATTTAATTTCAAAGTCGAGGAGTCCGATTTTTGGGAGCCCTGGGTCAGAGGTCAGGGCGGCCAGGGGAGCGGTGCATGCTAAGGTTTGAAAATTCGTATCTCTGCTTCTGGGTATCGTAGAGGGATGAATTTTTTTTAGTTTGAATCGTTAAAGAGTCTACTTTAAGATGCTGCCGGGCAGAAGTTTCCATCTTCATCCGTTTAAACGCAGGGCTCATATTTCCGTCTCGGGAACCTGGTGCAAAAGCTAATAGTTGCAAGATGATTTTATTGGCGTCGATCGAAAGCCAAGACTCCAAGGAACACGTAGAATTAAGGCCCATTGAGATCGGTGCAAAAACACGCGAGATTTGTCTCCAAATCTAAAGAACTTTCTTATAACCTCAACCTAACAGCAGATAAAGCTGTAAATACCATCTTGAAAATTTTCTATCAGGTTGCTAATATAAAATGCTCATCGTTTGAAGAAACGATGATCCAGTTTTTCAATTACAAACCGTGTCAGCTTTTCTTCTACAAATTCTTTGCAGAAATTTCGTTTACCGTACTTATTATGTTCCTGAATTCTCTCACATGGAATCCAACGCATGACATAAGAAGTAATATTAAGTTTTTAAACCGTGCACACAGGGAAAAACTGAAACTGTTAAATTATGCCGAGTATAGAAGTTCTAATATACCGAAGAACGCCAGGAATACTACTTATGTAAGCTTACTATACATCTTGGTTTAACTGGGATTCCCCCGGTTTTGAACTCTTATCCCGACTGGCTCGTAAATCTGCCCCAGTTTATAATTCTTTGCTTTTCTTCTCCCCATTTCTTGCTTTCGAATAGAAATCTCATAATCTGTCCTCCGGCGAATTTAATACGAAATAAGTCGGAAATATATTTAATATCGAAGAGAGCCGATCGGAGTTTCATCCTCCCTGAACTTTTAAAGAGCTCTTTAATTTTTCGAAATTTTGAGAAGCAATTGTATCGAAGGATGAAATTTCTAATATAGCACTTTATAAGTGAAATAAAGACTGATTTAATTTTCAATCAATATTTTAAATAATACTCTAATCAGTACCATATCATTCAGAATAATAAATACAAAAAGACCTGTTAATTACTAACTATAAAAAAGAACTTAACACTAGAACTACCGGCGTTAAATCTATCATGTTTCAAAATATTAAATAAGTACTTTGAAAAAGGAGGAATCAAAAGGCGGGAAAGATAATCGATTCGGTGATTTATGTTCTTTGACATGAACGTAGAATATTTATTCTAAGACTCTTCTATAAACTTGGAGAATTTTTGGAAAAAATTGTGTACCAGTCATTTTGACTGGGTTGGTAGTTCTAGTGTTAAAAAAAATCCCGATTATGTACCATATCAAATATTAAGTATTATTTTCAATAGTATATTATCCAGTATATTAAACAGCAATTACCATAAAATCTGTAACGTTGGAAAACCTTTGAATACACGTTTAATGGGTTTCGCCATTTGCAAAATAAATTTATCGGGAGAACGCGAACCCAAAATGGGAAAGGTAAAGGGATACGATAAGATTTCGATTATTCTGGCAATATACAAAATCCATTAATCTTCGGGGGTCAACCACGGCCACGTTATCGGTAAAAGGCAGACTTTATTACGCAACGATTGTTCGCTTACCATGGCGAAACGTGAGAGTATGAATCATCAAAGTGTCATCAACACGTGTTTCTAGTTCACCGCGATAATTATTAGGAAATTTTCTTGAAAAACAAGCCGCCAAGTACCGGCAGTCGATGGGAAAGTCTGAGAAAAATGCATCGATGAACTTTCTTTGCAATGACTACTCACTTTGTTGAACATTCTTTGCATATTTTTATACGTATATTCTTATTAAGAAGGAATTTATTTATTTTAGAAAAAGTAAGGGCGGTTTTCTGAAACTGGCTTACAGCTTAAGCTGATAAATTAGAAAGAAAATATTTTCAACCAACTTTGCAGGTTTTGCTACTCGAAATAAGAAAATTTCTACCTTCCTTCTTTTATCTCAATTTAAATGAAACAATATTTTTCTCAGAATTTCTTAATATTTCTATTATCATCGCGATATTTCTTTTTATCGATAAATGAAATCTCGGAAATTAATATTTTTAACTTAGGTAGATCATTTTCATAAAATAAACATTGCGGCGAAAAACTATCCACGTTATCTGAAGCAACATGCTCGAAGTTGTCAGCTAGTGTTGACTTTATTTTAGCACCGTTGATGAAATTTGAGCTTTAATAAGAAGCACCGAGGCACCTATTCGCAACTCATTTTACTGTCTCGTTTTTCCAAAAGCAAAGAAATGTTAACGAAGAAATAAGATGAAATTCGATACAAAGGGCGGCAGAATAATAGAAAATTGAAGTATTCTTACTTTTCTCATTTCCAGAATTCAAATTATCCTCTTTCATTCATCTTACATGAATTCCAATTTCGTATAACATTACCTTATTTTGAATTAAACCACCTTTTCTTATTTTTCATCGTCAAAGAATTATCCTCTTTCGCTTATCTGGCTGACATTTTTCGTCGGTGCGTTATCAAAATAAAATAATTCAATTTAAAGTGCGAACCAATTATACAACGTTTCTCGTTTCAGTTTTTCAATTGTCGCTAATAATAATACAATATTTTAATTTACTCTGCAATAAAATTTCACAAAATATAAATTATTTTTCATTTGTTTCTCGCAATTCCACTTTTGGTCGAAGTATAATAAAAATAAGATAATTAAATCTAAAGTGCGGCAAAATTATACAAAAATTATTTTCCTTTCTTTGCACATCTTGACATTACTTCTTTTGCAACCCAAAATAGAAATAAAATAATTATTGTAACAAAATACGAGCAATAAAGTGATCAAATAATATAAAATCAAAACTACCTCAAACAATTTTAACCAAAATTTTGCCTCAATTTGACCAAATCTTAAGAAAACAATTCATTCGGATCTAAAACAGTTCGATATTCAGTGAACTTCGAATAACGTAGAACGGAATGGATTTCATTTCATGCAGATATTTCGCTCTGCCAATTTCACCCGGTATTTTCGCAATATTCCTCAATATCCCTGGCGCTATTATTATTAACGATGTGCTTCAAATGAAAGAAGTTAAAGAAACTTTCATTGAAAATCAAAATTGTCGTGATATCACGAAACTGCAGAGCGACAGTGAAAAAACACTGATAATAGAATCAATTTTAATTCCCAGATTCGACGAAGAGTCGCAGTATTTCCGCCTTTATTTGCTTGAAATCCTTCCATGGAAATTCTCGTATTTTTTCCATGTATTTATTTGCACGAGATCACCAAAATAATTGAATTTTCCGTTCATTAAATTCGTCGCTGTAGCAAAAAGAAAAAAAAGCAAACAAAAATCAAGGAACGTGCTGACAGAGAAAAAATTGCACTATATCGTTTTGCAGGTCATCATTGTTAAATTTGTGAAAAAAAAACATTATTTTCTGCGGGTATGAAACAATGTAATTTAATTTACAAATTAATGTAAATATATAGTGTAGGATCGTGAAAAAGAAGGAGAGGCTCGCGGTAACCCATCCAAGCAATGGTCACCGCCTGCGTTGCTTAACTCGGGAGATCTCCTGGGTCGGCGCGGTTCCACTGCGCCAGCGTCCTCTCCCTGGCGTCACCTCTTCTTCACGTCCTTTTCTCCTAAGATCTTTTTTAGGAGTGTACCGCCCCGATCCCACACTCGGCCATCCTGATAATGACATTTGCCCTCAAATGTCGGCAACTTCGGAATCTTTAATTCGACTTTTATCGGCGGCGCATCCTCGTTCGTCACTTGTCGAACGTCCACACACCTAGGCCCAACTTTAATGTGACTCACACACAATACAACTTTCCGCTTGGTGCCTAGTGTATGACCCGTTCATATCTCTCAACTTTCGCAATTGCGCTCGCCGATTTCTTTTCTCCACTTCATACGACTTCCAGCGTCGTGAGGATCGTTGCGGTAGCTGTACCTCCTATCCCGGCTGAGCCCCCAATTTGTAGGATCGTGAAAAAGAAGGAGAGGCGCGGTAACCCATCCAAGCAATGGTCACCGCCTGCGTTGCTTAACTCGGGAGATCTCCTGGGTCGGCGCGGTTCCACTGCGCCAGCGTCCTCTCCCTGGCGTCACTTCTTCTTCACGTCCTTTTCTCCTAAGATCTTTTTAGGAGTGTACCGCCCCGATCCCACACTCGGCCATCCTGATAATGACATTTGCCCTCAAATGTCGGCAACTTCGGAATCTTTAATTCGACTTTTATCGGCGGCGCATCCTCGTTCGTCACTTGTCGAACGTCCACAC
Source organism: Cerceris ruficornis (assembly GCA_963989415.1). Lineage (NCBI taxonomy): Eukaryota > Metazoa > Arthropoda > Insecta > Hymenoptera > Crabronidae > Cerceris > Cerceris ruficornis. The sequence goes on along the minus strand of OZ022530.1, from coordinate 5,551,100 downwards.
ACCTAGGCCCAACTTTAATGTGACTCACACACAATACAACTTTCCGCTTGGTGCCTAGTGTATGACCCGTTCATATCTCTCAACTTTCGCAATTGCGCTCGCCGATTTCTTTTCTCCACTTCATACGACTTCCAGCGTCGTGAGGATCGTTGCGGTAGCTGTACCTCCTATCCCGGAGGGGCCCCCAATTTGTAGGATCGTGAAAAAGAAGGAGAGGCTCGCGGTAACCCATCCAAGCAATGGTCACCGCCTGCGTTGCTTAACTCGGGAGATCTCCTGGGTCGGCGCGGTTCCACTGCGCCAGCGTCCTCTCCCTGGCGTCACCTCTTCTTCACGTCCTTTTCTCCTAAGATCTTTTTTAGGAGTGTACCGCCCCGATCCCACAATAGTTTTTGGAATTCGACGTTAACGCATTTCCGGCGAACGTCATAAACAAAACGCGGAGAAATTTATGACGAAGGTGTACTTCAATCCAGCTGGCGCTAATTAGCAATTATCAATTACTCTGAATAATGGCACGTTCGATTACGCAACTATCGACGATTGACGGAGGAAAGAAATTTTTAATCGGATTTACTTCCATGCTGTGGACGCATGGACATTTTTGCAAAAAAACATTTAATGCCGAAATGCAAAGGTCTTTTTTGGAATTAATACGAATTCGAATATAATTTATGTTAGTTTGCGCTAATTGACGATTATTTGGAATGATGAGTTGTCGATGTAAGGGGGAATTATATGTTAATTAGGAGCATTTCTTCATTTCTTCACGCTTAATATTGTTAAATCATTTAAAAATTGCAAGAGAATTGCAGGATTCAGTTTAAATATCTTTGTTGTTAATTCGGATATTTTCAATATTTTTATAAAAAGAAATTTTCACGTTTAATCAGAAATGCTTATGATAGAAGAATGACAAGCGTTGGTCGATACAAGATACTAATTATTAAAGTAATTGGCAAATCATTTATGAGCAGCTGGATTATGCAATTAAAAAAATGCAACTTTTACTGTAATAAAAACTCGATCTTAAAGCATCACGTTTTAATGAATTTACGTAAATGCGCCGAACGCGCTGATGACAAACAAAGCATGTAGATTTATGGTAGAAATATGATTCATCCCAGCCGGCGTTAATTAGCAATTATTCGATATTCACGTTTAAAGCGATCAGACAAACTCGTCCGATGTTTTAACCCGTTCTTTCGCAACACCTGTTGCGGTGTTCCGTTTGCATTACACGGTTTGCGTTTTACCGTTAAATCGTGAGAAAAAGATTTCCGATACAGATCTCCCCTAATTTCCAATGTCTCTCAGCGAGGAGCATGCACTCATTAATCTTCGTTATCGTCGTAAAAGTCGATTCGAAAAGCGCGCCAATCGACCGGCGGGAAAATTCGAATTCAATCTCAATTCGGTACCGCGATAAATCCGACGGACAATAATTTGTCTCGATTTGGTGGCTCGATGTATCGAAGCGCCGAGGAATTTATTGGTACGATTTTAGTCGAAACACTTTCCACGTTGCACTTTATTTTCATTTGCTTCTCCCTTTTTTCCCTTCTGTTTCTTTACCAACGAAATTTCAAAGGTAATACAATGTTTCAAAGTGCAGAGAACTATCTATTTATAGATAATAACACTGAAATATTACAAAAACAGTAGAAAATGAAATTTTCTAAATTTCTCCGTCTTTAAAAATTCCCAAGTTTCAATTTCATTTCTTATATCACAAATTTGCAATCTTAAAAACCCAAAGTCGACGAGAACTTCAAGTGCAAAAGATTAAATTCCACTATAGCCCCCTCTCCATCAAATTACTTCCGCGGTCCATCTTTTCAGCGCCGTGCAATACCTAAATTCATCCACCGTTCTGCAAACGATAACTCCATGCATCATGAATTTCCATTAACAACTTTTAATCTCCCTCTATGCCGTCCAAAAAGGCGATCATAAGCTCCATAGAACCACAGGTCTCATAAATAATGTATCACCGTGTGAAACAGCATGAAAAATAATATCCCAAAACCACGACATCGAGTTCATCGATGAGACGACTTTCACAGCAATGTTATCCGATGAAAACGGAACTTAAGGATGATGGAGGGGGAACCATCGGCTTATTTATTAAAAACTATCGAAAAAGACGTCAAACCTTGCGGTTTTAACGTCGGCGTTAAGTCCGAAGGACGTGGGAGAAATAACTGATTTATGATAAACGACGGCCCCTTTTGAGGATCCTTCGCGCCTTGCGAGAATATGCATGAATACGGTCACGTGACCTGGAAGTAATGGGACTCCTGCAACTGTTGCGATAATATTCGCGCAATTTTTAGTGCACACCGTGTCTGACAGTGACAAATCACTGTCGAGTGAGGTTAGAAATAGGTTAGATAGAGGTTATGTTGACTTTCAGTGATAGAAAGGGACGGAATATTAAGGATGGACCGATGAATTTTGCAGTTTTTGGATTTTGCCATTGTTGAGGATGTTGTGAAGTTGGTGGGATTTAATGAAGCAGAAGGTAGTACTTGATCGTTAAGGGTTGGTTTTGTAAATGGAAGGGTAGTTTGTTTTGTGCGGATGTTGTTTCGAACGTGTTACAAGTGAGGTCGTTGAGGTTTTGTATTTGGAAAATACCGTTGCAGCGTTGGTTTTGAAAGCTGGAATCGGTTTTAGGGGTTGCTATAGGCAGTTTGCGGCTGAACAGTGGTAAACCCATTGACCGTAGAATTTTTAACAGTTATTTCTATTGTATTGGGGAAATTGCGGTGAGAGATTTCAAAGTCTCATTCGGTCCTAGAAGCATAGTACTACGAGAATAATCAAAGTATTTGAATAATGAAAGAAAATGATGAAAGAAGGATAAAAGTGATATCTTTGAGTATTAATTTTCTGTATGAAGTTGCATAATTGCTTGTGATTTCTTGAGTTTCTCATTAATTTTCAAGATTTCCATTATTTTCTCGATATTACCAACGAAAGAAAGTAAGAGACAATGAGAATTCCGACTCACCATCATCAGCTTCTCGTATTCTTCTTCGATGACGGTGCCATTGTAGTATCGGCTGCTCGATTTTGTGTCCGGATAATAAAATCCTCGTTTGCAGACGCATCGATAACTTCCACGGCGAAATCCAAGCCCGGAAATTGCGACGCACTGGAAAAAAAAACCGGAATAAAAAGGTTCCCATGCACTTTGCGGACTTATGTGCCAGACCTTCCCGTAAAATGAAACTCCGGTGCATCGGAATCGCGGGTGATAATAGAAGAGAGAAGCGATTTTCTAGGAGATGAGATTGAGCCAAGTGAAAAATTCGAAGCTCCGATTATTTCGTAGATATCGAAGGGAGGAAATCGCGTTTCTTTTGTGTAGAACCTTTCAATCCAATGTTTAATTCGATTGGAAAGAAATCCGTGATTCGAGAAATGTATTTATTAAGTTGCAAAGACGATTATTGCATTTTGATGGAGCGGCAGGTGTTTGGAAATTTGAGTTTCAAATATCATCAGAGGCAAGCTACTCCAATATTATTAATTATTATATTTATAAAATATAAAATATAAAATATGATTATGAAAATAATTGAATTGATTATGAAAGTATGAAGACGAGCATTTAATTCCATTAAGACTCCCAGCTTTTTGGAAAAGTGACGACTCAAATTTGAGAATTTCATACACCGTCAAATACTACATATTTTAATATTATAAACTCTAGGCTGATATTTTCGGAAATCGATAGGAAAAATTCAAAAAAATTGAATTAAATTCACCGAATGTAATTTAACAAATGTATGTAAGATTAAATAAGGCTTTCTCATATTTTTAATAAAATTCACTCACTTCTGTCGTTCTCTTTTTGCATTTGTCACTGGCTGCAAATATATTCAACTGGGTGGATCCAGGCGGCAGTGGACACTGATCAATGTCTACTCTACGCAGATCTATGTCTATTCCGCTTGTTCCCCTGAAACAAACAATTTTTACTTATGTAGTGCAAATAAATATCTTCCTACGAGATTAATACTTCGACACAGCATTGATTTATCGCCTCGCATTATATTTATGAAGGATGCAAGATGTATGCGTATGCCGCGAGGTTGCGACGAACGTAACCGAACGCGTTTATAAGGGGTACCGCGGGGGACGGGTACGCGATAGGCGAAGATCGGGTCGTGTGGCCCAGTAGAGTTTTTAAAGCGATCCTCACGACAACACCTCTTATATCGTTCCTTTGCATTTTAAGTATTCATTGTTATTTTAAAGTATCCATAGTTTTTTTTATAGTTTATTATATTTCATTGTTTTTTTTGTAGTTAGAATAAAGTTATTTTTGTGTTAGTTTTGTTGTAAGCCTAGTGTTAAGTGTGATTCCTGGAAATCCGTTAATCCAAATCCTACATTTATGGCAGCATTAACAACATTAAAAAGAAGATTGTCTTCTATTTCTTCTTTTCTATTTATATATCGCGCCTTTTTTATTACTGATTTTTTTCTAATTGTTCTTTTCTATTTATACATCGCGCCTTCTTTATTACTGACTTATTTCTATTTCTTCTTTTCTATTTATATATCGTGCCTTTCTTATTACTGATTTTTTTCTACTTCCTCTTTTCTATTTATATATGGCGCCTTTTTAAATACTGATTTCTTTCTATTTCTTCATTTTCTTTATATAACGTGCCTTTCGGATTTTGCATTACTGATTTTTTTCTATTCCCCCTTTCCTATTTATATATCGCGCCCTTTTTATTACTGATTTTTTCTATTTCTTCTTCCCCTTTACATATCTCCTCTTTTCATACCCAGTCCCTTCATGTCTCTTACTGTTTCAGCCTCTGCCTCTTCTTCCTTTCTCCTCCCTCGTCTCTTTCTTACTGTCAGCGTACCTTTTATTTCTCCCTCCCTTCACCCCGCCGTCCCTCTACCACCAAGCGCCACAATTCATTTCAATTTTTCCACCAAATTACCCCATTACTTATTTCCCGCCCAGATTGCATTTCGCATACGAATACACAGCAGGTAAACAAGCATCCGAATGACAGAAAAACAGCTGCCTTTGTCGAGAGTATCTGCAAAGTATCTCCGAACTTTCACGGTCTACGGTCAGTTTGTGCTTAAATCGACACGATCTCCCTTTATACGGCGAACGTAAGCGTAAAAGTTTGAGGGACTCGGAGTTTATTTAAGGTAATTGGATTCGGTTCGTAGAACGGGTTAAAACAAAGAGCATAGAGGGTGCATTTTACGTGAGGCTAGATCGTGGCGGCACGGTGTGAAGTGGCTTTTCTATGTCCCTCGGTCGTAAATGATATCGATATCGGTTATGTAAATTCAAACACCTTGTATACAACCCGGACGGCTGATACGGAGTCTCTTTGAACTGTAAGTAAATATCGGCATGCATTTCAACGCTGAATTCTGGGCGACGATTCATTCGTGGCCTTTGACCTATCATCTAGCCAATGTGCAACGATGTGTTGGCTATACTTTTGGTGAAAAGAAGTCCGCAACGGTGTACAGGGTGTTCGATAACTGAGCCGTTCAGTGCACAAATCGATTAACTCCACTTTATGAATTTTTTAAAATTTAAGTCTCAAAGCACTTGATGGAATCCTAACTTTTTATGTTTAGAATAAATTTTCGTAATAATAACGATTAACACCATTAAATGACGAAGTTTGTTTGGCCATCGAATAATAAATAATTGAATTCAGAAGTAAATCTAATTAATTCCAAGGCTATTCCACGTTATTCATTTTGTACTTCGTTAGAGGAAAGCTAAATGCGATGATATACTCTACAATAATTGTTTGTATTTATATTTTGAAGGGAATTTTGAAAAAGAGTGTATACTATATCATCACGTTTCTCCACTTTAGGTTTTATGGAGTTAATCGATTTGTGCACTGAACGGCTCAACTGGTGGTATAAGCGCAAAGAGGGCTGCATGAGAAAAATAGTTGGAAAAATCAATAGAAACAATACACAAATTAAACACAAGTTGAAATGAGAATTTTTTCTAAAAATTCCCAAAATTAATAGGGGAGGCATACAGCAATTTTATCACGTCTATCTTATAAAACAAACATTACTTAACTAATCATCTTTTTCACCTCTTCGTTCCCCTTCTTTCAAAGCACTTATTTATTATATTTAACCCTTTGCACTCGAGGGCTCCGGAACGGAACCCTTTAAAATTTGTCTTCAAACTCGAGGGCTCCGCTATGGAGACAATGCAAATAATTTTCAGTTCATAAGGACACAGACAAATATTTAATTTTTATTTTTCTATATGTTATAACATTAGTATCCATACTCAATTAAAATATACCATACAACAATGACTCTTATTTTAATGAGCATATCATTTATGTATATGTGAATATGATTTTTCTATTGAAATTGCTGCGAGTTGCTGGTAATATTAATGAAAAAAAAAATTCGAGTGCAACGGGTTAAATATAACATACATAAAGTTGGTAGTTCTAGTGTCAATTACGTATCAGAGGACTCAAACTCAAACTCAAGACTCAAGCCATTTTGACCGCCTTGGTAATTTCAATGTTAAAGATTAAACAAATGAAACATTTCCAAGTTTCGCCATTTTCATTGTTCCATCAGTAGTTTTCCACGGTACACTTTCCACTACTCTTTCCACAAAACGACAGAAGGACCAATCGTGAAAAAAGAAAGTATTCGAACGAACGTCAAAGGAATCACCCAAGAGTACCGATATTTTCAAGTTTGAATGCGCCTGATAAGAACCTTTTATCGAACGCATTACGAATAATCGATGGAGTGCTTATTATTAAAATGGAGTCAAAAGGAGTAGCATGTAATCTCAGATGCATTCTGCAGCAGTGAGAAGGCAAGGTGTTCCAACGATTCGAGTAAGAATTCCTCTCTGATCTCCTCGAAAGCTTTTATCCCTCGAACGACATGTCAATCTGCCTGGAAATGGCTTACAACAAAAGGCATTTACCTTCTGCTGGATGCTCTTTGCGAGCTGCATTTCTTCCGTGAGAAACGAAGGGAGAATCGTCGACTTCTCAACAAATCGGCTTTTTAATGCAACCATTAAGATTCGATACCGTATGCACAATCGATATCCCGAGAAGAGAAGCTGTATTTTTCATGGCGAACAACAACTCGATCGGAGAAATTTCGAGTATTGCAAGTGGGAAATTTTAAGTAATAAATTTGCTGCTAATTTTCAAATGAAAATTTGCCGAGTAATATTCGTTTAACGCTAAAACTTCCAAAACGGTGAAAATAAGAATTTTTTTTTAAAATTCCTTAAATTGATAAGGGAGGCATACAGTAAATGTATCACGTCTACCTTATAAAAATAAAAATTATTTAACAAGTCATCTCTTTCACCTCTCGATTCCACTTTTTCCAAAGTACTTATTTATTACATTTAAATATAATAATATATAATGACTATTATATATATATAAAAATGATTTCATAGCAATTAAAACCGAAAAGGTACAGAAAACGAACAAAAAGGGACGAGATTTATTTTATACAGTCTCCGATAACAATTCCTCCCCTTCAAGTATTCAAAATTCCCGCTATAAATTCGCAGTGACCCCATACAATTGTTTTTCCAATGGCGTGCACACGGAGTTGCAATAATGCCATCGTTTCAAGGGTTAATCCGAGGGAAGATTTATACGGATCGCAGGCAAAGACACAAATCCTTTACAGTGATACGTAAACAAGAATCGACTCTGCCATTTTGCACGAATATTCGAAGACAAGACAGGTCGATCGATTGTCCCGGAGTTAGTTTTACGGTGGAAGCGATTCCCTTTGAAATTCATCCCTCGGGTCATCCCCTCTTTCTCCATCTTCGTCCCAATGTGGACGAAAGAAAGAGTCGATCGACGGAAAAACGAAGATTTCCATGGACCGAGGGAAAATGCAGGCAACTAGAAGATGGAAATCGTACGGAATGGAAATCGTAGAAGTTATATTTCCGTCGCGCAGAGCATAAAATCGAGGCTGATGCGAATCTCATTTGAATCTCCCGCGCAACGACGCAATGGGGAAAAACCGATGAGGCCAATCCGTGATTTTGTCATTGGAAATGAAGCTGCACAGGGCGAAGCCAAGCTGACAGTTCTATTTCAGTGCGGCAATGAAACTTTAATTGAAAATAACTTCAAAATTATTGTCACTTTGCCTCTGTAATGAGGTATTTTCATAGTTTGGATGACTTATTCTATTAGATTGGCAACTAAGTTCCCGCCGTTTTTTTAAATTTTAACATCCCGCACGTCGTTCAATGTTTTAATCATTCGAAAGGGGATGTTTTGTTCTACCGGAATCTACGTTTGGTTTTTTTGGTCGAGTTAATATCCCACCTCTTTCGATCTCTTTCAAATGCTATGCGCCGAGTTCCGTTCAATACTGATGCAGAATTGAAAGCTCGGTTGGATGCATTTTTCGAGTCGAAACCGGGTGATTCCACCAACAAGGTATTGAAAATCTTGTTGAATGTTGGGAAGAAGTTGGAAACAACAAGGGAGAGTGCATTTGCAGTAAGGTATTAAATAAATGGAAACACACGTAGCACAAATAAACTCATTGGCTGCCAGGAAAACTAAGCAGATATTACCTTTGCTTGTTAAACTTTGAGAAGATGACAAAGTTTTTAGAACATTGATTTCATTAATCAAAAATATAATCTCGACATTTGTAATGATACGAGGAACATTTTTGTTCCACAATTTCTATACATGCTCGGCCATTATTATTAACTTAGTAATTCAAACTTATAGTGCAGCTACGAGGTATCTCGTAGTTGGCAGTCAATGGGTTAAACAAAACTAGAGTATATATATTTGGTAATAATTATATGTAGTAATAAGAGCAATGGTAATAACGTTGGTAATAATAATGGTAATAACGTTGATAATAGTAATAAGGGCACGACATCCTTCTCACTACGGTCAAATCAGACTGCGTAAAAATGCTACGCATCGGCGTTTGTCGCTAGGCAGATATAGTGAGGGACCAGAAACAAGACACTTGTGACGGAACGGGAGATTGCACTCGCACCGAAAATGACGACGAATGACAACCGAAAATAAAACACTCCTTTCGTCGTTCGCATGACGACGCAACAAATGTGAGGGTGTCTCGGCCAATAGTGCGTCAAAATCGAAAATGCGTGAGGGAGAGGGATGTCCCTATCCGTCGGGCGAATCAGAGCAAATTACCACTCAAGTGCCTTGTTTCTGGTCGCTCACTATAACAGCTCTTAACTGTAGAACAGCGTTGTTCAAACGTGAAATTAGTGCAATTACACAGAACTGCATTTTTTATTAAAATTACATTAGTTTTATAGCGGTGTATTAAATTAAAACCTAGTCAGCATAATAATAGTTCTATTGTTACTTTTAATAAGCAGTATCTTTATTCAGATCCCTGAAATGGAAAGTGAGAGTGAAGGTACTGATATTATTCGACCAGTTTCAAAAAGAAAGCGAGCAATGATAAGCGAGGATGAGGAGGCTGGCAGTGAATTTAGCGACATTGTTTTTCCATTTCAGAAAAACTGTAGAATGGCAGACGAAGAAGATAGGACTATAATTAAAATAATAATTAGAATTAGAATTATTATTATATTAATAATAATTCTGATCGAAGCTTTAACAGAAGTTATTCCAAGCAAAAGCCCAATTGGAATTTCTTTGGGTGGAATGGGCACACATTTCTGCTAATTAATTGATAACGCAAGAGGTTAAGAATTTTCACAAAATATTTCTTTAACCCAAGACAACTATTCCCACATAGAAACCACTGAATAATTGAATCTCCTCAAGCTTCCTTGTTAATTTCAAAAAATTTGTAAACCCTCGTACCGTGTTCCCGCCAAAAACATAATCCACCCTAAAATTCTACCAAACCTTACGCCAATTCCGAATCATCGGATCATCCAATTCACACATCGTCTGGCAGCATGTACCGATAAGAATCCTTCGTTTAATCGAGCCGTCAGAGCGTAAACTAAATTCCACCCCCGCCGCCGTGACGAAAGGGGAAGTTCACCCGGAAGACGTTGGAATCTGCAAACCAGCCGGATTTGCTTCCGTTCTCACGGCCGGTTTAACTGTCCTTTTTATCGGGCCGGGATTATTGCAGTTGGCCTACACGTTCTCGGAGAAAAGCCGTGGGAAAATCGGCAACTGGTGTTACGTAATCGGAGTGTGAAATCGATACCTGACAATATCTCTTTTGTCTAGTCGATTTGCATGGGACATCCGACGGCGGAGTTTGATTTACAACTTTCGAGGATTCATGGAGAAGATTCGAATGGTGCGGGTGTTTCCTTTGTTTTTTCTTCGTGCAATAAATATTGCACTTTTTGCGCGATCGTGTTTTACATTTATTTGCATACTGTATAGGTGATTCTGAATTTTGATCGGACATATTGTTCAATTCTGGAGGATAATAATAGCTTGTTGGGTTAAAACGGGAATGATAATTAACGTTAGATCTACGGAGGTAAATTATTTACAAATGGTGACTATTTGTTCAAAATCTTGTTCGAAATGCAAAGAAATATTGAATCAATAAATGCTGACCGTTTATTAACACTAGATTTATGGAATCAGTAAAATTGACGGGTTCCTAATTGTTTTATAAACATTTCTCACATTTACAGAGAAGCTGCACAGTAGATATTTCCAGCTTATTTTATAATACAATAATTAATAAACGAATTATCATATTTGGCGCTCGATCCCTCTTTTTCCAAAGTCTTTATTTAATATATTGCAATTTAACAGATTTCACATCCGTAAATATAGTGTAAAAATATTGGCTTAACGTTGACTGTTTATTAAAAATAATGCTGACATTTGTTAGAAAATACTGACACCACAAATGCCGAATGGTTATAAAAATTCCGATTAAAAATATCAGAAAACATTCACCAATTAAATAAACAAGCAAAGTCAACGCTGTCTAAGAAAGAAGAAAATTAGGGCTCTTCTTTCAGGTATCTCAAAACATGGTTTGATAACATCTATCATTGATCGATTCGCTATTTTTAATTACTTTAATCAAATTACAAATCAAGGATTTAATAATGTTTGAATCAGCATAATCGAAGGCAACCTATTCGCCTCTGCAAATTCGACAAATCAAAAATCGATACGGCGCTAGACCGTGGAAATGCGGCGGACACGGTGAACCATGGGGTTGCATGGGGGTTAAGCATCCAGTATGTTAATTGGAACCGTTCAGGCAAACCGCCAATCGTCTTGTGAATCGTTAAACTTTGGTGACAATGGCGAATACACTCTGGCCGTTAACGACCTGCATTACCGTTTGATGGAAAATCCCTTACTTCAACCCTTAATTCCGTGCCTTATCCTTATTCTTTCCTTTCTTCATTTTGAACACTTACAAACACCGTTCAATAAATATACAAAAGGATAAACATTATACCTTTAAGGTTCTCCTTAAATTGAACTATTAAGTTTTTCTAGTTTTATTTCTGCACCTTTTTCTACAATTCCTCAAATCTGCTATTCCTAAGATAGCAAATATTTCTATATTTTTTCAATACTAGAAACTTCTAGATCGTCAGAACAATAAATTCTTTTATATTTCTATCATACACGAAAATTTCTAGATCTTAAAAGTAGAAAAACTGCCGAGATTTCTATCATACTGGAAATTTCTAGATAGAGTAGGAAATATTTCTAAATTTCCACCATACCAGAAATTTCTAGATCTCCAGAATAGCATATATTTTTAAACTATCATACTAGAAGAAATGGAGGCAGAATAGTAACTTCTCCTAGGTTTCTACCCTGCTAGAAAACCCTAGACTTCTAAAAAATGTGAATTTTGAATTACTACAAATTTTGAAATACACAAAGTAACAAAAGAAATTGTAACTAGTTACAAATAAAGCGCGAATATATTATAATAAGCCGATGTAAGGCGGTAAAAATAATTGTGGAATAAAATATTCTCCTTCTTTCTGGAATAAATGACAAATAAAACGAAGAAGTGCAACTCTGAAAATGGAACGAAACCACGAAGAATAGTGATGAATATCTAATTGGAGGGATATCACGCGAAATGACGTTTACGGAGCTGAACTTTTGCACGGTGCTGCATATTCTTAATTTGGCATTCAGGTTACCCCGAAACTTTGCAGTGAAATGTGACCCCGGAATAATGGATATTAATAAGAACAATGAAACTGAAATATTTACAAGGTGTAACTGAACGGTAAAAGGAGAGGCCGTTGATTAAATCGTGAAAGTACCTGGCCCCTTAATTACCGCTTAATTAAGCTAACTCTTACCGAGGTAATCAGGAGAGATTTATCGCTAAGGGAAATATTTTGAAGAGTAAAACGAACAAACTTTACTCGGGGCGGATAATAAAAAATCCCTTAATAAAATTCTCCGATGTGTCGTTTCAACTTTCATAAATTAACTGCTATGCAAATTAGAATTTCCAAGTGCAAAACTTTCAAGTTCTATCGGTATGTCATACGTTAAAAAATTTGCAGAAATTTTCGAAACATTCTGCCTTTGAAAATTTCGACGAGAATGAAAGTGGATAAAATTTTAAACAAATTTAATTTAACGCCCATTGTCTGTTCCATCGACGTGTGCGAAAGCGATGCGAGTCGTTTGCAGAATTAGTATTTTTACGTTAATACCAAAATGAAGGATATCGAATAACAGTTATCCCATAAATCAGACTTCCGGTCTAATTAAGAGCCGCCAAGAACAAACGAAGGCAAATTCGGAACGACGTAAAATACAATTTTCCATTTATATGACTGCTTGAAACATAATGGTAAAGATGGAGGATAAAAAGGGGGTGAAAAGATATCTGAAAATTAATATTTTATCATTTGCAAGACCGATTCAAGTGACAATTATTAAGAAATAATTTAAGGAATAATTTTCCAATAATACCTAAAATGCACCCCATTCTACAATTTCTGAAAGTTTCACAAAGATTGTTTCATAAATAAAAAAAAGTTACGAAATTGAAAAAAAAGTTAATGTGTTGAAATGTCTAATAATATAAAAATATCTCGGAAGAAAAATAAAAATTTCAATCATTTAACGGATATTCCAATTTAAAAAAGCAATTATTTTTCACGCCTGAAAAATCCATCCGAAGAATTAACATGGTAATTGCATCATTACAAGTTCGAATATCACAAAATAATAAATAAGTAGCTCAATTAACGACACGAGATCCCTCACAGCTGAAATTATCCGAACACCTCCACAAAAAAATCCACCCTTTTCAAAAGGGCACCGGAAAAGAACAATGAGAGAAACATGATAAATAAACAGAAGCCAATTTAGAATTGGACAAACGTTCAATTAATGAATGCCCATCCGGAGTGCATCGGATAAACGTTTTCTTTTAATTACATTACACTTTTCCAATTGGCAACTTTTAATCACTCTACATCCTCACCCCCGTTCGACGTTACGTAATTGTTTCCGTTAGAATTGCTATGAAATGCAAGCATGAATTACAGTCGTCGGACTATCGATATCGTAACTATATACAATTAAATAAAAAGTTTCATTAACGGCTTTGAGGGGCATCCTTTGATTATTCTACATCCCCGTGCCACCCCCTTTCAATGCGTTGTGATGACTTAATTAGAATTACTGTGAAAGTGGAGCGTGAGTTACAGGTCGTGGACTTCCGAAATGGTAAACAACGTTAAACAAAATTGGAACGTTAATACCTTTGAAACGAAAATCGTTTTTCTCTTGATGTTGCAATTTGACGGGATTTCATATATGGAATAACAGGAAAATATGAGAAACCATGGAATATACAGGAAACAATTTTGAAATTTCGGTGAAAGAATGTGTAAAGTTGTATAATGTTCGGAAAAGAGGTCAATTAAACTTGTATTGTTTTGTATTGTATACAATGTGCAGTGAAATATTTTCAAAACAATTTTTCAAACAAATGTATACGATGCAAAATGTTCCATCAACAGTTGCATTGTTTCTTATTGACTTTGTAACGAGCGTGAAAATTTCTTTCGAACTGTTTTGAAAATTTTGCCTCACTACCACGCAGAATGTAATAAACAATGCAAGTTTTCACTCAATGTTTTCCAGTAAACTTTACAATTTCCGTGAAACAGTCTTTTCACGCCTCAGCACCGTATTTTAGTAGAAAAATGAAAGTCTTCTTTATCATCACCCCTTGACCTACATTTATGCAAAATTGCAATATTTTCTAATTTTCCAGTTGCTTAACTACTTTGATTAATAACTTTACTCGTTATTCTCCCGTTTTTTAATAACAATCCTCACAGCTCTTCCTTTTATTGACACTAAACTTACGCAAGACGTCAAAGTTGACGGGTTCCTACTTGTTTTATAAACATTTCTCAAATATACAGAGAAGCAGTACAATAGATATTTCACGTGTATTTTACAATACAATAATGACTTAACGAAATATCATCTTTGCCGCTTGATCCCTCTTTTTCCAAAGTCCTTATTTAATATATTGCAATATAATTAACACTAGATTTCACGTCCGTAAATCTAGTGTTAATTACCCGCTATTTTTCCTGCTACTAATATCATTCCTCACTATTACTTCTGCTATTACTAATTTAGGATTCAAACGGTAGGGAAAACCAAGGCAATCACACAAATAAATCACTTAGTTATGTGGGAATTTGATAAAACCCGCGCGGATCTATACTGAGGGACCAGAAACAAGGCACTTGCGGGGTAATTTGCTCTGATTCGCCCGACGGATAGGGACATCCCTCTCCCTCACGCATTTTCGACTTTGACGCGCTATTAGCCGAAAGACCCACACATTCGTTGCGTCGTCATGTCAACGACGAAAGAAGTGTTTTATTTTCGGTTGTCATTCGTCGATCTCAGGTTTCCAGGACCGACATGGCGGGGATAGGCGGTGCGAAAGCAATCTTCCCTTCCGTCCCAAGTGCCTTCTTTCTGGTCCCTCACTTTATCTAGATTCTTCTAGAGAGATCCAACGTAAGACAAAAGACAAACGAAAGACGGACGTGGACTGCACGCCGTGGAGAATGCCACGTTAGACAGACACGTTGTTAGACGAGTAGAAGAAAAGCCATATAGACGTAATAGACAAGTAGACGTAGTAGATGAATAGATAAATAGACGAATAGACGTACAATTAGGTGATTAGAGGATTAGACGCATGACGTATAACATATAGACGCATAGATGTACAGGCGATTAGACGAGAGTAACAATTAGAAGAATACACACGACTAGACAAACGGTTGTATATTTATTAGAAACCGTAAGAGTGTGTGTATGTGCGTTTAAGTATTTTCCGTAATTTTGTGATTCCATTCGTATTTTATACTTTTAATGTGTATTTCTAATAAATATCCTACAGTTATATATTAGGGAAAAAAGATTAGAACACAAAACAGAAAGAACTGCGCACCGTCCAGCACGTGGCGCTACAGGATTCTCTCGTCTTCTTCGACTGCCCGACAGCGCCGCGTAGCGGACCTTCTCTTTTCACACACCATAGGAACATACACACCCAGTACCATAAGACAGCACTGTAAGTCACTAAACACTATCACTACACTATCATTCCTCACTATTTTTCCGATGATTAATAACAATCTCACTATTCCTACATTTATTAATAACATTCCCCCCTCTATTCAATATTTATCTCAATTTATCGATAACACTACCTCCAAACCCCAAGCCACACCTCTATTAAATACACAAGATAACTATTGACTCCCAAAGATGAAATTACTTTGACGGAAAATGATCTATTACATAAGGTTACATGAACCGTAGTTCGACGTAAGACCACGCAGGGTCGATTGACTTCGGGAATAGAGCGTGAAGGAAAATTATGGCGGTAAATTGGCCGGTGGAAGGTCGTGGAATGGAAGGGCGGAAGTTATTTTACGGAAAAATCGAGTTAACCTCCGAGAGGGCTTTGTATTTTCGGGGTTGAAGAATACTAAACGAATTATCCGTCGAAGAGGAGTTAGCAGATTGAATTTGTAATCCGGTAAACCGAGAGTTTTCCAACGAGTCAACGTGGAGTAACGGTAAAATGAACTTGCTGAAACGTTTAAGGGACGCGGATGCACGACGTGCATCCATATTGCATCCATATGCACCTCCGCGACAGTACGCGCTGGGAATCCCAATTGGATTGGCATTGGGAATTTTTTTCATATTTTTTTTTACACTCACATTTCGTTCCCTTTTGTTAAATTGATATTCTGTTGCAGTGCATCATGTTGCTGTTTGGCTTTACTGTTTTTTATTGTTGACGCAAGGATTGCGGAGCTATATTAAATTTTTAATATATTGTTGTTTCACTGGGTTTAAAGACGCGGAATTGCACTTTTGCTGTTTTATATTGTGGATTTTTTTTAGTCAAAACTTTTCAGACAGATTATCTTGTGTAATTATTTCATAATATGTAGTACTGATTTATTTAAAAGGGGCGAATTTTTAAATTGTCAGATTTCGAAGTAAATTTAAGGACTTTTGTTTTATGCCATATTCTTTTATTTCGGTGAAACATGCATGTTCGTTATTTAATTTGATACTAATTAATACCATTTGATACTGGGTGATTGTTTTAAATTTATGCTCATATTATTCGAGAATTATTTGATACTATTAAATGTTAAATTTTTGCAACAGTTTTGATATTACCTTCTAATTGAAATATAATATTAATAAATGATTCTGTTACGTGATTACGGTCATAAATTTTACTTTGATAATATGAAAAACGTTTACAGTTTCTAAAAGAATGGGTTTTGAAGGCGCAAAACATAATAATAAATTATAATGTTACATTAAAACGTACAAAATAATCTCTCACTTTATCAAAACTCAAAAATTTCTGATCCCCTGAAAATTAATCCCTTAGCGAAGCATTAATCAATATGGTATACGTTACGGAAGTCAACGTAATATAATATTATATTACGTTACATACGTTATCTACGCACATTACATTTTTCTATATTCCGTGCTCCTTAATATCGATATTGGATAGTTGACAAAATTAAAAATAAAGAAGTATCCCATTACTATTATTAAAAAGTTGCACAAATAAAAGAAACCACCATCACTGCACTTTATATTATTGCTAAATCGTAATTTACAGACATAGAATAATGAAATTACATAGCAAGTCTACGAGATATCGTTTATTTACGGAGCAAAAAAATTGTCAATTGATTGCAATCTAATCGATGGCATAAAGTGATTAGTTTCGACGCGACAAATCTTATCCCATTTCCCTAATTTCTCTTCGGCTAGGGAATTTATTTCTCGCACGGTGGGGAAGGTATTTAAAGCAGAGTGCAATTCCCATTTGAAGTAGATTCTTCGAGCGTTTCAAAGCCGACAGCCATGGATTTATTGTAATTCGAGAGAAAAAGGTAGGAATATTTAAATTGAGTTTTAATGAATTCCAACTGTCTCCTTAATATTTGTTGTGCAAATTTAATATTCGTACAATGTATAGTTGACAATTGCATGAAAAATAACAAGTAAATTAATAATGGAAGCATCAATGACGATACACTGATATTTCGATATTGAAAAATTTTATAAAAATTATGCAGTTTTAATTAGATTGTATAACTGGCGTTTATTTATCGATTAAATATTATCCGTCAATTTACTCGACACGTTTCAACGTTGGCAAATATTGTCAATTTATTTTGGAATCACACAGAATATTCCGAATACTGAAAATCTTTTTTATATATTAATTACAAAATTTCTGAACTTACAATTAGTAACAATTTATTTGATGTCTTACTGTATTTTTCTGCTGCGTGAATTTTACCCTACATATTTATTAGTAAATGAAACGAACTACGTTTCCATTAAAAGAGAAAACCATGATAATTTAACAATAATAAAAATTTGCACCGTTACATTCTCTTTTGCAAAACCAAGATATACCTCACTCTAATTAAAATCCTTTTCAACTGACACTTTTTAACATAAAATTCTATTAATAATATATCGAATTGAACCCCAAAGAATTTATGTAATTCTTAATTAACAAAGTAACCTTAAAACATCGAGTGGAAATAATGATTAAAAATTCAATAATTCCACGAAGCTGTAACGAGACGTAGAATTATAATTGGCAGGAGATTCTGAGAAATATCGTCAAAAGAATGAATTATATGTACGCGGAAATTCCGTCGAAATAATATAAATGGAAGAACGTGCAAAAGTTTAAGCGCAAATCAATGGACTCGGTGAAAGCTTTAACGGATCTCCATTATCTGCGATGGAGGTTTCCATCGGAGCGAAACTATCTATATACTTGAACCTCTATTATCTACGGACAAATAGAAATGCCGAAACAAAAAGATAAAATGGATATTTGCTCATGGTAAGACAAAACTGATCGACGGGACTTTGTTTAACTGTATACCTTTCAAATCGGCTAACAAAACACTGCGGCAAAATTTATTTATATCTCTTGCGCAATAGCAGGTGTTTGCTGCTCGGACAAAATGTATCTATTGTCTTCTTGCCAGTTGAAAGAATAGAGGAGAAATGTAGGGTGCTTTGAGGTATTATTATTTTTGCAATTTTTAGAATGAAATTTAGAATGGGATGAAAGGTGCTTTAGAATTTTGGCGGTTAAATAAATTGATTTGGGAGAGAATATAAATAATTTAGTTCCTGGAGAGATAAATAATTAAGTTTTCCGGAGCAAGGAAAAATTAATTTTGTAAGAAAATGGAGAATTACTTTCTGTGGAAATTTATAAAACCTAATATGCACATTACGATGTATTTTGCAAAATGAAAGTACTGACACAAATTAATGGGCTGTTTTTGTGTAATAATCATCGACAAAGATCGGTAATGAAAGTAATACCGAATACCAACCGTCCTCTTAATATTTGTCGTGCAAATTTATTATTTAATAAAATATTAATGGATGCCAGATACAATTCAGCGATGGTACATGAGAAGCTCGCAATGCAAATCCCATGATAATCGAACAGTAAATTAACGAATCGAGTTGGAAAAATTAGTGAATAATTAATGAAGATTATTTCAACGTCAGTTACCGCTGGAATCATGAAAACGATTGACATTCGGAGTGTCGGTAACGTTAAAGCATAATGTAATTTTAACGATCCCGGATCATAGAGTTGTGCACTTTCCGAAACTATTATAAAGTAATTAAAGCCAGAAAGAACAGATTATTTCGCACCAAATTGCTCTCTAATGAAGACACGACAATTAACGTGCCGATCCAATGAAAACTCCGACACGAAAAAGGAAAAGCAATTTAAATTGGAAGCACTTTTACACCGGTGCGTTTTCTCGCCGTATCATCCCCTTTTTCAGGCTTTTTTTTTCTTTTTTTTACGCTAAATAAAACACCCGGCAATCCCGCTGCAAAATTTGCACCAATATCGCGAAAACGAGTTTCGCGAGCTTTGTTTTCTCGAATTTCAAAGATATTTAGTTTCTATGGTGCTGCAGTAGCGTTTCGAGTAGTACTCTTATCGATTGAACAGAGTAATTAGTCGAGAAATGGCCGAAATAAATTTTGAAATGTAGACAACTCTGAATTAAAACAGGCGAAATTTTTGTTATATTTATATTTAATGTATCATAGTCTTGACGATGCGAAATAACCTAAAATAACAGGTCCTGTGAAAAATAACCATAGTAGTTGAGGAGAACTGTGGTGAATATGGGAAATTATTCCTATAATTTATATTTAATTTATCATAGTTTTGACGATGCGAAACTCACTTAAAATAACAGGTCCTGTGAAAAATAACCATAGTAGTTAAGGAGGGCTATGGTGGCTATAGGAAATTTTTTTATAATTTTTATTTAATTTATCATAGTCTTGACGATGCGAAACCCACCTAAAATAACAGGTCCTGCGAAAAATAACCATAGTAATTAAGGAGGACTGTGGTGGCTATGGGAAATTTTTGTTATATTTATATTTAATATATCATAGTCTTGACCATGCGAAACCCACCTAAAATATTAGGTTTTAGGCAAATTAACCATAGTAGATGAGGAGAACTGTGGTGGCCATGGGAAATTTTTCCTATAATTTATATTTAATATATCATTGTCTTGACGATGCGAAAACACCTAAAATATGAGGTTTTAGGCGAATTAACAATAGTAATTAAGGGCTACGGTGTCTAAGTAACTAAAGTCTAGGACTCGCAATCAGAATAGGCCAGAGTTCGAATCCTCCTTCCGAAAATTTTTCCTAAATTATTATTCAATATTGTATACCAAGCCCTGGTGCGATTAAAAAAAAAGAAAAGAAAATTGAGTCCTCCAAATATTGGGATATAAATCAAACTGTTAAAATGCACCAGTAACAAAAATAAATTTGAAAAAACTACCGAACCGAGGCCTGAAAATGACCCCAAAAACTTTATATCAAAAAAACACGTTTTCCAGTCATTAACACTAACGCAACGAAAACTCCATCATCGAGAAGAAAAAGCAATTTAAATTGTAACTATCTCTCCAACCAAATCTTCCCCTCCGTAACCACCCCGTTTTTTTATTTATTCGATGGCCGAAAAATATAACACGGAAATGGAGTCGCAGAATCGACGGCAATATCGCGAGAAATCTCGTATCTTTCGACAGGTATCAGTTTTTACGGCCACGATAAAATTACACCGCGATAAGCCGAGCGTGTTTGATAGCGTTTGACGAGTGCCGGCGATCAGTATAGTTCGATCGGCCCAAGGAATACACGTCGTTCTCTGTTAAACACAGTTTCAAACGACACGATACCGTGTAAGCCCGGAATCGATCGGTTTCCGTTACGAAAGAAATCAAACGGTAATTCCACGAAGCGCACGAAGGAAAATTTGTGTTCCGTCGTGCGGTTATTTTTAATGAATTTCTTTTTCGAAGTGGAGGAGAAATGGAAGGAAATTTGTGCTTCCTTTGTAGTTCAATGTTTTGTGGAATTTTGAGAGTGTCAGAGAAATTATTTCTATGCGAATCTTTTTTAATTAAATATCGTTGCTTGGTGATTAGATTGATTTATGATGGGTAAATTTAGATGTTATTAGATAATTTTATACTTTATGATTCAAATTAGTTTTTAAATTGTTCATTGGATATGTGAAGTTAATGTTATAAAGCTCTGCTGTTGATATTTATTTTTATAAATTTAAGGTCGTGTTTTAGCGTTTGGATTGGTCCCGTGTAATTTTGTAAATGTCAGAGGAATTATTTCTATGCCAATTTTTTTAAATTAAATACTGTTGTTTGATGGTTAGATTGATTTATGGTGGATAAATATAGATGTTATTAAATAATCTAACACTTTATGATTCGAATTGATTTTTAAATTGTTCATTGGATATGTGAAGTTAATGCTATAAAGCTCTGCTGTTGATATTTATTTTTATAAATTTAAGGTCGTGTTTTAGTGTTTGAATTAGTGTCGTGTAATTTTATAAATGTCAGAGAAATTATTTCTATGCCAATTTTTTTAAATTAAATACTGTTGTTTGATAGTTAGATTGATTTATGGTGGATAAATTTAGATGGTTATTAAATAATTTAACACTTTATGATTCGAATTAGTTTTTAAATTGTTTGTTGGATAAGTGAAGTTAATGTTATAAAGCTCTGTAATTGAAAATTTATTTTTTTAAATGATAAAAGTTATTATAGTTACTAGGGGATACTTAGACGAAAATATAAAACTACTAGCAAAGTCCATAGTTGAAAATATGTCAATAATAAATTAACAACGACAGCTGATCGTTAAAATTTTTAAAAATCCTTAAGATAATACAAAAGTTTTTCAATTATATAAGTTTTCTTTTAAGAAATACCCGATAATCTCACATGAATTGTTGACCTGAAGATAATAGAGGAATTTATATTCTAAAAACAATTACTGTAAAGATAACGCTGTTATTCAATTAATCTTAAAATATACAGAATTATATCTTGGAAAGATGAGCAGTATCTCGCGATAAATTGCTTGCTAAAGTGCTCTTGATAAGAAAAAGATAAAAAATATTTCAAGAAATTAATTATCAATTTTTATCGCTGACTGGTTAAAAGTTTTTAAGTAAAGAGAATTAAAAATAAATCCGCGAATAATTTTATCAAGAAATAATTATCAGAATGCATTCACTTCGTGCGCAATATGAATGCTACTCCTTTTAATTACACCTTTATGGGGTTTTAAATTAACAAATACTTTACTCTCATCTCAACTGGCTAGAAATATCCAATAAACATTTGAAAAACTACAAGAAAACTACGAAAGAAAAAACAATTAACCCAAAAAGCATCACAGCAAACAATTGCTACAATGAAATAAAAGCAATAAAATCATAAAACAAATCAAACACATCAACCTGCTTTCACTCAGATGATATTTCAGTGCATCAAAAAAAACTCTCCAGTAATCTCCGAGAGAGAAAGAATCCCATAAAAATACAAGAATATCAAGTTTCTCAAGAATAAATAAAGAAAAACCTTCCATAAAAGTAAACCTCCCCAATCAAGCAAACTGTCGACACACAAAAAAACACTTACAAATGTCAACCTAACATCTCTCAAATAATATTTCAGTGTAACCATCGCCAAGGAACTCTCCAATTGTCTCGAAGCCCGAAAGAAAGCTACAAAAGTGAAGTGAAACCACGAGAATCCATTGAAAGCTTCGAGAACAAGCGGAAGTACAATCTCAGTGTCGATTCGAGGGGGGTGGAAGAAAGACAAACCGAAAATCCACAATAAGAAGCAGCCAGTCTTGCAATTAAAACGTAAAATCGATTTATCGAGAAACCGTTAGAAATGGAGAGATCGTCGATCCACGAGGAACACGAGGAGAGCAGAAGCGAGAATGAATTCGCGAATGGCAATGATAAGACAAAAGAAACGATCGTGAACGAGACGCCGGAAGTCGAGGAGGATCCTTCGGCGCAGGCTCTTAGCAATTATGAAAATGGTGGCGAAATTAAAAGCAGGAAAAAGAGGCAGATCATTACTGCGCCGCAGTATGAATTTGTCAAGCATGGCGTTAGATATAGACGTGATCAATTCGGCAGATGGAGGCCTGTTTTTGTTTAAATTTTATATTTCTATGGTGAACGTTCCGTAGTCTGTGTGAATTGTTGTAGGATCTCGAATGATGTGACGAGTCATTGGTAATTTTGACTTTCGAGAATTTTTGAGGATGTTGTAAACATTGTGATATGGATTTTGTCCATTTGGAGAAATAAGGGATGAGGATTTAACCCTTTGCAGTTGTATTTCGGCGTGGCTGGACCCAGCATTCTGTTGTGAATATTTTAAATATATTCAAATATGTTGGATTAAGCGTTGGTAATTTTAATGTTAACAATGTTTTTAGGGCGGATTGTTCAACGATTTTTAATTATCAGTTTGTGGTATTGTGTTTTATTCTTAAGTTAAATTCTAGTTAAATTCTACCGTGTTAATTACGACGTTCGAATCTGCAAATGACTTTATATTTACAATTAAATATCCCTCAGAATCTATAGTTATCGCCATCAGTGAACAATTTACGGTAAAGAATTTCACAAAATTAATTTTGTATAGTTATTGAAAAATGTGAAAAGTGCCGCGGACCGTAAAGGGTTAATATTTCTTTGATGTATGTCGCCTTTGTGACATTGCAATTTTAATTAAAAAATTGTGTCTTCTGGAGTTCATAAAAGTGCGAAGATTGGAATACTTAGATTGTATGCGTGAGTGAAATTAAATTTTAGACATTTAAGAATTGTATAAAGTATTTGACGATCAATTTAACAGAAATAATTTTGATCAAGATCAACAAAAATAAATTGTACGTAGAGATTGGTTTTCTTTTTACATCAATTACAGCCGATTACTATAAGTAGTTGATATACATTAATATTTATATTATATAGAAGATAGATATATATTTTGATGTTGTAGCAACGATTTTTCCAATGTGCACGACATAAATTTAGAAAAATATTATTCTGCCTCGAAATTTCCACGAACTTTATCGAAAAAATATTTTCTGCGACCGTAACAGTTATCAAGATTACAGAGAAGGGAAGAAACTTTAAGGGTAGTTTCATCCTCCGAACTTGCAGCATTGCAAATAAGAGAATACGAGTCGTTTAATTTCGTTTCGCCTATAAGTGTGCCAACTTCTGTGAAAATCGTCGCTCAACATTTTCTGCATGTTCCTTGTTGCTATCAAAGTTCAACAATAAAATAGCTTACAATCAACAATCCCAGATTTTCATAATCCTCTTAGTATTCTGACAATTTCGTGCATTTCAAAATTTAATTTTGCAGGTTTTACAAAGGAATAATAAATCTGTCAGCATTAACAAACAGTTCGTCCAAATTTAAAAAAGTATATTAGAATTTACTAACGATCCCGATATTTAACAATTCTTAAACATTTAAAAAATTAATTTAGCTATCTCTCCGGAGGAAAAGCGACCCCGTAAACTATAGAAACACCTTCAAAAATTACTTTGTAACATAAGATAATTGTTGACACCACCAGATTTCAACAGTCCTCTCAAAATGAGAAAACCCCCAAAAATTCCATAATTTCTCCGAAACACCAATAAGTCTACTTCAACAAATTTCCCCGAAAATTCACAGAATCCGAGCCATCGCCTCGCGCTTATTAACAATTTAAAAAGAGAAAACACCGTAATCACTTTCCCGGCGGAAACACCCCTTTAAAACTCTCCGCGCCCTCAACTTCTAAACTTCCCTCAACCTTCGTTCCAGCGGTCGCAAACACGTGGAGAATGCAGAGCAAAACGCAAGACCCGCTTAATTTCCGCGAGCAGGAATATTCCAAAGAAAACTTCCCACGAAAACCGCCAAGACAGAAACGACATAAGTCCCTAAGACACCTTTGAAGTCTCCCCCTCAACGACCACATTAATCCGTGGTCCCGATGGGATCGAAGGGTGGGAGTTTCAAAGTTAATTCGCCCTTTCACCGGAATAATCCTCGTGAAACGTCACGCGAAGGGCGAAGGGTTTACTAATGCACATTACGAGCGTAGAACTGTAATCATTATCGAGATACCTGTCTCCGTTGGAACACATAGCTACAACGGTAGCCATCATTGGAGACACCGTTGAAAGGGATGCCCCATGGGTATGATTGAGAAACTTACCAGCACGTTCCCTCGAGTGTTTTATCCGTCGGCAAGTAAAACGCTGACTTTTGAGTAGATTTTTCGACGCTGCAAGCAAAGAGATCACTTCTGTGCGACACGTTCAATGAAAGCACTTGGAAACGGCACGGAGTGTCCTTCACGTTCAAACACTACACGCCGCTAGGATGGTCGCCTCGAAACTGAGTCCCGTTAGAACTCGAGGGGAACAAAAACATTCTGTGCTTCCTGGAATTGCTTCGAGCGAGCTGGCTGGATTTGTTTACATTTCTTGCGTTCGTCACCGCGCGAGACTCGCGCTTTGACGACGATTGGGTTTGGCGGTGATTTGACACTAAATCTACCAAGGCTGTCAAAATGAGCGGTTAGCAATTTTTTGTAATAATTTCCTAAATTGATAGGGGATACATGTAGCAAATATTCCACTTTTATCTGGTAAAACCTAAATTATTTAATTGATCATGTTTTTCACCTCTTCGGTTCTTTTCTTTCAGAAGTACCAAAAAATCTGAAAAAATTCAGAAGTATGCACACTACTGGGTACAATATCTGTGATTTTTTTCAGAATTTTCAATGAAGCCAAACGGGAGAAATCGGGCAAAAACTGTAAAGTATGTTTCAGCCTGTAACTACCCCTACGGTAGGGGTAGCGGTTTCATACTTTGCAGGAAGGGTTCTTTTTGAGGGACCTATCGAACGGTATGCCCCAACATTAATTTGCTTTGGGGGACCTTTTTCCATCCTTATCCGGCTAGAAACTTATATTGATTTGATTAAAATTTTGTAGGATTTTTTTTTAATTGGAAAATTGTATTTTACGACTTTCTGTGGTTGCCTTCGTTAATTCTTGACAGCTCTTAATTAGACGGCTCATTCGATGGCTCATTTGACGGATCAGCCCCTAGCTGATTTGAAGTCTCATTCCCCGTCTCATTCCACGTCGCAATAACCGTCTCATTCCCCGTCTCAATTCCTGGCTCATTCCCCGTTTCATTCTCCGTCTCATTCCCCGTCATAATAACCGTCTCATTCTCCGTCTCATTCCCCGTCTCATTCTCCGTCTCATTCCCCGTTTCATTCTCCGTCTCATTCCCCGTCTCATTCACCGTCTCATTCCCCGTTTCATTCTCCGGCTCATTCCCCGTCTCATTCTCCGTCTCATTCCCCGATACATTCTCCGTCTCATTCCCCGTCTCATTCCCCGTCTCAATTCCCGGCTCATTCCCTGTTTCATTCTCCGTCTCATTGCCCGTCTCATTCTCCGTGTCATTCTCCGTCTCATTCCCCGTCTCATTCTCCGTCTCATTCCCCGTTTCATTCTCCGTCTCATTCCCCGTCTCATTCTCCGTCTCATTCCCCGTTTCATTCTCCGGCTCATTCCCCGTCTCATTCTCCGTCTCATTCCCCGTCTCAATTCCCGGCTCATTGCCCGTCTCATTCTCCGTGTCATTCTCCGTCTCATTCCCCGTCTCATTCCCCGTCAATGCGCTGCAACGTGTCCAGTTTTCTCATGCATAATTACAAGTTTTGTAGCTACTTCAAAGATCATTATTAAGCATTCCTTGAATTATTTTTCCATGCAATTGGAAACTGGTATTAAATTTGCAATGTAAAATGAAACAAAAGGGCATCAGAAGAATTTGAAATGTTTTATGAGCATTTTGTCCTTTGGTCATTTTTAGTGGAATATAAATTAATAATAGATGCTTCTACGGTTAAGGAAGTGCTAATAACGCGTGTGAAGGTTAATTCTACTTGGTTCACGTGTCGAGAATAATGCAAAGCAACGTATGCAATACTTAGAATTTTGCAAACGATATGAATCGTCTCTACAATGTAGATATGTTAATTGTAATTGCAAAATGAGCAACGAATGGTAATTAAATTACATTTAGAAGATCATTTTTATAGTGCGGCAACAAGGTCATTAGGTGCGGCTAATAAAAGAATACTCGTTTTCAAATAAACAGGCCACGTGTTTTAAAAAGTGTGCTGATTAAAATTGCAATAATTAAAAACAGCAAATTAGACTGTTACAGATCTACGAAACGAAGTCCCATATAATAGAATAATTATGCTATGGGATTAAAACTGTGTCATTCTTTCGAGTACTATCACTCTTTGCAACTTTACAGTGACAATAATAAATTTTATTCGAATCATCGAATAATTCATCTCTAAATACAAATTTTCCGACGGACTGCACCTTCTTGCTGCAACATTGTACGTTAACGTTGCATAATTAGACATTGCAACAGGAATAATTATTATAAAAAAAGTAAATCACCAGTGACTGAATCACCTCATTAAAATACCCTCTCCGTTGGAATAAAAATCAAGGAAAATACATCGATAACTATCATGAGAAATACATTTCAACGGAACACAATTTTCTAATTCTTCTCTCGAATTATTTTTTTCTGTCTCATATTCTTATTTAAGGTGGTGTCAGTTCTGCTATAGAACCGATCAAAAGATCTGCACCGATTAGAATAAAAGATTTAGATCTTTTAAACAGATTTAGATTAGAATAAAGATTTTCTCCCTTTGATAAAAGACTCTTTGGAAAATAAATTCTGCATCTTCTTAATCAAAATAGACGTACGACAGAACAAAAAATTATGAAGCCTCTCAAAAATGATCAAAGTGAAAATGTCAGTGAAACACGACACGATAAAATTATTTCTATGTTATTAATATTACGTTACATTCCAAAATATATCAGGAATCACTAAATGTTTTTATTTTAGCAATTTAATTCTCAATTATTGCGGAGGCAATGACAAGAGAAATCGTAGGCCAAGGGATTAAATTATTTCTATGTTATTAATATTGCGTTACAGTCCAAAATATATCAGAAATCACTAAGTGTTTTTATTTTAGCAATTTAATTGTCAATTATTGTGGAGGCAGTCACAAGAGAAATCGTAGGCCAAGGGATTAAATTATTTCTATGTTATTAATATTGCGTTGCATTCCAAAATATATCAGGAATCACTAACGTGTTTTTATTTTAGCAATTTAATTGTCAATTATTGCGGAGGCAATGACAAGAGAAATCGTAGGCCAAGGGATTAAATTATTTCTATGTTATTAATATTGCGTTACAGTCCAAAATATATCAGAAATCACTAAGTGTTTTTATTTTAGCAATTTAATTCTCAATTATTGCGGAGGCAGTCACAAGAGAAATCGTAGGCCAAGGGGTTAAATTGCATTCCCACCAAGCCTTGCAACAATATTAATCAACAACCACAAATAACTAATTCCCAGGAAAAATCGAAAACTATCATCATGCAATCTCTCCATCCTTATATAATCTCCCACACCGCCCGAAATTGTTTCGAGCAACGAATTTTCGAAATGTCCAAAGATTTTCCTGCAACGCAGTACGCAACAGTGATTATTCATATTTCGAAGGACGAGACATGCATGAATATATAAATACGAGCGATCTAACCGGTTCTACGACAGTGCAGATCAAGGAAGTGAAGTCAGTCTGATGAAAATCTCGAACGACTAACAGGAAAACGATTCTGTTAGAGCTCTGGACGGAATTTAAGTGCGACAAGTCTCAATCGATAGCGATAAAGACGATGAAGATCGGAAGATTCTTTCTATCCATGGTATTCCTGTTTCTCATGGTTGTCAGCGTTTCGATGCAGAACGTTACGAATAATGAAACCAAGCCGTCGCTCAAGGCAAATACTTATCGAATTATCGAGGCTCCGGCTCGACTATGCCCAAATGGACAGAAGTACGATAACAA
The DNA here is from genome assembly GCA_963989415.1 of Cerceris ruficornis. Classification (NCBI taxonomy): domain Eukaryota; kingdom Metazoa; phylum Arthropoda; class Insecta; order Hymenoptera; family Crabronidae; genus Cerceris; species Cerceris ruficornis. The sequence continues at coordinate 5,522,087 of OZ022530.1, read as the reverse complement.
TGGGAATTGTCGGACTGTTGTTTGAACGTGTAAGTAAATTGCGAAGAAATTTATTCATTTTCCTTTGACCGATTGCCTATTTATGTGCGACGAATCGGAGAACAGGAAGGTGTCCTGATTCTTGAATGAGGATTAATGGTTTTGGTGGTTGGGGAAGATAGGGTGGGATTTCTTTCGGAGTTTTAGATTTCCATGAGGTTTTAGGGAAGGTTGGTTGAGATTGTGGAGATTAATAGATTATGGGGTTTCGTTCGAACCCTTTTGAAACCATGAAGTTCTGTGGCGACAGCAGAAGCAGCATTTTCTCTATTTTACAAGTGAATTTCTTATTAATTACTTATATGAATTTTTTATTAGTTGATATTTCAAAGTCACAGATTATATTTGTAATGAAATGCTTCTAAAGCAAGTGAAATACGTTTATTAAAATTCTGAATTCAATATTCGCGAAGATGCCATTTTGGCAGAAATCTTGGGGAAAAAGAATCGGGATGTTTAGATTTAAAAAAAAACTTTAACAGACGTTGAAGTTTTTGGGTTTCTGAATTCTTGCCAGTTGCAATTTAATTCGCCGGAAATCAAGGATGGAGGTAAATTTTTCCGGAATTTTAGAAAAATGCTTTTAAATCTGTAAATTATTAAACGGTACAATTATAACAGAGAATTCGCGCGGTTTAAAATATTTCAAATTATACCTTTACTGTGAAAATTATTTAATATGACTTTCACTGGGAAATTGTTGGCATAGAATTTGTTAAAATTATTCCTTTACCATAGAAATGACTTGAGAGGACGAATTTTTTAATTGTTTCTTTATTCGTGGAGAGAATGTACTGCGAAAATAATTACAGTTCAACGTCTGCAGATGAAACGGTGAAAGCATCTCGTTTATTGTAAGAGATAATTCCACCCCTGGAGTGAAACAAAATTTACCACAGTACAAAGTAGAAAATACTCCATTTCTGTGTCTTGCATTAAGCTAAAGTCCCACAAGCGTTAATTAAGATCGCTGATTCCATGTTTCTTTCTGAACCACTTATCGCACCAATTAAAAATTCAAAAGCGGTCGTTTTTCCACCAATTTTTTTATTCTCTGTTTTACGAAAATAAGAACGTTAACAAACCTTGGAAAAAAATGTTGCCTTTGTAAAAAATACTACGATAATTGCACCTACTTCGCTTAACCGAGGAAATAAACACAACACTGTTTAACGAGTGTATTCGGTTGTATTTATATAGAAAAACAAAACTTAAAAAAGCATGATGAATTCGAAAATCACAGCAAGCTACAAAATTAAACAAATTAACGATTTACCCTACAGTAAATAGCACAAGAAATTTTCAGGTTTTGCAAAAGTTATAAAATCGAAAATATCAATAGGACGCGACTCGATAAAATTATTTCTATAACATTAATATTACGGTAATTCATGCGATATGTCAAGAATCACCGACCAATTTTTATTTTAGCAGCTTAATTCCGAATTATTGCGGAGGCAGTCGCAAAAGAAATCGTACAGCACGCATCTAAAATTACACCGAGTTCTGATTGCTCAAATTAGATAAAGTATGCGTAGAATGCAATAAAAAATTCTCATGTTACCTCGATTGTTATCCAATTCTCGCGTCAATTAAAAGTCAAATAAAATTTTCATCAAAACGCCAATAAATAATCTCCGCTCAAACCAGATAAACCGTTCCGCAAAAAAATCTCAAACAGCATTCCCACAAAATGCACCCAAAGAAGTAAATTTTCATTCACTCATCCCTCAATGTCTTCTCAAAAGTCTCCTTGTCGCTCAAATCGAACAAGAACTTTCCTAAAAGAATCTCAAGTAATATTTCCTTCAAATCATCCCCCTAAGAGGCCACCAAACCCTCAATATTCCCCTCAAAACATATCCCACTTTCAATACGCGCCGACCAAGAAATCGTGCTGGAAGCAATCCCGTTAATCGCATGCGCATAATTAACGGCAAGATCTTCCCCATAAATAACCGCATTCTCTCCGTGACGAACGCACACCGCCATAATATTCGCGCAGACATTTCCCTATTTCGGGCGTAACCTTATCGCACGAAATGATCGCTTTCTCGTCCATGAAACCAGTTAGAGAAGACCCTCTACGTATGCAAATGACGTGGAACGGACAGTGTGGGAATCCTATAAATATAGCCGACTGTATTCTCTATGCCAGTCTGTCCGTTGTCACTAGAAGAAACGGCGGTTGTCTACTTTTTGCTTCGACTGAACCACCTGAAGTGTTTGTTTCTTTGGTCTAACATTCCGTTCAAAGTTCTCCGATACAATGAAGATCATGGGGTATATTGCTGTGCTGATATCATTGCTGCTGATAGCAATTAACGTACAGATGAACGATGCTGTACCAGTTCCGAAGGCTTTACTGCCACCGACGACGAAACGTTCGCCGTTCCCGACACCTCCGACGACGTTTGCACCAGGATTAGTATATCGTCCTCCTCCTCCACCTCCAGTGCTGCCTCCTAGTTTTGGTACTGGAATAATGTATCAAATGCCAGCGAGCGTGATTGTTTCGCCGAGCAGGCCTTGCCCTCCTGGCATGAAGAGCGACAAAAATGGAATGTGCCGCTCTGTCGTGTGAGATTGTGAGTAAAATCGACGTGACGTTTGTTGGGTTTGTTAGAGGGGTTTCTGACTGTTTGAGGATGTTGAGGATGGGTTGTTGAGTGCTGGGGTAGCTTTATGGGGTTGGGTTATGTGGAGAAGGAAGATGGGCGGGTTGAGCTTGAAATTTTCGGGTTGGTTTGAGACCGAGACCCACTGATTGAGAGTCCGAACCTTTGCCTACTTCTCTATTATAGCCTCACTCGAGTATTGTTGTTTTAATTTACTAAGAATTACCTGACATACAATCTATAACTACCAATAATATGATATATTAAATAATAACTTAGAAACATTTCCTAAAGCTGTTGGGGGATTTCAACTCGAGACCTACTCTGATCTACTCTGATAGCCCCCTCGAAGGTTGTTCGTTTTATTTATTAAGAATTGTTTGAGATACAATCAACAATCAACGATGATATGATATATTAAGTGATAATTTCGGATAAATTTCCTAAAACTGCTGAAGGATTGGAACTAGAGACCCACCCCAATTGGGAATCCGAGCCTTTGCCTACTTACTTTCTCCAGCATAGTCCCCTCAAAGCATTGTTCGTTTTATTTATTAAGAATTGTCTGTCATACACAATCTATAATCGCCCAAAATACGATACATTAAATAATAATTCAAAGAAAATTTCCTAAAGCTGCGGGAGGATTTGAACTCGGCACCTACTGATTGTGAGTCTGAGCCTTTGCCTACTTCTCCACCATAGCACTCTCGAGCGTTGTTCGTTTTATTTATTAAGAACTACCTGACATACAATCTATAATCGCCCAAAATACGGTACATTAAATAATAACTTAGAAAAAATTTCCTAAAGCTGCGGGAGGATTTGAACTCGGCACCTACTGATTGTGAGTCTGAGCCTTTGCCTACTTCTCCACCATAGCACTCTCGAGCGTTGTTCGTTTTATTTATTAACAATTGTCTGACATACAATCTACAATCAACGAAAATCTGATATATAAAGTGATAAATTTCGGAAAAATTTCCTAAAGCTGCCGGAGGATTTGAACTCGGGACCTACTTGATTATGAGTCCGAGCCTTTGCCTACTTCTCCACCATAGCACTCTCGAGCGTTGTTCGTTTTATTTATTAACAATTGTCTGACATACAATCTACAATCAACGAAAATCTGATATATAAAGTGATAATTTCGGAAAAATTTCCTAAAGCTGCCGGAGGATTGGTAGTAGAGATCCACTAATTGGGAGTCTGAACCTCCCCCACCATAGCCTGCCTGGAGTACTGTTCTTTCTATTTCTTCAGGATTCCCTGACATATAATCTATCATACATATCATCCAGTAAAAGTATCCTAGACATAACGGAATGGGAATCTTACTTCCTTACCAATCATAGCCCCTCCATCGCCCTCACACGTTCTCACCGTTTCGTTCGCACGTGTAGCGCAAAAATTTGAAGCACATCATCGCAAACAAACGCATACGAATTCCCTCAAGCGCGCGCATACATGCGCAAACCTTGAGCGCGGCGTAAATTACAAAAAGAATGCCGAACGAGACAGCTATAAATGTAGACGATCGCACCGGCTCTGGCAGTCTGTACGAAGTGATTACAAGATAATCCAAGTCAGTACTTGCCGGTGTCATCGCACCTTATAAACCGGCATTTCTGCCTCTGCTTTCGAAAATTTGAAATTTCGAATTAATTCACGTCTTTTTTTATTTTTCGTCATATTAAACGACGTGATTTGTTTGCCATCGAGAAGAATGAATAACAAGGTGTTCATGTGCCTATCCTTGCTCGTGTGTTTACATTTGGCCGCTGGTGACGATGACACGTATAACTTGACCGTGTTATTACCGCCTCCTGTTAATTTACCACCGATTCAACCTGCTAGAATCATCGTTACACCCAGCAGACCATGCCCAACTGGCCAGAAACTTGACTCGACTGGAAAGTGTCGGGATGTCGTGTGAATTTTGTGAGTAAAAGTTTGAGAATTGGGCAAATCAATGATTCGGAATGTCTGACTGTTTAAAAGTTGAAACGTCGAGATATTCAAATATTCAGAAATTCAGATTAACCGAAATTTTGATATGCCAAAGATTCTGAATGTCTAACTATTTGAAAGTTGAGACAGTAAGAAATATTAATATTCAGAAATTCAGATTCACCGAAATTTGGATATTCCAAAGATTTTGAATGTCTAACTATTTGAAAGTTGAGACAGTAAAAAATTTTAATATTCAGAAATTCAGAATAACCGAACTTTCGATATTCTAAAGATTCTGAATGTCTGACTGTTTCAAAGTAGAAACGTCGAGAAATTTAAATATTCAGAAATATAGATAAACCAAATTCTGAACGCCTGACTTTTTTAACGTTGAAACATTTAACGTTGAGAAATTTAAATATTCAGACATTCAGATTAACCGAAATTTGGATATGCCAAAGATTCTGAATGTCTAACTACTTGAAAGTTGGGACAGTAAGAAATTTTAATATTCAGAAATTCAGATTAACCGAAATTTGGATAGTCCAAAGATTCTGAATATGTGACTATTTAAAAGTTGAGACAGTAAGAAATTTTAATATTCAGAAATTCAGATTAGCCGAAATTTGGATATACTAAAGATTCTAAATGTCTGACTGTTTCAAAGTTGAAATGTTGAGAAATATAAATATTCCGAAATTCAGATAAAAAGTTTCTATTCTATTGTTGTTTGAATCTTCGTATTTTTCTTTTAATTGCTATGGCAATTTCTAGGGTTTTCGGTTTTAGATGTAATAAATAATTTGCTTTAACAGAAATATTATAATTTTTCGCACCAAATAACGCTTCAAAAAACTTTAGACAGTACATTGTACTTTACTTTCAACATTTTGTAATATTTTATAAAACATATTTTATACAAGAATTCCCATTACGAATTTTTAAAGAGCAGTCCCCATACATGCAACGAAACACGAATTATTAATGAAATAGGAATTGTTAACAATTCTAACTCTCCTTCGTTCATAATTAAACTGTTGGAGAACAATTAACAATATTAAATGGCAAAAGTAGAACAATTCGACAACTTTTTCCAAAAAGAACATTCAAAAAGCAGGCTATTAAACTGCAACAGAATTTCTATCTTTCTCCATCATAGAAATTTCGAATTTCAGAAAGAAATCCTGCGAGAAGTCAGGAGAAATGGAGGGCACATTTCTCCCTCGATCTTTTCTTTTCAATCTTCTCTTGCCATGACGTGCATTTCAGGACACGCCGCTATTTTTCTTTTTGCCAAAAAAAAAGGAATTGCAATCACACTCGAACGTGATGCTCGACGTTATCGAATATAAGAGATACGGGTTCCGATGTAGCGCGGAATCTCGATTATCCAGCCTGATCGAAGGACATGCCTGGCAAATCTATTATATTTTTCCAGCTATAATCGAAGGCTCGCGCACTGATTTCGAAATAAGGAATGTACCATTGTTGTCTGATGAATTTCAGATAACGGGGCACGATGATTCTTAAATTTTTATCGTGGAATTATAAAAAAAAAATAGCGCTTCGTATATGTAATTTTAATTAAATGGAAAATATGTTTCCAATTGTTATCGAGGGCGCTGATTTTGAAATAACAAATGTATCGATGATTCTTAAATTTCTATCGTGAAATTATAAAAAAATGGTAGAGGCTTGTGCAAGCATGTTTAGTTAGCAAATTTATTTAGAGGGAAATTTTTTAAGAATTTTACATTATTGAGCGAGTGAAAGGGGCAGGGGTTGAATTTGATTTTAAAGACTTAATTATTTTTTTAATATTTCGTTAGGTCACTAAAATTAATTATAGATCTTGAGGGTTATTTAGTTGAAGGTGCAAAATTATTGCAACACATCAGCTGCAATAATTTTAATGCGTTAATATTCAAAACTTCTCACTGTTTTTAACCCTTTGCAATCCTCTTACACGACACAGTTACCAACTACAGTCAATTCTCTATCAACTTACGAACTTAAATTGATAAAAAACTAACTTATTGCCATACAACCTAAAGTTCATAAAAAATTAACTATAATTAACAACAGTGTGCTATGATAGGACTGCCGAACGTGAAGCATTACGTTTCTGCTTCTATTTGGAGGTTTGAGTATTAAGCTAATAATAGTACAATTATTAGAAGTGGAACACATAGTATTAATAGTCGATTCGGTTGCAATTAGCAACTGTAATCGAAATTCCGAGATAATAAGGCCTATTTGTACCGGAATGTAACATATATTCTGTACTCCTCGACAAATGATTTTCGCGAAATATGGCTAAACACATTCTGGCTGCAAGCCAGGGTGCATTATTGCAACTGCAGCTGGCATGTGCAATCCTCAAGGAATCCCGCGATTAAGTTAAGGTTTGCTCACGCCATTTACTGGCCTGACAGAAGTTTAACCTTCCCCATCGATGTTATTCGCTCCTCCAAATTTAAAGAAAACATCGACTAATTAGCATTTTTTCAAATATTTTTCTTAAAAAGATTCCGCGGTGAATCTATACTTTTACTGTAATATAATTCTACCATTCAATTAATTATTCTAATAGTTATTTAATCAATTGACGTAATGCAGAGATATTTATTATATTTGAAGTCAAAGAATCGTAGAATTTTTTTACTGTTCTTGCTATAAAATAATCATAATGTAATTTAACGCTAAAATATAATTTATTTTGTCAGTTAATTATATGTACAAATATGTCGCGTTTTTTTTTGAGAATTTTAAGGTGAATTTGAAAGCCCCAAGATGTTTGAATCGCACGTGCAGTTAAATTTGCATTATTTAATTAAGCGAGGGAGCATTTAGAAAGAATTCTCGCGTAGTGGGTACAATTGTAATTGAACTATCGTTTTAATTAAAATTTCCCCCCACGGAGTTTCAATTCTTCGTGTTTTCTTTCTCTTTTCGCCGAAAACTGCTCGCTCCGTTGGAATTGTAAAGTTAAAAGAAAAATCAAATGTCCAATTAGTGCTATATTTTTTTTGTAAAATTTTAGCCCGGTATGTTTATCGTATTCTTGTCGAAACAACAAGAAACCGAATGATATTTTGAAATTTTGTAAAATGTAAATGAATTACTTTCTTAGTAATACATAGAAATTCTTATTTGGCAATTTTCTTATGTATTTTATCAGTTTAAAGGTTTCTTATTTCTGTCAAAGTCGCTGGAAAAAATACCAATTTTTCAAAAAAAAAAACAAATACTTGCAGTTATTTGTAGCGTTCCATTATCTTGCTGACTTACATGCGCAAAAGATATGGAATCTACTGATAAAAGGCTAACGAATCATTAGCGAAATCTTTAATGCGAAATTATGGGACATTTTACACTCCACTGATGAACGATTAATTGTCTGGAAATCATTTGATTAACAGATCGATCAAAATATTTGAACGCTCAAGTATTCAACTATGTAAAAGTCCCAAATATTAAAGTAAGAAATATCTAAAAATTTGGATATTCCGATGTTTGAATATCGAAAGATTCAAATACTAAAAAATCTAAAAATTAAAAAATTATATTAGCTATGTATTCGACTTCAAAATAAGAATTCAAATTGTTGAAAGCTATTCAGCCTAAGAACCTAACTTTATAACAATTTTACCGATTAGAAAACTAAATGATAAAAAAACTCCCGTAGCTAAATATTTAATACTCTAAAATCAACTGTTTATTCAATTAATAATAATTTTTCCGGTTTTTGTTTACAGACGGATGACAAATTCCATAGCTTGAGAGGACCTTAAAGCGATGAAATTCTATCCAGAAGAAAAGTACAACAGCAGCTCATTTATTTATACTTTGAGTAGATTTTTAGAAAGTAATGATGCTTCAGCAACGAATTTAACATGCACAAAAAAAGTTGTTTAGTCTTAATTGCACGAAGCTATTTGTACCGACAGAAATAAATTGTTTGTTACTAATATTGTCGATTATGTCTGACTACTCCTTTATTATTTATTTATTAAGAATTAATTAACACTTACAGCAGAAATTATTTCATATAACACCTTCCTCTTGTTGACAGAAATGTTCTATCGTTCAATATTTTAAGAAATTACAGATTTTAATATTTAATTACGTCGCAAAAAAATTCTAAATTTAAAAATTTCTACATTATTCAAAATACCACAAATTTTTTGATATTAACGTTTCAAATATTCTTCCATTCTGATGAAAAGGAAATGCAATATCTCAAAATTCGATCATTCTGAGGTAAAAATAATAGAAAATATTAATATTCAATAACCTCATGAGAAGTTCTACCCGACATAAAAAAGTATCTGACAATTTAATGATTTTAACATTCTTAAAATTAACTACAACATTCAATTATCAAAAAAAATAATTCTAAGTTACACAGAACCAACAATTCCAACCCCTAAATTCAGCTAGAAACAATAACTCTCCGAAAATTCCAACAATCATGCTAAAAAAGAAATAAACCATGAAAATTCAATTCCCTCAAAATTCCAATGTTAATTCGCCATTGAAAAAAATTTGTATACCCCCCAAAAAATCCGTCTATTCAAAAATTCACTCACTAGTACCACGTCAAACATCCAACGACCACCCCTGCAATCCCCGAGCGTCCAACAATTCAAAAAATCCAGCTCAATAAACCATCCTGTTCCACGGCGAGGGAGATATTTCCCATGTTCGCGATGGAAAGAAATTTCTCGACCTACCACAAATCACGAAACACCCAGTATATCTTATTTAGGGGAGTTTCCTCGTGGACGAATGTTATCCCTCTGGCATGGCGAGGAGAAAGAAAAAATAAGGCGAGCACGTACGAGAGGAAACCGCGAGGAACCATGCTCACGTTTCAATCAGCTCTCCTCAACTCCGGAAGTCACGCGACGCTGAAATACCGCAGGGGTTGAAAAGCAACAGACTAAATTTTCGCATCCCTTGTCAGCCCTTTGGATGTTCATTCTAGTTCTTTGATTTATCTCGGATAAATGGAGGAATGTGGATTGTTTGTACGGAATATATTTAATTGTTTCAAGGTTGAAGTATTTGGAAGTCTGAATATTCGGAAAGTTAGAAATTAGATAGAACAATACTGATATTCGTGAGATTCTGATTATTTCGGGGTTCAAAAGCAGAAAGATTGGGAAATTTAATTATTCAGAAATTTAGATGAACTAAAATTTCGATATTCTGAAGATTTGCTATGTCTGACTAGTTAAAAGTTGAAGCACTGAGAAATTTAAATATTCAGAAATTTAGATAAACCAAAATTCGGATATTCCAAAGGTTCTGAATGCTTGACTATTTAAACGTTGAAAGATTCGGAATATCTGACTAATTAAAAGTGGAAACAGTAAGAAATTTTAATGTATTTAGAAACTCAGATAGGGCAATGTTTGGAAATTCCAAAGATTCTGAATGTCTGAAAATTTCAAAGTTGAAACGTCGAAATATTTAAATATTCAAAAATTCAGATTAACTGAAATTTGGATATTGCAAAGATTCTGAATGTCTGACTATTTAAAAGTTGAAACGTCGAGAAATTTAAATATTCAGAAATTCAGATTAACCGAAATTTGGATATTCCAAAGATTCAGAATGTCTGACTATTTAATAATTGGGGCAGTAAGAAATTTTAATATATTTAGAAACTTAGATAGGGCAATGTTTGGAAATTCCAAAGATACTGAATGTCTGAAAATTTCAAAATTGAAACGTCGAAAAATTTAAATATTCAAAAGTTCAGATTAACCGAAATTTGGATATTCCAAAGATTCTGAATGTCTGACTGTTTCAAAGTTGAAACTTCGAAAAATTTATATATTCAGAAATTCAGATTAACCGAAATTTGGATATTCCAAAGATCCTGAATGTCTGACTGTTTCAAAGATGAATCATCGAAAAATTTAAATATTCAAAAATTCAGATTAACCGGAATGAGGACATTCCAAAAATTCTGAATGTGTAATTGTTTATTACTTCAAATATTCCAAATTTCGTGTAGCCAAGAATTTGTGTATCCAAGAATCAGCGCATTGAAATGTTGAGCTACGTAAAAATTGATAAATAAATATTTATTGGAACGTATTTACTAGTCGGATGAGAAAAGGGGTCAATTGGTTCAAGGGCGGGGGTGAGTTTCTGATCTTGGAGGAGGACTGGGAGGCTTGAATTTTGGGATATGGAGATGTTATTATTTGGGTGGATGAAGATCTGAGGAGTTGGGTAGTGAAGTGCTGGGAAATATAGAAGTCTGAAGTTTTGAGGGGGTGAAAGATGGAGTATTAGGAGGGAGGAATTTATGGTGAGTATTTGAGAGCTGAAATGATTGAGAATTTGAATGTTTAGAGGTTCGAGTGGGCGATATTTTGAATATTTAGCCATTCTGGTTTTTGAACACTTGAAATTTAAAGAATTGCAGATCTGAAAGCTAAAATAGCTCAAAGTTTAAACATTCTAAAACTGTAATACTCAGAAATCAACCTAAAACTCCAATTTGGAATAAAACATTTAAAAATCTCATAATTTGGAAATATTTGAGTATTAACAACGATGCTTTTGAGAATCTTAGTATTCAGACACTCAACTATTCAAAAATCTTAATACTTACGGACACCAACCGGCAACCATTCAATTTTTGCCTACCAAAAAATTTGTTTATCACAAATTCAACCCACCAAACATTTCTCCACTCGACAGCAGCTACTCCGACATCCAAACCATCAAAAAATCCCACCACTCCACTATCCTAATCCCTAAAGAACAAATTAGCCAAAAAATTTTAAATTTAGACGCTCGTACCAATCAGAAAAAAAATAAACTTAGCCGATCGCTACACCGAAACAGACATTTAATTTAGAATCCTCTCAACGAAGTCAAATATCCGCGGCGAATTTAATATTGATTTATAGTCATTTTTGTACAAGTGCTACTGACAGGTGATGCGTTATCTGACCTATACAACGAACGTATCCATATTCACTGAGTTATAATCTTCGATCAGACGTGTATCATCGCTTAATTGCTTTCAAGCCAGAGATAAAAGTTCCACGAATAACCGGTGTTACCAGTTTCCAACAACTGCGCAAGAATGAGGAAGTGAATCTTCACGGTGTGATCCTACTCTCAGCACGATTTCAAGGACACTGATGATACCAAGCCGAAGAACCATCGTTTATGGTGTTAAAAATACATCTGACAGGTTATCGTTGACCCTCGATTCCTAGATAAACCGAATTTCGAATATTGATCACGAAATACAAATTGTAAATAATATTTGATGATACAGTATCAATTATTTCAAGTCTAAAAAATTGAATTAACCCTTTGCGGACGGGGAGATTTTTAAATATTGAGAGATAACTATTCATTTTGTGATCTAAAACCACTTTTTTATCAACAAGTTAGGCTGTTAATATATCTATATACATTAGAAATTGCTATTTGTTTAATCATATTTCAACGGTTGTATTTCAATTTTGCAACTCTAACTGTATGTACAAGCAGCAATAAACTATAATTAAATTTTTTCTCAGACCACATATACGCGTCGCTAGTCCTCAAAGGGTTAAAATATTAGATTACTTTTACTGATGATTAATTATATATATATAACTGTAAATTTGTATCGATAGAATTTTTTTTAAATTTCTAAACTTATGTTTCAAAATATAGACGATTCAGACGATCGATTTTCTTTTATCTGTTATTCCTTTTACTTCGATATATTTATCGGCCATTTTTAACTATTATATCCTGGCGGTTCAAGTGTTAAAATTACTTACAATAAACTTTCCCCTTATTAAATTACACCATCTTCTATCAATTGTTACCTATGTTCCAATATTTTTGTAGTGCGATAAAAAAACACTTGTTACAAACAGGTTGGACATCCCCGCAACAGGGTAGTCGGGGGTTAAATACAAGAGGAAGTTAATCAACTTTAGTTGTTGGTACACTTTCGCCAGAACACCCACGCGGGACGGCTTGTTTGCAAATTTACTTGGTTTCCTCGCAGTTTCCATTATACGGTATACGTTGTTCTGTAGTCAGTTGTGCATCGAAATTTATATGGCAACTCGTGGCGGATAATAATTGTCGTGGGTCGATATCATATTTAACGCTGCTTCCTGTCAGTGATATCATACTTCGGACGTAACCTTAGGAGGTCAATGAGAAATCCATTGTCCGTTGCGTCGACGATTTTACCCCTCTACATTAATTATCTTGCTAATTAAGTTCTCTCGTCTCTATTGAGACGTCAAGTAATTATGTTATTTCAAAATATTCTCATTTATAACTCATTTCCCGCTTTTTCATATTCAACTTTCTTAAATTAGAAATTTACGTATCTTTAGAAATTGAAGAGGGGTGTTTTTGAATATTTATGGAGACCAGGCGCCATGGGATTTCTAATGCAGAGTTTTTTTTTAATTATCGTAGAAAAAATAATGAATTGTGAGAATATGAAGTAATTTAGTATAAGGAAAATGTATTGAGGGTACTTTGAAATATTTTAAATCAACAAGCTCTGTTAATTAATGCAAAAGTTAACGTAAAGTCTTCTAAGCTCGTTAAGTTAGTAGATTTTGGGTCTCTTAACAATAATTATTTCCCGCTTTTTCATATTCAACTTTCTCAAATTAGAAATTTACGTATCTTTAGAAATCGAAGAGGGGTGTTTTTGAATATTTATGGAGAATAGGCCCCATGGGATTTCTAATGCAGAGATTTTTTTAATTACCGTAGAAAAATAATGAATTGTTACAAGATGAAGTAATTTAGTAAAAGTAAAATGTATCGAGGGTTCTTTGAAATATTTTAATTCAACAAAGCTCTGTTAATTAATGCAAAGGTTAACGTACAGTCTTCTAAGCTCGTTAAGTTAGTAGATTTTGGGTCTTTTAACAATAACTAGGTAAGAATCATTAACATGCTACATAATAATTTATCTACGTTACAAAAGATTTGAAATATGGCGCGGATTCTCAGTCAGCCCGATAAGTGAAAATCTACTTTCTCGCAACCGCGTAATTGTCACGGCGTTAACTAACAAAAGCAATACTGGAAACTCTCGGGAAACGAGAAAACGGAAACGCAGAACAGATAACGTTGCGCTGGTTCACGAGAACTCAATTCTCACGTTCCGATTATTTCGTCATTAGGGCGGAACAACGACAATTTGTCGCGGTAATTTAACGCCTCTATAAATCCAAAGTTAGAAAAAGAAGAAAAATATCGCGACAGATGCCGCAATGCGTAACCTTGCCGAAGATAATTTCCATGGAAGATCTTCGATTTATCTTGAACTTATAATTATACTTTGAGGAAGTAATTCACATGGTCTGGTCACTTATACTACTTAGAACCTCAGATTAATGCAGTTAGAAGCAGGAATAACCGTAATTGCATGCAATTTTCTCTGGCTATCGATGTCCCTATCTCTCGAAGGATCTTCGAACACAGTGATTTTACTATCTGCAGATAACGATGGGAATTATTTATAGTTAGAATGACCTCGTATTACGTGATCTTACGAATGATACAAATTTTGCAAATTAGTCGCTGTGAATTCTGTCGATTGTTTTAGAAACTTACTTTCAATGGATTTATCTTTCACACGGGTGTTATTTAATTAATTTAACCGGATTTTTGAAGAATTCTGGTTTAACTCTTTGATGCACTACGGTATGGAAAATGTAACTTGCAAGATGGATTTTTAAACCTACTTACAAAGTTTAAAAATCGAAAAATACTGAGCCGTATAAATAACTACACATTTTTACATTTAAGATTGTCAAAATGGCCGATTTCGAATTTTTTCGAAATTCACAGGGAAGTGATACAGTAAATATTCCAAGTCTATCTTATGAAACAAAAATTACTTAATTAATCATCTTTTCCAGCTCGTGATTTCCCTTTTTCCGAAGTACTCATTAAATATATTTGAAAATAATAGACGTCAACTATTTTATTATTCTATTTTTTTCCTCGAAATTGAATAAGCCAATGTTTTTATTTAATAATTTTCAGCAAGATTGGTTATTCTCGTAGTTTATTTACAAACCGTCCCCGTAAAAATTGAACGTCTATTTTGATACTACAACAAATGTCCGTTATTTTTAATAAAAACAAACAAAGGGCGCAGCCACTTTTAAATATATAACAGGCGATATTTCCCAGGTCCATCCACCGCACCCCCATACCCATTCTTCGTTCGCCATAACCGCAGAATTCATTTCCCTATCGATCCAAATTCCCATCGATCCGGAAAAAGCAATTTAATCTCAAGCAACGAATGGAAATGAATACAGTCTTCGCCAGTACGCGTTTTCCTTCGTATGGTGGCCATTGATTGATGGCAGGCTCGTGCGAGATAAAATACATATGGGGGTGCACGGGGGTGAACGATAAAATGTATCGTCCGTCAATAAAACCGTGACGTCCACAGAAATTTCAACTTGACTTTTATAAACGTTGAAGTTAGAATGGTTTTTAAAGAAATTATGGCTTCATTTTTGAATCTTCGTATTATGGGGGAGGGTCGTTATGGTGGACGATCTCTTAATTGATAACTTTTCCACTGTTTTTTTTCTTCGTGACAAGATTAATGCTTTAATGGAATTAAAAAATTAAATATTCTTTTGTAAATTAACGAATTGCTGTGTAAATCTGTTCGAAGTTACAATGCACGAGATAAATTAAAAATTAAACACGTGTTTGTTTGCATCCCTTAATCGAATCATTATTTTCTTGTAAAATATTACTTTTAAAATGGAAGTGAAGGAATAAGAGGTTCTTCAAGTAACTTCATTATTGGATAATTAATTAAAGGAACGAACGAGACGAAGGTATAGATCGTGCAAAGATTTCCAATACCCTTTTTAAATATTTATCGATTAAAAGAAGGAAATATATTTTTCAAAGTTATCTCATCATTCTAATTAATTTGTTTCCAGCGAGGTCAACTGAAACGAGGCACCTACGAAATAATTTTTAATTATAAACCATGGGGCCAATTGAAGTGAATTTTTCGTATCGAAATAATAAAAGATCCACTGTTAATCCATTTCCCTCCTCTCTGCTGATGGGAAACTAATTAAATTAAAAGAAACAGCAGTTTGCATATCGCAAACTTCCTTCTCGCACAAACGCAAGGTAACCTTCTGCGTGCTAATTAATGTTTCCTAAATGTTGTCGATGAAACAAGAGCGCAGAAATACGAAGGTTGTTAAACAAACTTGGAATCTTTTATCGGGAAATTTGTAAGTATCCGACGAAAATAATTATGGAAATAGTTCAGGAAAAAGAGTTCCCCTCGGTGCATCGTAAACATGATTAAAAAATTTATCCATGAATAACATTAATCCTGCTTCCCGAAGTATTCCTAATAACTTGCCTTCATGAATAGCATGCTGGACGTAATAAAAATATTTAATTTTACCGTGAAATAACATTTTTATTTATTTTTTCCCGGCTCTCTTCTTCTCCCTTTTTTTAGATAAATTTTATTTCCACTTTTAACGTTTCCATTTTCCACAAAACTTTATCGGCACGGTATTCCTATTTTTCAGTTCTTTTATTTCTACAATGTTCGTATTTCTCTCGAGCTTTATCTACACGATGTTCCTATTTTTTTCGATTTTTATCTACGCAATGATCCTCTTCTGCGGGAATTCTTTTTTTTCCCCGGAAATTCGGTGTTTTTCGAAATTTATCTGTGGAACGTTGCGATTTTTCAAAAATTCCTTTTTCATATGCAGCTATTTGTCGATTAAAATTGCACTTGTGGAAGTATGTGTAAATTAACTGCAATAGTGTTATTGACCTATCAAAGAAGATTTTGGAATACAAATTTTATTAACGCTTTTGATGTTTTCTATTTTGCTTGAACTTTCCTCATATTTCATATTTCACGTTTTTTTTTTTATATTTATACGTCGCTGCCTGTTTCGATTTTTATTACTGCAATATATTCAATTAACTTTGATTTAAACGATGTAGATCAAATTTCCCACTTTTTTCTGTTTTACACGTTGCTTTATGATTTTTCGAGGGCAGAGAATTTTTGGGAAATATCTACCCATCGATGTAGAATGTTTCGCGATCGCAAAATTACCAGACTGTTCCGAAAATAACAAGTGAAATATTCGTTGCCAGCTTCTTCAACAAGTGCTATTTTTTTCTCGTTTTCGTAACTCAAACATTTCCAACGCAAAATGCTGGCAGAAAATGTATTTCTAAATTTGGAAAGAATTTCAATCACAAGTGGTCGCGGAATTTTTCAAAACTTTTACTTTTCATGAGATACCGTCAAAAATAATAAAACTGAAATTGAATCTATCGTAATTGTAATTCACAATTGTATAAATATTGCAACAAATTGAGAAAATATTTAAAATGTCTCATCCTTTGACTTTCATTTTCGCCAGAGGGAAGTTTTTATTTTATGCAATTTCAAATTGACGAGTTCACGGAAGTTTTACATTTAAAAATTCGTTTCTGAAATCGTAGACGATAAAAAGTACTTGAAAAAACTTACTTGAAGAAGTAAGTGTCATTGACATAACCGAAGAAGGGTACGGTGTAAGTCAGCATCCAAATATTTCCACCCCCGCAATCGTAATAGGGCTTTGACCACCTGCCATCTTCGTACTTCACCGTCAAAATTTCATCTTCTTCTCTCTCTGTGTGCGACGTTTCGTTCAGTGTATACGTGTGAAAGCCTGAAAACAAAAGGAAAAGTATTGGGTTAATTTATTAAATTAATAAAACTTATTAAAAACTTATTAAAATGTAAAAAATTTATTTTGTGACTACCTCTCCAATGATTGAGAATTAAATTGTTAAAATAAAAATGAATCGGTGATTCTTCATATATCATGAAAAACGTAATACTAATATTATAGAAATTGATATTATTATTATAGAAATTAATATTAATATTATTGATCGTGTCGCGTCTCCCTGATATTTTCAATTTTATAGGTTTTACGAAATTTGAAAATTTCCTACTCCATTCCAAGGTGTTGAGAAATTCTATAAACTGCAAAATTTATCAACCCTTTAGCCTGCGATAACGTGTGACACCCGTAACGCGGCAAAGGGAATAGGAAATTTTCGAATTTTTTAAAAGTTATAAAATTGAAAATATCAATGAGACGCGACACGATAAAATTATTTCTATAACAGTAATATATATTACAAATATATATTATACATAATATAGTATATATTATATATTATATAACATATATATAATATATTATATATATTATACTAATGTATATTAATATATAACAGTACGTTATATCAAGAATGACTCACCAATTTTTATTTTACGAATTTGTTTCAGAATTCTTGCGGAGCCAGTCACAAAAGACTTTGGGCAAGGTGTTAAAGTTGAAGCAGTACAAATATTTCATAATTGTTGTACTTTACATTAAATATAGCTATCTTCCACTTCATTTGATAAGAAAATATAAGAATTTTTCTTTCAACTAGGGATAATATTAGTACCTTTCAAGTATAAATTTCTCTATTTCTTTCACTTTTCTAGAATACGCTACAGATATTTAAATCCTCCTCTTTTATTCAAAAAGCAGCAACAGAATTTTCACTGTCTCCGAATACTAATGCGACCAACTCGAAACATAAAGAATCCCCAAACGATGCCAAGAATTATAAAAGCACCCAGTCCAACCTGAATGCAGATCGGCCAACATTCCAAATTGAAAATTCTCCGTTAAGGTATCCTCTCTGCTTCTTTTTACATCGAAACCAATCCGGACTACGGGATACCGTCGAAAATAGGCCGGGAGAAAATTCGAATCGAAGGTTGTACTCGATGTAAGGCAATTTCCATGGCGCTAAAGCAACGAACGGAGAGAGAAGCTGACATCAGTGACGCAGAGAGCGAGACGTGGAAATAACATTTCTCACATTCCGAGGAACACACGAGCCGATAAAGTCCGGCAATTCCGTTCGGGGACGGAAGACTCACACGGCAAATAAGACCGTTATCGCAAACAGGAAGAAAGGGAAGTGGCTGAGGGAACAACCGGTTCGACGAGGGTTATTTCCTTTATCTATTCGCTCCGACGACCCTTCGCAACTATTTTCTTTCTAGCGTGACTTCATCGATTGCTTCTATTTTCTTGCGTATATCGGTACGACTCCGTGAGACGTGGGGAAGTGTATATTTCGTGAAAGGGATCGAGGGTTGACGGTTGCTGTCGCTATGATTGCTGTTTGGAACGACAGTGGTGCTGTTGCTTATGTTGCTGATGGTGTAATTGCTGGTGGTGACGAGGAAAATTGTGCTGGTCTTACTAATTTTAATAGATTGTTGTAATTGTTGCTGGTATTGAGATTCAAAGCAGCAATTTTTGTTGCTGGTATTTCTGCTGGTATTATGGCATTGCAGTAATTGCTGATGTTGCTGCTTTATTATGGTTTATTGCTGATTAAAGGCGGGATTTGTCTGAATGTCTTACATAATTGTTTTCGTTGCTGATATTGCAGGTATTTCTGATAGTATTATGGCATTGCAGTAATTGCTGATGTTACTGATTTATTATGGTTTATTGCTGATTAAAAGTGGGAGTTGTCTTAATGTCTTATGCTGTTGCTTTTGTTGCTGATGTTGCTGGTATTTCTGATAGTATTATGGCATTGCAGTAATTGCTGACGTTACTGTTTTATTATAGTTTATTGCCGATTAAAGGTAGAATTAGTCGTAATGACTTATACTGTTGCTTTCGTTGCTAATGTTGTTCGTATTTCTGATAGTATTATGGCATTACAGTAATTGCTAATGTTGCTGCTTTATTATGGTTTATTGCTGATTAAAGGTGGGATTACTGTTAATATCTTATGGTGGTGCTGTTATTGCTGCTATTGCTAATACTCTTACTGGTTTATCGTCTCATAGCTGTTGCTGTTATTGCTACTAATGTTATTCCAGGTACAATTGTTTTAACGTGCTGCCTATTCCTACTGCTATTGCTGATTAACAAAATGGTATTTGTACTGCTGCTATTATTAATTTATCACAATCACTGTGGCTGCTACCATTGCTATCACCATTACTATTATATTTCCACTATTGCTACTGCTAACATTGCTACCATTACTATTTTACTACCAGCCCTACAATCGCCTACTGCTGTCATTGCTGTTACTATTATCTCAATAATGCCAGCAATTCTTTGCCTACTGCCATTATCACTGACAATTACTATTCCAAGTGCCATCCCATTAGCATTACTGCACCATTCAATGTAAATTCTCCGCAATAATATAAAACTTGCAAAATCTCGTAATAAAGAGACTTCAAAAAATCCCTCTCCACCCATAATACCTAATTTTCATGGCAATTTAGCATCCGATCCGAGTCTACTCGAAATTTAAAAATTCCCAATTGACATGCATCTTTATATCCTTCGTATAATAGCATCCGTTGCGCATCTTCCTTCAAGTATCTCGTTACTTATACTCTTCGACCTTATCTCCTCATGGATATTCCTTTACGCACACGAATGGAAGCATTATACCTTATGGGAAGATCGTAATGCTTTTTTTATCCACATGGATCGTGGTTAAAAGCGAAGTACATCGGAATATCAGAAATGTATTGGATATGAATCTTTCACCGGACGCGGCTCGTTTATTTTCTACTAAAAGTAGGCCAGCGGATGCTGAACAGCACGGGGCCAGCGTAAAATTAAAATCCCAGATAATGCCAATTATTAATCACCGAACGATAATAGAATTGCAATATTGGAAAACATACAAATACGTTTTATTTCCTTATTGTTAGCAGATTCGTTGTCTCATCATTTATAATAACCGAAACGTAAGCAAATGGAGCAATCGTATCTCTTTTTAGTTTATTTGAGAATTTTCGCCACGAAATTTCACCGATTTTTGGGAGAACTGCAATTGTATTTATATTTTTAATTACTGTGGCTTTCAAGTTCTTTATATTTGTTGACAATTGATATTTCAGAGATGAGATTCAAGGTCGTTTGTAGGTCAAGTTAATCGTTTTAACACTAGAACTACCAAACCAGTCAAAATGACTGGTACACAATTTTTTCCAAAAGTCTCTAAGTTTATAGAAGAGTCTTGGATTAAATATTCTATGTCCATCTTAAAAAACATAAATCACAGAATCGATTATATTTTGCACCTCTTGGACCCTTCTTTTTCAAAGTACTTATTTAATATTTTGAAATATAATTGATTTAACGCCGGTAGTTCTAGTGTTAACAGAAATCTGTATTCCTTGTGCAGATTGTTACTTTAAGAAAAAAAACATGTGCATTTTAATTTTGTTTTATAGTTTCATATCAAAACAGTACTTGATAAAATATAAAGTTTACTTCAGTTTTGCAACTGTTAAAATAGAATAATGAGGAGCAGGTTTAAACGGTGCACTTTACACTTTGAATTACACCATGAACTACAAGTGCTCTCCGGAAGTCGTAACAATTACGAAATACTACAAAACGTTCTCCATTTCGTGCTGAACAACAACACGATATGTTTTCGAATTCAATTCCCACCCTTTTCAGAATTTTTCTGCAGAGTTTCAGCTTACAATGAACGGCTGCAATATTTCAAAGTGACCTTTAGAATTCTCCTGTTCTCATATCCTCGGGAAATTCATTGTACATTCTTCGCGTGGATAGAAATTTACGCAATTACTTAACAGACAAAATGCAGATCCTCGCTTCTCCCTTCATAATACACATGGGTCACGTTTCTGTGTAATGTCATCTGCTTCCGAAACTTCGCAGACAGTTCGAGCAAGTGGCTCGAGAATAGTTTGCGTTGTTTCCTCGCGATCGTTTGTTGCCTACGGGAACAACAACGAGCGAATCCAAGTCAACGTTTATGTTCGGCATTTCGCAATTCGACTTAAGAATTTTCTTATCTTTTTTTATTTCTTGATTTTTCTGGATTTTTTAACATTAATTGTTGGAGTCATTTTGACTAGGACATATTGCTTTAGGTGATATTTTTGTGGCTCCATCATTTTTGCAGAAGTGAAAGTTTTTCTATTAAAATCACATCTTTACAAAGCAGATACTTAACACTAGAACAACCAAACCAGTCAAAATAACTGGTACACAATTCTTTCCAAAAATTCTCCAAGTTTCTAGAAGAGTGTTAGAATAAATATTCTATGTCCATCTTAAACAACATAAATCACCGAATCGAGAATCTTTTCCGCCTCTTGATTCCTCCTTTTTCAAAGTACTTATTTAATATTTTGAAATATGAAAGATTTAACGCCGGTAGTTCTAGTGTTAACCCTTTCGAGACTGTGGGGACACGTATATCCCAGTCAAGTTTAATCGTAGATGCTAACTATCAAAATTAGTGCCAATATTTAAGTATTGAATGCGATAGAAAATTTGGAAATATTAAAATTTAAAAGTCTTGCGAAATTTTATTGAATTTAATAGCGCCGGTCACCGGTGACCCCCATGGCATTCAAAGTGTTAAATAACTTTCTTTGCCAATTTCGCAACGTAATTCAGTGGAAAATCATATGGAATGAATTGAAAATATCGTTTGAGAAGGAGATGCTAAAAAATGGATAAAATTCTGCCGTTTTGTACTTTAAACAATATTTTTTATTTGAGGACATTTTACGATGTAGTAAAAAGCCATTTATTTCGAATTTGATGCTGTGTTTTTGGGATTGATCGACTGAAAAGCCAAATACATTGTTTATGATCGACTGTAAACAAGTGTTGCTTCAAAACTTTCAAAAGCGTATTGTTAAAGGACTTTCGGGAATTACCAATCGCAAATATTTGCGTTTCGGCAAATGGAAATATAAAGTTTTGTAAGCAACTTCAGTCGGAAAACAACAACAGAAATTACACGATTTAAAAAACATGAAAATTAGAACAATCTGCAATTTGGAAAATCCTTCAAAAGAACCGTTCGTCCACCGGCACTAAGAAATTCATAACCTTATTCGAAAATAGAATAAATTAATGGCAAAAAAAATGACACCAAGTTTTAAAAAAATCCTAATCATTGTCGAAGATCTCTAATAAAAGATCTTTATCGAAAATCCAAAATTCAAAAAGATTGCATCCCCTAAATTCCACCCCGAACCTCAACAATCCGAGCCTCCTCTCAGAAATAAGAAACCCGAAGAAAACTAACCCCCTATAAAAGCCATCTAATATCGCCAATAAATAAATGAACCCCTCGCCACCCTGCGAAAATAAACAACAGCGAAAAATTCCTCAACGTCCGCCGTCTACCGCGAAACGGGATGAACTTTCTCCATCCCCCTTATCCCGTATCCGGCGAAATGAGAAATCTTAACGAGAAGAGATTCGCCCGGGCATATTTTTCGACGGTGAGAAGCAGAAATGTAAACTACGAAAATTCCGCCAACAGCAACAGCGGTAAAACGAGCGATAAAGTTCCCACGCAGATTGCTCTTAAGCTCACTTAAATGTAATTTAAGGCCACGGTAATGGGTCCCCGGTTGGAGCGCCACTCGTTTGCGTTTTTCGTTAACGCCGAATATTCGGTGGTTGCTTCTTCTCTTCGCGCCCCCTTTTCATCCCCATTCGGCGGGGTCGGTTTGGAAGTTGCGCGAAGGGGGTTGGCCAGTTAGGCTGATTTCTGGGTTTCTGTTCTACGGAGATTGGAATCGAAAGTTCCTGGAGATGGGACGAGGGTTTGCTGGAGATAAAGCTTGGGATGATGTGTCTCCTTTTTTGGGGGGTTTTAGTTTAATTTTGTGGAGGTTGTCGAGGGTTTTTAGTGTGGTGGAATTAAGGGGTTGTACATTAGGTGATTTCATGTCGAAATGGATATTTTTGAGAGTTTAACCCATTGACTGCCAACTACGAGATATCTCGTAGCTGCACTATAAGTTTAGATTAATAAGTTAATAATAATGGCCGAGCGTGTATAGAAATTTTGGAAGAAAAATGTCCTTCGTATCATTACAAATGTCAAGATTATATTTTTGATTAATGAAACCTATGTTCTAAAAACTTTCTGTCATCTTCTCAAACTTTAACAGGCAAAAGTAATATTTGCTTAATTTTCCTGCCAGGGAATGGGTTAAAATGGAGGATGCATTGTTTGAAATGATATATTGGTTTATCAATTTTATTTAGACTTTGTATTGATTAGTTCGGGGATTTTAAGGAAGTGAATTTACGAAATGACGGTCTAAGCAATCTGTAAGTGGAATTTTTTAAATTTGGGTTAATTTTATGGAGCTACTTTTATTGGAAAACTTAAAATGGATAACGTGCAGCTTGACTGAGGCACTTTCCGATGGATTTAATTTGAAAGTGTGCGTTATTTTGGGTTCTGAGTAAATTCAAATTTAGAGAGGACAGTTTGAGTGATGTCTTTATTGATTGGTTTAATTTTATTGTAATTTCGGAAGTGTATTTCTGCCGAGTCACACAAACCGAAGAGATCAGAGTTCATGTAAGTGTAAATGAACTTTCGGTTCATTAGCCTGTTAATTAATGCTGTTAAATGAGAGAAGCCAATCCTATCAAGAAATTACAATTTGGCTAATTTGTTTATCGATTATCCTAATTTTACGATAATTTTGAAAATCTACTTCGGTTGGAGAACTCGAGGAGATTAAAACATCTAAAACTCATGATCATTTGCTCGATATATTTTAATTAATTTAATTTCCCAATAATTACACTAAGTTATTTCAATCGAAATTATCCGAATTACCAAAGATATTCCCCTCTCTGATCATCAGAAATTTAATTTTCTTTTTATAATTATACTAATTTCAATTAAAACTCTTTAAAAATCTGCTTACAGTTTGCAGAAATATTTCATAAAACTTTAATGGATGTGACTTTGAATAAATTTATAATTTATTAAAACGTTTCCTGCAATTTCGGTAAATTATTTCCCTTGAAATTCTTTCATAAACATTTCACATTTTGCAAAAATGCTTCCCATATCGCTAATGGGTCTCGAGGTCGTGCTAATTTAAGAAAAATTTCAAAGAATCCTGTTATGTAACTCGAAGCCATTTTGAGCGCGGATAGCAACGTTTTATCAGCTCTCATGGAAACTTCGGTCGTCTTTGGGGCTACTTCGAAACAAGAGCTCTATTCAAATGGCACTTAAGGCTTTCTCTACACATCCGATACCATCTGAAACGTCTTCAAATTTTCCAAACGACTACACATTCCATTTCGTCCGATTCTCTGAAATCTGAACTTGATGACCGCTGACCTTGAGACCTCGAAAGGTATAAAACTCGGCAAAGAATTTTAGGTGAAATTTCTCCCCTTAAGTAATATAAATCTCATTCAAATTACTCTTTCTGCCTCCAAAGAGAAATATAAACATCTGATAGCTTTCTGTTAAATGGAGAACATTTAAATTTTGGTTTCGTAAGTTGCCAAAGACATATTTAGATTTTTTAAACATTAAGAACGGTTAGAATTAAATTTGCTAATGATAAAATAATATTAACCCTTTGCCGTACGATTTCCTTTGTGGCTGACTCTGCAATAATTCAGAATTAAATTGGTAAAATAAAAATTCATCGGTGATTCTTGATATATCATATTATTTAACGTAATATTAATATTATAAAAATAATTCTATCCTGTCACGTCTCACTGATATCTTCAATTTCATAGATTTTGCAAAACTTAAAAATTTGAAAATTTCTTATCCATTTTACCGCATCACGAGTGTCACTCGTTATTGTGCGGCAAGGGGTTAAATTCGTTAATATTAAAAATAATATTAAAAATATTAAAAATAGGATTTGCAAATACGAGAAACTGTTAAGCTTTGGTTTTGTAAGCAGCCTGAATTGTTAAATTTGAAAAATATTTCAATTTCAAATATTTAATTTGATAACATTTAATAACAATTATAAATATTTCAAAATATTTCATAGTTACTTGACATTAATTTGTCTATTTAATTAAATTTCCCCGAAAAAGAATTCTTCTGCTTATATTTTCAAAAATAATTCATAAAACTAATCTCCAGGAGCAGCTGCATATATAGAATAAAGCCAGAAGAACAATAAATTATCAGAATTACTAATACACCACTTCAAGGTCATTAAAATCACAGAAGGTCAAACCACCCCATAATTCCCCGCCGATATTCCAAGAACCAAAGAAAAACCCATCGAAAACTTAAAGACACCCGATAAGATCTCGAGCAATTACGTAAAAACATGGCATCGCAAGAAGGTTAAAGTTCACGTGAAAGAAATTCAAGCGAACCCACTTCACCGGAAGTCGAATCCAAAAATGTCTCGTTACGGGGACTTCGATTTTTCGTCAATTACCCCAACAAATTGGACCTCACCATAGCTTGGCAGAGAAAATGGAATATTCCCTATTGAGGAAAAGGAGAAGGGAAAAGGAAAGAAGAAAGAAGTGAAAGAGCAGACGAGGAAAATGGTGATACAGGGGCGGAGATAACAGGATCAGATGGGAGGAGAGGTAACGATAAATATCAGTTAGGTTGCGCTCGATACTTAAATTCAGTTTAGCATCGCGAGATCCCAATGAAATATCCTGGAATTCTATGGGGGTGGTTCGTGGCAGTTCATTGCAACGTACGGCTAGGAATCTGCAAACGTACCTTGCATATTGAATTAGAGGGAGGGAGAGAGAAGGGAGGGTGGGAAATCTGGATATATCGTTTCCAACCTATCGTCGCAGCGCGACAATAACGACGTACGATGTTATATGGGGTGCACTGTATGGGGTGAGGGAGATGTCATGTTTATTTTGCCGTGGAACATTTTTGAGCATTGTGATGGGCGATGCGAGTGATCGAGGGGTTTCTTCGATCAATTTGTGGTTAATGCTGCTTTTGGGGTTGAAGTTTTCAGGGATTTTCTATTGTATTTTGGATTTTTGTTATTAGAAAGATACGACGTAAAATATGGGGCAAATTTTAATTAAGCGCTGTTGGAATTAATGCAATGGGGATGATTTTTATACAGTTCTCCAATAAAAAATTTCTTAAAAATTTTTAATAGTTCTCCTGGGTGCCATTTCTGGGGTTTTAAATTTTCAGGTATTTTGGGTTGTAATTTTAATTAACTAATGTCGAGGAACGTTATGATTCTCCAGGGTGGAATTTGAATGTTTTTAATTCATGAGAAGTTGTATGCTGCATCTTGATTGCTCTGGGTATTGTTCTAAATTAACGTACTAAGACGACTGTTCGGTTTTAATTAATACTGTCATGAAGGAATTGAGACGTTTTGATTGAAAAAATTGTGATAGTTCTTGGTTCCTTTTGCTAATTACTGAGTAATTAACAATTGAGACTTGTATTTCCACTATTCTGTGAATTGTTCAGAAATGACGTGCTGCGATAAAAATTACATTTTAATTAAATAACGCGAATTAGAAGGAGCAGAGATATTTTAACTGGGAAACTTGTGGCCGTTCTCGGTTGCCAGTTTACAAATTATCAAGAATGTCACATTGCACTTTGTCTATTCTCTCTATTGTTCTGAAATAACACGCCGAAATATAAGTTTAGTTTTAATTAAGTTCAGTTTTAATGCTGGGCGAAGGACTTGAAGTGCTTTAAATAGACAATTCTGAGTGCCATTTCGGATGACAAGATAAGATTGCTTATCTCAAAATAAATTAAATAATGGAGGACAAAACTCAAGAAATGTACCAAAACCAAAACTGCAATGTGACTGCAAACCTTAAGAAGCATTGTTAAAAAAGCTTCTTAACATCCGCTTCGTCTTAACAAATTTTTACGAAGGAATTTATAAAAAGTACTATTTTAAACTACGTCATTCTGGAAAAATTTATATTCTTTGACCAAAATAAACTGAAATACCATACATGGGGCGCCTAAATGTTTCCAATAAATTTTTTACAAATTAAAAACCGTTGAAATCCTCAAATATTTAAATAAATCCCTTACTAAACTAAAGCAGTATAAATTAAAAGCTGTATTCATCAAATAGCAAGGTTGAATTTAAAGTTAATTATTCATTTTCTTTTGGCCAACAAAATATGCAGACTTCTGAAAGAATCGTCGCAGCCGCGTGTTACGATTTGCAGCGTGAAAAATTGGAAATACCCGCCTTCTGAATCTTGCAAAAGCATCGAGCAGCAGCGATCTGACAATTAGTCGATATTGCGACCTCGATTTACCCCAAGGCCCTGCTTATTTTTACATCCGTCGACTTTTATCAGTTGGCAACGACACAGGTTGCACCTTGCCCTTTCTACGTTTCTACAACTCCGGCCCTTTGGGCTTCAAACGCCAACTTCTTCTTTATCTAATTCCTAAAACTGCAGAGTAAATTTAAGAAAATTCTATAACTATTGTTCTCTTACCTTTTCAATATTTCAACGTGTAGGAAATTTTGTATTTACTTCAGAAAGTGGTTTCAACACCTAAAACTAAATTATGCAAAAGTAAAAACAGCTTTTCCTCGCCTCTGTCGACGCAGATATCGCAATCAATTTTACTTACACTTTTAGATGTAATTTTTCTTTTAATTAATTCTTACAATCTAACTTCTAAAATTGCAGGCTAAGTTTTAGAAAATTGCATGATTTGCATTTTATCGTCTGTTTACTATTTCACCGTATAGGGAATTTTATATTTTCTTCGTGTGATTTCAACCCCCAAAACCAACTTATGGAACGACGAAAAACAGATTTCCCTGCTGCATGAAACACTCAACGCGTATGCGAAGTTTCATAATTTCCGAAATTTCCGGGTTCCTTAACTTCCTCTGTGACGTGTACACAGCACATGGGAAAATTTACAGAGACGTTGATAAAGAGATTGGACACTTATGGGAGTCTGCAGCCACTTCAGGTGCCATAATAAAGTCAAACACTGTATTTAGAGGTAGGAGCGCTCAAAAAGTAAATATTTCTAGCATCAAAATGAATATTTAAATACATTTAGGTCTCTACAGACCACATCTGACTTTATGGTGGCTCTGAAATGATACGAAGCTTCCATTAACAATAATAATTTATCCATCAAAATGTTCAAAATACCTAATTTATAACTTTTTAAAAATTCCGGAAACTTATAACATTGCCAACCCTGCTACCTTCTTGATTTCTGCTGGAAAATTAAAAAAATTAGTTCAACTTCTTTTTCTTCCGTAACATTTAATTAGGAAATCAAAGTAGAATCTTCTACAAGTCTTCTCGCTAATTACTGCACTCATTTCATCAAGAACCTGCAACTCCATCTTTCAAACAGCCGTATAAATTTTCTTCCAAACTCTGCAGACTCCATAGTCATCGGGTTACTAATTTACGTAGAATTCAGTTTATAGAACAAGAGCTATAATGCTAAATCCTGTCATACTTTATTCATTTAATCACACATTTAGTTCGCATGTATGGTATTTGTCGCGCGAGGCTTCCGCCAATTAATTTTGCATTCTGTTCCTACTTAATGCGCGAATTAAGCGCTGCTTGCAATAAATAATATGCCTTTTAACCGAGGGACAAATAATAAACACTCCTCATGCATATATCCGCAACTTTTGATTTATCTCTGCAACGCCATTTCGCCATAATTAACGTCACCGAAAATTACGTTACTTTTCTCTACATCATTTTTCAAGGATTACAGGACATTACAATTTATAACTGCAGAGTGACAACTGCGAATATTTTACAGCAGGATTACTTTTGCAATTTGTTATTTTTTCATGTTCGTTGCCTATGTGCATTATTTTAGCTAGGGATATTTTGTAATTCTAAGTAGAAAAAAGCAAATTTATGGCGATTTATTAAAGTTAGGTCTTCTTCTTGCTAGAGGTCACTGCCCTCTTTAGATTAGTAGCCTTCCAAGGGACGTTCCAGACGGAAAACATTGTGAAGTTAAATTTTGGATTTATAGTTTGCAAGTATTTGCTTCTGTCAAAAGCCAAGACACTAAGGAACACGTAGAAAAAAGGCCCATCGAGATCCGTCCAAAAACCAGCGAGATATTTCATTTCAAAGTCGAGGGTGTCGGATTTTTGGGAGGCCCACCGCGAGCGGTCAGGGCGGCCAGGGGAGCGGTGCAGGCTTAGGTTTGAAAATCCGTATCTCGGCTTCTGGGGGTCGTAAAGGGATGAACTTTTTTTTGTTTTAATCGATAAAGAGTCTATTTTTAGATGCTTCCACGTACAAGTTTCTATCTTCATCCGTTTAATCGCAGGGTTCATTTTTCCGTCTCGGGACCGCGGTGAAAAAACTAATCGTTGCAGGATCATTTCAGTGGCGTGGATCGAAAGCCAAGAGTCCAAGGAACGCGCGAAAAAAGTTTCATCGAGATCCATCCAAAAACAAGCGAGATATTTAACTTCAAAGTGGAGGGTGTCTGATTTTTGGGAGGCCCTCTGCGATCGGTCAGGGCGGCCAGGGGAGCGGTGCAGGCTTAGGTTTGAAAATCCGTATCTCGGCTTCTGGGGGTCGTAAAGGGATGAACTTTTTTTTGTTTTAATCGTTAAAGAGTCTATTTTTAGATGCTTCCACGTACAAGTTTCTATCTTCATCCGTTTAATCGCAGGGTTCATTTTTCCGTCTCGGGACCGCGGTGAAAAAACTAATCGTTGCAGGATCATTTCAGTGGCGTGGATCGAAAGCCAAGAGTCCAAGGAACACGCGAAAAAAGTTTCATCGCGATCCATCCAAAAACAAGCGAGATATTTAACTTCAAAGTGGAGGGTGTCTGATTTTTGGGAGGCCCTCTGCGAGCGGTCAGGGCGGCCAGGGGAGCGGTGCAGGCTTAGGTTTGAAAATCCGTATCTCGGCTTCTGGGGGTCGTAAAGGGATGAACTTTTTTTTGTTTTAATCGTTAAAGAGTCTATTTTTAGATGCTTCCACGTACAAGTTTCTATCTTCATCCGTTTAATCGCAGGGTTCATTTTTCCGTCTCGGGACCGCGGTGAAAAAACTAATCGTTGCAGGATCATTTCAGTGGCGTGGATCGAAAGCCAAGAGTCCAAGGAACACGCGAAAAAAGTTTCATCGAGATCCATCCAAAAACAAGCGAGATATTTAACTTCAAAGTGGAGGGTGTCTGATTTTTGGGAGGCCCTCTGCGAGCGGTCAGGGCGGCCAGGGGAGCGGTGCAGGCTTAGGTTTGAAAATCCGTATCTCGGCTTCTGGGGGTCGTAAAGGGATGAACTTTTTTTTGTTTTAATCGTTAAAGAGTCTATTTTTAGATGCTTCCACGTACAAGTTTCTATCTTCATCCGTTTAATCGCAGGGTTCATTTTTCCGTCTCGGGACCGCGGTGAAAAAACTAATCGTTGCAGGATCATTTCAGTGGCGTAGATCGAAAGCCAAGAGTCCAAGGAACACGCGAAAAAAGTTTCATCGAGATCCCTCCAAAAACAAGCGAGATATTTAACTTCAAAGTGGAGGGTGTCTGATTTTTGGGAGGCCCACTGCGAGCGGTCAGGGCGGCCAGGGGAGCGGTGCAGGCTTAGGTTTGAAAATCCGTATCTCGGCTTCTGGGGGTCGTAAAGGGATGAACTTTTTTTGTTTTAATCGATAAAGAGTCTATTTTTAGATGCTTCCACGTACAAGTTTCTATCTTCATCCGTTTAATCGCAGGGTTCATTTTTCCGTCTCGGGACCGCGGTGAAAAAACTAATCGTTGCAGGATCATTTCAGTGGTGTGGATCGAAAGCCAAGAGTCCAAGGAACACGCGAAAAAAGTTTCATCGAGATCCATCCAAAAACAAGCGAGATATTTAACTTCAAAGTGGAGGGTGTCTGATTTTTGGGAGGCCCTCTGCGAGCGGTCAGGGCGGCCAGGGGAGCGGTGCAGGCTTAGGTTTGAAAATCCGTATCTCGGCTTCTGGGGGTCGTAAAGGGATGAACTTTTTTTTGTTTTAATCGTTAAAGAGTCTATTTTTAGATGCTTCCACGTACAAGTTTCTATCTTCATCCGTTTAATCGCAGGGTTCATTTTTCCGTCTCGGGACCGCGGTGAAAAAACTAATCGTTGCAGGATCATTTCAGTGGTGTGGATCGAAAGCCAAGAGTCCAAGGAACACGCGAAAAAAGTTTCATCGAGATCCATCCAAAAACAAGCGAGATATTTAACTTCAAAGTGGAGGGTGTCTGATTTTTGGGAGGCCCTCTGCGAGCGGTCAGGGCGGCCAGGGGAGCGGTGCAGGCTTAGGTTTGAAAATCCGTATCTCGGCTTCTGGGGGTCGTAAAGGGATGAACTTTTTTTTGTTTTAATCGTTAAAGAGTCTATTTTTAGATGCTTCCACGTACAAGTTTCTATCTTCATCCGTTTAATCGCAGGGTTCATTTTTCCGTCTCGGGACCGCGGTGAAAAAACTAATCGTTGCAGGATCATTTCAGTGGCGTGGATCGAAAGCCAAGAGTCCAAGGAACACGCGAAAAAAGTTTCATCGAGATCCATCCAAAAACAAGCGAGATATTTAACTTCAAAGTGGAGGGTGTCTGATTTTTGGGAGGCCCTCTGCGAGCGGTCAGGGCGGCCAGGGGAGCGGTGCAGGCTTAGGTTTGAAAATCCGTATCTCGGCTTCTGGGGGTCGTAAAGGGATGAACTTTTTTTTGTTTTAATCGTTAAAGAGTCTATTTTTAGATGCTTCCACGTACAAGTTTCTATCTTCATCCGTTTAATCGCAGGGTTCATTTTTCCGTCTCGGGACCGCGGTGAAAAAACTAATCGTTGCAGGATCATTTCAGTGGCGTGGATCGAAAGCCAAGAGTCCAAGGAACACGCGAAAAAAGTTTCATCGAGATCCCTCCAAAAACAAGCGAGATATTTAACTTCAAAGTGGAGGGTGTCTGATTTTTGGGAGGCCCACTGCGAGCGGTCAGGGCGGCCAGGGGAGCGGTGCAGGCTTAGGTTTGAAAATCCGTATCTCGGCTTCTGGGGGTCGTAAAGGGATGAACTTTTTTTGTTTTAATCGATAAAGAGTCTATTTTTAGATGCTTCCACGTACAAGTTTCTATCTTCATCCGTTTAATCGCAGGGTTCATTTTTCCGTCTCGGGACCGCGGTGAAAAAACTAATCGTTGCAGGATCATTTCAGTGGTGTGGATCGAAAGCCAAGAGTCCAAGGAACACGCGAAAAAAGTTTCATCGAGATCCATCCAAAAACAAGCGAGATATTTAACTTCAAAGTGGAGGGTGTCTGATTTTTGGGAGGCCCTCTGCGAGCGGTCAGGGCGGCCAGGGGAGCGGTGCAGGCTTAGGTTTGAAAATCCGTATCTCGGCTTCTGGGGGTCGTAAAGGGATGAACTTTTTTTTGTTTTAATCGTTAAAGAGTCTATTTTTAGATGCTTCCACGTACAAGTTTCTATCTTCATCCGTTTAATCGCAGGGTTCATTTTTCCGTCTCGGGACCGCGGTGAAAAAACTAATCGTTGCAGGATCATTTCAGTGGTGTGGATCGAAAGCCAAGAGTCCAAGGAACACGCGAAAAAAGTTTCATCGAGATCCATCCAAAAACAAGCGAGATATTTAACTTCAAAGTGGAGGGTGTCTGATTTTTGGGAGGCCCTCTGCGAGCGGTCAGGGCGGCCAGGGGAGCGGTGCAGGCTTAGGTTTGAAAATCCGTATCTCGGCTTCTGGGGGTCGTAAAGGGATGAACTTTTTTTTGTTTTAATCGTTAAAGAGTCTATTTTTAGATGCTTCCACGTACAAGTTTCTATCTTCATCCGTTTAATCGCAGGGTTCATTTTTCCGTCTCGGGACCGCGGTGAAAAAACTAATCGTTGCAGGATCATTTCAGTGGCGTGGATCGAAAGCCAAGAGTCCAAGGAACACGCGAAAAAAGTTTCATCGAGATCCATCCAAAAACAAGCGAGATATTTAACTTCAAAGTGGAGGGTGTCTGATTTTTGGGAGGCCCTCTGCGAGCGGTCAGGGCGGCCAGGGGAGCGGTGCAGGCTTAGGTTTGAAAATCCGTATCTCGGCTTCTGGGGGTCGTAAAGGGATGAACTTTTTTTTGTTTTAATCGTTAAAGAGTCTATTTTTAGATGCTTCCACGTACAAGTTTCTATCTTCATCCGTTTAATCGCAGGGTTCATTTTTCCGTCTCGGGACCGCGGTGAAAAAACTAATCGTTGCAGGATCATTTCAGTGGCGTGGATCGAAAGCCAAGAGTCCAAGGAACACGCGAAAAAAGTTTCATCGCGATCCATCCAAAAACAAGCGAGATATTTAACTTCAAAGTGGAGGGTGTCTGATTTTTGGGAGGCCATCTGCGAGCGGTCAGGGCGGCCAGGGGAGCGGTGCAGGCTTAGGTTTGAAAATCCGTATCTCGGCTTCTGGGGGTCGTAAAGGGATGAACTTTTTTTTGTTTTAATCGTTAAAGAGTCTATTTTTAGATGCTTCCACGTACAAGTTTCTATCTTCATCCGTTTAATCGCAGGGTTCATTTTTCCGTCTCGGGACCGCGGTGAAAAAACTAATCGTTGCAGGATCATTTCAGTGGCGTGGATCGAAAGCCAAGAGTCCAAGGAACACGCGAAAAAAGTTTCATCGAGATCCATCCAAAAACAAGCGAGATATTTAACTTCAAAGTGGAGGGTGTCTGATTTTTGGGAGGCCCTCTGCGAGCGGTCAGGGCGGCCAGGGGAGCGGTGCAGGCTTAGGTTTGAAAATCCGTATCTCGGCTTCTGGGGGTCGTAAAGGGATGAACTTTTTTTTGTTTTAATCGATAAAGAGTCTATTTTTAGATGCTTCCACGTACAAGTTTCTATCTTCATCCGTTTAATCGCAGGGTTCATTTTTCCGTCTCGGGACCGCGGTGAAAAAACTAATCGTTGCAGGATCATTTCAGTGGCGTGGATCGAAAGCCAAGAGTCCAAGGAACGCGCGAAAAAAGTTTCATCGAGATCCATCCAAAAACAAGCGAGATATTTAACTTCAAAGTGGAGGGTGTCTGATTTTTGGGAGGCCCTCTGCGATCGGTCAGGGCGGCCAGGGGAGCGGTGCAGGCTTAGGTTTGAAAATCCGTATCTCGGCTTCTGGGGGTCGTAAAGGGATGAACTTTTTTTTGTTTTAATCGTTAAAGAGTCTATTTTTAGATGCTTCCACGTACAAGTTTCTATCTTCATCCGTTTAATCGCAGGGTTCATTTTTCCGTCTCGGGACCGCGGTGAAAAAACTAATCGTTGCAGGATCATTTCAGTGGCGTGGATCGAAAGCCAAGAGTCCAAGGAACACGCGAAAAAAGTTTCATCGCGATCCATCCAAAAACAAGCGAGATATTTAACTTCAAAGTGGAGGGTGTCTGATTTTTGGGAGGCCCTCTGCGAGCGGTCAGGGCGGCCAGGGGAGCGGTGCAGGCTTAGGTTTGAAAATCCGTATCTCGGCTTCTGGGGGTCGTAAAGGGATGAACTTTTTTTTGTTTTAATCGTTAAAGAGTCTATTTTTAGATGCTTCCACGTACAAGTTTCTATCTTCATCCGTTTAATCGCAGGGTTCATTTTTCCGTCTCGGGACCGCGGTGAAAAAACTAATCGTTGCAGGATCATTTCAGTGGCGTGGATCGAAAGCCAAGAGTCCAAGGAACACGCGAAAAAAGTTTCATCGAGATCCATCCAAAAACAAGCGAGATATTTAACTTCAAAGTGGAGGGTGTCTGATTTTTGGGAGGCCCTCTGCGAGCGGTCAGGGCGGCCAGGGGAGCGGTGCAGGCTTAGGTTTGAAAATCCGTATCTCGGCTTCTGGGGGTCGTAAAGGGATGAACTTTTTTTTGTTTTAATCGTTAAAGAGTCTATTTTTAGATGCTTCCACGTACAAGTTTCTATCTTCATCCGTTTAATCGCAGGGTTCATTTTTCCGTCTCGGGACCGCGGTGAAAAAACTAATCGTTGCAGGATCATTTCAGTGGCGTAGATCGAAAGCCAAGAGTCCAAGGAACACGCGAAAAAAGTTTCATCGAGATCCCTCCAAAAACAAGCGAGATATTTAACTTCAAAGTGGAGGGTGTCTGATTTTTGGGAGGCCCACTGCGAGCGGTCAGGGCGGCCAGGGGAGCGGTGCAGGCTTAGGTTTGAAAATCCGTATCTCGGCTTCTGGGGGTCGTAAAGGGATGAACTTTTTTTGTTTTAATCGATAAAGAGTCTATTTTTAGATGCTTCCACGTACAAGTTTCTATCTTCATCCGTTTAATCGCAGGGTTCATTTTTCCGTCTCGGGACCGCGGTGAAAAAACTAATCGTTGCAGGATCATTTCAGTGGTGTGGATCGAAAGCCAAGAGTCCAAGGAACACGCGAAAAAAGTTTCATCGAGATCCATCCAAAAACAAGCGAGATATTTAACTTCAAAGTGGAGGGTGTCTGATTTTTGGGAGGCCCTCTGCGAGCGGTCAGGGCGGCCAGGGGAGCGGTGCAGGCTTAGGTTTGAAAATCCGTATCTCGGCTTCTGGGGGTCGTAAAGGGATGAACTTTTTTTTGTTTTAATCGTTAAAGAGTCTATTTTTAGATGCTTCCACGTACAAGTTTCTATCTTCATCCGTTTAATCGCAGGGTTCATTTTTCCGTCTCGGGACCGCGGTGAAAAAACTAATCGTTGCAGGATCATTTCAGTGGTGTGGATCGAAAGCCAAGAGTCCAAGGAACACGCGAAAAAAGTTTCATCGAGATCCATCCAAAAACAAGCGAGATATTTAACTTCAAAGTGGAGGGTGTCTGATTTTTGGGAGGCCCTCTGCGAGCGGTCAGGGCGGCCAGGGGAGCGGTGCAGGCTTAGGTTTGAAAATCCGTATCTCGGCTTCTGGGGGTCGTAAAGGGATGAACTTTTTTTTGTTTTAATCGTTAAAGAGTCTATTTTTAGATGCTTCCACGTACAAGTTTCTATCTTCATCCGTTTAATCGCAGGGTTCATTTTTCCGTCTCGGGACCGCGGTGAAAAAACTAATCGTTGCAGGATCATTTCAGTGGCGTGGATCGAAAGCCAAGAGTCCAAGGAACACGCGAAAAAAGTTTCATCGAGATCCATCCAAAAACAAGCGAGATATTTAACTTCAAAGTGGAGGGTGTCTGATTTTTGGGAGGCCCTCTGCGAGCGGTCAGGGCGGCCAGGGGAGCGGTGCAGGCTTAGGTTTGAAAATCCGTATCTCGGCTTCTGGGGGTCGTAAAGGGATGAACTTTTTTTTGTTTTAATCGTTAAAGAGTCTATTTTTAGATGCTTCCACGTACAAGTTTCTATCTTCATCCGTTTAATCGCAGGGTTCATTTTTCCGTCTCGGGACCGCGGTGAAAAAACTAATCGTTGCAGGATCATTTCAGTGGCGTGGATCGAAAGCCAAGAGTCCAAGGAACACGCGAAAAAAGTTTCATCGCGATCCATCCAAAAACAAGCGAGATATTTAACTTCAAAGTGGAGGGTGTCTGATTTTTGGGAGGCCCTCTGCGAGCGGTCAGGGCGGCCAGGGGAGCGGTGCAGGCTTAGGTTTGAAAATCCGTATCTCGGCTTCTGGGGGTCGTAAAGGGATGAACTTTTTTTTGTTTTAATCGTTAAAGAGTCTATTTTTAGATGCTTCCACGTACAAGTTTCTATCTTCATCCGTTTAATCGCAGGGTTCATTTTTCCGTCTCGGGACCGCGGTGAAAAAACTAATCGTTGCAGGATCATTTCAGTGGCGTAGATCGAAAGCCAAGAGTCCAAGGAACACGCGAAAAAAGTTTCATCGAGATCCCTCCAAAAACAAGCGAGATATTTAACTTCAAAGTGGAGGGTGTCTGATTTTTGGGAGGCCCACTGCGAGCGGTCAGGGCGGCCAGGGGAGCGGTGCAGGCTTAGGTTTGAAAATCCGTATCTCGGCTTCTGGGGGTCGTAAAGGGATGAACTTTTTTTGTTTTAATCGATAAAGAGTCTATTTTTAGATGCTTCCACGTACAAGTTTCTATCTTCATCCGTTTAATCGCAGGGTTCATTTTTCCGTCTCGGGACCGCGGTGAAAAAACTAATCGTTGCAGGATCATTTCAGTGGTGTGGATCGAAAGCCAAGAGTCCAAGGAACACGCGAAAAAAGTTTCATCGAGATCCATCCAAAAACAAGCGAGATATTTAACTTCAAAGTGGAGGGTGTCTGATTTTTGGGAGGCCCTCTGCGAGCGGTCAGGGCGGCCAGGGGAGCGGTGCAGGCTTAGGTTTGAAAATCCGTATCTCGGCTTCTGGGGGTCGTAAAGGGATGAACTTTTTTTTGTTTTAATCGTTAAAGAGTCTATTTTTAGATGCTTCCACGTACAAGTTTCTATCTTCATCCGTTTAATCGCAGGGTTCATTTTTCCGTCTCGGGACCGCGGTGAAAAAACTAATCGTTGCAGGATCATTTCAGTGGTGTGGATCGAAAGCCAAGAGTCCAAGGAACACGCGAAAAAAGTTTCATCGAGATCCATCCAAAAACAAGCGAGATATTTAACTTCAAAGTGGAGGGTGTCTGATTTTTGGGAGGCCCTCTGCGAGCGGTCAGGGCGGCCAGGGGAGCGGTGCAGGCTTAGGTTTGAAAATCCGTATCTCGGCTTCTGGGGGTCGTAAAGGGATGAACTTTTTTTTGTTTTAATCGTTAAAGAGTCTATTTTTAGATGCTTCCACGTACAAGTTTCTATCTTCATCCGTTTAATCGCAGGGTTCATTTTTCCGTCTCGGGACCGCGGTGAAAAAACTAATCGTTGCAGGATCATTTCAGTGGCGTGGATCGAAAGCCAAGAGTCCAAGGAACACGCGAAAAAAGTTTCATCGAGATCCATCCAAAAACAAGCGAGATATTTAACTTCAAAGTGGAGGGTGTCTGATTTTTGGGAGGCCCTCTGCGAGCGGTCAGGGCGGCCAGGGGAGCGGTGCAGGCTTAGGTTTGAAAATCCGTATCTCGGCTTCTGGGGGTCGTAAAGGGATGAACTTTTTTTTGTTTTAATCGTTAAAGAGTCTATTTTTAGATGCTTCCACGTACAAGTTTCTATCTTCATCCGTTTAATCGCAGGGTTCATTTTTCCGTCTCGGGACCGCGGTGAAAAAACTAATCGTTGCAGGATCATTTCAGTGGCGTGGATCGAAAGCCAAGAGTCCAAGGAACACGCGAAAAAAGTTTCATCGAGATCCATCCAAAAACAAGCGAGATATTTAACTTCAAAGTGGAGGGTGTCTGATTTTTGGGAGGCCCTCTGCGAGCGGTCAGGGCGGCCAGGGGAGCGGTGCAGGCTTAGGTTTGAAAATCCGTATCTCGGCTTCTGGGGGTCGTAAAGGGATGAACTTTTTTTTGTTTTAATCGTTAAAGAGTCTATTTTTAGATGCTTCCACGTACAAGTTTCTATCTTCATCCGTTTAATCGCAGGGTTCATTTTTCCGTCTCGGGACCGCGGTGAAAAAACTAATCGTTGCAGGATCATTTCAGTGGCGTGGATCGAAAGCCAAGAGTCCAAGGAACACGCGAAAAAAGTTTCATCGAGATCCATCCAAAAACAAGCGAGATATTTAACTTCAAAGTGGAGGGTGTCTGATTTTTGGGAGGCCCTCTGCGAGCGGTCAGGGCGGCCAGGGGAGCGGTGCAGGCTTAGGTTTGAAAATCCGTATCTCGGCTTCTGGGGGTCGTAAAGGGATGAACTTTTTTTTGTTTTAATCGTTAAAGAGTCTATTTTTAGATGCTTCCACGTACAAGTTTCTATCTTCATCCGTTTAATCGCAGGGTTCATTTTTCCGTCTCGGGACCGCGGTGAAAAAACTAATCGTTGCAGGATCATTTCAGTGGCGTGGATCGAAAGCCAAGAGTCCAAGGAACACGCGAAAAAAGTTTCATCGAGATCCATCCAAAAACAAGCGAGATATTTAACTTCAAAGTGGAGGGTGTCTGATTTTTGGGAGGCCCTCTGCGAGCGGTCAGGGCGGCCAGGGGAGCGGTGCAGGCTTAGGTTTGAAAATCCGTATCTCGGCTTCTGGGGGTCGTAAAGGGATGAACTTTTTTTTGTTTTAATCGTTAAAGAGTCTATTTTTAGATGCTTCCACGTACAAGTTTCTATCTTCATCCGTTTAATCGCAGGGTTCATTTTTCCGTCTCGGGACCGCGGTGAAAAAACTAATCGTTGCAGGATCATTTCAGTGGCGTGGATCGAAAGCCAAGAGTCCAAGGAACACGCGAAAAAAGTTTCATCGAGATCCATCCAAAAACAAGCGAGATATTTAACTTCAAAGTGGAGGGTGTCTGATTTTTGGGAGGCCCTCTGCGAGCGGTCAGGGCGGCCAGGGGAGCGGTGCAGGCTTAGGTTTGAAAATCCGTATCTCGGCTTCTGGGGGTCGTAAAGGGATGAACTTTTTTTTGTTTTAATCGTTAAAGAGTCTATTTTTAGATGCTTCCACGTACAAGTTTCTATCTTCATCCGTTTAATCGCAGGGTTCATTTTTCCGTCTCGGGACCGCGGTGAAAAAACTAATCGTTGCAGGATCATTTCAGTGGCGTGGATCGAAAGCCAAGAGTCCAAGGAACACGCGAAAAAAGTTTCATCGCGATCCATCCAAAAACAAGCGAGATATTTAACTTCAAAGTGGAGGGTGTCTGATTTTTGGGAGGCCATCTGCGAGCGGTCAGGGCGGCCAGGGGAGCGGTGCAGGCTTAGGTTTGAAAATCCGTATCTCGGCTTCTGGGGGTCGTAAAGGGATGAACTTTTTTTTGTTTTAATCGTTAAAGAGTCTATTTTTAGATGCTTCCACGTACAAGTTTCTATCTTCATCCGTTTAATCGCAGGGTTCATTTTTCCGTCTCGGGACCGCGGTGAAAAAACTAATCGTTGCAGGATCATTTCAGTGGCGTAGATCGAAAGCCAAGAGTCCAAGGAACACGCGAAAAAAGTTTCATCGAGATCCCTCCAAAAACAAGCGAGATATTTAACTTCAAAGTGGAGGGTGTCTGATTTTTGGGAGGCCCACTGCGAGCGGTCAGGGCGGCCAGGGGAGCGGTGCAGGCTTAGGTTTGAAAATCCGTATCTCGGCTTCT
Organism: Cerceris ruficornis; assembly: GCA_963989415.1. Taxonomy (NCBI): domain Eukaryota; kingdom Metazoa; phylum Arthropoda; class Insecta; order Hymenoptera; family Crabronidae; genus Cerceris; species Cerceris ruficornis. Next base: position 5,481,457 of record OZ022530.1, on the reverse strand, counting down.
GGGGGTCGTAAAGGGATGAACTTTTTTTTGTTTTAATCGATAAAGAGTCTATTTTTAGATGCTTCCACGTACAAGTTTCTATCTTCATCCGTTTAATCGCAGGGTTCATTTTTCCGTCTCGGGACCGCGGTGAAAAAACTAATCGTTGCAGGATCATTTCAGTGGCGTGGATCGAAAGCCAAGAGTCCAAGGAACACGCGAAAAAAGTTTCATCGCGATCCATCCAAAAACAAGCGAGATATTTAACTTCAAAGTGGAGGGTGTCTGATTTTTGGGAGGCCCTCTGCGAGCGGTCAGGGCGGCCAGGGGAGCGGTGCAGGCTTAGGTTTGAAAATCCGTATCTCGGCTTCTGGGGGTCGTAAAGGGATGAACTTTTTTTTGTTTTAATCGTTAAAGAGTCTATTTTTAGATGCTTCCACGTACAAGTTTCTATCTTCATCCGTTTAATCGCAGGGTTCATTTTTCCGTCTCGGGACCGCGGTGAAAAAACTAATCGTTGCAGGATCATTTCAGTGGCGTAGATCGAAAGCCAAGAGTCCAAGGAACACGCGAAAAAAGTTTCATCGCGATCCATCCAAAAACAAGCGAGATATTTAACTTCAAAGTGGAGGGTGTCTGATTTTTGGGAGGCCATCTGCGAGCGGTCAGGGCGGCCAGGGGAGCGGTGCAGGCTTAGGTTTGAAAATCCGTATCTCGGCTTCTGGGGGTCGTAAAGGGATGAACTTTTTTTTGTTTTAATCGTTAAAGAGTCTATTTTTAGATGCTTCCACGTACAAGTTTCTATCTTCATCCGTTTAATCGCAGGGTTCATTTTTCCGTCTCGGGACCGCGGTGAAAAAACTAATCGTTGCAGGATCATTTCAGTGGCGTAGATCGAAAGCCAAGAGTCCAAGGAACACGCGAAAAAAGTTTCATCGAGATCCCTCCAAAAACAAGCGAGATATTTAACTTCAAAGTGGAGGGTGTCTGATTTTTGGGAGGCCCACTGCGAGCGGTCAGGGCGGCCAGGGGAGCGGTGCAGGCTTAGGTTTGAAAATCCGTATCTCGGCTTCTGGGGGTCGTAAAGGGATGAACTTTTTTTTGTTTTAATCGTTAAAGAGTCTATTTTTAGATGCTTCCACGTACAAGTTTCTATCTTCATCCGTTTAATCGCAGGGTTCATTTTTCCGTCTCGGGACCGCGGTGAAAAAACTAATCGTTGCAGGATCATTTCAGTGGCGTGGATCGAAAGCCAAGAGTCCAAGGAACACGCGAAAAAAGTTTCATCGAGATCCATCCAAAAACAAGCGAGATATTTAACTTCAAAGTGGAGGGTGTCTGATTTTTGGGAGGCCCTCTGCGAGCGGTCAGGGCGGCCAGGGGAGCGGTGCAGGCTTAGGTTTGAAAATCCGTATCTCGGCTTCTGGGGGTCGTAAAGGGATGAACTTTTTTTTGTTTTAATCGTTAAAGAGTCTATCTTTAGATGCTTCCACGTACAAGTTTCTATCTTCATCCGTTTAATCGCAGGGTTCATTTTTCCGTCTCGGGACCGCGGTGAAAAAACTAATCGTTGCAGGATCATTTCAGTGGCGTGGATCGAAAGCCAAGAGTCCAAGGAACACGCGAAAAAAGTTTCATCGCGATCCATCCAAAAACAAGCGAGATATTTAACTTCAAAGTGGAGGGTGTCTGATTTTTGGGAGGCCATCTGCGAGCGGTCAGGGCGGCCAGGGGAGCGGTGCAGGCTTAGGTTTGAAAATCCGTATCTCGGCTTCTGGGGGTCGTAAAGGGATGAACTTTTTTTTGTTTTAATCGTTAAAGAGTCTATTTTTAGATGCTTCCACGTACAAGTTTCTATCTTCATCCGTTTAATCGCAGGGTTCATTTTTCCGTCTCGGGACCGCGGTGAAAAAACTAATCGTTGCAGGATCATTTCAGTGGCGTAGATCGAAAGCCAAGAGTCCAAGGAACACGCGAAAAAAGTTTCATCGAGATCCCTCCAAAAACAAGCGAGATATTTAACTTCAAAGTGGAGGGTGTCTGATTTTTGGGAGGCCCACTGCGAGCGGTCAGGGCGGCCAGGGGAGCGGTGCAGGCTTAGGTTTGAAAATCCGTATCTCGGCTTCTGGGGGTCGTAAAGGGATGAACTTTTTTTTGTTTTAATCGATAAAGAGTCTATTTTTAGATGCTTCCACGTACAAGTTTCTATCTTCATCCGTTTAATCGCAGGGTTCATTTTTCCGTCTCGGGACCGCGGTGAAAAAACTAATCGTTGCAGGATCATTTCAGTGGCGTGGATCGAAAGCCAAGAGTCCAAGGAACACGCGAAAAAAGTTTCATCGCGATCCATCCAAAAACAAGCGAGATATTTAACTTCAAAGTGGAGGGTGTCTGATTTTTGGGAGGCCCTCTGCGAGCGGTCAGGGCGGCCAGGGGAGCGGTGCAGGCTTAGGTTTGAAAATCCGTATCTCGGCTTCTGGGGGTCGTAAAGGGATGAACTTTTTTTTGTTTTAATCGTTAAAGAGTCTATTTTTAGATGCTTCCACGTACAAGTTTCTATCTTCATCCGTTTAATCGCAGGGTTCATTTTTCCGTCTCGGGACCGCGGTGAAAAAACTAATCGTTGCAGGATCATTTCAGTGGCGTGGATCGAAAGCCAAGAGTCCAAGGAACACGCGAAAAAAGTTTCATCGAGATCCATCCAAAAACAAGCGAGATATTTAACTTCAAAGTGGAGGGTGTCTGATTTTTGGGAGGCCCTCTGCGAGCGGTCAGGGCGGCCAGGGGAGCGGTGCAGGCTTAGGTTTGAAAATCCGTATCTCGGCTTCTGGGGGTCGTAAAGGGATGAACTTTTTTTTGTTTTAATCGTTAAAGAGTCTATTTTTAGATGCTTCCACGTACAAGTTTCTATCTTCATCCGTTTAATCGCAGGGTTCATTTTTCCGTCTCGGGACCGCGGTGAAAAAACTAATCGTTGCAGGATCATTTCAGTGGCGTAGATCGAAAGCCAAGAGTCCAAGGAACACGCGAAAAAAGTTTCATCGAGATCCCTCCAAAAACAAGCGAGATATTTAACTTCAAAGTGGAGGGTGTCTGATTTTTGGGAGGCCCACTGCGAGCGGTCAGGGCGGCCAGGGGAGCGGTGCAGGCTTAGGTTTGAAAATCCGTATCTCGGCTTCTGGGGGTCGTAAAGGGATGAACTTTTTTTTGTTTTAATCGATAAAGAGTCTATTTTTAGATGCTTCCACGTACAAGTTTCTATCTTCATCCGTTTAATCGCAGGGTTCATTTTTCCGTCTCGGGACCGCGGTGAAAAAACTAATCGTTGCAGGATCATTTCAGTGGCGTGGATCGAAAGCCAAGAGTCCAAGGAACACGCGAAAAAAGTTTCATCGAGATCCATCCAAAAACAAGCGAGATATTTAACTTCAAAGTGGAGGGTGTCTGATTTTTGGGAGGCCCTCTGCGAGCGGTCAGGGCGGCCAGGGGAGCGGTGCAGGCTTAGGTTTGAAAATCCGTATCTCGGCTTCTGGGGGTCGTAAAGGGATGAACTTTTTTTTGTTTTAATCGTTAAAGAGTCTATTTTTAGATGCTTCCACGTACAAGTTTCTATCTTCATCCGTTTAATCGCAGGGTTCATTTTTCCGTCTCGGGACCGCGGTGAAAAAACTAATCGTTGCAGGATCATTTCAGTGGCGTGGATCGAAAGCCAAGAGTCCAAGGAACACGCGAAAAAAGTTTCATCGAGATCCATCCAAAAACAAGCGAGATATTTAACTTCAAAGTGGAGGGTGTCTGATTTTTGGGAGGCCCTCTGCGAGCGGTCAGGGCGGCCAGGGGAGCGGTGCAGGCTTAGGTTTGAAAATCCGTATCTCGGCTTCTGGGGGTCGTAAAGGGATGAACTTTTTTTTGTTTTAATCGTTAAAGAGTCTATTTTTAGATGCTTCCACGTACAAGTTTCTATCTTCATCCGTTTAATCGCAGGGTTCATTTTTCCGTCTCGGGACCGCGGTGAAAAAACTAATCGTTGCAGGATCATTTCAGTGGCGTGGATCGAAAGCCAAGAGTCCAAGGAACACGCGAAAAAAGTTTCATCGAGATCCATCCAAAAACAAGCGAGATATTTAACTTCAAAGTGGAGGGTGTCTGATTTTTGGGAGGCCCTCTGCGAGCGGTCAGGGCGGCCAGGGGAGCGGTGCAGGCTTAGGTTTGAAAATCCGTATCTCGGCTTCTGGGGGTCGTAAAGGGATGAACTTTTTTTTGTTTTAATCGTTAAAGAGTCTATTTTTAGATGCTTCCACGTACAAGTTTCTATCTTCATCCGTTTAATCGCAGGGTTCATTTTTCCGTCTCGGGACCGCGGTGAAAAAACTAATCGTTGCAGGATCATTTCAGTGGCGTGGATCGAAAGCCAAGAGTCCAAGGAACACGCGAAAAAAGTTTCATCGAGATCCATCCAAAAACAAGCGAGATATTTAACTTCAAAGTGGAGGGTGTCTGATTTTTGGGAGGCCCTCTGCGAGCGGTCAGGGCGGCCAGGGGAGCGGTGCAGGCTTAGGTTTGAAAATCCGTATCTCGGCTTCTGGGGGTCGTAAAGGGATGAACTTTTTTTTGTTTTAATCGTTAAAGAGTCTATTTTTAGATGCTTCCACGTACAAGTTTCTATCTTCATCCGTTTAATCGCAGGGTTCATTTTTCCGTCTCGGGACCGCGGTGAAAAAACTAATCGTTGCAGGATCATTTCAGTGGCGTGGATCGAAAGCCAAGAGTCCAAGGAACACGCGAAAAAAGTTTCATCGAGATCCATCCAAAAACAAGCGAGATATTTAACTTCAAAGTGGAGGGTGTCTGATTTTTGGGAGGCCCTCTGCGAGCGGTCAGGGCGGCCAGGGGAGCGGTGCAGGCTTAGGTTTGAAAATCCGTATCTCGGCTTCTGGGGGTCGTAAAGGGATGAACTTTTTTTTGTTTTAATCGTTAAAGAGTCTATTTTTAGATGCTTCCACGTACAAGTTTCTATCTTCATCCGTTTAATCGCAGGGTTCATTTTTCCGTCTCGGGACCGCGGTGAAAAAACTAATCGTTGCAGGATCATTTCAGTGGCGTGGATCGAAAGCCAAGAGTCCAAGGAACACGCGAAAAAAGTTTCATCGAGATCCATCCAAAAACAAGCGAGATATTTAACTTCAAAGTGGAGGGTGTCTGATTTTTGGGAGGCCCTCTGCGAGCGGTCAGGGCGGCCAGGGGAGCGGTGCAGGCTTAGGTTTGAAAATCCGTATCTCGGCTTCTGGGGGTCGTAAAGGGATGAACTTTTTTTTGTTTTAATCGTTAAAGAGTCTATTTTTAGATGCTTCCACGTACAAGTTTCTATCTTCATCCGTTTAATCGCAGGGTTCATTTTTCCGTCTCGGGACCGCGGTGAAAAAACTAATCGTTGCAGGATCATTTCAGTGGCGTGGATCGAAAGCCAAGAGTCCAAGGAACACGCGAAAAAAGTTTCATCGAGATCCATCCAAAAACAAGCGAGATATTTAACTTCAAAGTGGAGGGTGTCTGATTTTTGGGAGGCCCTCTGCGAGCGGTCAGGGCGGCCAGGGGAGCGGTGCAGGCTTAGGTTTGAAAATCCGTATCTCGGCTTCTGGGGGTCGTAAAGGGATGAACTTTTTTTTGTTTTAATCGTTAAAGAGTCTATTTTTAGATGCTTCCACGTACAAGTTTCTATCTTCATCCGTTTAATCGCAGGGTTCATTTTTCCGTCTCGGGACCGCGGTGAAAAAACTAATCGTTGCAGGATCATTTCAGTGGCGTAGATCGAAAGCCAAGAGTCCAAGGAACACGCGAAAAAAGTTTCATCGAGATCCCTCCAAAAACAAGCGAGATATTTAACTTCAAAGTGGAGGGTGTCTGATTTTTGGGAGGCCCACTGCGAGCGGTCAGGGCGGCCAGGGGAGCGGTGCAGGCTTAGGTTTGAAAATCCGTATCTCGGCTTCTGGGGGTCGTAAAGGGATGAACTTTTTTTTGTTTTAATCGATAAAGAGTCTATTTTTAGATGCTTCCACGTACAAGTTTCTATCTTCATCCGTTTAATCGCAGGGTTCATTTTTCCGTCTCGGGACCGCGGTGAAAAAACTAATCGTTGCAGGATCATTTCAGTGGCGTGGATCGAAAGCCAAGAGTCCAAGGAACACGCGAAAAAAGTTTCATCGCGATCCATCCAAAAACAAGCGAGATATTTAACTTCAAAGTGGAGGGTGTCTGATTTTTGGGAGGCCCTCTGCGAGCGGTCAGGGCGGCCAGGGGAGCGGTGCAGGCTTAGGTTTGAAAATCCGTATCTCGGCTTCTGGGGGTCGTAAAGGGATGAACTTTTTTTTGTTTTAATCGTTAAAGAGTCTATTTTTAGATGCTTCCACGTACAAGTTTCTATCTTCATCCGTTTAATCGCAGGGTTCATTTTTCCGTCTCGGGACCGCGGTGAAAAAACTAATCGTTGCAGGATCATTTCAGTGGCGTGGATCGAAAGCCAAGAGTCCAAGGAACACGCGAAAAAAGTTTCATCGAGATCCATCCAAAAACAAGCGAGATATTTAACTTCAAAGTGGAGGGTGTCTGATTTTTGGGAGGCCCTCTGCGAGCGGTCAGGGCGGCCAGGGGAGCGGTGCAGGCTTAGGTTTGAAAATCCGTATCTCGGCTTCTGGGGGTCGTAAAGGGATGAACTTTTTTTTGTTTTAATCGTTAAAGAGTCTATTTTTAGATGCTTCCACGTACAAGTTTCTATCTTCATCCGTTTAATCGCAGGGTTCATTTTTCCGTCTCGGGACCGCGGTGAAAAAACTAATCGTTGCAGGATCATTTCAGTGGCGTGGATCGAAAGCCAAGAGTCCAAGGAACACGCGAAAAAAGTTTCATCGAGATCCATCCAAAAACAAGCGAGATATTTAACTTCAAAGTGGAGGGTGTCTGATTTTTGGGAGGCCCTCTGCGAGCGGTCAGGGCGGCCAGGGGAGCGGTGCAGGCTTAGGTTTGAAAATCCGTATCTCGGCTTCTGGGGGTCGTAAAGGGATGAACTTTTTTTTGTTTTAATCGTTAAAGAGTCTATTTTTAGATGCTTCCACGTACAAGTTTCTATCTTCATCCGTTTAATCGCAGGGTTCATTTTTCCGTCTCGGGACCGCGGTGAAAAAACTAATCGTTGCAGGATCATTTCAGTGGCGTGGATCGAAAGCCAAGAGTCCAAGGAACACGCGAAAAAAGTTTCATCGAGATCCATCCAAAAACAAGCGAGATATTTAACTTCAAAGTGGAGGGTGTCTGATTTTTGGGAGGCCCTCTGCGAGCGGTCAGGGCGGCCAGGGGAGCGGTGCAGGCTTAGGTTTGAAAATCCGTATCTCGGCTTCTGGGGGTCGTAAAGGGATGAACTTTTTTTTGTTTTAATCGTTAAAGAGTCTATTTTTAGATGCTTCCACGTACAAGTTTCTATCTTCATCCGTTTAATCGCAGGGTTCATTTTTCCGTCTCGGGACCGCGGTGAAAAAACTAATCGTTGCAGGATCATTTCAGTGGCGTGGATCGAAAGCCAAGAGTCCAAGGAACACGCGAAAAAAGTTTCATCGAGATCCATCCAAAAACAAGCGAGATATTTAACTTCAAAGTGGAGGGTGTCTGATTTTTGGGAGGCCCTCTGCGAGCGGTCAGGGCGGCCAGGGGAGCGGTGCAGGCTTAGGTTTGAAAATCCGTATCTCGGCTTCTGGGGGTCGTAAAGGGATGAACTTTTTTTTGTTTTAATCGTTAAAGAGTCTATTTTTAGATGCTTCCACGTACAAGTTTCTATCTTCATCCGTTTAATCGCAGGGTTCATTTTTCCGTCTCGGGACCGCGGTGAAAAAACTAATCGTTGCAGGATCATTTCAGTGGCGTGGATCGAAAGCCAAGAGTCCAAGGAACACGCGAAAAAAGTTTCATCGAGATCCATCCAAAAACAAGCGAGATATTTAACTTCAAAGTGGAGGGTGTCTGATTTTTGGGAGGCCCTCTGCGAGCGGTCAGGGCGGCCAGGGGAGCGGTGCAGGCTTAGGTTTGAAAATCCGTATCTCGGCTTCTGGGGGTCGTAAAGGGATGAACTTTTTTTTGTTTTAATCGTTAAAGAGTCTATTTTTAGATGCTTCCACGTACAAGTTTCTATCTTCATCCGTTTAATCGCAGGGTTCATTTTTCCGTCTCGGGACCGCGGTGAAAAAACTAATCGTTGCAGGATCATTTCAGTGGCGTGGATCGAAAGCCAAGAGTCCAAGGAACACGCGAAAAAAGTTTCATCGAGATCCATCCAAAAACAAGCGAGATATTTAACTTCAAAGTGGAGGGTGTCTGATTTTTGGGAGGCCCTCTGCGAGCGGTCAGGGCGGCCAGGGGAGCGGTGCAGGCTTAGGTTTGAAAATCCGTATCTCGGCTTCTGGGGGTCGTAAAGGGATGAACTTTTTTTTGTTTTAATCGTTAAAGAGTCTATTTTTAGATGCTTCCACGTACAAGTTTCTATCTTCATCCGTTTAATCGCAGGGTTCATTTTTCCGTCTCGGGACCGCGGTGAAAAAACTAATCGTTGCAGGATCATTTCAGTGGCGTGGATCGAAAGCCAAGAGTCCAAGGAACACGCGAAAAAAGTTTCATCGCGATCCATCCAAAAACAAGCGAGATATTTAACTTCAAAGTGGAGGGTGTCTGATTTTTGGGAGGCCATCTGCGAGCGGTCAGGGCGGCCAGGGGAGCGGTGCAGGCTTAGGTTTGAAAATCCGTATCTCGGCTTCTGGGGGTCGTAAAGGGATGAACTTTTTTTTGTTTTAATCGTTAAAGAGTCTATTTTTAGATGCTTCCACGTACAAGTTTCTATCTTCATCCGTTTAATCGCAGGGTTCATTTTTCCGTCTCGGGACCGCGGTGAAAAAACTAATCGTTGCAGGATCATTTCAGTGGCGTGGATCGAAAGCCAAGAGTCCAAGGAACACGCGAAAAAAGTTTCATCGAGATCCATCCAAAAACAAGCGAGATATTTAACTTCAAAGTGGAGGGTGTCTGATTTTTGGGAGGCCCTCTGCGAGCGGTCAGGGCGGCCAGGGGAGCGGTGCAGGCTTAGGTTTGAAAATCCGTATCTCGGCTTCTGGGGGTCGTAAAGGGATGAACTTTTTTTTGTTTTAATCGTTAAAGAGTCTATTTTTAGATGCTTCCACGTACAAGTTTCTATCTTCATCCGTTTAATCGCAGGGTTCATTTTTCCGTCTCGGGACCGCGGTGAAAAAACTAATCGTTGCAGGATCATTTCAGTGGCGTAGATCGAAAGCCAAGAGTCCAAGGAACACGCGAAAAAAGTTTCATCGAGATCCCTCCAAAAACAAGCGAGATATTTAACTTCAAAGTGGAGGGTGTCTGATTTTTGGGAGGCCCACTGCGAGCGGTCAGGGCGGCCAGGGGAGCGGTGCAGGCTTAGGTTTGAAAATCCGTATCTCGGCTTCTGGGGGTCGTAAAGGGATGAACTTTTTTTTGTTTTAATCGTTAAAGAGTCTATTTTTAGATGCTTCCACGTACAAGTTTCTATCTTCATCCGTTTAATCGCAGGGTTCATTTTTCCGTCTCGGGACCGCGGTGAAAAAACTAATCGTTGCAGGATCATTTCAGTGGCGTGGATCGAAAGCCAAGAGTCCAAGGAACACGCGAAAAAAGTTTCATCGAGATCCATCCAAAAACAAGCGAGATATTTAACTTCAAAGTGGAGGGTGTCTGATTTTTGGGAGGCCCTCTGCGAGCGGTCAGGGCGGCCAGGGGAGCGGTGCAGGCTTAGGTTTGAAAATCCGTATCTCGGCTTCTGGGGGTCGTAAAGGGATGAACTTTTTTTTGTTTTAATCGTTAAAGAGTCTATTTTTAGATGCTTCCACGTACAAGTTTCTATCTTCATCCGTTTAATCGCAGGGTTCATTTTTCCGTCTCGGGACCGCGGTGAAAAAACTAATCGTTGCAGGATCATTTCAGTGGCGTGGATCGAAAGCCAAGAGTCCAAGGAACACGCGAAAAAAGTTTCATCGAGATCCATCCAAAAACAAGCGAGATATTTAACTTCAAAGTGGAGGGTGTCTGATTTTTGGGAGGCCCTCTGCGAGCGGTCAGGGCGGCCAGGGGAGCGGTGCAGGCTTAGGTTTGAAAATCCGTATCTCGGCTTCTGGGGGTCGTAAAGGGATGAACTTTTTTTTGTTTTAATCGTTAAAGAGTCTATTTTTAGATGCTTCCACGTACAAGTTTCTATCTTCATCCGTTTAATCGCAGGGTTCATTTTTCCGTCTCGGGACCGCGGTGAAAAAACTAATCGTTGCAGGATCATTTCAGTGGCGTGGATCGAAAGCCAAGAGTCCAAGGAACACGCGAAAAAAGTTTCATCGAGATCCATCCAAAAACAAGCGAGATATTTAACTTCAAAGTGGAGGGTGTCTGATTTTTGGGAGGCCCTCTGCGAGCGGTCAGGGCGGCCAGGGGAGCGGTGCAGGCTTAGGTTTGAAAATCCGTATCTCGGCTTCTGGGGGTCGTAAAGGGATGAACTTTTTTTTGTTTTAATCGTTAAAGAGTCTATTTTTAGATGCTTCCACGTACAAGTTTCTATCTTCATCCGTTTAATCGCAGGGTTCATTTTTCCGTCTCGGGACCGCGGTGAAAAAACTAATCGTTGCAGGATCATTTCAGTGGCGTGGATCGAAAGCCAAGAGTCCAAGGAACACGCGAAAAAAGTTTCATCGAGATCCATCTAAAAACAAGCGAGATATTTAACTTCAAAGTGGAGGGTGTCTGATTTTTGGGAGGCCCTCTGCGAGCGGTCAGGGCGGCCAGGGGAGCGGTGCAGGCTTAGGTTTGAAAATCCGTATCTCGGCTTCTGGGGGTCGTAAAGGGATGAACTTTTTTTTGTTTTAATCGTTAAAGAGTCTATTTTTAGATGCTTCCACGTACAAGTTTCTATCTTCATCCGTTTAATCGCAGGGTTCATTTTTCCGTCTCGGGACCGCGGTGAAAAAACTAATCGTTGCAGGATCATTTCAGTGGCGTAGATCGAAAGCCAAGAGTCCAAGGAACACGCGAAAAAAGTTTCATCGAGATCCCTCCAAAAACAAGCGAGATATTTAACTTCAAAGTGGAGGGTGTCTGATTTTTGGGAGGCCCACTGCGAGCGGTCAGGGCGGCCAGGGGAGCGGTGCAGGCTTAGGTTTGAAAATCCGTATCTCGGCTTCTGGGGGTCGTAAAGGGATGAACTTTTTTTTGTTTTAATCGTTAAAGAGTCTATTTTTAGATGCTTCCACGTACAAGTTTCTATCTTCATCCGTTTAATCGCAGGGTTCATTTTTCCGTCTCGGGACCGCGGTGAAAAAACTAATCGTTGCAGGATCATTTCAGTGGCGTGGATCGAAAGCCAAGAGTCCAAGGAACACGCGAAAAAAGTTTCATCGAGATCCATCCAAAAACAAGCGAGATATTTAACTTCAAAGTGGAGGGTGTCTGATTTTTGGGAGGCCCTCTGCGAGCGGTCAGGGCGGCCAGGGGAGCGGTGCAGGCTTAGGTTTGAAAATCCGTATCTCGGCTTCTGGGGGTCGTAAAGGGATGAACTTTTTTTTGTTTTAATCGTTAAAGAGTCTATTTTTAGATGCTTCCACGTACAAGTTTCTATCTTCATCCGTTTAATCGCAGGGTTCATTTTTCCGTCTCGGGACCGCGGTGAAAAAACTAATCGTTGCAGGATCATTTCAGTGGCGTGGATCGAAAGCCAAGAGTCCAAGGAACACGCGAAAAAAGTTTCATCGAGATCCATCCAAAAACAAGCGAGATATTTAACTTCAAAGTGGAGGGTGTCTGATTTTTGGGAGGCCCTCTGCGAGCGGTCAGGGCGGCCAGGGGAGCGGTGCAGGCTTAGGTTTGAAAATCCGTATCTCGGCTTCTGGGGGTCGTAAAGGGATGAACTTTTTTTTGTTTTAATCGTTAAAGAGTCTATTTTTAGATGCTTCCACGTACAAGTTTCTATCTTCATCCGTTTAATCGCAGGGTTCATTTTTCCGTCTCGGGACCGCGGTGAAAAAACTAATCGTTGCAGGATCATTTCAGTGGCGTAGATCGAAAGCCAAGAGTCCAAGGAACACGCGAAAAAAGTTTCATCGAGATCCCTCCAAAAACAAGCGAGATATTTAACTTCAAAGTGGAGGGTGTCTGATTTTTGGGAGGCCCACTGCGAGCGGTCAGGGCGGCCAGGGGAGCGGTGCAGGCTTAGGTTTGAAAATCCGTATCTCGGCTTCTGGGGGTCGTAAAGGGATGAACTTTTTTTTGTTTTAATCGTTAAAGAGTCTATTTTTAGATGCTTCCACGTACAAGTTTCTATCTTCATCCGTTTAATCGCAGGGTTCATTTTTCCGTCTCGGGACCGCGGTGAAAAAACTAATCGTTGCAGGATCATTTCAGTGGCGTGGATCGAAAGCCAAGAGTCCAAGGAACACGCGAAAAAAGTTTCATCGAGATCCATCCAAAAACAAGCGAGATATTTAACTTCAAAGTGGAGGGTGTCTGATTTTTGGGAGGCCCTCTGCGAGCGGTCAGGGCGGCCAGGGGAGCGGTGCAGGCTTAGGTTTGAAAATCCGTATCTCGGCTTCTGGGGGTCGTAAAGGGATGAACTTTTTTTTGTTTTAATCGTTAAAGAGTCTATTTTTAGATGCTTCCACGTACAAGTTTCTATCTTCATCCGTTTAATCGCAGGGTTCATTTTTCCGTCTCGGGACCGCGGTGAAAAAACTAATCGTTGCAGGATCATTTCAGTGGCGTGGATCGAAAGCCAAGAGTCCAAGGAACACGCGAAAAAAGTTTCATCGAGATCCATCCAAAAACAAGCGAGATATTTAACTTCAAAGTGGAGGGTGTCTGATTTTTGGGAGGCCCTCTGCGAGCGGTCAGGGCGGCCAGGGGAGCGGTGCAGGCTTAGGTTTGAAAATCCGTATCTCGGCTTCTGGGGGTCGTAAAGGGATGAACTTTTTTTTGTTTTAATCGTTAAAGAGTCTATTTTTAGATGCTTCCACGTACAAGTTTCTATCTTCATCCGTTTAATCGCAGGGTTCATTTTTCCGTCTCGGGACCGCGGTGAAAAAACTAATCGTTGCAGGATCATTTCAGTGGCGTGGATCGAAAGCCAAGAGTCCAAGGAACACGCGAAAAAAGTTTCATCGAGATCCATCCAAAAACAAGCGAGATATTTAACTTCAAAGTGGAGGGTGTCTGATTTTTGGGAGGCCCTCTGCGAGCGGTCAGGGCGGCCAGGGGAGCGGTGCAGGCTTAGGTTTGAAAATCCGTATCTCGGCTTCTGGGGGTCGTAAAGGGATGAACTTTTTTTTGTTTTAATCGTTAAAGAGTCTATTTTTAGATGCTTCCACGTACAAGTTTCTATCTTCATCCGTTTAATCGCAGGGTTCATTTTTCCGTCTCGGGACCGCGGTGAAAAAACTAATCGTTGCAGGATCATTTCAGTGGCGTGGATCGAAAGCCAAGAGTCCAAGGAACACGCGAAAAAAGTTTCATCGAGATCCATCCAAAAACAAGCGAGATATTTAACTTCAAAGTGGAGGGTGTCTGATTTTTGGGAGGCCCTCTGCGAGCGGTCAGGGCGGCCAGGGGAGCGGTGCAGGCTTAGGTTTGAAAATCCGTATCTCGGCTTCTGGGGGTCGTAAAGGGATGAACTTTTTTTTGTTTTAATCGTTAAAGAGTCTATTTTTAGATGCTTCCACGTACAAGTTTCTATCTTCATCCGTTTAATCGCAGGGTTCATTTTTCCGTCTCGGGACCGCGGTGAAAAAACTAATCGTTGCAGGATCATTTCAGTGGCGTGGATCGAAAGCCAAGAGTCCAAGGAACACGCGAAAAAAGTTTCATCGAGATCCATCCAAAAACAAGCGAGATATTTAACTTCAAAGTGGAGGGTGTCTGATTTTTGGGAGGCCCTCTGCGAGCGGTCAGGGCGGCCAGGGGAGCGGTGCAGGCTTAGGTTTGAAAATCCGTATCTCGGCTTCTGGGGGTCGTAAAGGGATGAACTTTTTTTTGTTTTAATCGTTAAAGAGTCTATTTTTAGATGCTTCCACGTACAAGTTTCTATCTTCATCCGTTTAATCGCAGGGTTCATTTTTCCGTCTCGGGACCGCGGTGAAAAAACTAATCGTTGCAGGATCATTTCAGTGGCGTGGATCGAAAGCCAAGAGTCCAAGGAACACGCGAAAAAAGTTTCATCGCGATCCATCCAAAAACAAGCGAGATATTTAACTTCAAAGTGGAGGGTGTCTGATTTTTGGGAGGCCATCTGCGAGCGGTCAGGGCGGCCAGGGGAGCGGTGCAGGCTTAGGTTTGAAAATCCGTATCTCGGCTTCTGGGGGTCGTAAAGGGATGAACTTTTTTTTGTTTTAATCGTTAAAGAGTCTATTTTTAGATGCTTCCACGTACAAGTTTCTATCTTCATCCGTTTAATCGCAGGGTTCATTTTTCCGTCTCGGGACCGCGGTGAAAAAACTAATCGTTGCAGGATCATTTCAGTGGCGTGGATCGAAAGCCAAGAGTCCAAGGAACACGCGAAAAAAGTTTCATCGAGATCCATCCAAAAACAAGCGAGATATTTAACTTCAAAGTGGAGGGTGTCTGATTTTTGGGAGGCCCTCTGCGAGCGGTCAGGGCGGCCAGGGGAGCGGTGCAGGCTTAGGTTTGAAAATCCGTATCTCGGCTTCTGGGGGTCGTAAAGGGATGAACTTTTTTTTGTTTTAATCGTTAAAGAGTCTATTTTTAGATGCTTCCACGTACAAGTTTCTATCTTCATCCGTTTAATCGCAGGGTTCATTTTTCCGTCTCGGGACCGCGGTGAAAAAACTAATCGTTGCAGGATCATTTCAGTGGCGTAGATCGAAAGCCAAGAGTCCAAGGAACACGCGAAAAAAGTTTCATCGAGATCCCTCCAAAAACAAGCGAGATATTTAACTTCAAAGTGGAGGGTGTCTGATTTTTGGGAGGCCCACTGCGAGCGGTCAGGGCGGCCAGGGGAGCGGTGCAGGCTTAGGTTTGAAAATCCGTATCTCGGCTTCTGGGGGTCGTAAAGGGATGAACTTTTTTTTGTTTTAATCGTTAAAGAGTCTATTTTTAGATGCTTCCACGTACAAGTTTCTATCTTCATCCGTTTAATCGCAGGGTTCATTTTTCCGTCTCGGGACCGCGGTGAAAAAACTAATCGTTGCAGGATCATTTCAGTGGCGTGGATCGAAAGCCAAGAGTCCAAGGAACACGCGAAAAAAGTTTCATCGAGATCCATCCAAAAACAAGCGAGATATTTAACTTCAAAGTGGAGGGTGTCTGATTTTTGGGAGGCCCTCTGCGAGCGGTCAGGGCGGCCAGGGGAGCGGTGCAGGCTTAGGTTTGAAAATCCGTATCTCGGCTTCTGGGGGTCGTAAAGGGATGAACTTTTTTTTGTTTTAATCGTTAAAGAGTCTATTTTTAGATGCTTCCACGTACAAGTTTCTATCTTCATCCGTTTAATCGCAGGGTTCATTTTTCCGTCTCGGGACCGCGGTGAAAAAACTAATCGTTGCAGGATCATTTCAGTGGCGTGGATCGAAAGCCAAGAGTCCAAGGAACACGCGAAAAAAGTTTCATCGAGATCCATCCAAAAACAAGCGAGATATTTAACTTCAAAGTGGAGGGTGTCTGATTTTTGGGAGGCCCTCTGCGAGCGGTCAGGGCGGCCAGGGGAGCGGTGCAGGCTTAGGTTTGAAAATCCGTATCTCGGCTTCTGGGGGTCGTAAAGGGATGAACTTTTTTTTGTTTTAATCGTTAAAGAGTCTATTTTTAGATGCTTCCACGTACAAGTTTCTATCTTCATCCGTTTAATCGCAGGGTTCATTTTTCCGTCTCGGGACCGCGGTGAAAAAACTAATCGTTGCAGGATCATTTCAGTGGCGTGGATCGAAAGCCAAGAGTCCAAGGAACACGCGAAAAAAGTTTCATCGAGATCCATCCAAAAACAAGCGAGATATTTAACTTCAAAGTGGAGGGTGTCTGATTTTTGGGAGGCCCTCTGCGAGCGGTCAGGGCGGCCAGGGGAGCGGTGCAGGCTTAGGTTTGAAAATCCGTATCTCGGCTTCTGGGGGTCGTAAAGGGATGAACTTTTTTTTGTTTTAATCGTTAAAGAGTCTATTTTTAGATGCTTCCACGTACAAGTTTCTATCTTCATCCGTTTAATCGCAGGGTTCATTTTTCCGTCTCGGGACCGCGGTGAAAAAACTAATCGTTGCAGGATCATTTCAGTGGCGTGGATCGAAAGCCAAGAGTCCAAGGAACACGCGAAAAAAGTTTCATCGAGATCCCTCCAAAAACAAGCGAGATATTTAACTTCAAAGTGGAGGGTGTCTGATTTTTGGGAGGCCCACTGCGAGCGGTCAGGGCGGCCAGGGGAGCGGTGCAGGCTTAGGTTTGAAAATCCGTATCTCGGCTTCTGGGGGTCGTAAAGGGATGAACTTTTTTTTAGTTTGAATCGTGAAAGTGCCCACTTTGACGTGCCGTCGGGAAAAATTCTGCATCTCCATTAGTTTAAGCGCGAAGCGCATTTTGCTGTCTCGACAAATCTCCGCATTGCTCTGAAATGTCGTGCTGCGATATCGATGAAATTTTAATGATATAACACTGCCACGATGGGAAAGAGATATTCTAAGTAGAAAACTTCCACACAAAGAGAACGTATCCTCATTTATGATCATCCGACGACTCGACAAAGCTTCGACTATTCTCAATTGATGATTTTCAACTGGAAGTGGAGTCAGACCCTTTCAGTCCCCGTACTTATTTCCCGCTTGCAATATACGGCTTCATATCGGGCTTTAAAGTCTCACCCAACGTCGACATTTCTGACTGAGCGAGCTTATGAAAGCTTCGGAGCCTGTTGTGATATCTAGCCGTGAAACGAAGAGGAGAAGAAGGGGGGAGAAATGAGGAGGACATGGGGTGGTACATGGATCGCTCTCTGAGAACATTTGAACGACACAATAACCCCTTATGCTTGGGGAAGTTCATTCGCGAAAAATGTCAGGGTTACTTTGTGCCTGATGATATATTTGGCACAGGATTTCTTTTTTTTTCCACTGATAATTCTGTCGGATCAAGTGAAACATACAAAATTCTACCTTAACACTATTCCTACCGACACTTCACGTATACCTTTTCCTGCCGCTACCGGTGAATTTGTCAAATGATAATTTTTTCCCAGAAAATGAACAGTAAAAAAAGAATTGAATATTGAAAAATGTATTATAATGAGAATGTATTATACGTATATTTGAGGAAAAGTCGTAAAGTTTAAAGGCGATTCAATTACGTTGTATATAGGAAATTCTAATCGAAATTTTAAAAACGGTTTACTACAATAGAAATACTACAAACTCGAGTTTTCTTTTTATTAACACGTTGAATGCCACGGAGGTCACCGGTGACCGGCGGTATTCAATGCAATGAAATTTCTTACGACTTTAAAACGATAGAATACACGAATTCAATATTTAACTGCTGCTATTAAAAAAGTAAAGCACTGCCTAATACTCAACTGTTGTTACCTTTAACATTTTTGCTCTATAAAGATACGGTTTTAATAGAAAAAGTCTGATTTCAGTAGAAACAGTGAAACTAGCAAAATAAGGGTGGCATTCAACGTGTTAAACAATATTCTCCACCCTAACCGCCATAGAATTATTTCCAATTTCAAGATCCCGCTACCGGAAAAGTGCAATTTCCATCGCGGAAGTCGATATTCCATGATATTCGGCAACGAGGAAGTGCCGTGAACGATTTCAAACGTGTTTGAGACATGTATTCCACCAATAATCGCGACGATATCGCACGAACGACTGAAAACGAAGTTAAGTTGACTGCTGAACGACGGAACACTTCGTCCGAGTAGCGAAATATGCTTAACCTCGTTTTCCTCTATGCTGACGAGCCTGGAAGTTAACCCATTGCACTCGAACATCACCTCAGAAGTTGTTGAAAATTTCTGGACACTCCAGTCTAACACTGTCCTCTATTTAACTCTCCAATCATTTTTCTCATTTAATATTAACAGGTCGAATGCCACGGGGGTCAACGGTGACCGGCGTCATTGAATTCAATGAAGTTTCATATGACTTTTAAATTGCAATATTTACGAATTTGTTCATTCAGTGAATATTTACGCGGTGGTCTCAAAAAGGCGAAGTTCTGCTGTCTATATATCTCGCTTTGTCTTTGAAGTTTCTGCTTTGTAAAGATGCGATTTTAATGAAAAAAGTTTGACTTCAGTGGGAATGAAGAAACTGGCGAAATACTGGTGGCATTCAACGTGTTAAAACTACTAAGGTGGTGAAAATGACTGCAATCCAGTATTTTCGGAAAACTGATAGCAGAGCCATGTAACAAATACTCCATTTCTATTTTATAAAACCTAAATTATTTTATTGACCGTCTTTTTTTAAAGTAGTTATTTAATACACTGAAATATAACAGATTTAATGGCGGTAGTTCTAGCGTTAATTGTCGTATAAATAGTTTTGCAAGAGAATAGAAGGAGAAGAGGAAAATTAATTTCCAATTAGTGTGATATGGAACAAAAATTACCAGTAGAACTATTTATTTAAAATTAAATTTAACCAACATTATATACAATCGTACTTTAATCTCATAAAAAGAAAAAATTGATGATGATATTATATTATTTTATCTTTCATACTAAACAAATTAATTAATTTATTCCTGGTTGCAAAACAATTGAGAAAATCTGAGATTCACGCGTCTTATTAAAATAAAAAATACATTATTTCAAATTGTGCTGATATAATGATTTTAAGCGGGGTATTCCTTCTGAAAGTATTTTGGAAATATTGTTTTATGTTACCTTTAAATGGCATTATTTTCCTGTAAATAATTCCAACTTAAATGAGCCAACAATTTGCAAAATTACAAGGAAACAAATTGCACGATTGTCTGAGCACTGCAATTACAAACAACCCTGTTAAAAACTACCCCAAACTGACCCTCTTTTCGCACGTTTAAACTTGATAAGCAGTGCCTCAAGCCACAAGTACCTCGTCATTCTGTGTTTTGGCATAGAAAGTACACGACTGAAACTAACTGTTTGATGAGAAGGGGTTAAGAAACTTTTCAGAAATTAAGAAGCTTTATGACACAGCTGCAATCTCGCTACAGTCCAACAGCAATTTTTATTTCAAATACTCTTCTCCCTTTGTCATTATTTGAATCTCTGCGCAAAGTGGCAAAAGTACTGTGCTTGGTTTAAGGGTACATTTAACCCTTCCATGAATGTCTTCACTTTTGTCTTGTATTTAATAAGTTTCAATAGAAATTTCCATTTTTAAATATAAATAACATTATATTTAGCTATATTCTTTTATAATATAAAAATTGTCGTAGTTATCTTCTAATTAAATAAATATCGAACAGTTGAAAATATGCAAGCCTGACTGATAACTGCAACAATTGAAGAATTATAATAAAAAGGACGTTTCTAAACTATCAAATAAAATTGCTGTATTTTTTTATAATATAAAAATTGTCGTAGATATCTTGTAATTAAATAAATGTCGAACAGTTGAAAATATGCAAGCGTGAGTGATAACTGAAACAATTGAAGAATTATAATAAAAAGTACGTTTTTAAAGTATCAAATAAAATTTTGCAAAATTTCTGTACGCTTTGGTATAACAAAGAATATTTTTCCAAATACTTTTCCCAATTTCTAAGGTTAAATTTTCAACAAATAAAATTCTCGTCCCACACACAATCCCACAATCGCTTGTATTCAATCTCGAAAACGTTAAACTCAATAAGACTTGACCTTTCGGGAGACTGAAAACGCTTCGAAAATAACGATTCCATGAAAAAATACAAGCCAAAGAAGTGTCTACCTTGTTAACAACCAACAGGATCGCTGTTTGCAGAGAACACAATCGAGATTCGACTCTAATTCTTTGCGAACACATACAAAGAGCCTACCCTACTTCTATTCGCAAACAAACTGCTCGACAACCGGCCAAGATCATCCCTCTGTTTGTTTATCCGTCCAGTTTGAGGTCCTGGTCGACCACCCTTGCTTTCACCCCTTCATCTGAATCATTTATTGCATTTGCCCTAGGTCGTTGCGAGGAACATTGAAATCCTTTGATAAGATTCCTCGAGAATCGAACTTCGTGACATTGAAGCCATTGATTTTACCAACCCCTTTACCTTACGATTTCTTTCCCGCTTAAATGCGCAATAACTCGGAATTAATTGTAGAAATACAAAATACCTAATTTCTTAAATAGCGTATAAATTAACACTAAAACTACCGACGTTAGATCCATGATATTTCGATATTAATATTAATACTAGAACTACCGTGGCAGTCAAAATGACTGGTTCTTAATTTTTTATAGAAATTTTCTAACGCTATAGGATAACAATACATTAGATATTCCATGCCTATCTTGTAAAATATGAATTACTGTATTGATAATAATTTTTACCTCTTGATTTCTCTTTTTCCAATGTACTTATTTAATACATTTCAATATAATCGATTTGGCGCCGGTGGTTCTAGTGTTAAATGAGAACTTTGAAAAAAGAGGAATCCAAGGGGCGGAAAAGATGATCGATTCGGTGATTTATGTTTTTTGAGATGGATGTAAAATATTTATTATACGACTTTCGTATGAATTTTTGGAAAAAATTGTATATCAGTCATTTCGACTTTGGTAGTTCTAGTGTTAATGCAACGTTAACGCGTTGAATGCCGTGGGGGTCACCGGTGACCGGCGCTATTGCATTCAATGAAATTTCATATGACTTTTAACCCTTTGAGGACTAGCGACACATATATGCGGCCTGAGAAAAAATTTAATTATAGTTTATTGCTGCTTGTATATACAGTTAGAGTTGAGATATTGAAATACAACCGTTGAAATATGTTTAAGCAAGTAATAATTTATAATGTATATGGATTAACAGTATGACTTGGTGATAAAAAGGTGCTTTTGGATCGCAAAATGAATGGCTATCTCTCAATATTGAAAAATGTCTCTGTCCGCAAATAATTAAATTGTAATATTTACGAATTTGTTAATTTAGTAAATATTCACGCGTTGCTTTAAAAAAAGTGAAGTCTTGTTATCCAAATACATATCTATTTGTGTCTTTAAAGTTTCTGCTTTGTAAAGATGTGATTTTAATAGAAAAAGTTTGACTTCAGTAGAAATGAAGAAAGTAGCGAAATTCCGATGGCATTGAACATATTAATAGCATAAAAGTAATTTGAACATTCTTTGACCCATTGATATTTTCAATTTAATAGTTTTTAAAAAACTTTAAAATTTCCTGTGCCATCTCTCGCATAATGAGTGTCATTCTACTGTTACCGCAAAACAATAGGTGAAAACTCTAATGAATTCGTTGCTTTTGATTCCTCACGATATTTTTGCAACATTTGTAACCGTCCGCTTCTTCCTTCTTTTTCGATGAAGTTGTAATTACAAGCTGCAATCCAAAAATAATGCAACCAGTCGCCGAAAGATATAGCGTCATTAATAAACAATTAATGCGAAACAGACGATTGAGAAAGTTTCTTAACGAGTTCACGTAAAACTGGGCTGAGGGAAATGCATTCTTCGCCCGGAAGTGCACCCCGCTATCATGCTTTGTGCTAGTTCTGAAGAGTTACTGACGTGATTCGAATTCTTTGCCGTTTCGAGAGGCACTCTTATTATTTCTCCTTCCGGAAAATTAATGAAATTAGGCGAAAGTACAAATTCAGCTGGGAAATCCATCGGTGGAGATTTCCTTGTTAATTTAATTCGACCGTCCGGAATAAGGAAATGCAAGTTTTCGGACTTCCCAGCAGCAACTTCTTTGCTGCACCCTGGATGTACTTTAATTGCAACGCATTTATTAAGAAACCGGTTAACGTTGAAGAGAACTTCAAGGACTCGTTATGAGTCGACAATGAAATTTCGAATAAAGTAAAATAACGCAGAATGTATCTTTAACACTAGATTTACGGGCGTGAAATCTGTTGCATTGCAATAAATTAAATAAAGACTTGAAAAAAGAGGGATTAAGCGCCAAAGATAAAAATTCGTTAAGTAATAATTGTATTATAAAATACGCGTGAAATATCTACTGTACAGCTTCTCTGTAAACTTGAGAAATGTTTATAAAACTAGGAAGACCCCGTCAATTTGACGGTTTTCGTAAATTTATTGTTAAGGAAGAATTTTCAATTAAAATTAATTTATGCTGATTCTAAAAAAGAGAATTGACGTTGTGCTTACTTAAAGAAACTTAATTTATTATAAAAAGAATTAGGAGATTACAAAAGAGGGTTCAAATTTTGAAAAATAAATGCAAGATGCACAAATGTTATATTATTGAAAAATGCAACTTCCGTGGGACTTTTCAGTCGAAGATTCATGCTGATAGATTTCTTAGTTAACGGGAAAAGCTTTGTAGGATTTTATGAACTTCGACCTCCTCCCTTATGACTTATATATGCATGTTAATTACAAAAAGAAACATACGAAAGGACATGATTAATTAAATTGATAAAGTCAGGATGTTAGTATACTCCGTTAGATCCTTAAAGTAATAAAATATCATTCTATAAATAGCACATCGGCATTTAATGGCTCAAGTTTCTTGACTAAGATGCCTAACAACCTTCAAAGCAAATATCCACTTTATTCGAGTCATTAACGTGTCAAGGGAATCAATTTAGTTAATTATTAGATCTAACAATAGCGGCACATGCCAGCGTCAGCAGATTCAGTTTTCAATGTGTTGTGTATTTGCAGACAACTTGCTTTTCGCAGCCCGAAACTCTATTAAAGCAGGAAATTCGATTATTATCGATAATTGTACAGGGAACGTGTAATTTTGCAAATTTTATAACAAATTTTCCGGCAGCACGCTGATGCTTCCACGAAAAGCAGGCGGCCGCGGTTACCTCATACTTACACCTCATTTACTCCGTTATAATGTTTTTCATTATTTCTAGAATATTCTCCTTGCCAACCTCGAAAAACTACAATTTACTGTTCGAAAATTATTATAACAATATGCCATCGGCTATTGATAATAAATAATTGCGCGTTTTCCCTCGTTTCTTTGACATTTTGCATTCAAGGTCAGATCAAGGTCGTGCCATATTTGTAAAAATATAGAAAGAATTTCTTTTCTGTGAGAGAGAAAGTAAAAAATATAATATTCAGTGGCTACTTGGAAAACTCAAACTGTCAGATATATTTTTTCTTTGTTTTTATTTCCTAACTGCCAATTGTAATAAGTCCTGCTTTCTGTTGATGTGAAAACCTCTAATTAAAGAATTATATTGCAAATCACGTATACACCTAATTCTGTTTTCACACGGTAGATACGTTCCAGACAAAACCGTGTAAAAAAAGACATGAAGTACATGCATAGAAAAAAAGGGGATTAGTTCCATATCCTTCGACCCTGTAGAAAATAGTTAACCCCTTAGCTTACAATAACGTGTGACACACGTGATGCGATAAATGGAATACGAAATTTTGAAGTTTTCCAATAACTATTAAATTGAAAATATCAAACGATCTCGAGACGGTAAAATTATTTCTATAATATTAATATTGCAGTCAGTTGTGCCAAATGTTAAAGATCAGAGAGAAATTATTATTTCTGGAATTAATTCTGGGGTATTACGCGCGCTGTCAAAATAGAAATCGTAAGGCAAGGGGTTAAAATAAATGTATTAAAAAATATATTTTAAGAATATTTTAGACTTTTTAATCGTGCTAAATCGAATGAAATCGTGTAAAAACGGAATCAATTTTTTTTTCTAGACCGTGTTAAATCAAAACCGTGTAAAAAAGACCGTGTAAAACAGAATTGGGTGTATTCCATTTGGAAGTGCAAAATGTAACATTTTCTTTTCTTTAAAGTGTATATATTTCAACAAAATCGACGACTGTCTTGCGTTCTCCTAGCAAGAATTATTTGACTAAAAAGTATATTTCTAAATGAAAATGAAATTAAAGTAATCCGTAAGCTTAAAATTCGAGGTATGACGATACGAGATAATCGAACCACCCTCCCTCAATGTTGCAATGCAGAATGCCCAACTTTTTCTCAAGTTTGCACTACCATTTTGAAAATTCAGTGCCTCTGGTTACTCATGTGACATTACGACATGCATGTACTCCTATATACATGTAAACTCAGAATGTTTTGGACGTTTCCAGTTTGCGTTAGAGTTACCGGCAGCTTTAGCGCTCGTTTCCGGTTCTGCAAGGCTCAACCACAGACTTCCTACCATAAACTCTCGCCGTAATGGCGCAGAAACATAATCGAGAATCTTCTGCTCCTGTCGCTATTGCCATTGTTACCGTACTCGCCGCATTCCCTTCTCCGTTTCCTTTAAAGATTTCATTTTCAACTACTTCGCACTTGCACCAGCCATATAATTTCCCGTTGAACAATCCCGGGAGATTAGTAGGATGTTTTCACGAAAAAGAAATCGTCAAAGAGTCCTTTTATTTTGGTGCATGAAACTGTCCTTTATTTTTCAGTATCACCGAAAATGAAGGAAAAGATATGGTTCATGTATTTTTTACAACGATAATAACGTCATTCTTTTGTGTCTGTGACATATTTTCTTTTAGAAATGTAATGAAAAGTTTGCTAATAGAAAAAGTTGAAAATTGTATGGAGTGAAAATATTCAGGATTTTGTAAAGAAGTTTCACGCTGCGTGAATTGAAGGTGTGATTGTGAGTTTAATTAGCGCACAGTGTATTTGTAATTTTATTCCTGCGTATCATTTTAAACGAATTCGTTTTTAAAACGTAGCTGAGAACTTTTATTGAAAAATAGAGAAATGTCGATTTTTTAGGCTTCCTGTAATTTTAAGGTAATTTCCGCGTTTTTGGAACTAACTTTTTGGGAAACACTGTCGAAAATTGAAGAGCAACTGTGAATTTCGCACTGAAAATTTGCAGGATGTTGAAATTTTTAATTCCATTTAATTTTAAGGTAATTTATGTGCCTCTGAAATTTTGAATCGTATTACAAATTATATAAAGGCTTTAAATTCAAGAAATTTCGATATTTATCGAACTATAATCACCTTACACTTTTTATAAAAATTAGAAAATAAAATACATAAAGGAAAAGGTAAAAATTCTCTCTTGACTTTATTTCCCATCGCTCACAGCAAAAAGGGAACCACTCGGACAATCCCACCCCCTGAAATCCCATCGATAACAATTAAACAAGCGAAAACATCATCCCCCAATTACAGAAAAGCGCGAACGTACGATTCGCCATTCCCGATAAAACAGCAATATTTTCCATCCAAATATCTAACACGATAATTCGCAATTTCGATTCCAATCGAGACAACAGCTCGCCGAAACCGTTCCCCATTATCCACGAATCGAATGCGTTCCGTTTCCTCCGACGTTCACCCTTATCGTTCACATTTTAACCCTCAAAAAATTTCGAGATTTTGCACATTGCAATTTCTCCCATTACCATTTGTTTCCACTCCCGATCGACATTGCAATCGTATTCCATATTACATGCAAGCGAATCGAAGGGACACGGGTTTTTACGAGCCTCGTGTCTTCTCCGTCCTCCTCGCGCGTTTCTATAACTTCCTCTTCTTTTTCCACCCTCTTTTCCATCCCCTCGAGTCTTGCTCTGTTTCTCCTCGTGCCGATAGTCCCTCGACGATCCACCATTTTGCTTGACCGTTACGTCTGGCCACGATTATTGGCTGCTATATTTGCCGACGGAACATAAATTATTACTTCGTATCGGCCACTCAGGGGTTTTCCACCCTTACCGTGACTACCGACAACCGAACGGCTTCCAGCGGTTTTAACGTGAAGAAGGGAAAGCCGTCTTTCGATGACTTTCATTTGGAATTGCCTGGTATTATGATGTATCGAATGCGGTTTTTTCAAATATATTTTTGATATTTTATATATCTCGGGAGAGAAGGATTTTGGGGATGTTTCTATATATTTGTCGAAGTGGAATGTGAATTATGGAAGAGTTATATGGAGTGATATTTTCTGGGAGTTGAGTTATATTTGAAAATAGCGGGTGTAATTATTTTTTCAAATATATTTTTGATTTTTAATATATTTCGGGAGAGAAGAAATTTGCGAATGTTTCTATATATTTGTCGAAGTGGAATATCAATTATGGAAGAGTTATATGGAGCGATATATTCTCGGAGTTGAAGTATATTTAAAAATATCGAGTATAGTTATTTTTTCAAATATATTTTTGATATTTTATATATTTCGGGAGAGAATAAATTTGCGAATGTTTCTATATATTTGTCGAAGTGGAATATCAATTATGGAAGCGTTATATGGAGCGATATGTTCTCGGAGTTGAGGTATATTTAAAAATATCGAGTATAGTTCTTTTTTCAAATATATTTTTCATTTTTAATATATTTCGGGAGAGAAGGATTTTGCAGATGTATCTATATATTTGTCGAAGTGGAATATCAATTATGAAAGCGTTATATTGAGTGATATTTTCTGGGAGTTGAGTTATATTTGAAAATATCGAGTGTAGTTATTTTTGCAAATATATTTTTGATATTCAATGCAATTTGCGAAGACAGATTTTGTGGATGTGTCTATATTTTCGCCAGAGAGAATTCTACGTTCATCTTTAGGTGGTATTTCTATTGACCGATATTTTAATATATCGAATGAATTTGATATTTTGCGGTTCCTTTTTTCGAATATATTTTTTGACATTTTGAATTGACATTTCCACAGGAAATTATATTTTTTCTTTTCAACCTTCGAACACTGCCGTTGTTTCCTGTAAGAAGTTGCTTTCTGCATCTGACACGTTTTCTCACATTAATTTATTTGATTATAGGAAAATGCATTTCAATTGCGAGGAAACAAAGTAAACATTGAATCACATTATTCGTTCCTTCTTCGAATTGTTCAGCCTCGATCAAATTAAAACTGTCAAGTGCAAATTGTACACCTGATCGTTTAATCGCAAAGTTTCTACGTCGATAGTTCGATCAGGTAGAATGCAAATTTTTGCTTTTGCTTAAATGAAATAAAAAAGGTGGTTAAAAATTTGCCACCCTTTTTATGTAAAATTGCGGCGGATGCACTTTGCAGGATGCAATGCATGGTTTTTGGGAATTACGGGAAAATATCAGTGCGTTGATATTTAATTCGCAAAGCGATTTCGTTTTATTAATTAATGTGTAAATGAAAATACAGTTTTGTGAGAATCAGTAGCGGCGTTGCGTGAAAAAATTGGCGAATTATTTTTTAAAATGTTTCGACGGTGAATTGCATCGTTACGATGTAAGCTATTGCATTTTATCTCGCTTGATATTTTAATTCCTGCAATAGCAAGGTAATTTTTTTCCATTTTAAATATCGTAAGCTCTTTCATTTCTGATTAAAAAAATTTGCAACACGATATTTACATTTGTTGGCTTTAAAAATATGACAAATGCGCGAATTTTTTCTTTCTAAAATCGAGTTCTCTGCAGACCACAATCGAATTTTCTGTATGCAAATTTAACGATTTGCAAAAATGTAATTTAAAATTTTTTCATTTTTCTAGGAGAAAGAAGTTTCCGGAAAGCAAAATAAATTTGAAAGACGGCTTTTTTTGACTTTTCTATTCTTCGAGAATGAAGAGCAATTTTGCTAACAGCGAATTTAAAAATTTGCGGGAAGACTTTATTTAATTTTTCACTGAAATAACTATAGGAAATACATATTTAATAATTTTTCAAAACGGCCGTTCATTCTCAATCAATCACTTAATTCATACGAAAAGGAATTGCGAACAAAAGAATTCGAAGGTGGAAGCTTTTCCATGCGAAATAATTGAAATGCTATCTCTTCAAACGCTTCCGAGCATCGCTCGATTTTACTTCATAGTATGTATTGCAAATATTTCGCAATAGCGGTAGGAGAACGTTCGCTGCCATTTTGCGAAAAGAACTTTTTGCCGTTGAATAAAAATGTACACGCTGTCTTCCATGATAAATACGATTAATTTCTACATCAATAAACGTCCCCATTATTTGCATAACGTTCTTTGAAACTTCTTTTACATTTTCGTATGTGTTCACTATCAAATTCGCGAATCAATTAATTACGCAAAGAAAAATTAATATTTTAACCCGTCAGTAAAATAATGGATATTTTTTACTGAGCGCAAGAAGACTAAGTCTCATTTTAATTTGATAAAACAATGTATTTAAATTTCATTTTATTATAAACACTTCAGTTTACCTTTTGAATTTACCTTGATGATAATTATGACTTTAATAATAAACTTTCTGCGAAAACTTTACAACAACAAATGGCCTCTTAAAATGGACATCGCTGAAACTTTAAACTATTAAGTTTTATTTATCCAAATGTAATTTTATTCCCTATGATATTCAGGATAATTTTAATAATTTTCAAATATTATTAGCATCACTGAGTGCATGCTTTTAACCGGCATTGCCTTTGGGTCTTATTTGATCCGTCGTGTTCTCGTTTCTTTCAAATCTTTCGCAGTTATTAAAATGTAAAATTGTAGATAAACCCATCTAAATCTTTAGCTTTCTTGGATAATTATTTATTAAAAAAATTTCCAGCCAATATCTCAGCTTCTAAGGCAAACAAGTATAAAAAAGGGGCTCTTTGGGCAGAGAACTATTGAAGAAATCTAAAATTTTTGATGGGCTTGCCGAGAATGTTAGCTCCCTTGGAAAATTATTTATTTAAAAATATTTCTCGCCGAAATTTCAGCCTCTAAGCCAAATGTCTATAAAAAAGAGGTTCTTCGGACAAAGAATGACCCAAAAAATCTAAAATTTTAGATGGGCTTGCCCAAAATGTTAGATCCTTTAGAAAATTATTTATTTAAAATATTTCCAGGCAATATTTCAGCTTCTATGGAAAACAACTATAAAAGGGGGCTCTTTGAGCAAAGAATTACCTACGAAAGCTAAAATTTTAGATGGGCTAGCCTAGAATGTTCGCTTCTTTAGAAAATTATTTATTTAAAATGTTTCCAGCCGAAATTTCTGATGTAAGGCAAATGTCTATAAAAGAGGGGCTCTTTGGAAAAAGAATTATCCAAGAAATTAAAAATTTTAGATGGAGTTCCCTAGAATGTTAGCTTCTTTAGAAAATTATTCATTTCAAAAGTTTCCAGCCGAAATTTCAGCTTCTAAGCTAAATATCTATAGAAAAAGAGATTCTTTGAACGAAGAATTATCGAAGAAATCTAAAATTCTAGGTGGGCTTGCCTAGAATATTAGCTTCTTTAGAAAATTATTTATTTAAAAAGTTTCCAGCCGAAATTTCAGCTTC
The DNA here is from genome assembly GCA_963989415.1 of Cerceris ruficornis. Lineage (NCBI taxonomy): Eukaryota > Metazoa > Arthropoda > Insecta > Hymenoptera > Crabronidae > Cerceris > Cerceris ruficornis. The sequence goes on along the minus strand of OZ022530.1, from coordinate 5,452,029 downwards.
TAAGCCAAATTTCTATTGAAAAAGAGGTTCTTTGGACAAATAATTATCGAAGAAATCTAAAATTTTAGATGGGCTAGCCTAGAATGATAGCTCCTCAAGAAAATTATTTATTTAAAAACTTTCCAGCCAATATTTCAGCTCCTAAGCTAAAAAACTGTAATACCCAATGTAAAAGATAAAGAAAATAATAAACAAACACCTAACATTAACGCAAATTCATATGCTCTTTGAAAACTAGCAAAGGGCCAATTTAAAGTCATTAAACAAGAACTTTATCCCTCCTACAACAGCGATACAATATCACCAAGGGAGGTTCACACAGGTGGGAAATTCTCAGCTACATTTCATCGGCAAGAAAAAGAGAACGCGCCCAACAAATATTCCCGTTGCAATCGCAATGAAAACGCTTTCGCAGTAAGGAGGAGCGAATGGCGCGGATTAACGGAAGCGACGTTTAAAATAAATAATGCACCCGCTGTGTTTACAGTGCTCCGGAGACTTTCGCGGAAACGGAGACGCCGTGCGAATTTCAGCGAAGCAAGTAATGCTACGCGACACCTGATAAATCGCTCTTGGTTTACTTGCGATTACACTGGACAATCGATCCTCCAGGAAAAACTGGAACGAATGTCATCGCTTGGGACGGCTATGTGCAGCTTTTGTGGCGGCGTGTAAAGAAATGCATCTGAGAATTTGTCAGATTTATTGCGACAGCGAATTCAATGCGAGTGAAACCGAATAGTTGAATTAATAATAGAACTACCGCGACAGTCAAAATGACTACTTTCACACTTTTCATAAAAATTCTACGTTCATCTTATAAAATATAAATTACTGAATTAATCATCTTTCTCACCCTTTCATTCCCCTTTTTCTAACTATTTAGTAATTATTTAATTATTAAGTAAGTAATTATTTAATTATTAAATAAGTAATTATTTAATGATAAATTATTTAATAAGAAATTATTTAATTATAAATTAGTAATTATTTAATACAATTATTTAAACTTATCTACTCTATATGTCCCTTATAAACTTGGAGAATATTTAGAAAAAATGAGAAACCAATCATTTTGATTCCCTTAGTAGTTCTAGTGTTACTAAAACAAAAAATTTCAAATTTTCATTCCGCTGAAAAGGTTATTCGATGGCGTATAGTTCGGGAAGTGTTAAAATATCAACATTTTTCTAACCAAAAATTCCGAAGTTAAAGTTTAATTTCGCAGAGTATGAACAAACGAGAAAATGGTTGATTGAACGTCTCCCTTATAAACTTGGAGAACTTTTAGCGAATTCAATGCGAGTGACACCGAATAGTTGAATTAACAATAGACCTACCACGACAGTCAAAATGACTGGTTTCACACTTTTGATAAAAATTCTATGTTCATCTTATAAAATATAAATTACTGAATTAATCATCTTTTTCACCTTTACATTTCCCTTTTTCTAACGTAATTATTTAAAACAATTATTTAAATCTACCTACTTTGCAGCTCCCTTATAAACTTTGAGAATTTTTATAAAAAATGAGAAACCAATCATTTTGAGTCCCTTAATAGTTCTAGTGTTATTAACAAAAAATTTCAAATTTTCATTCCGCTGAAAAGGTTATTCGATGGCGTATAGTTCGGGAAGTGTTAAAATCTCAACATTTTTCTAACCAAAAATTCCGAAGTTAAAGTTAAATTTCGCAGAGTATGAACAAACGAGAAAATGATTGATCCCAGAGTGTTAATATGAAACAAAATGGAGCGAGCATTCTCCGTTCGTAAGTTTAGCACAAAAATGGAACGTTGAGCTGGCCGAAAAGTTTTCCGAGCACGTTTACCGCTGTACGACACAGAAGCGGTTTTTGGATGGAACTTTTGTGCAGCAGGTTTTGCATAGCCTTGTGTATGAATGTCGCAGCTTGTACTCTCGGGTGAGAGGAAAGTTTTAGGAAATTTGAAATGTTAGGGGCGAGGGAGAAGTATGGAAGTTTGTTGAGGTTCCACTTGCCACGACAGAAATTGGGACTTAGGGCTCTCCCAAAGTGCATGTGCCTGTTGGTATAAAGCAATATGTACGAGTTTTAATTATGAAAATAGGGTATTCAACCACCACTCCAACAGACTACCTTCAGAAACCGTACTCCTTAATAAGAGAAATTACCATAGCAATTAGGTGGCTATAGAGTTCCAAGCTGGAACTCTCAATCAGTCGACACTGGTTCAAATTTCCCGCCACCCTTAGAAAATTAGACCCATGTAATATTTCTACCATATCCTCAGTGTTTCAGAATCCCCCAAAATTTTAGATTCCAAGCGAAAACCATAGCAATTAGGTACCTATGGTGACTATAGAGTCATAAGCTCGAACTCTCAATCAGTCGACACTGGTTCAAATTTCCCGCCACCCCTAGAAAATTAGCCCCATATAATATTTCTGCCATATGATCAGTGTTTTCGAATCACCTTAAAATTGTAGATTCGAAACGAAAACCATAGTAATTAAGAACCTATGGTGGCTATAGAGTCATAAGCTCGAACTCTCAATCAGTCGACACTGGTTCAAATTTCCCGCCACCCCTAGAAAATTAGCCCCATATAATATTTCTGCCATATCCTCACAGTTTCCGAATCCCTCTAAAATTGTAGATTTAAAGCGAAAACCATAGCAATTACGTGGCTATGGTGACTATAGAGTTTAAAGCTCGAATTCTCAATCAGTCGGCCAAAGTTCAAATTCCCCACCATCCCTAGAAAATTAACGCTATATAATATTTCTACCATATCCTCAGTGTTTCCGAATCCCTCTAAAATTGTAGATTCCAAGCGAACACCATAGTAATTAAGTACCTATGGTGGCTACTAAGTCATAAGCTCGAACTCTCAATCAGTCGACACTGGTTCAAATTCCCTATCACCCCTAGAAAATTAACCCCATATAATATATCTACCATATCCTCAGTGTTTCCGAATGCCCCTAAAATTGTAAATTCCAAGCGAAAACCATAGCAATTAAGGCAACTATGATGGGTATAGAGTCACAAGCTCGAATTCTCAATCACTCCGCCAAAGTTCTAATTCTCAATCAACCTTAGAACATTTGCACTATATAATATTTCTAACATAACCTCAGTGTTTCCGAATCCCTCTAAAATTGTAGATTCGAAGCGAACACCATAGTGATTAAGTACCTATGGTGGCTATAGAGTCATAAGCTCGAACTCTCAATCAGTCGACACTGGTTCAAATTCCCTATCACCCCTAGAAAATTAACCCCATATAATATATCTACCATATCCTCAGTGTTTCCGAATGCCCCTAAAATTGTCGACTCCAAGCGAAAACCATAATAGTTAATGTAGCTGTGGTGGCTATAGAGTCAGAAGCTCGAATTCTCAATCAGTCGGCCCAAGTTCAAATTGCCCGCCACCCCTAGAAAATTAGCCCCATATAATATTTCTACCATATCCACAGTGTTTCCGAATCCCTCTAAAATTGTAGATTCCAAGCGAAACCCGTATCAATTCGTATTACAAACCATAGCAATCCGTCCGCCAAAAGAAACGCACGCCCAAAGTTCTCTACCTTTTACCATCCCTCGCAATCAGGATAATGGAGTATCGTTTAGCATGAAGGACCAAGAGAATTCCTTCTGCACCGTCTCGTCTCTTCCGTTTGCTGCAGAATAACAAGAAGAAGTTTCTGCGAGACGCAAAGAGCCAGGACGACGATCGTGTCCTTCCGGTACGTCCTTGGAAGTGAAAGGAAGCGAAAGCACTCACGGTCTCGTGCAAACATGCTGGTTCCTTTCATTTCTACTCGGTCGGGCCCGAACTTTTCTGTTTTATACTTTCTACGAATGACTCTCCTACGAACGGCCACAGAGAATTGAAAGAAAACGCGAAATCACGGGGCAATCAATGGCGGCAGGATTCTCTTGATTTATTGCTCCTTCGTGGCTGGGAGTTGCTGGGACAGCTTTCGTGGGAATGGGAAAATGAATTGTTTAGAGAGGGGAATGAAAGGCTTCGTGATTTTTAGGTAATTGGAAAGCTTCTTTTTTGTGGGGTTTTACTTGTGGGAAAATTTTTAAGAAGGTGGCGAGATTATGGATGGAAGGATCGACGATTATAATTTTTGCATTAGTTTCACTTATTGGGGAATATCGTAATTGGGTGATAAAATGAATTAATTATTGCAGGAGACATGTAAATGCGACATGTAAATATTATAATCTTTATATTACTGTTCGTGGAAATATTATACTGGGTTAGAAACATTAATTGTTTATTTAGGAATATATGTGGATGGGCAAAATGTTTGGTGAATTAATTATTGTAAACTTTGTAGCACTTTTAATAATAGGAAGAAATTGTGCCAGCGTGGAAAAATGAATTATTTATTACAGGAAGTATGCAAATTGAAATAGAGATTGTCCTCGTAATTAAAGATTTAATTGTTCTTTTATTTGTTCTCTTTGGCGACAAACTTTCCGATGCAAAGAACGGAAAGAATTTAATACTTTCTGAGTTTATTTCACGTTTTACTTCAACAAAGTGCGTCCTTTTGATAAAGAACAATATTTTTGTCTACAGCAATATAAAAAATTCTCAAAAGAACAGTTACAAGATGCAATATCTTTCCTTCCGTAATTAAGAATACAATTTTAATCTCACTGCAAAAAGTAAGGTGTCCGAGAAAGAACGAAGGCCAGAAACTAGTAATGTCTCTTCTTTGCAATCATAAATTTAATTTTACATTATTATTTCACATCGAGGTGTAACAGAAAGCAATGTTTCCACGACGACAAAACGAATAATTTTTCACATGTAACATGAACGATTCAGAGAAAAATAAATAAAAGTAAACTTTTAATAATTATCTTCCCAATTAGAAATACAATTTTCCATTTAATCTTTTCCACAATGAGAAATACCGTTAATTGCTCAAACCGAATTGATAATTTCCTTCATGTGCAATATCTTTCTGGACACGATAAATCAGATAAATACATCTCTGACAATTCCCCATTCTCGATTCCATAAAATATCTAGCCATAGAAACAATATTATAGAAACTCAATTGCATAAATTCCCCTCCAGTTTTTCAACGAACATTATTCAAATTCAGCGATGCAATTTCTTTGATTCCCCCGTTCTCCAATTTTCCCCCTTTCTTCCTTCCTTCTAGAAACATTTTCATAATTTCCTCCAACCACAAAATTCCTCCGATTCAATGATCGCCGTAAAAAATCGCCCATTTCAAAATTAAATAAAACAATCCCAAAAAAAATTCTCCAAATAATAAAATAAATGTTGTGACACACTTTTCGTAATTCTTTCTCCCCAATTTTTCCACCGTGATCGATCTATCCCAATTCCTACAAATTAAATGGCAAAGTGTTTAATAATGTTCTTGGTGTAAAAAAACGGGACAAAAATGGCCCATTACATACGCTGTGGCGAAACTTTCGCGTAATCGCGTTTGCATGCATAACACGTTCGCAATACATGAATCTGCCGAAGTGCCAGGGGGTGCAATTAAACATTTAAGCGTTAACTTGTGGTGATGCTAGACGATCCATTTAATGACTGCATCATAGTATAGGTGTAACAAGTTTCAATTGCTAGATTTTAGCGGCTGTTAGCTGTATCCATAGCCGTTGTGCGAATTTCGTGCATTTTTTGCAATATTGTTGGCTCGAAACGAAAATCAGGAGTGATTACGAGAAATTATGGTGAAAAATTGATATTTTCGCGCTTTTTATAATTTTTGGTGTCATTGAAAGTGTTATTCTTAGGTGTGTGAAATATTATTGAATCGCAATATGTAATGTTGCTGTTACAATTGCTGAGAATAATTAATTCACCGTTTGTTATTTACAGACGGTTATAATTTATTATCTTACAAACAGCAAGGCGATTGTGAGAAATTATATTGATAAATTGATATTTTCACACTTTCTGCAATTGAGCCACTCACTTGCCAAATCGATTAAGTGCATAAATGGTAGATGAAATAGTATACACTCTTTTTTAAAATTCCCTTCAAAATATAAATACAAATAAATATTGTAGAATATTTAATCGCATGTAGTTTTCCTCTAATGCAGTTTAAAATGAATAAGGTGGAAAGCCTTGGAATTAATTGCATTGACTTCTGAAATCAATTATTTATTATTCGACGGTCAAAGAAACTTTGTTATTCAATCGCGCTAATCGTTATTGTTACGGAAATTTATTCTAAACATAAAAAGTTAGCATTCAATTAAGTGCTTTGAGACTTAAATTTAAAAAAAAAATCAAAAAGAAAAGTTAATCGATTTGGCTTGTGAAGGGCTCAATTCGTGGTGTCATTGGAAGTATTATTCTTAAATATGTGAGACATTATTGAATCTGTATATATAATATTACTGTTACAATTTCTGAAAATATTTAATTCACCGTTTCATTCATTATCTTAGAGATAACAATGTGATTGCAGGAAATGATAGTGAAAAATTGATATTTCCACAATTTTCGATACTTCTTGGTGTCATCGAAAGTATTCTTCTTAGATGTTATTGAATCGCAATATACAATATTATTGTTACAATTGCTGAGAGTAATTAATTCATTATCATACAAATAGCAGTGCGATTTCGAGAAATTATGGTGAAAAATTGATATTTTCACACTCTCTACAATTCTTGTTGTCATTGAAAGTATTATTCATAAATATGTGAGACATTATTGAATCTGATCACATAATATTACTGTTACAATTGCTGAGAATAATTAATTCATTATCTTACAAATAGCAATGCAATGGTGGGAAATTATTGTGAAAAATTGATATTTTCACAATTTCCGACACTTTTTGTTGTCATCGAAAGTATTCTTCTTAGATATTATTGAATCGCAATATACATTATTACTATTACAATTGCTGAGAATAATTTATTCACCGTCTCATTCATTATCATACAAATAGCAATGGGATTGAGGGAAATTATAGTGAAAAATTAATATTTTCACGCTTTCTACAATTCTTCATGTCATTGAAAGTATTCTGCTTAAAGATGTCAGTCATTATTGAATCTGATCGTGAAAACTTGATATTTTCACAATTTTCGACACTTCTTGTTGCCATCGAAAATATTCTTCTTAGATATTATTGAATCGTAACATACAATATTACTGTTACAATTGCTGAGAATAATTAATACACCGTCTAATTTATTTTACAATGAAATGAACATAGAAAAGCGAAGGTGACCTTCTGTTCAAAATTACGAAGCCCATTTCAGAGACAACATTGTCACATTCTACCAATGAGAATTAAAATGAAAGAAAGAAAACAACACTCCCCGGCGAAACAAAAATGCCCAGAACGATCAAAACTCAAAAATAATTAACTCGCGTCGCCCCATCAACATTGGAAATCGAAACTCAAATGAAAAACGAGAAAAATGTAATACTCTCCCAATGATAAATCTTATCCGAATAAAAAAACCAACCTTAAACAAACGATCCAAACCAATATCTATTTCTCGCCTACAGAGCAAAACTACAAACGAAACTTGAAAAACCAATAAAACCCAATTCCCTCCCCGAAACAATAAAAAGAGACCTCGCCAACCGTTGAAAACCACCCCAAAAAGCACTCACTCTCAACCCCGTCCGCAAAATCGCGCAAAAGAAAATCACCTCCGCAGCCGGCGGTTCGTTAAAGAGCAAACCGATCCCCATCTTTTCCCCCGATCATTCAATTTCGATAGACAATGAAGAGTCCCGCGCACAGGAAACGGAAGTAATCCAAAGACTCGTTCTTTTATTAAAATCCAGGTCACCCTCATCCCAGCCTCCAAACATTTCCAATATCCCCGTCGAAATTTCTCTAACATTTAACACCCTGAACCCCCTCAACCCTCTTTCGATCACCTTCTACTTCACCCATTCGACCACCCACAACCCCATCAACCCTCCAAACCACCCCATCGTCACTCACCTCTGCTGAACTGCTCGTTATTCGCGATCACCCTCTCGGCATTCTTCCGCGCTATGTAGAACCACTCGCTGCTGTTGCTCAAGTACTTGTACTCGATTGCAAGGTCCTTCACGAGCACTCCATCTTGATCCTGCAGCCGATGTGCAAACGGACAGAACAACCACCTGCCCTTATACTGAAGCTTATCATAGCAATTGCCAGCAGCGAAAATGTCCTCGTCGAATTCCACCATCGACAGCACACTAGCATGTAGAAGGTACTCCGACGATAGCATCACTTCCGGCGCGTACTTCCAAAGCCTGGTCAGCATGTTGGCACGATTGACAGCCAAATTCGCCTCCAGCCGGAATCTCTCCTGTGCATACTGATCCACGACACCCTCGCCAAGGTTCAGATCCGTGCCAGCAGTGCAATTCTCCCCGAGCAGATGTTGATTCTCGATTTTACGAAGGAACCGCGTGACAATGTCAACCTGAAAGGTCTCCTTGTCGGATCTCACATTAGCAATCGCCCCTCTTCGCTCTACGTACTCGTCATCGACGGAGACATTCCTAATTGCATCGGTGTAATCGTAATCCTCGAGAATCGAGGTATCCTCGGGATGATCGTCGTTCCAGGGTGCACCGTGAACGATGTGACCATAGATTTCAGTGAGATTATCGCTGCTTCGATTGCTCGACAGTTTAGCCCTGTTTCTGGCGAGGACTTTTTTAAGTCTGTCGAATGAATCTCTCTGACGAGAGGTAGAGATGTTTCTAGCTTTGGAGTCTTTCCTGACGCCGGAGATCTTCACGAGGAGTTTGTCCAACTCTATTGCTGGTCTCTCGTCGATCCAGGAGTCTGTCGGGTAGCCTTTGCCAGGGGCATCCTCTGGATCCGTGGTTTTTTCGTAGGTGTTAGACGAACCGAGGTTTTCTTCGCTCTGAGAGACGTTGTCGAGGAGTTTCTTCGTGCCGTAGGATAAATCTGGATCCTCGATCTTCACCTGGCGGGCGAAGTGATTTCTCGACCGGCTGTGGCGTATCTGTGTCATTGGTTTTTCGATGCTCGTTTCGAGTTTGCCTCTGTGAGATTGCTGATGGAGATCCGATGAGATCTCGTCGTTTGAGTGATCATTGGAGGGGGTAGATCTTTCGGAGATCATGGAGCCACGTAGTTCGAGTCTGACTGTGTCTATGAGCTTACGATCGATGAAGGAAGGTCGATGATTCTGCTGATGACGAAGGTACTCCTTCGGCCTTTCGATTTGTACCTCGTGATCATCCAAGTCGCTGGCCCTCGTTCGTTGTTGCATGAACAGAAGGAAAAGAAGGAAGTACGAGTAGCATGAGACACTCATCTTAGATCTGTCTTCGAGGCCATAGAGCATCGGTTCTCGAAGGACCTTCTGAGAAGTTTAATCCTGACGGGCTACAATGACATCATGATTCGGAATTGTCGAGGCTTCGACCACGTGCTCTTTCACGTTTCGTTTGATTCTTTCGTTCGGACTTCTTGTTTTTAACTTCTGCATGATCTAAAGGGTTCTTCAGATTTTTTTTCACGATTTATTCATTCACGCGCGAAAATGGTGGAATTCAATGATGAAGTCTTCCTTCTGCTGTATTTACAATGACACTCGCGAATCACGGTGGAATTAGAGGTCGAATGGATGGAAAGAGAGTGCGGTTTCAAGACTGATGATAAGGAATGGCTTCGTTGAAATCCGTCGATGAGTTTGTATTTGCTGCCATTTTATTCCATCGAATCATGGAATTTTGAAGTGGAAAGCATTCGTCATCTCGCGAGTCATTGTTGTTTAATGATAACCGGTACTTTCGGGGAAAAAATCGGAAGCGTGTAGTCGACGGGAGAGATTTTCCGGGATTTCGTTCCACGACGACGCGAAAATTCACGTTCGTCGACTCACGCTCGCACGCGGCGCAAGACTGAGGGTTGAAACTTGCTACCCCTGTGCAGCTCGACGAGTTTGCCGCGAAGGCGCATGTCCTAGACGTTGTATTTGATCAGGAGCTAGAGATTGTAGCTTCTGCGATGATATTTTTCTTGTTTTTATGAAGTTTCATAATAGAATTTATATCCTTAACACTAGATTTACGGGCGGTAAATCGGTCACACTTAAATATATTAAATAAGTGCTTTGAAAAAAGAGGGATCAACGGGTAAAGGACGAAGATCGGTTAAGTAACTTGTATATTATAAGATACAAGTGAAATATTGACTGTACCACGTCTCTATAAATTTGGAAACCGTTTTTAAAAAAGTAGGAATCCGTCAATTTGACGGCTTCCGTAAATCTAGTGTTAACACTGGAACTACCGGCGTTAAATCTATGATATTTCGATATATTAAATAAGAACTTTGAAAAAAGAGGAATCCAAAAGGCGGAAGAGATGATCGATTCGGTGATTTATGTTTTTTCAGATGGACGTAAAATATTTATTCTATGACTTTCATATGAAATTGGAGAATTTTTGGAAACAATTGTGTACCAGTCATTTTGACTGGTTTGGTAGTTCTAGTGTTTACACTAGATTTACGGGCGTAATATCTGTCAAATTGCAATATATTAAATAAGGACTTTGGAAAAAGAGGTATGAAGCGGCAAAGATGGTAATTCGTTAAGTCATTATTGTATTAAAAAATACACGTGAAATATCTACTGTGCAGCGTCTCTATAAATTTTAGAAATATTTATAAGACAAGTAGGAATCCGTCAATTTGACGGCTTTCGTAAATCTAGTGTTAACACTAGAACTACCGGCGTTAAATCTATCATATTTCAGAATATTAAATAAGTACTTTGAAAAAGGAGGAATGAAGAGGTGGAAACGATAACCGATTCGGTGATTTATGTTCTTTAAGATGGACGTAGAATATTTATTCTAAGACTCTTCTATAAGCTTGGAGAATTTTTGGAAAAAATTCTGTACCAGTCATTTTGACTGGTTTGGTGGTTCTAGTGTTAATATTGATTTTGTAGAAATAATTTTATCGAATCGCGTCTCACTGATATCTTTAATTTGATCGTTTTTGCAAATTGTAAGGTTTTTCTCTACTTGTATTAAATTTTCTTTTGATTGTTTCGAAAGCCAAGACTCCATGGAACATGTAGAAACAAGGCTTAAGTATCGAAACCGTTCCAGAAATAAATGAGATGATTTAGAGGGATGTAGAGGGATGATTTTTTTTCTTTCCAATCGTTAAAGTGTCTGCTTTGAGGTGCTTCCCGGTAGAAATTTCGATCTTCATTGGTTCAAACGCAAAGCTCATTTTCCCCTCTCGGGCGCTTGGTACAAAAATTCAGCGTTGCAGAATAATTTTAATGGCGTCGTTCGAAAGTCAAGACTCCAATGAATACATAGAAGAAAGGTTCTTCGAGATCGGTGCAAAAACAAGCGAAATATAAATTTTCAAAGTCGAAGAAATATATTTTCTTGGAGCGCCAGGTGAAGGGTCAGAGGGCGGTGCGGGCTAAGGTTTAACTTTTTCTTTCTTGGCTTCTGGGGGTCGTAGGGGGATGATTTTTTTTAATCTGAATCGTTAAAATGTCTATTTTAGCCCCCAATGGCCCGTGTAACTTTGAAGTAACCGAAGACAAGTCTAAGCTTTTAGTCTTCAAAGTCAATTTTTTAACTTTGCCATATATTACGATTTAGTTCTTAAAGATTATGAACTTCTTTACAATTTAATGTTTCAAAATCAAGTTAAATGTATTATTTATAATAATATTTTTATCATTTTCTAAGGTGCCATCGTGCAACTGATCTTCAGAAGCTACAGAAAATTCGGACTATAGAGGGTTAATTAACATGTTTCTGGGTAAAATATTCCGACTCCATTGGTTCCAGCGCAAAGCTCATTTTTCCGTCTCGGGAGCTTCGTGCAAAAACTAATCATTGCAGAATGACTTTATCGGTGTCGATTGAAAGCCAAGGCTCCAAGGAACATATGAAAACAACGTCCATCGAGATCGGTGCAGAAACAAGCGAGATACAAATTTTCAAAGTCGAGGAAGAGTTATTTTTTGGAGCTCCAAGCGAGGAGTCTGAGCGGCGCAGAGGCCGATCTTTTCTAAGTTTTAAAAATCCGTTTCTTCGCTTCTGAGGCTCGCAGAAGAGCAATTTTTTTGCACCGAACTGTTGGAATGTGTACTTTAACACTAGATTTACGAAAGCCGTCAAATTGACGCATTCCTACTTTTTTAAAAACGGTTTTCACATTTATAGAGATGTGGTACAGTCAATATTTCACTTGTATCTTATAATATACAAATTACTTAACCGATCATTGTCTTTACCCGTTGATCCCTCTGTCTTCAAAGCAATTATTTAATATATGTAAGTGTGACCGATTTAACGCCCGTAAATCTAGTGTTAAGCAGAAGTGCCTCTCACAATCAGTTGAAATAACCATAGCAATTGACGTGGAGAAAATACAAAACAAACAATCAAAAGGACATCCAACTTGATCTTTGCGCAATCTCGCATTCCTAAAACGCTCGAGGCATTAACAAAATCCGGATTTGACGAAGAAAAAGTAAGCAACCCCATTGATGAAGTTTAGTGGTGCGAGTAAACAGCGGCAACAGGTGATGGGAGACCTTCACGTTCTAACTCCGCTCCCGGATTAAAGAAGAAATTCATTCATCCACTTTTAGAGCCACTGCGAAAAATCGACCCTTCCGAAAATCACCCTTAAACTACAGCACCTTGTTGAAAGAGGACACAGAAATTTTTCAAAAAAAACCAGGACGTTGAATTTCCAATAATTTTTCTTCCCTCTTTTTTTACCTCCGGCTATCTAGAATCGGATAACACGGAGAAATTGAAATGCCCGGTGAAAAACCGAGGTGAGAATTGCGAAAGAAAATTTAACGGGGAATTTTCACGACGCTAAAGCCGGTACAAAAAAAAGGGCGTCCATTGGTTGTCGAAGGAATGGCGCTAGCCTTTCGTGCTAATTGAATTGAAAGCCGCGTGACCCAGAAATTCCTTCGGGAAAAATATACTTGCGATGTGCTTTCTCTTCCGAGAAGCTGATCGTCAAAGGGAGATTTAATGGGGCGTCTATGGGGTCAGATTGCTACCTTCAAAATGTTATGGATAATAATTAGTGAAGTTGGTCTCGGTTGATGCCTGCTCTGAGAAGGGAAAGATTCTTTAGACTTACGTAATTTTATCGTTGTTTTAAAAAAATGAGATTCTGATCAGACGGATTTATTTAATAAAAGTCGTTCTTTGCTTTGGGAATGACGACACGAATTCCAATATTTTTGCCAAGACTTCATTGAACTGAATTATTAAAAACTAAATAATTCAAAGACCCTCTTCAGATTAAACTGAAATTCTAGTTTTTCGAATAATTTCGATGTCTTTGAACACCACATCTTGCATAAAGATGCTCAGAAAAGCAGAAATAATAATTAAAAATTATTTCAAAAACCAATCACTTCTAAAATTTCAGACAGAAAGTACTCCCAGAGAAGAAACTAACACCATAAGCACATGGTGGTAGGTTTATTCGATAGAAACTTTTATTTCGATAGATTTACATTATGACAATCGCATATATGTGATAATTTGAATTTAATATGATAAAAATCTATGATAATATGATAAAAGTGATAAAAATGATAAAATATAAATAAAAAAATAATATGATATAAATATTTTTATTTTTTATTGTATATAATATTTTATTTTATTTAATTTTGTCGGTCAATAAAGTAAAGTAACAATAATAAAAGTAAAAGTATCGTGCCAATCTTGACAGAAATTTAATTCTAAACTCTTTACATGATAAATAATAATCATCTAATGGATACTGATTTATATTTCCCCTTTCAACCCGTGGAAAATCTCCAGATGAATTTAATTTAACAAGACAGCAAAGAGACAACACAAATTATATTTACCCATTAACAGATTATAACTCAGAAGAAGAAACATGAATGCTAATCTTCAGATCATATACGAAACGAAACTTAAACTTTATACTATAATTTAATGAATTCAATTAACTTAATTGAAACCTCATCTCTACTAAATTCGCAAGAGAACACAGTAAAACGTAAGTCATGAAGAACCGCCATAAAACTCAAATTACAATAGTAAACTATTAATCATCGTTCCTGTATTGCAGCATTGCATTTCATTTATTCAGCAAATTTCCCTGAAAATCAGTGCAACACGGTGCACTTCGTATTCAGAATAATAACGTTTTTATTATCGTTCATATTCTACTTTATTTTACAATCTCAACGGGAACATTTACATTAAGCTCTGCTACAAACAATGGGGCAGGAAACATTAATTTTATTTGCGCATAGCAATTTTATCACGTCCATTCGCGTGCTGAATATCTCATGTTTCTCTTCTTTCTTATTGCCCCTGTTAGTTTACCATTTATAATTAATAGGTCATACATGGAAATATAAACCACCATGGTTTATGTGAACATCAGGACTCATGCTCACATCTGTGCTTACGACTGGTTATTCATGAAAGTTGTTCGCAATGAAACTCGGTTTATCGTCAGTTGAAAATTACCGATTCGCCAAACACCAGCAGCGTTGCTGGTTTACATTACCATCGGTTGTAATTGTTTATGGTATCCGCGAGAACGGGAAAGATAACCGTCGGCTGTACAGCTTATGGGGTTTTACAGGGGCAGAACTGAAGTACCGACGGTGTAAAATTCACGAGGATTTTTTTATAGAATATTTCCACTGAAATAAATGCTCGAAAGAGGGGAATTATTTTGAAATAAGCGCTCAAGGATTTCGAACGAATTTTCCTAATTTTTCTGCTGCTTTATTTTCTTTCATAAATTCAATAATTAACATTGTGCAATTAGTTTTGTTTTATTTTGATGAATGTATTTGTAAGATGTAATCAAATTTTCAGCATAGGAGGATAATGCAGGAGAAAAAATGATATCGTGGAGATAATTCATTCACAAGTACGTAACGCCCTCTGAGAAACGACGGTGTTCTCTCGTCCCCGCGAACTGCGTTATCGGTCTTGCTTTCGTCTGTCGCGGCAAGAAAGCAAAATTGCAAAATTTTTGCATATTAATGGTAACACCGTGCGTAAATCCCGGCGATGAACTCGACGGTCAAGGCTGCACGATGATTATGAAGCGAAATGCATCAAAGCGCAGATAATTTCTTACGATATTGTTTGGATCGCTTTGAACTTCTCTTCTACTTTTTGCCACGGCGTTTCGGTTTTTGCGAGTCGCACTTTTTTGTCGGTATATACGTATTTAGTTAATGTGCAATAATATGCGAATATTGTTCCATTTTATAGCTCGAGTCGTGTTTTTAAAATTTCTGTTGTCGAAAATATTCAAATGCAATGTCGTTCTATCTAGGAATTTACAGAGGGCAACACTCGATTGGAGGCTTTTTAGATTTACCGTGAAATACTTGAACGTAATATGTTCTTTAAATAGGCCGCATAGTTATTTGGTTTTTTTCCGGGAAGCATCAGAGTACCCTAATTAGATCTAGGAATTCCTAATTAGATCGTTTTTCACAATGTAGAAGGAAAATGGTCTTCCAAGTAATTGTCGTGTTTTTCGCCTGTGATTTAACATGTTTTATAATCAGCATGGAAACTTCTCCTCACTTTTTCTGCGGCCGATAATTTGTCAATGCTCGTCTAAATAATTTGCAAATATTATTCCATTTTATCTCCAGCAATATTCGTGGCCGAAGATTACTTATCTTTTAAGTCGAATACAATAAATAACGTGAAAAAAGCTGGACTTTTCTTTCCGAGAATAATTTACCAGCAACATAAACAAATGACCAGTTTAAAAAAATACATCTGCACTTTCTTCTCCTCCGATAAGAAAAAGTATCTTTCCACTTCCTCGATATATTTCTTTTTATATTCCACCATAAATAACATTTCAAATTTTCATTTTATAATGATAGCAACAAAATTCAATTTTTTTTAATCGTAAACGATAAAAATAAACTTGGAATCGGCAAACTTAGAATCTGACGTTAATAATTAACACAAATTAACACAGAATTTACTCCACATGTCACCGTAAAAAAATGCTCATTTTAGTCGAAGCAAAAAGATTGAATCTGTTTTAATCATAAACGATAAAAATAAATATGGAATCAGTAAACTTAGAATCTGACGTTGATATGATCAACGCGGATTAACATGGAATTTATCTTACAACTAATCTACGCACACGATAAGCATAATGCGTCTTATATTGAATATTTATTTCGTTAGTACGTCATGACCGTGTTATCGGTGCAAGTTAAAATTACATAATCGACGATTATTCGTCAAATCTGCCATTAAACAGAGATATAAATGCGAACGGGCACGGCCAGTTTTGTTTTTAATATCCTGAATTTATATGATGCAATGGCTATTGTTCATTGTGTCGGCAGTCGGCGTTATCTGTTCTTTGTTTGATACGTGAAAATTCATGGAAATTCAATGGGAATTCCAGAAATCTTCGGAGCTCTTCGACACGTTGCTTCGCGGACATAAATATTGACGGGTAATAAATATATAATTATCGTTGCGATAATTATTTTTGGACTCGAGGTTTGTTTCTTTCTTTGAACTGTAATTAATTATCTTTGTTAACGTCGAACTTAAGAAAAGATTTTTCTGTGGTGAAGTTATAGAGCGGATTTGAATTTGAAATTCTATTGTTGGAATTCTATTGTTGTTTGATTGGAATTTCTAAAGGTTTTCTTTTCGTAGAATAATTAATTTGTCATTTTGCATGAAGTTTAATTAGACAAGGAAAAAGTTGAATGAATTAACCGAAGAATCGGAAATTTCCAAAGATAAACATATCGCCTCAACAAATTTCTGATAAAAGCTGCAATTTTTCAAAGAAACAGGATCATAAGCCTCCAATTAACCAATTACTCGAAAATTGTCAAAACTAAATTTATTTCCTGAACAAATTAAAAATAAATCCCTCAACCTCACTCAATTAAATTCACGATTCACCAAATACGATAAAATCCCAATAAAACAGATCCAACATTCCTCAAAGCAAGTGGTCTCCAAGTCTAACTTCCAATCGATCGAGAAATTCCTAAGAATCAACCCCAGTTAAAATGCAATCGCCAAAGGCAAAAATTCCCAAAAATAATTCAACTGATTGTGAGTTGCAACGATCATCGAGTCGGAAAATTCTCAAAAAGCAACACCAACAATAAATGACAACAGACGCGACCGTTCATGCAAACGCTTTTGACCCCAGCACGGCATTGACCATTTCACAGCAGCCTAATTTCCACTTATTACGCAATTGATGCAATTAGATACGTCAATCAGCGGTATAATGGGACTGGACGAGATAGTCGGTGTCTGACAATGCGAAGTTAAAGCGACTTCAAACGCCGGCCTGAAAACACGTACCGCTGCGTATACACGCACCCGGCCACGCACATTTCGTCGTTTAATATAATTTACCCATTTAACCATTCATCCTCCTATTCGTGAGGCGTAAGTGCTTTCTTTTCTTTCGATCCATGCTACCTTTTTGGGGTTGTACGTGGATATTGAAATGTAGAGGGGATTGTGTCGAATGCAAATGACAATGGGCAATGTTAGTTTTTATTTTGTATGGATATTTTAATTTTTATGGAGAAGAAGAAAGGTCTGGAGGTTGAGAGGGATGAAGCACTTTTTCGGAGCAGAGTAGAAGTCTAATGGAACATTTTTAATTTGCAGGTGGATGTTGAAATGTAGAAAGCACTGAATAAAATTAGTTTTTATTTTGTATGGGTATTTTAATTTTTATAGAGAAGAAAAAAGGTCTGGTGGTTGAGAGGGATGAAGCACTTTTTGAGTGGAAAGTAGAAGTCTAACGGAACATTTTTAATTTGCAGGTGGATGTTGAAATGTAATAAGCATTGAGCAAATTTAGTTTTTATTTTATATGGGTATTTTAATTTTTATAGAGAAGAAGAAAGGTCTGGTGGTTGAGAGGGATGAAGCAGTTTTTGAGTGCAGAGTAGAAGTCTAACGGAACATTTTTAATTTGCGGGCGGATGTTGAAAAGTAGAAAGGGTTGCATGCAAATGGCACTGAGCAAAATTAGTTTTTATTTTGTATGGGTATTTTAATTTTTATGGAGAAATGTGGAGGTATGGTGCTTTAACCCCTTGCCGTGCCATTTAATTTGTAACCGAATGTGCAATAACTCTGAATTAATTGCTGAAATGACACCCTTATTGCGCCAGTTTCACTGTTTCTACTGAATTGAGACTTTTTCCATTAAATCGTATCGTTATAGAGCAAAAATGTTAAGCATAATAATAGTTGTATATTAGGCAGTATTTGACTTTTTTAATAGCAGCAGTTAAATATTGAATATAGTAGCGAATTCTATCGTTTTAAAGTCGTAAGAAATTTCACTGAGTTGAATAGCCCCCGTAGCATTCAACGTGTTAAACGGCATAGGAATAATTTCATCGTCTCGTGAGCCACTGATATTTTCAATTTAATAATTTTTGGAAAACTTCAAAATTTTCTATTCCATTTATCATCTCACTATTACTGTGTCACTCGTTATTGTGCGGCAAGGGGTTAAAGTGGTTTGCAAATGGATACTGAAAAGAAGGAAGGGTTGTGCTGAAGGAGAATGGTACTTTGCATAATAACCATTAATTGCGTATACATAATTTAATATTTATGAAGAATTCTTTAGAGATATAAGAAGATAAAGAGACCGAAAGAAATTAGGCACCGTTTGGAAGTAGAATGGGACTTCAATGCAACATTTTAAATTTAAACGTGGATGATGAAAGATAAAAAGTATATTCTGTACAAAACTCACACAGAACAAAATAATTATTAATTCTACGTGACTATTTTAATATTTTATGCAGAAATAAAAAGAAATTGTGGTGGAAAAAAATGAGATACTCTTTGGAAGTAGAACAGGACTGCAATCAGATATTATCAGTATCCACAGGGTGCAATAAAGTGGGAGAAATTTTAATTAATGAATCTACCGCTAAAATATCTCTATTATGTTTCATATTCCCTGACAATAAATATTAATACATTCGGAGACTGTACACTGAGAAACCTAAACCCTGAAAATTTATTAGAAAAAATATCCTCAACGAAAATTCGTCATCGATAATTCCATGCTGTCCCATAAAACGCACAAATTGTCATCCACTCTTGCGCCTTCCTCTTATCGCTGAATATTAAATTTACGATAAAAAAAAGGTGCGATAAAACTCTGACGCATAGAATAGTTTGTGCAAATAGGCAGAAATTATTATGAAGTTTCAGTGACGGATTCTGTGATGCAGTTTGACCCTGACTTACAGTCGACGTTAAAACCACAGCAGATCGAATTAGCAGATCGTTAATTAGTCGAAATAAAATTTCTTTATCTATTAAGATTTCTAGAATAAAAATATTCTCATTCAGCAAAAGAGATTTTAATTCATTATTATTAAAATATCGTAATTATCGTCGGCTATTTCTTGATGTTTTTACTCGGGAGAAATGATGTTCTTGGAGTAATATAATTTTTAATTAAATCCTTCGAAAAATACTTATTTTCTGCCACTGAAGAAAGTACCAGAAATGAACTAATTACTTTCCACTCAGATAACTAAAATCACAAAGTAATGTTATCCATGGAAATACTCGCAACATCAGCGAATTAGATAAACCAGCTGAATTTACAACTTGCTCCACGTGGCGTACAACTTTATTATTTTTATATTATAAATATTCATGGAGAACATCGTCAGCAGTTCTGAATATGAATAGTGAATCAAAGCAAAAAAACTGTTATAACATTCCAATAAATTAACGGATCTAATTGTAGAACAAACGAGAAATATCGACGATCAGAAAATAACGAATGGATTGTTGGAATAAGTGTCCGAAATGATTATTATTCCATTAAACGCCATTGCAAATACTAAATATTCATTCTAATTTTAAAAGTCCGCGCTGAAGATCGGATTTAAACGAGACACCACGAAAGTGCGCGGACTAAAAGGAAGAATAATATTTACTCGCCGCTCTTTCTTTTTCTCTCTGTTTTCCTATCCGTTAAGTAACTTTATCACGTTCTGTTTTTTTCAATAGAAAATCGCCGACACGTATTTGCCGGCGGCTGGAATATCGTCAGAATGAATTTAGCATTTGAATTCAAACAAGACGTAATTAATTTTGTGCTAAAAGTAAATTACGCGCTGTGTTTAAAGTATAATTATTCATAAAAAGTAATCAGCTGCAAGGTGTAATAATGTCGTGATTTTGTGTGGCTATGTTAAATTTATAATTAACTGTACATAATATTAATTTAAGTGTATCATTTAACACGTTATTTTAACACTAGAACAACCGGTGTTAAATCTACTGTATATAAATATATATTGAAACTTTGAAATAAAATTAAGATACTTTTCGCTAATTAACCCGTTGAACGCCACCGGTATTTCGCTACTTTCTTCATTTCTATTGAAACGCACATTTTCACAAAGCTGAAACGTTAAAGACAAAAAGAGATACCCTGTGATGAAAAAGTACCCGGAATTTGCCAATAAAACGAAAACGGTTCAATTATTCATCGATATTTATTTTATTCCCTTCAAAGTAATCTCCATCGCACGAAATTCACATATTCCAACCTTCAACACACATTTCATGAGCCGATTTTGGAATCGTATTCAGCTCCTTCTGCGAATTCTCCTTTATCGCCTTCAATCGTCTGAAAACGCTTTCCGCGAAGTGGTAACTTGAGTAATGGCAATAGGAAAATGTCACACGGGACAATGTCACGTGAATACGGAACTTCCGGAACGGTATTAACGTTGTTTTTGGTCAAATAGTCGCGTAGAAGATGAGATGTGCGAGCCGCGCTTCTACTCGTCTCATGCTCAAAGAAACGCAAAATTTCAGGCGGACTCTTCGCTCAAGTAAATTCGACAGCGAAATTCGCAGAGTACACCAAACAATGACTTGTTTACAAGGCTATTACGCACAAACTATCTGACAGATTGCGGTTAAAAGTGACATGTAAACAGATGTACCAACTTAGAAAAAAAATGGTTTTGACAATATCTCAAGCGCGGTTCGTTTAAATGAGAAATTGCGGGTACTTTTTGATCGCAATGCAAATAGACAGCAAGACTTTACATTCTCGAGTCCAAGGCGCAAATATTGACTGAATTAACAAATTCATAAATATTACAAGTTAAAAGTCATGGAATTTCATTGAATTCAACAGCGCCGGTCACCGGGGACCCCCATGGCATTCAACGTGTTAAGTAAAAGACAGTGTAATTTATTAATTAGATACTGTAAAGTTGAATATGATGATCGAATTTGAATAATGATCGATTAATGAACAAGTAATTTATGTGTCTATTGCCCCAGGGATGAATCCTCAACATATTTCAATCTTATCTCATCTTCCTACCTTTTCTTCTATAGCGCAGCGCATTAATTGAATTGAATATTTATAGAATTATCTGAGGAGTGCGTCAAAACTTCTCAGTGTAAATTTTAAATACTAATTTAGCTATTATTAAAACTACAAGCACCATGTGCAGGTAAAAAAACGAAATGAAAATGGTTGGGAATCCCTGCTGTATACTATTTAAATTACTTGGCTCGAAATCGATTCGGCACTGAATCAGAGGAGAGCAGAACGACCCAAGGTCATGGTTTCGAATCAACAGTGCGAAACAAACCACAGACTGCACGTAAGCATCTACAATCTTTGCAGTAAAGCTACGATTCAATGTTAAAAGTTTCTTGTGCAATAATGAAAATCACTTTTTTAAATGTATAGTCTTTCCAGATGAATTCGATCGGCGGATGTCGAGGGCGAAGGAAAAGTATTTTATCGATTGAAGTACGCGGCAACTTTGAACTTTCGAATTGCGAAAATATCTAATCGTTGATAAATCAAATTCTAATTGTTCCGTAAAATATTTTAAAGCAATCTCGTTTCAGTGGCGAAAGCTAAATGCTTGTCAATGGACTTAATTAAACATTATGTTGCTACAAAATTTATTGGATATTTTTTTATATTTGTTTTTCGGCTTGTTCTAATGAATTAAATCTTCTTGGAGACTTTTCAAGATTGTGAATGTTTTTTGCATTAAGTGAATATTTAACGAATTGTTTGTACAATATCCGAGTTCTAATTCTAAATTCTAATAATCTAAGAAGACGATACTTTTGATTGACTTCGTTACTGTGTTTTCAATAATAAATCTGTTTATTGCGAAGAAAAGAATTTTTCCTTGACTTTACTGTTCTCATTTTGAAATTTAAAACAAAATATTTTAATTATCATAATTAATTTATAGTAATATCTCCTTTGTAAGAAAAATCTGCATTGTTTTCATCATTATAATTTATCTGTTGCTTACAATTAATGTTCACTTTTCGATTCATCGAATTTTCTATGTACAGGCAATTTTGTAACGAAATTAATTCTCCATACTTTGCAGTTCTTAAGTTCAGTTTTTATCGCTCGTATCGATACCTTTCAGCGATAAAGACAATGACATAAGTTGTAATACCGTGAAAAATGACTGTCTGGAAATTTGCAAAGGTGTGACCACAAATATTAGATGTGATAACACGCGATTTACAGCGGTATTTCGCAATCGATGCTACATTGGACCCGGTTTAATAATAGATATTTCGGCTATAAATTAATATGCAGCTCGTTGTAAATTTAAGTTTTGAAAATTCAAGTTCTTTCCTTGAGAAATTTCCTTCCTTTGACAGAATATGAAAGACTTATATTATTATTAAAAAATAGAAAAATGAAGATACCGTTAATGTAAATTATAAATATTCAAATCTTTAATCATTAAATGTTCGTCGACCCAAACGTCATAGGAAAGATAGAAACATTTCAAATTAGAATATAAAAAAGAGCAGAAAAATAAAGTTGATATTAATACCTTGCTGATTGCCAATTAAAATTGTAAATTTTCTATTCTCTTTTGTCATCAAATTTTCGGCATACAGAGCACAGAAGACTATTTTTCAATATTGCAAAATAAAAACCTTCAATTTACAAAGAGTTCCATATTAATTTTGTTTCTCTATCTTCCAATGAATTATATAAGTTGCAAATATTCCAATTTCCTCCTCGCCAAATTTCCTTCGACCTTAACATTTTTATTTTATACTCGCGAGAATCGTATTACACAATCGTCAGAGTTTATTTATTATTTGTTAAAGGTTAGGCGTCAGAAATTTTTCCGGAAGACATTCGACATATTATGTAAACAAAACACGTCGCGTAAAAACGAGTTTCGAGAACGGGCGACTACTTTCGCGCTTTAATTTTGTCAATTAATGCTTGACCATTCAAGCATCGATTAACCTCTATTTTTGACGTCATAATGGTAAAAGCCATTCATAAGACTGCAGCGTGGAATAGGAGCATTGAAAAGAAACAATGAAACTTGTTTGAAATTAAATATAGAATTAAACTACTTGCGACATCATTGCATTTTTAATTTCTTTCCCCTGAAAAATTTAAATATTGAATTCTGAGTATTACTCAAGCAATACACAGGAATTACAGTTTAATTTACCTTTACAGAAAGCTGAAAATGCTCTTTAAACAATTCAGCAATTTTCAATCGTTTTTGCTAAAAATCTTAAATTGGAAAATTTATTATATATAATCACGGTTATATATAGTTCATTTAAATTGAATGCATACTTAAGAAATACTAAAAAATACTTAAAATACTGAAAAAATAATATATTCCACTTTCTGTATAACTAATTCAAAGTTTGAGCAAACAAATGAGGCCAGAAGCACTCTAATATTTAAATAAAGATCGACAAATTCTCAAAATCAAGTATTTAGGCCGTACGGCAACATGTAGAAAATGCTTATTAAAACCTAACAAAATTTTGTATTAATTTCTATTTTACCGACTACTCTCACTTGGCCAGAATACAAACGAAATATTTCGAAATCTGGGATTGAGAATCTTATATACGTAGAAAAATATGTATATGCAAATAGACATGCATGTACACGTGCATAAATCACAATAATACATGCAAATGCATCTACGATTAATAAGAAAAACGGCGAACTTACAATCACAGCTTGTCGTTCGCAATTGTCAACAACCACCTGCATCTATCTGTATTGTCTCGTTGCCCAGATTTCTAAGGAAGAATGCAGCTCGTTACAAACACTCGATCCAAGGAACGCACACACTGCATAAACAATAAAAGAAACAAAGTAGAACAAACAACAATACACTAACCGTCAACAAACGGCGGTACAACTGCGAGAGAAACCGGAAGTACTCTGTGGAGTACTACGTTAATCGATGGATGAATGGGGCGGAAGTACGTATATTTATATTTAATCAATATAACATTTATATAAAACCATTTATCACTTTAATAATTCGATCCAAATAAGAGATTTATCACAATCAGAAATTTATTCTTTTCTTATTCTTACAATTAATGTCTTAAAATATCAGCTACGTATTAATTATAGTGTATGCACGTTTGGTGCAGATTGTGCACTCTTTGTCCGGCACATTGTTCATGGGAATTTGTATAATTAGCATTTTTTTTAATGGAACACTAGAAGGTATTAATAGCTTGTTGATCTTTGCAATTAACTACCTATAAAACATTTGTATCGCGATGCTGAAGTTTACGACAGTAGGAAGAAACCGTAGCAAAAACGATGCAGCATAAATTACGCTGCGTCTAACCGCATAAAATTGATGGAAATTGCAATAATCCTATATTACTCACTTAGTTTTCCGCTTCTCAAGTTAAATCAAGTGAAATGGCAATTGCGAGAGACACATTTTGAATAATTTTCATTGGAAAATGTGGAAGAATCATGAAACACGATCGCAAGCGTTTGAACTCAACGAAGGTCAATGATCATAAAACAATAAGGTAGATTAGCATCTCCCACATTTTTCGAACTTACTCCATGACTCATCTGTTACATAGATCAACCAAATCGATCAATTTTACACAAGATTTTCACTTCTACTTGAAATTTAATCAATATACATTCTCATTATTTATTACTAACATAATTATAATTCATTTTTCTCCAAACGTCCAACTTAACACCACCTAATCCCTGACCGATGAAAACGAAGCATAATTACGAATCTTAACACTACACCTATCGACGATTAATCCAATATATTTAAAAATGGCAAATGAGATTATTAAATATCAATCAAATCGATTTGATTGAGAAATTGAGGAAGCAAAAACTTAATCGATTCAATCACTTTCAGTCTACAAAATAGGCGCAAAAATTGAAAAAGAAACAGCGTTAGAAATTTCAAGAATATTCACAAAAACTGCACACCTTGGCAGATAAAGTGTCAATGAATCATTTACATCGATTACATTCATTCTTCATTATAAAACAATTTACAAACAAATAACTGAAAAATTACCTATCAGCGAATCAAAATGCTCATCCTTCCCGCCCAGGTGTGCGTCGGTGTTTCAGGAATCTCATTTAACCATTTGCGGAAGAGCCGAAATGCCAAGCGGTAAACACACGTATACATATCTATGCATGCCGTATATAAATGTATATATAAAACCGGTTAATTCAGCAAGCCGTAGATGATTTTCCGACACGTGCTCTCATAGAAAATATAGAGACGGCACGGGTACATGCAATGCATACATATGTATACCTGTGATTGGTTACAGGCCGGGGGCTCGGCCGTACCGTTTAAAAATAAATTAACTCTGGTCGTGCAGTGTCGCGCGAGTTAAATTGAAACCGGCCAGCGCACTCGGGGAATTTACGCCGGGCATTTGTGAGTCCTTTAAGGCATTGCAACTTCTACTCCACGACCGTCAGCGTGTTAAGTCGCGTCTATCGTCGTTTCATCCACCGTACGATGTACGATCGTAAGCACGTGTTGGTGATTCGTGTTCCGTGCCGATCGAACGTATAGGATTCATTTCAATATATCGTCTCTGCACGTTAATCGAAGCAAAGAACGAACCTAACCTCGAAGTTTCTACAATTACGAATTACCGCACGATTTGTGTCTGTCGTGTTACAAATTTGGAAGTTTCATCGATGCATGGCAATCGGGAATTTCCACGTGATAATACGTGTGCCTGATACTGGGAATCGTTGCTAGCTGAAATCGCACGTAGTGCGTTACGGATGTTACGCATGAAAAATTCGTATCGTCGGTCATCGTGGAACATAACTGTGGTGGGAATTTCACGAGAATTTCGACGGATACCATCGATGCAATCGTGTAAACGGAAAAAGATCGTCACTTGTTGCTGGTTCACGGATGTACAAAATGTAAAGGAGGAACGTGATCGCTAAGAACGAGTGATGTAATTTAGCATTTGCACGGATACGTAAGTTCGTGCATTCGATATTACGAATGCATAGAGGTATTATCATCGTTACAGCTCGACGAGCATCTGTGATCGTGGAATTCAATCGTAGTATCTTTCCTTCTATTGCTGTCACTGCGTCATTCGCTTACGTACATACTTATACGTTCTCGTTGGAGAAGAAGGAAGACAGATAGATCGAGAGAGAGAGGGGGAGATGTAGGGAGAGCGAGAGAGAGAGAGAGAAAGAGAGAAACAAGACTGCATTTACGCGTTTAGAGCTTAGCCCCACATGTTTTAATGAAAATACGAGCCCGTGAATGATGCGAGAATTGCGTAATATTGCTGATAATTTGAGAAAAACATGAGGACGATTTTTTCTATTTTCATTAACCTCTTAATAGTAACCTTGTATGTCAAAGTATTCAAATAAATATTGTTGAATTCTCGCGTGTATTATTGTTTGTTCTTTTAAACTTCCAATTTGATCATTGTATACTATTCCAAAGAAATATGCATTGTTCTTAAGTTAATTCTATTGCATCATTGTTATTTAGCGCGTTGATTGTTCTTAGGTCGAATGCGAGAGATATAAGCATACGGTACAAGGCATGTCGGTGAGACAGCTTTAAGGTGAAATGTTCCGTAGTTTACCAGATAGAGTGGCGGGGCTGTATTACGCCCACGGCCTGTTTTGCTCTTCTCATCCTATTGCCGTTATTTCATTGGCGATATCAATTATATTGCTATGCTGGTTAGTTCTGCTCTATTTAAGCTTTATTTTTAATACGGCGAGCCAATCTTAAAATGAGATGCTTCCACAAAGCGAGACTGTGGAGGAAGAAGCATTATTCTTTTAATGTCCTTTTAGCTATCCGTTAGTCAATTTACCCATGCCTGGTAATGCGCCACGGACCATAATCAATCATACCGTAGTACCTCCAAATAATACGGACAACTCGGTCTTTTACGTACAGCAAGTGGTACTAAGAGTAGGCGTTATACCATGGACGGAGGACTTGACGTTGATGGATGCCTTTCGTGGCCCATTGTACGAAATTTTTAATCTTTTGGAAATAATACAAAATTATCAGCATCCCGAAACGTAAGTGCGTCACGGTGGCCGGAAAATGTACGGAAATCGATTTCACGTTTTAATTTCGTAATATTGTTGCAGATTAAAAACACTCGGACAGGTTTGCTTGCATGTTGAAACAGTTAAAAAAAGGAATAATAAAAAGGCGGAAGTTCTTCCGGAATATAACTGTCTCGTTTTGTCACCTGCAAACTTATGGCAACAAAGTATCGAATTGTATACCCAAGATACGAACCTTATAAATACGATATATTCGTATCAGGTAGAAATATAATAAGATATTCTATAGATATATTTTACTTTCGCTCGAAGAAAATTGCTCGGAATGTTTTAATTATTTATTCCAGAACTTACAAAAGGGTAAAATCAGCTTGGCGGAAGTAATGTTTGGCATGAATCTTAAAGAAACTGGAATAAAACGATACCCAGTGCGTCTTCGACAGAGAATTTTACAGTACGCTGTAACGATTTATTTGAAAGATTACGATCCCGAGTACGTTTATCGAATTACCGCAGATTCTTCTGTTTTTTTTTCACGATCTTTTCATTTAATCTGTAATTACGATTTACCAATTGTAGATTTATAAAAGGACTACAACATAGATTAAGGACGTACTATCATCTTCATCAAGTTGAAGATAATTCTACATATACCGCTCCCACGGACGAAATGCTACATATTTTCTATCCCGGTGAATTTAATTACAGTGATTTCTTTCCATTGATGATGACATTCTTCGCCGTCTTTTTTTACGTTTACTTTTCAGTTCGTAAAGTTGAATTAGTAAAGTCAAAAATCGGCATAGCGTTCAGCGCTAGCGTAACAGTGATAAGTTCGCTTTCTATGACAATGGGGGTGTGTTTCTTCTTCGGCTTGACTCTAAGTTTAAATGGCAAAGAAGTGTTCCCCTACTTGGTGATTATCGTTGGCTTAGAGAACGTCTTGGTACTAACAAAAAGTGTTGTGAGCACACCGGCACATTTGGACGTGAAAATACGAGTCGCGCAAGCATTATCGAAGGAAGGATGGTCCATCACGAAGAACCTGCTCACGGAAGTAACAATCTTAACAATCGGATTGTTTACTTTCGTGCCAGCTATTCAAGAATTTTGCATATTCGCTATCGTCGGCCTGGTCAGTGATTTCTTCCTACAAATGGTATTTTTCTCGACGATTCTCGCGATCGACATCAGGCGCACAGAATTGTCCAGCGAATCGTCGAAATTTCATTTACCGAATGTACCGGCGACGCGGAAGCAACAATTCACGACGACCATCACGAACAGAAAGCCAAACATTTTTCGCTCAAAGTCACATCCGAGACTGAACGGCTTGTCCAATGGGCCGACAAACGTTATAGCTCCAAACACGCAGAATACTCATACACTGGCGAAAATTCCAAAACGCTTGCGATTAGTACATTTCTGGGCGAGGACGCGAATATTTCAACGTGCATTTATGGTATGGATGGTTGTCTGGATCAGTATGATTATTTACAACTCCGGAATTGTTGAGCATTTTATACATTTAAGTGAAACATTGAAAACTGAATCTGACGCTGATACGTACGCAATGGACAGGCCTCAGACTTTGAACAATTACGTCGAATTAAACACAATGAAACCATTGTCCGTACCATCTGCCACCATAGCACCGGAGCATTTAAATGCCCAGGTAATATATCGAGGAATTAATTAACGAAAATTGTACTTTCCCTTAACATTAGAACTGCCGGCATGAAATCTATTATATTTAACACGTTGAATGCCAATTTGTTAATTCAGTCAATATTTACGCATCGATCTCAGAAAAGTAAAGTCCTGCTGTCTGCATATCTCTTTTTGTTTTTAACGTTCCTGCGTTCTAAAGATGTGATTTCAATAGAAGAAGCTTTACTTCGGTAGAAATGAAGAAACTAGCGAAATATCGGCGGCATTTAACGTGTTGAATAAATACTTCGGAAGATGAGGAACCGAGAGGTGAAAAATCCTATCGATCAGAGGAATTTTTAGAAGAAATTACAATTAACATTATTAAATACAGCATACCCTCGGTGGTTCGAAATTTACTTAAAATTGCAGAATTGCAAAATTGAAATGACCAGATTAATTAACAAACGAGGCTGAAAAATATTTACTGTGTAGCTACCCTATCAGTTTCGAGAATTTTTCGAAGAAATTGGGAATCCGCCGGCAGTTTTAGTGTGAATGATGCTCTAATTGAATCATGGATAATTATATTTTCTCACGGCAGGATGACCTAACGAATAACGTTACCGAGGAATTAAATAAATTAAGACCGGTGGACTTTCCACCTTGGAATCGCTTATCGCTCTATCACTGGTCTTCTATACTTTCTATGTACAATATATCAGCTGCTGGTGGACGCATAACTATACTTCCTACGGTAAAACTATCTCACGCGGTGAATCCGCAGATGGTTAAACAAATTAGCAATCCGAACGACGTGCAACACTTTCAGTGGCAAAGTCTCGCCACCGCTGCTCTAGATCCCCTAGACTTTTCAGGTTTGTGGATAAGGAAAGGATTTCTAACACAGTTACCAAATAAAATTATTCTTCACGACAATTATCAATTAAAAGAATTTTCAAACCAATCGCCTCATTCATTCTGCATTGTTAACAGCTATTTTTTAAAACTATTCACAGTTTTTGAAAAACGTATTTTTACGTGACCTGCATACAACGTGTTAACTCTTTTAGTGCCGAGCGAAAGTATCGTACCTATATCGTCGTTCGGCACTAAAAGGGTTAATATGCACTCCTTAAAGTATAGTCTAGAAAAATTAAAAATAAAAATACATCCCCCGTTACTCCACTTATTTCCCGTTAACAGCTCAACTTTGAATACATCAGCGAATTCGTGAATTCTATCGTTTAAAAGTCATAAGAAATTTTACTGAATTTTTCCAGAGACTTCAGAATATTCAACGTGCTAAGAAATTTGTAAAATAACATTTCTCTTCCCGTATCGTAGATATGGAGCTACCAACAAGATCCGACGGTCGAGGATTTAACACCGACGCTCCCTTTATACCTTCCAGCCCCATGGAAATATTCCTAGCCGCTGTGCTTTGTCTAATCAGCGTGATCGTTGTTGCCTACACCATGGTCGTTCTCTATCGCTGCATCTGCTCGAGAAATTACGCCGAATGGCGTGCTAGTTGGCATCAGCCCGAAAAAGCTCACGATTCGGCAACGCAATTAGTTCTGGAGGCACTGCCCTTGGTTTTGGAAGGGCACACGCAAGAAGTCGAATGCATCGCTACCGATGGCAACACAATTGCCAGCACCTGTCTGGCAGGACATATAAGGATATGGGACTCAACTTCCGGTGAACAGATGGTCCACATCGATAGAAAACAATTTTTCAGCAGTCCTCAGAAGACTCACTTGACCCCGGACACGGACGAGTTAATGTCAGATTACGAAAGTGGTTCGCCACCTTCGAGAGGGGAAATGGAGGTTGCAAATTCGCTTGGATTATATTCCGCTGCACCAGGAGTGCATTACAGGAAATCATCACCAGGATTATGCAACATTCGGAGGGCACAGAACGTAACGAAACGACATTCAATGGGGAACACGTTGGATTACGATTATCAGATCAACGAATTTGGCACGGAAAGGCGGAGATACCTGCGGAGAAGTCTCGATAATGCTTATGACCTTCCTGACTTGAAGTCCGCGATTAATATTAAATTCTCGAGTATGAAACACTCGCCGGTGCAGAAGAACTATGAGCAAGGATTTGACTTTGGGGATCAGTATAAACATTTGTTCGAGGAGCATAACAAATCGATCGATGAGATACAAAAGTCTGAGAGTAAAGAACAATTGAGCGTGTCGTCTGGGAGGCTGAATGCTGGCTTGGTAGATAGTATGTCTTCGTTGAACACCGATAGAACAATGCAAATTTCCCATGCGGTATCGCCGATATGGTGTATGGATTACCAGGAGAATCTTATAGTTGTAGGGTGTGCTAACGGGAGTTTAGAATTTTGGGAGGGTACTACGGGTAGGTTTAAGGTGAGAAACTTTAAATATTTTGAAATTAACGCGAGAACTACCGGTTAAATCTATTATATTTAAATATATTGACCCTTTGCCGTACAATAACGGACACCCGTGATGCGGTAAATAGGAAATTTTCAAGGTTTGCAAAACCATCAAATTGAAAATAGTACGACGCAAAATGATAAAATTATTTCCGAAATATTGATATTACGTTAAATTATACGATAGATCATGAATCCCTGATCAATTTTTATTTTAACAATTTAATTCTCAATTATTGCGGAGGCAGTCACAAAAGAAATCGTACGGCAACGGGTTAACACGTTGAATGTCACCCGTGTTTCGCTAGTTTCATTTCCACCGAACCGAAACTGTTTCTATTAAAATCACATCTTCATAGAATAGAAATGTTAAAAGTAAGAACAGTTATGTATTCAATAACACTTCAATTTTATAACAGCAATATTTTAATATTGAATATATTGTCATATCCGTGAATATCGCAATTTAAAAATCATAAGAACTGTCATTGAATTCAACAGTGCCGGTCACCGGTGACCCCCATGGCATTCAACGTGTTAAATAAACACTTTGAAAAAAGTGGAAGCAAAAAAATAATCCTAAATTTCAGTGTTTATTCGACGACGGATCCGGTCTCGGCATATCCGTCGTGAAACTCGTCGGTAGTCGGGTAATAGCAGCGAAATTAAACGGCTCCGTGGACTTCTTGCAACTCGAGAGCTACAGCGAAGGTCAACAGATCGATTGGGGCTTCACATCGTACAGAAGAAGTAAATATACATGCTACGCGATGCCCTTGCGTTCCTCGCCGCGTTCATGACGTAAATTATTTTTGTTTTATCTTCTTTTCTTAGCACACGTTAGAACCGGAAGTGCTGGCTCACCTATGGATATAAATAACATCATGCAATCCGAGGAGGACCTCCGTTGCATGAAAATTGGCTCTCATAGAGCACACCAGCAAGCAATAACAGTACTTGATAGCGAAGGTGGTCGTGTTTTAACCGGTAGCCAGGACCACACGCTAAAAGTATATAGGTATATATCGATAATCGCAGGAATTGATTATCCCTTTCACGCTACACTCACGAACATTCATCCTTATACCCTCTTTTTCCTCCTAATGATTCTCAAATTGTCATTAACACGTTAATTGCAACGTTGGTCTCTGGTGAACTTTCAAAACTAATTCTGACTGCCTCGGTAGATCTAGTGTTAATTACGAAAGGTTCAAAGTCAAGACAAATCCCTCAAAAAACAGCATTTCTGACTTCTCCAACCCTAAGCATAAACACCGAAATCCGTCAAATTGTCGGGTTCCATAAATCTAGCGTTAATCGAGTTGATATCCTCTCGGATTACAGGCTGGAAGATCAATTGCCACTGTATACGCTTCACGGACATTGCGGGCCTATATCTTGCCTCTTTATCGACAGGACTAGCCCCATGACTTCCGGTAGCGGATCTCAGGATGGATTATTGTGTGTTTGGGATCTTTTAACTGGTAAATCATTTGGAATTGAATTCGGGGAATTTTGATAAAGAATTTACGAAGAAACTGGATAAATCTGTTATTTCTAGGAACATGCATGTACAGCATACAAGCTCACGACGGTGCTGTGGCAGCTATTACGTGTTCCGTTTCGTATGTGATAAGCATTGGAACCGACGAAAGGTTGTGCGTTTGGGAAAGATTTCAGGGACATTTGTTACATGCTCTTCCTGCGCACAGAGCGGCGTATAGTTTGCAATTAGTCATGTTGACGCATCATTTACTCATCACTAGTAATCAGGTATGTTGGTTAATTTATTTTCTTAACCCTTCGGAAGATTTACAACTACCTCTTCTCATATTCGTGGCATTTCACGTGCCTCATAACATAGCAGATTTCATTGAATTCAATAGCGCCGGTCACCGCTGACCCCCGTGCCATTCAACGTGTTAATCCCGATATTACAAAAACTACAGAATTTTAAGTAGAGACGTACAGTTTTACACTAATTACGTGCAATTTTAGCAGTTTGGAAGGTAGTTAATAAATTGACTGCAGTAGATAACGACTAGTATCAGCTAGTAACGTACTTTCGACAGATAGAGAAATAATGGGCGATGCAAGTGTTCTCTTCCGTTAGTCTTCGATTACCCGCGTATTCTGCGTTTGCAAAAATGAAATGGAAAATTGTTTCAGGGATCTCTAGTGGTCTGGGACGTAAGGACAGGAGAGCCCGTACGTGAGGTACGGTTGGGTCATAAAGATAGTTGTATTTTCGTAAAACAAATGTTAGCGTTAAGGGACAGTGTCGTGTGTGACTTTGGACGGCAATTGAGAATAATCCGTTTTCCATTGGTCTCCGATAAGTTAGACTAAGATCTGTACGTGCACATCTGTATATAGCTACTTTGTTTTCTCTTATTTAATTTTAAATTACTTTAGAGCAGAAACCTACGTCTTTTGCCCTGGTACGAGGTAGGGGGGCACAGTGTCCTTTTTTTTTTTACACGATGCATATTTTACATTTTACACCGTCGCGTAAGAGCTTTTTAATATTGACTTTGCATTAACGATTGTATCGTAGTCGTTGAAAGTCTCTAAGATTTGTTCGTTGATCCATAGCAGTGAGATAGATACGCTTGTTTTTACCTAACGGGAATGCAAAGTTTCCTTTTCCCGTTTATTTTTTTTCTCTCTTTTTCCTACGCCATCGATTCTGTCGATGAGAGTTTGTGCAAAGTACGCCTTTGGTTTGCGACAAACGGAAGCTTAAAAGGGGAGAGAAAGAGCGCCGTCGGAATGGGAAGTGCAAGGACAATGGGTGCAAACGAATTCTATATTCTTAGGGATGTGAGAATGTGGAAGAGACGAACGACGATTCAGAGGAATGAAACGAATCACTCTCACGAATATCTAGTATTTCACGGTGTCTCTACTTTGTTGTCTCAAAAGAATGGCTGTGCTACATTTTCGGAGCATCCGTTTCCTTTCGCGACGCTATTCGACGCAACGTTTATAGTTTTAATCCGTCGCACCGTTTTATATTTAATGGGTGTGTCCTTCGAGAGACGTGCGAGAGCTTCGGAATTATTAATTGGAGGCCGCATTTTGTTAAACCGGTGCTTTGTTTCGTGCAACGAAGAAGCGCGGAGCCATCGCTTCTGCGTTGGTGAACGGATATTATAAGAATACTTAACCCTCTGCGGTTCGATTGATTTTTCCACTCTTTCGTCGATCGAAATTAATTTCGTAACATTTTTCATTCTTATTTAAGCGTATAATTACACTTAAATCAGTGTAAAATAGAACAAAAAGAAAGATAGCATAGGAAGGACTCTATTTATGTATTAAAATTCTAACATGGCTAGTCAGATCCAAAAGGACGTAAAATTAGCAAACTTCGTTACTACAAAGAGTTGTGATTATCTTAACGCTACATGGGACCGCAAAGGGTTAATGAATTGCAAAAAAAGAACCATGGAATTCAGGTGCATGTGCATTTGACGGTGTCTAAGAAAATTGGAGATATCAAATCCTGGAGAACCGAAACTCCAGCAGCGTTACGCTGCGAAAGTAGGAAGTTTGCGTGAAATTAAAAGTTTTATAGAGGCTTAAAGTCGAGGTTAAGGATATTTATGTTAATTCTATGGGAAAGATTTTCATTTTTACACGGCAGCGTTGATTAGAACAGCGCGGTCTAACAGTGCCTTTACTCCATCCGTCGTTTCGATCGTTATTTTCATATTTAGTACAACTAAATAGACAGACGATGATAGTGACAAATATTACGAGAAGAAAAAGAAAATTGATCTCGTTCCTCCATTATGTAGTATATTCTCATGTAATTTTAGAGAAAACTTCAGTTTTACGTTCGATTACAATCGCCAAGTTCCAACCCTCCGTAGCCGAAATCTTTTTGTCACGGCGAAAAATGAATTATCTACGCGATGAGACATGGAAGAATTTCAAAGATGGTAGTTTTAACCCTTTGCCTTACGATAACGCGTGACACTCGTGTTAAATGGTATGGGAAATTTTTGAAGTTTTCCAAAAATTGTTAAATTGAAAATATCAGTGGGTCAGGAGACGTTCGAATTAGTTCTATGCTATTAACACTAACTAGCAGTGTTATATCTATTATATTTAGATGTACTGATTAAGTACTTTGGAAGAAGTGAAAAAGATCGATTAAGGCAATTTAGGCTTTATAAGATAGATACTTTTTCGAAGAAATTGGCCATCGGTCATTTTAAACGCCTTGGTAGTTTTTGTGTTAATATTGCGTTATATGTTACGCGGTGTATCAGAAATCGGCGATGAATTTTTATTTCAGGAAGTAATTCTGAGTTATTACGTATTCAGTCACAAAAGAAATCGTAGGGTAAGGGGTTAAAGAAGCGTAATAATTTAATTAGTTACGTGATATCGCTGGCCACATGGGTTGTGGAGGGTTACGGTAATAATTATACAGGTTGCAGAATTCTAAGCTCGTAATATTCAACGACGGATCCAACATTGCACACGGAGATGTTTGATTCAAATTGCACAATAATTCTTTCTGCAATTGGTGCAAATAGATTAATTTCAATTTTACAGGATATTAAGATGAATATTTTTACAATTCGATTTCTGTCAAGGAACTGAATGATACGGTAAATCGATTCAGTCGATAAATCGGAATTTGATCGTCGTTGAAAAAGAGTTTCTTTTTATGTAAGAGAAAATCATGTAACAATCTGTTTTTCAACTAATTGTAGAGTGTCTACGAATCTTTTATTTTCTGACGTCCAATTCGCAATAATTCAGAGTGGTTGCGATCATGATCGTCGGACTGAGAAAATATATTTACACGTATACAGATTCGTGTTATTAGTTCACGATGTTTTTCTTATAAAGAAAAATGTGAAACAAAGATATTCTTGCGTATTCTTCGTACGATTTATAACAAATGTTGAAAACATCGGAACCTGATAAAGCGAATAGACTGTATATATTTTTCCTAACCAAAGTTTTGCATCGTGTGGGATCATGACTTAATCGGTAGGAACTAATTAAATTGAGCGAAAGTGTGTCGGAAAGAAAAATTAATTAGAGTGCTTCTAACGGCGCGGTTGGCTGGCTGACGATCACTTAGAAGTGCGCGTGGTTTTTATATTTATTTAATTAATTTAACACACGGACACAAATGTGTTGTACACTAGATTATATTGTTCTTAATAAATTCTCACATTTAGTATACCCTGCCTTCGTTAAATTTGCTTTCTTCTTTGTTTATTTTAAAATTGTATAAATAACTCTTAACGTAATATATTTTCATGATAGCAAGTAAAATTATGAATGTGACACACCGACCGCGATGTCATAACACTTAAAAAGTATTAAAAAAAAAGAAGAAAAACTAAAATCAACAAAATATTATTCGTACCCCGAGAGATTTCAAAGTAACGCTGAGTACGGTCAGAAGCGTGTCCCGACCTTCGCACCGGCAGACTGCGGCTATGAAAACGAATATAACTTTTAAATGATCGTAAAATTCGTCACTTTGAAAATTTTTAACATGATTTTAAAGATGAAGGATGGTGGAAAGACATTTAGAAACTACATTTTTGAAATGCAAAGCCAATTATCCATCTCGCACGGGAAGAGATAGATTTCCGAATGTCTATCTCAAGTTCAATCCGGAAATCTATCTCTTCCAGTGCGAGATAGATAACAAAAGTAAAGTAGAGCAAGAAATTTCGTCTGTAACATTTTCTTGTTCATTCCGTCGCTTAAACCTCTCCAAATAACGGGAAAATGTTTCACACGAAAGACAACATGGTATGGAGGATGGATGGCCATTTTTTTGGGTCCTCAGTCGCAGCAACCTCCTCGTGGTAGGACCCGGGTCGTTGTTGTTCGCAGTGACTGGAAAACTTTTATTTTTTCCGCGCTGAAAGCAACAACGGGCTAATTGGCTGCGAATTCGTGAAATACCGTTATTTTACCATTCTTTGCAATCCAAGTTGTATAATGTGCCATAAAACGGTTGTGCATCTCTTTTCGCGAATGAAATTGAGAAAATTGAGTTAATATACTTTTGCATTGCTTTTGGAGGAATTCATTTCAATTTTGTGTATCTTTCACGGTTTATTCGAAATATTTGGTAGGACCCTCTGACGATATTTGTTTTAATATTGCAGAGTCGGTAGTATCGCAGAATGGATAATATCACAGACGATGTATAGAGTTCTATATCTCGTCTGTGATAATATCGCAGAGTCGATAATATCGTAGAGCCGGTAATATCGCAGTGTTGGTAATATCACTAATCTTGTTTCGCTTGCGATAATATTATCGATCATGTTCGATATTCTCGAAGGGTAATCTGAATTTTCTAAAGTAACGTCGAGTTTCAATGGAAGATGTCGCAGCAATCGCGTTCGTGGAACAATTTTAAACTTGTTTTTAATTTTTCCTGCATTCTGGAAATTAAATTATACGTCGTAAATTAAATTCGACTTTTGGAGTAATTAATATTTAATCTGCGTTCGAAACTACAAATTTATATTGTTTCGTCCAATGTTAGATATCAAAAAGTTTAAAATTCCCTTTTAACTTTCAGACTATGTCAGACTTAATGCACTTTATGTATTAATTACGGAGTCTCGGAAATTCGCAAATTTATCATTTTCATCTTATTCATGCCTGCTTCCCCTTTTTGATGCTAATTACAACCAGCTTACAATTTCTTTCCGCCCATGTTCTTTGATTTAGCCGACTGTAATTTTATACCGCCTCTTCCTTCGAGGCATAACACTCGATGGACTTTGCGATACTTTAAAACCACATTGTCTGCAAAATTATTGCACCAAGTGATTATTTATTATTAACGAAATTTACATCGAGTACGACATATTTTTTTCTAAATATAATTTAGAATGTTCTATGAAAGATTTTTCTAAATTGTTGAGGTATCTTAGTTATCTTGGTTCCTAAACTAGCTTTACAAATGACGTCACATTACATCATTGCTAAGTTATTAAATTCTACTAAATGTTGTAATATTACGTTATCACTGATAAAAGATTCTTCAAATCTCCCGTCGCCCAGAGTAAATTTTTCTTAATATATCATAGTCTCAGTGTTCCGGAATCCACCAAAATTGGTGGTCCCAGTCAAAATAACCGTAACAACTAAAGTGGTCATGGTGGAGAAAAAATTAAAGGCTCAGATTCACCCTCAGTAGGCCCAACTTTAAATCTCCCGTCGCCATCGCACAATGTTTCTTAAATTATCATTTAATAGTCGCAGTATTTCGGAACCCATTTAAAATTGTAGGTCCCAGTCAAAATGACCGTAGCAACTAACGTGGCCGTGGTGGCTAAAGGACTAAACGCTCATATTCGCCATCAGTAGGCCCAACTTCAAATCTCCCGTCGCCCACAGTAAATTTTTCTCAATATATCATAGTCTCAGTGTTCGAAAACCCACTTACAATTGTAGGTCCCAGTCAAAATGACCGTAGCAACTAAGGTGGCCATGGTGCGTAAGAAAATTAAAAATTTGAAACTCGCCATCGTTAGGCCCAAGTTCAAATTCCCCGTCGGCACTGAGAAATTTTTAATTTATCCCATATGATAAGTGTTCCATAGCCTCGGTATTTCGGAACCCCCGTAAAATTCTAAGTCCCACGCAAAATGACTAGCGGCTAAAGGGCCCATAGTGCCTAAACGCCTAAAACCTTATATTCGACATCAACTCAACTTCAAATCTCTCCTCACCTTCGCGCAATTTGTCTAAAATTATCATTTACCATATCATACCCTCGGTGGTTCTACATCAAAATAAAATTCTAAGTCCCACGCAAAATGACTATAGCAGCTAAAGGACCCGTAGTGCCTAAACGCCTAAAACCTCATACCCGCCATCAACTAAACTTCAAATCTCCCATCACCTTCGCGCAATTTCTCTCACATTATCATTTACCATATCATACTCTCAGTGGTTCTACACCAACCTAAAATTCTAAGTCACACGCAAAATAACTATAGCAGCTAAAGGGCCCATAGTGCCTAAACGCCTAAAACCTCATACCCGCCGTCAACCCAACTTCAAATCTCCCGCCACCTTTGCGCAATTTCTCTCAAAGTATCATTTACCATATCATACCCTCGATGGTTCTACATCAAAATAAAATTCTAAGTCCCACGCAAAATAACTACAGCAGCTAACGGGCCCATAGTGCCTAAACGCACCAAGCCAACTGACCACAACAATTTCGCATCCGAACGAATAACAAAACGAACAAACTCCATCTATTACACAAAGAATCGTCGAGTTCGGTTTCCTGCGAGTACTCGCGTCGTGCACGGCGCCTCGTAATTCATTTAGACGGTAGCCCGACGAGACAGGCTCAATTACACCCGCGGCAAAAAAGCCGCACGAGGGGGCAGCTTCCTCGTACGACGTGCGTGGTCCGTGCGCGGTGTTACTCCGAAACGCGCGATGCACGAGGCCCACATTCGCAAGAAGAAAAGGGGGCCCCGTAGGGCTCGTGTCCTACGTCACTCGACCGTGATACGCGGAGATCGTTAAAGCCTCTTTGTCATCCGTTCTGCTCGAACTGCGATTATTAAGACCGGCCTTTCGTACGTGCAAAACGCCCGGAATTCCCGCCGTAGGGTCCTCGGCGTGTCTTTTAGCCGCGATGTCTTTCCTTCTTGCGATCCGACACACTTGTCGTCACTGCTCGTGATAAATTATGGATTGTGGTTTTAAGGATGGTCCTCCTTTTTCTGGTGCGAGAACGTACTTGATTTTTTTTGAGTGTTTTTTTATAGGGAAAGCTTTGCGTGGGGTTTAGGTGGAATTTGTGAAGGGGTTGGGAATTTTTATGGGGTTGTAGGAAATTTGAAAGGGTGAGGATGTACAGAGTGTGTAAAAATGTAAATGGAATGTATTAGTTATGACACTCTTTGTGATGTTTTGTTAAAAATTGAAATGAACTTGAAACACTTCACACTTATTTGATTAACACATAACGTAATTTATGAATTAAATATAACAGGATTGAATATAATCGAGGCCTTCTGCCATAATACAGTCTTTTTAATATATAACAAAAATCAATAGAAACAATACATAACATATGAATATTTAGGATTACACCAGGGCTGTATCCTCAACATTTTTAAGGGGTTGAATTAATTCCGGAGTTTTATTTCGTTAGTTGGGTTCATAGAAATTTTAATTTTTAGTCTACTTGTTTCTAGTTGCTGATGATATTAATAATTAACCCTTTGCAGTCCTATGTCAATCTATACTCGACATAGCTCTTCACTTGATTTTATTTTCCAACGATTTAATATCGACTTTCCAAATTCATAATGACTTTGTAATATTACCTAAACATTAAAAGAAAAAACATTAATAACCAGCGATAGAAAATGTTGTGAAATTAATTTCATTTAGCTCACGACAAAATAGACAAAATAATTCGGACTGCAAAGGGTTAATAGTGGATATGGTTAACGAAAAACTAAAGTAGTAGTTCCCAGGCAAAATGACGATAGGCATTGAAGTTGAAAAAGTACAAAAAGAGAGAAAAATATTTATAAACACTAGAACTAGCGCCGATTAATCTGCTGAATTTAAAGGTATTAGTAAACCTTTTAAAAATAAAGTTATTAATTTACATCTTCAACGTGGATTTAGACAATCAAAGGAATTGCAGCGTTGCCAATTTAATTATCTTTTCAAGACAATTGTTAACCAGTTATTTCGACTGCCGTTGTAAATCTACTGTTATTAGTTAGTTATATATGTTACCTGAGGCTATTATAAACAAAAGTAAGAAAGTTCAAGTTTACTTTATAAATATGAAGAACAAAGTAATTTTTCTTGCCCAAGAAGTTAGCTATGTCGTTGTACATGTTCGCAACTCATTGTATTCTTTCATTGGCAATTATTCAGTAATTTATGCAGAGTCTGATAATTATCCGTTCAGTGTTTTATGGTTAATTGCTAAGTAGCCGTCGTTTCATCCAGTGATTTCACGGCTCATTCCTTAGGAATACATTCGGTGCTTTATGGTTAATTTGATAGTAATCGGTTAGCAATACGCGCAGTGCTTTACGGTTGATTCATTGGTAATCTACGTAGAGTTTTATGGTGTTTCCTTACGAATCTGCGTGCTTTAATGCGCGTTTAGTGACTGATTTGTTGCCCATTTATTTAGCATTTCGTGGGTTACTTTTTATCAAGGGTTTCATGGATATTTATTTACATTTAGTAATTCGTTCGTGGATTTATGTTTGATAGCGTTTTATGAACCAATCGTTGGGAATTTATGCAGATTATTTATGTAGAACGAGTAAGGAAAGCATAAAACAGCGACAAATTAATCATAAATCACTTGGTCAATTTTTAAGGCTTTTATCGTAAGATATTGAGCAACGGTTGACCATAAAGTACTCGGTAGATTGCTAAACAAATTAATTGTGGACCAATATTTTAATGTATCCGGCGATTTATGATCAATTTGTCACTGTTTTATACAATCTCCATTCGGTTTATTTTTCACGAGTTTATCTTATTGACAATTTATT
The DNA here is from genome assembly GCA_963989415.1 of Cerceris ruficornis. NCBI lineage: Eukaryota > Metazoa > Arthropoda > Insecta > Hymenoptera > Crabronidae > Cerceris > Cerceris ruficornis. The sequence continues at coordinate 5,409,920 of OZ022530.1, read as the reverse complement.
AGCAATGTCTTCGCTAAATGAATATCTCTGAAAGAGAAGTGAATTTAAATTTAATTCTATTAACGCGGATCGAAAAACGAAAATCAACAACAGAAAGTATATTTTATCTTCTACCAGTTAATTTACCACTTTATTAACAATTTATTAGGAATGTTCAAGGACTGTTCATTGATTTCTGAGTGACGATATCCTATCTGGTAAATTATTTGAAGGTTTCATACTCCAGTTTAATTCTAAAGTTAATTATAAACTTTTGCCGTTAATTAGACTAAAGTATTGACAATTTCATTCACGTCGCCTTTTTTCCGTTAAATTAAGTAATTTAAAAATTGAACCCAGTTAGAAGGATTAGTTGAATGTAAGTCCGCGAAATATAAATAATCCACGAATTACAAAATCTTTCTTAATAATTTCTCGCTATTCACCTCACGCATCGACGTTCCGCCAAAGGTTTTGCACGTACGTCGCAGGAATTATTCGCGTATTATCGCGTCCATTAAATTTCCTTTTTGTTATTCGAGGATACCGACGTGTAAGCATTATAAACGGCCCTTAAGAAACGTCTATGACGATACTACGGTATGCCTACTGCGTTCGTACGATTGTGTACAGTACAAGATGCCTGGAATTCTCTGTCTTCGCCGACGTTGCCAATTATTTTTATTGCATCTGAGAGGCGGCCCCTTAATTATACGGATACCGCTAACGAGCTTTCAAAATTTTCGTACCCTCTACTCGTCTCTCGTAGTTGCACGACTTTGGAATTTGTGGGAATTAGGTAAACGCGATTAACCCTTTGACTTATAATAACGAGTGTCACTCGTGATCCAGTAGATGGAATAGGATATTTTGAAGCTTCCGAAAATGATGAAATTGAAAATATCTGTGGAACACAACGCAATAAAATTATTTCTATGTTATTAACCCCTTGACTTATAATAACGAGTGACACTTGTGTTGCGGTAGATGGAATAGGAAATTTTGAAGCTTCCCAAAAATGATGAAACTGAAAATATCAGTGGAACACAACACAGTAAGATTTAACTGTTAAACCGTTACTGTGTTCTTGATACACAACTATCGCAATTTCTCATTTAGTCTACAATTCCAATTCTAAAAATAATGGCAAAAACAAATCGAATCAATTAATCATATTTAAATATATTAACCCCTTGACTTATAATTACGAGTGACATTCGTGATGGGGTAGATGGAATAGGAAATTTTGAAGCTTCCCAAAAATGATGAAATTGAAAATATCTGTGGAACACAATGCAATAAAATTATTTCTATGTTATTAACCCCTTGACTTATATTAATGAATGGCACTCGTGATGGGGTAGATGGAATAGGAAACTTTTAAGCTTCCCAAAAACGGTGAAATTGAAAATATCTGTGGAACACAACACAGTAAAATTATTTCTAAGCTATTAATATTGCATTAAATTGTAAGATATATCAGGAATCGCTGATTAATTTTCATTTTAGCAATTCATTCTGAATTATTGCACGCATAGTCGCAAAAGTAATCGTAGTGCAAGGGGTTAATGTTGCGTTAAATTGTAATATATATCAGGGATCGCTGATGAATTTTCATTTTAGCAATTTAATTCTGAATTATCGCACGCACAGTCGCAAAAGAAATCGCAGGTCAATGGGTTAATCAGCTTTCTTGGTGTAATTTCTCAGTAATCCACTTTTGAGAGTGTGACTTTTAATGAATTTTAATACTGCGCACTTGGAGATTACTTTTTAAATATTTTTTCATCTGCTTGATAACGATAAATATGATTCGCTATGGAAAAATTTATGTAAATTTGTCGTTGAAGGAATGCAGGGTGGTTTAAAAGTTATTAGAGAATTTAAAAGTAGAATAACTCTTTCATGTATTGAGAATTCACATTTCTTCTTTTAAAGATAATGAATATACTTTTTGGAGATTATTCTTAAATAATTTTGAAGATTGTATTTTAAATGGTTACTCACTGTGCTACATTGTAAAAGATTAATAGTAAAAAAGAGCTTGTATAATTTCTTGATCCATTCGGGACCAATTGAACAATTGACCTTTCAGTTAATATTACAACAAATTAAATATATTTATTTCATTGAACCGGTCATTTAATCGCGCACGGTTAATGTTAATAGTACAAAAAATTACATATCTTCATTACGGTTAGCGTTAACTATTTTATTATTCTCCGTCCTACTTTTTTATCCTTACCATGACCTATATTCCAAATTGCCAATATAAATTTTCACGCCAGCTTAACTTTCATCCAAACCGTTAAACCAACCCGCTTGCCGGGCCTCCTAAAAATCGCCGTTAAAATTCCAAATTTCAACATCATCGAGTATCTATTGCCACGACCTTCTGGTCCACAGTGAAAGGCACAAAAAATCCCAATACAATGTTCATCTAGAACGAACGACTCGTTCATGGTGAGCGCACAAAGAAACTGCAGTTACTCTTCCCGGAGAACGATGGAGAAACGGTGGCGGGCAGGTTTAATCGGCCGGTTAGACGGTGGGGTTCACTCGAAAACAATGGCCCTCGGTGTTGATGGCAATATTTTAATGAAGTTAGCAAGTTCCCGGTAGCGGCTGCCACTCCGAGCATCGTAGACGCGATTCCAGGAGCGTAAAACGCCCGGAGAGAAGCCCTTAAGGGCCGAGGGCGGAGGCGCCACCCAACCACTGATTTCCACTTACCGATATCGTTTCACAAAGCTGCCTTCATCTGCCAGCCTACTCAGGGCCTCTCTCTGTGCACCGAATCTCCCGACCTGCGAAACGCCAAAGGATCTTCCATGGGGAAAAGGTTTCTTGGATTTCTGATCCTGTAGAATGGTGAATTTCAGCGTTTTAGTGGGCTAGTATCACATAGAAAAAATGTCCCAGTGGTGGTGGGGGTTTGAAATCGGTTCTACTGATTGAGTTTGATCATTCACCTCATTAGGCATCCTAGGTATCAACTTTGAAATTTGTTTTTGAAAAATTGTAATACTGAACAATTTCTTTCATGGGGAAAATGACTTGGCGATTAGAAATCCCGTAAGTGTAGATTCTAGCCGGACTGACCGTAGAAGTTAGGGTTAAAATGAGAAATATACCACATAGAAAAATGTCCCAGTGGCGATGGGGGTTTGAAACCGATTCTACTGATTACTAGTTTGATCATTTACCTTATTAGGCATCCTAAGTATCAACTTTGAAAATTGTTTTTTAAAAATTGTAAGGCTGAACAATTTCTGTGATGGGGAAAATGACTTGGCGATTAGAAACCCCGTAAGTGTAGATTCTAGTCGGAATGACCGTAGAAATTCGGGTTAAAATGAGAAATATATCACATAGAAAAATGTCCCAGTGGCAATGGGGGTTTGAAATCGATTCTACTGATTACTAGTTTGATCATTCTCCTCATTAGGCATCCTAAGTATCAACTTTGAAAATTGTTTTTTAAAAATTGTAAGACTGAACAATTTCTGTCATGGGGAAAATGACTTGGCGATTAGAAACCCCGTAAGTGTAGGTTCTAGCCGGACTGACCGTAGAAGTTAGGGTTAAATGAGAAATATATCACATAGAAAAATGTCCCAGTGGCGATGGGGGTTTGAAATCGATTCTACTGATTACTAGTTTGGTCATTTACCTTATTAGGCATCCTAGGTATCAACTTTGAAAGTTGTTTTTCAAAAATTGTAAGGCTGAACAATTTCTTTCATGGGGAAAATGACTTGGCGATTAGAAACCCCGTAAGTGTAGGTTCTAGCCGGACTGACCGTAGAAGTTAGGGTTAAATGAGAAATATGCCACATAGAAAAATGTCCCAGTGGCGATGGGGGTTTGAAATCGATTCTACTGATTACTAGTTTGATCATTTACCTTATTAGGCATCCTAAGTATCAACTTTGAAAATTGTTTTTTAAAAATTGTAAGGCTGAACAATTTCTGTGATGGGGAAAATGACTTGGCGATTAGAAACTCCGTAAGTGTAGGTTCTAGCCGGACTGACCGTAGAAGTTAGGGTTAAATGAGAAATATACCACATAGAAAAAATGTCCCAGTAGCGATGGGAGTGTGATCAGTCACCTCATTAGCCATCATAGACAGGGCCGAATTAAGATGAAAAGAGGCCCTAGGCTATTCCACTTATGAGGGCCTTTCACCTCTCATTTTTAAATTTGTGAATTACATGAGAGATAATAAAATACATCATTACTGTGATATATATCAAGATATTAAATGAAACATGTTGTTATTGGTACTAACCTATACATAGTCAATGCATTGAAGATTAAACGAAATTCAATTCAGATCAATTTATTTCATAATAATTCGCATTTAAAGTTTAAGTGTGAATTATTATGAATTTTAAGACTTAAACTAAACCATAGCAATCAGTGAACGTATGAACTATACTTTGGTGCAATTTAGTATGTACAAACGAACAGACATCTCAACCAATACATTTTTATGTTTGTTTATTAGTCATATGCGTAGAATTTCTCGTTATTTTCGGTCCAGTGTTTTAGTGTTTACTGTTTTTAGAATAGTGTAATTTTAATTTTGCTAACAATTTGAATGTAGGCCCCTCTTGATCTTCAAGCCGAAAGCTGAAGCCTAGTTAGCCTATAGGAAAATCCGGCCCTGATCATAGATATCAATCTTTAAAATTTTTTTAAAAAATTCGAGTGCTCGGAACAATTTCTTGCAGACACAATAAAATTAAGAAAAGGTTGCTCAAATCGTACCCCCTGAAAAAGGTCTATAAATGTAGCTTTATTAAATAAATGTTAAAATATCGCTTAACTTGCACCTTCTACTAATATTGCAACTATTTATTAAAAAAATCATTGCACATATACTGAATCGAATAAAATGAACAAAAAGTAAAACAGTAACATCGGTTCGACTATGGAAACCGGTGTCCCAGGAAGAAAAATAGCTCGGGTTAACATTTCTTGTGTAAATCACTCTCCCAATAATAATATATATCTACTTAGATCACAGATAATTAATTACAGCGGTTCAAATTGAATATTTTAATCCTTCAGTACATTTATTCATTTTTACATCGTCTTCTGTAAGAACAGTCACGTTTGACTCGTGTATAACGAAACGTTATTCATTCTGGACAAGCAGAACGTTTCTCATGATCGTGATTGAACATCTGACACGTGGCCAAGTCGTTAATAGATGCGATTTTAAATATCGCAAGACGAACAAAGTCGACGGTGATATTTAATCAGATTAGAGCTCTCGATCACTCTCGATCGGATTGATTAGCATATCGTGCGACGGCTCCAGGAACAGATCTTCGACGTCATTCTGTCGGGAAAATCGACAAACCTAATAGATTCATGATGATCACCTTTGGTCGGGTATTAATGGAAGAAACGAATGAAATCAGTCCGGCAAACAAGGCTAGTTTGCATGCAACTCTCGGATTAATTTGATGGATGCTTTGCGTAGAGAAAAGAAGGGGCGATTTCCAAGGGAAATGCGATTATCGGTTTTCGATCGTCTGCTCAAACTATGGTGACTTTTGAGCTGAGGTTTTGGAAAAATTTGGAAAGTTGATTTTAAATTCTTTGTAAATTCACGCGTTAAAATTTGCGTGCGATTGTCACTTTCGAATTGAGAGTTGTCTTCGTTTCTACTAATTGTTCGTTAATTAATGACTGTTCATTAATTACTTAGAGACGGTATGCCATCTGGTAAATTATTTGAAGGTTTAATACTCGAGTTTAATTGTAAAGATAATTATAAACTTTTGCCTTTAATTAGGCTAAAGCATTGACAATTTCATTCGCGTCGTTTTTTTTTACGTTAAATCAATTAATTTAACAATCAGCAAAGATTTTCACTATACAAAATTATTTTCTGCTTTCACGAAAACACCGTCGTTGAAATTCCATTATACCAATGCAATGAATGTAACAATCACTGAGAAAAAAAATGCAAATTACAATCGTCAACTATACCGAAGCCAAGCTTCCCTTATTAGTACGAACAGTTAATTATTCATTTATAAATATGTAATAACCATCCACGCTTCTGTCTCGAACAGGTGAAAGCAGTTCCTTTTACTTTTAATATTCCTCGCTCGCTCGCACATCGGTATTTAATTATTACCTTATTAATGCGAATTAGAAACTGTAAAGATGACTCCGCAACGTCGAAACACTCGTCTTAACAATCCTTCAATTTTTCTTTCTTCTTTTTACACAATTCCTTCATTCAGATTATCGCACGTTCGACGAGCTTAACGTCAAAGTTAATTTTTCCTTCGTCGGAGAATCGTGGCGCGAATTGCGCTAATTAATTTCAGTAGATTTCCTCAAAGTACCTTTAATGAAACGGCTTGATCAAGTAGGCACTGCAGTGTGCCATTACGGAGAAATCACATGCAAAACCCAAGACGCTAAGATTGCCCCGTTCGGCCGTAACTTTCGCAGATGCTAATCGAGTGCACGTAATTAGAGCGAAAGCAATTGTCGGTAATTAATTGGAAGTAAATTAATTAGCTTAGATCGAATAGAAAGTGGAAAACTACAAAGTATTTGGTGCAAATCTCATTCGGGGCCTTTCTTTTTTGTTGCGTTAATGCCAATGGAAATATTGGGGTATTATGGATATTTAACGGTGATTGTTGCTCGCACTTTTATCATCGTTATGGTGAAAGTGGAAATTGATAAATTCGTTTAACGCTTCGGGGAGAACACGGTGAAATTAAGCGATTTGAATTAGCACTGTTCTTTTTCCATGCGATAAATATCTCACGATTGAAATATGAATATGTAATTATTATATATAATAGTACGAGTTGTATTAGTGTGTTTCATTCATTATTTTAAATGTTTAATATCTTTTGACGGATTGAATCTTTGAAAAATTAATCATTTTCTGTTTTGTGTATTTTTGCTCTTTAACCGTTTGCGGATGGAAACTTTTTCGAATGTTGAGAGTTAATTATTTATTTGGCGATCAAAAAGCACTTTTTTATCAGAAAGTCAGAGTGTTAATGTATAGAAATTATAAATTACTACTTGCTTAATCATATTTGAATAGTTACATTTTATGTTTTTAACTCTAACCGCGTATACATGCGGCGATAAAATATAATTAAATTTTTTTCTCAGACTATATATAAGTATTCGTAGTCCTCAAAGGGTTAAATGTTTAGGGATCTTTGGATTTTTGTTTTATACATTTTTCCTTTGCTGCTTTCAATAATCCTTATTGTTATTGACCCTTAACTTTCTTTCAATTATTTTTCGTAAAACTAACTATAGCTAACGATTAATAAATTCAAATAATTTTGCAATCTAAATCGATGCAATCTGGATTAAAAAATTAATAAAATTCATTCAATTCAATCAATCAAAATTGAAAATCACACTGAAATACTAAATTCGCAAACAAAATCATCAAAAAATGGAAAAGATCACTTTCAACGACAAATTTGCAGCACGTCAAAAACAGTTGCAATTATATTTTCTCGCAATGAGAATTTTGTCATAGCAATTATGATTACTCCAATTACAAGGGCTATGAAATTTTCTATAATTACATTTCCGTCAATAAATTGAAATCTCGGATGTCCATTTCAGGGCTTCTCATCAAACTTGTCCCTTTCGAGGGATCCAGCTATCGCTGGAAGGTCTAGGCTATCCTGGATAAGGTACGCTTTACGAGGGATTACGTGCTTTATGACTTCTTTCGACGTTTTCTCTATTACTCCTCCTTTCTCTCCCGCATTTTCGCCGGTTGCTTCCTTCTCTGACCCCTTTTTGCCATTTTGCCATTTTGCCGTTCGTTGAGTTGAGTTTTACGAGCGCCGTTCGCTTTTCCTTCGTTGCCTTTTCGAGTCTTGGTTCCAAGGACCGTTTTCCTTTTAGTTTTTGTCTATTCTTGTCTCTTTTTTGTGCTTCTATTGCAAGTAGATTCGTTACGGCACTCTTCGGATGAGAATGAACGGTAAAGGATCGTGATTTGATTTAGGAAATTCTCTTTTTCGAAAAGAGTCGTTATTTTACAATGTGACGTTATTTTTAAACTTTTCGATTGGTGTTTAATTTTGTAACTTCCTGTCTGGTGGATGAAATTAATTTTGGGAATTCTTCTAAAGTTAATTACTCAATTTTTTTGATGATTTTGCAAATAGATTCGTTATGGAAATATTTGAATGGTATCGAATGCTAAAGGATCGAGATGTGATTTAGGAAATTCCCTTTTTCGAAAAGGGTCGTTACTTTACAATGTGACGATATTTAAAACTTTTCGATTGGTGTTTAATTGTGTAATTTCCTGTCTGGAGGATGAAATTAATTTTGTGAATTCTTCTAACGTTAATTACTTAATTTTTTTGCTGATTTTGCAAATAGATTCGTTGCAAATTTCCAACTTTCAGAATTTTTTGTATTTTAACCGCAACAATTATTTAAATTTGTATTTTCATAAAATGATTCTACAAACGTTTCTGAATATAACGATGCATATTACTTTATAAACATTTAAACATGTTTCAACAATGCTCAAAACGAAAACGGCGCCGCAATTTCCACACATTTTGTGGATATTTTCTTATCTATCTTAAAAACTAGACGTCCAGGAGGAATTCTAATGAAAGGAGGCGATAGAGCAGACATTTTTTTATTCGCACATAAAACAAAACTACTAAAATCTTAGTAAGAATTATATATACGTCAGCAACGTAAAATAAAATAAAAATATTATTAGAATTACATATTAAAGCTTTTGTGCCAAAAAAAATACTTTACTTCTCTTCTAGTACTTTTCATTAACCATTTGCCGTCATATTTCATTAAAAACATGTATAATCGCACATAAAACAAAACTACTAAAATCTTAGTAAGAATAATATATACCTCAGCAACGTAAAATAAAATAAAAATACTATTAGAACTATATATCAAAGCTTTTGTGCCAAAAGAAATACTTCACTTCTCTTCTAGTACATTTCATTAACCCTTTGCTGTCATATTTCATTAAAACCATGTATAATCGCACATAAAACAAAACTACTAAAATCTTAGTAAAAATTATATATACCTCGGAAACGTGTAGATTCTTTGCTTTGGTGGCTGAGAGTCGATAAACGTAAAGACGAATACCACTGTAAAGACGAGCCACTGTGAAGATGAATTACAAAGTAGCCCACAAAAAGAGAGGTACTTTGTGATTCTGAATGTCGTCTTTGACAGTATTATACACGCACTAATAGATGAAAATAGTTGAACCCGGTCACGGAGCACTGATTGCTCGTCGGCGGTTTAGGGCAAACTGATAGCGAGGCGAACATCGAAACGACTTGTTATTGTTAGCGGGTCCGCGAGACGTACACCTGTAGGTTACGGTCCCCGAGGCCCGCCGAGTATATTTTGACAACACGCGGCTGTCGACGTGCTTCTTAGCCAGTGAAGTGGAAATAACTGCTCCCGTTGCTCGTAGACTAATCTTAAAATTGTAAACGCAACTGAACAATATTGTTTATTTATACAGGGTGTTCATAAAGAACTATTCAATATTTATATGGTATATGGGATACACTGTACTGAGTAATAAAGCTTTAGTAAACATAGGTTCAAAAGTCAACCGTTTCTGAGATATAAACGTTTTTGTTTGTTATTATCATAATTGAGTTACTATTGAAGTTGGTGAAGTCGATGAAGTTTTTGAAAATGCATATGAGAGGGAACCCTTCGACTGGGAAATTTTTCCGCGTAAAGCGTTTCTGAGATATAAACATTTTTGTTTATAATTTTGCAAAAACTATACGTCCTAGGAGAAATGACCATGGCAATCAGAGCCAAAGAAAAATACAAAAAGAATCATCTACGTACCCCTATAAATTTCTACCCCTCGACTTCACAAAATCCACATTTTCCACACTTCCTCGACTGCCTTCTATCGAAATTAATTTAGTCGATCTCCCGAAATTAAAGCGGCCATCGAGGCCACCGAACTTTTCCTATCGTTCAAACTCTCAGCGGAAGATATAAAAATTTAATTCCTCCCGGAGAATGACGTGCCGCTGCCGCCGCAGGCTTCCTTCGAGCTTCTTTCAAATCCTCCCTTTACAGCCACCCCTTCCACCCTTTCTCGCTTCTTCTTCTTCTTTTTTTCTTCCTCCTCGTTTCTTCCTCTCAGAGAGGCGCCCCATTCTCGATTCCTCCTTTCATCCCTGTCCCGTGTCCAGCTATTTTAACTCGCTTCTTTCTCATCCCCCGAAGGCGTCCACGCGTTTTCCGTCGGCTGGAAAAACTTTTTCCATTCTTCCAGTCGTTAGCAGCCTCGTTTGTGAAGAGTTAAACGCCCTCAGACGCGCTGGAGGGCGATGTTAAGTGCGTTTCTTACTCGATGCGATCGAAGATACTGTCGCGATGTTTTGGAAATGTATTTGCTTGTTCTTCTTCGTGTTTTGATTGTTTGAGGTGGCGCTGCTGCTGCTTTCGGGAAGATGGCGGGTTTTTAGGCTGCGGTGAAAGTTTGTTGGGGTTTTGTTAATTTTCTTTATGGATTTTGATACTTTGGGGCAGATTTTGTTTTTAAAAAATATAATTATTGTTTATCGGCGCATGAATATACTCAGAGAATTGAAAAATTGAAATAGAATCGTTGAAATATGATTACGCAAATAGTAATTGATAACTTGTATACGTTAACACTCTGATTTTCTCAATATTCAAATTTGTTCACAATTATTTTTCAATATTCAGAAAAATCTCCGTCCGCAAAGGGTTAAGATGCTGCTCGTTATGTTTTTGGAATGATGGTGGATTTTTGGGTTGCAGTGGAAGTTGCAGGGCTGGACTTTTGATTTTTCGGGTGGATTTTGAATCGGAGGTGGCGCTGGTGCTGCTTTCGGGAAGATGGCGGGTTTTTAGGCTGCGGTGAAAGTTCGAGGGTTGGGGTTTTGTTCATTTTCTTTATGGATTTTGATATTTTGGAGCAGATTTTATATTTCACCCTTCGTGGACGACGGATACATATATGTGGTCTGAGGAAAAATCTGATTATTGTTTATCGGCGCATGTATACACTCAGAGAATTGAAAAATTGAAATAGAATCGTTGAAATATGATTACGCAAATAGTAATTTATAAATTATATACGTTAACACTCTGCTTTTCTGATAGAAAGGTGGTTTTTGATCGCCAAATAAATGATTATTTCTCGATATTCAAAGAAATCTCCGTCCGCAAAGGGTTAAGACGCTGCTCGTTATGTTTTTGGAAAGATGGTGGATTTTTGGGTTGCAGTGGAAGTTTCAGGGTTGGAGTTTCAATTTTTTCGGGTGGATTTTGAATATGAGGTGGTACTGGTGTCGTTTTTTATGAGATGCTAGGTCTACAGACTGCAGGGGGTTGATGCAGTACAAGGGAGGGTCGGAGTTTCGCCGTTTTTTAAAGTTTTGTCTTCTTAAAGCAGATTTTCGAATTTGAGATGATGGCAGCGTTATTTTTGCTCACCTTCTAACTCACCAAATAGTTACACCAAAGAACAGAAACCCAGATACCTGTTTTACTTTAAATTCTCAAATATTCATAGTAACTGGCAAAACAGAGAGCCATTCCAAACAATTATCTCTCCATCTCACATCCTCCATTCCCCACAAAAGAAACAGGTTTCCCTCCTCTTCTCTCTCCATCGAAAAATCCAAAAAACCAGTCTCTATCCCAAGAGGGGAAGCACTTTCAAAAAATATGCTTCCCCTCCGGCTAACAAACGCTTAATCCCGAGCGATCAGATGGAGTACAGCATCGCGTATCCCGTAATTTGCAGGACGATTTGCTTTGACGAGCATCGATTTTCCTCCTAGGAAGCCCGGGTTTTCTTCGGCGCAGGCTTTTCCACGCCGGGAAGCCATGAGAAGCGGTGAAAGATATCCCGGATGCGTTGCCCTCCGGTAGGGTTTTGTAAGGAACAGGCAATCTCTGTCTGCGCTAGATAACGCCAACAGCGCCGACGGAGGGGTGGCTTTTCATCTTACTAAATCACCCGCTGACTCCCACCCCCTCCCGCCATCCCGATCCTGTCCTGTTCGTGGAGGAGCAGACGGAGACCTAAACAAGAAGCTTCCTTGGTACGCCGCCGTGGAGGATTACGGGCGCCTCTGTTCCCTTCTTCCTTTGATCGTTTCATAACCTATTTCTTGATTATTATTGTTCTGTTTATAGGCTTTGAAATTAACCCTTTGCGGACGGAGACTTTTTTGAATATTGATAAATAATCATTTACTTGGCGATCAAGAACCACCTTTTTATCAGAAAGTCAGAGTGTTAATGTATAGAAGTTACAAATTGCTATTTGCGTAATCATATTTGAACGGTTACGTTTCAATTTTTCGACTCTAACCGTGTATACATGCACCGATAAATATTAATCAGATTTTTTCTCCGATCGTATATATGCGTCCGTCGTCCTCAAAGGGTTAAAACTACCAAGTTGGTCATAATGTCTGGTTGGGAAGTTTTCAGAAAAATTCCGCCAATTAGTAGAGGAGATATGAAGGGTATATTCGACACTTTTGTCTTGTAGAACTTCAATTACTTAATTGTTTCATCTCTTGACTCCATTTTTTGTGAAGTACTTGTTCTATATATTTAACAGGAAAATTACGAAGCAGGTGAAAATGACTGGTTGGGAATTTTTCAGAAAAATTCCTCCAATCAGTAGAGAACATATGAAGTGTATATTCGACACTTTTGTGTTATAAAACTTACATTATTTAATTGTTTCATCTCTTGATTCCATTTTTTGTGAAGTACTTGTTCTATATATTTAACAGGAAAATTACCACGCAGGTGAAAATGACTGGTTGGGAATTTTTCAGAAAAATTCCTCCAATCAGTAGAGAAGATATGAAGTGTATATTCGACACTTTTCTCTTATAGAACTTCAATTATTTAATTGTTTCATCTCTTGACTTCACTTTTTCTGAAGTACTTGTTCTATATATTTAACAGGAAAATTACCGAGCTGGCCAAAATGACCGGTTGTGAATTTTTCTGGAACTTCTTCCAAATGGTAGAGGAGATATGACGTACATATTTCACACTCTTGTCTAATAAAACTTAAATTACTTAATTATTTCAACTCTCAATTTCATTTGTTGTTAACTACTTATTCAATATACCGGAATATAACAGATATAACGTCGGCAATTTCAGTGTTAAATGCAATAGATACAACGTTGGAAGTTTCAGTGTTAATTGCTATGATTATTTCGCCTGGGACTTTTAAATTCAGGCAAATTTTTGGAAGGTGGTAATATGCAGGGTGTTTTTTTGAAATTTTGTATTGAATATGGAAAAGAATTTCTAGAGGATTTATTTATTGTTAAGGAATCCACTTAGCTTGAATGCAAAAAATTTGGGTAGAACGAATATTTGTTGAACCAAATTGAAATTGCAGTAATTAATTGAATATAGAAGGTTATATTTATAATTGACAATGAAAGTACCGTATAGAAAATTGTGAAAATTCAAAGGTGAGATGCAGTGATGTATTATGAACAAAATAACGGGCGATATTTTGAGCCGAAGATTTTCCACCTACATTTTCGAGCCACGAGATTCGAACTTTTCCCTCGGTTTATTCGCGATCGTATCGATCAGCGTAATCTGTTCTTGAAGAGTAGAAGAGGGGTCTTCCCCGCCGACTGATGACGTCACTAGGCCATATATCAAATCGTTATCAGTTCCCTCGACTTTCCCTCCTCTCGAACGACAGACGGAGAGAAACTTCCAAAATAGAGGGCAGAGAAGGCACAAAACCTTTCGAAGAGATGGTAAAAATCAACGTAGTCGAAGTTCGAAACACCTAAACTCCAAAAAATCTTCCTCGAAGATCGTAACCTTCTAAAACCTTCTCTGAAGCAGCTAACTTCCAAAATGCCTTATTCGAAGGACATAAAAAATCTTTTCTGAAGTACTTAATTTCTAGAAAACTTCATAAGAGGAACCTAATTTTCAAAAAATATCTTCTGAAGCTGCGGACTTCTATAAAACTTTGCTCCTAAGCGTCCAACTTTCAGAAGAACTCCTCTGAAGCATCTAACCTTCGAAAGAACCTCCTATGAAGCACCTAACATTTAAGCAGCCTCCTCTCACGTCCAAAAAGACCTTTTTAAAGGCACCTAACTTTCAGCAACCTCCTCTAAAGTACCTAATATCCAAAAAGACCTTCTCAAAGGCACCCAATTTTAAGTAACCTCCTCTAACGTCCAAAAAGACCTCCTCAAAAGCACGTAACTTTTAAGCAACTTCTTCTAAAATACCTAACGTCCAAAAAGACTTCGTTAAAGGCACCTAACTTCGAAGTAACCTTTTTTAAATATTTTCCGTCAAAAGAGACCTTCTCGAAGCCACCTAATTTTTAAGCAACCTTTTCTAAAATACCTATCGTTCAAAAACACCTCCTCAAAGGGAACCTAATTTTTAAGCAACCTTTTCTAAAATACCTAAGGTCCAAAAAACCTTCTCAAAGGCACCTAACTTTCAAACAACCTCTTCTAAAATACGTAACGTCCAAAAAGACTTCCTCGAAGACACCTAATTTTTAAGCAACCTTTTCTAAAATACCTAAGGTCCAAAAAGACCCCCTCAAAGGCACCCAACTTTGAAGCAACCTCTTTTAAAATATCTTCCGCCCAAAAAAACCTTCTCAAAGGCACCTAACTTTTAAGCAACCTCTTCTAAAATACCTAACGTCCAAAAAGACCTTCTTAAAGGCACCTAACTTTTAAGCAACCTTTTCTGAAATACCTAACGTCCAAAAAGACCTCCTCAAAGGCACCTAACTTTGAAGCAACCACTTTTAAAATATCTTCGGTCCAAAAAAACCTTCTCAAAGACACCTAACTTTTAAGCAACCTCTTCTAAAATACCTAACGTCCAAAAAGACCTTCTCGAAGACACCTAATTTTGAAGCAACCTTTTCTAAAATACCTAAGGTTCAAAAAGACCTCCTCAAAGGCACCTAACTTTGAAGCAACCACTTTTAAAATATCTTCCGTCCAAAAAAACCTTCTCAAAGACACCTAACTTTCAAGAAACCTCCTCTAAAATACCTAACTTCCAAAAAACCTCCTTCGCATGAACCAACCTCCAACAAAATCTCCTCCCAAGCACCTAAACTCTCAATTTATCCCATAACCCAACCACCTACTTCTCCTAAATCGTGCTCCACCATCGCGCTTGTAATTAAATGAGGTAATCCACCGTTTGTACACAGTCCAGTTGGATTAGCGTGGAAGAAAAGAAATCGCGAGTAGTGAAACTCGGGCGTAAAAGAGGGCGCATGAAATTCCAAGGGGACGAGCGTCCCAGAGCCGGGTATAATTTTATTGCGGCAGATCGAATCGGACGTTGCATCCGCCCCTCGGGTGTCAATCCTCTCTAGGGCGAAAGTTCGCGGGCGGCAGGGTGGGAAGGGGGGAGGGCGGCGGAGGAGGACGAAACGGAAGTCGATGGCGGGGGCGGTCGGTATCTCAGGAGATAAGGGCGCAATCTCTGCTCCCCGGCTGTCTCTCTTTGGCTCCTGGTGCTTCTCTTTTTCCGGCACGACCTTCCTCGTTTGTTCGCTCGCTCGAGAGAAACAGAGACAGAGGAAAAACTGAGAAATCGAGAGAAAGATGGAGAGAGATGACGGGAGATAGAGAGAGTCAGAGATAAAAAGAGATAAAGAGGCAAAGATAGAGATGGAAGGCGCGGAGTATCAGAGATAAAGAAAGATAGAGAGACACAGAGAGTGCGGAAGAAATAGAGAAAGTTCGAGCGAGAGATCGATAGACGGAGAAAGACGGAACTCCCTTTACTCCACCCTCCCGTACAGAAATCAAATTTTCCCTCCGCGGTTCCCTCTTCCTCCGCCACCCCCTCGATCGTTTCTTCCACTTCTCTTTCTCTACCTCGACCCTTTCCACCCCCTAGAGATCGTTGCACGGTCCGAGAGAGACAACTCCTTTCTCTTTCACCCTCTTCCCTACCCTCCTTTCTTCCACTCCTCTTTCCGTTTCCCCGTCTCCCTCTGTACGCAGAGGGTGGAAGAACCCACGTTGCAGAAGGGGTTGAGAGAGAGAGAGGGTGGTTGCCTGGCAACGATGAGAGGGGAGCCTAGCAGTATAGATCGCTATCCGGCCGCCTCCTCAGGGGTGGACTGCAGGGGTGGAAGAGGGTGCAGAGGCGAAACTCCCCCCTCTTGGCAAGATGGCTTTATTACCCTCCGCCGAGGACTTGCCGATGTTGCTGCAGTAACTTGCTCTTCGTTCTAGGAAATGACTTTGGCGTGGGTGCTTCACGCGAATATCTTCTGCTACGGTTCTCCGTTGCAACCAAGTACGCATAAGTACTTGTCCACAATTGTCTAATATTGTTTGCGATTTATGGCGATGATGCATCGGTGTTTTTCTTTCGCAGGCTTTCGACGTTCGCTTGGTGGGCTTTCAGCGAGAGAATGGGTCGAGGGGTTGGAGAGTTTGGGGTGGTTTGGGATGGATTGTTGGTCGGGGTTGAAGGAGAAGATTGAGGTGGGTTGCTGGTGTTTGGGATTTTTGAGAATGAGAATAAGTTTGTATATTATGTTTTGAAGTTGGTTTTTGACGTTGGTAGGTTTTGAGGGTTGGTAGCTTTTATTGGAGGTGAGAAATTAGCCGAGATGTGGTTCTTTGAGAGTTGGTTTCTTTTAAAATGGAAATAAATAATTATTGATCGCTGCTTTTAGTAATTCTTATCGAATGACGCGATTGCAGGGCGGAGATATTTTTTACTTGATGGAGGAGACGTTTATATAAATGGAGAATCAAGGAAATGTGAGTTGTTTTCGTTGAAAGTGGTGTAAGTCCATTTTATATTATGTGGAGATATTTAAGGGTTTGCATTTGAATGGTTTGAGAAACATTGGTGTATGTAATACGCTCATTTTTTTTTAAATATTAAATAGATTTAACACTAGAACTACCAGTTTTAAATCTAGTATATTTAAATATATTAAATGAGTACTTTGAAACAAAGAGAATTAAGTGGTGGGAAAGTTGATCGATTTAGTAATTTATATTTTATGAGATGCACGTAGAATATCTATTCTATTTCGCTCCTATGAACTTACACAATTTTTGGAATAAATTGTGTACCAGTCATTTTGATTGGTTTGGTAGTTCTAGTGTTAAGTTTATAATGTGATCTTTTTTAAATTATTAGTTAAAAGTGAAGTGGAGAAATTATGTAGTATAATTTTTCAACTAAATATGTCCTTGCGGAAGGTAAATTTGCACCACTTTTAAAGTAATAATATTTGTAATTTCATAGAACAGAGCATTTTTAGTGAAATCATATAATTTTATAAGATCCATTTTCTGAAAAAATGTTTCCAATGAATTTTTTAATAATAAATCTTTCACTTAAATTGATTTGGAACTATTTTCATTGCAGAAACTTCAATTTTCTTGTATGAGTCAAATTTACTTACTTCAGTGACAATAGGTATATAATAAACATCCGTAAATCTAGTGTTAAATTATAATATTTAGGAATTTGTTAATTCAGTGAATATTTACACGTTGGTCCCAAAAACGTAACGTCCTGCTGTCTATATATCTCATTTTGTCTTTAAAATTTCTGCTTTGTAAAGATGTGACTTTAATAGAAAAAGTTTCACTTCAGTAGAAATGAAGAAACTAGCGAAATTCCGGTGGCATTCAATTTTATTGTATGAAGCAAATTGGCTTACTTCACTGAAAATAGGCACATGATCAACATCCGTAAATCTAGTGTTCAATATATTAGATTAAACTTCGGTAAATCTAGTATTAAAAGTAGAGAAGCAATTGTCTAACGCAGAAATATTTAGCGGAAAAACAAAGTTACAGGAAGCCTAGGTTTAAAATTAGCACTTCGAGATACTTTTACTAAATTTTTAATGACATTAATTTAATAATAATAATTAGTAACAATTAATAATTATTATATAGTTATACAATTACTACGATTAATATTTAATAATAATAGTAATAATTTGTAATCAATTTAACCAGTTAAGTGTCGCGATGATCACTGCTTACGAGTTAGCTCTCAGGAAGTTACGAATCCAACTCAAATTATTTATAATCTTTATTTGCTTATTTCATTTCGTCTTGACCTCTAAACATTTTAAACATATTAAAATTCACGAATATAATTTAGTTTTCGCCAAAATTACAATTGAAATATGAAATTGTAACAAAATTTTACGCGTGACGGATATAGCCGTCATGACACAAAATTCTGCCACATCTCCGTGACGGATATAGTCGTCAAACACGGTTAACTGGTTAATAAATACATTTTTCGCATCTCAACTTCCTCAATTTTGCACCTTAAAACGTTAAGCGCCACGCCGGTTCCCAGGGACCGGCATTACACTTTCCGTATAGGCCCTTTATTAGAAAAGGCATCTTTCCGTTTGTTTTAATAAACTATATTAATTTTTGATAAAATTGTATATTTCTTACTTAAAACCTCTAACTATGGATCGTTCCGGCGCGACAGCTACTACTTTCTTTTAGGCAAAAAAACAACCGTCGGTTTTCATTGATTAGCGTCAACATAAACGAAAAATCAACGTCCGGTCCCTAGTGACCGGCGTGGCGCTTAACGTGTTAACTTCCTCAACTTTGCAACTCCACTTGCATAATTCTGCAACTCAACTTACTCGATCGTGCAGCTCAATTTACTTGCACCACCTAGCATCACAATCAACAACAAAAATTCCTTAACCCTTTGCGGACGGAGACATTTTTAAATATTGAAAAATAACCATTTATTTTGCGATCCAAACCACCTATTTATCAGCAAATTAAGCTGATAATGTATCTACATTATAAATTACTATTTGTTTAATCAGATTTCAACGATTGTATTTCAATTTTTCAACTCTAACTGTGCATACAAGCAACGATAAACTATAATGATACTTTTTCTCAGACCACATATAAGTGTCGCCAGTCCTCAAAGGGTTAAACCAAACAAAAATCACTGCTCAATCTCCCTCACAGTTATGTAATTCCCAAAGCCCAACCTAATCAAAGACACCCAACCCAATCCGAGCTTCCCTTCCCATATTTCCTTTCATCCGATTGCCTCCCACGCGACACCTCCAACCGATCAGTTTTCCGGATGCGAAGCAGAAAGTCGAATCAGTTCCACTTCCCTAGCCCTGTTTATTATTACAACCAGAGAACAATTTGCAGCGCCGTAGCCGGGAAGGAGTGCGGTTGGAAGTTTAATAACTCCTGGTGGGTCCTCAGATCGGCGCCGGCAGCGTTGCCTCGGATCCTCGCCGTCGCGCTTTCTCACGGCGGCGAATTCCGCCAAGGCGTGCACCGCCAACTCTTCGCACAACACCGGAGATGGAACCCCAGACGTAATTTCCGGTTTCGTCGCGGCGAAACTAGCGCGTTAGCCGAACTAAAAGACGATCGCTCAGCGAACGAGATAGCCCAAGATAACTCACTCCCCCGTGTTTCCCTTTCTTCTTCGTCTTCTTCCGTTGCTTTTCTTCTTCTTCGATCCTCCAACCGTTCGGTTATAAGCAATTCCTTTTTCTTCTTCTTCTGTGGACTTGATTTTCGCGGACGATTCGATACGGTTGATCGTGGCTAAACGGGACTTTTATCGGGGAGTTTTTAGACAGGGATTTGGCTCTGATGATTTTCGGATTGAATTGTGAGACGTTGTGGGTACGGTTTGACCTGGGAGATTGATTTATTTAACCCTTTGACTACGGCAGACTTTGAGACGCAACCTTTACGTCACATTTACGATGTCCGCCGAGAACGGGAAAGTTTTGGGTTGAGATGCGTTTTTGTGAAAATATTTCGATAATCAAAAAACTGTATTTCACTATGTTGAAACAATATTATTTATTTCTTCGTATTATTGGCTGAATTGCTACTATAAATATTAACAATTTACCGTTAACCCCTTCGGACCCTGTGCGCATTGTAATGTACATAATACATTTTGTGCTGTATTTTATTACGTATAGGTTTAAACTTAGTTTCACTTAGTTTTTTTTATACAAATATTTCTCAGGATCTCCTTAATGTTAGAAATTTTGCGTAAGGACCGTATGTCCATTAAAATGTACACTTACAAATTATAAATAAAAATTATAATTATAATTATATTAAATTATAATTTAAAAATTCGGGTCTGAAGGGGTTAATGTGTAGCTTTTTTTGCAATGTAGCTAATATTGTGTTGAGCGCTTATATGCGCCCTCCGTGTTAGAAAACTAAACTGAACAAAATTTCTGATCGCATATATGCGACCACAGTAGCGAAAGGGTTAATGTATTGATGATTTGAAATTATGACTGGAAGTTTGAATCGAGCTGCTCAGAAGCCAATGCTGTTAACACATTGCACGCCGGTCCCGCGATAATGCGGGATTTCAAATGTATGATTGCAGATTTTACCGATCAATATCAGTCATATTATTGTGTCTTATATATTTCATTTAAATTGTGCATTACTTAATGCATTTAAATTTTGTATCGATTTAAATGGCAACATTATCAAATGTAACTTTAGTGGCTGATATTTAGCCGGCGTGCAATGAGTCATTTTTTTTATATTTTCTGATTTCTGTAAATTTTAATAGAATGAAGTTTATTCTTTTAAGAAAATATTAAAAAATTGACTTAACCGCATTGGCTTTTGAGCGGCGCAATTGTTTAATAGTAAGTCAGAATGTGAACACTGTTTTCGTCATCTTTGGAGATTTCTGTTTTTCTTTAAACTCCGTTGAGTTTTGGTTGAAGGTTATTTGAAGGTCGATTTATCGCAGGACTGATACAGTGGGATTATAAATACAAATAATATAGTAGAATTATAAATACTTATCATTGACATTATAAAATTCTGTTTGACAATTTAAGAAATAATTTTTGCAAAGTAATTCTGCATTAAAGCGTTCATCATTCTGAATTTAATAAATTGATTCTAGTAAATTTTTGTCCATCCACTGAAGGAAGATACTAAAGTCAGTAACTTAAAGGAACTCCGTCGTTTAGCAGGGTAACCATAAACTTTTAACAAGGGAAGTTAGGGAACCCGGAAATTTAAGAATTATGAAACTTCGTGTACATGGAGAGTGATTCCTGCATAATTCAGATTAATTTTTTTCGTGCCATAATTCCGTTTCAGCTAGTGAAATTTTTCCTTTAGTAAAATACAAAGAATGTTAAGAGATGGAGCAAATTTTTTAAACAAAAATTATACCCTTTTTCATATTTAGAAAACGGTTTAAACAAATAGTGAAGTTAATATATAACTTTATTCGGAGACACTTTTAAAGCAGCCTTCCTTTAATATTCTTTTTTCTGTGCCCCCCATAATAATAATAATAATAAACCTTCATTGCAATGCATACAGTTGACACAATAAAAATGGTAATATGTTTTAAACTAATTGGTTTGTTTAACATTCAAGCCTTAGAGAGCACATAAGGACTAATGAATCTAATTTAGAAACAAGTGTAGAGGAAAAATTATAATTGAAAAAATCTTAATCAAAGTGCCTCTCATAATTGTTCAGATGTATTTAATTGCATAACTTACCATTTAATAGTTTACATATTTTCCAGCGATAAAGCCATATCCTCCCCCATCAAACCTCCTCAAAACGCTTTCCTCTCTTACGTGACGACACGTCGCGTGATTTTCGCAACGTCTCCCGATCGGTTCGCCATGATTTCTCGCGGTGATTTGCACACAAACGGCGCGATGCGTTCGGTCCGCTTTCAATTCATTCTAATTCAATTACATAAGTCCCCGTACTTTCAACGAGGATCTCCGCCAGCGCGGTTTGTTTCAGTTTGCCCATGAGAATCGCGTAGTCTGAACCTTTGGAAGGGAGAATGTATAGTTCGGTGACGAAGAGAAGCCTCGCTAGACAAGAGGGGAGGAGGGCTATTTTTTTCCGCTTCGAATGCTATAGTCGTTTCGTTTAGGGGCCCTGTTCTAAGTGGGCCTTAAACCATAGAGGCTACATCAATCATATGTAATAAGAAAAAATTTTAATTTCCTAGAGATGATGAGAATTGGAACTGGGTCCCACTGATTGTGGGCCTGAGCTTTTACCTCCTCTTCCACCGTATTTTCCAAGTTACTATGTCTCAGGGACTTTGACAATTTAGGAAAAATTCACCAGAGTTGATAGGGGATTTGAAGTGGGTCCAATTATTACGGGCCCAAACCTTTGCCTCCTTACTCACTGTCGCCTCCGACTTAATATTTCTAAGCGTATTTGACAATTTGGGAAAAATTCACCAGAGTTGATAGGGGATTTGAAGTGGGCCCACTTATTACGGGCCCAAACCTTTGCCTCCTTACTCACTATCGCCTCCGAATTAATATTTCTAAGGGACATCCATAATTTCGAAAATTACCTAGAGTTGATAGGGGATGTCAATTCGAAAAATGGATCGTGGGCCCATCTTTATCGGACCTGCAATCCTCATGTTCTGATTGCTGATGTTATATACCCTACAGTAATACTATGCCCTTTCAAGAGAAGCCTTGCTAGACTACCAAAGATCAAGAGGGGTACTTCATCGGGCCCAATATCGCCATCTTTCTCCTTCCCGGAATCCTTAGGGTCATATTATTGATGCATGATCAAATCATTGATACCCCATAGCTGCAATCTTTGTCTGATTAATAGGAATACTCTACGTTTACTGTTCATTTTAAAATACTGTTGCGGCGAGTGTTCCGGCGCGACATAATAAAACAACTAATAGTTTATAAAAATAGCGATGCTATTTTAACAGGTTATCTGAACAGAATCTACTTGAACAGCTTCTATTATAACAATTTGTCCTAAAAAGTCTCATTTACTTTTTTCCTTACGCGACTCAATTAATGTGGGTCATCGTTTAGCAAATATTAAAGCACATTAAATCGAAAGTTGCATGTGAGGAAAGGCATGCACCTTACATTTTTACCAGTCAAACTCGCATTCCTTTCGAATTCCTTCCCCGGGACTTCTTTCCAGCATCGTATAATGTCATGCTGGTTAAAATGGATCTCCGATCCAAATGGCTCTGCCGTGAATACGTTTTTACCGTTAAATCACTGCAAGGGCTCCGATATATCCCTCCCTATGGTACCAGAGACCGCGGCCAACTTCGCATCATGAATAATAAACGAAAATATCCATGGATCGCGATATATATCCTCTTAGCGGCTGAGCAGCAAGTGGTTTGAGTTATGAAAGTCCCGTGGCACTTGCCAGCGGGATAACAACGACGTGGCTCGTGCTTTCTGAGATCTAGAAGAGGCTTCCGGTTCGGATGGAATGTGTGGATTCTTTAGGTGGGTTCGCGAAGTCTCAACGAGGGGTTTTGGAAATGTATTTTGATGGGGTGATTAGGATTTTGTGGATTATGACGAGCCGAATTGTCGTTCAGGTAATATCGATGACCTTTATATTTTTTGAGGGAGCGATTGGAATTGCAAGGTTTGTTATCGGAAGAGCAACTAGAGAAATTGAATGGAATTGCGGTTCAGTTAAAAACGGTGGTCTCTACACTTTTTGATGGAATGAGTAGGATTTTGAGGTTTGCTAGGTTTTGGAAAATTGGAGGAATTGGGTGGAGTTGCGATTCAGTTGCAGCTGCAGTTACATTTATAGTTAGAGATCAGTTACAGTTTTTGATGGAATAATTGAAATTTTGAGATTTGTTTTTTTTGAGAAATTGGAGAAATCGGATGGAATTGCGGTTCAGTTAATTTCGGTGATTTCTGCAGTTTTTGATGGAACGATTGGAATTTCGACGTTTGTTATCGGAACAGAAATTGGAGAAATCGGATGGAATTGCGGCTCATTTAATAACTACGGCCTTTACACTTTTTGATGGAATGAGTAGGACTTCGAGGTTTGTAAGGTTTTGGAAAATTGGAGAAATCGGTTAGAGTTGTGCTTCAGTTCCAGTTCCAGATTTTGATGGAATAATTGGAATTCTGAGGTTTGTTGTGTTTTGAGAAATTGGGGAAATCAGATGGAATTGCGGTTCAATTAATAACTGTTGCCTTTATACTTTTTGATGGAATGACTAGAATTTTGAGGTTTGCGAGGATTTGGAAAATTGGAGAAATCGGATGGAATTGCGGTTCAGTTAATAACCGTGGTCTCTCACTTTTTGATGGAATGATTAAGATTTTGAAGTTTCTGATATTTTTGTAACTTGGCGGAACTGGTTGGAGTTGTGGTTCAGTTGATATCAGCATTCTCTTCAGTCTATGATAATGAAGACTATGTGAGACTTTTAAAATCTTCTCTGCCATGAATTCTTTCTCGCGTTGGAAAATTAGTTAAATAAAAAACCCAGACTTTCCAACGTCCACCTTCCGTCTGTCTCTAAAACTTCTCGAAAACCAGTCGCCAACGGATGGTTCACTTCAGACGCAGCGTCCGCTGCAAGAGAGTCTATCCAATTTGCAGCAAAATCGTCGACGTCCTGTAAGATCCTCTCCGATCCGGAATCTCGGCTTTCTTTTCCACGAACGCGTTACATTCGAGTTTCTTTGGGGCTAAGCTCTCAAACGGAGATATCTTTCTCCACGTCGTTGAAATCTGAATACGCAGGTTTTAAGGGATCCAAAAATTACCATAATCTTGTGTACCATCCAGCGCAATTCCCTGGTATCTCGTTTCCACCGTTTTATCAACGAGATACCATAGACCATCTCCACTTCCGTTGCACCGTGCTCGCCAACTATTTCCATAAGGATTTCTACCCATCCCCTTCCTTCAAGTCCTACGCACTGAATATTTCTTCTTTCCTTTCTTTTCCCTTCGTTCTACTGCACGCTGGATTTCTTGTGTGCCTCTTCCTTTTTTTTCCTTTCGCGAAATCTCGGTTTCGTTTTAGCGCGGGGTCATTCGCGATAACATCGCGCGATTCGAGCACGAAGGCCGGAGCTGCGCCGTGCTTGTTAGACGGAAACAATAGCACAGTTTTGTTCTACAGAGAGAGCTCGATGTAGTCTAATGGCGATTCTCAATTTCCAAAGGTACGAACCTTTTGCAAGGTACGAAACTTTCAAAATCGCTCGGGGGTGGTTTTTGTACCGTGCTTTTAAATGTGACGCCTGGGAGGGTGAGGGCGACTCTGGTGTTTAGGTACTTCATTGCACTGAGTGTTTCTATCTTTTATTTAGTTTTGAGTATATTTTTTGACTACTTCAAAGAACTGCAAGAAACTTCAAGTGCTTCCAAGTGTTCTCATTGAAAGTTTTAGGTTTTTTGAAATATATTTGTCAATTAATTTTGTGAGTGAGGATTAGCAGGGAAGACTTTATTTTTTTCGGTGCCCTGCGCGTCCTCTGGAAGTAATATACAGGGTTGTACATTTTTTGGAACAATCTTGCCCATATTTTTGAAAAAATAACTCAGCTACCTCCTCTATTAACTTAACCCTTTGCGGACGGAGACATTTTGAATATTGAGAGACCTTTTTATCAGCAATTTAGGTTGCTGATGTATATACATTATAAATTACTATTTGTTTAATCATATTTCAACGATTGTATCTCAATTTTTCAACTCTAACTGGGTATACAAGCAGCGATAAACTGTAACGACATTCTTTTTCAGACCACATATATGCGTCGCTAGTCCACAAAGAGTTAAATAAGGTAATTCCACCGCTGGTGAAAAATGCTAATAAATGAAATAAGAGTAAAGCAACTTGTACCACTCGCAACGCCTCAAAAGATAACAATTAACCCTCAAAATTCATTTCATATGCACCCTTCGAGTCAAGAAACAAAAGTATCACAAAATCCACTTCGAAACACATCCACCACTCAAGAAACTCCCATGCCGTCGTTCCCCATTACCAAATAAACTCTCCCCGAGTCGCGGCGTGCACCGAGCTCAGCCTCGATTCGCTCGTATCGGGCGCGCGGGATCTAAACAAACGGACGAAAAAAACGCAGAAGAAGTCATGTAGAAAAGCCCGAGCGTGCAGCTTTCCACTCGTGTAATTCCGAAGAATCGTGCCTCGAGACGCGAGCCGTCGTTTCGCAATACGAAGAAAAGTCCAAGCGTGTAACCGGCGAGCGGATGTTCGGCTGTAAGCAGCGCATGCGAGAGTCTACCTCGCAACTGGGTCCGCGCGATCGACGGTCTCGATGGCTGTCTTTTGCATTATCATATCGTACGGGGCGATAGCTAATGCCATATCTGGGTAAACAGGTGGGCCGTGCCCCTTGCTTGCTGGCGAGGAATGCAAGTGGAATTGTTGGGAGCGTGTTTTCTGAACAGAGAGATACCGGGGTTTCGTTACGTGCAGCGGAGAACACGAGCGACACTGGCACTGCTGCGATTCGATTGGCGATCCTTGCGGGTGGAATTGCCGACCCTGTTGCTGTGAGAGATGGGAGATGGAATTAATGATGTTTGCAGAAGGTGGAACACTCGTGGAATGGCTGGTTAGTGTACGGTATTGGATATGTTAATTGTTTAGGTTATGATAGAACTAGAGAAAGAGATTATATAGATAAGTTTGGAATTGTTGAGGTTTGATGAGGTCAGAGAAATTGGGAAGAAATTTTTTTCTAAAATGGTCTTGTTAGTTTTTTTTTATTAGCTCAGAAAGATAGACAATTTGTGCAATTGGAAAGATTGCGATTCGATTGGCGATCCTTGCGGGTGGAATTGTCGACCCTGTTGCTGTGAGAGATGGGAGATGGAATTAATGATGTTTGCAGAAGGTGGAATACTCGTGGAATAGCTGGTTAGTGCACGGTATTGGGTTGGTTAATTGTTTAGGTTATGATAGAATTGTATGAAGGGATGATATACTTATTGCTAATTTTGGAATTGTTGAGGTTTAATGGGGTCAGAGAAATTGGGAAGGATTTTTATGTTTGAAATGGTCTTTTTAGTTCTTTTTTTATTAGCATAGAGAGATAGAAAGCTTGGTCATGTGCAGTTGGAAAGATTGCAATTTGATTGGCGATCCTTGCGGGTGGAATTGTCCACTCTGTTAGTATAAGAGATGGGAGATGTAATTAATGATATTTGCAGAAGGCAAAGTACTCGTGGAATAGCTAGTTAGTGTACGGTATTGGGTACGTTAATTGTTTAGGTTACGATAGAGCTATAGGAAGGGATGATATACTTATCGTTAGTTTTGGAATTGTCGAAGTTTAATGGGACCAGCAGAATTGAGAAGGATTATGATTTTTGAAGTGGACTTGTTAGTTTCTTATTAGCTCAGAAAGATGGACAATTTGTGCAATTGGAAATATTGGAATTTGATTGGCGATCCTTGCGGTTGGAATTGTCAACCCTGTTAGTATGAGAGATGGGATATGTAATTAATGATATTTGCAGAAGGCAAAATACTCGTGAAATAGCTGGTTAGTGCACGGTATTGGGGACGTTAATTGTTTAGGTTATGATAGAACTGTATGAAGGGATGATATTGCTAGTTTTGGAATTGTTGAGGTTTGATGAGGCCAGAGAAATTGGGAAGGCAACTTTTTTTTTAAAATGATCTTGTTAGTTCTTGTTTATCAGCTCAGAAAGATAGACAATTTGTGCAATTGGAAAGATTGGAATTCGATTGGCGATCCTTGCGGGTGGACTTGTAGGCCCCGTTGCTGTGAGAGATGGGATTACTGCAGTTTGCAGGAGGTGGAACTGTCATCAGTAGGATTGTCGATTAGGTCAAAATAATTGTTTGTAAGATTCGAACATGTTGATGAGTTACTCATTTGGGTTACGATTGTGTCACAACAAGTGATGATGTACTCATAGTTTTGAAAAGATTGCGCTGTGATTGGAAATCCTTGCAGATAGACTTGTAGGCCCCGTTGCACAGATGATACAATTAATGGCGCCTAGAAGGTGAAATTTAACTTAAGAACAACCCTCAAAGATTATTTTTAAAGCGATGGCGACAAATATCGAGTGTTTAAAAAAATCACAACCCCCAAACTAAACAAATTTCAAAATGATTCGCAGTGAGCCAGACGTGACTCTACATCAACCACTGCTTTTCAAAGAAGAAGCCTACCTTAAACTTTTTACCGCTCCCACTAGCAAAATATAAATAGCGCGTTAAAAAATTTGACCTTGAATTTCAATGACCCACTGTATTCCGCTCCTCAGCGAGGTAAAACTTTAGAAAAGAACAATATACAAACTTCCCGGAAGGAATTTTTACATCCCCCTTATTTCGAACTTAATACACCTCCAGCGTTTGGAATCTCCCTCGAAAGTCTTGCATGAAATTTCCATCTCCGCGCGTTTCCCCCGTCGATTCTCCGTGCAACAAAAGGTCGCGAGATAGAGAGGTCGTAAAAACAGACGGCACCTTCGTCGCAGCTTCGGTCTTTGTCCTCCCGTGTGTGTTCCTGTACGTGTGCCTCTCGGAGGAGGCTCGTAAAGCGTAGTTAAAGTTTTAAAGGGCAGTTAAATTTAAAGCGAGTTAAGCCGGAGCATTATAATGGCGCGTGCCGAGCGAGGGGACGTAGCTGAGGGGATGCTACCAGAGATGATGGATGTTTAAATCTCGTAACCCCTTCGGTCAAAGGGTTGCCGGGCTCTAAACACCGTCGAACGGTGGGCGTAGTGAGAAATACGTTACAATCGTTTTTTTTTTAGGATTTTCAGACATTCCGTGAGAATCTGGTTCTTTATAATGATGGAGGGTGATTAATTGGATTTTCTGCGAGCAAATTGTTTGCATTTTAAATTTACAGGGTGGTAAAGCAGTTTAGTGTGTGATCATTAATATTATAAATATTTACTACAACGAAAAGTCCGACCTACAAGCGTGCGAAAACAATACAACTCCTTAGCAAATCTTGCGCAACACTCTCGAAATTACCCTCTGTCTAATAATGATTCTTCGATTATTTCTTCCTCTTCAAAACTATTCAGAAACCGGAGAAATCCCTCCATCTTTCTTCAAATACCTCTTTGCTCAAGACTGATCCCCCATTGGTACTTCTTCATAACCATTTAGAAAGCAAAAAAAAATACAAAATGAAACTTCACAACAAAAAACCTAATTTACAGAATCTTAAAATCAGTGCAATTCATTGCCAAAACCCCTCCATCTTTCTTCAAACCTCTCTCTGCCCAAAACTGATCCTCCAATTGTTACTTCTTCTTTATAAACATTTAAAAAAACAAAAAAAAAACAAATTAAACTTTACAACAAAAAACCCAACTACAGAATCTTAAAAACAGTGCAACTCGTTGTCAAAACCCTTCCATCTTTCTTCAAATCACTCTCTGCCCAAAACCGATTCTCCAATTGGTACTTCTTCTTCATAATCATTAAAAAAAAACCGAAAAATACAAAATGAAAGTTTCCGACAAAAAACCCAATCTACAGACGCTTAAAAACAGTGCAAAGCATTACCAAAAGCCCCTCCATCTTTCTTCAAATCCCTCTCTGCCCAAAACTGATCCTCCAATTGCTACTTCTTCTTCATAACCATTTAAAACCCCAAAAAAATACAAAATGAAACTTTACAACAAAAAAACACAATCTACAGAATCTTAAAAACAGTACAACGTATTACCAAAAGCCCCTCCATCTTTCTTTAAATCCCTCTTTGCCCAAATCCGATCCTCCAATTGGTACTTCTTCTTCATAATCATTAAAAAAAACCCAAAAAATACAAAATGAAACTTTCCAACAAAAAACCCAATCTACAGAAGCTTAAAGACAGTGCAGCTCATTACAAAAAGCCCTCCATCTTTCTTCAAAGCCCTCTCTGACCAAAACTGGTCCTCCAATTGGCACTTCTTCTTCATAATCATTAAAAACCCCCAAAAAATACAAAATGTAACTTTACAACAAAAAGCCCAATCTACAGAATCTTAAAAACAGTGCAACTCATTACAAAAAGCCCTCCATCTTTCTTCAAATCCCTCTCTCCCCAAAACCGATCCTCCAATTGCTCCTTCTTCTTCATAACCATTTAAAAACCCCCAAAAAATACAAAATGAAACTTTCCAACAAGAAACCCAATCCACAGAACCTTAAAACCGGTCCAACTCATCAGCAAACCTTCCGAAATCCCCCCCAGCCCAAAAAAGATCCTTCAATTGGTACTTCTGCTTCACAACAATTTTCAATCATCCCCAGATCCTTCGCAAACGACTAATCTCTCTTCCGCCGTCGACTACACTCCCAGCGCTTCAAAGTTGCGCCGTTCCGTATCTTTTAAACGGCAGCATTGTAAAGTGAAATGGCACCGCAATGATTAGGGGACATTTTTCACGATAAGCATATTCCTCCTATTGATCGTGTACGTAGACGCGAGCGAACTTGGTCATCGACAGGATTCTCATGGGTATCGAGTACGGTGTTACAGTTGTCACTGTCATACTCGATTGGCGCATTGAAATGGTAAAGAGGGGCGGCCGACAAACGTCCCGCAGCTTCGTTCGAGCACGCCTCCTGTCATTTCGATCCACCGTGTGCGGAAGTGAATCCTATGTCACGTCTTGCATCGCCCCCGATGTTTTTTGTCCTTCGACAATGCCCGTTGGGTTTCTTTTCAATCTTTTTTCTCCCCGGTGAAAGAAACGAATTTGTTGTTTCATCGTGATTCTGACGATTGTTAGTTACTTGTCGATGATACATTTTTGCGGATTGTTTCGGTAGGTTTCTTAGGGAATTTTAGATTCTTTGTGACCTTTGGTTTCGTCGAGGTTTATTTTTCCATTTTTTCCTCGAGACAAAAGTGGCCCAAACGAGATATTTCCCTTATGTATTTGTTAAAGTTCACTACTATGTTATGTAATCTTGTGATTGAAAAACATGTATTTATACTCTCGTGCGTAAGGGCATTTGTATTTTCTTTTTGTGAATAAAGTTATTATTATTATTATTATTGTGACCTTTGGACGAATCGTGCAGAGGGAGATGAAGTTGATGGAAAATAATGTTTAATATTTGTATACAGTTATTATTGGTTTTTAGGGTTTAAAATAATAACACTTTGTTTAAAAGCTAATGGAATAGACCAAGACTTTATTCTCAGAATATATGAAGAGGGTACGTCTTCTCTCTAAGAGTGAAAGTCACATTAAGCATTCCAGGAAGTAAATATACCAGTTGATTTTTGTATCTGTAAAATATACTATGCTCGTAGAGACATAGAAAACCAACAGTTATTACCGTGATCGGATCTGCAGAGTGTGGTTCTTTTATTATAAATGACCATGGTAGGTGGTTAATTAATGGGACACGCTTCGAGATACTTTTCAATTAATAACAGTTTATTCGTAATGAAAGACAAGCGAAGTGCGGCAGCTATAGATGGCACTTACATACATTATATAAATGGCGCTTTGGTTCTAACAGAAGTGTTGGTTGAGTTTGGAGAGTTAAATTTATTTTTATCATCTTGGAATGAGATAAAAGTGTTGATCACATGAGATTAGATTTTTGAACGACTTGAAATATGAAATTTCTGCCATTCGATTCAAAAGTTTTTATATTAACTCGCCAATTCTCTTGTCGAAATTACAGAGAATTAAAATTCACGAAATAAATTACTTTTATGAACAATCGTGAGTTTATCGGTCAAATGAATTTGGCAGAAGTGGGTGACTTTTTTTATAGATTTTAAAAGTGGGAAAGGTTAACCATGCGCGCACCCTTACGAAAGAAATCGTACGGGTTTAAAAAGGGGTGAGAATTAGGTCCGAAGACGCGTGCTACAAATTTGACCGATCGTCGGGCAACCCCTTTCATCCCTTACGGACCATATTGTCGTTGTCACGTATCAACCCCGTTTACTTGGAATATTTCACACGCGCCGTAAACGATCGTACACCCCTGCAAAAATTTTAAACTTCAAAAGGGTTCCTGCGCGGCTCTAGTTACTTATTTATTAGCCCATTAATTTGTTAGCGGTATTGTAAAGCTGCCTTCCCGCAGATTTATACGAGTTTGCTGGATATGGGAAATATCAAAGTTAAACTTTGAAATTTTATTTCCAAAAATATTGAAAATTCACTTTCTTAACATTTTCCATTAATGCTTTTAACACTTTGCACTTCATTATCGTCGCATTATAATAAAAGCTGAGAACTCTGTTGTCAGGTAAATCTTCGTCTATTGTTACAATTTTTATATTATATTGTATTGATAAAACATAATTTTTAAATATATATTTAATTATACAGCAAGATTTTTAATCTCCCATCGAGGAATGCTCTCACAATTGCAAATAGTTCTGCAGTAGTTTGCAGCTCATAGTAAAAATTGCTCGGAATTGTTGAAAGATTATATTAAAAATTGCTCGGAATTGTTGAAAGATTATATTAAAAATTTCTCGGAATTGTTGAAAGGTTATATTAAAAATTGCTCGCAGTCCAAAGGGTTGAACTTTCGTCAAATAAAAAAGTTGTTCAATTGTTCTCAAAAGTAAAGCACCCTTTTTAATCCAGGTACATTCAATTTCACGAATTTCAATTATTTATTTACGACTGAACGTTGCCACGTTTCTCTCTATGGTTCCCCATCACTTCCCGCCACAGAACGCAGTACAATGTCAGTCCCTAGTCCTCGAAACTTAATGAAATGCGTGCTCACACGCATTCTCAAATGAATTCACGCTCAGACAGCGGGGATAAGAGAAGTGCGCCTCTTATCGGGCTATGGTGGTTAAGAAGCTAAAGGCTCGAACTTTCTATAAGTGGGCCCTTGTTCAAATCCCTCGGTGCATTTAGTTCAACGTGATTTCAGTTCAAATACTCTTAGTGGTTCGGTCTTACTTAATTTTTGCTATGGGATTTATCATAGATTTGTTAGTTCGGAACCCACCTAAAACGGTAGGTCCCAAGCAAAATCATCACAGTAATTAAAGTCAAAAAATATAAAACAAAGAAAATATAGCACGATAAAGAGTTAAAGTCTCGGATTCCACTTACAATTAGTGGGCCCTAGTTCAAATCCCATATCACCTCTGCCACTTTTCCTACATGATGTATCATACTCTTGGTGGTTCGGAACCCACCTAAAACAGTGGGTCCTAGGTGAAATGACCACAGCAATTGAAGCTGAAAAATATGAAGAAAAGAAGATATATTTAGATAATGATTTATCATACTCTCGGTGATTCGGAACCCACTTAGTTTTTTCTACAGAATACATCATACTCTTGGTGGTTCGAAACCCACCTAAAACAGTAGGTCCCAAGTAAAATAATCGCAGCAATTAAGGTCGACAAATATTTAACACTAGAAGTACCAAACCAGTCAAAATGACTGGTACACAATTTTTTCAAAAAATTCTCAAAGTTTATAAAAGAGTCATAGGAGAAATATTCTGCGTCCAAATAAAAAAACATAAATGACTGAATTGATCACCTTTTCCGCCTTTTCATTCCTCTTTTCTCAAAGTACTTATTTAATATATTGAAATATAATAGATTTAACGCCGGTAGTTCTAGTGTTAAAAAGAAATACAAACAGTCAAAGACTCTCTAACTCCCAAGTGATAAATCATAATAGAAAACAATGGTTCAAAGTTCACCTAAAATTGTAGTTCCCAAAAGAGATGACAATAGTATCATAGTTAAAGCCAAAAGAAAAATACCAAACAGAAGAGAAAGAGTAGTACTCCTCTCTCTCAGAGATTGTCTCCACGACTTCGTCGACGAACAGTGAAGCCTCTGAGTAAGCCATTTCGTTGTTTGTTGCCATTTTACTCACAGTCCAGTTGCCACGGCGCGATTAATCGCCGGTCATTCATTGACAACAGTGCAAACTTGCGTCCACCTATTCGTACAGTGGGGACGTTTAATACCGCAAGTACTGCGGCACCCTTTGCGGTACGTGTTCGTTTTTGTTCGTCGACATGGGAAGTGAGCATCTACGCGACTTCATTCTCGCACCATTAAGTAGATAATCGAGTGATTCGGTAGCATTAGCAGTGAGTGTGAACAATGGTATTGAAATTCTTGAAAGGCGAGTTAAGTGTTGCATGCGGTTGAGAATTTCGTTGGGATTTTCGAGGTTGGAGAAAGTCATGAAGCTGAAATTTGTCGAATGGAATGAGAAACGTATTGAATCTTGTTGTTGTTCTGTATTTGTGTGTTTAACAGTAATCAGACGGGTACTTGATACATCTGTTATCGTTAAAGCGTATTATTTAGTTATTATCTATATATATAAAAATTAATGTTTGTTTGTCCCTTATGCATTCCTAAACCGATCATCCGATTGCGATATAACTTTTATATGTCATTGTGCGCATGCCCGCGAAGGTTTCTGATATAGTACAATAAAAATTAAATATCCAAGAGCGCTTCAATAAAAAAAATTAGCACAGAATTGTTATAACGGGTTCGGTTTTTGCAGGCGTAGCAGAGCGCGCAGGGTACAGGTAGTATTACATAAAATAACTGGATATTTCACGAAGTAACTGATAATAGCTACTGAATTTGCATTTAGACTGATTACTTATGTTTCCGACTTGTTAACATAAATTTTTATATAAATCTCTGCTTTTCGTATAAATCTACTTTTTATTATTACATATTTATCCAATTCTATTTCCCTCGTATTGCGAAGAAATGTTTTTTATTTCCAAATCAACAAACGGTGGCAATATTTGAACATTATTAGTATTGTATATATAATTACGATTGTATTGATAGTTTGAATAGTTTTATCACTGTTTCTTTTAATATTTTCCATTCCAAAGCGAAGTTGCTGCTATTAATTCGTTGAATTAAGTCCTTGAAGAGTTGGAATTTGCATTTAGAAATTAAATTTTTATATAAATCTCTGCTTTTCATATAAATCTGTTATCTATTATTATATATTTATCTAATTCTATTTCTCTCGTATTACGAAGAAATGTTTTTTATTTCCAAATCTATAAACGGTGGCAATATTTGAACAATATTAGTACTGTATATACAACTACAATTGTATTACAGTTTTAATAGTATTATCACTATTTGTTTTAGTATTTTTCATTTCCAAAATGAAGTTCGTATTATTAATTCAGTTGTTTCAATTGTTCCGTCGAGAAATAGTGGGGGATGACTACGGCGAATAAAGTTAAGTAACGCTAATTCAATGCACAAGGGGATAACTCAGCAGCTTGCTTTTCCACCCTGTGAGAATCCCATGGTAAACTTTGCGCCGTTGCGTGTGTTTGTTTTATGTCAGGAGATCAAATGGGATTTACGGAATTCGGTTCTACACCCCATGGCATCGCTACCTTACTCCGTTCCCATGGTATTTGCACTTAGAATCACCACCTACCAATTTCACCATGTTATAATCATTAACCATCAAATGATTACTCTAATATAAAAAAATTATTGAGTTAAAGGAAAGCAAAATTAACAGAAATGTTTCTCGACGATTGTTTTGCCGTTAAGTATGGAAATAGTCATGGAGAATGCCGCGAAGACGGTGTTAATTAGAAACCGATGTCGCGGCTCGTGGAATTCAAAGGACAGTTTTTCCAGGTTCATTAATTCGTTGGTATTCATGAGCCACCATGGAATTTCGAAGATGGACGGAAATCGCAAAGATATTCGACAGATTGGTGTAATTTCTTTTCCAGGCATTGGTGTGTTCTTCTTTTAGGATTAATTATTCGATGGCGAAATAAACTCCTCGTTGATTGCCGTGCTCGCTGGAACGGTTCAATGATCAGGTGGCTGATGAAATTTTCGGTTTCACCGTGCCGTTTTGCCGGTGGCATCAAATTATTCGATTACGAAACAATCTCTTCGTTTGGTTGCTGTTTAATTTAAGAGTATTCAGTGCTTGACGGAAACCCTTGAATTTTTGCAATTTCAAAGTTATTTTATTGAATTTGTTTTTATATTTTTGAGTAATCCTTTTAAGTATTGAATTTCCTCCACAATTTCCTAACAATGTTAGATAAATATCAGTCCTACGATTTTCAACGAACATTGAAATAGATTTGTAATTAATTTAGTAATTTTTTCCGGTTGGCACTAAAAGGGTTAATGCATCTACAAAGCAATTTTCGCTGTCAAGCAACAGTTTTAATTTTACTGCTAAAACCACGGTCATCTCAAATTTTCTAACAACAAAGTCAATCTTCAAACCCCAAAATGCAACACCTTTTCAGAATCTCCCCAAAACAGTAGATTTTACGCGAAATAACCTCCGCAATTAAAGTTGAAAAATATAAAAAAATACTCATTCAAAATCCACCTATAGCAGTAGATCCTACGCAAAATAACCACAGCAATTAAATCCAAAGAATTATAAAACAAGAAAAAAAGATACTCATTCAAAATCCACCTAAAGCAGTAGATTCTATGGAAAATAACCACAGCAATTAAATCCAAAAAATTATAAAACAAGAAAAAGAAATTAACACTTCTGCAACCCCCTATAACCCCTTGCACTACGATTCATTTTGTAACTGTCTTTGCAATAATTCACAATTAAATTACTAAAATAAATTTTGATCACTGATTCTTTATAAATCATATAATTTAACGTAATATTAATATTACAGAAATAATTTTATCGTGTTGCGTCTCACTAATATTTTCAATTTCATAGGTTTTAAAAAACTTGAAAATATCCTATCGCATTTAACGCGTCACGAGTGTAACTCGTTATTGTAGGGCAAGGGGTTAAAAAACTCTTTCAAAACTCCCACTATCCATCTCAGCATCATCCCCGCCGCAAATCTCCAACCCCCGTAGCTTCTCTCCGAGAAATTCCGTCGCCCATTTTCGCAAATTGCAAGCAGCACCTTAATTCCCGATAATCGTCTACCGATCGTCGTCCGTCCGTTACATTCGCACATCCCGTGGCTCGCCCTGGCTTTAATATCGCACTAATATAATTTATATTCTGTTACAAGTACGCTCGTAAATTTCCGTGCATCCCCTCTGCCTCCGCCTCTTCCTCCGTCGTTTCGCGTTCTTCCAAAGAAAGCATGCTTGTCCATTATAGTAATGGCCGCATACATTATGCCGTTACAACCTGGAATTAACGACACGGCCGCTGTGCCCGATGATCGAGGAATCGCGGACACCAACGTTGCCCTCGTAGTTCCGTAATCCGAACGGAGAAGCGACGAATTTAATCGCCAAGCAAATTAGATTCGGCCGATGTCCGGCGAAAGGTGGAGCAGGTGATACGAGACGTACGTGGAATACCCAATAAACCATGGTGAACGGGTGCGGTACAAGGATACCGAAGCGTTTATGTTAACATTCTTGGGTTTAATGCTGCGCGAGAAATGTTCAGTTTGACCATGTCAGGGAGTTTTGCTCGTGTTTTTCGGGGGTTATTGATTCTGAGAGGATCCGACGAAGGACGCAAGGTTTTTGGGTCGTTGGTTTTGTTGAGAGTTTACATACTCGTAGAGTTAGTCGTGGTTACGAATATACCACCGTTATGGGGCAGACGGTTGATAGTTGTGCGCATATTGCTATAGTGAGGGACCAGAAATAAGGCACTCGAGGGAATACCCAATAAACCATGGTGAACGGGTGCGGTACAAGGATACCGAAGCGTTTATGTTAACATTCTTGGGTTTAATGCTGCGCGAGAAATGTTCAGTTTGACCATGTCAGGGAGTTTTGCTCGTGTTTTTCGGGGGTTATTGATTCTGAGAGGATCCGACGAAGGACGCAAGGTTTTTGGGTCGTTGGTTTTGTTGAAAGTTTACATACTCGTAGAGTTAGTCGTGGTTACGAATATACCACCGTTATGGGGCAGACGGTTGATAGTTGTGCGCATATTGCTATAGTGAGGGACCAGAAATAAGGCACTCGAGGGAATACCCAATAAAACATGTTGAACGGGTGCGGTACAATGATACCGAAGCGTTTATGTTAACATTCTTGGGTTTAATGCTGCGCGAGAAATGTTCAGTTTGACCATGTCAGGGAGTTTTGCTCGTGTTTTTCGGGGGTTATTGATTCTGAGAGGATCCGACGAAGGACGCATGGTTTTTGGGTCGTTGGTTTTGTTGAAAGTTTACATACTCGTAGAGTTAGTCGTGGTTATGAATATACCACCGTTATGGGGCAGACGGTTGATAGTTGTGCGCATATTGCTATAGTGAGGGACCAGAAATAAGGCACTCGAGGGAATACCCAATAAACCATGGTGAACGGGTGCGGTACAAGGATACCGAAGCGTTTATGTTAACATTCTTGGGTTTAATGCTGCGCGAGAAATGTTCAGTTTGACCATGTCAGGGAGTTTTGCTCGTGTTTTTCGGGGGTTATTGATTCTGAGAGGATCCGACGAAGGACGCAAGGTTTTTGGGTCGTTGGTTTTGTTGAAAGTTTACATACTCGTAGAGTTAGTCGTGGTTACGAATATACCACCGTTATGGGGCAGACGGTTGATAGTTGTGCGCATATTGCTATAGTGAGGGACCAGAAATAAGGCACTCGAGGGAATACCCAATAAAACATGTTGAACGGGTGCGGTACAATGATACCGAAGCGTTTATGTTAACATTCTTGGGTTTAATGCTGCGCGAGAAATGTTCAGTTTGACCATGTCAGGGAGTTTTGCTCGTGTTTTTCGGGGGTTATTGATTCTGAGAGGATCCGACGAAGGACGCATGGTTTTTGGGTCGTTGGTTTTGTTGAAAGTTTACATACTCGTAGAGTTAGTCGTGGTTATGAATATACCACCGTTATGGGGCAGACGGTTGATAGTTGTGCGCATATTGCTATAGTGAGGGACCAGAAATAAGGCACTCGAGGGAATACCCAATAAACCATGGTGAACGGGTGCGGTACAAGGATACCGAAGCGTTTATGTTAACATTCTTGGGTTTAATGCTGCGCGAGAAATGTTCAGTTTGACCATGTCAGGGAGTTTTGCTCGTGTTTTTCGGGGGTTATTGATTCTGAGAGGATCCGACGTAGGACGCAAGGTTTTTGGGTCGTTGGTTTTGTTGAAAGTTTACATACTCGTAGAGTTACTCGTGGTTATGAATATACCACCGTTATGGGGCAGACGGTTGATAGTTGTGCGCTTATTGCTATACTGAGGGACCAGAAACAAGGCACTTGAGGTGTAATTTGCTCTGATTCGGCCGACGGATAGGGACATCCCTCTCCCTCACGCATTTGCGATTTTGACAGTGCTATTCGCAAGAGAGACCCGCACATTCGTTGCATCGTCATTTGAACGACAAAAGGAGTGTTTTATTTTCGGTTGTCATTCGTCGATCTCAGGTTTCTAGCAATCTCGCCTTCCGTCCCAAGTGCCTTGTTTCTGGTCCCTCACTATAGTCTCACTTACTAAGCGAAAATTAAATCGCGAAGACACAATTAACCCCTTGCCCTACAATTTGTTTTTTTATCTGCCTCCACAATAATTCAGAATTTAAATACTAAAATAAAAATTGATTAGTGATTCTTCATGCATCGTATAATTTAACGCAATATTTATATTACAGGAATAATATTATCGCGTCGCGTCTCATTAATATTTTCAATTCGATAGGTTTTGCAAAACTTGAAAATTTCCTATCCCATTTTCCTCATCACTCAATGATAGCGCAATAAAAAATAAAAGTTACATGTTTTTGTGTTTTTCCGTAATTTACTCTGGAGTCGTGAAATTAACCCTTTTCTTTTGCCGGTTTTTGACAATTTACCTTACTACATCTAATAAACGAGTGATAATGGAAAAATGGTATTATGCAATAAATGCTTCCCTTGTCACCTAGAATATTATTGTTTTCGTAAACAATCAAAACTAAAAAATGTTTTTAACGACGCAGTAATCGTAAACAATCGGAGATACCAAAGACTGCCATAAGGAAAAGTTTCATGGCTATTAACATACAAAAGGAATATGTTTACAAATTGTTTAAAACATAATTTATTTATAATAAAAAAATTGAAATTTAATGAACATCTAAATTTTGACTACCGGTCATTTCAACCGCGCTGGCTTAAGCGTCAATTAATAATCTGTAATTAAATGCAACGACTTTCGATTAAATTCGTATCACTTGAACCAACCCTTCTCATCAAAATCGCAACCCCACATCCGGCGACTATTTCGCACGCCAAAAACCGTCCACCTTTTTCAGTAGCAGGACGTTCAGTCTTTAGGAATAATTCTCGAATTAATTAGCGCCATAAACAGCTGTAATAAAACGAAAGGTAGGACCAAGTCCCAAAGTGATCGGACCCCGACAATCGGCTTTATTCCGCTCGAAATACAACGAGGAAGGAGAAATCGTAATTCCTCGTCAGCGACATCGATCCTATCGTGGCCTGATCGACGATGTCGTCCACGCGGCAATCCTGCAATTACGATCCAAGTACTTATGTACCGGTAACGTTCTTCTGCAGGTATCGCACATGCACGGGTGCATCGTGTGCATACACGCGAGCGAAAGTCCGTTGGCCGGCCACGAAAATTTTAATTGGCCCGAGGCCTCTAATCTCTTCCTAATGATCTCGAGCTGGCACCCATCTGTTTCCGGCATAAGAAGGAAAAAAAAAGAAGCACGGAGACAAGAAGCACGGACGATCCATTAAAAGCTTATGCACCGAGGATCTGTGGTTGAAACCAGTCGATCGAATGCAACGGAGGAATTGTTCAGTTGCCGAGGATTGAGGGGTGATGGTGTTTTCTACGGGAGGGTGGATTTTGAAGTGTTGATGTTTCGGGAGTTGAGGTGCGTTTGAGTCCTTTTATGGGAGAAATTTGGGAATTTTTAAATTTTGGAGTTCGAAGTTAGGGTGAATTTTGTAAGGTGGCTTGGTACTTGTGGCGAAAATTGGAAAGTTATGGTAGAGAGAGAAGAAAGATTAGTGTAATAATTTTTTTATTTATTTATTTGAGCATTAATGCAATATGTAAGTTTACATTTCTTTATTTATTAGCCAAAGCGAAAAGTGAAAATTTCTTATATGGGTTTTGATTATATTTTCTTTATAGCATCTATATAATTTGATAAAGTAAGGAAAATTGTGGCGCCTTAATAATAAAATTAGGAAAATTTGATAAAGCAAGGAAAATTAAGGCGCCTTAAAAATAAAATTAGGAAAATTTGATGCAGCAAGAAAAATTGTGGCGCCTTAAATATGAAATTAGGAAAAATTGAGAAGCAAGAAATATTGTGGCGCATTAAAACTGAAATTAGGAAAAATTGAGAAGCAAGGAAAATTGTAGCGCCTTAAAATTGAAATTAGGAAAAATTGAGAAGCAAGGAAAATTATAGCGCCTTCAAAATGAAATTAGGAAAATTTGATGAAGCAAGGAAATTTGTGGCGCCTTAAAAGTGAAATTAGGAAAATTTGATGAAGCAAGAAAATTTGTGGCGCCTTAAATATGAAATTAAGAAAAATTGTGGCGCCTTAAAAATGAAATTAGGAAAAATTGAGAAGCAAGGAAAATTGTAGCGCCTTAAAATTGAAATTAGGAAAATTTGATGAAGTAAGGAAAATTGTAGCACCTTAAAATTGAAATTAGGGAAATTTGAGAAACAAGAAAAATTGTCGCGCCTTAAAATTTAAATTCGGAAAAATTGACGAAGTAAGAAAATTTCTGGCGCTTTAAAAATAAAATTAGGTAATTTTTAAGTTCACTTTATACGATTTGAAGTGTCAAAAGGAAAGAAATTAAATAAATATTAGTTCCTTCGATGTTAGGAAGAATTTGTTAATTTTGAAATTTGCGAGATACGTGTGACCTCGAATTTTGTATTTGCAACAGAATGAAAGTAAACTACGCACTGCAACAGGACATTGTACCCCCATGAATGGTACCATCGCACATACAACCACTTGTGAAGGCCGACCGGCGTTAAAAGGGCGGTTAACTCGGGGATGCTGGTTATTTAATCTTTAATCCCGACACTCGAGGGTGACTTCGTCATCGATAGCCCCGATTTGCGTGGCTTTGCTGCTCACCCCACGAAATCATTTTCAGGGGTTGTTTCGCTCGCGACGGGGGTCCCATCGATTCCTGCACTCGCCACCCTCCTTTTCTTCTGCATTTCCTGTGCAAAAATACTTCTGCAACCTAATAGATTTCCAGTGGTCGCGTTAAAGTGTCGTCAATCGACAATTTTCTGGCAAATCATTAATTTTGCGGCAACATTATCCACTTTGATTGATATTATTATTATTCTCAATCATTACAAATAAAAAATGGATCTTTAATAACGATAAATCAAGTTGGTAATAATATCAATTAATACATTGGATTATTTTCTAATAATAATAATTGTGTGGGCT
Organism: Cerceris ruficornis; assembly: GCA_963989415.1. Lineage (NCBI taxonomy): Eukaryota > Metazoa > Arthropoda > Insecta > Hymenoptera > Crabronidae > Cerceris > Cerceris ruficornis. Next base: position 5,367,626 of record OZ022530.1, on the reverse strand, counting down.
ACTAATTTTCATAAAGTATTGTAAGGAAGGAAGCGGAACAGATAACAAAAACGAATTTAATAAATTGACAATGGCAAACAAACTCAAAAAATAGAATCAAATACGTAAAACATAACTCAGAAAACCATAAAACATTAACTATTACTTAACCCATTGACTGCCAGCTACGAGATATCTCGTAGCTGCACTATAAGTTTAAATTAATAAGTTAACAATAATGGCCGAGCGTGTATAGAAATTTTCGAACAAAAATGCTCTTCGTATTATTACAAATGTCGAGATTATATTTGTGATTAATGAAACCAATGATCTAAAAACTTTCTCTCACCTTCTCAAATTTTAACAAGCAAAGGTAATATTTGCTTAGTTTTCCTAGCAGTGAATGGGTTAAAATGCATAAACTAAATATTCCTTAACGCATTAGAGGTCTTTTTTCAAATTTTTCGTGCGAACCTACTTCAGCAATTATCTCAATAATTTTCATCATCAACAGATTTATTATCACAGCTCATAGTAATCGAGTACACTACTCAAATTTCTAAGTTGAAATCAATCTAAAAATTTAACTCCGACAAAGTCGCACGTGGATATAGGTGTTAACACTTTACCGACCGCTATTGTTTGAGCATTCCACCCACTTTAAAGGATTTCTTTCGGCTTAGATTGTCTAAAAAAATTACAATCTCTTTGAAAATTACAAATCCTTCTCACCGACTCCTTAACACAGTTCCACTGCAATAATAAATAACAAATTAGTGATTGCCATGGGAACCGATTAATAAACTAAAAGTCTATTGGTGACAAAAAGCCTATTAATAGGCTACCGGTCAGTAAAGTGTTAAGCAATCACCACGTACCTGGAAAGCACTCGAGCACTTTTAATCGGTACTTTCAATAAATATTCAATTTTTCCCGCGCTCCATTCCAGCGTCCATCGGTGAGGTAAAAATTAATGAGCAATATAAAAGGCGCGCTCCGATCGAGAAAGTGTGATTGGCCTTAGGGCGAAAGTTACATAGCCAAATAACAGCTTGCACCGGTCAGCTCTGCGGCGTGTTATTAAATCCTGAGTTGTGACTTACGAATGACACGGACCTGAGATTTACGAGTATGCTCCCTCTGTGATTAGTTCTTTCTTCCTGCGGAGGATTTACACTCGTGCTAGAGCACCCATCAGCGCGATGTTCGTGCGTTTCGACTTTTTGTCTTCTCCTTTCTTTATTTCGCCAGGGAACACTTTGTTGCAGGTGCTTCGTCCATTTCCCCGCATGCGAGCAATCTTTAACCCCTTGATTGGAAATGTCGAGAGTCCTCGGCGTCAGTTTTCTATGGTAAACTTCAATCTGACTGGCTTCATTCGCTCCATTCCTTGCAATTCTTTTTAACCCCTTGTTCGTAATGGGGTAAATGGAGTAGGAAATTTGCTAGTTTTGCAAAACCTATGAAATTGACGCGGCACGATAAAATTATTTCTTTATTATTAATATTGCGTTTAATTGTGCGGAGTATCAATTTTTATTTCTGGAAATAATTCTGAATTATTGCAGGAGTGGTGAAAATGGAAATCGTAAGGTGCCTGCCTCTTATCTGATAATTAAAAAAAGAACGGACAATAATAAAAAATTTCTAGGATTAGGTGGTTTTCGAACTATCGAGGCTACAATTTTATTACATTTTGCGATATATCAAGAATCACTGATCAATTTTCATTTTACTAATTAATTCTGAATTATTGCAGAGGCAGTCACAAAAGAAATCGTAGGGCAAGGGGTTAATAAATGGCATTTTTAAATTTTTATTGCAAAGTAATAAATGTAGTAGCAACTTAATAATTTTAACCCCTTGACAGCAAATCTACGGAAGCTGTCTACACGGTTATTACATGTTTATAAATATTTTTGAATTTATAGAAAAGCAGTAGAGTAAATATTTAACGTGAATCTTATAATACCCAAACTGCTTAATTAATAATTTTCTTCAGCTCGTGATTTATTTTTTTCCAAAGTCCTTATTTAGTATATTTCAATCTTAATTAACTCTTTCTAGCGTTAATAAAGATACTTCTTAATGAAGAATATAGGAAAACGTTTTTACTTTCTGCAGAGCCACTTCGATTCAGCCAGTCGCAACTGGCTAAATTTTGAGCTAAATCGGATGTGTTTTGCGCTTTTGGCGGGAATTTCAGAGAGATCGAAAACTGCGCGAGTTGCTTGAGCAGTTAAATCGAAGTTTTATACCACTTTGAGCCGAGGCGAATCTGAAAAATTGTCTCGATCGGCCCGAAGTGCAGCGAAGGTAACGGAAAATTGCATCGAGTTCGTAAAGGGGGATCGTAAAAAAGACTTTCGTTTTCTCACGTGCACCTTGCAGACAGTTGCGTCAGTCTAATTAAAGAACGAAGAAACCAGAGGCACGATGAAAAATTCTGACGCAATCGGCCGTCCGTGATTTACACGTTTGTGAGAAAACCCGCTTTCCGAATAACTTACAATATTAAACAATCCCCTGATTCTATTTTTAGCTCGCGCATGAAAAATAAGATTTAATTTACCCTGCTCTCATTGCGAGTCAATTGTTGCATCTGCGATCAAAAATCGAGATAATTACCCCGACGTTGATAATTAGTTACGCTAAAATTCCGTTAAACTCTTTTGCAATTAGCTCGGAGGAAAATATGAAGGGAAATGATATGTATTAACGATATCAGATCATTGTATGCAAATGCCTTCGAATATTTTCATCGGATTTCAAAAGCATCGCTATTGGAGGGAAATATTAATTGAAGTTCTTCCTGTATCAATTTGGGGAGTTTTTCGAAAAAATTGAGGACCGGTCATCTTGACCGTTATGTAGTTCTATTGTTAATTAACCCTTTACAGCACTACGCTCTGTTGCACTGGACACAGCTTTCTGTTGTAATTAATGTTTTATCTATTAAATTTGAACTTTGGAATTTAATAATGATCTTGTACCTTCACGTAAATATTCCTCGGTGTCTGTAGCTATGATTATAAATAAACGAAAATGAATAATCAGCAGTAGAATAATTTCGCGAAATTAATTTTGCTGAGCTGACGAAAAATTGGAAAATTAATTTCGACCATAAAGGGTTAATTGACAGTATTTCTGCTAATAAATGTCACCAAGGTTTCTCTTCAAGTAGATTATTTCTATAATTATATAATTACAAATAATTAGGAGCCGGTACAGTTTCATTTATATCAGTATAGGTACTTGTGCCTTTTGGTTAATAAAATTACAATTTATTCTGTAACAAATAATGAAATTGCAATGAAAGGATCCAATGAAAAATTATTTGAAATTTCATTGTAAATATAGAATATCTATTAAAAATACAGTCCATAAAACCACGAAGAAAAATATACACTTAATTCTCCACCGTGTATTGTAAATTAATACATAAATCATTCTTCCGTTTAAAACCACGCAGAACTTCGACTGCTCCATCACAATCCTAAAAACAACCCCACAAAAACCCACCACCGGCAAAGCCCGACTTCCCAAAATCATCAACTTCCACCATCTAAAATTCTCGATACTTCAAAAATCCCGCCATAACCTCACTTAAACCGCGCCGTCCCATAGATCCCGAATATCTATGCAGGAAGTGCCACCGCGAATCGGCGAGCAAAATAAACAGCCGGGTGAATTGTATTTCCATAAGGCATTCGCGATTCGCGTATTACAAAGAACGAATGCGTCTTCTTTATCGATGAGACACCTTGACCTTTTCACGGCGAAGAATCGATGCCGAGGAGCGATAAAGGGTGGAGCACCATGGACCCGGTGGAAGTTGCCGATACTCCGGTACCTTATAAATCAGCGGGTAAACCATCCCTAACTAAATCGATTTTGCGTAACCAAAACTACGAAGGGTGGCTGGACGGGGTAGGTGGAGGGTTCGGTGGTTACCGGTGTGAAATGTTCCCATGGGGGGTCCCTCCATCAGCCTAGGAACGGGCACCACCCCAAAATGCGAACCGGCTGACAGAAAGCAGCCCTAATAGGACAATATGTTAGCCGTCTTTCGTTACGCTAGCCACCAGACATCCGATTATAGTTATTATCCTGTAAGCGTGAGCATACGAACGTCTATCTCTGTGAGAATTCGGAAGTTGGATCGTCTTTGGGATGCTGAGATTAGGATGGTTTTATTTTTTGATATTTTAACGTTAGAAGTATCGGCGTTTATTTTATTTTTTAATAATAACAAATTTTTATTGCAAAGAACATAGTTGTCGCATACAATAAGAAATAGTTACATGTTTTACACCAGTTGGTTTGTCTAACATTCAGACGTTACAGAGCACTTAAGGAGTAAAAATCTAAGCTAGAGATAAATGCAGAGGAAAAATTAAAAATGGAGGAAAATCTCAACCAAGATTAGTTCTATTATATTCCAACGTATTTAATAAGAACTTTGGAAACAGAGGAATTTAAAGTTATAATTACGTATTATTCTGTAAGCGTGAGCATACGAACGTCTATCTCTGTGAGAATTCGGAAGTTGGATCGTCTTTGGGATGCTGAGATTAGGATGGTTTATTTTTTGATATTTTAAAGTTAGAAGTATCGGCGTCAATTCTATTTTTTTAATAATAATGAATCTTTATTGCAAAGAACACAGTTGTCGCATACAGTAAGAAATAGTTACATGTTTTACACCAGTTGGTTTGTATAACATTCAGACGTTACAGAGCACTTAACACTAGAACTACCGGCGTTAAATCTATCAAATTTGAATATATCAAATAGACACTTTAGAAAATGAGAAATCTCAAGGTGGAAAGGATGATTAATAAAGTAATTTATGTTTTATATAATGAACATACAATATCTACTTTAAATGTAGCACCACTATCAATTTGGAGGACTAGAAAAAATGTGGCACCAGTCATTTTGACTGCTTTGGTAGTTCTAGTGTTAAGGACTAAAAATCTAAGCTAGAGATAAGTGCAGAGGAAAAATTAAAAATGGAGAAAAATCTCAACCAAGGTTAATTATATTATATTCCAACGTTTTAAATAAGAACTTTGGAAACAGAGGAATTTAAAGTTATAATTACGTATTATTCCGTAAGCGTGAAGATACGAACGTCTATCTCTGTGAGAATTGCATCGGAAGTTGGATCATGTTAGGACGCTGTTTGTGCGATTAGGATGGTTTTATTTTTTGATATTTTAACGTTACAAGTATCGGCGTTAATTCTATTATATTTCAATGTATTAAAAAAGCACTTTGGAAACAGAGGAATTAAGTTTTATAATTACTTATTATTCTGTAAGCGTGAAGATACGAACGTCAATCTCTGCGAAAATTGCATCGGAAGTTGGATCGTTTTAGGGCGCTGTTTGTGCGATTAGGATGATTTTATTTTTTGGTATTTTAACGTTAGAAGTATCGGCTTTAATTTTATTATATTTCAACGTATTAACTAAGAACTTTGGAAAGAGTCTATATCCAAAATTTAACTAAATTATTTAACCGCCTGCCATTCGATTTCTTTTGCTGCTGAATGCACAATGGCTCGGAATTAATTACTGAGGTAACAATCTATTCCTAATTTCTGCTATAGCATACAATTTAAAGAAATATTAACACGCTGAACGCCATGGGGGTCACCGGTGACCGGCGCTGTTGACTTTAATTTTCCTATGACTTTTAAATTGTAATATTTATGAATTTTCTAATACATTCAATATTTAAGTATTGGCATTGAAAAGGTAAAGCACTTCTTCTATATATCTGTTTGTGTCTATAAGGTTTTTGCTTTGTAAAGATGTGATTCGAACAGAAAGAGTATTACTTCAGTAAAAATGATGAAACTAGCGAAATGCCAGTGACGTTCAACGTGTTAACCTCTTGCCTTACGATTTTTATTTTGATAACGTACTAATTCAATATATAATAATTAATACGTAAGTAATAATTCAAAATTAATTGTAAAAATAAAAATTTCACTCTGATTTTTAACATTTGGTATAATTTACTGCAATATTACTATTATAGAAATAATTTGATCGTTTCGTGTCCGACTGAGATTTTCAATTTTATAGTTATTGAGAAATTTCAACATTTTGTATTCTATTTATCGCGTCACGTGTTTCAAAAGTTATTGTAAGCTAAGGGGTTAACAGCATAGAAACAATTTCAACGTACCGGAACCCATTGATATTTTTAATTTAATAATTTTTGCAAACCTTCAAAATTCCCTATTCCATTTATCGCACCGAGTGTCACTCGTTTTGTACGGCAAAGGGTTAAAAACCACCAGAACATTAATTCTAAGTCACCCAAATAACCTTGTACCAAAATATTAGGTTGGTAAGAAATCAATGTCGGTTTTCGAGTTTTCAAACTTTGGCGCTTAATTTTGGGATAGCTGTCCATTTTAATATGTTTGTCTTCTTATATCATTTTAGAAAAGAAGTATCAAAAACCTTGTTTCTCGTTGGAAAAAATGTGTAAATTGTACTGGAACTTATTTTGATTAAAAAAACTTATTCCCATTCTCAACATGTGTATGTGAAGATAAAGTTTGAAAACCGACATTAACACTAGAACTGCCGACGTTAAATCTGTTATATTTCAATACATTAAATAAGTACATTGAGAAAAGAGGAATCAAGCGGCAGAAAAGATGATCAATTCGGTCATTTATGTTTTTTGAGTTGGACGTAGAATATTCCTCGTACGACACTCCTATAAACTTTGAGAATTTTTGGAAAAAATTGTGTACCAGTCATTTTGACTGGTTTGGTAGTTCTACTGTTAATTTCCTACCAACCTAATACTAACCCTTCCGCGTTCTCCAATCGTTCTCCACCGCCTCCAACCCCCTCTCGTTCACCATTCCCCCCAAGCTCTCCAAGTGAGCTTTGAATTTTCCATCGTCCCCGTAAATCCGCTCCAATTATCTCTCCTCGATTATTCCGTCATTTGAAATGCAAAAAGTGTCGGCCTGCTCGCCCCTCTCCGATGTTTCTCGTTGGTCAGCGCCGTGTCACATATATCTTCCCCCATGGAAACTATCCTTTCTGCCGATAGTAACACCTACCAGGTACATGTGTTCCCGGGGGCAGAGCGTTGTCGGTGCGTTTATTAATTAGAGGTTAGCCGACGAGGAAGACGAGGGCGAAGGGGCGAGGTGAACGGTGAGCACCTTCGTCCCTCTCTTTCCGTTCTCCACGATGGAGGACAGTCACTCGCGCTCGCTCTTTCTCCTGCGTTGCTATAAAGTGGTTCTTCGTCTCTTTCTCCTGCCTCGCTTCGTGTTTCTTCTTCTTCTCTTCCTTGCAGCTCGCTGTATGTTGTTTCTTCTCTCTCCTCGCGCAGTTCGTGCTGCTTCTTCTTCTGTTTTTCGTGGCTCGCTATGGTGTTTTCTTCTCTTTCTTCTGACTTACGCCCTGTTCCTTCTTGCGTCTCGTGCAGTGCTTCTTCTCTCTTTCCTGACTCGGTTTGAGTCGATTCTTCTTCTCTTTCTTATACTTTGTAGAATGTTTCTTCTCTCTCCTATCTTCCTTTGTGACGTTTTTTCTCTCTGCTAGCTCACACTTTGCACTGTCTGTCTCGCAACGGTGCTGTTTTTTCTTTTCTTTCTCCTGGCGCGCTTTAAGTTGATTCTTCTTTTCTGTCTCATACCTTGTGAGATGCTTCTACTCTCTCCTGTCTTCCTTTGTGAACTTTCTTCTCTCACCTAGCTCGCTCTGTGAAGTTTCTCCTCTCTCCTACCTCGCACTCTGCACCTTATTCTCTCTTCTATTTAGCTATACCTCGGAAAAATAGAGAAGTCTCGCAGTATGAGGTACGGATTAAGGGAAGAGTGTCGCTCGCGTCGCCTATCCCCACCATGTCGGCCCTGGCAACCTGAGATCGACGAATGACAACCGAAAACAAGACACTCTCTCGTCGTTCCCATGACGACGCAACGACTGTGCGGCTTTATCGGCCAATAACGCGTTAGAATGGAAAATGACGTCAGAACGAGGGACGTCTCTATCCGTCGGGCGAATCAGAACGAACCACAGGCCAGAGGACTTCTCTATTTTTGCGAGCTATAGCACTTTGCACCTTCTTCTCTGTCTTCTGACTTGCAACCGTGCTATTTCTTCCTCTCCTCCCCCTACCTAGCCCCGCACCGTTTCTTCTTCTCTTTCTGCTGATTCCTCTACGGTGTTTCTTTTTCTTCTCCTCCTTCACTCTGCACTGTTTCTTCTTCTCGTTCTCCTGGCAGGCTTCGCCCTGCTTCTTCTTCTCTTTCTGATGCTTCGCTGCACGGTGTTTCTTCTTCTTCTTCTCGTGTCTCGCTCTGTAGTGGCTTTCTGCCCTCTCTTCCTCTTCGAGGCTGGAGCACGTCCTCCGGCCGAGATGAAGATACTAGAAGTGGGCGGACTTCTTCGTCCATAAATCGTTGCTCTAGCGAGCGGCCGAGGTGCTAGGTGAACGCACTGCTCGCTCTTATGTGCCTTGTGGGGGTGCATTGTTAACCCCTTCGACGACACGATGTATGGGACGTTGCCGGTGATTAAGCTTTGCAAGTCTTGCAGCACGTACTTCGAAGAAAATCTCTTCACTCTTTGCACTCCGAAATGTTCCTTCAAATTTCGCCAGCAATGAAACTTTTATTACTTTTTCTTTATAATAACTTTATTGGCAGTAATAGGTATTCAGTGTGTAGAATTTGTCTCGGTATGAGTGAAATTACGACCTGTGTGTACTTACGCAGACTATAGTGGGCATAGAATTATACTGTAAAGTCAAACCTGTTTTTGTGCGTTTTTTATGCGATTTGTTTGTGCGTTATGTAAAAGAAAGTCCATCAAATGAATATTATGATTAGGAATTAATTGGATAATGTAATTTAAAAAAAGAGCGACAGATGGGTGTCAAGATAACATGCAAATTAAAAAGAATTAAATTCCGGAATTACATTCGGTCTTGTACGTCTGTTTATGGCAATATCAACAACTATAGAGTACAAAAAAAATGTCAGCTCTGAACGAGTGCGAGGTAGCATCTGCAAGTGACAAAAGTGATTTTGAATCAGTATTGTTAAAAAAAAACATTCAATATTTATATGGTATATAGGATACACTGTACTGAGTAAAAAAGCTTTAGTAGACATGGGTCGAAAGGTCAACCGTTTCTGAGATATAAAAATTTTTGTTTGCTAGTATGCTGATTGACTTACTTGCTTCCATCGCATGTGATGTTTATTTTAATATTTATAAACCGCGTTCTGAATGTTCTTATTCAAGTGCCGACAGTAGATTTCATTGGGAATCAGTCAGTTGTGGATCGGTGATTGCAGATATTACACAGTTACAAAGAATCGTGAAAATGTCAGCGTATTATTCGAATGAAGAAATAGCAGATATGCATTTTATATATGGCCGTACTAATGGAAGTCCTTTAGCTGCACGTCTTTACGCGGAAACATTTCCCAATCGAAGGGTTCCCTCTCACATGCTGGTTCAAAAACTTCATCAACTTCAGTAGTAAGTCAATTATGATAATAACAAACAAAAACGTTTATATCTCAGAAACGGTCGACCTTTGAACCTATGTTTAGTAAAACTTTTTTACTCAGTACAGTGTATCCTATATACCATATAAATATTGAATGTTTTTTTTGAACACCCTGTATAAATAAACAATATTGTTCAATTGCATTTACAATTTTAAGATTAATTCTACGAGCAACGGGAGCAGTTATTTCCACTTCACTGGCTAAGAAGCACGTCGACAGCCGCGTGTTATCAAAATATACTCGGCGGGCCTCGGCGACCGTAACCTACAGGTGTACGTCTCGCGGGCCCGCTAACAATAACAAGTCGTTTCGATGTTCGCCTCGCTATCAGTTTGCCCTAAACCGCCGCCGAGCAATCAGTGCTCCGTGACCGGGTTCTACTATTTTCATCTATTAGTGCGTGTATAATACTGTCAAAGACGAGATTCAGAATCACAAAGTACCTCTCTTTTTGTGGGCTACTTTGTACTTCATCTTCACAGTGGCTCGTCTTTACAGTGGTATTCGTCTTTACGTTTATCGACTCTCAGCCACCAAAGCAAAGAATCAACACGTTTCTGAGGTATATATAATTCTTACTAAGATTTTAGTAGTTTTGTTTTATATGCGATTATACATGTTTTTAATGAAATGTGAGGGCAAAGGGTTAATGAAAAGTAATAGAAGAGAAGTGAAGTATTTCTTTTGGCACAAAAGCTTTAATATGTAATTCTAATAATATTTTTTGTGCTGTATTGAGACATGTAAACCGTTTGTCTCAAATGTTGTAGGGTTTTTTGTGACAAGCTCTTTTAAAATTAAACCCTCTATGGTGATTAAATGACAGGTTTCTGATTTTTGCTAAAAGTTCCCCAAATTGATTGGGCAGTCATTGAGTAAATATTTTAGGTGTATCGTATAATACAAATATTACTTAACTGATCATCTTTTTCACCTCTTCAAATCTCTTTTACCAAAGTACTTATTTCGTATATTTCAATATGACAGATATAAAGCCGGTAGGTTTAGTGTTAACCCTTTGAGGACTAGCAACGCATATATGTGGTCTGAGAAAATATTTAATTATAGTTCATTGCTGCTTGTATACACAGGTAGAGTTGAAAAATTGAAATACAACCGTTGAAATATGATTAAATAAATAGTAATTTATAATGTATATACATTAACAGCCTAATTTGCTGATAAGTAGGTGGTTTTGGACCGAAAATAAATGGTTGCCTCTCAATATTTAAAAATGTCTCCGTCCGCAAAAGGTTAAATTTAACATAGAACTACCGGCGTTAAATTTGTTATATTTAAATATATTAAATAAGTACTTTGAAAAAAGGGGAATTCAGAGGTAGAAAAGATGATCGATTCAGTAATTCATGTTTTATGAGATGGATGTAGAATATCTATTCTACGACTCTCCTATAATCTTGGAGAATTTTTGGAAAAAATTGTGTACCAGTCATTTTGACTGGTTTGGTAGTTCTAGTGTTAATAAGTTGTATAATCTTGAAGTTGAGAATGCAATTCAACAATATTGCTTATTTATATGATATAATTTTACAAACATACTTCTCCGTTTAATGTAGCATTATTGTCGTGAAATAAATCATAAACAATAAATGTATTTGAAAAACAAGTTACATATCATAATACTAGCGCGGGTGAAACGAACTCCCGCAACGAAAGGGTTGAATCTCGTTTATGATCGAAAACGAGCACAGGAGCTGATGAATGTTAAATATCTTAATACATTTAACGGCAGTAGTTGTTGCGTTAGGTAAAAATGAATTCAGCAAGCCGTACAAGTGTAACGATCGCATGGAAATTCTGGGTGAACGCACTGCGTGCAACTATGCACGTGGAAATGCATCGGCAAGCAGCTTGCAGCCACGCCTGCCTTGTTCGAGTCCTACGCACCGCGTTATTCTATACTCGAGACAATGGTTAAAATGGAGTTCCGCGCGGAAGTATTCATTCCGTACCGTGTAGCTTTACGCCACGTTGAATTGATTCTATTCCAGTAAAAGTAACATACGTACTTTGATGACGTGACGCGTAGAAATAACGAGATTCAAAGGGGAAAACAAAATCTCGCGTGTAGACGCGCGTTCAATGCCTGTGACTTCTAGTGTTTCGTAATCGTTATGGTGTATGCGAGTACTACTGGGTCCTAGGAAAAATCACCATAGCATTTAGAAAGGCTATAGTGGCTCAGAAGTGGGGGTTCGAGTGTTTTATCAACCCTGGCAATTTTTTTATAAATTTAAAATTAACACACTGTTGATCGGTGACGAGTTAACACTTTGAGGACTAGCGACGTATTTCTGTGGTCTGAGAAAAAAATTAATTACAGTTTATTGCAGCTTTTATACACAGTTAGGGTTGAAACATTGAAATACAACCGTTGAAATTTAATTAAACAAATAGTAATTTATAATGTATATATATTAACACTAGATTTATGGAAGCCGTCAAATTGACGGGTTCCTATTTGTTTTATAAATATTTCTCAAATTTACAGAGAAGCTGCACAGTAGATATTTCACGTGTATTTTATAATACAATAATAACTTAACAAATTACCATCTTTGCCGCTTGAGTCCTCTTTTTCCAGAGTCCTTATTTAATATATTGCAATGTAACAGATTTCACGCCCGTAAATCTAGTGTTAACAGCCTAGCTTTCTGATAAACAGGCGGTTTTGGATCACAAAATAAATGGTTATCTCTCAGTATTCAAAAATGTCTCCGTCCGCAAAGGTTTAACTCGTCTTTTCATGCCCAAACGTTGTCGACCGATGACGAGTTAACTCGTCATTGCACTTGCATTATCTATTTCAGTTTATGAAACCCAAGGTGACATAGAATAGTGCACAAACTTTGCGCATCGTGTTTTGTCGTGACCGCTTTCTAATAAAAAAAATACTTTTCTCGGTATTTAGGTTTTTATCACAATTTTAGTAATTCCAAAATTTCAACCATGATGGAACGTAAGGGTGGAGAAAGTTGCAATGAATTATACGCAGATACTTTATCTGACTTCTGAATTCAATTATTTATTATTCGGTGGCCAATCAAACTTCGTCATTTAATAGTGTTAATCGTTATTATTACGAAAATTCATTCTAAACGTAAAAAGTTAGGATTCAATCAAGTGCTTTGAGACTTAAGTTTGAAAAAAATTCAAAAGGTGGAGTTAATCACTTAGTGCTGTGAACGGCTCAAATATGCCTAAATTAATTTCCCTTGAAAAGCAGCGAAAAATTGCAAAATAATTTGAAACAGCAAAGGGTTAAAGTTACGGTGGAGTCGAAATGTTAGCCAGTTGACATCCTGAAATGACATTTGCGATTCAATCAAGTGCTTTGAGACTTAAATTAGAAAAAAAATTCAAAAGGTGGAGTTAATCATTAGTGCTGTGAACGGCTCAAATATGCCTAAATTAATTTCCCTTGAAAAGCAGCGAAAAATTGCAAAATAATTTGAAACAGCAAAGGGTTAAAGATACGGTGGAGTCCAAATGTTAGCCAGTTGACATCCTGAAATGACATTCGCGATTCAATCAAGTGCTTTGAGACTTAAATTTGAAAAAAAAAATTCAAAAAGTGGAGTTAATCGATTTTTGCATCGAACGGCTCACATATTATAGTCTCTGTGGTTGAAAATTCACCTAAAATGACCATAGAGGTCGAAGTTGAAAATAGATTGAAAAATCCTATATAGAAATTTCGACTCACGAAACGCATTAAACTTGGAAACATCGATCGACGATGATTTCAGCTCGCCGGCCCAAATGATCCCACAGAGATCGGCACGTGGCCGTCGCACCCTCCGACGTTGCTCCGCATAAAACTTGGGGGTTGTCACAACCCCCCTTGTCTCCTTTCGACAAGTAACTCGGATTCACAGAGCAAACGAATGCTAAGTCACCGACGTCAACAGGGTATCAACCTTTTCGAGTATTTGCTTAGGGTGGCGCGTTTGTTTCTTTAGGCTCTGCGCCGATTTGCTGGGATTGCTACTCGAGAGTGATTATTTGCAAACGTATCGTCGTGATTTTGCTTTCGTTTGTCACACGAGAATGTGGATACAGCTAATTTTGAGCTGGCGATGAATTTTGATGAGTGGCGAGGAAACTTTGATGTTATTTCGAGGTTTTAATCGAAATGGTAGGATGACTTTGAGTTTTAGGGGGTTGAATTTTGTGATTGTTAGTTTTTGGTGATGTTTGTTGAATTTTTAATCGTGACGAAGCTTTGGGGATGTTGTGTGCAATGATTTAGTAGTTTTTAGTCGATTCTTCGCACTTGACTAGATTTTTTATTAATGTTAACACGTTAAACTCCACCGGTATTTCGCTAGTTTCGTTGTTTCTATCAAGGTCAAAGTTTTTCTATTAAAATAAAATCTTTACAAAATAGAAACTTTGACCCTTTGGGACCTAATTTTGTTTTTTCGTGTTCTGAGGTTATTTGAGATAGATATGAGTTTTTAAAAATTAAATATGGGAAAATATTTTAAAAAAATAAAACAAATCACACTTCTGAAAAAAATAGAGAAGCGACAGATACATTCCAGCGGGATTTTTAACTGGGATCTAAATGTCCCAATGAGAAACTATTAAAGGTTTTGTGTATTATAAAATGAAAGTAATTTATTCAGAAAAAAAGCAAATACAGCAAATTTTGTGTAAAATATATAAGGCAAGATGGATATATTTGAGTATGCTTTGGGATTTATATGTCCCTATGGGACCGAAAGGGTTAAAGACGCAAGTAGATATATGTTCAGCTGGACTTTATCTTTTTAAAGCCAATATTTGAGTAATAAATTTGTTAGAAAATTCTTAAATGTAACAATTTAAAAGTCATGTCGAATTTCATTAAATTCAGTAGCGCTGGTTATCGATAACCCCGATGACAGTCAACATGTTAATATAATTTTTATTAAACACTCTCACATTTCTTGAATTATGCGATGAGAAATATATATTCTACCAATAAAATAGGAAATCCATATAACCCATAAGTATCGAAGGAAATACAAAGTTTAAAAAGCACCCAATTCATTTTGGGATCATTATACTTGAAAAAATATAACAATTAATATGTAAGACTTCCTAAAGTCTTAAAAAATCTCTCAATAATCAAACAATCAACTTAGAAAATGAATTATAAACATATTCCACCCTTCACGCCACAAAACCTCATTTTCCACACAACCCCGCGTTACTTCATCTATCTTCATTCCTAATAAACAATTTTCGCCATAAACAAATCCTTCCAAACCCATGGAAAAAATTGCCATCGACTTTCCAACCGCCAATCCATCCCTAGGAACTTCGCATGCACGTAAACGTCGTTTCCCATGAACCTGCTCACCGTGGCGTAATTCTGCGACTTAAATCGGAGTCCCTGCACAGACGGAAGCACGGGTTCCCATATCAGGCATGCAAAGCTTGATGTATCGACGCTTTATGACTTCACGGGGTTGCCGAATACAGACCGCCCACCCCTGAAAAGGTGGCTCGTGCAGGCCGTCATCTCTGAGTAGCAAAGTCACCCTAATGGCCGGATTAGTTTCTGATAGCGATGCTCGAGTAGCCCGGTCAAAACTACATTCAGTAGGATCTGCATTCACCATCCACGTCCCTCCGTTTTTCCATGGGGTCTGTTGTTATTAATTATTCATCTCCACCCTGCACGCACCGAGGCATTCCTCTCTCTTCCTACGCGTAACTTGCCGTTGGATTTCAAGGATTTTTTTTTATTTATTTGTAAGCTAAACCTCAGCTTCGTACGATGAGAAAAAGCTTCTAGTTCCACGCTCAACAGTTCTTCCTAAGATGTCCCATCAAAAGCGACCCAACGACCTCTTGCAACTCTCAAAAACTCGGATCGCATTCACAGTATAAACCGATCTCTCACGGTCACCGATCTCCATCCGTGATGCGTCTCCGGTCGATCTCCAATAACCTTATGTAAATCCGTTCGAATCTGCATCGTGGCCGAGAGAAATATTTCTCAAGGAAGTGCGCGATAATTTAGGTCCTCTTATGACAGGCTTCTGTTATTCAATGTCTTACCTGGTCCGACCCTCGTCGTGGATCACCGTACGGTTCTCGGACTAATAGCTCGAAAGGTTGACCGCGTCGAGTCAATATCTCAATATCGTTATCTGTCCTGTCTAAACGACAGAACACAGGTCTCGGGGCAGAGAGGGCGGGAGAGAGAAGAAGAGTGAGGTAGAGAGAGAGAAAGAGAGAGAAACAGATAGGTAGAAGGAGGAATATCGATGAAGAAAGAAAGAAAGACAGAAATAGGCAGATCGAGAGAGATACGACGAGGGATAGGTAGATGCATGGAGTGAGAGAGCCAGAAAGAGAGAGGTAGGTAGATCGATAGATGAATGAGAGAGCCAGGAAGAGAGAGATAGGTAGACAGATGGATTCAGAGAGCCAGAGAGTCGGTGTCAGAGAGAGGTAGACGGAGAGAGGCCAGGAAACCCAGAGACCCAGAGAGAAAACCAGGGAGAGACACAGAGAGCCAGGGAGAGACCAAGGCAGCCATAGAGAGACCCAGAGAACCAGAGAGAGACCAAGTCAACCATGGAGAGACCCAGAGAGTCTGAGAGAGACCAACGCAGCCATAGAGAGACCCAGAGAGCCAGAGAGCGACCAAGACAGCCAGAGAGAGACCAAGACAGCCAGAGAGAGACCCAGAGAGCCAGAGAGGGAGAGCCAGAGAGAGACACAGAGAGCCAGGAAGCCGGAGAGAGAGAGAGAGAGAGAGAGAGAGAGAGAGAGAGCCAGAGAGAGAGACGAAGACAACCAAGGGGAGACACAGAGAGCCAGGAAGCCGGAGAGAGAGAGAGAGAGAGAGCCAGAGAGAGAGAGACGAAGACAACCAAGGAGAGACACAGAGAGCCAGGAAGCCGGAGAGAGAGAGAGAGAGAGAGAGAGAGAGAGAGAGACCCAGCGAGCCAGAGAGAGACCCGGGAACCCAGAGACTCAGAGAGAAAGCCAGGGAGAGACACAGAGAGCCAGGGAGCCAGAGAGAGACCCAGCAAACCAGAGAGAGAGCCGCAGAGAGAAAGCGAGAGAGAAAAAGAGCCGAACAGATAGACGCAGAAGGAGACGAAAGACGGAGATAGACGGTCAGATGTAAGAGAGAGCCCTAAAGGGACAGTTGGAGAGAGAATGGGAAAGGGAGAGAGGCAGAAGAGAAAATAGAAAAGAGACTCCGAGAGCAGAGAGGCGCGCAAGGCACCGGGGATCGACTGTAGCCGATATCTCCACGAATATCTTGCTCTCTCCGTTTAAGAAAGCTGCTTTGAATGCCTCCTTCGTCCTCGGCTCGCCGAGGAGTTCCTGGAGGAGGCTCCAAAATGGAATCATCGATCGATAAGCGATCTGCTCGCGAGGCGAACCTTTCAATCATGCGACACCTATCAACCGGGAGGCTTCCAGTGTTCTAAATGAGATCCTACGGCTCTAAACGGGGCACCAACGAAAAAACCCTCGGAGAACGATCCTATCAGTGATTCATGAGGAACGGTGAAGTATTTATTTGGATCACCCTTGCCTCTTGCTATCCGTGAAACGAGTGGTAACGTATGCCATTGTTACCGGCGATCGATTCTTATGAACTGACTTTAGAGACGGGTTTTAGAGACGTCATTTGCGGTTATTGTGGATGAATGAGCTTGTTGAGGATGTTTGTAGACTCGAGGGACTTTGTTTGGGATTTTTTCGAAGGTATTTTTGTGGATTTCCACAAAGGGTTAAACTTTCACGAATATCAGATATCACCTGACTGAGTCGCTCAGAAGCCAAAGCGGTTAAGTCCATTTATTTGATACTTTCTGATTTTTGAGAATTTTAATAGATAAACTTATTCTATTAAAATTTTCGATCTGTGGGCAATTTTCTTAGGGAGATTGATACGAATTAGATGAGCTTGAGAGACCGCCATTTTGAATCAGTTGATGGTTCTAGCGTTAGAAGGTTATTAATCTATTTTGGATAATGTTATTTTGCCAGTTAATACATCTGCATTCACCTTATTTTATTGGACAGTTAGTTAAATATTAATTGAGTCGCTGAGAAGCCAACGCGCTTAAGTCCATTTTTTTAAATATTTTCTGATTTTTGTAAATTTTAATAGAATAAGTTTATTCTGGGTTAGAATAAGTTTATTCTATTAAAATTTACATGAATCAGAAGATATTAAATAAAATCGATTTAACCGCATAGGCTTCTCAGCGACTCAATTAATATTAAACTAAGCGTCTAATAAATT
This sequence comes from Cerceris ruficornis, assembly GCA_963989415.1. Taxonomy (NCBI): domain Eukaryota; kingdom Metazoa; phylum Arthropoda; class Insecta; order Hymenoptera; family Crabronidae; genus Cerceris; species Cerceris ruficornis. Next base: position 5,349,786 of record OZ022530.1, on the reverse strand, counting down.
GATGTGAATGCGGATGTATTAACTGGCAAAATAACATTATTAACAATAGATTAATAATCTCCTAACGCTAAGGACCATCGACGGATGCAAAATGGCAGTCTCACTAACTTATTAAAAATTACAAAAATCAGAAAATATCAAATAAAATGCACTTAACCACATTAGCTTCTCAGCAACTCAATTAATATTAATCTAACCGTATAATACATTGACGTGATTGCAGATGTATGAACTGGGAAAATAACATTATTGACAATAGATTAATAACCTTCTAACGCTAGGACCATCAAGGGATCCAAAATGGCAGTCTCTCAAGCTCTTCTATCTCCTCGTATCAATCTCCCTAAGAAAATTGCCCACCGATCGAAAATTTTAATAGAATAAGTTTATTCTATACAAATTTACAAAAATCAGAAAATATCAAAAAATAGACTTAACCACCTTGGCTTCTGAGCGACTCAGGTGATATCTGATATTCTTGAAAGTTTAACCCTTTGAGGACTACGGACGCATATATGTGGTCTGAGAAAAATTCTGATTACACTTTACCCATGCAAGTATACGCGATTAGAGTTAAAAATTGCAATATAACCGTTGCAATATGATTACGCAAATAGTAATTTATAACGTCTATACATTAACACTACGACTTTCTGATGAAAAGGTGGCTTTTGATCGCCAAAGCAGTGCTTATTCCTCAATATTCACAAAAATCTCAGCAAAGGGTTAAAATATTGAATGATAATAGTAATTGCAAATACTGTATGTTGCTTGAGGCCCATCTAAAACTGTAGGCCTTACACTTTAATTCTGAATTATTGCGAAGACAGTCACAATAGAAATTGTACAGCAATGGTTAAACAAATTAACTGAAAAGATTTGAAATAATTTAGATTAAATATATTTCAAGATAGACAATCTATTTCTCCATCTTCCTCGAACTTCCGGTCATCAAAGGCACAATTAAAATCTAAGTATCAAAGCCAGCGACTAAGAACGATTCCGTTTCCTCGCCGGATCATTTGTTTGCCGGGATAGGCGGTTGACAGTGAGCGTAGCTCGGGTTCTTCCTTTATAAATGATTTCGTAGCTGCTCCGAAGAAGGAAAAAAAGATCAGTGTCCAAGAAAAGCATGGAGATGGAAGTCAAGACAAGACTGGAAGCGAATTATTGATTATGCTTGCCCTCCGATGCCGCGCATAGCGGATTAATCGTGCGTGCCTCGTTAAGTCCCTTACACTTTCCAAATAGCCTCCGACGACAAAGTGTACTCTGTTCTTTGTCGACGGAACTTGATTCTTATCTAGCCTCATTAACCGGCAGTAGGTTTGTCGAAGAACGATAATAAGTGAGCTTGAAAATTATTGTAATCGGATCGATTGCCGGTTAACACTTTCGTGCGAATTCTTCGAGTTAGCGCTTTGAATGCCACCGGAATTTCGCTGGTTTCTTCATTTCTACTGAAGTGAAACTTCTTCTATTAAAGTCACATCTTTGCAAGGCAGAAATTCAAAATTGTAGCCTCGGTAGTTCGGAAGCTACTTAAATCTGGAAATTTTCTAATATTTATAAAATCCATTTTTTGGATAAATGTTTCCAGTGAATTTTTTAATAATAAATCTTTCATTTAAATTGATTTGGAACTATTTTCATTGCAAAAAACTACAATTTTCTTGTGTAAGTCAAATTGGCTCATTTCAGTAAAAATAGATATATAATCAACATCCGCAATTCTAGTGTTAAATTATAATATTTAGAAATTTGTTAATTCAATGAATATTTACACGTTGGTCCCAAAAACGTAAAGTTCTGCTGTCCGTATATCTCATTTTGTCTTGAATTCAATTGAAGTTTTTTGCAATGGAAATGGTTTCAAATCAATTTAAATGAAAGATTTATTATTACAAAATTCATTGGAAACATTTTTTCAAAAAATGTATTTTATAAATATTAGAAAATGTCCAGGTTTAAGTAGCTTCCGCACTACTGAGGCTACAATTTTTAAATGACAATTTAGTATAATTTTTCAGAGGTCCCCTGGGGCTTCGACTGGGGCTCCTTAACACGTTAAGCGCCACGCCGGTCACTAGGGACCGGACGTTAATTTTTCGTTTATGTTGACGCTGATCAATGAAAACCGACGGTTGGTTCTTTACCTAAGTTCCATAATTAATGGTGTTAAGAAAGAAATATACCAATTTATCAAAAATTAATGTAATTTATTAAAATAAACGGAAAGATACCTTTCCTAATAAAGGGCCTGAACAGAAAGTGTAGTACCGGTCCCTGGGGTCCGGCGTGGCGATTACCGTGTTAATCAGAAAATCCATTCTTCAACTCAGTTTCGAAAATTTCTGCCTCTCAGCTGATAATTTTACAACAAACAGAGCACGTTAGAAACCATACAATTTACCATATTATAGTAACAATTTACACAAAATGTCCCAAACGTAACAAGTCATTTGAACTGGAGACCCTGATTAATAGTTTAATCCTTCACCTCCTTACCCACCGTAGCCCCCACCTCCAATATGAAATTAATTCATCATTCAGAACCTCTATACAAGAATGTTCTCCAATCCTTCATGCAACCCAGTCGTTTCTCTCCATGCAAGAATTTTATTCTCAATGAAGTATCACCCGATGGTTGATAAATTTCTTCGAATGAGCCGTGGAAGTGCTCGGCCGCGGGTGGAGCGTGCTCCGAAGTGCGAAAAAGGCCATCCTGTGTCACGCAATGTGTTCTCCACTCTCATTGGTGCACCTTTCCGCGAAGATCGTGAACGCCCCCGCGCACGCACGCAGGACGAGTTCTCGTGACCGGTGACAATATTCTCAGCCACCATTTTCATCCTCTTGCTTTTTTGCCCCTTTTATTCCGCCATTTTAGCCGACCCGATCTACCGAAGATCAGCTTGGAATTGCGAGCGAAATTACGCTAAGGCTGACACGTTTGTAAAGGTGGAGAACGTCTGGAAGAAATTGTGAAACTGGAACGGTGTTGAGATGTGAGTGGAATGTGATTCTTTGGAATTGCAGGGTCGATTTGGTAATGTGTTTTTATTGGGGTTTGTTGGGTTGGAGGTGAGGAGGATGTTGTTTTTGAGTTTTAGGTGGAGTTGCTAGTGAGATGCTTATGGAATTGAAAGAGAGAGTTTCTAACTTGATTGAAGTACAGTGGAATTGATAGAAAATTGATAGAAAAGGATAGGAGAAAGAGAGAGAGAGAGAGAGAGAGAGAGAGTTTCCAATTTGATTAAAGTATACTTTGGAATATTCGTCGAATAGGTTTCAATTCAGTACAGGAGGAGGAATGATGTTTTTAATTGGGTTTTAGTTGGAATTGCAGAAGAAAAGTTTACGGAATTGAAAGAGGGAGGCAGTTTCTAACTTGATTGAAGTACAGTGGAGTTGATAGAAAACGGTCTTGATATTATTGGATTCTATGGTTTGGAATATTCTTCAAGTAGGTTTTAGTTGGAATTGCAAAAGAAAAGCTTGCGGAATTGAAAGAGACATTTTCTAACTTGATTGGAGTACAGTGGAGTTGATAGAAAACGGTCTTGATATTATTGGATTCTATACTTTCGAATATTCTTCAAGTAGATTTTAGTTGGAATTGCAGAAGAAAAGCTTGCGGAATTGAAAGAGAGAGTTTCCAATTTGATTAAAGTATAGCGGAGTTGATAGAAAAGGATCTTGATATTATTGTGTTCTATGCTTTGGAATGTTCTTCAAGTAGGTTTCAGTATAGGACAGAAAAGGAATGATATTTTTAATTGGGTTGCATTTGGAATTGTCAACGAATTAGCAATGTCTCTTAGCTGGATTATAGCTACAATTTCCAGTGAAATGTATATAGAACTGCAATTGAGAGTTTCTTAATAATTCAAACTCACTTTTACATGAAATCAGAAACAGGTTTTACGAAAGCTGATACTTCACTTCGTTCAACACACATTTTTTAATACTTTTAACTTAACTGATAACAAACATACCCCTCTACACTATCTTCAACTCCATAAAATACCAAAGTTCGGATACACTCATCCCACCAGCAACTCCTAATTTTCCTCCGACTTACATATGTCCTCATTTTATCCAAACGGTTCATCAGCTCCCTCGAATCATCCCAAACATCCAAAATAATCCGAAATACACCCCGAACAATCAACGATCATCCAGCCTCGTTCGGTCACCATTACATTTCCCCGAAATGACTCGGTCCGCGCAAGGTGGAAGGGCGCGGAAGGGTGCAGGAAGGGCGGGCATTATAAATTTCACGGGAAATCGGCATGCGCGATCTTAGCAGCGCACGTAGGTAGGTACGAGAGTATGCAAAACGTGAGTAGCAGATATCGGCCTAAGCATAAATTCCTCAAGCGTTGTGACAAGCCGCGGCATAATCTCGCCGTCGGTGTCGGGCCTGCGACGGCTCGAATCTGCGCGAACCGCGCAATATCGTCTCAGATTTATGACCCTGGAAGATTGGTAACACGATGGGAGTGATATTCGACGGACGATGAATCGGTAACGGGCCTCATTGGCAGATGGGCGAATCTAGATTTAGATTCTAATTGCCAAAATTGCATCGCGCCTGTTTTCATTATCCTCGGACGGCGAACAGTTAATGGCCGTCCTGTTCAGGAAATTGCGAAAAACCGTCGCACCGTGGAGATTAATTTAACGATAAATTCCATTCTCCGGTTTATTACGGAGAGAATGGAGCCTCGGTGTTTCGAAAGGCGAGCAGTATTTGGGAATTCTTGTGCGGTTGAAATTGGACTTTGTTTGCTGGGGATTTTTTTAGATTCTTTTGTAGGCTGAGTCGTTTCGGGAGGTTTTAAGGGTTGTTGGTGGTATGGGGCTGATGAGAGGGAGAATTAATTATGGGTTTTGGTGAAATTATTGTTGAGTATGAGTATTTTGCTTGTGGAAATTGTCGCGGAGGGTTGATGTAGGCTTCTGAAGTTTCGAGCAAATATGGCGGAGGGGGAGGACTTAAGGGTGACTAATTTTTAAGGTTTTCTTTTACTAGCATTGCACCAAATTGCAGATCTGTTACAAAATACTGTTACTGATTTAGTAAAAACTTGTGAATTAAATTTTACAAAGAAAATGCAGTGCCTACATAGATTATTAAAATTAAGAAAAATATTTCTTCGATTCCGATAGCTCATCAAAAGACGTTCATACCTCGACGTACTTATTACATCTAGCGTATTCGAAATTCTGAGACCCGCACATTGATAATAGAATTAAAGGAAATAAATGTAGAATAAGAGCTGATATTTTGAAAAAATTCAGGTTCAATATTCCACAAACAAAATGCAATACACAAATCTTAACACGTTGAACGCCACCGGTATTTCGCTAGTTTCATCATTCCTACTGAAGTGAAACTTTTTCTATTAAAATCTCATCTTTATAAATCGGAAGCTTCAAAGACACAGATTGATATATGAGCCGTCCAATGCACAAATCGATTAACTCCACTTTTTGATTTTTTTTAAATTTAAGTCTCAAAGCACTCGATTGAATTCTAACTTTTTATATTTAGAATAAATTTTCGTAATAATAACGATTAACACCATTAAATTACGAAGTTTGTTTGGCTATCGAATAATAAATAATTAAATTCAGAAGTCAATATAATTAATTCCAAGGCTATTCCACCTTATTCATTTTGTACTTCGTTAAAGGAAAGCTAAATGCGATTATATATTCTACAATACTTATTTGTATTTATATTTTGAAGGGAATTTTAAAAAGGAGTCTATACTATTTCATCACGTTTCTCCACTTTAGGTTTTATGGAGTTAATCGATTTGTGCACTGAACGGCTCATATATTCGGCAGAGCTTTATCTTTTTAACGCCAATATTTAAATACTCAATATATTACAAACTTCGTAAATATTGCAATTTAAAAGTCATATGAAATTCCACTGAATTTAATAGCGCCGGTCACCGATGACCCCCATGGCAGTCACCGTGTTAAGATCGAGAGTAGAATTCTTTTCCTCTGAATACGTCAGCAAGGAATCCTCCTTTCTCGATATCTTTGCGTAGCTTTATCACCTCCATTTTATTAGCTTTATCAACTCATTTAATTCTATATAACCTCAATTTTTTGTAATTATTATGCAGCTTAAAGTGTTGACCAAGCGATTCACCGAGTATTTTCATGCTATTTTATTTTTTCTCCGTCTACTTAGAAGTGTAACTCAGAAGTGTGATACTTGACTGACTATTTTTGCAGCTCACTGAAATTTTTACTGTCCGCGAACGCGTTAACCCGTTACCTTTCATGACCCCCATCCGGAGATTTATTTATTTCCAAGTCTTTTAGCATTCATCAAGAGATCTTCATACCACGAAATCTTCACGCTGCCTTATTACCTCAGTTCCTCCACAACGTATTCTAAATCGTTCGTTGTGTGGTCTGAAAAGGGTTGGAAATCCTCGAAGGCACCTATACTCGTCGGTAACGATAAAATAACCGAAGAACCCTCGATGGTCCTAGTTACAAGTGTGCATTGTGGGGCACGCGCTGCTACTACAGATGCCGCATGCACTTCGCCTCGAGTGGGACGCATATGTTTCGAATCAGTTGCGAAACCTATCCGGCCGATTGTCTAGCAGTGCATACACGCACTCCGCCAGCTACTGCCCGCGAAACTTCCTCTTTCGCAGTGCTGTGCAGTTGCGAAATCCTCGATTGGATTTCGCGTGCGTGCGAGGATTATGAAAATTAGCGGACGTCTAACGGATTCGAGAGAGATTGCGTTTTTCTTTTTCAATTGCGATAGAGAAGTTGCGACTGATGATGTGGCAGGAAGTTGTTGGTTATTTGTGGGCTACTTTTAGCGGGATTGATGGTTCGATTAACCCTTTGCGGGCGGAGGGTTTTTTGAATATTGAGGAATAATTATTTATTTGCGATCGAAAGCCTTTTTATCAGGAAATCAGAGTGTTAACTCCTTGTTAACAATAAGTGACACTCGTGATGAGGTGAATGGGATAGGAAATTTTGAAATTTTCTAAAACCTGTCAAATTTAGTCTTTTGAGACTAAATGTGCGCAAAACAGTTTATTTGAGATCGAAACCTATCAAATTGAAAATATTAATGAGATGCGACGCGATAATATTATTCTTGTAATATTAACATTACATTAAATTATACGATATGTCAAGAATCACTGATCATTTTTTATTTTAGCAATTAAATTCTGAATTACTGCGAAGGCAGTCGCAAAACAAATCGTAGGGCAAGGGTTAATGTGTACAGATTGCAAATTAGTATTTTCGTAATTGTATTTCAATGGTTATATTTTAATTTTTGAACTCTAACTCTGCATAGTGACCAAGGGTGAAGATTTGTGGATGAGGGATGTTTTGTTGACGATCGGTGACCCTTTGAAGTAGACTTTCAAGGTGTTTTGTAACTTGTAGAATTTCCTTTCCGAGTGCCTTATAAAGATATGAACGATGATTTCGGATAAGGACATTATTTTTTGTCAAAATTCTGGTGATATTTAACTAGAAGTTGCTGTTGATGTGAGAGATGTGAATTTGCGAGAATTCTTGATTTTGATTCTCCTTGGATTGAAGTTTTATTTTTATAATACGATGAAGAATGCAAAAGTTTATGATTGTTCATTAAGCAACTGATATTTTAGAATATATCTATGTCGTTGTAAACTCAGAATCATCCGATTATCCAAAAACAACTGAACTTAGAACTGCCATCGACTTTAGTGTCTTTATTCCTAGCTGCATATAGTTCTTTCATTTCTAGTTCTCGAATTTCCCCACATTAATTACTAGACTGCTGATTTTTATGGACTTCTGACAAATTTAAGAGTGCCAAAATGTACGACAAGCATGTAATAAAAGAAAATTCTTGAAATATTCAAGATATCGCATTTGTTATAACATGATGCGAGCGAAACAGTCCTCTAATTGGATTCTTCGTTATTAGCTACATTTATCAAACTTGAAATCTCCATAAACATCCGCAGTGTAGTTATTAAAGTCTTTTTAGTTTTTCATAATTTATCTTTACCCCAAAGGACAAGTTAGGTGTTATAGAAAATTACATTCCTTCAAAAATCTCCCAGCAAAAGCGTTAATCCTTTGCACTCATTTTTTTGTTACCTACCGACAACTCCTTAATTAACTTACAAAATATATGAAAAAGGGGGCTTCAGTAAAAAGTTGTATTGCAACAAAAATTGTTATTATTGTATTATAACTATTATTTTAGAAATTGCATTGTATAAAGTCGAGTCTAGCTCGCCATTAACACTATATTTACGGGCGTGAATTCTGCTAAATTGCAATAAATTAAATAATGACTTTGGAAAAAGAGGGATCAAGCGCCAAGGAGGATAATTCGTTAAGTAATTATTGTATTAAAAAATACACGTGAAATACCCGTTATACAGCTTCTCTGTTAACACGTTGACTGCCGTGGGGGTCACCGGTGACCGGCGCTATTGAATTCAATGAAATTTCATATGACTTTCAAATTGAAATATTTACGAATTTTCTAATATATTCAAAATTTAAATATTGGCGTTAAAAAAATAAAGGTCTGCTGAATATATATCCACCGGTGTCTTTGAGGTTTCTGCTTTATAAAGTTGTGATTTTAATAGATAAAGTTTCACCTCAGTAGAAATGATGAAACTAGCGAAATACTAGTGGCATTCAACGTGTTAACTTGAGAAATATTTATAAAACCCGTCAATTCGACGTCTTCCGTAAATCTAGTGTTAAAGTTGCCGTAAGAAATGTAATATCGAGCCAAATTCAACTCAGGAATGCTAAGGATTAATAACAATCACAACAAACAAACTCTATCCCAAGGAATCTTGTAAAATCGTCGCAAAAGATTCTCTCTGAAAAAACCCACCCCTTCAAGCATGTACCTACACCATCCCGCCAAGAACCAACGGTATCCAAACCGCGCGAAATTCAAATCTCCCAGCGCCGCAGCCCCAGGTCCAACTGAAAGGCTAATTACGATTTCGCATCTCGAGCAGTGAACGGTTTGGAGGATCCGTTTCCACAGAGAAGCACGGTTAGTACAATAGAGACGTCCAGTGATATTATTGGACCGTCGGTTGAGGGAGTTTGCGAGCTAAAATTGAAAGCATTGTCGGTCGACGCGGTGGTCCTTGCCTGCTTCTCTCTCTCTCGGTCGTTTCTTCCCTCTTTTCTCTCCCGCGATCTTCCGCAACGAACGGTGGCCTCTGTAAGTTGAAACAATAAAGCTTAACTACCACCACGACGGCACTCGAGTCATCCCTCAAGTGTTCTTTGTGAGGGCACGCGCCCCTGTCACGCAGGCCGGAGGCTGCGGTAGGTTTAGGGCTGCGTCTATGAGAGGAGACAGGCGACACACGTTTCCATGTGGCTATTGTCCTAGCCGGCTCTCTGACAGTATGCTCGTTACTGTGTGTTACGGGAGGTCGATGGTGAGAAGAGGCTCGCGTGGGGGGTTACACCACTTTGCGCGTCCGAGTTGCCGATCTGGGGTCGAGTTCGAGTAACAGTTCAAGTGGTGTTCCCTCTTTTTTCTAACGCTGCCTCTAGTTTCACGTTTCGGTGCTGGAGCTTTTGAAGTTCCTATGATCTCCTAAGTTTTCTACTTTCTATACAGTCCCTGGTCATCGAATTAGGAGCACTCCAAATTTTCAGCATTTTTCATGTTTTCCGTAAAATAAAATGGCCTGTTCAAATTTTAATGATACAGTTTATTAACTAATAACACAATACAGTACTACTGTTCATAACACTATGAACGCATGTTAATATCTCGTATTTCTACCCTTTGCCTTGATGACAGCTTCTATCCTTTCCGGCATGCTTTGTATACATTGCTTTATCATATGCTTTATATCTTCGTTATTTTCCCAAATATCTGTCATTTTTGTTTTCAACTCAGATAATGTCGTGCTTGGAGAGTTGTAAACAAGTCTTTTGAGTAGGCTCCAAACATTTTCTATGGCATTTAAGTCGGGAGAATTGTCCACACGATTCTATTATTATCACAACAGTAACAAATATATAGCTATGTATACTTTGTTATCAACGTATTTAACATTGTAACATTATAACCGTAAAAGTGAAATTTTTCACTTTTATGGAATGGAGCTTTGAAAGTTGCTCGGATGTTCTCTACTTTTTGAAGTACTGCCTCTAGTTTCAGGTTTCAGTCATGGAGCTTTGAAATTTCCTATTTTGTTCATTTTTTTCTGTAGTGCTGGCTCTAGTTTCACGTTTTGGCGATGGAGCTTTGGAAGTTGCTCTGACATTCTCTATTTTTTAAAGTACTGCCTCTAATTTCTCGTTTTTGTGATGGAGCTTTGAATGTTCCTATGATGTTCTCTGCTTTCTGTAATACTGGCTCTAGTTTGTGGTCTTGGCGATGGAGCTTTGGAAATTGCTCTAATGTTCTCTACTTTTAAAATTACTGCCTCTAGTTTCACGTTTCAGTCCTGGAGCTTTGAAAGTTGTGTAGTACTCGCTCTAGTTTGTCGTTTTTGCGATGGAGCTTTAAAATTTCCCATTTTGTTATTTTTTTCTGCAATATTGGCTCCAGCTTGTCGTTTTGGCGATGGAGCTTTGGAAGTTGCTCTGACGTTCTCTATTTTTTAAAGTACTGCCTCTAATTTCTCGTTTTTGTGATGGAGCTTTGAATGCTCCTATGATGTTCTCTGCTTTTTGTAATACTGCCTCTAGTTTGTCGTTTTGGCGATGGAGCTTTGGAAGTTGCTCTGATGTTCTCTATTTTTTAAAATACTGCCTCTAATTTCTCGTTTTTGCGATGGAGCTTTGAAATTTCCTATTTTGTTCATTTTTTTCTGTAGTGCTGGCTCTAGTTTCACGTTTTGGCGATGGAGCTTTGGACGTTGCTCTGATGTTCGCTATTTTTTAAAATACTGCCTCTAATTTCTCGTTTGTGTGATGGAGCTTTGAAAGTTCCTATGATATACTGTGCTTTCTGTAGTACACGCTCTAGTTTGTCGTTTTGGCTATAGAGCTTTAGAAATTGCTCTGATGTTCTCTATTTTTTAAAATACTGCCTCTAATTTCTCGTTTTTGCGATGGAGCTTTGAAATTTCCCATTTTGTTCTTCCTTTTATTTAGTATTGGCTCCAGATTGTCGTTTTGGCTATAGAGCTTTGGAAGTTGCTCTGATATTCTCTATTTTTTAAAGTAATGCCTCTAAGTAGTCGTTTTTGTGATGGAGCTTTGAAAGTTTCTCTGATGTTCTCCATTTTTTAAAATACTATCTCTAATTTCTCGTTTTTGTTATGGACCTTTGAATGTTCCTATTGTGTTCTTATTTTCTGTAGTACTCTTTCTAAGTTCTCCTTTTTGTGATGGAACTTTAGAAATTCCTCTGACGTTCTCTCTTTTTTACAGTACTGCTTGTAATTTCTCGTTTATGCGATGGAGCTTTGAAAGTTCCCATTTTATTTTTTTTCTGCAGTACTGGCTCTAGTTTGTGGCAATGTAGCACAAAATCTAAAAAATTCACATTTCCCTCTTCAATCAAAAAATACAATTCTCCCCTATACATCATCCCACCATAAAAATCTCAAAAGCACTTCACATCCCCGAAACCTCCCAACGCCCACCCCGCTCAACATCTCCCTCAATCACCACCTTCGCCTATAAAATTCCCAATCTAAAATTCCCAACCCATCTAAACGAATTACTCAAGTTCATTAAAATTCCAACAACTCCTCAAATTCACCCCAAAAAATCCTCCCAAGGAGTCACCTCATCCCCGAACATCCACCACCGACGTCTTCGCCGTAACAGCGTCCACGTTGACAAAGGAAGCGGTGATTCGTAGGGCGAGAGGTTCACGGAAGAGGAGCGAAGAGGGGGTGGTTGTAGAGGGGTCGAAACCCTGAAGTAATCTCGTTAATTTGCGTGCCGGTGCGGAGTGAAGCTAGAGCAGAAAGCGTGGTGGGGAATGGCCAACAGGAGGCTAGGATATCCTCGCTGGAATCCTTGCTGGAATCCTTGCTCGAGAGGGTTGGAAAAGCTAGCCGGGGTGCGGCTATATAGAGGAACGATAACGGAGGACCTCGGTTGTCTGATGGCAAGATGGCGTCCCACGATAGTGACGTCACAGGTGGGTGGAGATGGGAGGGAGGGAGGAAGAGGGAGAAGGAGAGGAGCTTGGGATAGACGGAGGAAAGAGAGCTCGGAGGGTGGATAGAGATGGATCACGAGGGGAGGGATGGGAAGGGATGGTTGTGGGGGTTGGAAAGAGGGAGAGAGAGAGGACTATAAAGCGAGGGAGGACGAGAGCGACGACGATGGGAGAAAGAAGAGGAATAAAGAGCCTGGAAAGCCGGGGGTGGAAGAGGGAGAGGCCGGAAAATCGTGGAAAGGGTGAGGGCGAGGAGGAAGACGGAGAGACGAGGGAGAAAAAGAGGGAAAGACACGGACACAGAGGGCGAGAGGGAGGTAGGAACGATCCACGAGGAAGAGGCAGCATAATCGGTGAGAGAGAAACTGCGGGGGTTGATGTGGAAGGGACACGAAAAGAGGGAGATTACGAGGGAGAGAGAAGAAGAAAGACGGAAGCGAGAGTCTGCGAAGGGAGGAGGAGAGAGACGGAATGGCAGACGGAGAGAGAGGAGAGTGTAATATTGATCGCATCTCCGTGGCTACAGACAGCATCTACCCTCTGTTGACGGGGTTGTTACTTCGAGGATTTAACTTTGATTCGTCCCGACGCGACTACGTCGAGATCATAGGCGTGACTGCTCGTTCGCCAATATGGCACGCGTTTTCTGCGTTTGGTACCGCTGATTATCGCTCCATTTGGAAAATTGTTTACCGATGTACATTGCACGGGGTAAATGTAGGCTTGTTAATAGTTTCTGACTTTACGAGGCTGCCGCGAATTGTCCATTGGTATTCGGGGAATGTGCTGCTACAAATTTGGTAGTTTTAATTGTCAACGATTTCTCTTACTAACTCTATACAGGCACAATATTTAATTAGTGTCTTTCTTACATATTTTAAGATAGAAAATTCTACTGCGGACGTTCATTAACTCATTGGCTATCTCGTGTTTCATGTATAAGCTGGGCAATTTCATCTTACTGAGTATTCAGTCATATATGAGCTATGATAATGCATAATGCTAAATTCAGTTTTCTTCAAATTCAATTTTCTTCTTCCTCAATTCTTTTCACCATTTTGAGACATTTTTTTGTCGGTAATCATGCTATTAGGGGAGGGTTGCTCGTGTCGTACCCCCAAGGAAGAAAGATCCATAAATTCTGATTCTGTACTTGTCTCAAAATTTCTACCTTCTTCTTCTTCGCATCCAAAACCATCAACCATTCAATCTTCACTTCCGGAATCTCTACAACTCACTTAGAAATTCCTGCCACCGTTTCCTCCGCATCCAAACTCTTTAACGAGACCTCATTCTCTCGTCAACTCGCACACTTTTCCTCAAAATTTCTACCTTCATTTTCTTCGCATCCAAACACCAACCACCATTCAAACTTCACTTCAGAAAAAGGTCTATAAATTGAAAGTTTTATTAAATAAAGAACAAAGGTTATTGCTTTGAGATTCTGATTCTCTCTTCACTAACTCGCATGACTTACCTCAAAAATTCTACCTCCATTTTCTTCTCATCCAAAATCCAACCGCCATTCAACCTTCAATTCAGAAAAAAGTCTATAAATTAAAGATTTTGTTAAATAATGGATAAAATTTCTAGCTTTCAGATTCTGACTCTCTCGTCACCAACTTGCATAATTTACCTCAAAATTTCTACCTCCATTTTTTCTCATCCAAACACCAACCACCGTTCAACCTTCAATTTAAAAAACTTCTATAAATTGAAGGTTTTATTACAAAAATGACAAAGTTTCTTGCTTTCAGATTGTGATTCTCTCTTCACCAACTCTCATAACTCGCCTCAAAATTTCTACCTTCGTTTTCTCCGCATCCAAACACCACCCACCTTTCAACCTTCACTTCAGAAACATGTCTACCTTACTTAGAAATTCTTTTCCCCGTTTTCCCCTCATCCAAAAACTCTGATCAAACTCTACCTCTCTCTTCACCCACTCGTATCACCCGCCTCAAAATGTCTACCTTCGTTTTCTTGGCATCCAAACACCAACCTACATTCAACCTTCACTTCAGAAAAAGGTCTATAAATTGAAGGTTTTATTAAATAATGATCAAAATTTCATGCTCTCAGATTCTGATTCTCTCTTCACCAACTCTCATAACCCGCCTCAAAATGTCTACCTTCGTTTTCTTCCCATCCAAACACCACCCACCTTTCAACCTTCACTTCAGAAAAAGCTCTCTAAATTGAAGGTTTTATTTAAAAAGGACAAAATTTCTGTCTTTCACATTCTGCCTCCCTCTTCACTCTCATACCTCGCCTCAAAATTTCTACCTTCATTTTCTCCGCATCCAAAAACCACCCGCCATTCAACCTTCATTAACCCCTTCAGACCCGAATTTTTAAATTATAATTTAATATAATTATAATTATAATTTTTTATTTGTAATTTTTAAATGTACATTTTAATGGACACATGGTCCACACGCAAAATTTGTAACATTAAGGAGATCCTGAGAAATATTTGCATAAAAAAAACTAAGTGTAACTAAGTTTAAACCTATACGTAATAAAATACAGCACGAAAAGTATTATGTACATTACAATGTGCACAGGGTCCGAAGGGGTTAAACAAAGCTTTATTCACACCTCTATCAACATTGCAACTATATATTTAAAAATTACCAATCCCTTGCCATAAAACATACAAAACAACCCCAAAAAAGACGAACACTCTCGAACCTACCCCTCGAATGAAGACATTCCCCAAACGGAAGCTCGCGCTGCCCAAAATTTGTACATTCACCGCGTGCAATTAGACATTACTATGCCGCTACCGTGAGTCTCCCTCTCCTCTATAATTTGCAAGTGGCGTTAATGCACCGGCGTGGATGTCCGTTGCCTCACGGAAAGGTGTCTCACGGAGACGCATTGCGTCCGAAATTAACCTGCTTATCCGATCGAAAATACTCGGGGCAGCTGTTTTTTTCTTCGAGGCAGCCGTTTAATTCAGTGTTCGATATCGGACCGGCCGATCCCGGCGGCCTTAACTTACGAGAAGTGTCGCCGAGAAGGCTGTCGCGAGGGGAGAGCAATCGTCTCTCGTATCTGCTAAGCGAGCAACCTGCAAATTTAACGGGCATTTGCGTATGCAACGGGCATACGTGCCACGAAACGTCGGGATATGAGCGGAGACAGCCAGGGAAGAGGTAATATCGTAACTCCGCATCGGACGTGCCGAATCCATGGCTGATTTTACACTTTTCAATTTGTCGGATTTTCTTCTTCTTTTGGCCCTCTCGTCTCTCGCGCTGGAGACTTTCGGGTTTTAGGTTTCGGATCATCCGGACTGCGATACGTTGAATGATAATTTGAGAAAAGGTTTCTGGGGGTGAGTGAGATTTGGTAGGGGGTTGTTGTTGTACACGGTGGATTTAATTGACGTGGTTGTTTCGTGTCGGACATAGTGCTTTAACCCTTTGCCGTACAACAACGAGTGGCACTCGTGATGCGGTTGATGGAAGAGGAAATTTTGAAGCTTCTCAGAAAGTAACAAATTCAAAATATCAGTGGAACACGACACGATAATATTATTTCTATGCTATTAATATTGCATTAAATTCGAAAATATATCAGGAATTACTAACATATTTTTATTTTAGCAATTTAATTTTCAATTGTAGCGTGAGCAGTCGCAAAAGAAGTCGTAGGTCAAGGGGTTAACCCTTAGAACACTACTGGGATATTTTATATCTCAAACATTATCATATAATTTTCATGTTATTATTGTGCAATTTATTTCCGTATATTATTTTGTTTATATGACAATATTTACTGCTGGGATAAAAATATCCCGGGGATCTATGCTATCCCAGCTGAAAATCTGAAAACTCCTGAAATAAAAAGAAAGATATTACATTCTCAGTCGTATTTTTGTTTCAGTTTCTGTGTCGCAAAATATACTCTGCTAAAAATTAGTCATTTTCTGAAGAAATAAAATTCAGTGTTGAAAGGGTTAACTATATTGACTGACTATATGACTATAGTCACCCGCCGAAATTTCAAACGAAGAATTAATTATTAGATTATATTTTGTATTTGGATATTTTTTAAATACCGTAAGTTTTTATTCTTCATGTATTGTATGCATCACAACTTCAATAAAAAAGTAATTATTTATTTTGCGCCACTGGCCATTAAAAGTTTTCGTCCGCGCCGGGATTGCTTCGTACCGTGTTAGCAGACTCGCGGAAAAGTACTCCGTAGCGAAAGGGTTAAGTGGTTTCCAAGCTAATGAGGTTACGATGTATAAGGTGATAATGAGGAATAAATTCTCTAGGGGCGAATTTGGGGAAATATTTGTAATCTGTGGTCATCTGTCTGTGAACCTAGAAGCTTAAGTTAATTGATAATTTTGGAAAATCGTTCCAAAGATGATGGGAATTTTTAGATGATTATGTTCGTTCTGTATCTTAGCTTTTAGGTTTCTAATTGTCTCATAATTGATTAATAATTTATGAAAAGGCTTAAAAAGATGACAGGAATTTACTTGGTGTTTGTTACAGGCATATTTATAAAAATATTTATAATTAAATCAGTGCAAAACAGTTTTAAAATTATTACGCATCCTCGTAACGCTTTATTTATTCACCTTGTGAGATTACTTCAACATATAAGCCATATTGATTATTCCGCAACATTTTAATAACCCGTGCTGAATTAATCACGGTACATTGATACTTGCAACGGAACTTATTTATATCACGACACATTAAATCGTGCTGCGACATCGATATGTAGTTTGCAACGGAGTGCAACGTGCAGTTGTAATTGGAAATCCATCTGCATGTTGTTTTCCTGTCGATGTGACGTTCCAGGGAACGTTCGAAGGAAGCGGCTAAGAAGCAAAGGAGTCTTGACAAAACCGGCCTGGCTGGTTACAACTCCATTCCTTTTTTCTGCAGCACTGTCGATTCGTAGTCTCATTAGCGATTCAGCAGATTCAGTGCCACCTGATCGATATGACTAACCGGATGTATGCAGAGACTCGTGCTGGAGGATTCTTCGAAGTTGGGCTCCTTTCGCGTGTCGTTTTTCTTCTTGCTGTAAACGACGATGCTGTAGCAGAGAAGACTGCTTCTTTAATTATTTTGCGAGTGTTTGACGCTACTGGAAGATGTTTGTACGTTGGACTCTCTTCATGGAGTCGTGTAACCTGCTTTTAAATTTTTGCTTCCGTTTTCTTCGCATTCGGATACCAGCCGTCATTCAATCTTTACTTTACTGGCAGACGCTCTAAACAGATTCAGATTCTCTCCTCATCTGCTCGTGTAATTTGACACTCAATTGCTACCTTAGTTTTCTTCGCATCCAAAATACCAGTGACCCTTGAACCCTCACTTCAGAAATATGTGTACCTTATTTAGAAATTTCTGTCTCCGTTTCCTCGCATTCAAACACTCTAATCAGACTCAGACTCCCTATAATCAGCTCGCATAACTAACCTTAAAATTTCAACCTCCATTTTCTTCGCATCCAAACACCAATCACCATTCAACCTTCACTTCCAAAATATGTGTTTTATATAGAAATTCCAGCCTCCGTTTCGCGCCCTCCAAATACTCATACCAGATTTTGACTCTCTCTTCACCACTTTGCATAACTCACTTCAAAATGTCTGCCTCCATTTTCATTGCATCCAAATACCAACCATCACTCAACATTCACTTCACCAACATCTATATTCTGCCTCCGTTTCATGGCATCCAAACACTCAGCACAGACTCCACCTCTCTCTTCACCACTTTGCATAACTTCTCTCAATATTTCTGCATCAATTTTCGTGGTATCCAGACACCATCCATCGCTCAACTTTCACTTCTCCAACATCTATACTTCCCTTAGAAATTCCTGCATCAATTTTCTCGCATCCAAACACTCTAACCAGACTCTACCTCTCTCTTCATCACTTCGCATAATTCACCTCAAAATTTCTGTCTCTACTTTCTTCGCATCCAAACACCAACCATCACTCCATCTTCAGTTCACCAACATCCATACTCTGCCTTTGTTTTATCGCATCCAAACACTCTAACCAGACATTACCTCTCTCTTCACCACTTTGCATAACTTCTGTCAATATTTCTGCCTCAATTTTCGTGGTATCCAAACACCATCCATCGCTTAACCTTCACTTTTCCAACATCTATACTTCCCTTAGAAATTCCTGCCTTAATTTTCTCGTATCCAAACACACTAACTACACTCTATCTCTCTCTCAACCACTTTGCATAAATTCTCTCAATATTTCTGCCTCAATTTTCTTCGTATCCAAACACCATCCATCGCTCAACATTCACTTCTCCAACATCTATACTTCCCTTAGAAATTCCTGCCTCAATTTCCTCGCATCCAAACACTCTAACCAGACTCTACCTCTCTCTTCACCACTTCGCATAATTCACCTCAAAATTTCTGTCTCTACTTTCTTCGCATCCAAACACCAGCCATCACTCCATCTTCACTTAACCAACATCTATATTCTGCCTTCGTTTTATCGCATCCAAACATTCAAACCAGACTCTACCTTTCTCTTCACCACTTCGCATAACTACTCTCAATGTTTTTGCCTCAATTTTCTTCGTATCCAAACACCATCCATCGCTCAACATTTACTTCTGCAACATCTATACTTCCCTTATAAATTCCTGCCTCAATTTTCTCGCATCCAAACACTCTAACCAGACTCTACCTCTCTCTTCACCACTTCGCACAATTCACCTAAAAATTTCTGTCTCTACTTTCTTCCTATCCAAACACCAACCATCACTCCATCTTCACTTCACCAACATCTATATTCTGCCTTCGTTTTATCGCATCCAAACATTGAAACCAGACTCTACCTCTCTCTTTACCACTTCGCATAACTCGCCTGAAAATTCCCACCCGCTCATGCCCCTCATCCATCCACCGTTCGATCCTCCATCGTCCCGTGCAAGCGTTGGGGCCCATCGTTCCAACATTATCTCCAACCTTACAAAGCGTCTTCAATCAGGCCCGTTGGTTTTTCTCCTACCGTAGTGCGGCCTACAAGAAATCTATTAGCCCCTGTACTCTCAGGGAGTACCACTGTATTACATCGGCGAGTACATATACAAAGAAGAGCTCGCATAACATTATGTGTATCTGGCTGGCATCGAGAGCTCAGTAGGGATGCGGCATAGGTGCAATCTTCGCACGCATCGACATGTGTATTTAAATTAGTCGCTCCTACGGTTGGTAGCTCTCAGCCGGAGGAAGCACCGGGAATCCCGGTACACGTTTTACACGTATAAACCCACACGGGCCGAGTGCGCGCGCAAACGCACACACGGAGAGGAGAGGAGAGAGGACGTGTATTTACACGTACACGCAGAACCGACGTGTAAGCTGCCTGGCCAGCTTGTATTCAAATTAACTCCCCGAGAAGCTGTTAATTAGCGGTCCTATTGCTACAGGGCCTTTCATTAGCGGACCTCGCGCTTCGTTATCCGCGAGACTCTTAAATATCCCGCTCACGTGCCACCCCCGGTTCGGATTCCGTGAACCTTGACACGAGCTGCGGCTTCGTCTTTGATGATGCTTAGGAGAGATTGATTTCATCAGTTTTTACCTGCTGCCTTGACGAGCGACAGTTTTGTGGGATTTTGGAGAAGATTGATAGTACTTGGGGAATGGTTCGTAGATTTGGTAGTTGGAATGTGTGGAATTTTTGGGGTGGGAGATTAGTTATGTTGAATTTAATTGTCAGGGTGAAGTTAATATAATTGTGGGTGGTTGCTTTATTGTAGAAAGTGGACCATGAGTAGCTGGAATTGTGGGTTGTTCTGGTATCACAGAAAAATTTGTAGAATTGAAATATCTTCGAAATTGCAACAGCAGGAGTCTTCCTCGCAACGCAAAGTCATCGTACTGTCAATATTTGTGGTTCGTCGTCCCAATATCAATCTTCACTCTCCGTACATCCCACAAATACCAAAATACTAATCTGGTACCGCCAATATTATTAAAAATTATAACAACCCCAATTTTGCAGCAGCAACCCCCTCCTTCTCGAATCCATTCACAAATCTCTATCACAAAAATTCATTTCGCCCCTGCAATTCACCCAGTGCCTTATCACATCTATTTAACGCGATAAAATTCGGAGAAACTATCGTTATTACTCCTTACATTAACGCTGAATCGATTTGAAATTCCCATTCTTCACTGGAATTATTTTAAAATTGCAACAACTCCAAATCTCCATCCCAAAAATTCATCTCGCCATCGCAATTCACTCAGTGTCTTATCACATCTAATTAACGCGATAACGGAGACACTATCTTTCACTTGAATTATTCTAAAACTACAACAATTCCAAATCTCAATCGGCAACTCTCTCTTCTTCACTCTCATTCACAAATCTCCATCAGAAAAATTTATCTCGCCACCGCAATTCACCCAGTGTCTTATCACATAGAAGTAAAATGATAAAACGTTGAGACACGATTGTAATTACTGCTTACATTAACGCTGAATCGATTTGAAATCCCCATTCTGTACTGGAATTATTCTAAAATTGCAATAACTCCAAATTTGCATCAGCAACTCTCTCTTCTTCACTCTCATTCACAAATCTCCATCAGAAAAATTTATCTCGCCCCTCCAATTCACCTAGTGTCTTATCGCATCGAATTAACGTGATAAAATTAGGAGACACTATCGTTATTAATCTTTACATTAACGCTGAATCGATTTGAAATCACCATTCTTCACTGGAATTATTTTAAAATTGCAACAACTCCAAGTCTCCATCTCTCTTCTTCACTTTCATTCACAAATCTCTATCAGAAAAATTCATCTCGCCCCTGCAATTCACCCAGTGTCTTATCACATATAATTAACGCGATAAAATTTGGAGACACTATCGTTATTACTCTCGACATTAACGCTGAATTGATTTGAAATCCGCATTCTTCACTGGAATTATTCTAAAATTGCAACAACTCCAACTCTCTCTTCTTCACTCTCATTCACAAATCTCCATGAGAAAAATTCATCTCGCCCCTGCAATTCTCCCAGTGTCTTATCGCATCAAGTTAAAATGATAAGGTTTAAAAGGCAAGACCGTAAGCGGTGGTATTCGTTAAATGAACGTTGAATCGATCTGAAATCCATATCCTTCATGGGCCGATAACGGCGAGCAAACGAGAGCGCGATCCTGAGAGGCATTCGCGAAAGCCGCGGCTGTCAGTCAGACGTCATCCGGCAACAATATCTATTGTGCCAAAGTGAATCGTAATACCTTGCGGGTTATGGACGTGTATATCTGATACGATAACCTGATATCGAGATGACATCGACTACCATGGGAGCCGCGGTTGCCAATGCTGGATGATAATCGCGAGTCTTCTCAATGCTATCTGTCAGTCAGGATGCCAGGATTACCATGTCAGGGGAGTAATTAGTCCTTTTGTACGTACGATTAGCTTTCTCATCGCTATCTTCGGGCCCTTTCCATCCAACGTTCGCGCTTCATCGAAGATTTTACCGCCATATTTAAAAGTGTAATTCAAGGCGAATTAATATAAAAAGTCAGCCGACGGACTTTTCGCTTTGAGATACTTCAGTAGATACTATGGTTCACGGGGTATCTTAATCTATTTCAGAATTTATTAATTTTCTAAGACTTCTACCATTCAATTTTTGATATTTTACATAATTTTTATATTAAACGTGGTCAAGGTAGTCTGAGTTGTATACACGTCGAACGCAGTCAACTGGTTAATCTATTTCAGAATTTATTAATTTTCTAAGACTTCTGCCATTCAATTTTGGATATTTTACATAATTTTGATATTAAAGGTGTTCAAGGTAGTCTAAGTTGTATACACGTCGAACGCAGTCAACTGGTTAATCTATTTGATAATTTATTAATTTTCTAAGACTTCTGCCATTCAATTTTTGATATTTTACATAATTTTGATATTAAAGGTGTTTAAGGCAGTCTGGGTTAGGTAGTCCAGGTTGTATACACGTCGAACGCAGTTAACTGATTAATCTATTTGAGAATTTATTAAGTTTCTAAGACTTCTGCCATTCAATTTTTGATATTTTACATAATTTTGATATTAAAGGACTTCAAGGCAATCTGGGTTAGGTACTCTAGGTAGTATACACGTCGAACGCAGTTAACTGGTTAATCTATTTAAGAATTTATTAATTTTCTACGATTTCTACCATCCAATTTTGGATAATTTACATAATTTTGATATTAAAGGTGTTCAAGGCAGTCTGTGTTAGGTAGTTTAGGTTGTATACTTGTCAAACGCAATTAATTCGTTAATCTATTTGAGAATTTATTAATTTTCTACGGCTCCTACCATTCAATTTTGGATACTTTACATAATTTTGACACTCAAGGTGTTCAAGGCAGTCTCTCAGTGATTAATTTGAACACCGCCTGCGACTCGCTTCATATTTACAGAATTTTATTGACCCCCTAAAGATCTTCGGTTGAACAAATCTACCCTATATGTCTGTTGAAACTCAAACTTTATATAAACTTGGAACAGAGGCAATTTATTAATTAAACATAATACAATTCAATATTTAATGTATGACATTTGCCATATTACATTTCTATAGTTTTATTCCGTATGAGCCATGCTTCCATATGTATTTTCCACGTCTCATAATTATCTTTGGATAATGCCTCAATCTTAGGAACTGAATAATCCATCTTCTTCTTAATGAGTGCACAGTCAAAATTTAAATCAAATAAATAATTATACAATATTTATGCACTCTGGGCCCATAACCTGTTGAAACTCAAACTTTATATAAACTTGGAACAGAGGCAATTTATTAATTAAACATAATACAATTCAATATTTAATGTATGACATTTGCCATATTACATTTCTATAGTTATAACAAAAACAATACAATGTTAACATGTGAATATATCTCGGATTACAGGGCTGTATCCTCAACAATGTCATTATTCCATGCCCTAATAATTATGAATTCTTCCAAACAGCTATTCACAGCTCTCACTTCATCGACTCAATTCCAAGATCCACCCCAGGATACAGGGTGTACTCTGTCATGTTCAGCATCGCGAATCCAAAACTGCCATCGGACACGAACGCCCCGTCCATTCCCGGATGCATGCACGCACGCATGCACCTCCCTAAAACTGATTCCTCTCACGATTTGAATTTTCCCCCGGCGGCTTATTTTTTTTTTCCTCCTCCCCCGGCAATTAATTAACGGATAGTATCGTTGCCGGGGCTCACGTACGAACGCGGTGTGCCTGATAAAAGTAATGCCCCGGAAAAATGTTTCTCTCGCGGTCTCGGAGGAGGGGTAGCCAAGACTGGCGAGGAGGGAAAGGAGGAAAATGGAGAGAAAGATCGCGAAACGGAGAGTGTGCGCTCGAGTCGAAAGAGGCGAGGTCGGAAGCAGAGTGAGTACGCCAACGGCATAATATTCTGCGCCCGGAGAAACCGTCGGTACATGC